>OZ014519.1:563639425-566039425 GCA_963966055.1 Lathyrus aphaca
GATGGTGTATATTGTTTATGTTCTGAGGTTTCTTCAGATTCTAATATAATTTATGTGTCATAACTACTCTACGCAGAGATTTATATCAAACTGAGATTCTTGGAATGAGTTACGGAAGTCGCCTACTCAGTTTTGAAGGACATAGCAAAGTAGGAAAGGTGGTTTTTGATAGTGGCAGTTCTTATACGTATTTTCCACATGAGGCGTACCAAGATCTTGTCACTTGTGTGAGTTTTTACATCTAAGGAAAACTATGTACTTGTTTTTTTTAGTCCAATATTGAATATGAATTCATTATGCGAACAATGATGCAGCTTAAAGAAGTTTCTGGGCTGGGACTCATTCAAGATGATTCGGATACAACTTTGCCAATTTGTTGGCAAGCTAATTTCCCAATCAGGTAAAATAAATCACTCAAAAACAGCTTATGACAAATCCATAAGCAGTTTTCAGCTCGTTTCTAAAGCTCTTACGGATTGCTTGTGAAAAAAGCTTATAACTTGTATATGAAAAGAGTTTGATTTTATTTTATCTTTTGATATAGAAATAGCTTATACATTTAACATTTCTATGACAACGCATTATACTATAAGTGCTTAATTAAGTTATTTATCTAAATAGGACAAGACTATTCTAAATTCCATGTTATATACATGCAGATCTATCCAAGATGTTAAGGATTACTTCAAGACATTAACACTTCGTTTCGGAAACAAGTGGTGGATTTTGTCAACGTTGTTTCGGATACCGCCAGAGAGTTACTTGATCATTAGTGTAATCCTCTTGTTCTCTAAAACAACTTTTATTTCCATTTCTAACTGATTTTGTTTTTGGCAGACCTTCTAATTAACTTTTATGCTGCAGAACAAAGGCAATGTGTGCTTAGCTATTCTTGATGGTAGCAACGTAAACGATGGAACCGCAATTATACTTGGAGGTAGGTATTATATGTTGATTTGGCTCCATTCAAATTCTAGTGCAATTATTTCATAATGCTTATTCTAGCCTATGAAGCACAGACATCAGACACGACACCGACACTGACATGTACTGTTTGCAGATATTTCATTGCGAGGATATTTGGTTGTGTATGACAATGTGAACAAGAATATTGGTTGGGAGCAAACCAAATGTGGCATGCCAAGCAGAACATTGAGAAAGACTCACAATTTCTTAAGTGATAGCATGCTATGATTCTCACCAAAATCTTATATCACATTCAGGGGTAAAATAGTGTATGTATAGGTACTCCAAGATATTGGAATTTTGATAAATAATTTGTAGTTGTTTTTTTCTATAATACTGCACTTTTATTTATTCATTATTTCAGTTTGCTATAAATAATTAAGAAGATTATTAATAAAATAATAATTAAATGATAAAAATAAAAAACAAACTTTCTATAAAAGAAGCATCAGTTTAAAAGAACAATATTATTTTTTATACCCATAACTAATAACCATATGATGAGTTTATGTAAAATAAGATAGTGGCCAGAATCACTTGCAGTAGTAATTCTATGCAGTTTCACACTTAGAATTATTCTTTATCAAAGAAGTGGGAGGGCTAGGCTTGAGAACTTGATGGTCAATAACAAAGCTTACTTGCTGAAACTTGGTTGGAAACTCATGTGTGGAGAGGATAGCCTTTGGTGTAGAGTCCTGAAAGAAAAGTATAGCAGAGGGAGTGACACATCGCGTTCGTTCAGTTACGATCAAGAATAATAACTCATGCTTATGGAAGAATATTGGTAAAGATTGAAACAAACTTAATGGATTCACTCATTGGGATGTGGGAAATGGTTAGACGATTAGAGCTTGGGAAGACTCATGGTTACCTTTGGGGGCTCTTACGATGTATTTGAACAATACCCAGCCGAATGTGCAGATATGGAGAATGATTGATCTTGTGAAGGATGATGGGGACTTGGGATGTGGGAAATGGTGAGACGATTAGAGCTTGGGAAGACTCGTGGTTATCTTCGGGGGCTCTTACGACGTATTTGAACAATACCCAGCCAAATGTGCAGATATGGAGAATGATTGATCTTGTGAAGGATGATGGGGACTGGGACATGGAGTTATTGCGCAACTTTCTCCCACAACACATCTTAAGACGAGATTCACATTATACACCCCCGATTCCTCCAATGGCAAGGATGTTTGTACGTGCTGAGACTCTAGAGATGGCGAGTTTTCTATAACAAAAAATGCCTACTGAATGATTAGCAACAATGATACGATTTAGGCACAAGACATGACGTGGAGGAACATTTGGAGACTAGCTACTCCAGAGAGGGTCTGAATGTTCACCTGGCTTGTCAAACATTAGAGATTGACAACTAACCTCCACCTTAGCAAGATGAATGCCAGTGATCCTTATTGCCCAACATGTGTGGGGAAACTAAATATGCGATACATGAAAGCTCTAAAGATTTGACTAAATTTTGGTAAAATAAAATGGTGAACGAGATGTTCTAAGTTGAAGAAAAAGTAAAGAACAACTTGTCAGAAAAGATGTCTCCGCATGAGGACTTATCATCTTTGTTTGTTACAAATATATTTTATGGAAGTTATGTTTTGAAGATTTGAAGAGATTTTATCTACAGAAATCAACACATGGATCAAAGAATAATTGGTTGGATTATTCGAAGCCCATGGACAGTTGAAGATTATAAAAGAAGACCTAGACCAAGGGCAAAAAGAACAAGTACAACAAGTCTTATTTTGTAAACTTTTGTAAAAGTAAACTAAGGGTTTAGGATTTTGAGAGTCAAGTACTTTCTTGTATTATAAGTCACTCTTTGTATCGGTTTGATACATTATGGTATACATAGTTGTTTATATAGATTCAGAAACCCGTAGGTAATGAATTGTATATTGTTCTTGGATGAAGCTTTTAAGCATATCCAAGTATGTTTGTTAGTCAAGAGTTTTAACTGAACTTTGTATTGGAAAAATTGTCTTTCAAGTAGAATGTTGCAGTTACTGAGACTGTAAATGTTAGAAATCACAGAAGTGATTAAGGGAGTGAGATGAGTTTCTCTTATCGAAGACGGGGTTCTTAGATAAATATTACATTGGGTAGTGATTATGTAAAACAGAGGTTGTTTACATGTAAATTGGAGGTTGTTTACAAAAAATAATACTACTGATAGTGTGATCTTCTTCCTGGATTTGTAGCCCCCAGAGTAGGTGAATTGCACCGAACTGGGTCATCATATTTTTGTGTTGTTTATCATTATGCAAATTTACAACTATGTTCTTCTGCGTGTTGATTAACATGTCGAAACAAATGTTGGAACATCTGTCATGACTTTGTACTGATAATCAACAAATTAATATGTTTATATTACATCCTTGTTTAAAGTGATGCAGAGATCTATGTCTCGATATGTGTTAAGACATATGAGATCTGTATACCAGAATTTTAATACATGTTATGTGTAACACCCTTTTTATCCCACAACATATTAATACAAAATTATTTAAGAAAATCAGAGTTTCAACCAAAAAGGGCATTACATTTCGTCAAAACATCAATAATACTCATTTATGTCTCATGTCCCATAACACGGGTTCAAAAATGCATCATAAATATAACAAATATCATTTAATATGCAGCGGAGCATCAACATTGTCAACTTAATTACTCAAATATAACAACTTAATTGTTAATTCTAAAAGATCATCAAACCAAAGTTAGAACAACAAAAAGAAACAACAAAAGCATCCAAGCGTTCCCGATGTTACACGACACAGAGCAGGACACCACCTAGACTCTATAAACGAAAAAAGAACGCACTTCAAGCTACTTCCAAACACCGAGCTATTCTTGAGTATCTACAGAATGACATAATAGACCATCACGAAAGGCAGGCAGGTGTCGCTCCCGGGATTTTCATCCTAGTACAAACGCGAAAGTGGCGCGGAAAGGTTAGAGTCGCCAGCCAGACATTTTTATCCCGAATGGAACGGGAAAGGTAATGTTGCACAAACCTGAGGAAGAAGGAAAGGACGAGGCCTTGCGAACCAAAGATCTGGATACGGGAGTCGGTTACGAATTGAGAAGGTATTAGCACCCCAATCCGTCCGCCGTACCCGACGGGATCCACGCTTGCTTGTTTGTTTCAAAGGGTGAGAAAATACGAATGCTGCTGAATAAAACCGCTAACTGGAATGGAATGAGAAATGAACTGAAATAAGAAAAAGGGAAGAAAAGGGGAAATGTAGGGAAAATAAAGAATGTGCTCGAACGGGCCCTACCCCGCTGCCTACGTACCTCATCGGGATAATGAGGATCAGAGTCGACGTAGTTCGCCTAACCTAGGCGGGAACTATTTGCTTGTGTTTTTTACAGCTGGAACTGCGTATGTCTATGCTCAGGTGTTGCAGGCTCGTCTGGTACGAGTGCGTTAACCGTCTTGCATGCGAGACAAGTAGTCGCGAGTTCACGTTGTAAATGAATGAGATGAGAAAAGAAGTTCCCGCAGGATTAGTCGCTTATTGTTTGTTTTTGTCTTTTATGAGTTTTGTATGAATTTGGCACAAGGAAGTGAATTCAAACTCTTTTCCATGGAATGTACACTTGACTCTACATTCCAAGATGGAATAATAGAACAAGCATACCCAGCATGGAGAATTTATCCAAGACTGGTTTCCTAGGATTAGGGTTTAAGTTCACTAGCTTGTTGAACTTTATTAGGTGTTTTTGTTGCTTTTGAGATGAGAAAGAATGACTCAAATTGAAAAAGGGAAAATCTAAGGGGAACTAAGACACACCCTAATTTTATTGATTTATTTACAAGGGGAGATCCTAATGGTTAGTGAGGTATTCTAATCCTAAAGATCAAAAGGAAAAGAAAAAAGAAATAGGATACAACTTACTTCCTAAGGAAGGTAAGTTGATCCTAACAAGGGGGGATCCTACCAAACACAAATATGGAAGGAAAAATGAATAAAATGCATAAAAGAAATGCATAAAAATAAAGGATAAAGTGAGGTAAACTTACCTCAATCTTCCCCACTACAAAACAAATGGTTAGTGCACATTTTTATTAAAAAAAGAATAAGGCAAACACACATTAATTAAATCCTAATTAAACTTGGCCCTAAACTAGACCCTATTCTAATCCTAAAGGAACTAAAAAAAAAAATGCTAGAACCAAAATACAGCACCTATTACAGCCCCCTAAAATACAAACAGCCATGAAAACAATGCACAACACAAACCAGCTTTTTACAGCCAGCATGCAGCATGAAAAAGAAGGTGTAAAAAGTCAAATGCAGCATGCACACATAACAAACAGCACACATTTTACAGCACTTATGCAAGACAGCAGCTATGAAATGCAAAATCCAGAATTTGATTATTTCATTTTTTAATGCACAAAATCAATTAAAATGCACTAAACACATCACAACCATGCATTTAAACATGGATCAACATACACCAATGCAAGAACATGAATATTAGATTATTCAAGAATGCATCATGTGGATTATGCAACAAGTAATGCAAAAGATGTAACACTTAGACATGACCTTTGAACATGGTGATTATTGATTATGAACATGCAACATAATGGTTCAACAAACACACTAAACCTAATGCAAAATTCAGAATTAAATTTATGCAAATGCTAAGATCAAGCATGCAACTAAATGCATCCAAATGCACATACATGTGATTATGCAAAAATGCAACAATACATCAACATAATAAAATGCAACATGATTTAATGCAATGCATACATATAAAAACAGAATGCAACATGATTATTTCATACCAAATAATGCATGAACATGGCAACACAATGCAAGAAAATCAAGGCATGCACAACGAACACAAAAACCGCACAAAACGCAACATAAACGGAATCGTGTCGAAACGACTCGAAATGGGGGAACTAGCTACTGGAAATGGATCCTAAAATTACCTAAAATCACTACCTAAACAAACATGAACATTAGAGGCACTAGGAACTAGGATTGAGCAATCAACTAAACCAAGAAGTCAAAATTCATCAGCGTTAACCGGTTAACCATATAGGTTAACCGGTTAACAGACCCAAAACAGAGGCAGTTTGTGGCAAAACGCAGGTGTTAACCGGTTAACCATATAGGTTAATCGGTTAACACTGCACAGAATTGAAAAAAAAGCTTTTAAAAAAGTGCTTTTGGCCACCAACTCACTTCTTGGGATCCATAACATACCTAGGAACATGCTAACACTAATTTCGACTTATTCGGAGCTTATTTACACATGCTAACACCTATATCTATTAACACCTTAAAAACTAATTCAACAAAAATCACAAAAATGCAAACAACACATAATCGACGGAATTAATTCAAGCAAAGCGAAAAGCACTTAAAGAATGCCGAAACGGCGAGATGAAGAGAATAACTTAAAGAAGAAGTGATTAAGATCACCAACCTACGAAGCGGAGGATTGCTTCGGTGATTGTTGCAAGTATCGAAGCTTGAATCGAAGAGAAAACCGAAAACCGAAAACCGCAAAATAAATGCGTTCTTGAACTTGAATCTCCGTGTGCTTCCGATAAGTCGATAATCCTCACAAAATTCAGTAGCTTCTTCTTCTATAATCCACAAAATCAATGGAGGTTGAGGCTTAAGCTTCAAGATCTTCAAGTTTCAATGTGAAACTTGAAGAGCTTATTTGAAAAAGCTTTTGTGAAAGGAAGGAAAAGTGAGAGAGAAAAGTGATTCTCAAAGGGTGAAAAATTGAAAAATGGTGGGAACCCCCTTGGTTTGGATGAAAATGATTTAAATAGGGCTTAGGCTTGGAGCTAGGTTTGGGTTTGGGGCCCAAAAATTAGGTTTGGGATCCAAAATTAGGTTTGGAAGTTAGTTAGGGTTAGGGTTGGAAAAAGAGAATATTCCTTGGAATATTCCTTGGAACCTTCCTTGGAATATTCTAGAAGATGGTAGAAGGTGGTGGAAGGTGGTGGAAGTTTCCAAGGGAAATGGAGTGGAATTGAAGTGGAAAAAAGGAGATGGAAAGAATTAAAGGAAGTGCGGAAAGAAAGTGGAAGGAAAGGTGGAGGGAAATGGAAAACCAACTAACTTTCAAATGATTTTTCTTTGATTTTTTCATGATTCCTCCATCGTTTCTTGACCAAATTTGAACCATAGGATCATTGTAACCCTAATTTCACGATCTCGATCTTAAAAGTCCGGAGTCGACCCTTTTTACCTAGCCCGATTGCCTTTTCTCCAATTCCTCGATTTTCCGTCGTCCGGCCAGTCGAACCCCTTCCAAAATGAACTTGTGGACGAGATTTGAACCCTAGGCACTTGACATCATATATAAGTCAAAGAAATCCACTTCGACTCAAAAATTTATGCGGAAACCCCGTAGAAATGAAACCCTAATTCGGCTCTTTTCCCTCAAGAAGTATTGCACTGCTTGCCTCCTTCAATCAAACCAAAACTTTCCATGACTTGTGGCTTCAAGTGAAGACTTGTGGGATATTGTGAACCCTTTGCACAAGGTTGAGAAGCTTTGTGGCCCTTCGGTAGCCTCTTCATAACTCTCGGCTGCTCCGATCACTGATCACATACCTACGCCTCGGCTATGCTATATATGATGCAATGTTTTTGGTTATTTTATGAATCCATATGTGCAAAATGCTATGCAAAATGTTGGGGAAATGAGAGGGCAAATTTTGAGGTATTACAGCTGCCCCTATTCAATCAACTGCAGACCTGAACGGATGATTGCAACAGCTTTTATACGTTCAAGGTATGGAGTGATTGAATACTCAAATAAAACCTGAAAATTTGCACACTGAGAATGATGGAAATGTCATCTGTCCATTTATTTATTTATGTATTTTTTGATTTTGACCTCCGAATAGGTAGCGAAAATAAAACCAAGTGGAAATATGTTGGGAAGAATGCCATCCTCGAATGACAGATCAAAAGATCCACGAAACCATCCTCGAATGGAGACGCAAAGGTATATCAGTCTCGACTGATAACCAAACGCAAAGCTGACCTCAGACAAACTTTGCAAAAGAGACAAACTGACCTCAATCAATAAGCTCAAAAAGTGAACTGCTATCCTCGAATAATAGCCACAAACAAGACCAACCGCAGAAGGACTTGAATAAAAGAAATACCATCCTCGAATGACAAATCAAAAGATCCTCGGATCTAACACGAAACCATCCTCGAATGGAGACGCAAAGGTATACCAGCCTCGACTGATAACCAAACACAAAGCTGACCTCAGACAGACTTTGCAAAAGAGACAAACTGACCTCGATCAATAAGCTCAAAAAGTGAACTACTATCCTCGAATAATAGCCACGACAACAAGACCAACCGCAGAAGGACTTGAAGAAAAGAAATGTCATCCTCGGATGACAAATCAAAAGATCCTCGGATCTAACACGAAACCATCCTCAAATGGAGACGCAAAGGTATACCAGCCTCGACTGATAACCAAACACAAAGCTGACCTCAGACAGACTTTGCAAAAGAGACAAACTGACCTCGATCAATAAGCTCAAAAAAATGAACTACTATCCTCGAATAATAGCCACGACAACAAGACCAACCGCAGAAGGACTTGAAGAAAAGAAATGCCATCCTCGAATGACAAATCAAAAGATCCTCGGATCTAACACGAAACCATCCTCAAATGGAGACGCAAAGGTATACCAGCCTCGACTGATAACCAAACACAAAGCTGACCTCAGACAGACTTTGCAAAAGAGACAAACTGACCTCGATCAATAAGCTCAAAATGTGAACTACTATCCTCGAATAATAGCCACAACAACAAGACCAACCGCAGAAGGACTTGAAGAAAAGAAATGCCATCCTCGAATGACAAATCAAAAGATCCTCGGATCTAACACGAATCCATCCTCGAATGGAGACGCGAAGGTATACCAGCCTCGACTGATAACCAAACACAAAGCTGACCTCAGACAGACTTTGCAAAAGAGACAAACTGACCTCGATCAATAAGCTCAAAATGTGAACTACTATCCTCGAATAATAGCCACAACAACAAGACCAACCGCAGAAGGACTTGAAGAAAAGAAATGCCATCCTCGAATGACAAATCAAAAGATCCTCGGATCTAACACGAAACCATCCTCAAATGGAGACGCAAAGGTATACCAGCCTCGACTGATAACCAAACACAAAGCTGACCTCAGACAGACTTTGCAAAAGAGACAAACTGACCTCGATCAATAAGCTCAAAATGTGAACTACTATCCTCGAATAATAGCCACAACAACAAGACCAACCGCAGAAGGACTTGAAGAAAAGAAATGCCATCCTCGAATGACAAATCAAAAGATCCTCGGATCTAACACGAAACCATCCTCAAATGGAGACGCAAAGGTATACCAGCCTCGACTGATAACCAAACACAAAGCTGACCTCAGACAGACTTTGCAAAAGAGACAAACTGACCTCGATCAATAAGCTCAAAAAAATGAACTACTATCCTCGAATAATAGCCACGACAACAAGACCAACCGCAGAAGGACTTGAAGAAAAGAAATGCCATCCTCGAATGACAAATCAAAAGATCCTCGGATCTAACACGAAACCATCCTCAAATGGAGACGCAAAGGTATACCAGCCTCGACTGATAACCAAACACAAAGCTGACCTCAGACAGACTTTGCAAAAGAGACAAACTGACCTCGATCAATAAGCTCAAAATGTGAACTACTATCCTCGAATAATAGCCACAACAACAAGACCAACCGCAGAAGGACTTGAAGAAAAGAAATGCCATCCTCGAATGACAAATCAAAAGATCCTCGGATCTAACACGAAACCATCCTCAAATGGAGACGCAAAGGTATACCAGCCTCGACTGATAACCAAACACAAAGCTGACCTCAGACAGACTTTGCAAAAGAGACAAACTGACCTCGATCAATAAGCTCAAAAAAATGAACTACTATCCTCGAATAATAGCCACGACAACAAGACCAACCGCAGAAGGACTTGAAGAAAAGAAATGCCATCCTCGAATGACAAATCAAAAGATCCTCGGATCTAACACGAAACCATCCTCAAATGGAGACGCAAAGGTATACCAGCCTCGACTGATAACCAAACACAAAGCTGACCTCAGACAGACTTTGCAAAAGAGACAAACTGACCTCGATCAATAAGCTCAAAATGTGAACTACTATCCTCGAATAATAGCCACAACAACAAGACCAACCGCAGAAGGACTTGAAGAAAAGAAATGCCATCCTCGAATGACAAATTAAAAGATCCTCGGATCTGGCACGAAACCATCCTCAAATGGAGCCGCAAAGGTATACTAGCCTCGACTGGTAACCAAACACAAAGAAAATTGGACAAGATGGAACGGGATCGTTGTACATAAACGAGAGCCCAAGCAAATAGGACCGTTGTACCAAACGGGAACCTGCGACGCGACTGTTGTACCAAACAAGACGCGGAAAAAATGACGAACATTGACTCGAAAAGACAAGGATGTCTGGAACATGATATTGGTATCCTCTGTGCGGAGTACTTCAGGTTGAGAAGATGTTATATGTCATATGTACTATACCTCAAAACTGGCCCATGCTGGTATGCATATGTTTGAATTTATGGCGTAATGCTCCATAATGATGGAAATGCTACGCTTTGGAAGATGCAGACGCAATGATGATTATGCGAATGACAATGCAAAGAAGATCTCCTGATAAGGAGACTGCAGGTAATTCCAGATAACTTGGCGACTTCACTGGGGAGGAGCGACGATCACTGCATTGATCTGGTTCACCCTGATGAGGAAGAAACAACTCTGTGGGGAAAGTTGTTAATAATTCACTGGCTCTGAATAGCCGCCATTGCCAAAAATAAATTGGACTTTGAGATTGGAGCGCCAAGACCCTGCTGGAGGCGAACCTTTCTTGAACTCTGGTGGGGAACCAAAGGCATGATACTGCTGAGGAAGCAACTGCTGGGGAGGCCCAGACACTCCTTATACTGCTGTTAAGAATTGCCCCTGTCTGCACGGAGACTTCTGCTTAGGGATTGCACCCACTCTCTGCTGTCTAGCTGGGAGAAATTTCAACTTGCACATGGCTGGGGATAATTGGAAACACCCTGGGAGACATTTGTTTCTGCTCAAACAAATGGGAATGCCCATCCTGGACAGTGATCTTTTAGCTCTGTTAGCAACACCAGTACCTGTACCTGCATGAACACAATCGATAATACCTGCAACATAGAGAATTAGTTTGGGACCTGCTTGCCCCAGGCTCATAGCATGAATCATTGTTTAGGCATCTCAACACCATTTCTGAGTTATATTAAATGTTTCTATTCTCCTGCACGAGTTAAAAAAGCATTCAAATGTTCATAACACAATGCGAGTTAGACGTTTTCACAATCAATCAATGCTAGATGAAAAAGTAAAAACAAAGAAACAAAATGGTCCATTGAATGAAGTTGAACTTTATTGATTTGGAAAGGTGGCCCTGAATAGGCAATACAAAGGAAGCGGTTCCCTGGAATGAGGGAACCACTAAAAGAAAAACAAACTACCCTATTGGCAATGTGAAAAATGAATCTCATCAAGTATCAACCCGGTTATGACTCGTATGTCTTCAAGACGTTCCGCTCGCTCCGCCTCCTGAGAAAAAGTAAGTGAACTGATCTTCGACCCTTAGGATAGCCTCAACTGTAGGTAGGTCATGGATCTCGCAGATCGCAGTCGTTCGTGTTAATCCCTCTTTTGCATGGATCGCCCTTTCGGGTTTTCAATCCACCGGGATACCCTTTTTTGCCTGAGTTGTCCGATGTGGCTTTTCAACTCAGCGGGTGTACATTTTTTTTTTTTTTTTTTTTTTTTTTTTTAAAATTTCCCTAACTTTTGCCCGAGCCTTTTATTCTGTTTTTGGCTCGCCGGGATGCCCATTTTTGCCTGGATCTTTATTCTGTTTTTATCCAGCGGGTCCTTTTTACACGAAGTATTTTCTTACTGCGTCTGCATTGACAGGGGATGGTAAGTCTTCTCCGTCCATGGTTGTCAGCATTAAGGCTCCGCCTGAGAAGACCTTTTTAACCACGAACGGTCCTTCATAGTTGGGTGTCCACTTGCCCCTGTGATCGTTGAGAGGAGGAAGAATCCTTTTCAGCACTAAATCTCCTGGCATGTACCTCTGTGGTCGCACCTTCTTGTCGAAAGCTTGCTTCATTCGTCGCTGATACAACTGTCCATGGCATACAGCTGCTAGACGCTTCTCTTCGATAAGGCTCAATTGATTATATCTGGATCGGAGCCACTCAGCTTCATCCAGCTTGATGTCCATCATCAACCTCAGCGAAGGGATTTCCACTTCGACTGGTAGAACTGCCTCCATACCATACACCAATGAGAATGGAGTTGCCCCAGTTGAAGTGCGCACTGAGGTTCTATACCCATGCAAGGCGAATGGTAACATCTCGTGCCAGTCTTTGTACGTCACAACCATCTTCTGAACAATCTTCTTGATGTTTTTATTAGCCGCCTCGACGGCGCCATTCATCCTCGGACGATACGGAGAAGAGTTGTGGTGTTCTATTTTGAAGTCTCGACACAAGTCAGCCATCATTTTGTTGTTGAGATTAGAACCATTATCAGTAATGATCCTTTCAGGGACTCCATACCGGCAGATGATGTCCCGCTTAATAAATCGAGCGACCACTTGTTTGGTGACATTGGCGTAGGAAGCTGCTTCAACCCACTTCGTGAAATAATCAATAGCAACTAGGATGAAGCGATGCCCATTAGAAGCTGTTGGCTCAATCTTTCCAATCATATCGATGCCCCACATAGCGAATGGCCACGGTGAAGACATGACACTCAACGGATTCGGAGGCACATGGACCTTGTCGGCATAAATTTGACACTTATGGCATTTACGGGAGTATTTGCAACAATCAGATTCCATGGTAATCCAATAGTATCCCGATCTCAATAATTTCTTGGCCATGGCATGACCTCCAGCATGGGTACCAAAGGAGCCTTCGTGAACCTCCTGCATTAACAAGTCTGCTTCATGTCTGTCTACACATCTAAGCAACACCATGTCGAAATTCCGTTTGTACAACACACCATCTTGATTCAAGAAGAAACCTCCCGCCAGTCTCCTAAGAGTTTTCTTATCTTTACTGGATGCCCCAGCCGGGTATTCTTGAGCTTTCAGGAATTGTTTGATGTCGTGGTACCAAGGCTTGTCATCTTCACCATCACCAATTGCGAAGACATAAGCCGGTCTTTCAAGACGAGAGATCGAAATTCGAGGCACGAAATTCTCTTGGCATACTTTAATCATGGATGATAAAGTTGCGAGAGCATCGGCGAACTGGTTTTCGTCCCTAGGAACATAGCTCAGCTTTACTTTGGTAAAGAAAGTTAACAGCCTCCTGACGTAATCTCGGTAAGGAATCAAACGAACTTGATGAACTAGCCATTTGCCATTGACTTGATTCACCACCAAAGCAGAATCTCCGAAGATCTCAAGGTTCTTGACTCGCAAGTCTATTGCCTCTTCGATCCCCATGATGCAAGCTTCATACTCGGCCTCGTTATTAGTGCACTCGAAGGTCAACCGAGCAGCGAGAGGCGTGTGGACTCCTTCTGGCGAGATAATAACAGCACCCACTCCACTCCCATTCATGTTTACAGCTCCGTCAAACATCAACTTCCACCTGGATTCAGGGTCAGGCCCCTCCTCCGGAAGTGGTTCTTCATGGTCTTTCGACTTGAGGAACATGATGTCCTCATCCGGAAACTCAAACCTCATGGGTTGATAATCATCAATCGGCTGCTGGGCCAAGTATTCTGACAACACACTCCCCTTTATTGCCTTTTGTGAAGTGTATTGTATGTCATACTCCGTGAGTATCATTTGCCAACGGGCCACTCTTCCTGTCAAAGCCGGCTTCTCAAAGATGTATTTTACAGGATCCATCTTGGAAATTAGGAGAGTAGTGTGAGTCAGCATGTACTGTTTTAGTCGGCGAGCAGCCCATGCCAAAGCGCAGCAAGTTTTCTCGAGTAGTGAGTATCGCGTCTCACAATCGGTAAACTTTTTGCTAAGGTAATAAATGGCGTGCTCTTTTCGACCAGACTCGTCCTGCTGACCCAGTACACATCCCATCGATCCTTCCAGCACAGTGAGATACATAATCAAAGGTCTCCCTGGCACTGGAGGCATAAGAATTGGTGGTTCCAACAGGTACTCTTTGATTCGGTCAAAGGCTCGCTGACAGTCTTCGTTCCATTTAATGGCCTGATTCTTCCTCAGAAGCTTGAAGATGGGCTCGCATGTGGCCGTTAGGTGAGAAATAAACCGTGCAATGTAGTTTAATCTCCCCAAGAAACCACGCACTTGCTTTTCAGTCTTTGGCTCAGGCATTTCCTGGATTGCTTTCACTTTGGCCGGATCGACCTCAATTCCTCGTTCACTAACAATGAAACCGAGCAACTTGCCAGAACGAACCCCGAAGGTGCATTTATTCGGATTTAACCTCAGTCTGAACTTTCGAAGCCTGTCGAACAATTTTGCTAGGTTGACCAAGTGTTCTTCTTCCGTCTGGGACTTTGCTATCATGTCGTCAACATAAACCTCAATTTCATGATGGATCATGTCGTGAAACAACGTCACCATTGCCCGTTGGTAGGTAGCTCCTGCATTCTTTAAACCAAACGGCATGACCTTGTAACAAAAGGTGCCCCAAGGAGTAATGAAAGTTGTCTTTTCCATATCCTCGGGAGCCATCTTGATTTGATTATAGCCTGAGAATCCATCCATGAAGGAGAACACGAAAAACTGAGCAGTATTATCGACAAGTACATCTATGTGAGGTAGAGGGAAATCATCTTTGGGGCTAGCCTTATTCAAATCCCTGTAATCCACACACATTCTGACTTTGCCATCTTTTTTAGGAACCGGCACAATGTTAGCAACCCATGGAGGATAACTAGTCACGGCCAAGAAGCCAGCATCAAACTGTTTTTGCACTTCTTCTTTTATTTTGATTGCCATGTCTGGACGTGTGCGTCTCAACTTCTGCTTTACCGGAGGACAACCTTCTCTGAGAGGTAGCTTGTGTACCACAATGTCAGTGTCTAAACCAGGCATATCTTGGTAGGACCATGCAAAGACGTCGACATATTCTCGAAGCATAGCAGTCAAGCGAGTCTTGACGGACTCTTCTAATGCAGCTCCAATCTTGACTTCTTTCTTGTCCTCCTCAGTACCCAGGTTTATCACTTCAACATCTTCCTCGTGCGGCTGAATCATCTTCTCCTCTTGTTTGAGTAGTCTGGCCAATTCTTCGGGTAAATCACAATCCTCTTCACCTTCCCCATTGGCTTGATAAATCGGATTGTCGAAGTCATACTTAGCCATAACAGGGTCGTCATTGATAAGATCCGGTGACGAGCACCTGCATGAATGATGATTCATGCAAGGCTTTAGCAACAACTTGAGAAGATGAGAAACATTGCCATTTTAAAACTTTTCTTTCTTTTTGAAAAACAAAAGTAAAAATGAAAGACAGAGAACAACATGAATGAATGTGAAACGTCAGTTTTATTAATGATTGCGTTAATGAACAAATGAACCCTTACGAAGAGACACTATGCCCCGGGGTAAGACATAGTGCTTTAGTACAGGAAAATAGAAACAAAACATTATTACTCTTCAAAAGATGTTACTGAAATGAGCCTTTCGGATGTCCAGTTGCTAAGTTGAGTTCCTGGAGCGGCAGGCCTGATCCATTCATCTAAGTCACAATCACTATCGACGATGTCATCCTGTACGGCACTGATGTTCTCGTAGTTTACCATTCCCGCACTTGTGAAGGTAACTGGGCTTTGACAACCTTTTGCATTCGTTGCCGACGAGGATCCTCCAGGGTGATAACCAATCCCGAACATGTCCTTCTTCTCTGTCACTTCTACCGGGCTGCCCCAGCCTTCTCGGATCCCGGATTCTACCAATTCACGTGCTTGTTTATAGGAAGCTATGGAAACTACCTTCTTCGGTTCTTCAGGAGAAGTTGCTACGGCAGATGCTTGCTCAGACTTTAAGGGCTCAAAAGCTTGACATGGGGTTTCGACTATTTCGCCATCCATCTCCACATATTTGAATGAGGCTAGATGACTGACGAAGATATCTTCTTCCCCGCTGACTGTCACAACTTGACCTTCCCAGACGAACTTCAATTTCTGATGAAGTGTAGAAGAAACCGCTCCTGCCGAGTGTATCCAGGGCCTTCCAAGTAAACAACTATATGCCGGCTGGATATCCATCACATAAAACGTGGTATTAAAGACTTGTGGACCTACCTTGATAGGTAACTCCACCTCTCCAAATACCGATCTTCTTGATCCATCAAATGCCCGCACTACTAGATCACTGGGCCTTAGCACCACCCCATCATAGTCCAGCTTCATCAATGCCTTCTTAGGCAAGACATTCAAAGATGAACCAGTATCCACCAGCACGTGGGAGAGTACCGCACCTTTGCATTCCAAAGAAATATGCAATGCCCGATTGTGAGCACGCCCATCAGAAGTCAAATCCAAGTCTGTGAAACCCAATCCATGACTGGCGTTAACGCTGGACACCACTGTTTCTAACTGGTTCACAGAAATATCCTGAGGCACGTATGCCTTGTTCAGAATATTTAAAAGGGCCTTCCTGTGAGAATCCGAACACATGAGCAATGATAAGATGGAGATCTTTGATGGCGTCTGCTGCAAGTGATCTACAATCTTATAGTCACTCTTCTTGATGATCCTCAAAAATTCTTCGGCTTCTTTGTCAAAGGTGAGATCTGGATCAGCTGATGGAGCTGGATCATTGACAACTACAGGTTGCTTCCCTCTGGCTCTTGCTTGGGCTTCGGCAGTATCTCTAGGTGGTATCACATTGTTTCTCAATGCTTCAGGCGCAAACAATCTTCCACTTCGAGTAAACCCCCCCACTCCAACATTCTCTACTTGAGCTGGGATTATACTAGTCGTGGCCAATTCTTGCCTCTGGCCATTGTAATACACTTCACCACCATAATGCCAAGGGACTGCTCTGTCACTTTGGTACATTATGGGTCCAGCAGTAGTAATGGTTATTGGTGCCACTCTAGCACGCGAAGGAACTTGGGATGGATCATAAAAGATAGTTACTGTAGATACTTCACTTTCTTTCACAATCTTGTCAAATTGCAGCACTCCTTCATCAATCATTCCTTGAATTCCAGCCTTCAATCTTTTACAACCGTTGGTAGCTTCTGTACATTCTGAACAATCATCCTCGCATCCGGGGAAAATGCCTTTCGTTAACAAACAAACCTTGATAGCAACCAATGAAGTCTTCAAGTCATCTACATCATCCACCAAATTCAATTTCTCCCCTTCACCAATTGCACCAACCATGCCCCTGTGATGAGGTATGGGATTTTCCAGCACATTAGGAGAGGGAGCGAAATTGATCGCTTTAGAATCCAACAAGTCCTGAACAGCATGCTTCAATGCTTTACAATTCTCAGTGCTATGGCCGGGAGCTCCAGAATGAAACTCGCATCTAGCATTCGAGTCATAACCTTCAGGAATTTGGTCTGGCTTCGGAGGTTGCAAGGTCCGGAGCTGAATCATTTGAAGCTGCAAGAGATTCTTCAACAGTTGGGAGTAAGACATTGGTGGAGCTTCAATATGTCTATCCTTCGCCCTCTGGGAGTAGTACGGACGAGGGGGTCTTGGCTGATACCCCTGTGAGCGTTGCGGCTGTGGAGGCTGAATCCGTTGTTGAACTGGAGGTGTTGAAATAGTGACGGGGGCCACTTGCTGATAATATCCTTGGTGCATCATTCCTCTCTGCGCGTATACTGCTCCTGTTTCTCCTTCCCTCCTTTTCACAAAGGGTTTCTTGATACCAGACACTGAAGCGCTTCCATTTTGAATCTTCCCCTGTTTGAGCCAGCTTTCGATTCTTTCTCCAGTCAGGATAATGTCCGAAAAACCACTTGAGGAACAACCAGCCAACCTTTCCATGAAATGCCCTGGGAGGGTATTCAGGAAAAGATCGACCATCTCTCTCTCCAGTAAAGGTGGTTGCACTCGGGCGGCCACCTCACGCCACCTCTGTGCATAGTCCTTGAAGCTCTCCGAGCTCCTCTGTGTCAAGCTTTGAAGCTGAGTACGGCTAGGTGCCATGTCAATGTTGTATTGATATTGTCTGAGGAAGGCCTCTCCCAAATCCTTCCAGCTTCTGATAGAACTTCTTTCCAACTTCATGTACCACTCCAAGGACCCTCCAGAAAGGCTATCCTGGAAATAGTACATCCATAGCTTCTCGTCTCGCGTGTGAGCCGCAATCTTCCTGTAGAAAGCCTGTAGGTGAGTTTTCGGGCAAGAGTTGCCGTTGTATTTATCAAATGCTGGTGGTCTGAACTTGTGCGGAATGACCACCCCAGGTACTAAACCCATATCTGACACGTCAATTCCCAAAGTATCTTTGCACTCTAAGGCCTTGACCTTCTCTGCAAGCACCAAGAAGTCGTTGAGATTTCCGTCACCGCCGAAACCCATGTCATTGTTGAAGTACTGGAACTGGTCTTCCTGCCTGTCCTGCACAGGAACATACGTAGCCATAGCTGGATCTGGAACATGAGGTCCACCTGTACCGTTGTTAGTATTGGGAGGAGCCCCTAGTCCACCGGAAGTAGTTGCCTGAGCATTAGTGTTAGGAGGAGTTAACCCTTGAATTGCATTTCTCAGCTCCTGCTGCCCCTGGGCCATCCCCTGCATCAGAGTCACAAATTCTGCCATCTTGGTACGGACATCGTTGAGTTCTGTCTGCATGGCGTCCATTGCTGTTCTTTGATTACTGCGGGTCGCGTACCGATGAGGGATAACTTGTCGAATGTACCGGGTCTTGGCGGCCCTCGCAATCTTTGCCTGTTGAACACAGATAAATTAAACATCTTGAAGAAAACCTGCAAAGACAAAGACAAAATGCAAATGATGCGTATGCAATGCAATGTGTTCCTTTTATTCCCGAGTATTTTCCTGTGCCCGGTCCTGGCATTAAGAAGATAAGAATTGGGAAGAAGACCCAAATGATATTCAGACACAATGACGGCTGTGAAGAATTGATGCTCATTTCCCGTGTTGGTGCAAATAACGAACAAGAAATCCGGAACAACTCAATCATATAAACTGGAGTTTGAAAATACAACAGCCCTGGAGGGTACCAAGCAAAATAACAACAAAAGTACATCACATATAAGGAATCCCACAACAAGCCTATGGGTAATCCAAGTACAACAATATGAAATTAAACCCTAGGGAACCCTATATCTTTCAATCTCCAGCTAAGGCATTTGACGCTCTGGAACAGCTGAACCACATCTGGATGACCGGGCTCCTGGATGAGCTTCTGAATGAGGAGGTCCCTCGTATCAGAAGAAGCGTGTAACTCCTCGATCTGCTGTAGAAATGCTGTCTCATTCTCCTTGCTTTGACTCGACTCGGCCTTCGACCTTTTCACATCAGCTTTCAACTTCAAGTCTTCAATCTCCTTTTGAGCTTCCTTCAGTGCCTGCTGGCTTTCTGTTACGCGCCGGATACGATCCTCCTCTTGATAATAAGCTTTCCTGAGAAGCTCTTTCTGCCCATCTAAAGAATCCTGAAGGCTTTTGACTTCCTGTTTATGCTTGGCGTCTAACTCCTTTTGTTTCTTCAGATTTTCGTCCCATTTCTCCTGCCATAAAGTAACAGCTTCATTGGCTTCACTAAGATCCTTCTTCTCCCTTCGGCGCTGGGCCGTCATATGAGTCTCAGCTAAACCTTTCTTTCGGAAATAGAGCTCTCTATCCTCAAAGTCCTTCTGCTTAAGACGGACTATCTCTTCGGCTTGCTCAGCTCTATCTTTCAATTGACGGTTCTGGATCACTAGCGCTTGACAAGAATTAAGAGCCTCTTGATTTTCAACCCTCAGTTGCTTAACCAAAGCTTCTAACTTCTGATATTCCTCCAAAGGCACCGTAGTTCTTGGTGCCACCTCTTTAGGGTAAAGAGGCGTCTCTCTAGAAAATGGTAGAAGATGAGTCTTCACACGGTCCTCCAACCAGCTGGCAAAAGGATCATAGGTATTAGGATCTACTCTTCCAAAATCTTTCTTTCCTTTCATCACCTTAACTTCCCAAGCTTGGGATGCTAGGATACTCATTTTGGAGTTTCCCTCTGCTGAGAAATATAAGGACTCATTTGCGTCGCCGATCAAAGGTATATCTCTTAAAGGATAGCCGAACTGTTTCCTGGACAAGATAGGATTGTAGCTAATCCCACCTTTCCTTCCCATCAAAGGCACATTTGGAAAGCTACCACAACTAACCAGTATTTCTTTGCCCACCAAATCTCTGTTGCATCCCCAAGCAATGTCAGCTGAGGTTAAGCCCATTAATCTTTTGGACCACTTCCAAGATTGTTTCAAATCCTGAAAGGGTCCTGATTTAGGGAGTTGCCTTACAAACCAATCAGCGAATATGGGAGCACAACAATTTACAAACCCCTTCCTTTTTTCATTTCTGTGGTGAACTCCATAATAAAAGTCAGCTAGCAATGTAGGAACAGGATTTTTCTTGACGAAAATAGTAATGGCCTCCATATTAATTAGTCCTTTCTCTCCGGGAAACAAACTGATTCCATATACTACCATAGCCAACAGTGCTCTGAAGTCTGCCCACTTCTTTTCCGATGCCATAACACGTGCCTCTGCAACCAGAAAGTCCAAAGGGATTCCTTTACTTTGGCCAGCCTCTAATCCCACCTTGAGTCTGGGCATACTCAAATGACAGGCAATAGTGATATCCTCATGAGATGGGATCCTCTCCGAAACATAGTAAGGTACACCCTCCTTAACAGGAACACTCAGCATGCTAGAAACCTCCTCCAATGTAGGTGCCAGAATATAATCAGGAAAAACAAAGACCCTCAACTGTGGATCATAGAACTGCAACAAAGAATGCAAGCTATCCTTCTGGTCGACTGTGGGCTTGCTCACATAATTCAGTATCTTGCCATACTCTCTCCTGAAATCATCAAGGACTCGGTCACCCATCAAGCTAATCAAACCCTGAACACTCTCTGTCTCTGGTTGCGGGAAAGTATAATGAACATTTCTCTTCCTCGGAATCTCCATGCTGAAGTAGAAAATATGACCAGGACCTAGGAAGCAATGAACCCTGGGAATAAAAAGAACACAAAATGATTAATGATGATATGATGCTTATGCAAGACAAGGCATGTGATCAGTGAAGTGTCTGTGGTGTGCCAATCATATAATCAGATGTCGGTGCACGGTCTCAAAATCCAGATATCACAATAATCATCCCTCTGATCCGGGGTCCATAACTTAAGAACCGAAATCCAAATCATAAAACTGAACCAAAGGCAAAGTGGGTATGCTGAAGGTACCAGGGTTCCTGCAAACCTGTAAACCCCTCCCAATCTCACGGGTGTGCTACTCGGGTCAAACATCACGGACTCTCGAGGCCGAATAGCAATAATACGTTCACCATTTCCGAGAAATGGCTCATGACCAAATCAGGGAATCGGTTTGGCATTATGTACTACTCAGGGAGGTCTCAGTTGAGTCCGGAAAAACAAGCATCCCTCATAAGTCCTCAGCTTCAAGCACTGAATCGAGAAACAATAGTACATTCATCCCGAAGGGTACAATACTACCGTCATACGAACAGTTTGCTTTAACTGAATTCCTATGAGAGAACCAGGCCATCCTATGCGAGTTCCCAGTGGGCCCTCGGATGCGAGTGGGTTTGCCAACAAATGTGGTCTGCCACTGTCATCACTGGAGAGGGATGTTTCCACAAAGGTTCTCAATGATCGGTCCCCTGACTGCACATAACTATCAAGGTAGCGCATCAACCCAGAAAGATTCCGGTATCAATACATTCCCGAGAAGGTCGCAAGTCAAGGTGTGGAACTCACTACTACCAACATAGCAAGATGCCATGAAGCCAAAGTGGAACCACTCTAAGTCCTAGGGTGCACTCAAGCCGGGTAATTGGCTTATCTCACAGTAACTCCCACCCACAGAAAAAATGAAAACCAGCACAGCCAGACAGTCCAGTATAATATGATGCATGGAAAATAAAATACTGAAAGCGATAAATAAATGCGATAAAGTAAAGCTGTAAAATAAAACTGTAAATAAAAACAATAAAGCTAAACTAAAGCACTCAGCAACAAACACATATACACCCAAAGAAACAAAACCAAACAGGCGCTAGGATTGACTCTACAAAGGAAACCGGAAGAATCAGGTTTTCCCCAGCAGAGTCGCCAGCTGTCGCTCCCGGGATTTTCATCCTAGTACAAACGCGAAAGTGGCGCGGAAAGGTTAGAGTCGCCAGCCAGACATTTTTATCCCGAATGGAACGGGAAAGGTAATGTTGCACAAACCTGAGGAAGAAGGAAAGGACGAGGCCTTGCGAACCAAAGATCTGGATACGGGAGTCGGTTACGAATTGAGAAGGTATTAGCACCCCAATCCGTCCGCCGTACCCGACGGGATCCACGCTTGCTTGTTTGTTTCAAAGGGTGAGAAAATACGAATGCTGCTGAATAAAACCGCTAACTGGAATGGAATGAGAAATGAACTGAAATAAGAAAAAGGGAAGAAAAGGGGAAATGTAGGGAAAATAAAGAATGTGCTCGAACGGGCCCTACCCCGCTGCCTACGTACCTCATCGGGATAATGAGGATCAGAGTCGACGTAGTTCGCCTAACCTAGGCGGGAACTATTTGCTTGTGTTTTTTACAGCTGGAACTGCGTATGTCTATGCTCAGGTGTTGCAGGCTCGTCTGGTACGAGTGCGTTAACCGTCTTGCATGCGAGACAAGTAGTCGCGAGTTCACGTTGTAAATGAATGAGATGAGAAAAGAAGTTCCCGCAGGATTAGTCGCTTATTGTTTGTTTTTGTCTTTTATGAGTTTTGTATGAATTTGGCACAAGGAAGTGAATTCAAACTCTTTTCCATGGAATGTACACTTGACTCTACATTCCAAGATGGAATAATAGAACAAGCATACCCAGCATGGAGAATTTATCCAAGACTGGTTTCCTAGGATTAGGGTTTAAGTTCACTAGCTTGTTGAACTTTATTAGGTGTTTTTGTTGCTTTTGAGATGAGAAAGAATGACTCAAATTGAAAAAGGGAAAATCTAAGGGGAACTAAGACACACCCTAATTTTATTGATTTATTTACAAGGGGAGATCCTAATGGTTAGTGAGGTATTCTAATCCTAAAGATCAAAAGGAAAAGAAAAAAGAAATAGGATACAACTTACTTCCTAAGGAAGGTAAGTTGATCCTAACAAGGGGGGATCCTACCAAACACAAATATGGAAGGAAAAATGAATAAAATGCATAAAAGAAATGCATAAAAATAAAGGATAAAGTGAGGTAAACTTACCTCAATCTTCCCCACTACAAAACAAATGGTTAGTGCACATTTTTATTAAAAAAAGAATAAGGCAAACACACATTAATTAAATCCTAATTAAACTTGGCCCTAAACTAGACCCTATTCTAATCCTAAAGGAACTAAAAAAAAAATGCTAGAACCAAAATACAGCACCTATTACAGCCCCCTAAAATACAAACAGCCATGAAAACAATGCACAACACAAACCAGCTTTTTACAGCCAGCATGCAGCATGAAAAAGAAGGTGTAAAAAGTCAAATGCAGCATGCACACATAACAAACAGCACACATTTTACAGCACTTATGCAAGACAGCAGCTATGAAATGCAAAATCCAGAATTTGATTATTTCATTTTTTAATGCACAAAATCAATTAAAATGCACTAAACACATCACAACCATGCATTTAAACATGGATCAACATACACCAATGCAAGAACATGAATATTAGATTATTCAAGAATGCATCATGTGGATTATGCAACAAGTAATGCAAAAGATGTAACACTTAGACATGACCTTTGAACATGGTGATTATTGATTATGAACATGCAACATAATGGTTCAACAAACACACTAAACCTAATGCAAAATTCAGAATTAAATTTATGCAAATGCTAAGATCAAGCATGCAACTAAATGCATCCAAATGCACATACATGTGATTATGCAAAAATGCAACAATACATCAACATAATAAAATGCAACATGATTTAATGCAATGCATACATATAAAAACAGAATGCAACATGATTATTTCATACCAAATAATGCATGAACATGGCAACACAATGCAAGAAAATCAAGGCATGCACAACGAACACAAAAACCGCACAAAACGCAACATAAACGGAATCGTGTCGAAACGACTCGAAATGGGGGAACTAGCTACTGGAAATGGATCCTAAAATTACCTAAAATCACTACCTAAACAAACATGAACATTAGAGGCACTAGGAACTAGGATTGAGCAATCAACTAAACCAAGAAGTCAAAATTCATCAGCGTTAACCGGTTAACCATATAGGTTAACCGGTTAACAGACCCAAAACAGAGGCAGTTTGTGGCAAAACGCAGGTGTTAACCGGTTAACCATATAGGTTAATCGGTTAACACTGCACAGAATTGAAAAAAAAGCTTTTAAAAAAGTGCTTTTGGCCACCAACTCACTTCTTGGGATCCATAACATACCTAGGAACATGCTAACACTAATTTCGACTTATTCGGAGCTTATTTACACATGCTAACACCTATATCTATTAACACCTTAAAAACTAATTCAACAAAAATCACAAAAATGCAAACAACACATAATCGACGGAATTAATTCAAGCAAAGCGAAAAGCACTTAAAGAATGCCGAAACGGCGAGATGAAGAGAATAACTTAAAGAAGAAGTGATTAAGATCACCAACCTACGAAGCGGAGGATTGCTTCGGTGATTGTTGCAAGTATCGAAGCTTGAATCGAAGAGAAAACCGAAAACCGAAAACCGCAAAATAAATGCGTTCTTGAACTTGAATCTCCGTGTGCTTCCGATAAGTCGATAATCCTCACAAAATTCAGTAGCTTCTTCTTCTATAATCCACAAAATCAATGGAGGTTGAGGCTTAAGCTTCAAGATCTTCAAGTTTCAATGTGAAACTTGAAGAGCTTATTTGAAAAAGCTTTTGTGAAAGGAAGGAAAAGTGAGAGAGAAAAGTGATTCTCAAAGGGTGAAAAATTGAAAAATGGTGGGAACCCCCTTGGTTTGGATGAAAATGATTTAAATAGGGCTTAGGCTTGGAGCTAGGTTTGGGTTTGGGGCCCAAAAATTAGGTTTGGGATCCAAAATTAGGTTTGGAAGTTAGTTAGGGTTAGGGTTGGAAAAAGAGAATATTCCTTGGAATATTCCTTGGAACCTTCCTTGGAATATTCTAGAAGATGGTAGAAGGTGGTGGAAGGTGGTGGAAGTTTCCAAGGGAAATGGAGTGGAATTGAAGTGGAAAAAAGGAGATGGAAAGAATTAAAGGAAGTGCGGAAAGAAAGTGGAAGGAAAGGTGGAGGGAAATGGAAAACCAACTAACTTTCAAATGATTTTTCTTTGATTTTTTCATGATTCCTCCATCGTTTCTTGACCAAATTTGAACCATAGGATCATTGTAACCCTAATTTCACGATCTCGATCTTAAAAGTCCGGAGTCGACCCTTTTTACCTAGCCCGATTGCCTTTTCTCCAATTCCTCGATTTTCCGTCGTCCGGCCAGTCGAACCCCTTCCAAAATGAACTTGTGGACGAGATTTGAACCCTAGGCACTTGACATCATATATAAGTCAAAGAAATCCACTTCGACTCAAAAATTTATGCGGAAACCCCGTAGAAATGAAACCCTAATTCGGCTCTTTTCCCTCAAGAAGTATTGCACTGCTTGCCTCCTTCAATCAAACCAAAACTTTCCATGACTTGTGGCTTCAAGTGAAGACTTGTGGGATATTGTGAACCCTTTGCACAAGGTTGAGAAGCTTTGTGGCCCTTCGGTAGCCTCTTCATAACTCTCGGCTGCTCCGATCACTGATCACATACCTACGCCTCGGCTATGCTATATATGATGCAATGTTTTTGGTTATTTTATGAATCCATATGTGCAAAATGCTATGCAAAATGTTGGGGAAATGAGAGGGCAAATTTTGAGGTATTACAGCAGGGTGAGTAAATTCACATTCAATATAAATAATATAAAGACGGAATTATAAGACAACATGCAACAATACATTAATTCTCACCCATATACAACAAAAATCAAACACATCATCATAAAATGCAATCATGATATGCCACCAAGGATGAAATGCATTCTTCATAATATGCATGTGGTACCGAAACATCATCATGGATGGACACTGGGCCATCAACCTTCCACGAGGGAGCACAACTTAAACAACATATCACTTCAATCCACACAATGGGATTGAAGCTACCAATGAACCGAAGCCCCAACATAATTATGCCATGAATGCAACAATGCAAAAACATCAACATAATCATCATAATCAACATTCATCATTATTCATCATTCATACATCTACTATTTTACCTATTCATGTCATCGATATTACATATCATCATAATACAAACTAATCATTTAAACATCATTTTATCACAAATTCTTACACATATAATATATTATAACATGGTAAGAATTCACAGCAACATCATAGCAATACAAGGAAACAAAACAAGTCATTTTGAGTGATTCGGGAAAAGAAAATATTTTTCAAAAAGTTACAGGTCTCGCTAAGCGAGCTACCCTTTGTTTCTGGTCCTCTCAAAATTTCACTCGCTCACTAAGCGAGTTGTTGCTCGCTAAGCGAGAAGGCGAAAATTGGCAGAAAACCCTACAATTTTCCACACATTCCAGCTGTGACCAAGCTCATCAAAATCATCATTAATTAACAGAAAACAACATAATTCATTCTTTCTACCTATTATCGTCATATATTCATCACCTATAACATCTAACAACATCAATTCATCAAGAATCTACCAACAATCCTATTAACCCTAAGGTTTCCCTCAAAAATCTCCTTTCTCATAAGCCTACTTATACATTATAAATATTGAATAAGAATTACTCCCCATACCATAGTCGATTGAGATTTTCGATCACCTCTTGAGCAATTCCAACCTTAGTCTCCTTGTTCTTCTGAGTAACATTTCAATCTTCAGCAAAAACACGAATTATGAGAAACCAAATGTATTTTCCCTTCTCATAACCTTCTCAAATGACCATCCTACTGTGAGACATGTCATGAATTTTAATGTGTCAAAAACTTGGCATGTTTGAAAGCATAAGTGGTTCTCTAAGAAAAAGCAAGAAATGACATTTTTGGAAAAATGAACTGAATGAGCCGACTCAAATTCTACAATGAGCCGATTCATTCAGTGTGTTTTGGTGCCCAAACACACGGGTCCCAACAGGCTGCCTGAAGCATCATTTTGGTCGACTCATGGGTATGGATGAGCCGACTCAAAATCCTTCATGAGTCGACTCATCAAAAAGATTTTTCTTCTCATTTCCTGCGGGTCTCAACAGGCTGCCTCTCTGTTATTTTTGGCCGGCTCACCTGGCAATTTGAGCCAGCTCATTTAATGATTTGAGTCGGCTCATTACTGTGCTGACTCAATTTTTCATTTAATTTTTCTTTCTTTTATGTTACAATCACTAACCAATATAAATAGCAGGTTTCATTTCTTTTGAGAGGTTAACAAGGAAAGTGAAAGAAATACACACATCTCTCTTCATCTTCTTCCTTCTTGCATCAATCAACAATCACACACAACAATCTTTGTTTGATTACGGTGTTTGTTTCGAAGATAACGTTCAATCGTGAATTAGAGTTTCAGATTGGGTCTAGAGTGTGGGGGTTTTCCTTGGAAAATGTGAAGGGTTTTCTCCTCCAAGATCGTTGAAGGTTTGGGGGTTTTACACACAATGATCGTTCGTAGATTCAGCTGAGTGAGGTAGATTGAAGATCAAGTGGATCGTTCTTTCATATCACGGTAGACGGGGGATTGCGAAGGTCTTTGTGGGTTCACAAGTGTTGGAGAAACTCATCCGTGCTCAAAGTTTGGAGGATCGTGAATCCTTGCAAGAAGGGAGCATTTAATCGAAGGCTTTCTCGACACGCGTGGAAGACTTGATTCTACTTTGGATCAAGGGACAAGAAGAAGATTTGATAGCATATTCAACGTGGTTTGGTTTGTTGGTTCATTTATCTCTCTTCTTTTAAAACAATTGCGATTTAATAAAATTGCCCAATTCGATTGTGAATTGGGGGCAGAGTACTTCGAGCGAGGACGACGAAGAAACTGCCTAATTCCTTGTGTTCTTTACATTTCTCGTATTTTACTTTTGTTCATCTTGATCTTGTGTGCTTTAAAATTCTGGTGTATCAAATTAGTGCACTCAAAGTGTTTGATAAATCGTTACACTCAAAAGTGATAACTAGAGTGGGTAAAATTCTGCACTATTTGATACAACAAAATTATCCTTGGTGTGTGCACTCCAAGTGTTTGGTAAAAATCCTAACCACACAAATTCAATTTGATTGTGCCTAATTTCTTCTCTATATCATTGTTAAGAATAGTTTTATCAAGTGTTGAATTATCAAGTGAATCATTTGTGAAATATTAATTCTTCTAGTCATCATTTCATTCCAATTGGGTTTTGCGTATATCCGATCTCCGGTGACTTCAAATTTAAACTAGACAATTTTCCGGGAAACTTCCGCAATACATTTTCAATTAAATTTTGAAAAGTAAATTTTAAAAAGGGATCTATTCAACCCCCCTTCTAGATTCGCGCTATCGTCTAACAAGTGGTATCAAGAGCACCGGTTCATCTAGTGCTTCACATACAACTTATTGGAAAATGGACAACGATCCAACGGGGGCGTACAATAGAGCTCCAGTTTTTACCGGAGAAAACTATAGTCACTGGAAAGATTGTATGCACATCCATATCAACTCTGTTGATAGAAAAATTTGGAAAGTTATTCAAGACGGCCCTTTTCAATTACCATGGCCGGTCCGGATAATGTCCAAATTGAAAAACCGGAAGCACAATTGGATGATAATGATGAAAAGAAATATAGCTACGATTTGAAACTTCGAAACATACTCATAGCTTCTTTGGAACAAATGAATATTTTCGAGTTTCTCATCACACATCGGCTAAAGCTATGTGGGAAGCCTTACAAGTTGCCCATGAAGGAACCGATGATGTTAAGCTTGCTCGAATTAATACTTTGCAACAAGAGTTCGATCGATTTCACATGAGCCAAGGGGAAACCGTTGGTGAAATGGGAAAAAGATTTTCTCACTTGACAAATCGATTAAACGCTCTTGGTAAAACTACTCCTAATGATGTAGCTACTAACAAGATTTTGAGATGTCTTACTAGGGAATGGTTGCCAAAAGTTACGGCAATCAAAGAAGCCAATGATGTAAGAACCTTGGATCTAACTACACTCATTGGAAAACTACAAGAGCATGAACAAGAGCTCTTAAACTTACATGAGCATGAAGACAATGAAAAGAAAGAAAAGAGCGAGAAAAATAAAGATCATGAGAAGAAGAAGAAGTCTATTGCATTAATGGCTTCTTCCTCAAAATCCTCCACCAATAAAGATAGTGAGAGTGATTCAAGTGATGATGAAGACGAATCAAACGAAGATATGGGTTTGTTTGTAAGAAGATACAATTGGTATCGCAAAAAGAATGAGATATCCCATTCGGACAAGTGTCTCATCAACTATCGAAGAAAATCTAATCCTTCCAAGCAAGAGTTTGTTAAAAGTACTAAAGGCAAGGGATCTTGTTACAACTGTGGAAAACCGGGACATTACAAACTGGATTGTCCTATGCTAAAGAAAGACAAGGCAAAAGACAAATATCAAAGAAAAGGTAACAAGGCTAGAAGAACATATATTGCTTGGGAAAGCGATAGTGATTCGTCTAGCAAAGATAACTCAAGCGATGAGGAAGAGAAAGTAAATCTTTGCCTCATGGCTCATAAGAAAGGCAAGAAAGAGGTAAGACATGCTAAATATGATTATGATGAAAAATTGTCTTATAATGATTTGCTTAGTAATTTTAATGTTCTCCATCAAGAGGCTAAAGAAGCTTTCAAGCGCATTGCATCCGACAAAAGAATTTTTGCATATTTAGAGAAAAAGGTCTCGGATAATGAAAATGCTATGAAAGTTCTTAAGACATCAATGGTAGAATCTATAGTAGAAGACAAGCGAGAAAAAGGTCTCGGATAATGAAAAGGCTATGAAAGCCCTAAAGAATCCTCATGTCAAGTTTCAGAGCTTTCCTAATAAGTTTGACCAGTTAGAGGCTCAGATATCCAAAAATAAGTTAACCTGGTAGAAAAGTCAACTGAGGTCAACTGTGGTCAACTTAAAGTCAAACTTCAAGATTTTTTATCAACGTCAATATTATGAGGTAAAATTCATCATTTGATCAATGTTTGACCATGATTCATCAAGGAAATCTCAGATAATCAAGAATCAAGAAGTTTCTAATTAGGGTTTCCACAGTAAAAGTCAAATGAACTTTGACCAGCCATAACTTTCACATACTTCATCAGAAATTTCCCATCCAAATCTTATTTTGAAGGAAATTAAATTCTCTACAACTTTGTAAAAATGCTTCATTTGGAAGGTATGAGCTAAAACATTATAGGTCATTTTGAAAGTCAACAAAAAAGCCAACTTTTTCCAAATCTCATAATTTGAAAATGGTAAAAGGTATGGACATGGGACCAAAAAGGTTGGTTAAAGGACACTCTAATATTTCTAAAAAGTCCAAGATCACCTTCATAGCATTAAATTTGAGTAAGTTGTGCTTTGTCAAAGTTGTTTGATTTTTAAGGGGTGTATGAAGCAAAAAAGGCCTTAACTTCAAATTTTTCCAAATGGGCCCATAAAATTGCAACCCAACATCAAAGATGAAGTCATGCACGACCCAATGACCATTTATTCTGATTTTTATATTTTATTTATATTATTTTGGATTTTATTTATTAAAATTCAATTTTAATGAAAATAAAATATGAAAAATCAAATAATAAATTAAATCTTAGTTCTAGAATGATTTATACAACATTTAAAGTTGATTGAAGAGATCCAAATTCGTGTACAACCAAAATAGCAAGGATTTATGTGATTTTTGAAGCATTTATGGTTGATTGTTTCTTCACACTCAAGTAATGTAAATCCACACAAAAAAGGTCCATGTTTCTGACCTAATTACATCTCTATATATACATGAAAACAAGGCATTGTAGAGAGACGAATTTGCAGGTCAAGAACATAGGATTCTAACTCAAAAAATCAAGGAAAATGAGGCATTCTGTTTTGCACTTAGAGGTAGTTTCAAAGCAAATTAAAGGTTGCATTAGCTTCCTTGAAGATCACTGATCATAACTCAATCATCATAAGCATCAAAATCATGCCAAAACACCATAACCGAATAGTTCATATTCATGCTTTTCTTGTTTTTTTCGATTTCATATGTATGATCGATTTAAAGTATATCTAACCATTAGTTTGTGTTTATGAAGTTACAAGGAACATTTCTGGGCAAGAAATTCGAAGAAACATGGCCATATGGGGACGAAACCATAACTAGGGTTCTTGAGAGTTTCATTTGGGGGAGCACGATTGAAATGATTTCTGGAGAAATGCATGACATAGTTATGTCTAGGGACCTCATATTGATTAACTTGGACCATTAAAATTGATTTATTCTTCGTATATGCAATGTTTGAATTTTTCAGGTTTAAAGCAACACAAAAAAACTGTTGTCTACGGAGTCTAAAAAACCGTTGCCAAAACATGTGATCCTGAGGAAGAAGACGAGTTCTTGGCGCGCTTTGGATTTTTTGAAATTGGACAATGTTTATATTATGTTTGTCTCCCAACAATAACACATGCGCGTTCTAGCTCAGATGGTGGGATGCTTAGTCTTGGAAGGTACCAGATTTGGATTCGATTCCCAGGTCCTTTATTTTGAACAATTTTTTGTTTTTTCTATGTTTTCTTAGTTTTATTGTTTTTTCTAATTAATTTCTTTTTAATAAAACAATTAACTTAAACTAATTTCTCTAATAAAAAAAAATTCTTAATAAAAACTTCATTTTTTTATGTAAAGTATTTAGTTTTTTTAATTAAAAAAAAGTTAATAATATTCTTTCATAATTTAATTAATTTGTAGATAAATTAATGATTTAATTAGTATTTTTCTAATAACTCCTAATAACCTCATTTTATTTTAATTAAATTCCTAATTTTTTTGGTACATATTTAAGTTTTTTTATATATTTTTTCTAAATTAGTTAATAATAATTGATAATTAGTTTAGTTTTCTTTTAAAATCTAAATTTTCTCTAAAAAAACCTAATTAACCCTAATTTTTTTCTAACCTTAATTTCAAAAACTTAATTAATTTATTGTTGCTTTATTTAATTATTTAGAATAATGTTCTCTATTTATTTTTATTTTTTTTGCCTTATTTAATTATTTAGAATAAATGTATAGGTCATTATTATTTGATGTAATTTATTTTCTCGCCCGATTATTATGTATCTGCCCCAAAGTTATGTAATATTGTAGGATTTAATTTCTTTGCATTTTTATTATTATTGCTTGGTTAGTAACTAGGGAGTGAAAAGAAATATATGATTAAAAAGGACTTAGAAAATTTAATTAAAAAGATTAAATATCTGAATAAAATCACTCACACACGTAAGTCGATCGTTCTACGATCGCCGTCTGCACCTCCTAGGGTTACCCTTCTCAGTTGCCTTAAAAAGATATATGGTCAAGTCCCTCGAAAATGGGGGTGTCTTAAGCAAAACTCATACAAGTATAAATCATCTAGCCCTCCCCGATTTAAAAGATTAAGTCCCTACGATGTTGCCTACAACGATCTTGTCCCTTCGATAAAGATGATAGTCCCTCCAAATTGCTAAAGACACCCCTCAATTTGCCTTCATTGACCATACGATGACCCTACGCCCGTCCCTTAATAAATCCAAGGTAAATGACTACTTACTCCTTAATAGTAAGGATAGTCTTACCCTTGAAAGAACATACAAGAACATGAAAGACTTAGTCTAGGGTAGGAACTCTAAGTTACTGGCTCACACCCTTTAAAAATACTTTTCACACTTCACAATTTTCAAACATTTTCAAAACAAAGGCTTTGTATACATCCATACGAGGATCATTACAAAGTACTTAGAAAATTTTCTAAATTCACACACTTCACACTTTCAAAACAATTAAGTGAACTAAGTAACTAAGAGCCCGTGGATAATCATGGATATAAAGGGTGTTAACACCTTCTCTTTATATAACCTACCCCCTGAACTCAAGTCTTTTAAAATAGGTATTTCCTGTTCTTTTATGCCCTTTCCACTTGGATAAAATAAAAGTCGGTGGCGACTCTTGCTATCCGCAACATGACTGAAAAGTTAGTTCTCCCACCGTGTTACAGAACTGCTGACTCTGTTGGGGAGTACTTAAAGAGGGGTTATCTTAGGAATTAGGATCACTTAATGTTTGACTTGCCTGCTTTATATTTATCTGTTGGGCTTATGCGTGAAAGATCCTAATCGGATCTAGTGTACCCTAGGTAAATGGCAATAGACCAAGGAAACTGTACGGCGTATACTAATATGGTTGATCTAGTGGCCATAGTTAGTGTGACTTCTTGGTTGGTGCTTAGGCTCCTTAAGTAAGTTAAGGATAATATGGGGCTGCCATACGTTGTCATTAACACTAACTATCCTTTAGAACCTTAATTGATCCATCTTGGCCTTTAGAAAGCAGTGAGATAGCCAGCTTTGGAGAAGTCTAAAGTTGGTTGATACTAGATGCTACGCTCATTGAGATCCTAATCTTGGGGGGTTTTGGTTGGCAAGTCAGTTGCATACTGAACAACAATCCTTGAGAAGGATCAGTGATATTGAGATCCCTTAGAACCTGGTTACTTTTGTAGGACAGGATGAACCAACTAAACTTCAGGGGGAGGGTACTTTCCTTTAAACCTCATGCAAGCCTCTAAAACTATGGCTATTGTGTGACTTGCTTGTGTGTGCCACATGTTTGTGATTGAACATAACATCATAACATCATGACATCATAAATATATCATTCTCCATAACCATTTAAAGGATCAAAGGATTTATCTTTGTTCTTTGTTGCAGGTTATGACTTCCACTCGTAGGAACATTATCCAGATCAACTTTGTAGGGATACCTCCCAAGCTTAAGGAATTAGTCTCAAAGGTTCCTGATAACTATCTATTCATCAAGAAGCATGGTTACCTACTTGACTTGGTTACTTCAGGGTTTGAGGAAGATATGATGAGTGTCATATTCCAGTTCTTTGATCCTAAACATCATTGCTTCACATTCCCCGATTATCAGTTGGTCCCTACAATGGAGGAATTCTCCAAACTCCTTGGTGTGCCTATCCTCAATCAGAAACCCTTCACAGGCTTAGAGAAAAAGCCTAAACCTAAAGTCATTGTTGCAGTCCTACATTTGAAGAAGTCAGACATTGTCCTAGAAACGAGAAGCGGAGTTAAAGGTATTCTTGCTAAGGTATTGATGGTGAAAGCTCAAGTGTTCTTGGATGCTATGAGCTATGCTGCTTTTGAGGATATCTTAGCCTTGCTGATCTATGGTTTGATGTTGTTCCCTAAGGAGCAATGCCAATATACCATAGTATATCTAAAACAATATGAGATGCACGGTGAGACGAATGAAATCAGAAACATAAATGGTTTGATTAAATTGGGTTTCAAGAATAAGTTAATTTTCATATTATATACTTCTTCATCAATTTGAATCTTTGTATTTCTTTAGTGAGGTGTATGGAAAACAAGCAATCTATATATAATATAATAAACTCATGGTACTTTCAACGACGATTATCTATTGTATCCGAGGTTAAAAGTAATTTCTATTTTTGTTTTCTAAATTACTGATGATGGATTTCGACCCAGTATCACAACGATTTATAAGCCAAACCATTGTGATATATGGCGCGCGACCTGGATTTCTACAACGGTTTCCAAACCGTTGTAGAAACAACGAACTTACAACAACACTCTACTTAACAACGACATGACCGACGTGATCATACCATTTTTTCAACCATTGTGAAAGGAGTTTTCTGTAGTAGTGCTTTGTGATAAAATGTATTTATAATAATGAATCAAAGACTCAAATGGTGTCTTAATTCAGTAAATGCCCTTGAGTGCACTTGTGCATGTCATTTTCCTCCTCTAATTGTGTGGTACACATGTTACCATCACTGCAAAAAATATTTCACCAACCAAATGTACATTTAATGCGCATGTTCCCCATATAATTACTCTCACTCAACAAGAAAACTCATCTTCATAAACAAGATTACCATGATTCAAATTCATAATATGCTATCACTCATTCTTACATGAATCATCCTCACCTTGTGGTTGATTGCAAGGACTTAAATGAAATTGTTCGAGACTGAAAAACAACCTATAAATGGCAATCTACATAGCCCAAATTCTTATCAAGAGCTCACCACGATGCCACACATGTACACATGCATCATATGATATGACACCTCTGATATAACACCTCATAGAGACGACTATAACAAACTTTCATATATAAGTTTGACTATGACTCACACTCAAGAACAATTCAACACACACTTACAAAATTTCACCTCACACTAACAAACAATCATTACTACCACATTTAAATCTTTTAGTTACGATAGTCTTTAAAAACATATCAATCATTTTATGTTTCAATATGAAATAAGGATAATGCGTTTTTCTTTTTTATTAAAATAATAATATGTTTCTTACTATAAAAGATATAAGGAAATAATAATAATAATAATAATAATAATAATAATAATAATAATAATAATAATAAATGATTTAATTGATACTCATTCATAATATAAATATAATTTATATTATTAGTTATTCATAGCTGTAAATTTATTTTAGTATTTAATTTTAATTTTAATTATATTTTAAGGATAATTATGAATGATTGTGTTATTTATAAAGTAATTTTTTTACATTGATCTTACTAATTATTCTTTAAAATAAATATTATTATTATTTTTTTTATGGAAAATAAATATTATTTTCAATCCTATATATAAAATTAAATTTAAATTTAAAATTTATTAAATAATTAATTTACTTGTCTATTCCTAAACCATATACATCGATTAATGTACTTTGAATCTAAAAACCAAACTTTCTTTATAAAAAGAATCTAATTGACCATACAACATAAAGGATCTACAATTTAAAACCATAATTTCAGTATTTAGCATAACTCATGTAGATAGTGCACCTTAAACAAACCATATACTATTTGACTTCAAAATTCCAACAAATTAAACAACTAAAACAAAGAAAAAAACACGGCATTGCCATGAACCAAACCATGCATTCCGTTTCCGATACTGACCTAAACTCAAACTCAGCAACACCATCAGAACAACCCATTGATACACTAATGTCTGAAACACCGCAACCCCAAAACGACGTCGTAGCAATGTCCCCTCAAAACCCAACCATTAACAACTCCTCCGAAGACCAAAACCCCACTCTTTTATACCCAAACCCTACCCAACCTCGAAAACGACGTCGTCGTAAGAAATTCTTCACTGAACTAACCGCAACAACCTCACTCGCCAAAAACCGCAAAAACGGCGTCGCTAAAGACTGTGACGACGAAGCCCTAATTGCTATTTCCGTAGGGTTTCCTGTTGATTCCTTAACGGAGGAAGAAATTGAAGCGAATGTCGTTAAAACAATCGGTGGTTCTGAGCAATCGAATTACATTATTGTTCGGAATCACATTCTGGCTAGGTGGAGATCCGATGTTAATGTTTGGTTGACTTATGATCTTGCTGTAAAGTCAATTCGATCTGAACATAGGGGTTTGGTTGAAACGGCTTATAGGTTTTTGATTGACCATGGTTATATTAATTTCGGACTTTCTCCGGAGATTAAAGCAGTGAAGGTTCGGTCTTTTTATGGAATTGAGAGGGGGAGTGTGATTGTTATTGGTGCTGGGTTGGCGGGTTTGGTTGCGGCGAGACAGTTGGTGTTTTTAGGGTTTAAAGTTTGTATTTTGGAAGGTAGGACTCGACCGGGTGGGAGGGTGAAGACGAAGAAGGTGTTTGGTGGGGATGGTGTTGAAGCTGCAGCTGATTTGGGTGGAAGTGTTCTTACTGGTGTTAATGGGAACCCTCTTGGTGTTCTTGCTAGACAATTAGATTTGCCGCTTCATAAGGTTAGGGATGTTTGTCCTCTTTATATGCCTGATGGAAAATGTGTTGACTCTGAGGTGGATTCTAGGGTTGAGGTGTTGTTTAATAAATTGTTAGAGAGGGTTTGTAAGCTTAGGCATGCTATGATTGAAGAGGTTAAGAGTGTTGATGTTCCTTTAGGGACTGCGTTGGAGGCGTTTCGGAGGGTTTATAAGGTTTCTGAGGATAAGGAAGAGAGGATGTTGTTGAATTGGCATCTTGCTAATTTGGAGTATGCAAATGCTACTCTTATGTCTAATTTGTCTATGGCTTATTGGGATCAGGATGATCCTTATGAAATGGGTGGTGATCACTGTTTCATTCCTGGAGGGAACGATACATTTGTTCGCGCGTTGGCTGAGGATCTTCCAATTTTCTATGGAAGGACTGTGGAGTGTATTAAGTATGGAAGCGATGGGGTGTTGGTGTGTACCGATGAACAGCAGTTTCGTGGGGATATGGTGCTTTGTACTGTGCCTTTGGGTGTTCTTAAGAAGGGGTCGATTGCGTTTGTCCCTGATCTTCCTCAGAGGAAGAAAGATGCGATTCATAGGTTAGGCTTTGGTTTGCTCAATAAGGTTGTAATGCTGTTTCCTACTAATTTCTGGGGTGGGAACATTGATACATTTGGTCACTTGACGGAGGACTTGAGTATGAGGGGTGAATTTTTTCTGTTCTATAGCTACTCTTCAGTGTCTGGAGGCCCGCTTCTCGTGGCTCTTGTTGCCGGGGAAGCAGCTATTAGGTTTGAGATGATGTCACCGTTGGAGTCTGTCAAAAGGGTGTTGGATGTTTTGAAAGATATTTTTCATCCGAAGGGGATTGTTGTTCCCGATCCCGTTCAGGCAGTTTGTACTCGGTGGGGACAAGATACCTTTGCGTACGGATCTTATTCTTACGTTGCCGTTGGATCTTCTGGAGATGATTACGATATACTTGCAGAGAGTGTTGGAAATGGGAGGGTATTCTTTGCTGGAGAAGCAACTAGCAAACAGTACCCTGCAACAATGCATGGAGCATTTCTTAGTGGAATGAGAGAAGCTGCAAACATTTTGAGAGTGGCAAAGAGGAACAACAATTCTTCAACGCCCTTCGACACAGCCAAAAACATCGCCGTAGACGAGAATGACGATTTGAACAAACTATTTGTAAAACCTGACCTGAGTTTCGGGAGCTTCTCTGCGGTGTTTAATCCAAAACCGAACAATCTTGAAACTAGAGCAATACTAAGGGTTAAAATTGGAGGAACTGTATTGGAATCTCCCAGTCTTTATCTTTATGCATTGCTTTCAGTGAAGCAGGTCATCGAGTTGAGTCAGGTCGAGGGAGATGAGAACAGGATGAGAATGTTAAATCGTGATTTAGGGGTCAGTTTAGTTGGGAAGAAGGGTTTAGGTAGCACTGCCGAATCTCTTATTGTAGACATAAAGTTATTTAGATCTCAGCTTTATGAAGCAGAAAATGGTCTTAGTAGTAGTAGTATCATGGAAGAATGAAATCTCCTGGTTGTATTTAAATTATCAACTAGACCTAATTAAATTCATTTTTTCTTTCTTTTTTTCTCACTCTTAGCAAATTTTCTTTATGATTTTCCATGCCGAATTTAGTGACTTCCTACTGCTGTATTACATTCTTTTATTATTAATGTTTGAATGTAGAAATGTTTAGTGCTAACTTTGTTAATTACCATTGTATCAACAAAGCAGAGACAAAACCACATGCTTTGGGACATTGAGCTGTTTTAGGTTCTGTTTTTTTCATCCCTTTATTAGTTTTCTTTAGACCTATCTCTGAATTTTTTTTAATGGCAAAATATAATATATATATATATATATATATATATATATATATATATATATATATATATATATATATATATATATATATATATATATATATATATATATATATATATATATATATATATATATATATATATAATGAGAAAAGTACATCCAGATATAAAAGGAGAATCACAAAAATACCAACAAAGCAAAAACACCCCGATAATGATCAAAACAAAAACTCCAACAAATAAAATAAAAAAAAGGAAGTATCAACTCTCGAAGAACACCACTATAGAAAATAAAATAATAAATAAACTACATAGTCAAACATCGCATGGACTTATAGTTAGAGCCCATTAAGAATTATAGCTACCACTATAGAAAAAATAAAATAATAAAAAAACTATAAAGTCAAACATCGCATGGACTTATAGCTAGAGCCCATTAAGAATAAGATCTGAGAAGGATTCTCAATAAGATAAATGACTCATAATAAAGTAGGGTTCTCCAACCACGCGGAGAAAAGGCAGAAGTAGTTTGAAGATCTACTCAAATACCATTATGAGACTTTCAGATAACCTAAACTACAATACACCAGACCATCAAATGACTCCTCCAATTTTAGCTGAAACTCCTAAGGAAGAAAACGACTCAAACGATTGAGTATCCTCATTAATAGCAAATGATCAACCCATTCACCTAAAAATTTTATACCAGAGAGTCAAAACAATATCGTAAGTGACAAATAAATGATAAGTTGACTCAACAACACACCCACAAAGACTACATGAGACTTTGGCCTCCCATAGACTATTCCTAAGCTCAACTAAATTAACTCTCTAAGTAAACTTGTCTAGAAGAAGTTGCCAGGAGAAGATAAACGACCTTGGACGGAGCATAACTAAGGCAAATAGAAAACTAGACACAATCTCTCCTAGTTAGGGATGTAATTGATATCCATGGGGATAGATACTATGATATTTGTATCTGAACCCGTTGGATAAATATGATATACATATCCGCCCCATAATCGTGTGGGTATGCGTTAAACGGGCAATCCACTGGTTTTATGATATCCACGAATATTTACAAATATCCATGAATAATTTTTTTTTATAAAATTCATTTTTCGATTTTTTTTAAATTTCTTTTAAAGACACAAAAAATTATTATCACATAACATCCATACAATTCGCTCTTAATTTAACAATAAAATTTCATCATATTAACTTTCTTTTTATTCACCAAAACATAATTATATTCAAACATAATATCCATATATTTCATTTTTAACCAAACAAATAAAAGATATTGTGATTGTGAGTTATGAAGGAAGAACAAACGATAAAGGAGTAGGAAGAGAGACACTAGTTCTACATAGGGATGACGACATTAGTTGGTTGGACTATGAAATTGTTGAAGTGAGATATGAAGTATTGAAGAGTTTAAATATGAAATTGTGAATATAATTTGAATGAAATGTGAAAGGTTTTCTTCAAAGAAAATTTCAACCAAAAAAAAAAAAAGACTAATTTTTTTAGAAGATGAAAAGGTAAGGTATAATAAACTAATGATATTTATAATTTATTAACGAATATGGATATCCGCAAGCATGAATATAATTAAACCCGTATTCATATTTGATTTCACCTGATTAGAATGGACCTTCTGGACTAACGCAACTACGGTTGTTGGAGAAGGGGAGGGGGTGTACCTGCAAGGTACTCCGATGTCAAAATGCGTATATGGACGGAGAGAGAAAGCAAGTACAAAGAAAAAGGTAGAAGAATTGGAATACCTGACTCTCTAATGAAATAAGGTATTTATAACGTGCCTCTAGCACTGGGCCAATGTCTTCTTTGTGGGCTGGATCAGCTAAGCCCAGATGGGGACTGCCAGGGTCTACGAAGAAGTAGTCAAGACCTAGTACGTGGTATTTGCCCTGGTCGAACTACCTAGTAAATCCAGGAAGTGAGATTATTGTGGGGAAGGCAATTGGCTGAGGGACTAGAGGCACGTGGGGGAGATGCTCTCCCACACCCACCAATTAATGGACCTTGGATTTCTGTCCACTGGACTGGGCTATGCCCGACATGCATGGCGCGAGGCCCAATCTTGAATAGGAGCCCCCCAAGTCGCAACTCCAAGGTGGAGTGATGACTTAAGGGTGAGATGATGTGGGGCACACTATGTGAGGCGATTCCCCTACCCCTTAGTTATGGATGCTCGTCGGTGTCATATGTGGGGATACGACTGGTGAATTTTACATCGATGAGAGGTGTCTGATCAGGGTTGTTACGAGGTATTGTCTAGATACAACGGGAAGGCGTGTGTGTTCGTCGCTTTTTCATGGTGGTTTCTGGTTGTCGAGGAACAGAGGTGCCCGGTGCCTTGGGAAATGGAGAGTCTTGGTCTTTAGGTGACTAAAGGGTGACGTGTGTCTGTCTTTTTGTTTTCCGTGTCATGATGGCAATTAATGTCAGACTCCTCGCTTCCTCTATGGCGACACATTAATTGCCATCATTGCCTAGGGGAATATAGGCAACCTAGGAAATGATGGCCTGGGTGCGTTTCCTCGTATGTGGGCTATAAGAGGAGCCTGCGGGAGAACTCCCTCATTTCTCTTCTATCGCTCTCACAAATTTCAGCCGGAGTTTCTCTGCTCTCATCGGGAAACACTCTCCTTCGTCACCTCCGCTGCCAGAAAATCCTTCCCTCCGCCGTACAACCCCAAAGTAAGTCTCTTTTCTTTTCATCTCGTAGTGGTAGATGTTTGGTGGCCATTCACCGTCTTAGTCAGCGAGACCCCTCCTCGAGGTATAGGCATGAGTTTTTTTATGAATATGTCGGCCATTGTATGAGTTTTCCGACGGTTATTCATCTGAGTTAGTCGAGGAGGGCTCTCCCCGAGGTCCAACTATGGGTTTTCTGCTGAATTCGTGGCCACCGTATGGATGTCTCCGGGAGACATTCATCGAATTTGGGTCGGGGAGGGCCCTCCCCAAGCTTTCTCTTTGTGATGGCCCTTAGTGGTTGAGATGAAGGATCTCCTCGAATAAGTGTAATGTTATGTCAGGGAGGCTTCCCTATAGGGGTGCACTTTAGTTCACTAGTCGTCGCGCAACTCCTTCCCCGACGAAGCTCCTCGCCCTTTCACTTGAACTGCGGTGGAAGGGTAGATTTAATACGAGTGACGAGTTCACAGTTTCCTTATGCTTTACAGGTAAAATGGATCGTCGTGGAGCAGACGATAATGTACCTAATGTCAACAACCTAAGCCTCCTAGGTTGTGCCTACGTGGAGGATGATTTGTCATGGGTCGGGGAGGAGCCATTGGAGACAGACTCTCGTTTTGTGGACTATCCCTAGAGTGCCTATGACGTCTTGGAATACTTGGCCTCAGGAGCCCCCATGAACTAGGATTGTTTCGCACCCCGTCCCTAGCAGTGAATCTGCTCGGTGTTCGGGGGAACGCATTTTCCTATGTATGAATTCGCCTTAAGGGAGGCTCGGTTTGTCTCCCTTTCAATGGGTTTCGGGAGGGCATGTTCAGATGGCTTGACTGGACCCCTTCGCAGCTGTACCCAAATACCCTCGCGTTCATCCGAGCTTTTAAATTGGTATGCCAACACCTCAAGATTGGCTGCACGCACACCTTGTTTTTTCAGGTTTTTTATTTGCAACGCTTATTAGTGAATGAGAGGCACGGTTGGGTTTCATTTAAGCATACAAGGAGGTTGTTCAAGACCTATGCCGACTATGTCCGATATTTCAAGGACATGTCGTATATAGTGAAGTCTTTCAACTCCCGAGCCATGAAGAGCCTTTATGTGAAGCAGCAGGATGCCAGCGGCGTGAAGCGTCTTGTGTCGACCATGTCGCTCGAATGGAAATGGGGACACTTCAATCGTTCTACTGACCAGTTCCTTGTGAAGCCCGAGAATTTAGGGGTCGAAGATACGACTGCCTATAGAAAATTGGTAGCCTTTGTCGAGAGTTTTCCCCAGTCTCTATGTGTGGATCAGAACGACAATCCCGTCTTGTCGGAGTCTGGGGATCCTACCGACGATGTTCTCCGGATCAATACCAAGGTGTTACTCGAGTGTAAAACTGACGAGGGGGTGCTTAGGCTTCTAGGTAGAGTGTGCTCGGTTCTCTTTTACCTAGTTATGTTTTGTCTGGTGACTGACTGTTAGTTTTCTTTTTCTATAGCTGTGATGGCTACTGTCAAGGAGCGTGTCTTGAAGTTGTTGAGCGAATCCCCGAAGAAGGGAGCTAAGGGTCGGGTCGAACAAGTGGTTGTTGAGGACGTGGCTGATGGCTCGTCGACCCCTTCTCCCCATACTTCCCCTGCTCAACAATCACCAGTTTCGGAGAAGCAATCTCCCGTTCAGAGGGTCCTCCACTTAAGCGCAAGCGGGATGGTGATCCCTCAACCTTCGACCATTAGGCAAACTCGGAGGCGTTCGTCTTACCCTCCTGTCATCTCCGCAAGGGGCTGTTCTACGAAAATGGTTATGTGGTCGTGCCTAAGGCCGACGATGATGCCATCCTGGGTCTAGACATGGAGACCAGGAATAAAAACTTGTCTCAGGACCTAATTGCGATGACCAGGGTTATGGAGACAACCTTGGTCCAGAACGACAACGCTGGTTCGGCCGCCGAGGTAGAGAGGTTTCGGGAGAAGCTGAAGGTTGTGAGGGACAAGAAGGGGAAAGTCAAGAAAGACTTTGAATATTACAAGTCCCGTTATAAGATTCAGGTCGGGCTGATGCTAGAGAATGGCGAGCTCAAGGTTGCTTTGGACACAGTGACCAAAGAGAACAAGGCCTTGAAGATGAAAGAGGTCGTGTTGGATGGGGCCACTGTTGAGGTCGAGGTACTTCGGTCGAGGGTGGCTGAACTGGAAAAGTTGGTCGCCTTTACTGAGGATGAGGGTGAAGAGGACGCCGCCTTAAAGACTTGGGGTAACTTGATCGCCCAAATTAAGATGTTAGAGCAAAAGTGCACAAAGACTCTCGAGTTGGGTTTCAATAATATCGTGGAGCAGCTTCAGGTCATCAATCTCGGGGTGGTTCAGGTGACCGAGGGGATTGGCTACAATTTCCAAGTGGTTGATAGGCAGATTTCCGTCCAGGCTGATGATGAAGAGATGGAAGAGAAGGAAGACAAAGAATATAGTGGTTTTTATGTTTTGTCGTCCTGCGCGTCGTTGTTATCGGTTTTAATGCATAGTTTATTTTTTCTTGTTTTCGGGCGCAACCCCATATGTTGTAAGTTTGAGCGTAGTCTCCCCTGTAATCGACTAGGTCGCCCGTTTCTGGTCGACCACTTAATGAATGAAGTTTTCGTTTCTCTTTGTTGTGTTTGTGTATGTTTCTTTGTTTTGGTTTTGAACTTTGTTGCTCGACTTAATTTTGTAGCTCGAGGGTTTGGAGCACCGTCGTGGGTGCGGGATTTACTTCCGCGAGGTGGCAGGACCAGGGCCACGGTCGGGGTCCTAATCTTGCGGCTTGATCTTTTCCATCGCAAGCTGGGTGTCCCGCCAATGTGGTACTGCAACGGCGGAGTTCGGTCGAGGTGTCCCCGTCTTGGAATTTCTTGTCAGTGAATTGTGTCCCATTGTCGGTGACGAGGGCTTGAGGTATGCCGAAGCGGGCAAGGATGTTCTGTTTGTAGAAGCGGAGTATGTTGTGTGTTGTGATCTTGGAGATGACTTCGGTCTCAATCCACTTATTGAAGTAGTCTACCCTGACAATAAGGTACTTGTTCTGATGAGATCCTATCGTGAAGGGTCCCAGGATGTCCATCCCCCACCATGTGAAGGCCCATGGGGATGACAGTGTCTTAAGTTTGTTGGGGGGGCTAAGTGCATGTCCCCGTGTCTTTGACACTTATCTCATTTCTTGACGTGCTCCTTTGCATCATGTTGCATAGCCGACCAGTAATAGGTTACTCGTAGGGCCTTTCGAGTGAGGCACCTTCCCCCTAGATGTTAGGCATTGATTCCCTCGTGGATTTCTCTCAATATTTCGGGGACATTCCTCTCATCGACACACTTCAGGAGGAGGATGGAGAATCTTATCCAGTAGAGCTTTCCATCGATTAAGACATAGGAGCAAGCCATTTTTTTGGTTGCTGAGGTCTCTTTCTGATTGTTGGGTAATCTTCCCGCGATGAGGTAGCTATACACTGGGATCATCCAACAAATGTTGTCACCGATGGCGTTCACGTCAAGAGGTGTGGTCGACTTCTCGATGCTTGGGCGGGAATGATCTCCTGGATGACGAACTTGTTACCTCCTTTCTTTCGGGTGCTCGTAAGCATCGATAGTACGTTTTCCTGGGTATTATGCTCACGGGGGACGTACTGGACTTCCCAGGAGTCGAACTTCTCCATTCTTTCCTTGACTAGAGCCAGGTATTCGATGAGGATGTCATTCTTGACTTGGTACTCTCCTTATACTCGGGATGCTAAAAGATGGGAGTTGGGGAATATTTTTACTTCCTTCGATCTGAGATCTTCGGCCAGTCGTAGTCCAGTCAGGAATGCTTCGTACTCCACTTGGTTGTTTGACGTCGGAAGGGCAAGGCCAAGGAAACTTTGAACATGATGTCGTCTTTGTTCTCGAGGATAATACTCTCCCCACCGCGTGTCTAAATGGAGGCTCTGTCCACAAATATTGTCCATTTATAGAATTCGCTTGTTGGGTTTGATTGGTGGGTCATTTTCGCAACGAAGTCGGCCAGGACTTGTGCATTAAGGGCCTTTTTTTCTCTTGTATTGGATGTCAAAGTCGGACAACTCCAAGGACTACTTAAGAATCTTGCCGACCATGTCTGGGTGCCCAAGCAACTGCTTTATGGGTTGATCTATTCGCACTTTGATTGTATGAGCGAGGAAGTAGTGTCGTAGCCTTATGGTTGCATTAATTAGGGCTAGAGCGACCTTCTCGATCTGCTGGTATCTGAGCTCGGGTCCTTGTAGAGCTTTTCTTGTGAAGTAAATGGGCTTCTTCTCGTCAGTTATTTCACGGATGAGGGCAACGTTGACCGCCTCGGTGGCCACCGATAGATAAAGGTAGAGTGTCTCCCTTTCTTGAGGTCGAGAGAGGACCGATGGTTCGGAGAGGGATTTTTGAGGTGGAACAGGGCCTGCTCGCACTCCTCGGTCCATTCGAAGGTAGCTTTTTGCGTAGTAACTTGAAGAATGGAAATGCGTATTGCACTGATTTGGGGACGAAGCGAGATAGAGAGGTGAGCATCCCATTGAGGGATTGGATGGCCTTCTTTGATTTCGGCATCTAGAATTCGGAAAATGCCCGACATTTTTCAGACTTGACTTTTATACCTCGTTCATTCAGATAGAAACCAAGGAACTTCCCTGCTCGAACTCCGAAGGTGCATTTCTCTGGGTTGAACCTCATTTTGCATTTCTTCGCCTATTCAAAAACTTTTCTGAGGTGGAGGGCATGGTCGGGTTCCTCATGGTACTTCACGTTCATGTCGTCCATATAAACCTCGAGCATGTCCCTGATATCTTCCTGAAAGACTTTGTTCATCATATTTTGGTATGTGGCTCCAACGTTCATTATCCCGAAAGGAATTACATTGTAGTAATAGTTTCCTGACTCGGTCATGAAGGTTGTGTGCCTCTTATCTGTCCCCGACATGGGAATTTGATTGTATCCGCTGTAAGCGTCCATGAAGGACAAAAGTTTAAAACCTGCAGAGTTGTTTATTAATTTATAAATTTTAGGTAAGGGGTAAGCATCTTTGGGACATTCCCTATTGAGATTGGTGTAATCAACACACATTCTCCATTTTCCATTATTTTTCTTAACAAGTACAACATTAGATAGCCAGGTTGTGTACTGGGCTTCAGAAATAAAAGTTGCCTCTAAGAGGTCTTTTACAACCTGTTCGGTAGCTTCCGCTTTCTCGGGAGACTTCTTATGCTTACGATGTGTTATTACCCTAGTGGCAGGTTCTATGGAGAGCTCTTGGTAGGAGAGCTCATGGTCAAGTCCAGGCACCTCGGCAGCGCTCCACGCGAACAAATCAACATTATCTCTGAGGCAGGCCACAAGTTGATCCTTCGTTGGTGTTGGTAGATCAGTGTTAATCTTCACGCTTCTTTAGGGGTTGTCGCCGAGAGGGATGAGCTGGAACTCCCAATCTGGGATGGGACGGATTGGATAAGCAGGTGCATGTTTTCCAGCGGGGGTCTGGATAGTCTCTTCCCCCGTGTCATCTTCGTCGATGCGGCAATCGAGATCTATAGAATTTATCTGAGGTGGTGGCCTCTTCTCTTCGACCCGTGGCTTCTTGTTTTATTTGGGTGTTGTGTTGACCACGGTCTTCCCTTTGATGGTTACGTCAAAGCACCTTATGGTCGCCTCGATGTCGCCATGTAGCGTGACTACGCAACCTAGCTTGGTGTAATACTTCATTTTTAGGTGGACTATCGAAGGAACAATGGTTAGTTCGGCCAATGTTGGTCTACCTAGGATGCAGTTGTAAAGAGATGGGCATTCTATCACCAAGAATTGGATTTTGACTTCTTTGGTTGTCTTGTTTTCCCCGACCTTGTTGATTCCCCGTTGAATCCCTAGAGGTCGGATCCGACGTATGGTGACAGGTTCTTCTTGTCAAGCTTGAGGGTCTTGAACATTTGGCGTACATGATGTCGACGGAGCTGCCCTGGTCGACCAGGATGCGTCGGACATCGAAGCGCATCATTTTTTCTTTATCAGTAGAGGTATGCTTGAGTTAGGGGATCCTCTGGGGAGTTCTTCGAGGTAGAAGAAGACATGGTTAGATTTTCCTCGAGCTTTGGTCAGTGTTGCCAACTGTTTGAGGATGATCAGTAGGAGTTCGTCAAATTTCCTCTTTACCGAAACTGCGGCGTTCTTGTTGTTCATACCACCACCAGAGATCACCAAGGTTGTCGAAAAGCTTTCCCAAGGTTTATGCACCACTAGGTAGGAGGTTTCTGCGAGCTCCTCAGGGACACGGAAGTCTTCTAGCTGGTACACACAAAGGGCTACTGGAAAGGGGGTCATCGGGTGAAGTGTCTTCTCAGTCTCTCTTGGGGTTGTGGTCTCCTATCGGGGAGGCTCGCTCCTCTTGGTGTACTGCTTGAGGTGACATTCCTTTATGAGTATCTCAATTGAATCCTTCAAGTGCTCGCAGTCTTCTGTGACGTGCCCGTGAATCCTATGAAAGCAATAGTACTTGGATTTGTCGGTGTTGGGCTTGGGTGTTGTTGGTTTGGGGAAACACACTATGCCCTGCTTGAACTCTGAGTTGATGCACTCAGCGAGAATGCGCTCATGGGGAGCGGTGAGTAGGGTGTATTTGGAGAAGCGCCCAGCTGGTCCTCTACTTTCGCGGGGTTCGTGAGGTCTGTCGTCCTTCCTTTTTTCCCCTCCGCGGTGAAGAGGAGCGTGATCTTAGTATTTTGGAGCTTTGGTTTCGTCTTGATTGCGGTGGTTCCTGACTTTGTAGGCAACTTGTTTTTCCTTGTAACTGATGTATGCATGCGCCTTGTTTAAGGGTTCATCCAATGAACGGGGAAGCTCGATCTCGACCTCCATGTTGAATTCATCGTCGGGGAGCAGTCCTTTCTCGAATAGGTGTTTCTTCATGTAGTCTGATGTGACCACCTCGACAGCTTCTTGGTTGAACCTTTTGATCTTGGATCAAAGTGTTTCACTCTTCCCTTGGATGATGGCTTCGAGCGTGGCCTCCGACTTCGGATGACGCCGGGATGCAGTGAAGTGCCTTGTGAACGCCACCCTCAGGTATCTCCAAGAAGTGATGGATTCCCGAGCCAGGTTTTTGTAACAGTCCATGGCGCCCTTTCTTAGTGTCGTGGAGAATAATCTTCACTTGTCGGCGCCCCCGACGTTACAGTAGTCAAGCATGGCATTGATATTTTCAATGAGGTCATTCGGGTCGGTGGTCCCATCGTAGGTCGAGAGGTTCATGGGTTTCTCTGTGACCGCGGGGAGTTGGGTTTCCATGATGGATCGAGATAGCGGGTAATAGGGGTCTCCTTCGTTGCTTCTCAGGGGTGATAGAGGGTCATCCATAGGGATTCTGCTACGACCGGGGGTGTAACGCCCCGAAAATCTAAATTTAATTATTTAGTTAATTATTTAATTAATTTATAAGGATTGGAGAATTTGGATTAAAATGGAGAATTTTGGAGAAAAGTGTATTTTTATATAATAAGGATAATTGGTGTATTATTTTACTATTTTTATTATTAAAAATATTTTTAAAGAAAAGGGTAAGGTGATCTTTATATGAAAAGTATAATGTTAAGATGGGAAAAGCATAAACTGGGATAAGTTTTGGTAAAAAGGAATTACACGATCAAATTCTGATATCTACCGTGTTTGGGTGAAGGGCTCTGAAGAAAAGGAAAAAAGGAGGCTCAGAGTCAAGAAGCTTGAAGAACCTTGGAGAAGAGTGTCAATCGGAGAAATTCTCTAAGGTATTGGGAGTTTTCATAATCTATTATAATTATATAGGAATTGACGTATGAGTAGATTAGATTTGTATGAGTTTTGTGAATTTTGGGGATTTTGACTTAGGTTGAGTTTATGAGTATAATTTGATGAATTGGAGTAGTTAAAATGTGTTAGAATCATAAGGTTGATGTATGATTTGTTGTTTTGTTGTTGTGTGTGATTGATTGATGAAGTGAAGGAATTTTGGAGTAATTTGGTATGGAACCCGTAGGGAAATTTTGGGTTTTTTGGTGCAGTCTGCATAAAGTAGCAGAGAACTGCTGGAAAACGTGCGTTAACCGGTTAACGCTATAGGTTAACCGGTTAACCATTGCAAAAATAGTGTATTTTCTGAAAACTTACAGGCGTTAATCGTTTAACGCTATGGGTTAACCGGTTAACACTGTATTGGAGGCAATTTTCAATTCTTTAAAAATTCATATCTTCTAAACCGTAAGTCCGATTTGCATTCCGTTTGGAGCGTGGGAAAAAGCATAAAATAAACTTTATTTTGATGAATGAAAATGAGAAAACTAAAATAATTTTCTGAACTGAGTTTTTAGAAAAACGATTAGAATTACCTTATATTTTTACCGGGATTGGGTTATGTCTTGATGGGTTGGAGTTGCTATTGAAGGGAGGCTTTTGATGAGTTATTGATATGAAATTATATGATTCTTTGATGTATGAACTGCTGGATATGAAATGAATGATGCGCATTTGCTTTCTCGATGAATTTTTACGGTGTAACGTATCATTGCATTTCATGACATTCTTGATGGGGCTCCGACCTATTTGGTAGCTTCAATCCCATTGTGTGGATTGAAGTGATTCGGTGTTTATGTGTGCTCCCTGGTGGAGGGTTGATGGTCGTGTATCCATCTCACGATGAAATTGGTACCACGTGCATAATTGCATATCATGATAGTTGGAATTGCATTATTGGAATGTGTTATTGTTGCTGAATTTTTATTGTTGTTGATGTTATGACATACTTATGCTAATTTATTTATATTTCATATTCTCGTATATTTATAATGAATTATGATTACTCACCCTGCCTGCTTGAAAATGTTACCTCCTTTGTGGGTAACTTGCAGATGATAAAGAATAGTCTTGCGCTGCAAGAGGAGTTTTTTATGGGTCTCGGAGCGTACCTTATTTACTTTAGGAGTGGTCTGGAGTCTTTGTATCCTGCTTTGTGTCATGTAACAATGAGACGGGATTTTAGTTATTAAACTTGTTTCAGTATATTTTATTTGAGGATATTTTCCTTTATTTTCTGATGTTAAATTTTGGATGGTAATGTTATGTTTATGAATTAAATTAATGATGTTTGGACGATGAAGTTTTATTCTGCTGCGAAAATGAATATATATGGTTTTATGATGTTGTTTAACTCGTGTTACGGGATAGGACACTGTATGTTTGATGTTTTTGATAGATGTGTGATACCCTTCTTGTGGTTACTCTGACATTATTCTAAATATTTTTCTTTGGGGTAGAAGGGTGTTACATTAGTGGTATCAGAGCAGGTCGGACTGTCCGACCAAGTTTTGTTGTTGTCAGGTCGTTATTTATTAATGATTACTCTTTTTCTGATGTGGTGAGTGTTGTGCAGAATGGCTGAAAACAACACGCGTGCTCTTGCCGACGCTATTGCAGCTTTTGCTCAGACTATTGTTCGGAACAATGCGCATGATGAGTTTCGTGCTTGGAGAAATTTCAGAGGAATAATCCATCTGTGTTTGAAGGAACTCATGACCCGACGAGTGCGCAGAAGTGGCTCAAGGCGATTGAGAATATTTTCAGAGTGATGGCATGTACTGACGCACAAAAAGTGCAATTTGGAACTCATATGTTGTCTGAGGAAGCTGGAGACTGGTGGGATAATACCCGTCAGCATCTAGAGGATGAGGGTGTTGTGGTGACTTGGACTGTGTTTAAGGCAGAGTTCCTTAAGAAGTATTTTCCTGAAGATGCTCATGGTAAGTTGGAGGTAGAGTCCCTTGAACTGAAGCAAGGAAACATGACGGTGACAGAGTATGCTGCCAAATTTGAAAGGTTGGTGAAGTTTTGTACTCACTACAACAGGCCAGATGCTGAACTTTCCAAGTGCCTTAAGTTCGAGAATGGACTGAGACCTGAAATCAAGCAGGGAATTGGTTGCCAAAAAATTCGCATATATGCTGAGTTGGTAGATAAGAGTCGTATTTATGACGAGGATAGCCGAGCTCGCTCTGCTCACTACAAGCATCTGAGTGAGAAGAAAGACAAATTTCAGTTTAGGGGAAAACCTTATGTGACTACTGGTGATAAAGGGAAACAGAAGGCATCAGATGAGAAGAAACCAAGTTAGGGAGCCGCTAATGTACCTTTTAAGTGTTATAAATGTGGAGAGGCAAGTCATAAGGTTGATGTGTGTACCGCCAGAGTTCTGAAATGTTATCGTTGTGGTAAGCTTGGGCATAAGCTGAGTGATTGTCCGAATGAGGGCCCAACCTATTACAATTGTGGTGAAACGAGCATATCAGCGCCCAATTCCAGAAACCAAAGAAGACTGCTGCTACTACTCAGAATGCTGGGAGAGTTTTTGTTTTAGCTGGTTCAGAGGCTCCGAAGAAAGACAACTTGATTAGAGGTACATGTTTTATTAATAATACTGAGTTGATTGCTATTATTGACACTAGAGCTACACATTCATTTATATCTCTTGAGTGTGATAATAGATTGGGTTTTAAGTTGTCTAATATGAATGGTAGTATGATAATAGAGACTCCTGCTAATGGTTCTGTGACTACCATGCTTGTTTGTTTGAAGTGTCATCTGACAATTTTTTAGAAGAATTTTGTGATGGATTTGGTGTGCCTAACTTTACACCAAATTGATGTCATTCTTGGTATGAACTGGTTGGAATTCAATTATGTTCATATTAACTATTATAGTAAGACTGTGAGGTTTCCTGAATTAAGAGAGAATGGCGACTTTATGTTCCTATCTGGTAAGCAAGTGGATGAAATGTTATTAGATGAAGCCTTGATGTTTGCGGTGTTTCCATCATTGCAAGTTGATGATAAGACCATCAGTGCAGAGTTGCATGTGGTTTGTGAATTTCAAGATGTGTTTCCTGATGATATAAGTGACTTACCTCCCGAATGTGAAATTGATTTTTCTGTGGACTTAGTACCGGGTATGAGTCCTATCTCGATGGCTCCTTATAGAATTTTTGCTCCTGAGTTGAAGAAACAACTAGAAGAATTGTTAGAGAAGAGGTACATTAGACCTAGTGTTTCGCCTTGGGGTGCTCCGGTGTTGCTTGTTAAGAAGAAAGATAGTAGCACGAGGTTGTGTATCGATTACCGACAGTTGAATAAAGTAACTATCAAGAATAAGTACCCACTTCCGAGGATTGATTATTTGATGGATCAACTAGTAGGTGCTTGTGTATTCAGTAAAATTGATCTGAGGTCTGGTTATCATCAGATTCGAGATAAAGCTGATGATATTCCTAAGATAGCTTTCAGGACGAGATATGGGCATTACGAGTATACGGTGATGTCGTTTGGGGTTTCTAATGCGCCTGGTGTGTTTATGGAATATATGAATAGGATCTTTCATGAGTACCTTGATAAATTCGTGGTGGTTTTCATATATGATATCTTGGTATATTCTAAATCAGAAGAGGAACATGTCGAGCATTTGAAGGTTGTGTTGCAGGTGTTAAGAGAAAAGAAATTGTTTGCTAAATTATCCAAGTGAGAGTTCTGGTTGAAGGAAGTGAGTTTCCTCGGCCATGTAATTTCAAGTGGTGGAATTTATGTACATCCTTCAAAGATTGATGCGGTATTGCAGTGGGAGACTCCGAAGTCGGCTACGGAAACTCGTAGTTTCCTTGGGTTGGCTGGTTACTATCGTAAGTTCATTGAAGGTTTTTCTAAGATAGCTTTACCGTTGACGCAATTGACTAGGAAGGGTCAGGTGTATGTATGGGATGTCGTTTGTGAAGAGAGTTTTGTAGAGCTGAAGAAAAGGTTAACGACTGCACCAATGTTAGTTTTACCAAATCCATATGAGTCCTTTGTAGTTTATTGTGATGCTTCCAAGATGGGTCTTGGGGGAGTTTTGATGCAGGATAATAAAGCGGTTGCTTATGTTTCTAGGCAGTTAAGAGTTCATGAGAGGAACTATCTTAATCACGACTTAGAGTTGGAAGTTGTGGTGTTTGTGCTTAAGATTTGGAGACACTATTTGTTTGGTTCAAAATTTGAATTATTCAGTGATCACAAAAGTTTAAAGTACCTGTTTGATTAGAAAGAGTTAAATATGAGGCAGAGGCGGTGGCTTGAATTATTGAAAGATTTTGATTTTGATTTGAATTATCATCCTGGTAAGGCAAATGTTGTGGCTGATGCTTTGAGTAGGAAGTTGTTGCATATTTCGATGCTTATGGTGAGAGAACTTGAGATGATTGAGCAATTCAGAGATATGAGTTTCTTGTATGAGACTACTACAGATAGTGTCAAATTGGGTATGTTAAATCTGACTAGTGGAATTTTGGAAAAGATTCGTGAGGGTCAGAAGTCGAATTTGAATTTAGTTGATCAATTGATATTGGCCGATCAAGGTAATGAAGGTGACTTCAGAATTGATGAAGAGGGAGTTTTGAGATTTCGGGATAGAGTATGTGTTCCGGATATTCCTGAAATTAAGAAAAGTATTTTAGAAGAAGGACATAAGAGTCGACTGAGTATTCATCCTGGAGCTACGAAGATGTATCAGGATTTACGCAGGTTATTTTGGTGGCCGGGTATGAAAAGAGATATTGTTGAATTTGTATATGCTTGTTTGACATGTCAGAAGTCAAAGATTGAACATCAGAAGCCTTCAGGTATGATACAACCCTTGAATGTTCCTGAGTGGAAATGGGATAGAATTTCCATGGATTTTGTGACTGGATTACCTAAGACTGCAAAAGGTAATGATTCAATTTGGGTGATTATTGATCGATTAACTAAGTCGGCACATTTCTTGCCGATGAAGATTAATCATTCTATGCAAAGGTTAGCTGAGATTTATATTTATGAAATTGTGAAGTTACATGGTGTACCTTCGAGTATTGTGTTAGATAGAGATATACGGTTTACGTCGAGGTTTTGGAAGAGTTTGCAGGATGCCTTGGGTACTAAGTTGAGGATGAGTTCTGCTTATCACCCACAACCGGATGGTCAGACGGAAAGAACGACCCAATCTTTAGAAAATTTGCTGAGAGCTTGTGTATTGACCAAGGAGGATCTTGGGATAGTCATTTGTCGTTGGTTGAGTTTACATACAACAACAGTTTTCATGCTAGTATTGGAATGGCTCCGTATGAAGCGTTGTATGGTAGACATTGTCGTACTCCGTTATGTTGGTATGAGTCAGGAGAGAGTTTGGTGTTCGGGCCTGAGATTGTCCAAGAAATAATGAGAAGATAATATTGATTCAGGAAAGGATGAAGACGTCTCAGAGTCATCAAAAGAGTTATCATGATAAGAGAAGAAAAGCACTTGAGTTCCAAGAGGGAGATCACATGTTATTTAGAGTTACTCCTATGACTGGTGTGAGAAGAGCTTTGAAATCTAGAAAGCTCACTCCATGTTTCGTCGGTCCGTATCAGATTATGCAGAGGATAGGAGAAGTTTCCTATCGAGTGGCTTTATTGTCGTCACTTGCGAATTTGCATGATGTATTCCATGTGTCGCAGTTGAGGAAGTACATTCCGGATTCGTCGCATGCAATTCAGGTAGATGATGCTCAGGTGAGGGATAATCTGACAATTGAAGCTTTACCGGTAAGAATTGATGGCAGAGAATTGAAGCAACTGCGAGGTAAAGAAATTACCTTAGTGAAGGTATTGTGGGGTGGACCAGCTGGAGAAAGTTGGACTTTGGAACGGGAAGATCAGATGAGGGAGTCGCATCTGAATCTGTTTACTTCAGGTAATTTTCGAGGACAAAAATTCTTTAAGTAGGGGAAAGTTGTAACCCACCGAAAATCTATATTTAATTATTTAGTTAATTATTTAATTAATTTAGAAGGATTGAAGAATTTGGATTAAAATGGAGAATTTTGGAGAAAAGTGTATTTTTATATAATAAGGATAAATGGTGTATTATTATACTATTTTGTATTATTAAAAATATTTTTAAAGAAAAGGGTAATGTGGTCTTTATATGAAAAGTATAAGGTTAAGATGGGAAAAGCATAAACTGGGACAATTTTTGGTAAAAAGGAATTACACGATCAAATTCTGGTAAAAAGCATAAGGTTAAGATGTGGTCTTGAAGAAGAGTATTAATCGGAGAAATTCTCTAAGGTATGGGGAGTTTTCATAATCTATTGTAATTATATAGGATTTGGCGTATGAGTAGATTAGATTTGTATGAGTTTTGTGAATTTTGGGGATTTTGACTTAGGTTGAATTTAGGAGTATAATTTGATGAATTGGAGTAGTTAAAATTGTTAGAATCATAAGGTTGATGTATGATTTGTTGCTTTGTTGTTGTGTGTGATTGATTGATGAATTGAAGGAATTTTGGAGTAATTTGGTATGGAACCCGTAGGAAAATTTTGGGGTTTTTGGTGCAGTCTGCATAAAGTAGCAGAGAACTGCTGGAAAACGTGTGTTAATCGGTTAACGCTATAGGTTAACCGATTAACCATTACAAAAATAACGTATTTTCTGAAATCGTACAGGCGTGAACCGGTTAACGCTATGGGTTAACCGGTTAGCACTGTATTGGAGGCAATTTTTAATTTTTTAAAAATTCATATCTTCTAAACCGTAAGTCCGATTTGCATTCTGTTTGGAGTGTCGGAAAGAGCATAAAATAAACTTTATTTTGATGAATGAAAATGAGAAAAATGAAATAATTTTCTGAACTGAATTTTTAGAAAAACGATTAGAATTACCTTATATTTTTACTGGGATTGGGTTATGTCTTGATGGGTTGGAGTTGCTAATGAGGGGAGGCTTTTGACGAGTTGTTGATATGAAATTATATGATTATTTGATGTATGAACTGCTAGATATGAAATGAATGATGCGCATTTGCTTTCTCGATGAATTTTTACGGTGTAACGCATCATTGCATTTCATGACATTATCGATGGGGCTCTGGCCTATTTAGTAGCTCCAATCTCATTGTGTGGATTGAAGTGATTCGGTGTTTACGGTATGCACCCTGGTGGAGGGCTGATGGCCATATATCCATCTCACGATGAAATTGGTACCACATGCATAATTGCATATCATGATAGTTGGAATTGCATTATTGGAATGTGTTCATGATTGTGTTGTTGTTGCTGAATTTTTATTGTTGTTGATGTTATGACATACTTATGCCAACTTATTTATATTCCATATTCTCGTATATTTATAATGAATTATGATTACTCACCCTGCCTGCTTGGAAATGTTACCTCCTTTGTGGGTAACTTGCATATGATAAAGAATAGCCTTGCGCTGCAAGAGGAGTTTTTCATGGGTCTCAGAGTGTACCTTATTTACTTTAGGAGTGGTCTGGAGTCTGTGTGTCCTGCTCTGTGTCATGTAACACTGGGACGGGGTTTTAGTTGTCAAACTTGTTTCAGTATATTTTATTTGAGGATATTTTCCTTTATTTTCTGATGTTAAATTCGGGAGGGTAATGTTATGTTTATGAATTGAATTAATGATGTTTGGACGATGAAGTTTTATTCCGCTGCGAAAATGAATATATATGGTTTTATGATGTTGTTTAACCCGTGTTACGGGACAGGACACTGTATGTTTAATGTTTTCGATAGATGTGTGATACCCTTCTTGTGGTTACTCTAACATTATTCTAAATATTTTACTTTATGGTAGAATGGTGTTACAGGGGGATCCTCTGGGCTGGCTGGTGGTCAGTTCGGGGAGATCACTGGCTTTGTTCTTCTTGGGGTCCGAGGAGAGACCGCGCTTCTTAGTGGCCTCGGGATTAGTCCTATCAAGCTGAGATCCGCGTCTGTGACTTCAGGGAGATGGGTTACGTTAACGTCGAGGTCTCCATTGAGTAGAGTTAGAGTGACAGTGGATTTCCAGCAGGACAATTCTATCTCTTGTCGGGCCCCCTCAACGGGTACTAGAATGGGCTCAAAAGTTCTATATGTTGCTGGGCAGATCAGTTGGCAACTGGTTCGGGCGACGGGGTGGTCATCTTCCCATTTTTGGAGTCGACCTCGTGGACGATGTGTATGGTGTCATCATCGTCGGTTGCATAGTTGACAAGGGTTGAGTCGTGGTTGTCGCCATGCTTGCTAGTCATTATGGTCGGTTGATGAAAATATTAAATTTTTGGTCCTTAGTTGACAAGGGTTGAGACGAGGTTATCACCACTGATCTCACCTAATCAGAATGTACCTTCTGGACTAGCGCAACTACAGTTGTTGAAAAAGAAGAGGGGGTGTACCTACAAGGTACTCCGATGCCAAAATGAGTATATGGACAAAGAGAGAGCAAGTACAGAGAAATAAGGTAGAAGAATTGGAAAACCTAACCCACTAGTGAAAATGGTATTTATATTGTGCCCCCAGCACTGGGTCAAGGTCATCTTCTTGGGCTAGATCATCTAGGCCCACGATGGAGACTGTCAGGGTCTGCGAAGAAGTAGTCAATACATAGCAAGTGGTCTTTTCCCTGGTCTAACTGCCTCGTGATCTAGGTAGTGAGATTATTGCGAGGGACACGGTTGGCTGAGGGACTGGAGAGCACGCGGGGGAGATGCTCTCCCACGCCCACCGGTTAATGGGCTTGGATTTCTTCCCATTGAACTGGGTTGTGCCCGATATGCATGGCGCAAGGCCCAGTCCATGACAATATCCATTAAGCTACATGTATTCATATATAAATGATTTTTATAATGAACTCATTTATTTTATCTGTGGAAATCCATTAAGTTACTAGTCTTATATTCGTGAGGAATTTTATCCGCAGATATTTGTGGGTACAAATTTTTTGGCCATCCATACTCCTAGTCAAGGGAATAGAAGAGTTGAGACTCTCATGAATTAGGGAGCTATAAGCTGAAGCAACCGGGTAGACCACATCCTTTCCCACCTTCCACCACCAAAAATATTGGGTAGATCACATCATTTCCCACCTTCCACCACCAACAATTAAAACTATACAAGAGAGATATCTCTAACTAAAAATGGCAAAATTTATCCATAAGCACGTGCTCTCGAATAAAAAATGTCTCATCCCAAGAAAATTCTATCTCAATTGACCCCCACAAACACCGCCACTTCACACACTAATATATATGAGTTATAGTCAATAAGATTCAACCCATGGAATCTTTCTTTTAGAGAGATTGCTCCCACCTAAGGATCATTCTAAAGTAAGGTGTTCAGGCTATTTAATACCTTTCTAATCAAACTATCAATAAACCAGTCAGACAAAAAAACAACTATCAAACAAAAAAATAGTTATAAAAATTTAAAATAAGTTACAAAATTGGTTATGAAGATAACATGTTTAGAATATGTTCTAAAAAAAATAAGTTCATTTATGACAATTGATTGTAATATCCAGTTATAATAATTGATTTATAAACGATTATGGATTAATTATGGGGATAAATAGTTCATGAACAATTTTAATGGTTTCCAATATCCTCCTTTTCTTCCTCAACTTCAAATCTTTTGAAAATATCAAGAAATCTAGCATATGGTATTTATATACATTTCTTGGTTGGAATAAATCGGTGTGGTAATTGTTATGTTGGCTCTGAAGCTTTTGTTTCCTCTATTTTTTTTAACACTTATTATGAGCCTCCAGAAGGCCCAAAGAGTGAATGACTAATAAAGAAGTAATGGAGCATCCAACGTAGAACGTGTAGTCACATTTCCCTGTTAAACATGCAATCCTTCTAGCGAGAACTTTGTCAATTCTCTTGATCAATCTGATGGCTAACTACAATACACGCCTTGTTACACACATTCAGTTGTTAACTGTTTCTTCTTTTTAGAAAAGGAAGCACATCATTTTTATACTATTTAAATTCTTTCTCATTTAAACACCATTTTCACTCTCATACTAACTTGGGCGTTGGAGTACTAACCTTTTAGGCCAACCCCCTTCTCCATCGCATCAGAAGCTCAGAAACACCGCGTCAAGCTCTCTGTCCTCACTTTTTGATCCATTTTAGTTCCTCTACACAACATTCACTACTACAAAATGTGCAAACAACAACGCCAAGTTTACAACAGATGCTCATACATCGTTGTAATATGTTAAAATTTTTGCAACTGATTTATAACGTTAGATTTAACGACGGTTAAATTGAAAACTGTTATAATAAAGTCATATTTAACAACGGCTGACTTTAAAAATGTTGTAATACATGATGTGACAAACATCGATTCCCAACAACTACATTTTTTCCATTTGTTTAAATTTTAAACATATATTTTGTTTCATTTTTTACGGGGACTTTGACCTCAAAACACAACATTCATCTTTGTTTTTCTATTTTCTATTAATTCTTTTTTTAGTGTTAATCTCTAAACTTCATTTAAAAAATAGTAAAAGAGACAAGTATATAATTCTTTTTTTAGTGTTAATCTCTAAACTTCATTTAAAAAATAGTAAAAGAGACAAGTATATATATATATATATATATATATATATATATATATATATATATATATATATATATATATATATATATATATATATATATATATATATATATATATATATATATATATATATATAAGAAAACTTCATTATAATTCCAAAAAAAGAATAGTACATTGATAATCATATATTACATATATTATAAAATTTCTGAGCTCATTGCAACAAAAGCATATTTCCAATCAGGGACTCTCTCCTCACTTCCCTCATCGGAATTATTAAAAAAAAGTTTTCCTCTGCTTCGTTTTCTTCGTCTTCTTCTTCTTCTTGGCCTTCCTCGCCCTTAAGATCATATCCCTGACAACCAAGGATCCAGATGGTGGGCCTTTCACATATTGTTGCTGACGTTGTTCATTTGCAACCTCGTTTGTGATGTTTATGTTAGCATTGTTATTTGTTGAACTCATCTTTACGAAGAATGTATAATTAAGAAATATAAAATCGCCTATTTATAGATGAGGTTGAAGATGAAAATTATGATATTTAGGTGCTTGCAATGATGATAAATTGTAATGGTTGATATTCTCGAACAATATTTTTTGAAAAATGGAGGTAATCATAACTCATTATTATAATTGGGATGAGCATTTCTCACTACTAGGATGAGCAAATGTTGTAATGTTACAACAGTTTATTATTATAACCGTTGTGATATATTATGTAAAATTGATATAAAAAATTGTAGCCAGGAATCGAACCTTGTACCATATAAAAGGGGTATCGATATGGTTCTTATATTTAACAATTGTGATATATTTATAATAAAAATATATGTATCATTACAGTTGTTTGCGATAACTGTTGTGAAATATTTACTCATATAAGCGAATTAAATGATCCATTGTCATCGTTTCATTCACAACGAAACTCTGGCACCCATTTTCTTGCGCTTCATACATTAAGATATTCTTCTTCTTCTATTAATATATTTATATATTTCCCATTAAGATATTCTTCATTATCTCTTTTGTTGCAAGTTTTTTATTATTATTCTTCTTCCATCTTAGGTAGCAAACTTCGTCTAGTTATAGAAACAATGAAAAGAAATATAAGAAGTATGAAGCTTTTCTGTAAGCTTTTTCCTCCTTATATTTATTTTTCATTGCTTCACAAACTAGATGAACATGGTGATGATTGTAATGTACATATTGTTTGTGTAGCTATGAAAAATAAGGTATTCTTCTACTTCAATCTTCTTGTTAGATAGTTCTCATTATCTCATTTGCTTCATGTTGTTTCAACTTAAGTTACAGTCCCACTTCTTAGGGTTTTGTTTCAACTTTTACTGGTTTTGTTTTGAATACTAACTAATTTCATTGTTTGAAATAGTTGAAGCTGTATAGGAAAGATGATATATGGTGATGATGATGGTGGTAGCAAACCTGTATGAGTTGATAAGGTATATATATATATATATATATATATATATATATATATATATATATATATATATATATATATATATATATATATATATATATATATATATATATATATATATATATATATATATGAAGTCATTTTGATATTGTATATGAAATTTAGTTTATTATATATTATGTATAATAATTGTTTGTTTCACTATCCTTTTATTAAAAATGCAATCATTTAAATTAACATAGAAACGTATAATTGGAAAATTAATATGTATTTGAAAATCAACCTATAACAATCAATGTTTTCTGAATAACTTGCATCTTATTTTGTATATTTTATCTTCATTAACACATGTATATGGTTCAATGGTTTGATTGCTTCAATTCATTAATATCAATAATTCTACAATACCTCATTGTCATCACTAATCATGGTGATTGTTATGATCATGATTTTTATGATGATAAAAGCGTGGGGTAAAATATTATAATAGATTTCAATGGATTGAAGGAAACCGACCATTGAACCATATTTGTGTTAAAGAACATAAAATGTGCAGGATGAAACACATGCAATTCGGAAAACAATGGTGGGTTTAAGTTGGTTTTCAAGAACAGTGTAATTTACATATTATATATTTATTTACCAATTTAATGGTTGTATCCATTTAAGTATGTGTATGTTAAAACAAGCAATATACGTTTGTATATAATAAACTAAGGGTATATTATAACGGTTGTTACACTTAACTGTTGTAATAAAATGCGCGCTTTCCGGAATACAACGGTCCAAGATCTGTCATTATAAGTAGCGTACTTACAATAACACTCTACATAATAATTCCTTGATTTGCGTCACTATATGTAGTTTCCAACCACTGTTAAATGGATTTTCTGTAGTAGTGATTTGTGTCTTATGTGTGAACCTTATTTTGATTCCTATAATTTTTCATGATTGAAACTCTCCTAATTCAATTGAATCTCCTCCATTAGAAATATGGATCTTTCCCACTTGAAGTGAATATCTTTATTTCTCGATCCCCTATCTCAAACCTCAACGTTTTTTCCACCGTAGCTATCAGCTATGGAAGCATCCAAAGCTATTTACTTTTTCGTTCAAAGGTGAGCCGGTGATGTTGTCATTGTTGAGGCTTCCAAAAATTCCTCACTTCCTCCTCAAGGAACAAACAATTAATTCCTAGTGGCTTCTTCATCCATTCTTTTTCCATAAGATCATGTCCAACTTAGGGAAAATCAAAGAGCATTTCAACCTTTTCCATTCCTCGGATCTACACCATAGTTTCACTAGGGTGAGCCTTCATTCAAGCCTCTATCACTGCCTACAAGACTTGGACAAGAAATGATTCCTAGTATTCAATTGTTGCAGGCTAACCTTTGCGTGCAAAGATCCAATGAACCGCTAAATAATGTTTACCACATGGTGCACCAGCAGAACTCGCAGTCATTGGCAAATAGATTATTTTGGTTTGAAGAGAGATTACACCATGTTAGTCTGAGGAACAAGATGGTATAAGAGATGGCTTCGCAGAGCCGAGAGTTGCAAGATATTTGCACTGACTCTGATTGGATAAGTCATAGCCTAGTATACACCCCTTCTAGATTGAACGTGGATCTATGTGCTTATAGGTATGAAACAGATGATCCTGATGCTGACAACCTTTGTGGTAATAATGCAACTTTGAAACGTAAACGTCCCATAAATATCTCAAATATTAAGCGATTATACAATATTTGTATCCTTAAGAACAAGGTGTTGGGGTTTATACGTGTTTCAAACAAAGAAGAAACCTACAAAGGTATTTCCCGCTTCATACACATTACTTTGTAGGTAAAACATCATAAAGAATGTGAGAAGTTGAGTTAAACTTGTGGTAGGGACCAAACAACTTAAGGGTGAAGATGAAATAATTGTCAAAGCTAGCGTGATAGTGGAAAACATAAGCGATGCATGGAATGTTATAATAAATTCTTCTATAAAATAATTATACGTCAATGCTACTGTACATTTCAAAACGGTGTATGAGAAATATCTAGATTTTTTTTGAAATATGTTAAAAGTACAATTATGGACCAAGTGAAATAAATGATTGTTTGTGTTTGGACCGACCCGGTTAGCGCCTTGGAAATACAACAACTAACCGAGTTGAGTATGTCTATGCTACACTAAGGAAATGGTTAGGGAATATTAAGGGTGATTTGTGTAGTGATTGGAACTTTGTGAGCCAAATGATCCAAAATTAGCATAATGAGATATAAATATCATTTGGTCACAACATCATAGTGTTGGAACACATATTAAAAGACAACAATATCTATAGTTGGCTGGCAACATATCTCGAGCAAGATTGAATTTTATTTTTCACGAATCCAAACGAGATAAGAATGTAGGTTCTGATAGCTCAAAGTGTGGTTTTACACTTAGGAAAATGTATAGTCTCTCATATGCTTATCAAATTTCAAATAAGGTGAAACTTGATAGCCCGATACAAATGTATCATATTTGTAATCACTAGAAATGGCTCAAGCTTGATGACGATGGTGTGATGAAGGATGATAAATTGAATATATCTATCTTGACCAATTGAGAAGTGATACAAGACAAAATTTTGAAAGTTGATGATTATATGAAACTCCACATCAAAGAGCAAATAAGAAAGATTGTTTGTCTTGAAACTATTGATTTAAAACCATTGTCTCAACCGGTAAAAACAAAAGGTGCTCTTAAGAAGTTCAAATTAACACTGAGTGACAATTCAACAATGCAGTTTCCTTCGTATTTTGAACATTTTGACAAAGCTTTTTTCCTGATTCTCCAATTTCAAAATCTAAAAAAAAAATTCAAAGGGGATTGCACCACCTCTTTCACCATTTTTACCAAAAATCCAATTCATCGACGAGATGCCAATTTTTATGCATAATTACACTAAACAGATTATCAATGTTGAAGGTAACGGTAACTGCGGTTTTTGAACCGTTTCTACTTTGCTCGGTAGAGGATGGGAGGATCATTAATTTGTATCTCAACAACTTATCAAAGAGTTCAAGGACGATAAAGAATCATAGGCACGACTATACAGGGGGGGTTTGATGTAATTCATGAATCTTAACCAGGTGAAGGAGAAGATTATTGGTGCTTGGATCGATCAGGTTAGAGGCTTTGGAAATATAACAACCAACCGAGTTGAGTATGCACATGCTACGATAAATAATTGGTTAGGAAATAGCAAGTGTGATTTGTGTTACACTCTATGAACCAAATGATCTATAATCAACATAATGAGATAGAGACATCATTTGGTCGCAACATCATAATGTTAGAACACATATTCAAAGACAAAAATCTTTATTCTTAGTTGGTTGTCAACATATCTCAAGTAGGATTAAATTTTTTTACAAAGTCAAACGAGTTGAGAATGTAGGTTCCAATAGCTCGAAGTATGATTGCACACTTAGAAAAATGTATGGTCTCTCATGTGCTTGTCTAATTACAAATAAGGTAAAAATGATTTCCCAATACGAATGGATGAGGTTTCTAGTTAGTGAAAAAGGCTTAAGTTCGATGATGATGGTCTGATGAAGGACGGTAAACTGAATATTTATATCTTGAATGAATGAGAAGTGATACAAGAGAGATTTTTTAAAGTCTATGATAATATGAAACTCCAAATCAAAGAGGAAATTAGAAAGTTTGCTTATCCATAAACCACTTATTTGAAACCATCGTCTCAACCTATAGAAACAAAAGGTTTTCTTAAGAAGGTTAAACCAACACCGAGTGACAATTCAACTATGCGATTTCCTTCGTATTTTGAACATGTTGACAAACCTTTTTTGGATTTTCCAACTTCAAAATTTCAAAAAAGTCTTTTCAAAGGAGCTCGCATAAGCAAACCACCTCCTTCACGCCTTGCCCAAAATCCAATTCATCGACGAGTTGCTGTTTTTTGTGCACAATTACATTGAACGAATCGTCAATGTTAAGGGTGGTGGTAACTGCAATTTTCAGTTGTTTCTGCTTTGCTCGATAAAAGAGAGGAAGATCATCCATTTTTCCGCCAAAAACTTATCAAAAAGTTGAAGACTCATAAAAAATCATACATGTGGCTCTATAGGAAAAAAAATATAAATATTTAATGCAATTCATGAATCTCTTGTTCCTTTCATCAGTGGATCGACACTGGAAAAAAAATAGTCATCTTATAACAAGTACGTATGAAAGAGTGTGTATTAATCTGACAAAATAGTTTCTCAGAAATATTTTTTCCACTGCGCATTGCACCACCTCAAAATCCAAATGATTGTATTATGTGTATTGGATGACTTTAAAAAATGTGACACTTTGTTTAACTTTATTTAAAACTGGGATGCCATATACCACTAACATCAATGGAGTGACAACTCATTCAACAAGAGAAGTTGAAACTTTGTCGGTCATTTTTGGATAGGTTTCAAGAATTCACCAAGATGAGTAACATTGAAAGAGAAACGAATAAACAAAAGTTAAAGGCACAACCACATATACATATAGATTTAAATGGTGAAACGTATTTCAATTTATTTTAGTTTTTATTCAACAATATATTTATGTGATTAGACATATTTTCTATTTAATTTTGTCTTAATATTAATGATCTCAAATATATATACATTTTCAAAGATTTGAATATATGTTTTGGTTTCTAAAATATTTCTCCTTTTCCATTCTAAAATAGGTTTTGTTTCTGAAATTGATTTTGTGTTAGATGGTTTCGGAAATGCATTTCCAGAATATCAGGATATGGTGTATCCGGAAATACATCTCCAAAATTTTCTATGACACAAAATTGAATTTCTAAGGTCCATATTGGCCTAGAACTTGTATACATATGAGTCTCACATCTCATTTTTCTTACCAAACCACATTACACTAAACATAAATTGGCATGTCGCGTATGTTTACTTCAACACCGCAAAGTCCTTAATTGAATTTAAGTTCAATGAGTATGTCCCTATTGTAGATTTGAAGTTCATACTGAAGAATTTCCTATAATACTTAGACTAACGGAAAAAAATGTGAAGCTTAAGTACTATTCACCCTCGATTGACAACGAATGGAAGATTCAGGTTATGTGGAATACACTTAACCGTTACAAAACAAAAGGTTTGATCAAGTTGAATGTGATGATTACGAGATCGATCAAAGATATTATGAAGATGTTGAAACGTCCATCTTGATGTTGAAATGTAATATTTGATTTATACTAATGATTATTTATGTAATGTTTTATTTTTTTTATGTTATCAATGTTAATTTATCTCCGTTTCAACATATGTTTCATTTATGCATTTGTTTCTGGTCCAATAGACTCTGGAAATACATTTGGTCTCCAGAAATACATATGCAAAATAAATTCAGTCACATAATTGGGATTTAGCTCAAAAATTACTGAAATGTATATGATTAAGATGCATTCAAAATAATTTTGATTTTTCATTAGGATGGGGAAGAAAAAGCTTAAGAAAGGAAATTATGACTAATACCAAGGACATAACATCTCCCATGGCATCTTCAACCAAACTACGCAAATGTGTCACCGTAACTAAACAAAATTGTGATATAAAAATTTATTACTTTTTGTATTTATAAAAAGCATTGCATAGCATAACTTGTGTCGTTAATTTTAGTTCTCAAAGATAAATGTCAAAAAAATTGTGAACTATCCAAACAGTAATGTGAACCAGTACGCACATCCAATGTATTCTCACAGCATATGTTCTTGGTTACAATTTTCAGATATGACTTCAACTGCATGGGTATGTCTAGTAGAACAAACAAGGCTTATACATTCTTTCTAGTGGCAAAGCAAAATTTCTTACAAAATAACCACAATGGTTACTCATAAAATTAGTGATTGTGCGTCAAAAATCATCCCATTTCCTGACAATGTTTTTATAACTACAGAAAACCTGGGTAGCATAGGTATCAGATAGAAAGAAAAAAGCAAAGCAGGATCTCAATAATGACTTAATACAAAGGATTGAGCAAATTGAATATTACAAGTAAAAAAAAAAACTAAAGACAGTATGTAGATTGATCTAGCTGGACATCTTCACTTGATCACTAGATTGTAGTGCTTGAGAAGCGAAAAACCTCACATCAACATCTGGATCCTCGCTAAGCTCAACAAGACATGGACGGATGGTACTCTCCACAACCTTCATTGTTCAAATGGCATTTAGTTGCGAGACAATAAAAGAATGTTGCATTCTGACAGAGTAAACTTCTAGTTCTATAACTTCTATCAAATAATAATGCTTTCAACAAACAAAAGTCTGGTGACAAGTTTGAAATTCCTTTTGGAGAGAAGAATTCAACAAACAACCAATTCAAAGTAGCATAAAATGAAAATTCAAATAAGTTGACAGAAAACTTGAGCATACATAGGAAGTCCATTAAAGATGAGATCTTAAATGGAAGTTACTTACAGATTCATCAACAATTGGAATTAGAGACTGCAATACTTTAGCAACATTGAATTTGATATTGGGTACCCTGCATGACATAGTATCAGTACTGGCTCAAATAAAGACACGCGAAGTGAGGACTACGGAATTTTACCTATCTTTTGATGCATTAACAACTAGAGGAAGCAAGTTTGTGGAAGTAATTTCTGAGCCCAGAACGGGAGCTAACAGAGAAATTGCGTGTAGAATTGTCATCCGATACAGGTAATGTGGATCATTAATCATGTCCAAAACCTGCAAAGATACTTGTTTAGCTTAATAGTGAACAGCACAACAATCATAGATAACACAAGCATTCAGGGATTATTTTGAAATACGTTATAATCGAAAGAGAAGTGTATACTGTAACATAAGAAAATTTATGGATAGATTCATTTACACTCTTTAAAACTATCGTATTTTTCTAATGTTAGCATCATTTTATAATTTTTGTGTTAGGCAATAGTTGATTATGGGCCTTTATACTAAGGCCAAGATATTAACGCCTATATTATTAAGAATTATTAAATGAGTCAAGAAACCTAAACTCTTTTTGCATTTTTTTATTGCTTAACTTTGATTTATTTTCATGGCAGGGACAAATAAATATTGTGATCAAAGCCCTACAAGTTTAAGCCAACATTTTCAAAGCATTGGTTGAGAGGATCCTTTCCATAGTTTAAGCCTCAAAGTAGAATGCTGATTAACATCAAGAAATTAAGTTCATATGGTAAAAATACTTGGGGAATAATATGCTGCATTGCCCACTCTGGTCCAAATTCTTCTGCTAAGCGTTTGACATTATTGGCAGCTGCATCACGGATTGAGTATACCTACAGCGATGATAACCAGTATAAATGAAGTCAGTATGATGCTTTTAATGTAAATATAAAGTTTAGTATCTTTACAAACCTTGTCCTTTAGCCATTGCATGCAAAGAGCTCCAAGCTTATCATCAAAAAAGCCTACACCCAACTGACTTGCTAACAATGGTATATATTCTATGATTGCAAGTCTAACTCTCCAGTGCCGATCCTCAGCAAGCTCAACGATAGCTGGTAAAAGCGACTGAGATAAGAGATCAATACCAATAACCTGCAAGGAACACATGCATATACATGACCATAGCTTCAATAAAGGGAATGTATGAAAAGTAATAAAAAGCATTTGAGATGTAAATTGCCAATCTGAAAGAATGTCAATTTTAAGCACAAACCTGGTTCACTTGATCAAGCTTACTGATAATATTTAGCCTGACATCAGGAAACTCGTCTTTCAAAAGAGAGAGGAAAATAGGGAGAAGCTGCTCAATTGTTGCATCCTGCAATAACCACAAAAATATATTAAAAGCAAGAATCATGCATGGAAGCCATTATCAAATACATCAATTATTGCCAGTACACCCTATGTGCTTAGAATCATAGAGTTTCATACCTTCCCTAAGACCGGTGCCATTCCCATTATAACCGAAGCCAATGCAGAGCGAACATGTTGAGATGAATCTGTCGATAACTCCTACAAAACAGGTAAACTTGATGAGTGATTTACAATTTAATGTCTAAAGAAATCAAAAGTATCACAAAAAATGTTAACCTGGGAGAATAATGTTTTTATGGTAATCCGTACCTTTACACATGGTAAAATATGCTGAATGGCTAGTTCAGGACTTAATATGCGGGAGAACTTAGTCACTTTCCCAGCAGCAGCAATACGTACTTCTGCCTCATTATCGCGCAGCAGCCGAACATATGCAGGAACCAATTCCGTCCTAAATTTACATCATCGTCATAATAAACAACCAATTAGAATCTTAGAAACAAGTAGTTTTAAATCATGTCATGCATCAAGAAGAAACTGATAGAGTTATAACTTTTATACATTAGATCAAGATGTGTGGGGTTTTTGACCATCTGAAGAATGTCTATTATATAAACATCAGAAACAGATTTTCATAAAGCACACCAGTGAATAAAGGCATGCAGGAAAATCACGATAAAATAATTCAATCAAAATGCATAAGAAAGGTTACTTGGTGGAATCAGGACCAACAGCTTCACAGAGCTCGTAGAGTTGATTGGCAACCATGTAACGAACACGCCATGACTTATCCTGCATGATAAGTTATTTAACTATGAAATAAAGCATGTAGTAGAACATCATTCTAGAAACAACATAAGCGAGTAAAAACATTTGTTTTTTGTTTTTCTTATTAAAACACCTAGATTTCCTTAAAATAAAATGAAAAGGGATGAGATCATGAATATGAAGAGCATGTTGACAACCAACTAAAGTGATACTAGAAGAGAGAATACACTTTCTAAGAGACCTATAGCCAAGGTTTAAACTCATTCAGTTGTTGAAGAGCTCCAAATGCAGTAGTTACTCATTACAACTCGGGCATGATTAACATCTACGATACATGACGAGGAATGTTAAGAGAAGTGTATTAAGCACATATACGTGCTTTAGGGTGATGAATGATGATGTCTTTTGCATTATCCTTTACTATTGTACAACTAGCTTATTTTACTTAACATTAATGCACTCACATCCACATTGGTTACAGTTTTCTTGTATTTCACACTCTAACATATTCTTTCCTAACATTAACTGTTCATGTATGTCCACTCATCCATCACAATATTCTCATCTACGCAAAATTTAGCTTATCATTAGTTGGCTCTTTCTGGCCCAACAAACCATAAAACATTGTCAGAAGCTATACTAGAAAGATACATCCCTCTGCCAATAAAAACACAAATCCCATGCATATGTTCATGTGAAAGGATGCCTAAAGCTATACTAAAACAAGAATCAGAGACAGAAAGTTTGGATGAGATGTAGCTCAATCATAGACCTATTTATAATTGCTGAACAAAATTATTTTCTTATTCCATTTTGGTAAATTAAATGCTATTAAATTAGCAAGTAACACTGTACAAAATGCATATGCTCCCACATAATATTATTAATACTCAATATACCTGAGAAAAATTGACTATAACGGGAAGAATATGTGCCACACAATCTTGAGGCTCCAACAATTTTCCAAGAGCTGCACAACCCTCTACAGCAAGAAGCCGAACAGAATCTTGATCTACAAGAACAAGAGTCAAGAAGTTATTATTTAACGTTCCACTTTTTTGCCTCACTGGAATTAAATATATGTACAGTATTTCCCTTATAAAAATTATCAATAACAAAGTAAGTTTATCGGACAAAGTCTGCACAAATGAAAAGTATTGTTCAGGAAACTAAGATCAACAGATTAAATATGAACAGTTGAAGCCTATTGGGGGCTGATATTATAGGTACTTTGATGATGATGAATATTTCTTGTATTTTAGGTGCTTGGGTGACTAACTTTCAAAGTCACACTATACATGACCTGGTTAAAACTTAATGACTCCAAAAAATTTCAAACTTTTAATGAAATTCCAAGCTTCTTTTTCTCATGATTACCTTGTCAATTTATCAAACTTATATAAACTTAATTCCCTACCAACAGGAAGTGATCACAGTCAAGAATAGAATTTCATTATCCCATTTGCGAAAGCCCTAGACGAAAAGACATTTTAGAATAACATTCACAGCTATATGAACAGTTGAAGCCTATTGGGTGCTGATAATTTAGGTACTTTGATGAAGATGAATATTTCTTGCATTATAGATACTTTGGTGACTAACTTTCAAAATCGCACTATACATGACCTGGTTGAAACTTATCTATGACTCCAAAATTTTCTAAACTTCTAATGAAATTCCAAGCTTCTTTTTCTCTCATGATTATCTTCTTGTTGGCTTATTAAACTTATATAAACTTAATTCCCTACCTACATGAAGTGATCACAGTCAAGCATAGAATTTCTTTATCCCATTTGCAAAAGCCCTAGACGAAAAGACATTTTAGAACATCACTCACAGCTATATATTACCAGCTATCTATGTCAAAACTATTGAACTAAATATATAGTTATATTATATTCATATATCAGGTGATCATTATGCTTTGCCTACTTTTGTTCAACAGAACCACAAAGTGGTGAAGGAATTAGTCATATCAACTTCACATACACCAAAAAGACTGTTATATTTTGCCTGCTTTTGTTTAACAGATCCACATAGTGGTGAAGGAGTTAGTCATATCAACTTCACATACCATCCTGTGTGAGATCATCGAACACAGACATGATGTCAGTTTTCAAGTGAGCAGCTTCAACAGTAGCAGCAAATTTTCCCAGGTTGGTAGCAGCAGATCTCCTAACCATAGGCATATCATCTTGACACAACTGCCCATATATGGCTCTAAGTTCAGTCTTCAACGCATCTGGCGCACTAGGGTAGGCAATATGAAACAAGCCACATGAAGAAACTCGGGCAGTGAACCATTCACCAGAAGCCAGCCTCTACACATTTGATATCACAACAAAACAAACAAATTGATAAATGCAATGAATGACAATCAACTCTGGGTTTCTAATATAATAACACCAAAGATTTTAAATCAACCGCAGATCACAGGAAATAAAAGTTTGTTCAAATTCTTCTATGCTATAGTACTACAGAGTTTCGTGAAACCATAGATATTTGCTCAAATGTAGCTACGCTATAGGTCTACTATAGCATCAATCAATGTAAAAGGTTTCCAACTTCTCAATAGCAAGGACATCAAGTGTGGTTGCAAGTTGCAACAGTCATATTTGTCTGCAATTTTCTATTTTTATGGTATCATGGGTCAATCTTAACTATAATGGTATGATGGACCAATTTTAACGTAATGAAACAACAGTGCTGATAACTATAAAAATGTAATGCAATTATGTTAGCTACTACCTTAACTAAAGGAATGAAGTGTTCAACCAAATCTTGTTCTCTCATCTGACCACCAATTCTACAAAGGGACTCGACTGACTTATCCCTAACACAAGTTTCCTCAACGGTACAAAGAGTTTCCAAAGGCGGAAGCAAAACGCTAGCATGCTCCACACCACCAACATAAGGAACGAAAACCCCCAATTCCTCAGCCGTTGCAAGAAGCACCTCATCATCATCATCGTTATTCTCGCTAAGGAAAGGAATCAGCTCTTTCCTTGTCCTCTCCTCACCCAACGCCCGCGCAATCGTTGAAAGCCTACGGATCGAGTTCAGCCTCAGTTGAATATCCTCGTTCTTCAACTCGTCGATTAGAACGGCAATCGGATATAGAGGTTGATCCACCATAGCCATGTCGATGTGAATCCAAGATTCGCTCGATTTCAAACGCAAATCGAAAATCAAAATGAAATTTTCTCGAAATCTGCAATACGAATCTTGATCTGAAGAAAAAAAGCGCGATTCAGAATGAATTATAGGAAATTGATTAAAGAATTTAAAAAAGAAAAAGGAAGAGGGTGAAGGAGTGTTGTTGAACCTGAAGGGGATTTGGATCAGATCTAATGATTGGAAAAAGAGAGAAAATTTGTGGTGTTAGAATTTTCTCGAGAAAATCACCATTGAAGATGTAACAATTGCTTTTGGTTTGTTTGTTGTTTGGCTGGAGATTTTTCAAATCGAGTTTGGACCTAAAATGATTCTACCCGACCCGGAAACAAATACGGGTTCTACTTCTTTTTTAACTTGATTTTAAATTGCATTATTACAACAATTCAATTATTATTTAAATAAAAACAAAAACTTGATTTTGAAAAATAAAAGTTTGGTTAAATTATATTTTATATTTTATATTTAACATCATCTACGAAAACAGTCTTCATATTTTAAATTTAAATAATTTTAATTTTCTCTCCTATTTTTACTTAAAATTAATTATATCTCTATTTTTTAATAACTTCTTATATATTTGTTTTTTAAAATAAATTATTCTGGATTTTTCTGAACAACTTCGAACAAGCTAATTTTACCGTGTCTTCTCATTTTAATAAATGTCATGTTTCATCATGAATCCTCTTAATGAGAGATGATAGTTATTTCTACGATTTCAAGAGATCTCAAGTGTAAAGCACATTCAATGGTCATCCGTAGAGAACAGCGAGCAAATAAGTGATTTGTTATTTTCCATCCCTTTATATATATACCATAAGTTGTTATGAATTTCTAGGCTACTTCGTTGATGAAGAAAATTAAATTCAATTGATTACTAAATTTTGACGAATTCTTATCTATCTATTTAAAAAATTTGAATAGAGTTATTTATAGAGTAAATTAGACTACGTTGTATTGAAAATCTATAAAATTTAAATTATTAGATAAATAATTAAATATAATTAAATATTATAATATTAATGGATTAGTGAATGTATATTATCCATTTTTTTGTGGTGGGTAATAAAGTTGTCCCATGACTAATTATTAAGATTGTTAATCGTATTTTGACTATTTGCATTATTATAAGTTAACGGCGTGCTTTGTAAATTACATTTTCGATGTGGTTGTCGGTTACAGTTACGCCTCTTGTATTTTATTCTTGCAATATACACCATCCCTTCCTATTTATAAGCAAATTTGACTTTTTAGGTTCATTGAGTAATTGATGTATCTAACATGTATGTAGTCCAAATACATCATTTATTCAATGAACCTAAAATATCAAATTTGCTTATAAATAGGAATGAATGGTGTACAAAGTATTTAATTTGTTTACGATGACAATGTGAATTTAATGTTCTATAGCATATATCGTTAATTTTTTTCATCTGAATCTTCTATAGCATATAGTGTAACTCTTTTTTCATCTGAATTTTTTTCATGACTTATGACACATTTATTGCATTAATAGAAGGCACAAGTAATTTCTATTAAAAGATACAACAGAACAACAATGTCACTACTACCACCAAAATTACATGAAGAGAACTTGAAACAACACACAAACCAAAACAACAATAACACTAAAGCAAAAGGTCCTCTGTCAAAACCATGAACAACAAAGAAAAAATTAGAGATGTAACAATAAAAATGCAGCCAGCTCCATATACTTGGGATCCACTTAATGAATTAAACAACCAAGAGCCAAAACCATATTAACAGATAAAAATGTGTAGGCATGCATGCGCATGCGACTGCTACACCCGAGACAACGCCAAAAGAAAACTTGAGAACCACTTTTGAGCCACTACAGAGACAAACCAAAAACTACTGTCATCTAGTTACCAAGCTAATATAGCCTGATGCGGTCGCCGGATTGAAAATGCACAACACACAAATAAAGCACAGAGATGTAACCAGGCACTTATATGCAGGCTCCCTAAAATACCAAATTTAAAACCACCAAAACATTATGGCCAACCGACTGACACCTACAACCTATGACCCTCAAAATGCACAAAACCAGCAAGACACATATTGATAGACCAAACTGCTAAATCTCGTAGTGTGAATTCGCACATAGGATGATCCTTGGATTCATGTACCAATGTAATAAATTGCATCCAGGGAGTTCGTGTTTGTTCTTCAACCAATTCCAAGATAGTCTCTGCACGTTTTCAAAAATTTGTTCGTTATTTTCGACTTTATTCTTAAAAATCGAATTATTTCTAGCCTTCTAGATACACCAGATTCGCGCGAACCAAATCACTTTGACTTTCTTTATGGTCTCTCTATCGAAATCGATGATGGATTCGAATTGCTTAATATGCTTCCAACAATCTACAGGCAGAGCAGAAGCCACTCCCAGCCACCTCAAGATCTTCTGCCAAATTCCTGCAAAATTAGGACACTCAAAGAAAAGATGATGATAGTCTCAAACACACTGCAACTACCGATACAATTGTTATTGTCTTGGCCTAGGATACCCATCCTAACAAGGTTAATTCTGGTTGGAAGTCTACTGTGGAACAGTTTCCAGATTAAACAAGACACCTTCAACGGAACCGACTTAGACGCTGCCCATTCCCTATTAATTTTTGACCTATCTATAGACCTCAAAGCCTTATATTTCTCTTTGATAGAGTATTCCCCCAAGTTCTTTATCTCTCCTATATTTAAATCGCACATGTCTTTCCACCACTGAGAACTTTGAGCATCCGTCACTCGCACTAAGTCGACACCTATTCCATATCTCTCCCGAAGAACCGAGAACCACAAACATCTATTTCATTCGCAATTTTCCAAGCCCATTTTCCTAATAATGATCTATTGAAGACACCTAAGTTTTTAAAGCCCAATCCTCCTTCTTCTATCGGGAACATATAGTCTCCCATTTTATCGGGTTAATTTTCTTCTTGTCCTTTATTCCTCCCTAATTTTTTTAAAAAAATAGATTCGATTTTAATTATAATTCTTGTGGGAGCTTTGAAGAAAGAAAAGAAGTAGACCGGGATCGCCGACAAGACAAATTTTAAAACCACCATTTTACCACATATTGATAAATTTTGTTGCCTCCAATTCGACAATCTTACCTTCAACAAATCAACAAGATATGAAAACGGCATTGATCCAACCTTACATCTTAGAATGGCAACAACTTCTCTAAATCAACATTGACAAATGTTGATGCCATACAAACAACTCTTCTGATAATTGACTTTCAGCCCTGACATTACTTCGAATAATTCTAGATTCGCTTTGATGCATATGATGTTCTCCCAATTTCTCTCTCCTAATATTATCGTATCATCCTCATACTGCAAATGTGAGAATCTGATGCTTCCATTATTGAATTTGTATCCAAATAACTTCCCCAACTCTGCTGCTGTATTCATCAATCGACTAAAAGCTTAAGCCACTATCAAAGTAGAAAAGGAGATAACAGATCTCCTTGTTTCAAACCTCTTCCAACGCTAAATTCTTTTGTTGAATTCCCGTTTACCAGAACCGATACTCTTGATGACTTCAAGCATTCTAAGATCCACCTCCTCCATTTTGAGTGGAATCCCATCTTTTCCATCACACCATATCTAAAAAGTTTCATTCCACCGAGTCGTATGCTCTTTCGAAATCCACCTTAAATAATATAACCTCCTTTTTCTTCTTTTCGCTTCCTTTACCACTTCATTTGCAATCAAAATGTCATCCAAAATTAGTCTCCCTTAGATGAAAGTTGATTGTGTTTCTGAAATCACTGAATTCATCACTTTTCTAATTCTATTTGCAAGTATCTTTGTTATTACTTTGTAAATGCACCCCACCAATGAAATCAGGCGGAACTCTTCCAATTTTATCGGATCTTTCTTCTTCCGTATCAGTACGATGAACGAAGAGTTAGCCTCTTTGACCATTTTCCCATGTTCGTGGAATTCGTTCAGCATTCTTAAAAAATCACTTTTAAGATCCTCCCAAAATTCTTTGATGAATCCCATATTTACTCCATCCGGGCCTGGACTCTTAGAGTTATTTCAGTCCCAACCTGCTCGCCGAACTTCCTCTTCTGAAAATTATCTTATCATCTTTTCCTTTTCTAATTCTGGATTTTTTTTTTAAATTTAAGTTTACCTCCATGTTACATAGTCTTCTTGCTTCAAAATATTGTTGGAAATAATCTTGTATAGCTTTCTTGGTTTCTTCTGCTTTCGAGACCCTTCTACCGTTGATTTCAATGCCATGTATCTCGTTGTCCCTCCGCCTATTATTGATGCATGCATGAAAAAAATTTGTGTTTGCATCGCCTTCATTCAACCATTTTATTCTAGAGTGTTTCCATTGGATACTACAACTTAGGCTTGATAATTTGTGCAGTTATGCCGCTTTGTATCTTTTATCGTTGATTTCTTCCTGCGATAAACCTACATTTTCCTCCTTTCGCTCTAATTTGTTCAGGTCTTCTTTAATTCTCTTGATCTTTTCACCAAGATTTTGGGAATGATTTTTGTGCCAATCTTTTAAATCAAATTTTATTTGCTTGAATTTTTCTTTAAGAGTGTACATTCCTCATCCTTCCACCTGGCCTTTTCTCCATTGTTTTTTTACAAAAGAATGATATCCCTCCATTTGCTTCCAGCAAGATAGAATTCGAAATGGTTTCGGACCCCAATTCTGATTCCATTTGCTCAACATGATCGGACAATGGTCCGAAAGACCTTTGTCAGTGCAACTTTGCTTGTGATCTGGCCATTCTCTAACCCATGTTTCTGACACTAATATTCTGTCAATTCTGCTCATTGTGGTTCCTCTTGTCCTCGACCATATGTATCTTCTTCCTATGAGAGGAAGGTTTATTAATTATGAGGAGGTAATGAAATAATCAAATTCTTTCATCTCATTTTTTCTGAGGTTTTTGCTTCTTCCTTTTCTCTCGGAATTGTCCCTGATCGCGTTGAAATCACCGAAAACACACCAACACTCCTCTTTGTTTCTTTGGATTTCTGGTTTTATTTCATTCCACATATCCTTTTTCGATCTCGATTCGCATGGTGCGTATATGTTCACTATGTTTACCTTCGATTTCGACTCCCCCAATCTCCATTTATCCTAATGTAGTGACCTTTAATAGATCTCTCTTTTATGACAATGTGCTTACTGTCCCAAATTGTGAGTATTCCGACAGAACTTCCCATAGACGGCTTGAATACAAAGTCGAACTCATTTGAACCCCATAAATTTGAACATAAACTCTTTTCAATCTTCTCCATCTTTGTTTCTTGAATACATGGGACTTTTGGTTTATTCTTATTAACAATGTTCTGAATTTCCTTTTTCTTTGCAAGACCACCTAAACATATGATATTGTAGCTTATTAAAATCATTAATACAAAATTCCGGACCCCCAAGACAGAGCAACATCTTACGATGTTGTATCTTCCCCTTTCGCTCTTAGTTCCCGTCCCTGAATAATTATGCCTTCTTCGCCTTTATGTATTAACCCAAAATCTTTTCCTAGGTCCCATATATCTTTTGCAATTTCCTTTGCTCCCCCATGAAGCAAAACCCAGTTCCTGTTCTCCCTCTCATTTTCAACCATAAGAAGTTCAGGTTTGGTGTTTACCTTTTTGAGGTGGCTATTCCTTTGAATACAATTGCATCTTGATCTTTATATCTTCCCTTTTCGGCTTGTTCTCTTTTTCTCTTTCAAAATTGAGATCATACTTAATCTTTTTTCCTTGTAAATTGAAGCTTTTTTCATCTGAACATTCTCTTCCTTCGCACTCGTACCTCGTTCGTTTTTCTCCCTAATTGTTTGATTATTTTTTAACTCCTCTATTTGGGTATCATGATACATGTTAAATGGTGTATTTTATGTTACCGCCACCTTCGGTGTTAAGTGTTGTGTTAATCCCTTGGGTTGAGGTTGGACCAGCCCACTATCTCCATCTGATCTCAAATTTTCACTTGGCCTGTATTCTGCATAAACTCTACTCGGCCCATTCTCTGCCAAATTCCCATTGATCTCAAATAATTCTTCTATGCTTTCCTCATTATTCTCCTTGGGAAAATTTTACCATGTACCCCTACATTCATCCTCATACCCCTACATATTTTTAAAAATTCCAATTTTATCCGTTTCATTTTTTTCACTTTTTACCGCGAAGTCAGATGAGTTCAAAAGTATTTTTTACCGTACATTTTTATTAAGGCAATCGTTGATCTCTCCTATTCAAAAGATTATAGTATTAAAATCAAGATTATGCAACATAAGAGTTTCAACATTATTATTCTCATTGTTTTGATTTATTTTTATTATTTTAGTATATTTTACTATACATTTTTATTTGTTTTTATAGGTTGTAAGGTTGTAATTTTTTTATAATGCGCCGAATATATCAGTCAATTGAAAGTCAGGCAATTTGTTGATTTGATTTTAATTGCACCTTAGTTTTTCTTATTTATTTTCAGAAAATTTTATCTTGTACCCTTACATTCATCCTCATACCCCTACATATTTTTAAAAATTCCAATTTTATCTTTTTCATTTTTTTTATACTTTTTACCGCAAAGTCATATGAGTTCAAAATTATTTTTTACCATACACGACGAGAACCAAAAATAGTAAGGTAGGGATTTCCGGATTATATTATTTTCAAACCGAAAGTAGCAAGGTGATGTTTTTTCGGTTTGTAATTTTTCTAAACCGGAAGTAGCATGATGATATTTTCCGGTTCCTAATTTTTCTAAACCGGAAGTAGCAAGTTGATGACTTTCGGTTTGCAGACCTGATTGTATGTACTCGGATGTTAAAATAAATGACAAGCACTTCAGGGATTTATGAGAGCTTCAGAAAGGGAACAGTAATACACCATGGGGTTCTGGTGTTCGAATTGCTAATACATCTGATATATTCACATATACATTATGATCCAGATGGTATTTTTTTGAGCTATCAATCTATTGAGGAAGATAACATAAAAAAAATAGTGGCTGATATCCAAAGGCTAGCCGATGAAAGAACAATTTCCATTGGCATGCGAAAATTTCTTGGTGTAAGAGATGATGAGAAATCAGAAGAGTTCCTTACAAACAATGATGTCAAAATATTTGGCCTTGAATTGCAAACCGGAAGTCATCAGCTTGCTACTTCTGGTTTGGAAAAATTGGGAACCGGAAAACATCACCATGCTACTTCCGGTTTAGAAATATTTCAAACCGAAAAATATCACCTTGCTACTTCCTGTTTGAAAATAATACAATCTGGAAATCCCACAAAAAAATGAAAAGGATAAAATTGGAATTTAAAAAATATGTAGGAGTATGAGGATGAATGTAGGGGTACCGGGTAAAATTTTCTTGTCCCAATTATGAAGTATTTTACTTTTTCTTTAATATTTGGTTGTACAATAAAATTGGGGAATTTTAAAAAGTAAAGATATTTAATCACTATTAAACTATGACAAAGGAAATTCATATCATACTAAATTTTAATTCTATAAGTTCTCCATCAATTTTTCTCTCCAAAAATTTTAGGGTAAAATTAGTATTTTAACTTCTAAAAATTTATCATTTATGATAATTAATAATAATATTAAATTTATAAATAATAATAATAATATTAAGTGATTAATTAAAATAATATCAATGATAACTTTTTCACTCACATGATTTTAGTAACCACTCCCCAATCTCTCATATTAATTTCCACTATCCACTTTTTCTAACCAATCTTCACTCCCTATATAATTTGCATTACATGTTATCATTTTATTCTTCATTCCTTTTTTTTCCTTTTTCTTTCTTCATAGTTTATCATTTTTTTGGTACATTTTACTTTTATTTTCTTCATTTTTACAAGTTACTTTCACTTCCTATTAAGGCAATCGTTGATCTCTCATATTCAAAAGATTATAGTATTAAAATAAACATTATGCAACATAAGAGTTTCAACATTATTATTCTCATTGTTTTGATTTATTTTTATTATTTTAATATACTTTACTATACATTTTTATTTGTTTTTATAGTTTGCAAGGTTGTAAATTTTTTATATCGCGCCGAATCGATCAGTCAATTGAAAGTCAGGCGATTTGTTGATTTGATCTTAATTGTATCTTAGTTTTCCTTATTTGTTTTTAGAAAATTTCATCATGTACCCCTACATTCATCCTCATACCCCTACATATTTTTAAAAATTCCAATTTTATCCTTCTTTTTTTTTTTACTTTTTACCGCGAAGTCATATTAGTTCAAAAGTATTTTTTACCGTACACAACGAGAACCAGAAATAGTAAGGTAGGGATTTTCGGATTGTATTATTTTCAAACCGGAAGTACCAAGGTGATGTTTTTCGGTTAGCAATTTTTCTAAACCGGAAGTAGCATGGTGATGTTTTCCGGTTCCCAATTTTTCTAAACCGGAAGTAGAAGTTGATTACTTCCGGTTTGCAGACCTGGTTGTATGTACTGGGATGTTAAAATAAATGACAAGCACTTCAAGGATTTATGGGAGCTTCAGAAAGGGAACAATAATACACCATGGGGTTCTAGTGTTCGAATTTCTAATACATCGGATATATTCACATATACATTATGATTCATATGGTGTTGTTTTGAGCTATCAATCTATTGAGGAAGATAACATAAAGAAAATGGTGGCTGATATCCAAAGGCTAGCCGATGCAAGAACAATTTCCATTGGCATGCGAAAATTGCTTGGTGTAAAAGCTAATGAGAAATCAGAAGAGTTCCTTACAAATAATGATGTCAAAATATATGGCCTTGAATTGCAAACCAGAAGTCATCAACTTGCTACTTCCGGTTAAGAAAAATTGAGAACCGGAAAACATCACCATGCTACTTCCGGTTTAGAAAAATTTCAAACCGAAAAATATCAGCTTGCTACTTCCGGTTTGAAAATAATACAATCCGGAAATCCAAAAAAAAAATGAAAAGGATAAATTGGAATTTTAAAAATATGTAGGGGTATAAGGATGAATGTAGGGGTGTAAAGTAAAAAAAATTCTCCACGGTATTCGAACCATTTGGATGGTTTCCACCGTCCTTTATTATGTGATCCAAGTCTCCTTTATTTTTTGCATTTAATTCTAATATCTCCTCATTAATGTCTTGCCTTTTTTCTCCTCTGTCACTTAATCTTGCGTCGTTTTCATCTACTAAGTGTGTCACTTGCTTAGCTATTGTCCCCCGTGATTGTTCTCGTTTCCCAAAACAATTAAAGTGTTTTTCGAGCCTCTAACTTCCTTCTCCCTATCTAATAACTGTTCATAATTAATGTTGATTCTCTGCAAATCTGGTTCCTCTTTCGATTCCACCGGAGATTCTGGTATGAACTCACCGTCAATATCCGATGAACTTGCTTCCTCTTCTCCACTTGATTCTTCGTCTAATACATCAGGAATTAAGTATGACAATCTTAAATTTCCTTTGTGATCCTTATCTTATATGGATCCTTGTTAATTTGGACATTTGACACTTTGTTGATGGTTTCCATTAAAGGTGTTCTAATAAATAATCTAGCAACATCTAATCTCTCAATCTCATCAGTTGCTCGATCTAATTTTATCAGTCTGCCAAATGAAAAAGCCAATATCGAAAACGTCTTTCTTCTCCAAGCATTAGCTGGAATGCCATATATCTTGATCCATGTGTACCTTGCTCCTCCTACATCTCTTGGCTCCCATTTTCGAATGTTGTTGAACTCTCTGTGAAAAAGATGCTTTGATTTCTCTAATAACCTCTTCATATCTTCGTTCTCGTCTGATTTTATAAAGACTTTTTCACCGCCTAGTGGAATAATCTTCAGAGTTGATATTCCTTCTTCACACATCCTCCTCTGTAATAATGGAATCCGTCAACTTTTCTGACAAACATTTCTTAATACATTTATTATTTTTGTTTTAGAGGATTATTAGCTTATAAATTTGAATTGAAAAGTTTAAAGCTGATGAGAAAACAACAGAAAATAATTGAGGTTTTAAATCAATTTTAAAAATGATTAAATAAATTAACTTTATTATATTATAAACGTCCAAACGAGCACTTTCGTGTCCATTTTTTATTGCTCACATACATTAAAATATAAATGGATGTTTTTATTTAATTTAAATTTAAATTTATTGTATAATAAATTTTATGAAACACACTCTCATATTTGTTTGTTTTTTCATACATGTAAGAAGTTATAAAATATGTTTTTTTTCTTAATTTTTATTTTAACTTAAATTATATGTCAAATTAAATTAGTATGTAGTATGTCATATTTATTTTGCATTCTATTTTGATTTTAATATAATAGAAAAATAAAAAAATATAGTATACATAAATATGTATTACATTAAATTCATTTTTAAAGGGTTAAGGTTGTTTATCCCCGTAATATATATGAGTTTTGATTTACCCTTTAAAAAATAAATTTTAGATTATCTCTGAAATTTTTGGGTATCTTTAAGCGTGTAAAAATCAGGAGGATAAATAAAAAAATAATTTTATAAGGGATAAGTTTTTAAAAGACTTTAAATTTTAAAATTATAAGGAATAATTCAAAATTTATTTCTTAAAGAGTATAAATGACTATTAATCCATTTTTCGATATGATAAATTTGTAAAATGAAATTGAATGATAAAGAGAAAAAATATTTTAAAAAAAAGATGGATTTGCATGGAAGTCTTCCTAAAAACCTTTGAATGTTATTCATGTTCTCAATCAACAGTTCTACTAAGTTATGAAAACTTCATTTCTCCAAATTCATAATATAAATTCAAATTACCCTCTATTGCATTCCCAAATATTCCCTAATAATTATAACGAATATATGGTTTTACATATGCCTGAAACAAATGTTAACTCATGGGTTGAAACAGAACCAAAAACATAAACATCTAAACTGGAAAATAAAATAAATTTGTGCCCACTGTGACTGTTGGCCACCATAGTCTATTTTCTTTAATTTACAATCTTTAAATGTCTCCTCTATGTATCTTTGGTTCAATGTTGTTTTTGTAGAACAACACACTTTTTCTTCTCTTTTCTCTTTCTCATATCTCCTCTCATATCATAGCATCATGCATTAACATATCATAAATTAATATGCAATAAAAATACAAAAATTAGCATCAAAATTTATCAAATAGAAATATTTATTTTCTTCTTCGATTGCATGAGTGAAAATTGTCCTTCAAAATTCGATATTGAAGTTATGTAACCGTTGTTTTCTCATGTAGTTACACATTGTAACTTCTAATCCACCCACTATAAATAGAGAGAGAAATAGTTTTTCTTATAGAAGAGAGAGAATATATATCTATACAAAGATACAGTTAAATAAACAAACACAACATGAGGAAGTTACAGTGGGTTTTAGGGAAGTTATCAAGTAAATTAGAGAAGAAAGTAAGGGTATACATGGTAGGAAAAAAAACTACACCAAAACAAAGTTTTGACTTTATATATTGTTATAGAATACTCAGAAACCTAAGAGGAGCATTGAGAGGTTAAAAGTTGTTAGAAAAGCAAAACAAATGATGGACATGGTTCAACTTCAGATGCACCATTGGTATTTAACGAGGAGCCTTCTATGAAGAGATAAGACAGTGGGAATATATTGCAAGAAAAATGACTCAGTAATTAGGTTTTCATTAGGTGTCATTTTGGTTTTCTTAAAACGAACTCTATTATGCTATTATATGTCATCTCTTGTTATGCACATTATGTACCATGTTTTGTAATAACTCTAGTTATGCATATTATGTGCCATTTTGAAACTTCTTTTGTAAGGCTTACTTAAGTACCTACTAAGATTGGTTGTAATGCAAATGAAACATATGTTGTAATATGTTGTATTTTCAATTCAATTATATGATAGTTTATACAAAATTTGGTTGCATGTTCTTGATATGCACAACATGCACCAATTTTGGTTGCCATTGTGTGTTCATTATGCTATAATTATATGACAATAACATTACTAATTCAATACTCCCTCCGTTTCTTTTTAAGTATCGTTTTAGCATAAAGCTCTCCAACCAAGATAAATGAATTGTTATGATTTTTTTCCCATTGTACTCTCATTTTAATCCACCATATACTTTCTCTTTCTAAATAAAATTCATTAATATAAATACTCATTAAATTATTTACTTCAAATAACTAATTCCATAATTTTCTCCACATAACTCTCTCTCTCTCTTCCGTTGCATTTTTCAACTACTCCTAAATTTTTGGAATTAATATTGCTTGCTATAGGAATACGTACTGCTTGCATTTTCATTAATGGCTAAAGGAAAACTTATTGCTTATTGTTTCAATGAATGGCTAAAGGAAAAAATATTCCCTCCAATTATTTTAATAAAAACTTAAGTTTCCCACCGGAAAATTAAAACCAGTAGTACATATAGTATGGTTTCATATTATAAGTTCAAAATATTTACAACTCGTAAAATATGGATTTAGATAGTGATACAGAAACATCATTAACAAACCAACATATATTTGAGTTATATGAGTTTGATGAAGATAAATTAGAAGAGGAGTTTGAAGCAACCAATAATATTGATGAGTCCTGTGAAGATAACTTACAAGAGGAGGTTGAAACAAACAATGACACATGTATATTTTTTAATTTCATGTGTGTTTGGTTACTTTTAATTCCTATAATTTATCTCATGTTTTTATCTCATGTTTTTATGTAAAGTAATGGTGGAATCATATTGTGGCGTAATTCAAATCTAAGTTTTGCTTGTTTCTAGTAATCGTTTTGTTTTTTTAAAAATTTACAGTGTATGTTGCAGAAAATGTTGAAGCAGAACCTAGAGAAGAAAAGAGATTAAGAATCTTAAGCAATGAAGAACGCATGTATATTTATCATGAGCTACTACAAAAAAGCTTTGATGGAAAAGTACGTAAAGGAGCTACAAATGAGGTGGCTTCATCAAATTCGATTCCTCTAAGAACTGTTCAACGTATTTGGAAAAGAGCAAAAGAAAGTGAAACACGTGATGTCTCTCATAGGAAGACAAAAAATTGTGGACGTAAGAGAATTTCAATTGATGAGAATCAAATTCGTGAACTTCCTTTCAGTCAAAGAACAAACATTCGATCTTTAGCTTTTGCGTTGAAAACCAATCCAACATCGGTGTTCAGGCTTATAAAATCAGGGGCTATACGGCGTAATTCAAATGCCATAAAACCACTGTTGAAAGAAGAAAACAAAATATCTAGGCTGGAATTTTGTTTATCAATGCTTGAAGGTACACCACATGATCCAATGTTTAAGAGCATGCACAATATTATTCATATTGATGAAAAATGGTTTTATATGACTAAAAAATCCGAGAAGTATTATTTGCTCCCAGATGAAGATGAGAGCCATATCGGACATGTAAGAGCAAAAATTTCATTGCCAAAGTTATGTTCTTAGTTGCTCAAACTCGACCACGATTTGACTCAGAAGAAAATGAAACTTTTTCGGGTAAAATTGGTGTTTTTCCGTTTGTTACCCATGAACCGGCTATAAGGTCAAGTATTAACAGAGTTGCGGGAACAATGGTAACAAAAGCAATAACTTCGGTAAAGAGAGATGTGGTAAGATCATTCCTTATTGACAAAGTTCTACCCGCTATAAGAGAAAAATGACCAAGAGATGAATTTGAGTCAACAATATTTATCCAGCAGGATAACGCAAGGACGCATATAAACCATGATGATCCTTTATTCCGTGAAGCTGCCACCAAGGATGGGTTTGATATTCGTTTAATGTGTCAGCCTGCAAACTCTCCAGATTTGAATATCTTAGACCTTGGTTTTTTCTCGGCTATACAATCATTGCAATACAAGGAAGCACCGAAAACTATTGATGAACTTATCAGTGCAGTGGTGAAGTCATTTGAAAATTTTCCTTCAATTAAGTCCAATCGTATATTTGTATCATTGCAACTATGCATGATAGAGATCATGAAAGAGAAAGGTTCCAATAAATATAAAATTCCTCATGTAAATAAGGAAAGGCTTGAAAGAGTAGGACAACTACCAATTCAAATTAAGTGTGATCCAATATTAGTACAAGAAGTCAAAAATTACTTAAACATGGAGTAATACTTATTGTAATTGGGATGTAGTCACATTTGAAAATTTCAAATAGAGTTTTTTTTTTTAAAAAATTCCTAAACTTTAGCCATAAAAAAATAATGCTCCTGCACGTAACAAGTTAAGTTCCAAAACTTTAGCAAATATATGAATTCAATAAAAAAATACAATAAGAATGAACGTAAGAAATGCAGTTCCTAAATTGTAGCAATAAAAAAAAGCAATAACAAGGAATTCTTCTCCATACTTATTAAATAAAAAAAACAATAACAATGACTTCTTAAATAACAACTCCTATACCTTATGCACTTAAGCCAAATCTAAAATAGATACTCCATACTTAGTTCACAAATATTTTTCAATAAAATTTTGGAAGAAGTATTTTTATCATCTTTTTTATCACAGGTCGAAACTCAACATGGTGGGAAGATTCTTTTCTGTTTTCTTCTTCTTCTTCAGGAAATTTGTTCAAATCAAATTCGTAATCTACCTCTTCATTTAAATCAAAATCCAATACAACTCTTGATAATACTTCATCTTCGTTGTCATCTTGTCAAAAGAGTCTTTCACTATTTCTCCTTCTTCTTGCTCCAATGAGTCTTCCACTCTTTCTTTTTTTTGAACATCCATGGAGTCTTTTGTTGTTTCCACCAGAGCTCTTTTGTTTTGCACTTGATAATTTAAACAATGCTACTGATCCTTTTTATAGAATTTTAAGTCTTCAATTGGTAAATTTGTTCCTTTGACAAAATTTAATGCTAATACATTTTTCTATGTAATATTGGAAGCTATCATTTGAATTTAATTTTTATTGACCAGCCAATACTTTGAATAGGAATGAGAGTTATGTATGGGAATGAGAGTACGTATTAAGAAAGAGAATTTTATGGAAAATGTGGAGTGAGTTATTACATATATTAAGAAAGAAAAATTTATGGAAAATATAAAGTTGAGTTATTTAAATAGTAAGGGTATAATTGACAAATTGTAACATTAAAACATCAAAACGACACTTAAATAAGAACAAAAAAAATCTTCTAAAACGACACTTAAAAAGAAACGGAGGGAGTAACATCTTTCATTAATTAAACAACAAAACATTACAAACTTATTCAACAAACACATCAATTTCAACAACATCTTTCACTAATTCAAAACATTTCATTTATTGGCATTACAAGTTAGGGATACACAAGTCTTTTACATGAACCTAGTACAAGCTAGGGATACACATTGGTCTCTTACATGAAAAATAGGTATTATTGTCCCGAATAATAAAATACTTAAATAATATGTCAATATTTAATAAATGACGTAAGTAAAACAGGCATATATAAAGAATACAGTAGCAAAATCAATTTATTTGACTGGTTTTATTTTTCTTTAACTAAGAATGACATGAGTAAAACAGAAATATAAAGAACACACTAGCAAAATCAATTTATCTGACTGATTTTCTTCTTTTTTAATGACTTACCAACTATGTGTTTAAATAAAATATTTATAGATGAAATTCAGAAAGTACTCTCATTAAAGAAAAAAAAAAGTACAAAAATATACTTTAATCTTAAATAGAGTAATCTATTTTTACACTATCTTCAATTGGGAGATTTTAAGAAAATCAAAGCTCCCCAAGCAATGCCATATTTCACTTAAATAATCCAAATATATTTATTCTAATGATAGGGTTAGGGGAGCTATATGAATCAGTTCAGTTGTTTGTTTGTTAGTTGTATATGTCAATCCTTAGATTTGAAACAATCAAACAATCTACTCCAACCAGTTGTTACAGGCGGTTGTTGCTCAAGAGGATCCTTAAACTTTGCTTTCTCACCTAACTCTTCAAAAGCATCCACAAGGTTATGTAACCTAGCCACAAACTCAATCAAAAGTGAGGTGAATGTTGCCAAAGTTAATGAACTAGCACTTTCATATGTTTTTGATTCTTCCTGTTTTGTCATTGCTTCTCCTTGGAATGAAATACGTGGAGGCCAAGATGTTTGTTTCCTCAGCATGTTTTCCTCGGTAACAACATTAGCAGGTTTAATGTTGTTGTCGTGTGCAAGATTTTCTTCCCAACTTTTTGGAACTCTAATTGATCTTAAATCAAGCACGGCTTCACTTAGTGACTTGTACTCCAAGAAATGACTTTCTTCGTCCATTTGTAAGAGGTCTTGAGAATCGCTTTCGTTTCTTGGTCTGTTGCCGATTTCCCAAAGTTCTGAATTTACAAGAAGGAACGATTTTTTGTCTATCTTTTGTTGTAATTCTTCTGCTGCTTCGTGTACTTCGAAAAGAATGTCTTCTTGGCCTAGTTTCTCCATCTTTTTAACTTTGTTACCTAGTTCTCGTAGAACTTTAGCTGCTTCAGAGCCTACCTTCTTTAGTTCATTGCGAAAAACTTGTCTTTTCTCTGCTGGAGCCTATTTCACAAAAAAGAGGTTTAGTAAACGCGCCTATGCATAGGTTGAAGAATAGCAAAAATACATGTTTAGTTTGAAAATTTTGAATATTAATCAAGCGATGCAGAGGAATTGTTGTCAAATAGAGGATGAAGGATGAAACAGTACCTAGAAGCACAGACACCGGACACGACACCAACATTGACACGTCAGTAATAATTAAAAAAAAAACGAATAAATTGAACATAATCACAAATGTCGGTGTCTGACACAGACAAAGACATTTTTTTCCAGAGATGTCGGTGCTACAGAGATCAGTAATAAAGCCTAGCAAAATTTTAAATCGCTATTGCTTTGTGATTCGTGATTTCACAGAGTGTTATCAGATAGTGCCTACAACAGCTCTATAACATTGTAGCATAGCAAAATTTGATCTAACCGCTATTTTATGTAATTTGTATTGACAACATTGTGAACCCTCGCAGTATTCTAGTTACTTATTATGATTAAGAAACATAACATCACATGTAGAAGCAGAAATTAATACAATTGAAGTATAGGACCTCAATTGTGCAAACCAGATATTCGCTGCACAAATATTCAGAGACAAGTCTCTTGAATCAGATAAGACTACAAAAGGCGGCAAAACTTTCCCTCAAGAGTTTTAACACCTCTACATTTCCAATACTGGATTCCAAAAATAGGACCTCTAATTTGTGGAAGAGATTTGAACCATTTCGCGAAATACTTTTCAAACCAGTAAACTATATTTATATATGGATACCCCTCAAAATCAACCCTTCACTATATATTAAATTTTAAACACTCAATAGAACTAGAAAGTTCACACAAATCACTTTGCTAAAACATTAAAAGAGAAAAAAAATCCCAATACAAAATTTGAAGTAAGGACCGAAATTATAACATCAACAGAAAAAGTTGCTACATAAGTACCTGTATTTCAGAAAGTATACATCCATGCATAGCCATGACCATAAATGCACAATGCCTAAGCGCTCCACTTACTTTAACATAATTCTTCCATGGATATCGAAACATTTTGTAACGACCGTGAGGTGGCTCCCATATAGCAAAACTCATCTTCAATCAACATTACACAAACGCAACAAAGAGTCAGAAAGACGGTCATTTTGTTCTTCATAAAACTGACATAAAACTTAAGTAGATAGAGAATACCAATGAGTCCTCTGTGCTTGTAGATTCAACAGCTGATCTATAACCACTGTAAACTACATCGTCAGAAGCTTGATACGTAAGAATTTTTGACGGCACCCTCTCATATTCAATACAGTTAAGGTAGTTATTTACAACCCCTGAAAAGAAACTTAAACAAAGCTATTTAATACAAGAAATAAGGTTGTGAAACGGAAATAGTGCAATACTAAATGTTAGTTGTTATTGTTACAAATTAAGGCCTTGTTCGGATAAATAGGTTACTTAAGCGCTTATCATATAAACACTTACATATAAGCTATATGCATAACAAAATATAAAATCAAGTCAAATTGTTTTCATATAACCTATAAGTTGTTTTTAAGCTATCCTGACGAGCTAATAGAAATAAACTGAAAACAACTTATAGACGTATGTAACATAAACCGTTTACATAAGCTCTTTCAAACAATATCACAAGTATTTATGTCAGTAGATAAACTTAAATAAGTAATCCAACAAGAAAAATGATTGTATTCAACCTTCAATTGATGTCGCAACACCGGTGAAATTTTTCGCAACAAGATTGTGTAGATCCTCACCGGCCCAGATTGGATATATGCCGACATTTATGCCAACAGATACAGCAGCACCAAGGGCAATGAGCAAAAATCTATTTGTAGCCGTATGAATAAATTCCCCGGTTCGATATCCGGAAACAATAATGTAACAATAGGTGATCAAGAACACGCGAAAACCGTATTCATAAGCCTTCATTGTCGGGTATAGTTTTGCGTATGTGGCACAAAATCCTACAAATCACATAGCATAATACCATCAGAAAAAAGAAGATATAAGCTAAATAAAAAAGATCAAAATAAAAGTGATTCGAAAAATCAGACCTACAATGAAGATGCTAATGATTATTACAATTTCTTCCCATTCTCCAGCTAAATTTGATAGCATTCCCAATGTTAAAGCAAGTCCTCCAGCTGATAAAGTCCCCAATCCTCTGTTTAGCCCTTTGCTAAGAGTTGCTCCTGCATGAATACATAGTGACCAATTATTGTTTACTATAACTGAAAAGTTTATACCATGTTTTTAGGTTTTGGACTTTTGGTTATACCATGTTTGTTAAGAATTTGAAGAAAATTTATACCATGATTTTTTTAATAAAAAATATGACTATTAATTTTTTCCAAAAATAGTAAAAATAATATGCCAAACACGTTTTCTTAAAATATCCTAAAATCTAACTTTCCTATTTTTATTCCCAGATAAATTATTCCTAAAATCACACCGGTTGTTCTTTACTACAAGTTGTAGTACAATAAAAAGGACTAAATGTATAAAAATCAATTCAAATATCTCCACGTGTAATTTCAAAAACTAGATAATGTTTGATTGCAGAAAAAAAAACTATGGTACAAAGAATAGTGTTATGTTACCTATGCTGAATTCAAAGACGACAACAACCGTGAGAATGGCCCAGACAGAGTATTTACCGATATCAGGAAACGGTTGTTTAAGAAAAATCAACAGCGAAATCAAGATAAGAGCAAGTCCCATTTTAGCCGAGAATATTATTTTTCTCGGATCAGACACGCCCATTTGCCACGCTCTCACCGCCACGCGCTTCACTTTTTCCCAAAACTCCGCGATCCCATCAGAGAATCTCCGAAAAGAACAGCACCGCCGTGGAAATAAATCATCGTCGTCGGATTCCGGTAAAGGAATACCTATTTGAGAGTAACCACCAACACCGCCACCTTTCATGGATACTAATTTCTCTTTTCTCTCCAGGAAACTGTGACGGAAGGAACCTAACTTGGGAACTCTTTGTGAAGATGCCATCATGATGATTGATGAGTTGTTTCTGAGATGAGAAATCTGGTTTTTGTTGAGAGTTTTAGTTGAAGATTGAAACTAAAAAGACGTTTTATCTAGTTGCCGAGTTTATGGGTGATTTGGTTCCTCTATTAGTCGTGCGTGCCCACTATTATTGATATTTGTGGCAAAGGATTCTAGGAATTGCATACTTTTCTAATAATAATAATAATAATAATAATAATAATAATAATAATAATAATAATAATAATAATATAATAATAGTAGTAATAATAATAATAGTAATAATAATAATAATATAATAATAATAATAATAATATAATGATATAATAATAATAGTATAATAATAGTAATAATAATAATAATAATAATAATAATAGTAATAATATAATAATAATAATATAATAATAATAATAATAGTAATAATAATAATAATAATGATAATAATAATAATATATAATAATAATAATAATAATAATAGATAATAATAATAATAATAATAATATATTATTATTATTATTATATTATTACTATTATTATTATTACTACTATTATTATACTATTATTATTATATTATTACTATTATTATTATTACTATTACTACTATTATTACTATTTTATTTTTTATTTTTCTATTTTTTATTTTTGGAAAAATATACTTTATTGCCAAAAAATATATTGCATCAAGCAATCTCAGTGGAGATCCAGCTATCCCCTCGACAAAAGATTAAAAACACAAAATTAGTTATGGCATTAACATTTTACCAATATCTATCTGCAGTCTAGGTCTAGTCCAACACCTATTAACTATCACATCTATGATTTTATCCCTAAGCCCAATCAAGATATTCTCCTTTTTAAAGCACGTTGTGTTCCTACAATGCCAAAGTTCATAAATTGCTTTGGCAATCGCACACTTCAAGATCTCACTTTTAGGACTTTTAAGATTTTTTTTCTTTCAAAATTCAATCCAGCTCCTCTTTCCACCCACATGGTCTATGCACTATATCCAACCAATCAATGATGTTCTTCCAAATTGACACCAAAGGTTGACATTGAAAGAAAAGATGTTCTTGATTTTCCGTTGCATCACAAAAACAATATTTACTATCATTAATCATACCAAACTTGGTGAGTCTCTCATTTGTGCCCATTCTCTCATGGCAAACTAACCACAAAGTGTGAAAAACCCTTGGTCTCGCTGGATTTTTCAGGAACAACTTCCTCCAATGGACCATATTGTTGCTACTCATTTCCTCATATAACATCCTTGTGCTGAATTTTCCATTTCACATGTTGTAATGCCATTAATTCAAGCCACTAACTTTATCCCGGGCTTTGATAATATTTTTCATTATCCACGATGAATTCTTCTTCAAATCCATGTTCATAATATCTTGAGTTTTCACATAGTAATAGTGTATCCACTTTATCCACAAGATGTCAGCTTTGATAGATAAATTCCACAGAAGTTTAGCCATGCAAGTTGTATTCCAGACAGTTATGTTGATAATACTGAGCCCACCATTCTTCTTAGATGTGCACACTTTTTTCCATGCCCCAGGGGACTTCCTGGTGATAACCTATTTTCCAGACCAAAGAAATGTTATACAAACAATATCTATTTTAGCAATCAACTTTTTGGGAAAAGGTAAACATTGCACCCAAAAGTTAGTGAGGGCAAAAACAACACTATTTATCAGTTGGGATCTTCCAGCCATAGATAACAATCTTGAACTCCAGTGGTGTATTCTTCCTAGGATTTTATCCATAAGAGGCGGATAATGGGGAAGATTCAATTTCCTACTTGTGACTGGGATTCCTAAATATCTAAACGACAATAGACCTTCTTCAAATTTCGTAATCCCTAAAATATCCTATTTGTCAGCATCCAAAATGTTACCAAAATAAACGTTGCACTTGGAAGGGTTTATTTACAAACCTGTGGGTTTTAAGAAAACCTCATAACCTTCAAGCAGAAGCTGAACTGATTTCTTATCCCCTCTAGAAAACAAGAGCAGGTCATCAGCAAAGCTAAGGTTTATAATGTCCAATTTTTCACACTTAGTGTGATAATTGAAATTTGGTATCTCTTTGAGTTTATGGAGAACTTTATGCAGATACCCCATGACAAGCACAAAAAACAAGGGGACAAGGGATCCCTTTTCCCGAGACCTCTCTTTGCCTCCAATACATGAGTAAGGCTTCTTCCATTCACCTGATACCTGTAAGAAACTGTTCTAACTGTTTCCATAATCCATTGAATGAATTGATGATGGAAACTAAATTCCAGCAGAATATTTTCCAAAGCATCCCACTCAACAGTGTCATAAGCTTTCTGTAAATCCATCTGCAACATACATCTAGGGGCTCCTTGTTTTGAACTATATCCTCTAATCAATTAAAAAGCCATAAGTATGTGGTCATGAATTTTTTCCAGGGACAAAAGTTGCTTGGCTGTTGTTGATCACAATTCCTATAATTTTTCCAAGTTTGTTTGTAATAATTCTGGAGATTACCTTATAAATCACAGTACAACATGATATAAGCTTAAACTCTTTACTTTGGTACCAAGCTGAATCTTAGGTATAAGAGTAACAATTGTACAGTTCATGGCTTTGTACATCTTCCCTCTATCAAAGAACTCTTTAACAGCTTTGATGGTATCATCTTTGATCAAATGCCAAGTAGGTTTAAAAAACTTGGCACTGAATCCATCCAAACCTGGTGCTGAATTATCACTAATTCATTTTAGGTTGTTGTATATTTCCAGATCAGTGATAGGACTAGTGAGGTAATCTCCCTGAATAGTATTGACTTGAGGGCCTCTCCTCATAGCCTAAATATCAATGCCTACCAGACAATTGCTATAGGATCCAACCAGATCCTTATAAAATTTGATAACCACCTCTTCCATTTCCTTCTGATTTTAGATCCATTCTCATTAACTAATTCCCTCATTGTGTTGTGCTTGTGTCTAGCTTTTAGAAGGCATGAAAGTAAGAGTTATTGCCATCCCCAAGCCTCAGCCACTCCTCTTTGTATTTCTGCTTGATGATGTTTCCTTCAATGTTGCTCAACTTAATAACATCCTGCATAATTTCTTTCACGGAATCAATCAACTCCACATTCATTATGTCATTGATCAACTCAGTCTGAGCTCTCTCTAGATTCACCCTAGCTTGCATAAGTTGATAGTTGATTCCATAAAGAGGCTTGCTTAATTCTTTGATCACTGGTTGAAGTCTTTGAAGCTTCTTCCAAAGAGTATACATAGGCCTTCCCTGCAGAGGTTCTTCCCAGCTTCTCTTCATTTTCTCTTCAAATTCTACATTCTGAAATTTAAAGGTACCTTTCTTAGGTTGATTAGCATTGTTATGTTTTAAACATAATAATGCATGGTCTGAGAACCCTTGATTCATGATATAGAGGTTGAAATCCATGTACTGCTGCTGCTAGTCCAAGTTCCCCAATACTCTGTCAATTTTTGAATAAATCATGGTATCCCTTTGATTATTGCACCAGGTGAAATGATTACATTCTCAAACATACTTGTGATCTCCATCATATATACTAGGTCTTTGTACTCCTTTTCCATAACAAGGTTGCCACCCACCCTGTCATTAGCTCTAAGCACATTGTTAAAGTCTCCTAGCACACACCAAGGACCAGTCACACTTCCTTGCATCTGAATCAAATCCATCCACAATCTTTTCCTCTGCTCAAGCAAATTTGATGCATAGATGGTTGTGACCCAAGTATGTCTAGATCCACTACAAGAAAATTGGAAAATTACGACGATTCATTTTGGCAGATCACGACGGTTAGAACCGTCGTAATTTCTAAGTTACGACGGTTTCTGAACTGTCGCAGAATCGTGCGTCGCGAGGCCATATAGCGACGGTTGTGAAAACCGTCATGCAAACCGCCGTTATATCCACGACAGATATTTAACTGACGTAAACTCTATTTGTGACGGTTTCCAACCGTCTTATATTGCTTATTGATTTTTGTTTTAATTGTTGATTACGACGGTTAAAACTGTCGTAATTATCCATTTGACACATGATTATATGACTTTTTGCGACGTTTATAACTGTCGTAATTAACATTTTATTTATTTATTACGATGGTTATAACTGTCGTAACTTTTGTTTGATTCATGTTTATAACATTGATTGCGACGGTTATAATTGTCGTAACTTTCCTAATGATTTTATTTTTATTATTGATTACAACGGTTACCAACCGTCGTAATTTTTTTTATAATATTTTTTTTATTTTAATTATTATCTATTAAAATATTTTTAAATATAATATTATTTTTTCAATATTATTTATTTTCTTTAAATTATTTTTACAAAAATATTTTTATTTTTGGTATTATTAAATTCAATCATAGAAATATTTTTAAATTATCTTTAAATTATTTTGTTTATATGATTTTCTATATTACTTTTTAATGTAGTAAAATTAAATTCAATCATAGAAATGAAATATCTATAATCACTTTTTAATATAGTAAAATTAAATCCAATCATAGAAATGAAATGTCTATAATCATAATCATGTAATATCCATAAAACATGTAATATCCATAAAACATGTAAGATCCTAATCTTATAATAATAAGCATCATAATACCGAAAATACATTAAAAAAGTTCATAAGAACCATCAACAGGTAGCTAAATAAGTATATAGAAAAACATCAAAGTCTAATTTGTCCTTTCTGATGATCCATTTTCTGCAATTCGGTAGCTAGACTCAGAAGAATGTCTACCATCAACAGGTGACTCCAATCCCTGAAAATAAAATATTAAACTTAGAAGAATGTCTTGCACTAGAATGAATTATCAATCTTAAACTTATATATTTTAAAGATAATAATAGATTTCATGAAAATCATACCCGTGTTCCACTAGAATTTTGCATTTGCATTAAGAATTCAATTTCTTTTGTCCTAGCAATGTCCTTTTCCTTTAAGAATGTGATTGCCTCTAACAATTCATCAATTTTTGAAGTTTGTTCTTTAAGCACATTAATTTCTTTTTGCATTTCCTTTATTTTTTTCATTTTCTTCAAAAGAAGAAGACGGTCTCGTAGATCCATTAATCTGAGATGGTGTAACTCTAAGTCCCATACTACGAACATATCCAGGATGTTCTTTTCCAAATATTTTCTGAAATGCCTCATTTTCAGACACAGAATCCTTAATTGCAGCTTGTAATTTTTCCTGCACATGCAAAAGAGCAAATTAAACCATTGTTTATATAACAAGAATCATGATGCAATAAACTTAATATCTTAAAAACATTATTAGATAACAAACTAGTTATTATAATAACTTAATAGTAAAAGTAGTATGTAATCAATATTAATTTAGGAGGTAACTACTTGATCAGACAATGATATAGATCTGCAATCAACATTATGCCATAGATATTTCGTAAGTGAATATAACTCTCATGTTTAATGTTGTTACATGGAGAAACTATGCTATGCACCATCAATAGTGACACACATTTATTCCTCAAATTTTTAATATAAAAATTTGATTTGATTCAATAGTAATAAAACAATTAACATAACATTTATTCCTTAATTTTTTATACATTTCAAACAAAACTCAGTTAACCAGTTTTCAGACAAATTCTCCCCATCTCTAAGAGATGCCAAAATGTTTGATTTTTTCTCAAATATTAAGGAGACTAACAAATATTTTAAAATAATTAACTTGTACTTACATTATTGTTGTATGCATGTTCATTGACAAAATAACCGTCTGATTTTTATGAGAAATTGCATACATTTCACTTCTATTGTATGATCGTCCATCTCTCGATTCCTAATATTAAGAACAAATATTAATTATTTATATTATCAAAAAATACAATAAAAAATATATAGATTTAGACATACCAACTCATTTTGCTTCCTTCCAAGCGACTTATATCCAAGTGTATGCGGAATCTTCAATTTTCCTCTATTTTGGGCATTATGGTTCATTAAGAATCCATCAACAAAACCATTTCTCTATAGCTTAATTAGGATACCTTTATCTTTGAATCATAAAACGATTCTTTTCTATCCATTGGAATATCCACCAACAATCAAACATTATGGGAAAGTCTTTAAACATTCTAACATGTGTACCCAAATACCTGGCTAACAAACCAGCAGCCGATCCTACTACACGATGAGCCTTATCCCAATCAAGTATTATCCATGTTCCATCAGACTCTGATTTCGCAACCAAATCTTTCACACATAAATGTGTGTTTGAAATATAACCCTCTTCATCTATCACATAAAAAAGTAAATATCTTTAGATTCAAATGTCTACCTATTGTTGTTTGGTATATAACAAATTTAGTCACAAAATAATGAATGAATCAAGTTACACAGAAGATGGAAAATCAATCCACTAAAATAAAAGTACACTAAACAGCCATGATAATTGTTAATTTCATAATTCATGTAAAAAATTTATATGTGGAAACTAAACATAAAGTATTTATATGTTGATAATCACCTGTAACAAAAATAATATTATGCATTTCAAGTAATCATGTTATGAATGTCTTACAAAGATGTTAGAAACTAAACATAAAATAATATTATGCATTTCAAGTAACCCTGTTTGATATATACCAAGCAACAATAAATATTTGATTTGAATAGCAATTAACCTTAAATTACTTACTAATAATATTTACATCTCAATACTCAGAACTAGCCACTCGAACAACATCTTTAGTCCCTTCTTTGACCACAACACCTTCAACCTCGTCTCCTACCACATCATTTTCAGTCTCATCTCCAACCATAACATTTTCGGTCTCATCTTCTACCACAACATTTTCATCCTCATCTTCTAACACAACATCTTCAATTGTAGTTTGGATTGCCGGAGGGATTGTTGTAGTTTGGATTGACGGAGGGGTTATTGTAGTTTGGATTGGCGGTGGGGTTGTTGTAGTTTAAATTGGTGGTGGGGTTGTTGTAGTTTGGATTGGTGGTGAGTTTGTTGTAGTTTGGATAGGAGGAGAGGTTATTGATGATTTATGAGTTGTCGTTGAACGTAGGCGCTTCTTGTTTACTTTAAGCTCCCCAAGTTGTACAAACCTCGTTCGACCCTTCACAGACTAATTAAAATGCATCAATGAAATAGTTTATAATTATTATATGATGCATAGCAGATTGAAAGCATATCAATTTATAAACATTTTAAAGAACAAATAACTAACCAGTTTAAAGAACAAATTTGTTTAAGATGGGGACCAATTTTCAAATACATTCAAATATGGGGACCAATACTTTCAAATATGAAAATTTATTACTAACCGATGATGGTTTTGAAGAAGGCGAAGATGATTTGTAAAGGCATTGAGAGGGTTTAGTAAGATTGAGAGCCCGCATCATTTTCTGATTCTCTTCAATTGTTTTGCGGCGAATATCCTCATATGATGAATTCATGATTTGACAACACACTTCAACTGCATGTATATGTGATAAACAAGTCAGTACACTAAAATATAAATCATGATTACAAATTTAATATATATATATATATATATATATATATATATATATATATATATATATATATATATATATATATATATATATATATATATATATATATATATATATATATATATATATATATATATATATATATATAACATAAATAGAAATAGTAACATAAATTATGAATACAAATTTAGAGTAATAATGTCATATGTTGGTACTTCATTTTTATAATGATGAATCAAAATAAAAAGTAAGAATCTAATACATTAATTAGGATAAGAAACAAAACACATAAGTCTCACACGAGTTACAAACAAGCTAGACTTCTTATAAATAAAAACCTATATCTTAATTATTGTCATCATTTTCCGCTGAAGTTCCTGGATCATCATTAGAAAACATCAGTTCCAAATTTTGTGTTGGATATGGCTCAATGGGTGTCATAATTTCATCATTTCCACCCATCTCATACAACTCTCTTGGCTTCAAATGAACCGGTATGCTCCATCCTTGTTCGCTCTCATCATCCACATAAAAAACCATACGAGCTTCTGACGCTTGAATGTATGGTTCATTATCTTCATGTTCCCGAGTATGTAGCAGTCTTGCAAAGTTTATAGAGGTAAAACCCAACTTATCTTTCTTAATGCCTATTGTATTTGTAGTATTAGCCCATTCACATTTAAACATGGGTACTGTAAATCCATCATAGGAAAGCACAATAATATCTGTCAATCTTCCATAGTAAGGGACCCCTCCAAATCTCATTTGGGTATCACTATTGCTTGAATAACTCCGTGTCCCAAACATGCCAAAAACTCCATTGTTTTGAGTTTTTAAATGATTGTCTCGTTCCAACGTTCGAAACTTGAACCCATTGACATTGAACGCGGTAAACCTTTTAACTTTATCATTAGGGCCATGAGTAAGACTAATCAGAACATCTTTATCTGGTCCATCAATGTTGTCAAGATTGTTTCAAATCAATACACGATACAACATTCAATTAGTCTTGTTATTATTACAAACCTATTCAATACAAACATTTATCTTTGTACGAAACTCACACGATTGCGGAACCAATGAGCAAACTCTCTATGAACCTTCTTGTCTATCTCAGCAACACTTGTTTGACCGCGCCTCATTTGTTTCTAAGTAATACTTCGGAACTGCCTATTTGGTTATTCGATATTAGATGTAAAAAAAATCCTAATACTGAAGATGAAACTACTTAAATGGAATAAAACTACTTACTTCAGATAGTCTTCAACTATTGGGCAATTTTTTAAAACGTGTCTATGAGCCTGCAACTTTTCAATTGTTGTTAAGGTGTAATAGGAAGATCCACCCACATGTTTTCCAACTATAGGAAATAATTCTGTTACACGTGAATCTATTTGCATATCACCAATAGGGTCATCATCTACACGTCCAGGTTGATTCCATCTAGTCTCAATGTTGTCTAGATATCTTGAACAAAATGTAAGAATCGCTTCGAAACGGTACCCTTCTGCAATAGACCCTTCTGGTTTTGCCTTATTACGTACATACGATTTAAGTTTTCCCAAGTACCTATTATTGAACCACAATAGTATCGGTTATAAAAATCTACTTTCTAAGTTAATATCATTACAACAAAATCATATAGTTTACCTTTCAATAGGATACATCCACCGATAATGAATAGGACCTCCAACTTTAACTTCTTCAACAAGGTGAACAACCAAGTAAACCATAATAGTGAAGAACGAGGGAGGAAATAACATTTCCATGTGGCATAAAGTGAGGACAATTTGGTTTTTCAATTTTTCCAAGTCTTCAATTTTCAATACCTTACTACATATTTGTCTAAAGAATGAGCACAACTCAATCAATACTGCTGAAATCTCATGAGGTAATGTTGTGCGAATAGCTAATGGTAGAAGTTGTTCCATTAATATATGACAATCATGACTCTTCATCATTCCATTCACCTTGAGATTTACCAAGTCAATGCATCTAGAAATGTTGCTTGAATAACCATCAGGCACCCTAATATTCTTTAAAATTGTTAAAAATTCCTTTTATCTTTACCCGTTAGACTAAAGGCTGAAGGAGAAATTCTACCATTTTCATCAGGCCAAAGATCAGGTCTTATACCCATATTTTGAAGGTCTTCTCTAGCTTTAAAATGGTCTTTACTCTTTTTCCTATCATTTAGCAAAGTAAATATGACATTATCGCACACATTTTTCTCAATATGCATCAGATCAAGATTATAGCGCCGAAGATTATCCTTCCAATATGGAAGTTCAAAAAATATGATTTTCTTTTTCCATTGTTGAGGATGAGCTTGTGTAGGATCACACTGTGAACTATCACCTTCTACATGTTGTCCCTCACGTGTTCTTTTTACCGATTTTTCTTTCACTGGCTTTTTACCAAAGATGACTTCAATATCTTTAACCTATTCAAAAACTTCATGTCCAGATAATGTTCTCGGTGGACTACGCATTTCTTGTTCAACATTAAAGCGGATCATGTTCAATCTAAACATGTGTCTACAATCAAGGAAACAACGATGACCCATAAAACACCACTTATGGTTGGCTTTAAGACGGATATATGCAATTTGAAAGTTACATGATGGACAAGAAAGTCTTGTGTATGTGTTCCACCCAGAAAGTGCATCCAAACCTGGAAAGTCACTAATCGTCCACATCAGATTTGCATGCAACTTGAACATCTCTTTCTTGAAAGAATCGTATGTATCCACACCATTTGACCATAACTCCTTCAGCTCTTTGACTAAGGATTGTAAGTAGAAATCAATATTATTTCCTGGTGCTTCTTTACCAGGAATTATCATTGACATTATAAATGATGCCTGCTTCATGCAAACCCATGGAGGAGTGTTATATGGAATGAGAACAACTGGCCAAATACTATTGTTTGTACTCATCACACCAAAAGGATTAAAACCATCACTAGCCAATGCAAGACGCACATTTCGCGGATCTGATGAAAACCAAGTATGTGTCAAGTCAAATTTCTTCCAAGCTTCTGAATCTCTAGGATGCCTCAACATTCCATATTTGGTAGTATCTGTTGCATGCCATCTCATATCCTCGGCTGTCTTTGATGACAAAAATAATCTCTGTAATCGAGGTTTTAATGGAAAATAACGAAGAACCTTGGCAGGAATTTTCTTCTTTTTATTGTTAACAGATACCTCTTCATTTGTTTTCCATTTTGAAGTGTTGCAATTTTTGCAAGTCTCCCTCTCTTCATCTTCTCCCCAATAAAGCATACAACCATTTGGACATGCGGGTATCTTTACATAATTCAAACCAAGTTTTGTGATTGATTTCTTGGCTTCATAGAATGAACTTGGAATGTTCGCATATTCAAATGCATCTTTTATTAACTCTAAAATCATTGGCATTGCCTTCTCACTCAATCCACATAGGCACTTTATATGGTACAACTTAACCAAAAAAGATAGCCTTGAATATTGTTTACACCCTTCATATAAAGGTTGTTCTCCTTCTCTAGCCAATTCATAGTACTCTTTAGCTTCATTTCTTTCCTGAGTTGCACTTGGCATCACATAATCTTCTTGGTCAATCTCTAAATTTGATGCAATTGGTATTTCATTAGCATGATTCCTATCAACTCCAAATGCATCGTTGATCATGTTTTGAATAGGATATTCGACAATGATAGTATCTTCAACCATATTTAGAGTTGTATTAGGGGAGATAGTACTAGGTAGGCCAAAAGACTCTCCATGATGAATCCAAGTGGTGTATCCCTTCGGAAATGGTGACCATATTAAGTGGTTGAGCATTTCACTCTTACCTCTTTGATTTTTTGAAACCACAATGTTTACAAGGCATATTACTACGTCATTTTCCTTTGCACCTTTAAATGCAAAATCAATAAATTCTTGTACCCCTTGCTGATACGTGATTGATGATTGTGGTTTCGTAATCCATGACTTATCCATTTCTTCGTAAAAAAAAATATAGATATTATATTATATGTTCAAGAGTTCTAGTACTAATTAATATAAATCATGGTCACGTTTTAATACAAAAAAACACAAATAGAAGGATCATACCATTGTTGGATTCCAAAAGATTTTCTAATTCCCTTGCATTAATCTCTTCTGGTGCAGAACATGAAGATCTGGAAAATAAATATCCATAAAAAATTGGTTAATATATGCTAATGGATGACAATTAACAACCAACATAAAATTTAGAGTTATTTAATTTGCTTAGAGTTATTTAATTTGCACATAAAATTAACAACCAATCAATCAAATTAACAACTAACATAAAATTAACAACCAACATAAAATTAACAACCAATCAAAATCAACAACCAACATAAAACTAACATAAAATTAACAACCAATCAATCAAAATCATAAGTCTATAAATAAATGCTTAGAGTTATTTAATTTGCACATTAACTTCTTTTGGTTGCCGCTGAAGGTTAGTCTTATTGTTGCTAAGAGAACGGGTCGACTTAGGGGGTATAATGTACTAGTATGGCAGTATCATATACTTTGACTCAGTATGGTTTTCCTTTATATGGATATATCCAATGTTAGCTTATAGTCTACACCAAGTAAAAGTATCTCCTGGAACATTCGGACACTATCACAAAGTTTGGGATAGTGTTTTGTACATCTTAAATGAGGAATTAAGAAGTGACATAGACACCACTAAATTCATCACTACTAAAACTATCATTTGATTGTCCTTTTTAAATCCTTTTAAAAAAAGGGTTTTCTTTATACTATATTTGTAAAAACAAATACTATATTAGTAAAGATACATATATTAGTAAATTATACTATATTAGTAAAGATACATGTATATTAGTAAGAAAACAAATACTATATTATATTTAATATTCAATATAAATTATTTATATATGTTTGGCTGTAAGAAAACTATACTATATTAGTAAAGATACATAATACATCTTAGTGTCTTTATTGCAAGTAAAAATTTATTAAATATTCAATATAAACTATTTATATATAACTCTCATTCATAAATTATTTTATAGTGAATATTATAGCAGGTCTAACTCAGAAATATTCATTATAATTAATGAATTCATAATACATCCTAATTATTTCATAAATTTAAGAATATTGCTAGGGTCTAAGTCAGATATATTCATTATAAAAAAAAAATACTATAGCAGGTTTAAGTCAGATATTATTTTATAGTGCAAAATAATTAGTGAATATTGCTAGGGTCCCTAAATCTTAAGAATTTCAATTTTGTGAAGTCTGGAATTTAAGGGTGTTGTGCATATAATTTTAACTGAATTATATTATTCTCTTTAAATTATAACAGTTATATACTTTTAACAGAATTATAATTTTAACTGAATTATATACTTTTTCTTGGTTAATGAAATAGAAAACTATACTATATTAGTAAAGATACATAATACATCCTAGTGTCTTTATTGCAAGTAAAAATTTATTAAATATTCAATATAAATTATTTATATATAACTCTCATTCATAAATTATTTTATAGTGAATATTATAGCAGGTCTAACTCAGAAATATTCATTATAATTAATGAATTCATAATGCATCCTAATTATTTCATAAATTTAAGAATATTGCTAGGGTCTAACTCAGATATATTCATTATAAAAAAAAATACTATAGCAGGTCTAAGTCAAATATTATTTTATAGTGCAAAATAATTAGTGAATATTGCTAGGGTCACTAAATCTTAAGAGTTTGAATTTTGTGAAGTCTGGAATTTAAGGGTTGTGCATATAATTGTAACTGAATTATATTATTCTCTTTAAATTATAACAATTATATACTTTTAACTGAATTATAATTTTAACTGAATTATATACTTTTCTTGGTTAATGAAATAGAAAAGTATAACAGTTAACTTCCAATGGTATCAGTTAACTGTTATAACAGATAAGCAAAAACAAAGCCAATACAACCAGCCCACACCAATCCAATGGTATCAGTTAACTTCCATTTTGAGCAAACAAACCCCTCCACACCGATCCATCACGGTAGCCACGCGACGGAACCGCAAGGCCGCTAAAACCAGCAGCCAAACCTCCTGCTCAACACAGAGCCACCTGCAAGAACTGAATGATTGAGGACCTGAGTCAGCAGCACCTACGGGTTGAAACCCATCACACCAATATGGCGATTCCAATGCCGAAATCAACCAAAACAAAACACCTTCCCAATAAAACGCAGTCGTACCACGTTCACCAACAACAAAGCAAGCTCTTATCCACAACATAACTGGAACTAACACAATAGTCGAATCTGAACTGATCCAAAGAAGCACCCTAACACAAATAACACCGACTAAGCCTCACACTCACCCGAACACGTGATACACAATACAAAACTCGCTATCAGTTTAAGCACTCGTGCGGGTTAGACAACCACATATTTCCCTTTACCACAATTTAACATATATGATGTTGGTGATTTTAGTGTCATCAATGCATTTTAGTAGTAATGAGATTTACTACAGGCCAAAGCAATTATACGTTAAAGCTTGGAAACGAGTTAGGGTAGTGCGGAGTGCACGCTCGTCAAGCCAACATATAATTGAATGTGAATAACTTAAACGGGGTTCCAAGGGGCGAAGCCCCTGGCGGGGTGCGGGGCAGCGCCCCGTGGGGTTCCAAGGGGCAGAGCCCCTGGCTGGGGTCCCGCTGGACATAACCATTTCCGAACTGGTGTGTCTTTTCGTTTGAATTATTGAACTCCTATATAAGGAGTCGTTTGGCCTCTTTTTCCGTACACATAACAAAACAAACCTTCTACATTCCGAATAATTTCTTTTGCCAGAAACTATTCTTTCTTCAAGAATTATCCCCACAAAGATTTTGTGAACCCAGACATAATAGGGTCGAAATACTTTGTTCGGAAAGTGAACGAACACGATTCTTCGAAGAAATCCAAGATTATCAAACAATTCTCCAACAAACGAACAAAGTATTCTTTTGATAATCATGGCTGGAGGAAGCACCGTCAAGGAGATGACTACAAACTTCGGAAAATTGGACAAGTTTCAAGGACAAGACTTCAGACGCTGGCAGAAGAAGATGCATTTCATGTTGACAACGTTGAAGGTGGTGCACGTCCTGTCTACACCGATTCCTGAACTTCTGGAGGACGACACGGTTGAAAATCTGAGACGCAGATCAAAATGGGAGAACGACGACTACATATGCAGAGGGCACATTCTTAACGGTATGTTTGATCCCTTATTTGATATTTATCAAAACATGGAATCTGCTAAGGAATTGTGAGATTGTCTTGAATCCAAGTACATGGCAGAGGACTCATCCAGTAAGAAGTTCCTGGTAACCGATTTCAACAATTACAAAATGGTTGAATCGAGGTCTGTCATGGAACAATTCAATGAACTCCTCTGAATCCTTGGACATTTCACACAACACGGATTGAAGATGGATGAAACAATATCTGTCTCAAGCATCATAGACAAGTTGCCTCCTTCGTGGAAGGATTTCAAACACAATCTGAAACATGGAAAAGACGAATTGTCTTTGGTCCAACTTGGAAGTCACTTGCGCATGATCTTTAAATCCTTGTTTTCTTCAATGTTGGTGACAATGAAGTCATAATTTAAAGTGCGAAGTATTTTCTCCATGACTTTCACCTCATCAACATCTTCACCATTTCTTTTAAGTTGATTGACCACGGCCAATACTCGAGAAAAATAATCATAAATTGACTCCGACTCTTCCATAAATAAACGTTCAAAGTCACCTCTAAGAGTTTGCAGATGAATCTTTTTATACCTACTCTACTCCTTTGTTGCAAGTTTGAAGCTTGTCTCATGCTTCTTTAGTCGTTGTTGCATTGAAGATCTTCTAAAATGTATCTTCATCCATCGATTGATAAATGAGGAAGAGATCTTTCTTGTCCCTCTTTCTTGACTCCTCCAATGTCTCCTTTACACCTTGGCTTAGCGAGACTTCATCTTGCTCCTTGAAGTCTTTCTCAACGATATCCCACACATCTTGAGCTCCTAAGAGTACCTTCATCTTGATACTCCAATTGACAAAGTTTTTCTTTGAGAGCATCGACATTTGGAAAGGGAAACCTTCATTCTCCATCTTATGAGGACCTTCAAGCTTTGTACCACTTTGTTGGAAATAAGACATTTTGTGTTTTAGAGAAAATGTATGGGAATAATAATAGAGGCTTGAATATAAACTTGATAGGTAGGAGAATTCTTTATGGAAGAGAGAACTTTGTATTTTTGCTTGATACAAATGTGTTAGATTACATCTCTATTTATAGTACTCTAAGGAGAATTCTAGACACACTAATTCTAGAGAGTTCTCAACTCTAGATATTCAAAGAGCATTCTAGAAAATATTACAACCATGAGAAATATCTAGACACTCCGAACACTACAAGATTTCTCTAAAAATATTACCCAAAATTACTTAAGCACAAAATAATTAAGCCCAAAAATCCAAAACACAAATAATAAATGTGAGGCCCAAATCAAGTTTATAATTGAAAATTATACCCTGTATCCCTACATTTAGCCTGATACCCCTACAAATTTTTTTAATTTCAATTTTCCCCTTTTAATATTTAAATAAAAACTTAAAACTTTTACCGCGAAGTCAGAGTAAAAAAATAATATTTTTAAATTTGGAAAAGACGAACCGGATGTACAATGGGTAAGAGTTGCGGTTTGAAAAATTACGAACCGGAAGTAGCTTAAGTGTGTTTTCCGGTTCAGAAAATTTATTAACCGGAAGTAGCTTTGTTGTGTTTTCCGGTTTGTAATTTCTTAACCGGAAGTAGCATAGCTGGGTTATCCGGTTCGAATTTTTTTTTAATTTATAAATTTTCAATTTTTTTAGGAGACAAGGAGCTGCCTTTGATGATATGCGCGAAGGATGAGTCAAAAGTAGATACTACAGATATATTCTCTACTACACAAAAATTTCCTATACGAGAAGAGGCGACTCGATGGATCAGGGTGGTTGGACTAAAAAATAGGGTTACTATTATAATCACTCGGTCGGACACAAAGACAGGCAAGAGAGGAAGAAGTGACAAAGTTATTTTTGGCTGCGATAGAGGTTGAAAGGACAAAGAACGAGAAAGTGAAACACAAAGTGCTTCCAAAAGATGTGAGTGTCCTTTCAAAGTTAGATCAACACCTTCAAAGGATGGTTTTGGTTGGAAAATCGATGTAAAATATGGTGTTCATAACCATGGTTTACCGGATAGATTTGAAGGTTATGCATTTGTTAGCCGACTCACTGAAGATGACCAACAACATATTTTAGATTTGTCAAAACGTCGTGTTCCTCCAAGACATATATTGTTGTGTTTGCAAGAGCGAGATCCAAACAATGTGACTCGAATCACCCAAATATATAAACATAAGAGTAAGATTGAGGAAAAAATCAGGGGAAGTAGAACAGAAATACAACATTTGCTTAAGTTGATTGATGAATCGAATTATGTTTATTATAGTAGGAAAAAAGATGAATCAGAAGTTGTGCAAGATATCTTCTGGGCTCATCCAGACTCTGTGAAATTGTTGAATATGTTCCCGATTTTGTTGATTATGGATAGTACGTATAAAACCAATAAGTATAGGCAACCTTTGTTTGAAATAGTTGGTGTCACATCAACCAAATTAACATTTGCTGTTGCATTTGCCTATATGGAATCTGAGCAAACAGAGACTTTGTGTTGGGTATTGGATAAACTGAAACAGTTATTCACGAAACAAGGGTTATGGCCACAAGTAATTTTAACCGATAAAGATCTTTCTTTGATGAAAGCAATTGAAACTGTATTTCCAACGACAGTCAATATGCTTTGTCGATATCACATAACCAAGAATGTGAAAGCGAAGTGCAAGGAGTATGTTGTGGACGATATGCGAGAATCGATAGAGAAACTTTTCTACGAACTTATTGTGGCTAGTGATGAGGTTGAGTATCATCAAAGATTGAAATTATTTGAGAATGCTTTTTTGGATTATGGACCTTTTATTGATTACGTGAAAGACACATGGTTGACACCTCACAGACATAGATTTGTTGAAGCTTGGATCAATAAAGTAATGCATTTAGGCAATGTCATGACTAACAGGTAATGTGTTTGTTTTTTATGGGTTTAGACATAGTTGTTTTGTGGTAATAGTAATTAAATTAGATTTTTTTCTTTTTAGAGTTGAATCTGCGCATTGGAAGCTGAAGCAAATGTTGGAGAACATCTTAGGTGATCTGGTCAAATGCTGGGAGGCTATTAATGGCAACATCAAGATTCAATTGGGCAATATTAGAGCTTCGTTTCAGAAGAGTTTTTACGAGGTTGAGTGTGTCCATAGAGGTCCATTTTATGTGAATTTGGTTAATTCAGTATCTAGAGCAGCTTTGCATCACATTGATGAAGAATGACACAGGATTGACATGGTGGGTACAAACACCCAGATGTGAAGATGCTTTCGTAGAACAATTTATGGTTTACCTTGTGCCTCTGAGTTAGGAAAATACAGATTGAGAGGTGAACCAATAGCAATAGATGTTATTCATATCCATTGGAGGAAACTAAGTATGGAAGGTGAACAAGAGGTGGACACAGAGGAAGGAGCAGAGTTGGATATGACGACTGCAATTGAGGCACTGTGGAGACAGTTTCATTCATTAGATGTTGTACGTAAGAGAGCATTAAAAAGTAGGGTGTGTGAAATAACTTACCCCAATACAACAAAGATGGTACCACCTCCTGAGAAGATAAAGACCAAAGGAGAAGTGAAGATAAAAGGGAAAAAACCTGTTGGGAATGATGTTTATCGTGATCCTTCGTATCATTAGTATGTTGAACAATCACAAAACAATTCTCAGAAATCATCGAAGAGGCCATGTTCACAGTTATCACAAACGTCAAAGAAAAAACCGTGTCACAGGTACATTGCACAATTTACGACACATATCAGACCTTTTATTGACGACATTGTTGATGTTAAGGATGATGGAAATTGTGGGTTTAGAGCCATTGTATCAATGCATGGGTATGGTGAAGATGGTTGGTCAATGGTTCGTCGTGATCTGGATAATGAAATCAGAGGACCTAGAAATAGTCTTTATGCAAAGTTATTTGGTGATCGCACAGGAAAAGTAAGAGAATCCTTGTTGATATCATCTGTAGGTTCTCAGCCATATGATAAATAGATGACACTACCAGAAATGGGTTATGTAATATCAAATCGTTATAACATCGTTCTTGTATCCTTAAGTTCTCTTAGTTTGACGTTCTTCCCTATGACGACTAAACATAATCCTAATGTCTCCATTTACTGCATTGGTTTTGTAAACTCAAATCATTGGGTTCAGGTAATTATATCTATTCATTTTTGTTATAGGTTAATATTATATGTATTCATTTTTGTTACAGGTTAACATTATATCTATTCATGTGTGTAACAGGTTAACATGAACGAATGATTTCCCTTACCACCCGTCACAGTGGATTGGCTGGATAATCGCACAACAGATGCAACATCTTGGATAACAGGATTCTCTGGACGGTTACAACATTGGCACAAGCTTACCCCGATTCTCCCAAGCCATATTAAATTATAATATGGTTTCATTTTTTTCTATATATTTCTAAAGTACTATCCTTAATATGTTATTTCTTTTTTTATGCTGGATGAACAATTATAAATAATATAAGTTTCATTTCATCTGAATAATTATGAACCATACAAGTTATTTAAAGATACAAAACAAAAGATTACTACAACAAAAATAAATACAATAAAAGATCACGCATCGTCCCGAGGAGCCGGTCCACCCTACGAAACTGGTCCACCCTGAGGAACCGGTCCACCCTGCGCTAGACGTAGTGCTCGGAAGATCTCAACAAACTCATCCTCCTCCTCCTCAGCCCGGGGACGCTGAAAATAACAACTAAGCTCATGTGAAATATGTCATAACCTCGGATCTGTAGGTCCACCATCAAACTTAGGAACTGGAACATGTATATCCTCTCCCCGAGCTGGTGGAGTCAAACGAGAATGAGATACTGTGTAGTACCAAGCCAGGTACTTTGCCACAATATCATATGGAACATCTGCAAAGCGCGCCTGCTGAATCACCTGCCTAACGCTCTGGTGGTAACTGACCCAGTCAATGACTAGGTCCAGTGAATCAATGTCAGGGGGATGTGATGGTACGTACTGCTGGTATCCAAACTGTCGTAAGCATCTGTCAGGAAAATAAAGGACAAATGTATCGTACCATTGCAGATCACCCTTGTACAAAGCGATATCATCAAAGGGCTTGTGCTGCCTATGATCCTCGAATGGGCGCCATATCACATCACTGGGTGTCAATCCATCTAACTGAGCTCTGATCTCGTCAACCTTTATCGACGATTGCTTGTAGCACCACTTCATCGCCCTCGGAAGTCGAGAACCAACACCACCAGACATCTTCGAGAACCCTCTCTTCCCAATACTCGGGAAATACTCGTGAATCCAACACTGTAATCAAAATATTATCATTTAAACGTATTATAAATGACATAATATGAATATTACAAAGTCACTTGAAATAAAATATTTGAACCTACATAATATGAAAATAATAAAGTAAATTAAAATTAAAATAAAGTAAATTAAAATATTTTGTACCTGTAGAAGAATGGCATATCCACCAAGCTGCTTGCACGAATAAAATGAAGCATCTCCGAGGTATCTGTAAAGTGTGACAAGTGCAGCAGCTCCCCAGCAGTATCTGCCACATCTGTCCAGGTCCTCAAACAGGGTAAATTGTAACGCCCCGATTCGATTTTACCAATTTTTGTGGAGTCTTTTATTTTATTTTAATGATAATTGTTTTATTTGTGAAATTATCATGATGATATGATATGCTGAGGAATTAATGTGATATGTTGGTGTAATATGTGAATTGTACCATTTTTGTGAATTTTCGGGTAAAATTGGATAAAAGGGTATTTTAGACATTTACTAATTAGTGATAAGTTAGAATTAGATGGAATTATATTTTTGTGAGAAAAATGATATTTGGGGGAGAAAATAGTTAGTAAGAGAAAGAATAGAAAATAGAGAGAAAAAAGTATAAGTTAGGAGAAAGAGAAAGAAAAGGAAATAAAAAGAAAAAGAGAAGAAAGAAAGGAAGAGAAGAGAAAAAAGAAGAGAAAAAGAGGAAAAATCTAGGTTTTGATCAAGATTGCTCCACGTAGACGAAATAATCGGGTAAGGGTGATAAGCATTGTTATCTTGATATTGTGTATGATTATGTATGTGTTTGATTGGTTGAGTTTTAATTTTGATGGAAGTTTAGAGAAGATGAATAGTTAGGGTTTTAGAGAAAATGTAAGAAATTAATGGGTTAATCGGTTAGAAATCGTTGTAATCGAAGTATGATAGCTAGAATTTGTTGTTGATCATGTTTATGGAAGTATCTTGGAGGTTTGGATGGGTTTAGGTTGACTGTCCCGAAGCTGAGAAATTCTGGAAATCGCAGTGGTCGCTCAGCGAGCTATCCCTCTCAGCGAAAGTTCCAGGGAAATTCTCGCTCAGCGAGCGAGAGGGCGCTCAGCGAGCATGTAGGTTTTTGAGAAAATTGTGTTTTAATCCGTAGCTTTAGTTTCAGTTATCCGTTTTTAGTGTTCCTTATAATGATTCGAAGCTAGAAACGTGTAGAAACTAATGATGCTAAGAAATGTAATGTTTAGCCGACTTTCACCCGATTTTTCCGATAAAACGTAAATAAGTTAATTATGGAATTGTGAGTTCGAGGTGATGTTGTGGCCGTTGGCAAATGAATACATTGCTTGAATTGTATGCAAATGTATGTTAATCGAATGAGTTGAGTGCATAATATGTTGTGAATAATGTATGCATTTTTAAGAGTGTTGTGTGTCATTTTGCATGTAAAGTATAATGTATGCATTCTTGTGCCGTGGGATTCTTTGTGAATCCGTTGTAGTATCGTGTGCTCATGTGGAGTGTGAGTGATGACTACAACAAGATCGTATGCCCATGTGGGGTGTGAGCGATCAGATTGTGTGCCCGTGTGAGGTGTGAGCAATCCAGAAACATCGTGTGTCCGTGTGGGGTGTGAGCGATGGGTGATTTATTCACATTGATTGTGTGCCCGTGTGGGGTGTGAGCAATCAGATTGTGTGCTCGTGTGGGGTGTGAGCAATCCATAAACATTGTGTGCCCAGTTGGTTCCTGAGTGAACCCGCTGAAATGTTGAGTCGGTACCGCATTGCATCTGCATAGAGTCGTGTGTCGGTCTCTATGAGTTGCATTTTATCATTTTAATTATGATATGCAGAAATAAACATGAATGTGCATATGTTTATTTGGAGTATTATGGAGATGATAGTATGTGTGATTAAACATAGCTAGATGTATGTTTATGCAGAATGAACAGAATTGAGGAATAAACATAAATAATATAAGTTTATTTGAATTGGTGAACTGTGCGTAGTTAATATGTTTGATTGGTACTGATGTACACGTTGCGATGTGTATATGTGATAAGGAATGATTTGTGGTGAGAATATGTTTTATGTGCATTTTATATGTTGAGATATATAATTATATGCAATGTTATTATGATAATGTTTCTCGCCATTCTGCTGTTTTATGATGCTCTACGAGGCATTGCAGAGTAGGTTGCTGAATGGTATTTTTGTGAAGCTCGTCTTCATCTTTTGGTCGGTCAGCTATGATATGTAGCACCGGGTAGCTAGGGTCGGCAATGATGCCTTTTGTGAATACATTTGTATATGTATTTTGATCTGAAATGTTTTATGTAAACTTGGAATATGTTGGTGATTCAAACTTGCAGATATATTTATGATAAGTATATAAGTTTGAAATTGTTGTGTTTGTTTCCGCTGCTTATTGAATTAATGAATACGGGTGTAAGGATGAAATCCTTGTGTATGCAAGTTACCCCGTTTGCTGCATATATTTATTGAGCAGATGTCGTATGATTTCAATTTCAAGTATAATGTGGCATTTTCTTTTATACCGTGTTTCAAATATACTCTGATGAAAATTTTATTATGTGTCTAAATGATTTAATTGCTTATTTGGGGTATAGAAATGGGGTGTTACAGAAATACTTTGCCTATACAAGAGTAAAGGTCTTATCCGTAAGAATAGTGCAACCAAGTATCAACAATATATACACCCTGGCCGCACAATCAAATCTCTCCTCAGATCGCAGACGAACAAAATGAGTCTTCAACCACTCAAGTCTATAATATGGACCTCTGCATGCACGAACCTCCTCGGCTGCATCCTCTAGCGGAATACCCATCAGACGAATAGCAATACTGACGGCATCTGAGTTAGTAATGCCTTCTGCAGGGATAAATAGCTCTCCTCTAATAGGTGTGTGAAGGAGGCAGGATACATCATCTAGCGTGATGGTCATCTCGCCAAAGGGAATATGAAAATACGAAGTCTCAGGATGCCATCTCTCGACAAATGCAAATAGGAGGTTTGTATCGATCCTGGACAAGCTGGTCCACTGAAGAAACGCTAGACCTGACTGAGATATCCATTCATGTATCTGAGGTGGGAGCATAGATGGAACCCATCCTATAAGTTTGCTGCCATGTGCAACAACGTTAAGCTCCTTCTTCGGTCGTCTCTCTTGAAAATAATACATATTATATGTTATTATCAACTAAAGATTAAAATAAATGTTATTCATTATTGAAAGTTTATAGGTTCTCTTACCTCGCCATCCAACAAATGTCGCGCAACATGATTCTGGTACCTCACCAAAAGTGAGGTATCAGAAGGTCCTCCGGAGAACGGTGGATGTGGAGGAACATGAGGCGCAACAGGATTAGCAGTCTTTAGTGCGTCAAGTTCCTACTAGTATAAATGCGTAGAAACTGTCCTTTCAACGGACAATCGCTGATAAATATGTCTGTCGCGTCCTCTGATTCGAGAAACTGTAAAGAAAAAAAAATTATAAAAAAAAATTATAAAATTAAAAAAAAAATTAAAAAAAATTGAAAAAAAAAACACAACCGGATGTAGCTCATGAGCTACTTCCGGTATGTAAAGTTCTAAACCGGAAATAACAATGACCCTACTTCTGGAGTGTAACACAAAAATTTGTGAACCGAAACTAGCTTACTTGTAATTTCCGGTTGGTAAATATCTAAACCGGAAGTAGCTCCTCTGGATTATCCGGTACGAAATTTTAATTGTGCGAATTTTTTTTCAAAATCTTGTCTAAGGTGAAATGAGGTGAAAAAGTTAAAATTTTTAAAATATTTACTATTTATATGAGGGTAAAATCGTCCAAAAATTTTGACGAAGGAATCCCATAATAAATACGGGGTACAAGATATAATTTCCTTTATAATTTCAACCATTCAAATGAGAGAATACACACCAACTCAATTTGTTGGGTTGTGTCCATAAACTCAACAATGGTACAATGTCAAAAACATAGTTCTAAATGTTTCAGTTTAGTTATATAAATGTTACCTCTATCTATGAGAAGCACGCAGTATATAACAAAATAAAATTAGCAGTACCATAAGCCTCGATACTATATAAGTTTTGTTAATCTTTTTACTTACTCAAATATGCTCTCTTCTTGAATAATTCTTCTTGAATAATTGATTACTTATTTCAACTCATTTTCAATTACTGTTAAAAAAAACTCATTTTCAATTCTTTCAAATCATAAAAATTTATTTCCACTTATCATTATGTTGACTTGTGAGACCATATATTATTTGTAGTAATACCATATTTGAATGTGTATGAATGCATGAGAAGAGAGTTTGCATTCATAGTGAAGAGAAGAGAAGAGCAAGATCTTCTTGATCTTATGTATTTATTATTCTCATTACATTGAGTGGAGCTATGCCTCTCACTTATATACATGGTGTAACTCTATTGAAGTTAGTTACAAGAATATAACAACCATAACTAACTCTTATCTTCAAAAGTTTATCAAATTTAACCGTAAGTTAAATAGAATCATCACAGTTGTCAACTTATCATTGTCAATGGTGACTAAATAGGATCACTATACTTTTTGTCAGTGTAGAAAAACTAAAATAAACTCTTAAATTTTTCCACACAGTCTCAAAAGTTTAAGACCTACATGAAATAATTTAAGCCTTATCCATTTTAAGTTTTAACCTTTCACAAGTTCTGCTTTCAACATACTCTCTCTCACAACACAGCAGCACGTGTCATCTCATGAATCACAATACGATAAATTTGTTTTCTGTTTTCGATAAACACATCAACACGCGTCTCTTTACGTGGCGATTCAACCTTAGCACGTGTCAGACATTGAAATTCCCAAAGCATACTCACGGACACAATCCTAGATTTTTGTCTCAAGTCCAATACCTCAATTCGCCTATATAAACATCATGTTTCATTTTATCAATCACAAAACAAACCTCTTAGACAACAACAATCTTTAAAAAAAACCAAAAACTTCATTGTTTTATTTTGTTTGTGAAGAATAACAACAACAATGTCTCAGTATCAAAACCAATATGGTGCTCCAACAGGTAACACTGATGAATATGGAAACCCAGTAAACCAACTTGATCAATATGGCAACCCTATTAGTAGCGGTGGCTTCACCGGTGAAGCCGGTAGACAGCATTTTGGAACTACCGGTGGTGCTACTGGTCATGGTCATGGTCAGGGTCAACAACATCGTGGAGTTGATCAAACAACAGGGTATGGGAGCCACACTGGTGGTGTAGGTGGTTATGGAACCAAGCCTGAGTATGGAAGCACCAACACTGGAAGTGGCTATGGAACAGGAACTGAGTATGGAAGCACCAACACTGGAAGTGGCTATGGAACAGGAAGTGAGTATGGAAGCACCAACACTGGAAGTGGCTATGGAACAGGAACAGGGTACGGTGGAACTGGAAGCACTGAGTATGTGAGAGAGGAGCATCATGGAGATAAGAAAGGGGTTATGGATAAAATCAAGGAAAAAATTCCTGGTACTGAACAATCAAGAACCAATACAAGTGGTCAAGGGTATGGAACAAGTGGTCAAGAGTATGGGAGAGAGGAGCATCGTGTTGATCATGGAGATGGACAACATGGAGAGAAGAAAGGAATTATGGAAAAGATTAAGGAGAAGCTTCCTGGCTCTGGACACTAGATCATGATCATGGTTAATATCTATGGATATATGCATATTATTAAATAATAAAGTAGTAATTTGTTTCATGTGTGATGTAAAAGATATAATAATGGAGTATATGAATAGAATAAAATAGTTTTTTTTTTTAAAAGCAAAATAAAATAAAAATCCAATACAGCAGCAAAAGCTGCCCCACCACAAAATGAATAACAGACAGAGCAATACCCAAAGCCTCTGAGAAGGATCCTAAATATGAAATAAAGGGAAGGTCTCCTGGCAAGGCAGATAACACAACCAACTTGGTCAGGCCAGCGATTAAAGGCAGATAACACATCCAACTTGGTCAGGCCAGCGATTAAAGACGGAAGTGGCCCAAACAAAACCAGTTCAAGAATAACAGCACTACACCAGTGGCCCAAACAAAATCAGTTCAAGAATAACAACACCTCTGATACTTGGTCAGGCCAGCGATTAAAACCAGTTCAAGACAAAACCAGTTCAAGAATAACAGTGCCACACCAGTAGGAATTTATCAGAACCAATCTGCTCCCTATACCAAATCAAAACTCCACCAGCTACATAAAATACTTGATGCCGCAATCCAATCTTTAAATACTCTACTGAATATATGACTAGTTCCAGGGCCGCAACTTTCACCTACTTTTATCTGCGTTTAAGAATAGGATGTGTGCCTAAACTTTCTCTAGGATTCATACACCACACAGTTAAATCCACATCAATCAATTTTGCTTTCACTTTGAGCCAACTCCATGTTGCGATCTTTACCCTATCAATGCCAATGCAGAACTCTTTGTTTTTGAATATACTATCGTTCCAATTTTTTCAGGTCCTCCAAACTCCAACACACCAAATTACAAACATTATTTCTTCTGGTTCCTCCTCCAAGCAAGTCTTTGAATTGTTGCATATGCTTCCATGCTTCATTCTGCATTGTCTTTACATCGATCCATTTGAAGATTTTGCTCCAAACACCTGCAAACAAAGAACATTCGGAAAAAAACATGTTTTGTCGACTCCTCCATCCCACAATTTCCTCTACACCTAATCTGATTCAGAGATAAATTCTTCTTTTAACTAAATTATCCTGCGCGATTCTATATATTATGCAGTAATTTCCAGATCAAACATGAGACTTTAGCCGGTATCGTCTTATTCAATAATTTAGTCCAATTCAATAATTTAATCCACTTATGCTCTGGTAGGGATTGATTAGGGTTCGAAAATCTCTAACATAATATCTCTCTTTCCTCCACCAAGAAGCTTCAAGTTCTCTCACCCCAATATGCCCACTTATCTTAACATATCTATTTGAAAGTGCCCTCATCCACATACTGTTATCCTCATTTTTTTATTTTTCACTTTCATTTTCCTAATAGTGCAAGATTAAAGATCCTAAGGTTCCTAATCCCCAGCTTTCCCTCCTTAATTGGTTTACAAATCTCATCTCATTTCATCCAACATATTTTCCTCTTTTCCTTACCCTCACCCCTAAGAAATTGTTTGAACAAAGATTCAAGTTTCGAAATAATACCTACAGGAGCCTTGAAAAAAGATAGGAAATGGACCAGAAGAGCCGACATAATGGATTTTATAATAATCATTTGTCCTCCAATAAACAATTGTTTATTCTTCCATCTCGATAATTTGTTCCTCACTGTATCTACAACCAGCTGCCACATCACTTTTCTTCTAGGATTATCCCTGATTGGAAGTCTTAGATAGTTGAATGGAATATCACCAATTCTGAAATTTAAGAACTTTACTGCCGACTCTAACTATTGCTGACATATATTAACACCAATCAACATACTCTTGTGATAATTCACCTCAAGGCCCGACATGCTCTCAAATAACACCATAATCAATTTGATTGATACAATATTAGTCCAGTTTTTTTTTCCAATGATTAAGGTTCGTCTGCGTATTGTAGATGAGAGAATTCATTGATTCCTCCATTAAACGTAAAATCATTGTATTTTCCACAAGTGACTTTTCTCCAACAGGAATTAAATCCTCCTGCCACCATAAGAAAAAGGAAGGGGGATAAAGGGTCGCCGTGTCTAAGTCCCATATTCATTTTAATCTCATTAGTAGGACTCTCGTTCACTAGCACCGAAACAGTTGCCGATCTCAAACATTCCGCAATCCAATTCCTCCATTTCTCATGAAATCCCATTTTTTCCATCACAAAAACTAGAAAATTCTAATCAACTGAGTTGTACGCTTTTTCGAAGTCCACCTTGAAGAACATTGTTTTCTTCTTTCTTTTTCTCGCCTCATCTACTATTTTGTTTGCAATTAAAATCTCGTCCACTATTTATCTACCTGAAATAAAGGCTGACTGGTTTTCTGAAATCACTTTGCCAACTACCCCTTTGAGCCTATTCGCAAGAACCTTCGATAATACCTTGTACAGGCATCTTATTAAGGAGATAGGTCTGAAATCATAAATCATTAAGGTATTTGTCACACCCCAAATTTTACCCCTCTTTTTCATCTCATCATTAGCATACCAAGTGCATACCAGGTATTCTGAAGTTTTGCAGGAATGGTAGGAAGGATCTGTTGGTTTTGTAACATTTTGGATATCTGATCGTTTGGTTCGGGAAATTAGAGTTTTGCGCTTAGAAGTTTATATTGGTGGATTGATTTCTTAAGCTATGGATTATGGAATTTTAAGTTTGAATCATGGACGTGTTCAAGACCTCAGGACACTTGTGGTTTTTATTTGGTGCGGTGCCTCAATGAGAATTGTCGATTTGAAGTTTGGATGATTTCTTGTGAATCAAGTTTCTTTTGTTACTTGGATTGGAAGGAAATATGAATTTCTAAGTTTGGTTTTCAACTTAGATGTGGACTTCGAATTTTTGTTTTTATCAAGGTGAGTTTTTGTTTTCAACTGGAGTTGGTAGTATCTATTCTTGTCAATTCTCAAGTGCCAAAACTACTTCAACATTCCATTTCAAAATTCCAATATTTTTTTTTTGGTTCTAGTTCATTTCAAGTTAATTTCCAAACTCCCCTTCAAGCTCTCATGTCATGCTCAAAGTTTTTACCATAAGTCTATCTCCATTTCATTTTCTTTTCAAGTTGCAATTCCATTTCAAATTTTCAATTTCCATTTCGATTTCTTTTCAAGTTTTGTTCCAAGCTTAATTCCAAAAGTTTTCATTTTCTTTTCCAAACTCAATTTTTAATTCCTAATGTTCTTTCTAACTTCAAATTTGAGTTAATATTCTAATCCAAGTCTCCATTCAAATTCCAATTCCAAATCACAACTTCAAAATTTTTCTTTTCTATGTGTAAAATTCTAATCCATCTCAAATGCTCCCAAATTCACTTCTAAGTTTCAATGTTACAAGGATTCAAGATTGATTCCAAATCAAAGTGATACAAAGTTGTTTTGCTAATCCTAAGCCAAACCTTACGCTAAATTTCATGCTCTCATCGTTCCAAGTATCTCTTATGCCAAGCATCTTCAAGTCTCATTCAATACAAAAGAAAAAGGAGATGATATTGCATAATACATTGGTATTTATCCTTGCAACAAATATGTTTTTTAAAAAAAAAGAGATGTTTCATGATTGGTACAGAAGCATATATGTATAAAAAATACCAAGATGTCATCAATCAAAAATGCATAACGAAAAAATATCACAAGTTTTCTTGACTATGTTTGGTTTTCAATGCTACAAGACACATTCCCTCATCGATATGCCATCAAATCCATCATACGAAATGTCACTTGTTACAAGAAGATAAAAGTCTTAACTCTACTATGTCAAAACTAATCTTGAGGGGGAATTTGTTTTTATTTTAACTCAAGTAAGTTATTCCCCTTTGGCGTTGTATCAAGACTCGAATGATGAGAAGATTTGTCCTCAGCATCATTTCATGTTCCATGACCATCATAACGGTATTTTGACCTCATTTTTGAAGCAAGACATTGAATCGCAAGTCAGCAACAATATAGTCTCTTCTTAGCATTCATCCAGCTTATGTGATTCTTATGCCTTGAGTAAAATTTCATCCAAGCAAGGTCACCATCAAGTTTTTTTATCCTCCTCAAGCTGGTGCATACATGTTAAGAGAAACAGCAAAATATTCATGAGCAAAACAAGTTTTAATGAACAAAGTTTCATCAATCTCATGTTTACAAGTCAGCACCACAAGCAAATTTCAGCAGCAGGTAGTACAACAACAAACACACTAGCAAATTTTATAAAAAAAGAGGGCAAGGATACATCAGCAGCAAGTCGTGGGGACCCTTTTCTCATTAGTAAATTTCACAAAGAAACAAAGAGGAAAAAAAAATACAGACATGCTGCATAGCAGGACTGCAGACTGCTAACACCAAAGCAGATCCTGCTTGCAACCCAGAACAACCCTGCATTTTTGTTTCCACCCAAAGAGGAAAATCCATTCCCTCCAAAACAAAATCCTGCAATGTGACAATGACATTTCAATGCAGAATACATAACATAACAGGTCCATATTATCATAATTTTAGCAAAAGCAATTTTTGAACTTAGAAATTAACAATGGACATTGCTTTGGTGAAAGATTCTTCAGATTCAAAAATTTACATAAACTCTAATCTCCCACTATTTAAAGGGGGGACGGTTTTTTCAAAGAAAAAAAAAAGCTCAGAAAATTCAAAAAAAGAAAACTCCTAGCTAACAATACAGAGCCGCGTCCAAAAACATTTTTTATCACAGGCAACAAACATAAACCAACAAAAATAACCTTAGCTGCAACAACGTCAAAATGTCTACCAACACATTGAACCACATCGAAACAACAAAAGCAAAAGAAGTAGTTTGAAAAGGACGAGTTTGAAGCAACAGAAGAAGGAAAACAAATAAAGAGCAAAGGAGTCAGAGTACACTTACCTGGGTCTTTCACCGGAAAATTCTAACATTGGACTTGCTCAGATAGGTATTCCGACCTTTCCCTTTCGTTTATTGCTTGCTAGTGTGAGTTTTCTTCGTCGTGGTTCATGACCTTGTTCGTATTGTCCGGTTCGTTTACTTTTTGATGAGGCTAGGGTTTTGTATTAAGTCCGGATATGAGGTGTTTCGTTAGGTTTATGATGAAACGAGATTTAGAATCGTGTTAGGGAGAGTTTTTTGTTTGTTGAGCTTTTCAAGGTGGCGCCGTCGCAAATCTTCATCGTGCCCGCCGTGATTTTTTTTCTTTTTTTCCAGTTTACTCGCGATTTGCAGAGAGGAAGGAATGTGAGATTTTGATTTTATTTTTTTTGAAGTATTAAGAGAGACGCGAGGGTTAAGGTGAAGGAGGCGAAGAATTTTGAGATTTAGAGAAGAGATCGAGAGATTGGAGCGATGGAGTAGCTTGAGTTGTTTTTTTTTTCTAACGATAATGGTTTTTGTTGTACTTTCTGGATTCTGAAAAAGGGCATTGAGGCTGTTTCATTTTTAGGGTTTCATTCCCTCTTCATACACTAAAACTCAACTGGGTCGCGGGTTGGACCCGACCCGCTCTCATCTGCATGCGGATCCGCCCTTTATGGGCCTTCTTGCTGGGCTTTCCAGCAACCCCCCCCCCTTTTTCACTAAGTTTGTTCTTGGTTTTTTTTATATGTTTTATGATTTTAGTTCTTTTAAGTTTCTTTTCTAATTTTTCTTTTAAAAACAAAATTTGAAAAATACTTTATGTTAATTATTTATGTTAACTAATTTTATTTAATTAGTTTATTAATTAACTTTTGGTAAATAATTATATTTAGATTAGTTTGGTTAATTTTTTTTTATATTTGTAAGGTGTTTACTTATTTTCTTTTCTTGCTCATCATTTAGTCGCACGGTGATAATGTATGACTTGTACAACATGAATCTCGTTCTCGATTTTCGATCATAAATTGTTAAGCGAGACAATATTTCAAAATAATAATTAAATCTTTTCAAATTTTTTTTATTAAGTCTTGGTCCAACGCCAAGTAAAACATTTCCACGCCTACATTTTGCACACACGTAAGCCGATCACTATATGATCACCATCTGCACGATTCTACGCATCTTAATTAATTAACAAGGAACTGAGCTTCGAAATCTAGCATTCCGCGGGTCTTTAATGAACCACACCTAGGCTAGCCCCACTCGTAGTGTTTCATTTACTCCTTCGTTATTAAAAATATTAAACCCTAAAACATCCAAAAACAAACGCAACACTTAATTCACAAATCAAATAACGGAGGAATTGGATTTTGGAGTCTACCACTCCATGTAATCCTTGAATTAAATCACTCTTGGGCTAGCCCCACGCGACGTGGTTTATTCTCCCTCTCGTTCCTAAAATATCTTATCGTACAAATTAAATCGCGAAAGAACTGAATTCTGGAGTCTAGCACTCCACATAATTCTTGAATGAAATCACTCATGGGCTAGCCCAACGCGACATGGTTCATTCGCTCTTTCGTGCTTAAAACAATTTAAAACTTACCAACCAATTAAAATCATTTTTATAATTAATCAGTGAAGGAACTGAATTCTGGAGTCTAGCACTCCACATAATTCTTGAATGAAACACTCCTGGGCTAGCCCCACGCGACGTGGTTCATTCGCCCTTTCGTTTAAAACACCTTAACAAAGGTCAAAACATTTTCTCTGAACGAACATTGTTTAAATCTATCTATCTCGCAAACAAGCTAGTGCTTCAGCCTCCACCGCGAGTAAAAGCCAACGCTTAGCAGTAGAAAGCGTTTTCAAACAATTGTTCATTAAAAACCATAAACCATAGTTGCACGAATTACGAAGCTCTGACTTTCCCATTGTACAAGGGAATACGTAGACACAGGTATTTTAATCCTTCGCGAGCACAATAATAAAAAACTTTAATCTTTCCCTCGTAATAACAATAAAAACTTTCCTTTTCCTTAAAACAAACATCTTAGCAAACCATTTAGAAGACAAAGACATTAATCAATATTTAATCGCACAATTAGACTAAGAGGTTCCCGTTGAGTACAACGGACGTGAGGGGTGCTAATACCTTCCCCTTACGTAACCGACTCCCGAACTTAGAATTTGGTATCATTGACCATTTCTTATTCTTATTAGGTTGTGTCTATATCTCCCTTTTCTTTAGTTAGAATAAATAGAATTAGGTGGCACTATGTTATTGTTCTTTCCGCGTCCCATCGCGAGGATCATATTTTTTCGAGGTACGACAGCTTGACGACTCTGCTGGGGAATTCCTTGTGCATAAGAGAGTCGAGCCTAACTTAGGATAGCTTTGTGCGTTTATTTGTTGATTTTGTCTTTTGTCTTCTCTATGTTTGTTATTTATGTCTTGTTATTTGTTCTTTTATTCGCTTTCTTTTATTTCTTATCATACATGTCTGTGGGATCTTGGGGTCACATTGCGAGTAAAATCTCAGTTGTGGAAAAAGAAGAGGGGATACCTAAGTTAGAGTTGGATGTTATTAACGTTCGTCTCCAATAACTCTCTCCTTGCAAGCCTAGCATGAAAGCTCCCCCAGATAGTTAGAGTTTTCGTAGATCTTTTCACAACCTAGCTAGCCTGTCGCGTGACTGGATTCACGATAAGGTTGTGATTCTGGGACCCCCTAGAACCTGTTTCAATTTTGGTAGTTGTGTAATTTTAGGCTCCGAAGGCTCGCCCCTTTGTCAGCCTATCATGAGAACTCCACTCAAGGTAGACCTTATCGTCATTATCGTCACAATGTAGTTAGCCTACGGCGGGGTGTTAGTACGATAAACGTCTGTGACCTTGAGTTTCCTTAAACCATCACCATAGAAACCATCATGTGAGTGGGATTTATGGGTAGAAAAACGTAGAATCAATCTCTTATAGCCCACATATTAAGAAGGTTTCAAGTTTACTCGTGACACCTTGCATCCCTACATCCTTGCATCCCTGCATCCTTGCATTCCTGCATCTTTGCATCTCTGCATCTTTGCATCTCACCATCATACACATCATTTTAGTAAGGTCTTCAAGGAACAAAGAGATGTCTGTTGCAAACATCATATTTTTTTTACCATGAATGGACTTCAGTTTATTACTTCTTAAAATAATAATAATAAGAAAGTTTTGTCCATTTTGATGTTTGGCAATAACTTCTTGAGTCCCTTGAAGCATTTGTATTTTTCTACTCATGGGTGCATCTCCGCATTTGCATTTGTCAAAAACTCATTCCCGTCACCTCCTTTCCAGACTGTCACACTGAGGATCTCACGCAAATACTCCACTCGAGCTCAGGCCATGAAGAAGATGGCTGATAGAGACCCAGAGATGGACAAGGTTAATAAGGAGCTTACTGATCTTTGTGGAAATGTGGGCCAGATTATGGAAATGCTGCAAGTCATTCGAGCAAAGATGGATACCTAACAGACAGTGGTTTCTGAGATTGTCACTTCAACAACCGAGCCTACACCATCAGTCACCACCCATGTAACCTGGCCTCGTTTTGGGCTTCCTCACGAGTTTGTACCTCCTCACCAAGGATTTTCTTCTCACGGGTTTATACCCCCTTCCCAAGGATTCGCTTCTCAAGGTTTTGTACCTCCTTTCCAAGGATTCTTTTCTCAAGGTTTTGTACCTCCTTCCCAAGGATTCATTTCTCAAGGTTTTGTGCCTCCTTCCCAAGGATTTGTTTCTTAAGGTTTCGTGCCTCCTTCCCAGGGGTTTGCATTTCCTTCTCAAGGTTTTCTGTCTCCTCCTCAAGGATTTACCACTCAGCAAACTATTCCTTTGACTACTGAAGAGAACCACATGGTTACTAATTTTACACCAGATATTGAGCACATTTGTGTCCAACCGTACTTTAAGGATCCTTCTTAGGTGTATGATGTGCAAGACATGTCTGAACACGGTAATGAGAAACACGATAGAATGCAAGATAATTTTGAAACTCTTGAAAAGAGGTTGAGGGCAATTGAAGGTGACCAGATCTTTGGTGTTGCTGCCAGAGAGATGTGCCTTGTGTTTGGACTAGTGATACCTCCCAAGTTCAAGACGCCCACCTTTGATATGTATGAAGGCGCAATGTGTCCTAAAAGCCATCTTTTAATGTACTATCGGAGAATGGTAGCGTAAGTTGACAATGACAAACTAATAATCCATTGCTTCCAGGATAGTCTGAAAGGAATTTCCTCCAAGTGGTATCTGACTCTAGATCAGTCAAAGATCCGTTGTTTCCAAGATCTGACAGACGCTTTCATTCAACAATACAAGTATAATATAGACCTTGCACCCGACAGGAGGCAGCTGTTGAGTATGTCCCAGAGAGATTCCGAGTCTTTTAAAGAATATGCTCAAAGGTGGAGAGGGTCCGCTTCTCAAGTAGATCCCCCGTTGACTGAGAAAGAATTAGCTGACTGATTTGTTGACAATGTGCGACCAGAGTTCTTTGAAAGGATGGTGGGTAGCATAACGGCTAGTTTCTCTGATCTTGTGGCTATAGGAATCAAGGTTGAACTTGGTCTGAAGAATGGTAAGATGAGTGGTGCATCCAGCAACTCCAGCAACAATAGTGGGTACAATACTAAGTATTTTACTAGTAATTTCCACAAAAAGAAAGAAGGAGAAACAAATGCAGTGATGGCGAGTCAAAGGAGAAATCAGCTGTGGCAGAGGCCTCCACCTGTTGCTCAACAGCAGTATGCCCATCCACCACAATTCGTTCAACATCCCTATGTAGCGGTGGTTCAACCATCATATAACCAACAGGTTCCAATTTATTGGCCAACTCAAGCAGTACCGATGTATCAACAAACAACTCTAGTGGTTCCAGCCTATCAACCAATGCTCAACACTCCAGGATATCAACAAGAACCCAATGCTTCATCCTATCAGCAGAGGACTCTAGCTCCTCATCCGAATTCTAATTTTCAGAACAGAAGACCAGGAGGAAGACCCCTTAATCCTCGGATCCCCATGACCTATACTGAATTATATTCCTCACTGCTGAAGAAAGGCTTGGTTACTCCAAGGCCTTTGGGTCCTCCACCAGATCCACTCCCACCAAGTTACAACCCAAGCACCCACTGTTTATTCCATGAAGGTGCTCCAGGGCACAATTTGGAAAGTTGTATTGCTTTAAAGTATATTGTGAAGGATTTGATGGAGAAGAACATTCTGTCATTCGGAAATGCTGGTCTGAATGTCAAAGATAATCCTTTACCCAAACATGGGTCCATAAACGCCATTGTTGATGAGTCTGACGAAAATTTGATTTTCGATGCCGCAGAGATCAAACCCCGCTTAGAGACTTCCATGCTAAGTTAGTAGAGGTGGGTATGCTGAAAAACTGTCATAAGAGTTGTGAAGATTGTGCTGATAGTCCAAAGGGATGTGAACTGGTCTTGAGAGATGTTCAAGATTTGATTAATCATGGTGTCTTACAAGTAAGCGGTCGTGTGAAGAAAAATTAAGTGGCAATGATTGAACCTATCTTCAACTTGCCTGAGTCTGATTCTACCATAGCACCAGCATTGAACATGCTTGAATCTTCAGAAGTTCAACCCATTTTCAATACTCCAGAATCTGTGGTGCCAATTTTCAATTTACCAGAGCCAAGGATTGAACCAAGGAGTAACCCTTTCCTTTATGAGAATACCAAAGCAGTTCCGTGTAAGTATGATACAGGGGGAGTTCATCAGAAGATTGAACAGGCAGGTCAGAAGGAAAGTTTGAAAGTGGCAAGTGCTGACATAGCAGGTGCAAGTCGATTAACTCGCAGTGGTCGTATTTATATTCAATAAGTCAATACGGTTCCACCGGTTCCATCTAAAGAAGTCACTCCCTCTGTTACCAACAAGGATAAAGGATTGGTTTTGGAAGAAGAGGATGCCGAATTTCTCAGAATCATTAAGAAGAGTGACTATAAGGTCATTGATCAACTACATCAAACGCCTTCCAAAATATCTATCTTGTCACTTCTTATGCATTCGCCGACTCATCGAGGTGCTCTCCAGAAGTTGCTAGCTCAAGCACATGTTACGCATGATATAACTGTGAATCAGTTTGATGGTGTCATCGCCAATATTACTGCATGCAATAATCTCAACTTCAATATGGAGGATCTTCCAAAGGATGGCTTAGACCATAATCGTGCTCTTCATATATCAGTGAAATGCCAAGAAGACACGTTAGCAAGAGTTCTTGTGGATACTGGATCTTCATTGAATATTTTGCCGAAAAGGACGCTTGCTAAATTATCATATCAAGGGGCAGAGATGAGGCCCAGTGCACTGATTGTGAAAGCTTTTGACTGGTCAAGAAGGACGGTTATTGGAGAAGTGGACCTACCAATCTTGATTGGACCACAGGTGTTCAAAGTCATTTTTCAGGTTATGGACATTAATCCTAATTACAGTTGTTTACTGGGAAGACCATGGATTCATGCCGCTGGGGCAGTTACTTTTACCCTACACCAAAAGATGAAGTTTGTGGTCGATAACAAGCTGGTAACTGTGTCTGGGGAAGAAGATCTCATGGTTATCAACCTTTCCTCCTTTAGCTATATTGAGGCTGATGAAGATGCTTTGGAAACTGCTTTCCAAGCTCTTGAGATAGCTAATGTTGTCCTTATGGAAGTAGAGGAACCAAAGGGGAAGGGTATCCCATCTTTTGCATCACTGAATAGTACCATTTCCACCATTGAAGAAAGAAGCCATGAAGGTTGGGGTGACGTCATTGAAGTCAAGCAGAAGCTGGATCGCTACGGGTTGGGTTACAAACCAACTCATGTGAAGGAATGAGCGTCAACCTCTGTTAAAAGACATCTGAAGACCATTCAAGAGGTGTTTTCCAGTGTCGGTTATCAGATCAATGCAATTAATGGAGATTCTGAAGATGAAGATGTGGATCATTTGGTGTATCAGTGTGAAGCAGCTTTGGGCAATTGGGAGGCAGTTGAGATCCCAAAGATTTTCCATTGTCAAAGTAATTTGTTGTTTTTCTTTAAATGTTTTCAAAGTTCCCTAGCTCTGCCCAAGGCTATAGGATCATTTTGTAGGGCCCCTTTACATTTCCAAGTTATTTAATCAATGAAGGCATTTTGTTAAGTTCTTGTTTTGTTTTATTTACTGCTTTTTCTCTTTTCTCTTTTAAAAGAAAATGGAAATCATTCAAAACCAATAAAAAAAATTTCTTGCATCTCTCTGTTTTAACTTTTAATAAAGGCAAATCATTCCCATATGCAGAACAAATGAAAACCCTGTTGGATCCAATGACTCTATATTCTCTCCTAACTTTGATTCGCCCATCTACCAAGCGGAAGATGAAAGTGAGGAAGATTGTGACGTTCCCGAGGAACTGACAAGATTGGTTGAGTATGAGTACACAGATTTTCAGCCACAAAAGGAGCAGGTAGAGACCATCAACCTTGGCACCGATGAAGATAAGAAGGAATTCAAGATTGGTACAACACTTGGGGAAGATGTCAGATAAAGATTGGTCAAGCTTCTCAGAGAGTATGTGGATGTGTTTGCATGGTCGTATCAGGATATGCCCGGTTTAGACACAGACATAATGGTCCACAAGTTGCCTCTTCGATCAGATTGTCCTCCAGTAAAGCAAAAGCTCCGAAGAACAAGACCAGACATGGCTCTGAAGATTCGAGAAGAGGTCAAAAGACAATTTGATGTTGGATTCCTCGCAGTTGCGAAGTACCCTGAGTGGGTAGCTAACATCGCGCCAGTCCCCAAAAAGGATGGCAAGGTTAGAATGTATGTGGACTATAGGGATTTGAACAAAGCCAGTCCAAAGGATGATTTCCGTCTTCCACATATTGATACTTTGGTTGTCAACACTTCTAAGTTTGTTGTTTTCTCCTTCATGGATGGGTTTTCAGGTTACAACTAGATCAAGATGGATCCTGATGATATGGAAAATACTAGCTTCATCATACCATGGGGCACTTATTGCTACAAGGTTATGCCATTTGGTCTCAAAAATGCAGGAGCCACTTATCAGAGGGAAATGGTCACCGTTTTCCATGATATGATGCATAAAGAGATAGAAGTTTATGTGGATGACATGATTGCCAAATCACAGAGTGAGGAGGATCATTTGAATCATCTCCTGAAGTTATTTGAGCGCCTCATAAAGTTCCAACTGCGTATGAATCCAGCTAAGTGTACCTTTGGTGTCCGATCAGGGAAGTTACTTGGTTTTATTGTTAGTCAGCAAGGAATTGAGGTACATCCAGACAAGGTCAGAGCAATTCAAGAGATGCCAGCTCCAAAAACAGAAAAGCAAGTCAGAGGTTTCCTTGGAAGATTGAACTACATCTCCATATTTATCTCTAACATGACAGCTACATGTGAGCCTTTATTCAAGTTGCTCCGAAAGGATCAAGCAATTGAGTGGAATCCCGATTGTCAGCAGGCTTTTGAGAAAATTAAGATTTACCTACAAGAACCTCCTATCTTGATCCCACCTAATCCAGGGAAGCCTCTCTTAATGTATCTGATAGTACTTGAGGGATCTATGGGTTGCATATTAGGCCAACAGGATGAAACTGGTCGTAAGGAGCATGCCATTTATTACTTAAGAAAAAAGTTTACAGTTTGTGAAAGTAGATATTCACTGTTAGAGAAGACTTGTTGTGCTTTAGCATGGACTGCCAGACGCCTCAGGCAGTATATGATTTGTCACACTACTTTGTTGATCTCGAAAATGGATCCAATAAAGTACATTTTTGAGAATCCTTCCTTGACTGGAAGACTCGCCCGTTGGCACATGTTGTTATCCGAATATGACATCCAATATGTAACCCATAAGTCTATCAAGGGCAGTGTTTTGTCTGACTACCTTGCTGATCAACCTGTAGAAGATTATGAACCTTTGAAATTTGATTTCCCAGACGAGGACATTATGTTGATAAAGGACTATGAAGTTCCAGGTCCAGGTTCTCGTTGGAAGATGATGTTTGATGGTTCCTCTAATTACATGGGGCATGGTGTGGGAGTTGTTTTGATGAATCCTGATGGTGGTTATACTCCTTTCACAGCCAGATTATGTTTTGAATGTACAAAAAACATCGCAGAGTATGAAGCATGTGTTTTGGGTATCGAAGTTGCAATTGATACCAGAATCAAGATCCTTGAAGTATATGGGGATTCAACTTTGGTGATCTACCAAGTCAAAGGTGAATGGGAAACCCGTGATGAGAAGTTGATCCCGTACTGTGCCTACATTGTTGAATTGATCAAATACTTTGATGAAGTCACTTTCCATCACGTTCCAAGGGAAGAGAATCAAATAGCAGACGCCTTGGCTATGTTGGCCTCTATGTTTCAAGTCAGATTTCTTAACGAAGCTCCAATCATTACAATCGAGCGAAGAACTACACCAGCCTACTGTCTACTGGTCGAAGAAGAAACTGATGAGAAACCATGGTTATATGACATCAAGAACTACTTGCAAAATCAAGAGTACCCAGCGGATGCAACAACTCTAGATAAGAAGACTCTGTGAAGATTGGCGTCCAAGTTTTTCCTCAGCAACAATGTTCTCTACAAGATAAATCATGATATGGTTCTGCTCAGATGTATGGACAAGCACGAAGCATATTTATTGATCAGGGAAATCCATGAAGGATCATTTGGAACGTATGCCAATGGACATGCCATGTCCAGGAAGATCTTGAGAGCTGGTTACTTCTGGTTGACCATGGAATCATATTGTTTCAAGTATGCCAGGAAGTGTCATAAATGCCAGATTTATGCCGACAAGGTGCACGTACCTCCAACCTTGTTAAATGTTCTATCATCGCCTTAGCCTTTCTAAATGTGGGGGCATTGACATGATAGGGGAAATTGAGCCTAAAGCTTCCAATGGTCACCGATTTATCTTGGTTGCGATCGATTAATTTACCAAGTGGGTAGAAGCGACTTCCTACACCAATGTGAAAAAGCAAGTGGTTGCCCGTTTCATCAAGAACGAAATTATCTTCCGTTATGGGATCCCAAGCCGAATCATCACATATAATATGACCAATTTGAACAACAAGATGATGAAGGAGTTATGTGAGACATTCAAGATTGAACACCATAACATTTCTCCTTATCGTCCGAAGATGAATGAAGCTGTTAAAGCTGCGAATAAGAACATCAAGAAGATTCTGCAAAAGATGGTGAAGACTTACAAAGACTGGCACGAGATGTTACCATATGATTTACACGGATACAGAACATCAGTTCGCACTTCAACAGGGGCAACCCCTTTCTGTCTGGTGTATGGGATGGATGCAGTTCTCCCTATTGAAGTAGAGATACCATCTTTAAGAATCTTGATGGAAACCAAACTGGAAGAATCTGAGTGGGTCCAGAACAAATATGACCAACTGAACCTCATTGATGAAAAGAGAATGACCGCCATGTGCCATGGCCAGTTGTACCGGAAGCGCATCAAGATAGCATTTGACAAGAAAGTCCTTCTCTAAGAATTCAAAGAAGGAGATCTTGTACTCAAGAAAATCTTGCTAGTCCACAAAGACATGTGTGGAAAGTGGAGTCCTAACTATGAGGCCCGTATGTTGTGAAGGTGGCATTCTCCGGAGGTTCCTTAATCCTCACAACTATGGATGGTGAATAACTTAAACACCTAGTGAATTATGATGCAGTCAAAAAATATCATGCCTAAATAAAACCCGATAGGTCGAAAACCAGAAATAGCGACCTAGGCAAAAACGGGTATCCTAGTGGATCAAAACCTATGAAGGAGATCCAGGGATAAAAAACAAAAAAATAAGAGCTTGCTAATTTGAAAACCCGAAAGGACGGCTTAGGCAAAAAAGAGCGTCCCAGTGTATTGAAAACCCGAAAGGGCGGTCCAGGCAATAATTAGGGACAAATGCATTTGACTGTATCAGATGGTGTTTACCATTATTGAAGATCATTACTTGAAGACCAATCCAGTTGCTCTTGTCAAAAGCAAGGTGTTGGGCAGTCTTAGTCATTAGGGATTGTAGTGGTCGTTTGGATTCAATGTAGACCTTTCCCCATTGCCGTTTTCAAATTGTAATTTTCCATGGAGCTTTTGCTATTGGCAAGCTACCATTCTTGAACTTTGTCTTTCAGCTTCTTATTTTCTTTTGTTATGCAAAATGTCTTTACTGAATTATAATTTAACTCTAAAAATGACAAAAAAAAATTATAAATAGTTTTTGAAAACATATTGGAAAACTTTCATGTTTCTTTGACTTTAGAAAGATTTAAAAATCTTCTGTCTTCTAAAAAACCCTTGGCTTGCAGCAACACTCTCATGCCATTATTACAGAAATCCCCATAAATGATTAAAAACTGGTAGCACTCTTGGATGGATCCTTGGACCAAGCATTGAATTCCAAGTTCGAAGACATCTCCCCAACATCTTTCATATTGATAGTCTAAGTATTGGCGTTGAGATCCTACTCTCCCTTGAACTTCGTCAAAACTCATTGTCTCCCTCAGAGTCAGCATTTGCAAATCATGATCATTCACATCATGCCCAATCATACACATTTGACATAATCATTTGTCTTTCCCCAGTTGTCATCTATCTGACTCCAGGTCCATATTACTGTCAGTTTTCATTTTGGAATCCATTGTCGTTGGTACCCCGAAGTGTGGTTAATCAAGGTATTCTTCCCAGTAACACTGTTATCCCCTGCAAAGGTCTTCCTTGTTATTGATATGTACCTTATTACCACCAATATTTATTTTAAGTCCAATTGTCATTTGCGCAAATCCTTTAAGTTGTTTGCTTACTGTCTAAAGCTGTTTATTTCAACACGCATTCGTGTTTTTCCTGATGGTTCCTGAAGGTCTTCCTTGAACTCTTCATTTAGGGAATTTCCAAAGGTTGGACGTTTATCTTGTTTAAAACTCCAACATTTTTTGCTAGCCGGTCGCTTAGAGCCGTTGATTTTTATTTGAGTACGTTGCTTTCTACTCCCAGTATCAGTTGGTCGCATAAAGCCACTTCCCTAACACTGTGTTCATCTTCTTTATCCTCAGTATCAACAGTTACACTTGAACCTGTTGATTTATCACGTTGGTGTTGCACCCCAAAATTTGCCCTCACAATACAAGACTTTGTGTTCTAAGAAGGTTCACAAGGTTCACAAGTTTTCCAACACTTGCATAACCTTTCATGAGGTTCAGGAGGTCTACAAGTCACTTCTTGAAGGTTCACAAGGTTCACAAGTTTCTCAATGCTTATATAACCTTTCATGAGGCTCATAAAGTCTACAAGTTACTTTATGAAGGTTCACAAGGTTCACAAGTCTCACAGTGCTTTCAATACCTTTCATGAGGTTCATGAAGTCTACAAGTTACTTCTTGAAGGTTCACAAGTTTCACAATGTTTACAAAGCTTTCCTGAGGGTCATGAGGTCTACAAAGCCACTTCATGAGGTTCACAAGGTTCACAAGCTTCACAATACCTCCCATGAGTATCACAAGACACTTTATGAAGATTCACAAGGTTCACAAAGTTCACAATTGGTCAAAGGAGTTGACAATTCCCTCAGACAATGCACCTCCTAAGCAGTGCATCCAAAACTAGGGTTTTGACTTTAATCAGGCTAAATGGACTTCCAATACCTCAAGTGAGTTTCATAACATCTTATATGTATATAAGAACCCCCATGACAAGTTTCAAGACTTTTCTCAAAAGTTTGCTCAGTCAGATAATCAGATAAGTCAAAAACAGTCAATGCAGTTAAAAAGTCAAACTGAGGTCAACTGTGGTCAAACCAAAGTCAAACTTCATGATTTTTTGCCAACATCAAGTATATGAAGTAAAATTCATCATTTGATCAAGGGTTGATCATGATTCATCAAGGAGATTCCAGATCATCAATAATCAGGAATTTCTAAATTAGGGTTTCCTCAGTAAAAGTCAACTGAACTTTGACCAGGCATAACTTTCACATACTTCATCACCAAGTCTCCATCCAAAGCTCATTTTGAAGGAAATTGAATTCTCTACAACTTTGATGTTGAAGGTTAAGCCCAAAAATGCTTCATTTGAAAGATATGATCTAAGACATTATAGGTCATTTCAAAAGTCAACAAAAAGTCAACAACTTCAAAAGGGCATAACTTGAGATTGGTAAATGATATGGACCTGAAACCAATGGGGTTGTTTAGAGGACTCTTCAAGCTTTCCAAAAAGTCCAAGAACATCCTCATACCTTTAAAATTGAGGGAGATGTGCCCTTGCAAAGTTGGACAATTTTGTGAAGGTTTATGTTGAAAAAGGAGGTTCAAAATCATTTCTTTTCAAATGGGCCATTCAATTTGTGACCCAATCCACTTCATAATGCCATGCACGAAATTTTCATGATATTCTCATATTTTTTATTTTATTTTATTAATTTACTATGATTTATTACATTTTAAATCATTTTAAATTTGAAAAAAATATTAAACATGAGAGAATATTTTTGTGATTGGATCTAGAAAATCATAAATGATGATTGGAGTCAAAAGAGAAGGAAATTATAAGATCCCTCCCAAAATAGTAAGGCATTATGATCAAATATTTGAAAATTACACAATGATCTTTATGAATCTTTTTTGGATCAAATCTTCACACAACCAAATGGTTTTTCTGACCTAAATCAATCCCATATATATACATAACATAAACCTAATGCAGATGGACGAAATTTAGCAGCTCATAGGTAAGTTCAACATTCAAAAAATCAACAAAAAAGTGAGAATCGGTTTTTGAATTTGAGAGCTTTAGAAGGTAAATGAAGAACATAGACATGTTCATTGACCATCCATGAAGCAAAATCATCCATCACATGCATCCAATATGCCCCATATTGCCAAACCCGAACCATTCTTGTTCATGATTTTTCTTTTTTCGATTACCATAATTTATTGCATTTAAATGAATTTTGACTGTTTAATGTTGTTTGTGATGTTGTGTGGATTGATTCTGGGCAGGAAAAGTCAAGAAACAGTACCTAATTCGTGAGATGCCATATTAGGGTTCATGACCTCCAATTAGGGTTTACTGATTTAATGAACATAAATAATTTCTAAAACCATGGCTGGATTCTAATTGATCTCTGGAACATGTTTGTACTTTCAATTTTAAAAAATTGTATGGTTTTGTTGCCCTTTGAGTTTCGCAGGTTTTGTTAGGGTTTCAATTTCGCAGGAAATTTCGTGGAAGATTTTGCAGCAAAAATCGAAAGTCACAAGGTTGAAGATGAAGACTGTTTGGCGCGAATTCATATTTTTGAAATTTGATTATAAAATATAATATATTCTTTCTGTTTTGTATCACAAGCTTGAAGCTTGTCCCAGTGGAAGAGTGCGTGTGTATTTGATGAAAGGTCCCTGGTTCGAATCATGTTGGGGCCATTATTTTTTGTCTATTTTTCAGGATTAGATAAGACATAATATATTATGCGTTAAAGTCATTCAGCTAGCAGAATTGGCTCTCCCAGCCCAGCGGTAGCGCGTGTGTCTTATGAACAAAAGGTCCTGGGATCAAAACCTCCCCCAGGCCTTTTGTTTTTGATATTTTTCTGGATTTCTCAAAACAAAGAATAAAACAAATCTCTTGCTCTCCTCTCTTGCCTGCGCACCCAATGGCCCAGTGGTAGTCACTCTTGAAAGCAAGCATAGGGGACTGGGTTCAAACCCCAGCCCCACCAGGTTCCTTTTCTTATTCTTTTCTTTTTATTTTCATGTTTAAATTAATTGTTTAAAATAATTAGTATATTATTATTTATGTTTTAAAATATGTATATATATATTATATAGTTTAATTAACCTTAAAATAATTCTTTAAAATATAATAACACTCTTGTTTTTCTATTTAAAATTTTATTTTGTTTAATTTATGTTAATTAAAATAATATTATGTAAATATTAAAAATAAATTCGTATATATATAAACCCTAATCCTAAAAACCTAAAAAATATTTTTTTCTAACAAACCCTAATTTATATTTCAAAACCTAATTCTATTTTTTTCTTAATAATTTATTTTCTAATTCTTATTATAATTATTATGTATATAATTTTTAATATAGTTAATTTTTGTAAATATAATTATAAGTCAAATTAATTTTCTTTTAATATTTAGAAATAATTTAATTTAGGATAATTATATGATTAAAAATAATTTGTAAATAGAATTAAATTTTAATATGATACTTAAAATATATTTTTTTTTTATATGTATATAAATTGTAAATATATATTTATAATGATTAAAATTTTGTAATCATAATTTATTTAAAAAATGATTTAATAATTAGTATGTGAATTAGAAAATATTTGGTTGTGCATATTAATTTCTTGGTTTCCATTACTATTGCTAATTATATTGTTATTAATTTTTGCTTATTATTAACCTCTTAATTAATTTTTATTACTAACCATATCATTATTATTTTATATTTCTAACCTTGTTTATTGTTTCTAATTATTATTATTATTATCTTATTATGACTAACCCCTTTTATTTATTTATTGCTAAATTATTATTTGCTTATTATTTATTTTTGCTCATTATTATAATTTTGTAATTGTTCCTTGGTGTAAAAGTTTGTAATAATTTATGTATTGTGGTTAGTAATTAGGGAGTGATAACATGTATGATATTTAAAATCAATTTAGAAAATTTCTAATAAAGATAATTAATTTAAACATTTCACACACGTAAGTCGATTTTAAATCGCCGTCTCACTTTCTAAGGATATCCCTCTTGTTGCCTACGAATAAATGGTTAAGTGGGGTGTATAAAGCAAGTCCTTCGAGTAAAAATCATCAAAGTCCCTTATGTTGCCTATACGAATCGAGTCCCTTCGGAAAAATGATGATAGTCCCTTATAAATGCTTATTACACCCCACCATTGCCTTCAAAGACCAAATTGCCCCTTTACATGTCCCTTAAACATCCAAAGTAAGGACTACCTACTTCATTATAGTAGGGATAGTCTTACTAAGGAAAGAATAAAAAACAAGAAAGACCTTTAAACATTAGGGAAAGTTACTTTTAAATACTTAAGCTCATTTCAAAATTTTCTTCACACTTAAACAATTTTCAAACAAATTTTCAAACATGTTTTTAACACATCCTTACATGGATTATTTACTAACTATTCTGAAAATTTTGCTATTCACACACTACACCTTCAAAACAATTCAAAAGTGAGCTTAAGTACCTAAGAGCCCATGGATAACCATGGATGAAAAGGATGCTAATACCTTCCCTTTTCATAACCTACCCCCCGGACCCAAAATAATTCTCTAAGGTCTTTCCTGTTCTTTTATAACCTTTCCTTATGGATAAAATAAAAGTCGGTGGCGACTCTTGCTATCCGCAACATTGTTTAAAGTCAGTTCACCGGGTTACAGAACTGGCGACTCTGCTGGGGATATATTTAAGAGGGGTACCCTTAGGAATTAAGATCACTTTAAATTGTTTGCCTTGTTTGTTTTATATTACTTGTTGGGATGCTCTTATGTGTGAAAGGTCCTAACCCGGATCTAGTGTACCTTAGGTAAATGGCAATAGACCAAGGAAACTGTACGACGTATATCGATACGGTTGATCTGGTGGCCATAGTTAGTGCGACTTCTTGGTTGGTGCTTATATTCCTTAAGTCAAGTTGAGGATAATATTGAGGCTGCCATACGTTGTCAATGCACTAACTGACTTTTAGAACCCTAGTTAACTCATCTTGGCCTTTAGAAAGTAGTGAGGTAGCCGGCTTTGGTGCAGACTGAAGTTGGTTGACACTCGATACTACGCTCATTGAGATCTTAAACTTGGAGGGTTTTGGTTGGCAAGTAAGTTGCCTTCTGATCAACCACCCTTGTGAAGGATCAATGATATTGAGATCCCTTAGAACCTGGTTACTTTTGTAGGACAGGATGAACCATCCAACTTCAGGGGAGGGTACTTACCTTAAACCTCATGCAAGCCTTTAAACCTAGGGCAATTGTGTGACTTGTTTGTGTGTGCCACATGTTTGTGATTGAGCATAACATCATGACATCATCATGCATCATAAGCATACCATTTTCCCTAACCATTTCAAGGACCAAGGGATTTATCTTTGTTCTTTGTTGCAGGTCATGGCTTCAGCTCGTAGAAACACCATCAGGATCAACTTTGTGGGGATACCTCCCAAGCTTAAAGAGTTGGTTTCTCAAGTGTCTGATCACTCCCGGTTCATCAAGAGACATGGTCACTTATTGGATCTAGTTACTTCAGGGTTCAGTGAAGACATGATGAGTGTGCTGTTTCAGTTCTTTGACCCTAAGCACCACTGCTTTACATTCCCTGACTATCAGCTAGTTCCTACCATGGAGGAGTTCTCTAAGCTTCTGGATATACCTGTTCTTGATCAAAGACCCTTCACAGGCTTAGAGAAGGAACTTAAACCAGAGGTCATTGCTGCAGCCTTACATCTGAAGAAGTCTGACATTGTTCTAGAAACGAGAAGTGGAGTCAAGGGTATTCTTGCCAAGGTGCTAATAGATAAGGCTCAAATGTTCTTGAAGGCCATGAGCTATGATGCTTTTGAGGAGATCTTAGCCTTGCTGATATATGGCTTAGTATTGTTCCCCAATCCAGATCAGTTCATAGATGTTCACGCCATCAACATATTTTTGACTCGCAATCCAGTGCCTACATTACTTGGAGACATCTTACATTCTCTTCACACCCGTACTACAAGGGCAAGAGGAACTTTGATGTGCTGCATACCTTTGCTTTCTAGGTGGTTTATTTTTCACCTTCCTCGCTCAGTAATGAAGAATGAACAAGGGTTCAGATGGTCCAAGAGGATCATGTCACTTTCTCACTCAGACATCCATTGGTGCTCCAGATCTATGGAGAATGTCACCATCATTGACCGTTGTGGGGAGTTTCCTAATGTGCCACTTCTAGGCATAAGAGGAGGCATCACTTACAACCCATCTCTAGCTTTACGACAGTTTGGTTACGCCCGGAGCGATGGTCCACATGATATGTTGATTCAGGGCATTGTGTTTGATTACGACAACGATCTTCAGGGTTACCGTCAGAGATTCATACGAGCTTGGGGAAAGGTAAACAGGATTGACAGCAAGACACTGGAGCCTAAGTACACTATTCCTATGGAGGCTTATCTCAGATGGGTACGATCTCGTGCTCAGACACTCATGATGCCATATCCTGCCGTCCTACCAGTTACCATGGAACCTGTTGCTGAAGGAGACACAGCTTATACCATCCTTCACCCAGACATGCCTACTGATATGGAAGACTTGCAGAGATCATGGATCCAACTGAAAGAGCAAAGGGATACTTTCGAGGCTCATTACAAAGCAAGCCAAGAAAAGATCCTGGAGCTAACAAAGCTACTTCACGAGGAACGAAACCTCAACTCATACCTCAACACAAAGAGGAAACGTCCATGGGAGACTTAAAACCCCATATTTTGTACTTATTTCACTTTCATTTTTTGTAAGCCTAAAAGGCAAAACAAGTTATTACTAATAAAAGTTTGCTTTCGTGTTTGCCTAAGCAAATTTAAATCCTGCGGTCCTTGAAAACATTGCATATGCATTCCCATATCATTTCATTGCATCACAAGTTTATTTGTGCACAGGTTTCTCATCTTCTCGCTGTTTATTTCAGCAATGGCTCTTGAACAATCAGTTAAGGATCTCCAGGCACAAAATGCACAGTTCCAAGAGTTGATCCTGAACCTAACCAAGGGGCAGGATGAATTGAAGACACTGCTGGCTAAGAAGAAGAATCCTGAGGACAACAAGGATGATCAACTAAAACAACTACAAGCTGAGATGACAGGAATGAGGATCCAGATGAATGGCCAAGTGGCTCTTATCCAAAGTTTAGCTCAGGGGCAAGAAGAGCTAAGGACCCTTGTCCACGAACCTCAAAGTAATAGAGTCAGGGATCTAATTGTCAGTGAACCTCCATTAAAACAAGTTGATTGGGTTGAAAGGAGGATGAGGATAAAAGAGGGTAAGAGACAGGTTGCCATTGATTATTCTTCAATTGAAGAAGAAAGACCTGATAAGGTTAATCCACCTCAACGCCAGAAAGGTAGAAGGCAGTTTATCAAGTTCAGCACTCCAATGTCACACGTTTTGCAATGCCTCTTGGAGATGAAGCTGGTTTCCTTGGAAAAGTCTCCTAAAAATCCTAAAACTTCCTCTCCTCGCTATAATCCCAGGGCAAGGTGTGAGTACCACTCCAACAGCCCTGGACATGATACAAATAACTGTTGGGCATTGAAGGAAAAGATTCAAGACCTGATCGACGAAGGAATCATAGAGGTTACTCCAGAAGGTCAAGTTGAGTTCTACTATCGTCCATCAAACACCGAAGCTTCAAGGCAAGTAGCCCAAAGTAACAAGAAAGGAAGAGTACCTATGCCTGTTGAGATATGGGGCACCTTGGGGCATCCAAGTGGCAAATTTGATTTCATGGTGAAGTATACTGCTCCTCAAAGTTCACAGATTGTAATTGAAGACATTCAGCCAACTGGATGGGACAACATTTGAATTTTCATTTGTAATTTCTTTTATTTGTTTGAACACTTACTATTATGTTAAACTTTTGTTTTCATTAATGCATTGCGTATGTTTGTCTTGAATTAATCCATTCGTTCCACTATATTTTGAATTATGCTTCTTATTTCTATCTTGTGATATTTAACTCCTGATAAAGCTATAAGCCTGTAGAGGGAGGATGACGAAAACAATACCATAATCTTATGCAGTATGCTTTTGAACAGACTATGCTGACGATGTACAGGCATTGTTTCAATTCCTAAACAGTGGAGATATAAGGAAGTTAATCCCTAGTCAACCCTTTTGAGCTTATGAAGTAGGAGTTTTTATTCTCGCACAAATTAAAACCCTTATTCATAACCCGGGACAGGGTAGTTACTCAGTTAACTCAAATATGTCAATTATCTGTGTTGTACACAACTAATGATGGTTCTCGGTAATCATTAAATCTGACAGTCAATATCCAGCAAAAGAACAATTCACTAAGTCAAAATCTATGAAGGAGACTTAGTAAAACATTAAGACATCCCGCTGACTGTAACCTTGAAATAAGCAGTTCAGGCAAAAAGAAGGGGATAACAAAGTAAAAAAAAAAAAAAGAGGTCACTATGAATCCTCAACAAAGAAAGATGACTGAAGGTTCAAATAAACTTTTGGTTGCCAAACCATCACAAAATATCAATGTTACAATACCACACCTCTGTGGAATCTCAATGCATAAGTTAACTGAGTATAGGACTGGAGAACATCATGGAGAGTGGGTTGGGTACAAATAAATTTGAGCCTTTATCTTTTGTTTCTTAAACCATGAACCAGGCCACGTTATAACCCTTTAAAAGTCCTAACTGAAGCATGGTTAGTTCGAAAGCGTACTGCTACAAAAAGGTATCCTGACTCCTTTAGGGCTTATTATAAAACTTGAGTTAATATCACAGTTTTCTAAAAAAAAAAAAAAAGTTTTAAAATGATTCTTTTCCAAAAAATTCAAGACAGACATAAGCATTACATTTTTGAATATATTTGTTTGCATATACCTGAGTGTTTGACAGATGGAGAAACTTACAAGATGAATGTTCAATGAACCAAAGTCCTTCCGATGAACAAAGTTGCATCTTGGATCAAAGTCCATGTATACAAAGGGGCATAATCATTATCTCACAATCAAGGGGATAGGCCATGATACTGCCTAACTCATTTGGGGCAATCAGGACAAGATTCAACTATGTTTAAGCAGCCAGAGGCAGATCTCCTCATTTATCTGAAGTACCAAGGGTAACAGTACAGAATTCATAAGGCCAGGGGCATGGTCATTGTTTCCTAATCAAGGGGGCATACCAAGTTACTGTTCAATTCATTCGGGGCAATCAGGTCCAGATTTACCAATGCTTAATAGCCAGGGGCAGTTTTCCTCATACAATTGAATTACCAAAGGTGACATTACAAAGTTCACAATGCCAGGGGCATATGCTTATGGGGCATTCTACTTGTCTTTTTTGAGATAGCTCATTACAGATACTTCCATTATGGGACGATTCATCCTCAACCAAGGGGTAATGCTTTCTTTGCAAATCTGGTATCCGGAGAATACACGGTCCATTACAACCTGAAGACACATTCCTCTACCTTGATTTTCTCAGTGGAAGTCATTGTGGGAATTAATTGTCTACGCCAGTAGTATCAGATGGTGTCAATATCATGTATTCAGATCCAGCTATGAGGATTTCTGGAAAGGTACTCAGGAAAGTTAAAGAATTTCAGGAGCCATAGATCCAATTGGTTATACACTCTCGAAGTTGAAACGATTCTGTTTTCAAGTTCAGCTTTACTTTTCCCTCTGAATCCAGATTTACTTTTACCCTAAGCGAAACGTCCATTGGTTATGTTTGAATGTATCATGCTTTTGAATATGATTGATGTTTACCAGAAATGCATGAAAATGCAGTAATAGTATTTACTAAGGAGGAACGAGGGAAGGATTTCAACAAAGCTTCGTCGGTTCATCTTTACAAGACAACTACAAACCTTCAGTAGGACAAATCCATCTTCATACAAGTCTCATCTCCCCTGGAATTTATATCCATCTCTTTTATCCTCATACGGATATTTGGGAAATTACTTTCCAATAAGAGTACGACGAACGAAGACGGGATGTTATATCTACTCTACTATCAAACGAAGACGAAGGTTATATGTACCTTACTATCCCCAGCAGACGGGAGGTCATATATACCTTACTATCCCCAGTGTACGGAAGGTTATGTATATCTCCTCATCAAACAAGACGGGGACAAGTTCCTCATATTCTTCAGCAACGAATTGGGATTTATTTTCCCTGGCCAGCAGTTGTTATACAAAGATATCCAGGCGCTTCCGGCAGTATCATATCATACATACATCATTTACATCATACCATAGCATACATACCCATGAATACATAATACATTACTTAGGTGCATCATGTTATACATACATACATAATACATGAACTAATACTATTTATACAGAATGCTACCTTGTTTCAGGTTAATTATCCAACAAGCAAACTTATGATCTTTGGGACTGCTTTATTGTAACCTCAGGGTTATTTTATCCTCCTGATGAGCTCACACTATTATTTCAAGACTGCATTGGAGTTGTCATTATTGATGTCTCCATCCTCCTGAAATCAGTACTTCAAGACTGCATTGGAGTTATCATTATTGATTGCTCTATCCTCCTGAAGACATATCACACTATTATTTCAAGACTGCATTGGAGTTGTCATTATTGATGTCTCCATCCTCCTGAAATCAGTACTTCAAGACTGCATTAGAGTTATCATTATTGATTGCTCTATCCTCCTGAAGACATATCACATTTCAAGACTGCATTGGAGTTGTCATTATTGATGTCTCCATCCTCCTGAAATCAGTACTTCAAGACTGCATTAGAGTTATCATTATTGATTGCTCTATCCTCCTGAAGACATATCACATCATTATTTCAAGACTGCATTGGAGTTGTCATTATTGATGTCTCCATCCTCCTGAAATCAGTACTTCAAGACTGCATTAGAGTTATCATTATTGATTGCTCTATCCTCCTGAAGACATATCACATCATTATTTCAAGACTGCATTGGAGTTGTCATTATTGATGTCTCCATCCTCCTGAAATCAGTACTTCAAGACTGCATTAGAGTTATCCTTATTGATTGCTCTATCCTCCTGAAGACATATCACATTATTATTTCAAGACTGCATTGGAGTTGTCATTATTGATGTCTCCATCCTCCTGAAATCAGTACTTCAAGACTGCATTGGAGTTATCATTATTGATTGCTCTATCCTCCTGAAGACATATCACACTATTATTTCAAGACTGCATTGGAGTTGTCATTATTGATGTCTCCATCCTCTTGAAATCATTACTTCAAGACTGCTTTAGAGATTTCCATTGCTCTATCCTCATGAAGACATGCTGTTACATCAGTATTACTCCAGACTCCTGACAGCTTTCATTATACTACTAAAGAATTTTCCCCTAGTGGCATCTTTAAGCCCACTCGATCATGTTCAACCAACCATCAATATCATTCTATGCACTGGTGAGTGCAAATTTTTGGGCTTTTGTGTTCAATCCCCTTCAACCTTCCAGGTTACGACTGGCAAATATACCAATCTAACCCCTCAGGTTTCAAAAAATTGAACAGGGGCAGCTGTTGCACCCCAAAATTTGCCCTCACAATACAAGACTTTGTGTTCTAAGAAGGTTCACAAGGTTCACAAGTTTTCCAACACTTGCATAACCTTTCATGAGGTTCAGGAGGTCTACAAGTCACTTCTTGAAGGTTCACAAGGTTCACAAGTTTCTCAATGCTTATATAACCTTTCATGAGGCTCATAAAGTCTACAAGTTACTTTATGAAGGTTCACAAGGTTCACAAGTCTCACAGTGCTTTCAATACCTTTCATGAGGTTCATGAAGTCTACAAGTTACTTCTTGAAGGTTCACAAGTTTCACAATGTTTACAAAGCTTTCCTGAGGGTCATGAGGTCTACAAAGCCACTTCATGAGGTTCACAAGGTTCACAAGCTTCACAATACCTCCCATGAGTATCACAAGACACTTTATGAAGATTCACAAGGTTCACAAAGTTCACAATTGGTCAAAGGAGTTGACAATTCCCTCAGACAATGCACCTCCTAAGCAGTGCATCCAAAACTAGGGTTTTGACTTTAATCAGGCTAAATGGACTTCCAATACCTCAAGTGAGTTTCATAACATCTTATATGTATATAAGAACCCCCATGACAAGTTTCAAGACTTTTCTCAAAAGTTTGCTCAGTCAGATAATCAGATAAGTCAAAAACAGTCAATGCAGTTAAAAAGTCAAACTGAGGTCAACTGTGGTCAAACCAAAGTCAAACTTCATGATTTTTTGCCAACATCAAGTATATGAAGTAAAATTCATCATTTGATCAAGGGTTGATCATGATTCATCAAGGAGATTCCAGATCATCAATAATCAGGAATTTCTAAATTAGGGTTTCCTCAGTAAAAGTCAACTGAACTTTGACCAGGCATAACTTTCACATACTTCATCACCAAGTCTCCATCCAAAGCTCATTTTGAAGGAAATTGAATTCTCTACAACTTTGATGTTGAAGGTTAAGCCCAAAAATGCTTCATTTGAAAGATATGATCTAAGACATTATAGGTCATTTCAAAAGTCAACAAAAAGTCAACAACTTCAAAAGGGCATAACTTGAGATTGGTAAATGATATGGACCTGAAACCAATGGGGTTGTTTAGAGGACTCTTCAAGCTTTCCAAAAAGTCCAAGAACATCCTCATACCTTTAAAATTGAGGGAGATGTGCCCTTGCAAAGTTGGACAATTTTGTGAAGGTTTATGTTGAAAAAGGAGGTTCAAAATCATTTCTTTTCAAATGGGCCATTCAATTTGTGACCCAATCCACTTCATAATGCCATGCACGAAATTTTCATGATATTCTCATATTTTTTATTTTATTTTATTAATTTACTATGATTTATTACATTTTAAATCATTTTAAATTTGAAAAAAATATTAAACATGAGAGAATATTTTTGTGATTGGATCTAGAAAATCATAAATGATGATTGGAGTCAAAAGAGAAGGAAATTATAAGATCCCTCCCAAAATAGTAAGGCATTATGATCAAATATTTGAAAATTACACAATGATCTTTATGAATCTTTTTTGGATCAAATCTTCACACAACCAAATGGTTTTTCTGACCTAAATCAATCCCATATATATACATAACATAAACCTAATGCAGATGGACGAAATTTAGCAGCTCATAGGTAAGTTCAACATTCAAAAAATCAACAAAAAAGTGAGAATCGGTTTTTGAATTTGAGAGCTTTAGAAGGTAAATGAAGAACATAGACATGTTCATTGACCATCCATGAAGCAAAATCATCCATCACATGCATCCAATATGCCCCATATTGCCAAACCCGAACCATTCTTGTTCATGATTTTTCTTTTTTCGATTACCATAATTTATTGCATTTAAATGAATTTTGACTGTTTAATGTTGTTTGTGATGTTGTGTGGATTGATTCTGGGCAGGAAAAGTCAAGAAACAGTACCTAATTCGTGAGATGCCATATTAGGGTTCATGACCTCCAATTAGGGTTTACTGATTTAATGAACATAAATAATTTCTAAAACCATGGCTGGATTCTAATTGATCTCTGGAACATGTTTGTACTTTCAATTTTAAAAAATTGTATGGTTTTGTTGCCCTTTGAGTTTCGCAGGTTTTGTTAGGGTTTCAATTTCGCAGGAAATTTCGTGGAAGATTTTGCAGCAAAAATCGAAAGTCACAAGGTTGAAGATGAAGACTGTTTGGCGCGAATTCATATTTTTGAAATTTGATTATAAAATATAATATATTCTTTCTGTTTTGTATCACAAGCTTGAAGCTTGTCCCAGTGGAAGAGTGCGTGTGTATTTGATGAAAGGTCCCTGGTTCGAATCATGTTGGGGCCATTATTTTTTGTCTATTTTTCAGGATTAGATAAGACATAATATATTATGCGTTAAAGTCATTCAGCTAGCAGAATTGGCTCTCCCAGCCCAGCGGTAGCGCGTGTGTCTTATGAACAAAAGGTCCTGGGATCAAAACCTCCCCCAGGCCTTTTGTTTTTGATATTTTTCTGGATTTCTCAAAACAAAGAATAAAACAAATCTCTTGCTCTCCTCTCTTGCCTGCGCACCCAATGGCCCAGTGGTAGTCACTCTTGAAAGCAAGCATAGGGGACTGGGTTCAAACCCCAGCCCCACCAGGTTCCTTTTCTTATTCTTTTCTTTTTATTTTCATGTTTAAATTAATTGTTTAAAATAATTAGTATATTATTATTTATGTTTTAAAATATGTATATATATATTATATAGTTTAATTAACCTTAAAATAATTCTTTAAAATATAATAACACTCTTGTTTTTCTATTTAAAATTTTATTTTGTTTAATTTATGTTAATTAAAATAATATTATGTAAATATTAAAAATAAATTCGTATATATATAAACCCTAATCCTAAAAACCTAAAAAATATTTTTTTCTAACAAACCCTAATTTATATTTCAAAACCTAATTCTATTTTTTTCTTAATAATTTATTTTCTAATTCTTATTATAATTATTATGTATATAATTTTTAATATAGTTAATTTTTGTAAATATAATTATAAGTCAAATTAATTTTCTTTTAATATTTAGAAATAATTTAATTTAGGATAATTATATGATTAAAAATAATTTGTAAATAGAATTAAATTTTAATATGATACTTAAAATATATTTTTTTTTTATATGTATATAAATTGTAAATATATATTTATAATGATTAAAATTTTGTAATCATAATTTATTTAAAAAATGATTTAATAATTAGTATGTGAATTAGAAAATATTTGGTTGTGCATATTAATTTCTTGGTTTCCATTACTATTGCTAATTATATTGTTATTAATTTTTGCTTATTATTAACCTCTTAATTAATTTTTATTACTAACCATATCATTATTATTTTATATTTCTAACCTTGTTTATTGTTTCTAATTATTATTATTATTATCTTATTATGACTAACCCCTTTTATTTATTTATTGCTAAATTATTATTTGCTTATTATTTATTTTTGCTCATTATTATAATTTTGTAATTGTTCCTTGGTGTAAAAGTTTGTAATAATTTATGTATTGTGGTTAGTAATTAGGGAGTGATAACATGTATGATATTTAAAATCAATTTAGAAAATTTCTAATAAAGATAATTAATTTAAACATTTCACACACGTAAGTCGATTTTAAATCGCCGTCTCACTTTCTAAGGATATCCCTCTTGTTGCCTACGAATAAATGGTTAAGTGGGGTGTATAAAGCAAGTCCTTCGAGTAAAAATCATCAAAGTCCCTTATGTTGCCTATACGAATCGAGTCCCTTCGGAAAAATGATGATAGTCCCTTATAAATGCTTATTACACCCCACCATTGCCTTCAAAGACCAAATTGCCCCTTTACATGTCCCTTAAACATCCAAAGTAAGGACTACCTACTTCATTATAGTAGGGATAGTCTTACTAAGGAAAGAATAAAAAACAAGAAAGACCTTTAAACATTAGGGAAAGTTACTTTTAAATACTTAAGCTCATTTCAAAATTTTCTTCACACTTAAACAATTTTCAAACAAATTTTCAAACATGTTTTTAACACATCCTTACATGGATTATTTACTAACTATTCTGAAAATTTTGCTATTCACACACTACACCTTCAAAACAATTCAAAAGTGAGCTTAAGTACCTAAGAGCCCATGGATAACCATGGATGAAAAGGATGCTAATACCTTCCCTTTTCATAACCTACCCCCCGGACCCAAAATAATTCTCTAAGGTCTTTCCTGTTCTTTTATAACCTTTCCTTATGGATAAAATAAAAGTCGGTGGCGACTCTTGCTATCCGCAACATTGTTTAAAGTCAGTTCACCGGGTTACAGTTGGATTATTTGAATTTATTTTCCTCAACTGCTGTGTTGAGTTGCTTTCCCGACCGCCGTGTCGATGTCTGTTATTTATTTTCCTCAATCGCCGTGTTGAGTTGCTTTCCCGACTGCGACGTCGATGTCTGTTATTTATTTTCCTCAACCGCCATGTTGAATTGCTTTCCCGACCGCCGTGTCGATGTCTGTTATTTATTTTCCTCAACCGCTGTGTTGAGTTGCTTTCCCAACCGCCGTGTCGATGTCTGTTATTTATTTTCCTCAACCGCCGTGTTGAGTTGCTTTCCCGACCGCCGTGTCGATGTCTGTTATTTATTTTCCTCAACCGCCATGTTGAATTGCTCTCCCGACCTCCATGTCGATGTTTGTTATTTATTTCCTCAACCGCCATGTTGAATTACTTTCCCGACCGCCGTGTCGATGTCTGTTATTTATTTCCTCAACTGCCGTGTTGAATTGCTTTCCCGACCGCCGTGTCGATGTCTGTTTTTTTATTTCCTCAATCATCGTGTGGAATTGCTTTCCCGACCGCTGTGTCGATGTTTGTTATTTATTTCCTTAATCGCCATTTTGAGTTTTGTTTTCCCGACCACCGAGTCGATGTCATTTCAACTATCTTTCTCAACCACCGAGTTGCTGTATTGTTATCCCCAGCGGTCACCTTTGAACTTGATAACTCATCACATCAGATAGTCTGTTCTCGTTCATAACGTCAGTTGGTTGCATCGAGCCACTGCGTTTTTTTTACTTTGAATTATTTTGCCATCCTAAAATGTCAGTCCGTTTCATTGATCTAACGCTTTAGATTTTCTTTTGTTTTGTTTCCCGTCGGTTGTTATTCTTAGTGCCAGCAGTTACACTTGAACCTGTTGACTTATCACTTTGAATACTTCCCGTTTTCGTCTCGTGGTCCCCAACATATTGTTATCCCTAGTGAGTCTTCACCCTCAGTTTCGTTTCTATGGATCACCATTACAATTTACCTTCATCATTTCCCGCATACCATATTCAGCGTATTCATCGTTAAAAATCAGCATGCTAGGGTTCATTGCATCTCGCATGTCATATCCCCAGCAAAACAAGGAGTCCTTCATAAGTTCATGGCATGCCGTTGCATATAGGGGCAAAATTTTCGGTTATTTCTATATTTAAATACCTTTCACTCCGATTTTATGAGGATTAACATCACTCATTCTATCTGGTAAAGTTATTTAAATGGGGGCAACTGTCACACCCCAAATTTTACCCCTAACTTTTTCATATCATATTTTCCATCTCATCATTAGCATACCAAGTGCATACCAGGTATTCTGAAGTTTTGCAGGAATTATAGGAATGATCTGTTGGTTTTGTAACATTTTGGATATCTGATCGTTTGGTTCAGGAAATTAGGGTTTTGTGCTTCGAAGTTTATATTGGTGGATTGATTTCTTAAGCTATGGATTATGGAATTTTAAGTTTGAATCATGGATGTGTTCAAGACCTCAGGACACTTGTGGTTTTTATTTGGTGCGGTGCCTCAATGAGAATTGTCGATTTAAAGTTTGGAAGATTTCTTGTGAAGCAAGTTTCTTTTGTTACTTGGATTGGAAGGAAATATGAATTTCTAAGTTTGGTTTTCAACTTAGATGTGGAAGCCGAATTTTTGTTTTTTATCTAGGTGAGTTTTTGTTTTCAACTGGAGTTGGTAGTATCTATTCTTGTCAATTCTCAAGTGCCAAAACTACTTCAAAATTCCAAGTTTTATTTTTTTAGTTCTAGTTCATTTCAAGTTAATTTCCAAACTCCACTTCAAGCTCTCATGTCATGCTCAAAGTTTTTACCATAAGTCTATCTCCATTTCATTTTCTTTTCAAGTTGCAATTCCATTTCAAATTTTCAATTTCCATTTCTATTTATTTTCAAGTTTTGTTCCAAGCTTAATTCCAAAAGTTTTCATTTTCTTTTCCAAACTCAATTTTTAATTCCTAATGTTCTTTTTCACTTCAAATTTGAGTTAATATTCTATTCCAAGTCTCCATTCAAATTCCAATTCCAAATCACAACTTCAAATTTTTTCTTTTCTATGTGTAAAATTCTAATCCATCTCAAATGCTCCCAAATTCACTTCTAAGTTTCAATGTTACAAGGATTCAAGATTCATTCCAAATCAAAGTGATACAAAGTTGTTTTGCTAATCCTAAGCCAAACCTCACGCTAAAATTCATGCTCTCATCGTGCCAAGTATCTCTTATGCCAAGCATCTTCAAGTCTCATCCAATACAAAATGAAAAGGAGAGGATATTGCATAATACATTGGTATTTATCCTTGCAACAAATAAGTTTTTTTTTAAATGAGATGTTTCATGATTGGTACAGAAGCATATATGTATAAAAAAAACCAAGATGTCATCAATCAAGAATGCATAACGAAAAAATATCACAAGTTTTCTTGACTATGTTTGGTTTTCAATGCTACAAGACACATTCCCTCATCGATATGCCATCAAATCCATCATACGAAATGTCACTTGTTACAAGAAGATAAAAGTCTTAACTCTACTATGTCAAAATTGATCTTGAGGGGGAATTTGTTTTAATTTTAACTCAAGTTATTTATTCCCCTTTGGCATTGCATCAAGCTTCGAATGATGAGGAGATTTGTCCTCAACATCATTTCATGTTCCATGACCATCATAACGGTATTTTACCTCATCTTTGAAGCAAGACACCAAATCGCAAGTCAACAACGATATAGTTTCTTATTAGCAGTTATCCATCTTATGTGATTCCTATGCCTTGAGTCAAATTTCATCCAAGCAAGGTCACCTTCAAGTTTTTTTATCCTCCTCAAGCCGGTGCATACATGTTAAGAGAAACAACAAAATATTCATGAGCAAAACAAGTTTTAATGAACAAAGTTTCATCAATCTCATGTTTACAAGTCAACACCACAAGCAAATTTCAGCAGCAGGTAGTACAACAACAAACACCCTAGCAAGTTTTAAAAAAAAAGCAAGGATACAACAGCAGAAAGTCGTGAGGACCCTTTTCTCATCAGTAAATTTCACAAACAAACAAAGAGGAAAAAAGAATAAAGACCTGCTGCATAGCAGGACTGCAGACTGCTAACACCAAAACAGATCTTGCATGCAACCCAGAACAACCCTGTATTTTTGTTTCCACCCAAAGAGGAAAAGCCCTTCCCTCCAAAACAAAATCCTGCAATGTGACAATGACATTTCAGTGCAGAATACAAAATATAACAGGTCCATATATCATAATTTTAGCAAAAGCAATATCTAACCATAGAAATTAACAATGGACATTGCTTTGGTGAAATATTCTTCAGATTCAAAAATTTACATAAACCCTAATCTCCCACTATTTAAAGGGGGGACGATTTTTTCAAAGAAAAAAAAATCTCAGAAAATTCACAAAAAGAAAACTCCTAACTAACAATACAGAGCCGCATCCGAAAACATTTTTTTATCAGAGGCAACAAACATAAACCAACAAAAATAACCCTAGCCGTAACAACGTCAAAATGTCTACCAACGCATCGAACCACATCGAAACAACAGAAGCAGAAGAAGTAGTTTGAAAAGGACGAGTTTGAAGCAACAGAAGAAGGAAAACGAATAAAGAGCAAAGGAGTCAGAGTACACTTAACCGAGTCTTTCACCGGAAAATTCTAACATCGGACTTGCTCCAATAGGTATTCCGACCTTTCCCTTTCGTTTATTGCTTGCTAGTGTGAGTTTTCTTCGTCGTGGTTCATGACCTTGTTCGTATTGTCCGATTCGTTTACTTTTTAATGAGGCTAGGGTTTTGTATTGAGTATAAATTTAAGATGTTTCGTTAGGTTTCTGATGAAACGAGATTTAGAATTGTGTTAGGGAGAGTTTTTTTTTAGTTTGTTGAGCTTTTCAAGGTGGCGCTGTCGCGAATCTTCTTCGTGGCCACCGTGATTTTTTTTTCTTTTTTTTCCAGTTTACTCGCGATTTGCAGAGAGGAAGGAGTGTGAGATATTGATTTTTTTGAAGTATTAAGATATACGCGAGGGTTAAGGTGAAGGAGGCGAATAATTTTGAGATTGAGAGAAAAGATCGAGAGATTAGAGCGAAGGGGTAGCTTGAGTTGTTTTTTTTTTTGGTTTCTAACGATAATGGTTTTTGTTGTACTTTCTGGATTCTGAAAAAGGGCATAGCGGTTGTTTCATTTTCAGGGTTTCATTCCCTCTTCATACACTAAAACCAAACCGAGTCGCGGGTTGGACCCGACCCGCTCTCATCTGCATGCGGATCCTCCCTTTATGGACCTTCCTGTTGGGCTTTCCAGCAACCCCCCCCCCCCCTTTTTTTTTGTTTTCACTAAGTTTGTTCTTGGTTTTTTTATATGTTTTATGATTTTAGTTCTTTTAAGTTTTATTTTCTTATTTTTCTTTTAAAATTTTTTTTTGAAAAATACTTTATGTTAATTATTTATGTTAACTAATTTTATTTAATTAGTTTATTAATTAGTTTTTGGTAAATAATTATATTTAGATTAGCTTGGTTAATTTTTTTAATTATATTTGTAAGGTGTTTGATTATTTTCTTTTCTTGCTCATCATTAGTCGCACGATGATAATGTATGACTTGTACACCATGAATCTCGTTCTCGATTTTCGATCATAAATTGTTAAGCGAGACAATATTTCAAAATAATAATTAAATCTTTTCAAAAAAAAATTTATTAAGTCATGGTCCAACGCCAAGTAAAACATTTATACGCCAACATTTTTCACACACGTAAGCCGATCACTATATGATCGCCATTTGCACGACTCTACGCGTCTTAATTAATTAACAAGGAACTGAGCTTCAGAATCTAGCATTCCGCGGGTCTTTAATGAACCACACCTGAGCTAGCCCCACGCGTAGTGTTTCATTTACTCCTTCGTTATTAAAAATATTAAACCCTAAAACATCCAAAAACAAACGCAACATTTAATTCACAAATCAAATAACGGAGGAACTGGATTTTGGAGTCTAACACTCCACATAATCCTTGAATTAAATCACTCCTGGGCTAGCCCCACACGACGTGGTTTATTCTCCCTCTCGTTCCTAAAATATCTAATCGTATAAATTAAATCGCGAAAGAACTGAATTCTGGAGTCTAGCACTCCACATAATTCTTGAATGAAATCACTCATGGGCTAGCCCCATGCGACGTGGTTCATTCGCTCTTTCGTGCTTAAAAAAATTTAAAACTTACCAACCAATTCAAATCATTTTTTATAATTAATCAGCGAAGGAACTGAATTCTGGAGTTTAGCACACCACATAATTCTTGAATGAAACACTCATGGGCTAGCCCAACGCGACGTGGTTCATTCGCCCTTTCGTTTTAAACACCTTAACAAAGGTCAAAACATTTTCTCTAAACGAACATTGTTTAAATCTATCTATCTCGCAAACAAGCTAGCGCTTCAGCCTCCACCGTGAGTAAAAGCCAACGCTTAGCAGTAGAAAGCGTTTTCAAACAATCGTTCATTAAAAACCACAAATCGTAGTTGCACGAACTACGAAGCTCTGACTTTCCCATTGCACAAGGGAATACGTAGGCACATGGATTTTAATCCTTCGCGAGCACAATAATAAAAAATTTAATCTTTCCCTCGTAATAACAATAAAAACTTTCATTTTCCTTAAAACAAACATCTTAGCAAATCATTTAGAAGACAAATACATTAATCAACATTTAATTGCACAGTTAGACTAAGAGGTTCCCGTTGAGTACAACGGACGTGGGGGGTGCTAATACCTTCCCCTTGCGTAACCTACTCCCGAACTTAGAATTTGGTTTCGTTGACCATTTCTTATCCTTATTAGGTTGTGTCTATATCTCCCTTTTCTTTAGTTAGAATAAATAGAATTAGGTGGTGACTCTGTTGTTGTTCTTTCCGCGTCCCATCGCGAGGATCGTATTTTTTCGAGGTACGACAATATTTGATTTTTATGGAATTAAGACCAAAAATGAGATATTTGCTCCCTTCACTATCTGGCCATTTTGATGAAATTCTGCCACCATTTTCATTACATCCCCCTTGATCACATTCCAAAATTCTTTAACGAACCCGAAGTTCACTCCATCTGGTCCCGAACTTTTGTCACTTTCACACTCCCAAACTGCAACTTTCACTCCTGCCTCCGAAAACCCCTACATTAGCTTCTCGTTGTCCAACTCTCCAATAACTTTAAACTACAAGTTTATCGGGACCGTTTGCTTTCCTTTGGATTCGAATTGCTCTCTGAAATGATCCTCCACTTCCCTCTTTATCTTTGAGACCCCATATGACTTTTCTATCGTCTTTATCTATGTAATACCCTGTGTTTTAATTAAATGATCTGGATAATGTTAATTAAGATCAATAGGGTTCCGGTGTTCTCTGAGAGTTTTTAATTAAAATAATTAGCGGAATCGATGAACTTAAATTAATTACTTAGTATTATATGACTCAGAGGTTTTATTAAATAGTTGACTCAGAGACATTTTTGGATACCCTCAATTTAAACCTATTACTAACTAATGATATTATATCAGTATATAATTATATGAATGTTTTATTTTATAAGAGGGAAAGTTAGTAAGAAGGGAAGAGAAGAAAAAAAGGAAAGAAAAGGAAAGAAGAGAAAAAGAAGGAAGAAGAGAAAGAGAAAACCTAGAAGCTCAAGAATTCTTGGATCATCATTCTTCTTCATCAATCATCATTTTCATCAAACTCCTCGTCGATTGCAAGGTGAGTTCTAGTTAGAAGCTTTTTCTTTTAAGAGTTTCATGTTTTAGAGTTTAGGTTAGATTTCGATAAAATTGTGAAATCGAAGTTTCTAATGGATAAAATGCTGAAATAATCAGGTATAAATAGTCGGGTTACATATATGTTAAACCTCCTATAATTGCTTGGATGATCCATAGTGTTTTGGTTGAGTTTGGGTGGGTTTTGTGATGAAAAAACAGGGTTTTTGAGCTTCTGCAACCGGGTTAATCGATTAACCAAATGGTTAACCGATTAACCAATGAAAAAGGCGTTTTGCGTGAAATTTAGACTGGTTAACCGGTTAACCAAATGGTTAACCGATTAACACTGAGACAGTTTTGGAAAAACGTTTTAAAACCCGTATCTTTTGAATCGTAAGTCTGTTTTGGTACCCGTTCGAAGCGTTGGAAAGCTATGACGACGTATTATCCAATGGTATAGGAAAATATTAATTTTGGAGTGGAAAATATTTTGGAATGGAAAATGGTTCACCAATGAAGCTTTCACACCAATGTCTCATTTCAATCGTCCAGGTCGCACACCGATGACTCCATCATCACATCCAAATTACTCTGGTATGGGTCACGACCTCATTTACGGCATGTCGTCCTTCAATATGCAAGACTTAGTAGAAATGACAGGATATCTGAGGGAGTCTAATGATGTTCTGGAGTCCTCAATTCCACAAACACTCGGGGTGAATCAACAACAAGGACAACGAGTGCAGCGAGTGAGGATACCTAGGGGATGTGGAACCGACGGACATTATGTTCAACCCGACCGTAGTCATTAAATTATGTATTTTTAATTATAATTAATTATTAATATCATTTTATTTTTCTTCTATTATTAATATCATTTTAAATTATTTATTTTTTAATTAAAATGGAATATATAGGTAAAAAATTCCACTTATTTCCAAGACAAACAAAAAATTGAAATTCACACACTTAAGTATGTCGACTCCGTCTGACTTTGTTTTTACAAATATACTCGTTTGTCATGTTGTAATAAATTGTCTCAAAATTTTAATACCGACATGGTGCTTCAAGCCTTATCTATATGCTGTACACACCGCACGTGTCATCTATGAATCACAATCACTTTCAGTACCGACATGGTGCTTGAGGCTAGAAAAAAACTAGTCATCTATTTATCCATATGCACTTGTCTTCTATGAATCACAATCACTTTCAGTTTTCGATAAACACATCAACGCGTGTCCCTGTACGCGGCGATTATACGTTACTACGTGTCAGAAATTATAATTACCGACATAATCTTAGATATTTGTTTCAAATCCAATACATCCATTTGCTTATAAAACATCCCGTTTCATTTTATCAAAATCACAAAACAAACTTCTTAAACAACAACAATCTTTAAAACAAAAACAAAAACAAAAACAAAAACTTCACCTTGTTTTAGCTTGTTAGTGAAGAATAACAATAACAATGTCTCAGTATCAAAACCAATCCGGTGCTCAAACAGGTAACACCGATGAATATGGAAACCCAGTAAACCAACTTGATCAATATGGCAACCCTGTTAGTGGCGGCGGGTTAGCCAGTGAAGCCGGTAGACAGCAATTTGGAACTACCGGTGGTGCTACTGATCATGGTCATGGTCATGGTCAACAACATCGTGGAGTTGATCAAATCACAGGGCATGGGACCCACACAGGTGAAGTAGGTGGTTATGGAACCAAACCTGAGTATGGAAGCACCAACACTGGAAGTGGCTATGGAACAGGAACAGGAACAGGGTACGGTGGAACTGGAAGCACTGAGTATGTGAGAGAGGAGCACCATGGAGATAAGAAAGGGATTATGGACAAGATCAAGGAAAAGATTCCTGGTACTGAACAATCAAAAACCAATACTGATGGAGCAGGGTATGGAACAACTGGTCAAGGGTATGGGAGAGAGGAGCATCTTGTTGATCATGGAACAACTGGTCAAGGGTATGGGAAAGAGGAGCATCGTGTTGATCATGGAGAGCAGCAACATGGAGAGAAGAAAGGGATTATGGAAAAGATTAAGGAGAAGCTTCCTGGCTCTGGACACTAGATCATGATCATGGTTAATACTTAATATAATAAATAAACTTTTGGTTTGAATAATTTGTTTCATGTGTGATGTATTTTATAGTGTCATGTAAAAGATATGATAACGGATATATGAATAGAATAAAATAATGCTTGTTTTAAAATAAATCTTATTTCTTAAAACAAGACACTATTATCATTAGAAAACTTTACATTTTCGTAATGTTGAATATTATTTAATTTCATATTTGACGTAAATTAAATCATTTGTAAACTATGCTTAGTTGTTTGGAACAATGTTTTATTGTGAGGAATTTATCACTAAAATATACCAGTTCTCACTAAAATAGTTGTTAGGAATTATAGATGAATGACTAGAATGAGTGAGAGGTGCTTGTGAACACTTTAAGTAGATGACTAGAATGAGTGAGAGGTGCTTGTGAACACTTTGATATTTTTAAAGTAGAAGCTTGTGAACACTTTTGAAGGGAAATTATTTGGACATGTTTTTTTGCTTTCAGTTGGACTTTCAAGTAAATTCTAATATGAAGTAAATTTAAGCTAACTTTCAAGTAAATTCTAATATGAAGTAAATTTAAGCGTGAAGATAGCGAGAATATGTTTAGAAGTGAATATCTGACTCTCCTAAAAGAGAGGGTATTTATAAGGATACCTGGTTCAGATTTACGGGCGCGTGTCCATTGACTAAGTTCATTGTCTCCAATAATCGGCAGTTGATCGCGTGATAGATGTTAAGCGTGTGTGGGGAAGATCCGCAATAAGTAACTGTTCTATTTCTCAACGGTTAAAGGTATTGGATCGTTTGTTGGATTTGTACCCAAAATTAAGTTGGATTGGGCCTCAATTGGACACAGAGCACCTGTTAGGCTAGTCCAGAACAGGAATCCCCAAAATTGTTGTACTTGAATAAGGATGGTATATAACTTATGAGTTAAGTTATGAGTAGGTGATTATCTTTAGGGTTCTTGTCAAGACTCGGGCAGCTGGTGTGTGGAGAAGTTCCACATACACTAAGAGGAAATGGATATGTCTTGAGAAGACAAGACATTTTTCACTTTAATGACACGTTTTGGTGGCGCAATAATAATTTATGACACCTAGGGGGCTAGGTCTAGGTCATAATTATTTGACTTTTGCATTTTTCTATGCGAGCTTAAGAAACTGTAAAAGGGGGAAAAAGATGTTCATTTGGTCATCTCACGTGAATTCTTCCTTCCACCGTACTTTTTTACTTTACAATTATCTCACCGGAATCTTCATCATTACTCTCGTTACCTCGTCGTCAGTCTCCATCAAAATCTGCAATGGATCAAGGTAACTTCATCTCCTTCTTTTCGCTTTCTTGCCTGACTGATGAACATTTATAGGATTTCTTATGAAGTTCATGGAAATCTTCAAAGTTTCCGGGAATCTCCATGAATTTCTGAAAATTTCATAAATGTTCATCATGAATGTATATATGTTAGGATGAACTAGTAGAAGATGAATATTTTGATCTTTGATCTTTGTTAGATTCTGGTTAGGATAATTTAGTGTTGTTGACCGGGCATTAGGTCGTCGTAGACAATGTTCGCGTATGAGGTACTTTTCCCTGATAGGACCCTTATTTTTACAATCGATGAGGATTCTTCTGGTGCGAGGATAATTTTGATATGTTGGACTTGTTTCCTTTCATTTTTATCTAGAAAAAGGGTCGAGCTAGGGACACGTCCTCGGTCCTAATCGTCGCCATCTCACTTGACTTGCAGTGGAAGGGTGGATTTGAGATCATCAAATTCATTGTATTTCCTCTGCTTTTCAAGTGAAGAGTCGAAACGTTGACCATGGACTGGAATACAGTTTTTCTGACAAAGCTCTGGGTGTCGCGGACGTCCCCGTTGCTGATAAAACATGGATCATGGACGAGCCTCAAGACATGGCCTTCCAGTTCGCTCTAAATAATTCGGACGCGTGGAACCGAATAGAGAGAAGGAAGAAGGGGGATCTAGTGAAATGGCGGGAAAGACCCCCCAAACACGATTAGAGGATATGCTCGCACTATCCATCCACGCGGTTTCCTATGTATGAGTTCGAATTTCGTGAGCCTGGGTATCGTTTATCCTTTAGCGACTTTCAGGGGGCAATCTTTACGCATCTCAAGCTTACGCCTTCCCAACTTTATCCCAATGTCCTGGCGTTTATTAGGGCCTTCGAGTTGGTGAGCAAATATCTGAAGATAGGGGTGACTGTGAGCCTTTTCTTCAAGGTCTTTCACCTCCAAAGGAAATCCCAAGGTGGTCGACACAGCTGGGTGTCGTTCAAGCAACCGAGCATACTCTTCAAGGCGTACTTGGAGTTTGTTCGTGACTTTAAGTATAGGTTTTATGTAATTTAGCCTTGCACCCAGACAACCAAAGATTCCCTTTACTACAATGAGGTTGTCGAGGGTAGGGAACAAATGGTGGCCAACTTCCCGCTAGAGTGAGTGGATGCTCATTTCCAGAATAAGAGTGATCACTACATCACCAAGGACGAAGATTTGAATACCGACGATATTGTCATATTATACTTTTATTAACTTTGTTGCGAGCTTCCGCTCGTCAGAACTCGTGGACTCTGACAGCCATATGCTCTTTAAGAATAACGGGCCGCCTGCTACTTAAGTTATGCTGATTAGTTCTAAGGCCCTACTCAGTTGTCCGAACAACGAAGCGATGATGACTCTTTTAGGTGGAATTTCGATCTTGTAACCCTGATTTTGGGTATTTAAATTATATTTGATTTGCTTTTCTTTTGTCGTGCAGATAAAATGGTTGAGATACGTGAGCGACTTGTCAAAGCCAACAAAGGGAACCTGAAAAAGGGACCGAAGACAAGGGTCGAAGATGTTAAAGATCAGGCTACGTTGGAAGGGTACGTTACCTCGAACAATCCTTCTCCAATCAGTACCTCAGCAGGTACCTTTCCTCTAGGAAAAAGACAAAGGGTCGAAGAGAAAACCTCTATACTCAAAATCGCAGTTGTGCATTCGGGAAAATTTGTTCTGCCCCAATGCGTTACTCAGAGGTCGTTGTTTGATGAGGGGTCATCCGTCCAAGTCCCCGATATGGACGCTACAACCATTCTGACTGCTGACTGCAAGGTCATGAGGTCAGAGTTACGCCAGGATGCTGCGGGGATGATGAGGATCCTCGAAATTTCCCTTAGCTTGAAAGATGTTGAGATTGTGCCCAAGAAGGACTTGACTGCGGCCAACAAGAAAATAGTTGACCTAGAGGAGGAGAGTGTGGAGCTTTACAATAAGGTGCGTAAACTTGAGGGGCACCTGGAGGCAGAGAAAGAGTTGTTGATCGAGCTGAGAGGCGAACATGACAAAGAGAAGGCTACTATTGAAGAAAATAATAAGTTTAATGAAATGGTTGCAGATCTGGAGGGTGCCTCAACTGTTGACGAGGACGAGACCGAAGAGGAGGCGACTATGATGATTAGGGTTGAGTTGCTAGCTCGCATCCGTCTTCTTGGGCAAGATAACCTGGCCATGGCTTCCTTCGGCTTCAATAATGTTGTCGACCAAATCAAGGAGAAGAACCTTGATTTGGAACTGATTGTTGATGACATTGGTCCCCTACATCGTGTTGAGAATGGCGTGGTGATCCCTCTAGATGAGGAATGAATTTATGGCATGCATACCATGTTTTTAATTGCCTGCGTGCCTGTAGACAGGTATTTTCGACGCCATGAAATCAGAATCCAAAATAACATTTCGACTAGGGAATAAAATGTGTCCAGAGGTTAAGTTCGACTAAAGAAATGTGAAGGACATTTTTGACGTTTTCGACAAAGATAGGAAGTGAAGTTGTTTCGACAACTTCAATGAGGTTTAGTTAAAAATGGACAAGGTTGGTCTTCGACAGGTTTGATAGCTTTGAGGAGACGTGTTGTTTCGATGTAGGCGCTGAAGTTTGAAATTCAAAGATAAAAGACGTTTGCAGAAGGGACACGTGGAAGCATTTGATAGAAAAGAACATGCTGAAGGCCAAATTTTGAAATGTTTTTCGAATGGCGCATATGAAGTTGGAGAAATAGGGAAAGACAAAAGAATATTCAAAATAAATGGAAATTACTTAAAAAGGTACAAACCAATATTGCAAGAAGTAAAAATAGCCAAAGATTAAAATTACATATAAGAGAAAATAGTGTACTTTGCCAAACAAAGGGCAGTAGATTCATTACAAACAGTTTACTGGTGAATTAACTAATACATAAAAAAGCTATCTCTATTACAATTGAATTTTTTTAAAAGATTTCTTAAACTCATCAAACTTCTTCTTCTGAATTTGGATTCGACGCTCACAAAAGCTCTTGTTGGTCGAAAGGGTATCAATTTCTTGAGTGAGTAGTTGAGCCCTTTCAGCATGATGAACCCCCACTTCTAGCTCCTCATCAATCTCTTTCTGATTAGGCTTCTAAAGAGTCTCTTTGCACTTCTTCTCCTGAGAAATTTTCTTTTGAAGTTCAGCCATATCCTCCTCCCATTTCTGAATGTTGGCGTCACATTCGACAATCTCTTTGGCATAAGCTTCAGAAATCTTCTGCAGCTCTGTGATTTTGTTGGTCGAAACAGTTGTAGCATACCATTCAACAAGTTGGGTTTCATATTTTTTGGAGATTTGTTTGGAAAAATCCTTCAGACGATTCAGGTCAGCACTCACCATGTCGACCAGGGTGGTCAGGTCCATCACGAGGCTACTCACTTTAGCAGGAGACTCCAAGACATTGACTTGTTTTAGGATCTTCTTCAAGTCGAAGCAGGCAGTTGAATTTGCATCCAAAACCTTGAACAAGTCCACGTCAAGGATTTTTGCCTTGATCTCAACCAGGACAGCTTCAAGAGAATGTGCGATGGAAGTGGCTCCTGAAGTAGTCAAAGTGCTTTGAGAAGAGTCTTGGAAGTTGAAGCGGGCACTGAGTACAACTTTGAGATACTCCAAGGGTTTCTGCACTTTGAGATTCTCAATCTCTTCACGGGAAAGAGTTGTCGAACCAGTTGACCCTCCTTTCTATGAGTCAAGATTTGGTTGGCTTAGTTGCCCTTGGTGTGACCCAACGTTTTCTTCCTTCGACTTGTCACCATCACCACCAGTTACTCCTTCTTTGATATTATCACCTTCGACCTCAGCATCATCCTTCAAGTTTTCGTCCTGCTGATGAGAATTTGCATTTAGAGGCGGAGAAGAAGAGCGGTCGTCAGAGTATTGAGGAGAATCAGGCGTTGGTGGTTCTTCCGCCTCTGGTTCCTTGGTCGGATGTTTAGGAGAAGAGGGTGTTGGACTGGTTCGTTATGTTCCCTGCTTTTATGGAGTGTTGTCAAAATTAACCTGCAAATAGCCCAAAATCAAAAAGAGAAAATATATTAAGAAGATAAGGGTTAAATAGTCGAACAAGGATTTACCTGAGGAATCTCAGTGTGAAAAGCAGAATTCCCACTTTCTGCGTCCTTTACTTGCACATTTGCAACTGGACTTGGTGGAGGAGTTTCTTTCACTATTTTGGCTTTGGACTTTGGAGTGGGAGATTTTGTAGGTTTCTTTCGTTTTTGGGGTTGACTTGGTTCTGGTGATTCATCACCAGATTCTTCACTAGGAACCTTTTCTTCTGGTTGTTTTCTTTTGGGCATAGGTGGTGGTTTTCGATTTGCCTAGACATGGTAACAAAAGACAATTTGGTTTTTGAAAAGTGGAAAGGAAGACTGATCTAAGATAAAAGGACTTGTACCTTAGTCTAAGTTTTCTTGGTGACAACAGATGGATCTTTTTCCATCACATCAGTAGTGTTTTTGACAGCAGCCCTTTTGGTTTGGACTTTGGTAGCTGAAGAAAACAAAATGGTCAGAGAAAAAAAAGATACAAGTTCAGAATATCGAAATAAAGAAATTGTTGTCGATTAAAACACCTTCAAGAATGGGAGTTTCCACGTGCACATGTTCTATTCCAATATGGAGGTGTCCTTTGTAATCATCCAAAGTGAACTTAGGCGGAACCACTCGCTCAAAAGGTTTTTTGGATTGTTGGCGGAGGATTTTCAAAGAATCCCCACAAATAAACCAATCTAGAAATGGAGGGCTCAACACCACCCTAAAGTCAGCAGAAGGAAGAGGGGAAACCTTGGTGGATAAAGATTGAAAGCTAGCTCATATCATTGTTCTTGTTGAACATATGAAGGCAATTTCTATCTATCCAATCTCTCTGTCAACTTATGTTTTAAAGTCACTGCTGCTTCGCTTATGGTTCAACTAAGTTCCTCTAGTTTATAGATGGTTTCAAAATATTTTTGAAACTTTTGTATCTCTTGGATATGTTGTCCTTGTTGGAGTACAAATAGAGTAAGAGTTTTGTTAACGATCCACATAGATTGTTTTATGATATTTATGTCGTTCTACAATTGCTTTAGCTTGAGACTTATGGTAACAAAAGAGTTTTGGTTTTTGTATCGAAAATAAGACTTTTGCATTCAAATAAATTCTAACAGTTAAAAGTATTGGTTTATAAAAGATTTAAAAAACATATGCCAAAGTTAAGATTTGATAGGTTTATTCGCACATTGTTTTTGATCAAGTGACAAACTCTTTATAATGATAAACATATTCACAATATCCTCTCAAAATACTTATTTCTAACACATAATGTGGGATTTATCATTTTGATCCATTGATGATCTCTCACTCAATCTATCAAAATGATAATATTTTAGTTCAATACAACGTGAACTCCAAGTCCATAACTATCTCTAGCTTATGTCCATTGGGTGATAAAAACCTAGGTTTAATGTTGAACAAATTTCTCAATCTTGAAACAACACAAAATATGTTTTATCACGACAAAGCTTTCATCATATATTCATCATCAAGAGTTCTTACAAGAGGATCAAAGACTATACATGCAAAATAAATACCTATCTACCTTCTAACCATGACATACTATGAGTTAGCTCTCCATTTCCATGGGAGCTTCCATCAAAAGAGAGAGATGAAGAAGAATGAGCATTAATGACAATCTCTTGACAATCAATGCACCGATTCTTCGAAAACAAGGTAAAAGTATTGATTATGGTGTATTTCAGTTTGAAATTAAATGTGACATTCTAAGAAAAATGAGGAACAAATGCTTAAATACAAGCTGAAAAACGCATAGCTCGCAGAGCTCGCTATCATTAAAAAGTTAAACCGCCATAGCTCGCTGAGGGAGAAACTTGCTGGAAGATTCGCTGAGCAAGCTTGATTTCTTCAATTTCTTCAAAAACTCCAATGCAAACATTGTGATACCACCCTTGGAGTAAATGAACAATGAATGGTCACACTTTGATGTAACAAAACCAAACTGAAGAAAAACTTCATGTAGCTTTTCATACCAGGCCCTTGGGGCTTGTTTAAGACCATATAGAGCCTTTTGCTGCTTACACACAAGTGTTTTATCAGAGCTGATAAACCCTGTTGGTTGTGTCATATAAACTTCATCTTGAAGTATGCCATTTAAAAAGGCATTATTCACATCTATTTGTTGAACATCCCACTGATGAGTTAAAGCAAGAGTCAGAAAGACCCTGATTGTAGTAGGCTTTACAACAGGAGAGAAAGTCTCAGTGTAATCAAAGCCTAGCTCTTGATGAAAACCTTTTGCCACCAATCTGGCTTTGTATTTCTGAATAGTACCATCAGCATTTTGTTTGATTTTGAATACCCACCTACAACCTACAACTTGCCTTCCAGGTGGGAGAGAAGTCAAAATCCATGTATTGTTAGTTTGAAGAGCATTGAACTCCTCAGTCATTGCCTGTTTCCATGTTGGGTTGGCTAGAGCCTGCTTGACACTTGTAGGTTCAGTCTCTGCATGAGCTAAGAACACCTTAGGTTTCACCTTCCCTGTTTTAGACCTTGTCTGCATAGAGTGATTATTAACAGTAAGAGGAGCTTGAGTTGTGCCTGATCCAATTGAGAGTGACTGAGATGAAGCAGAACAATGTAAGGGAGAGGAAAGAGTAAGTTCATTAGAATCAAATGATAGAAGTTGAGCTTTGTCATAAGAAACTAAAGGGCTCAGATAATGATTTGTGTCAAGTTGTTGCTGAGAAGTGAATGGTTCAGCACTGTTAAGAGAAACTAAGGAAGTGGGAGTGAGAGGTATAGCAGGTGAGGAGTTGTTTGTATAAGATGTGTTCTGATCTTGCACAGTAGGAGTAGTCTCTTCTTGGACAACTGAAACACCCTTGGGAGAAGATAAAGCAGATGTAATAGCAGGCTGCTTAGGACTTTGTGCTAACTGGGACTCTACAATATTGAGGCCAGGCTGTATAGTACTTGGTGAAATTGAAATATCAACAACTGTTGGGAGAGGTAGGACAGTTGTGCCTGAGATAGAGGGTTGGATGTTATCCTGAGCTGGACTTGACAAGATTTGATTATTTTCAGCTGCAGGACTGGTATTGTGAAGCTAGCCTATATCTTGAGAGGCTTGTACTTGTGCAGTGCTTGTCAATTTATTTGGGTGGGAGACTGCTATAGCAGGTAAGCTAGAAGGCAATGCAGAACTAGTACTGAGGGCCCCTCCTGCTTTACCAGGTCTAGGTAGCTCAGTATTTAAAAAAGATGGTATACCAGGCAGTTTTGAGGACCGTGTTGAACTAACAGCAGGTTTCAGTCCTATTTCACTAGACTTTGCCATAGAATATGGAAACAAATTTTCATTGAAGACCACATCCTTTGATATGTACACTTTACCATTCTTATCCATACATCTGTAACCTTTGTGTTGAGGTGAAGGACCAATAAAGACACATTCTTGACTTCTAAGTTGAATCTTGTGTTTGTTGAAAGGTCTCAAGTGAGGGAAACACAAACAAACAAACACTCTTAAGGTGGAATAATCAGGTTGTTGGTGATAAAGAGCATGGAAAGGAGAATTGAACTGCTCAAGTGCAGAAGAAGGCAGCTTATTTATGATATGAACAAAAGTTGTGAAGCTATAATCCCAAAATGAAATTGGTAGGGATGCATGAGCAAGGAGTGTCAACCCCATTTCAACTATCTGTCTGTGTTTTCTTTCTACTGTCCCATTCTGATGGGATGTATGAGGACAAGTCAATCTATGTGAGACACCAAGAGCAGTTAAATAGTTTGTAAAGGGTCTGAATTCACCTCCAAAATCAGACTGGACAACTTTAATTTGAGTCTGAAATTGTGTTTTGACAAAGGCATTGAACAACTTAAAAGCATGTAAGGCATCACCTTTTTGCTTTAACAGATATAGCCAGGTATACTTAGAATAAGCATATACAAAGGCAATATAGTATCTAAAACCTGTGCTTGACATTTGTGGAGATGGTCCCCATAAATCAGTATAAATCATATCAAAAGGACTATTATACACAGTTTTAGAACTAGGTGCAAATAACCTATGTGACTTTCCAAGACTGCATGAAGTACAAATTGAATCACAACTTTTATTATCATGAGAAATATTACACAAGTTCAAGAATTTGTTTACAAACTTGACATTAGCATGGCCCAACCTGTGATGCCACAGAGTGCTATTATTACAATTGACAGAATTAAAAGAATTGGATTTAGAGGCTACAAAAGGTTGAATGCCACCACATGATGAAGAGTTGTTATTGAGACTTAGAGAGCCTTTGGTCTCTAGGATCTTCTGAGTGAAACAATACAAGCCACAACTGTCAAGAACTCCTTCAGCAATGGTATGCCTAGAAGCCTGTGATTTTATGAAGCATTTGTCAGGAAGGAATTCAAAAAAGACATTGTTATCTAGAGAGAACTTTGAGACTAAAAGTAAATTCCTTGTAATAGAAGGAACATGTAAGACATGATTTAGACTCAGAGTACAATTGGGACTGGATTGAGACCTAAACTTCATATTACCAACTGACTCAATATTAAGTGTCTGGCCATTGCCAATGTAGACTCTATTATTTCCCTTGTAAGCTTTCCTATTAAGTAAAATGCTAGCATAATGGGTAAGGTGATGAGATGCACCTGAATCCGCAAACCATGCCTGAGAATCAAGTTCAGATGGCAAATTGTACTCTTGCGTGTAGCCCGAATTCTTCCTTGTAGTTGCCATAGAAGAGGAGCCTTCGGCAGCACTGTTAGAATTGGATGGCACGAAATTCTCATCAAACCGATGCCAACATGTAGAGACCTCGTGTCCATATTTGCCACAAAGCTGACATGTAGGACGATTCCCAGTGGTGTAACGACCTCTTCCACAGCTTCTACCACGATTAAACATGCCTCTGCCACGACTTGCTAGATAGCTTCCTTTGGAGTTACCATTGGACTGATCAACATGAGCTAAATTGGCTGCTATCGTAGTAGCAGCTAGTTCTTCGCGAAACTTGTCTAATTGTGCTTCTTGCACATATAGTAAGGCTTCCACATCACAGAGTGACGGCGATATCGTATACCCATACATTTGCATGACAAATGGGTTGTATTCCTCAGGAAGCCCCTATAGAATATAGTCTACTTGATCCTGTTCCGTAATCGAATCACCAACAACTAACAGAGAATTTGCAATTGCTTTGATTCGTAGCACATATTTCGTAACAGATTTCGTACCTTTCTTGGTGGACTTCAGCTCAACACGCAATTGTCGAACTCTCGCCTTCATCTGTGCATTGAAGAATTGGTGAATCTTGTCCCAGACTTCAAAAGCATGTTTACACGCAAGAACCCTAGGCAAGACAGATTCAGAAATGGTGGATAACAACCAGATAAACAAAGTCTGATCTTGAACAATCCAAGATTCGTACTCCTTGGACACCACACCTTCAAGACGATCTTGATCGGTCTTGAATTTGGCCGGAATCTTCGGATTAACCACAAGCTTATGCATCTTGTGTGAAAGAATCACACCTTCAACCTGTTGATTCCACAGAAGATAATTATTTTCCTGAAGCTTGACGGAGAGTTTCGGTCCAAACGCATTTGTTGATTTCACCACACCAAAGCCATTGGAAAACTCATGATTCGGTCCATATCCGCGAGTAAACGACTCCATGTTATCAGAGGACGCCATAACCGAACCTTTGGAACGAGCTGACGAACACACAGTGAAGCTAAAACCGCAACACAGAGGATGAATCACCCACAGAAAGGAACGAACAAGAACGGAGAAGTAGGGAAGCGTAGGGATCGAGAAGCAAATGATACCAAGTTAGAATTCAATGAATCACCATTGTGGTGAATTGAGAAAAAGGAAGAAGAAAGAAGAGTAAAGAAGAGAGACGAAAGAAGAGTTTCTCTGAAACTCTCTATGAGTGTATTCTTTTATTATATTATTTAAAGAAAAAGTACAGCTAATGTATATATACAAAAGAAGCAGCTAGTAGTAAGAAAAGGGAATTGGTTAGAGGTTGTTATAACAACTTAACCTAACTAAAAAACTACATAATATTACTTATTTTCCAAATATACTCTAATAGTTAGGATTAGCAATTTTGCTTTCTAAACATACAACATTGTATTTTTTTTCTTAGAAAATTAGGACATCAACTTAAGTATAACGTTGAATTCACGATATTGAATTCCTTTGAATCTGTTACGATAACTCGGGTTTTGTCTTTGACTATTTCTAGCTCTACATTGAAAGTTACAACTTACTAGAAGTTGTTGTTAATTGCATTTGACATTGGAAGAAACATTGTGCCAAGGTTTTTGTCAAATCTTCCCTTAACTTGCTAAATTGTTTTGCTAATATAGAAATAGAGTCAATAATATTTTGATCAGTGCCATTAGATGTATGGTCTTATGATCAAAACATATAATTTCTTAAACGTCACTCTTTTATTTTTTTTAGCATTTACGAAGATAAACATTAACATAATTTTTATAATTTTATACTTTAAAAATGTAATATACGCAAATCCACTAGTCCTCACTTATTTCCAAGACAAACAAAAATTGAAATTCACACACTCAAGTATGTCGACTCCGTATGACTTTGTTTTTACAAATATACTCGTTTGTCATGTTGTAATGAATTGTCTCAAAAATTTTATACCGACATGGTGCTTCAAGCCTTATCTATATGAATCACAATCACTTTCAGTACCGACATGGTGTTTGAGGCTAGAAAAAAACTAGTACAACTAGTAGTCCAATTCAAGCCTTATCCATATGTCCATTCAGCCATGGATATGGATCCTCTGCAGTGCATCTGTTGCTGCACATTCAGCCATTATTATGAATCACAATCACTTTCTGTTTTCGATAAACACATCAACGCGTGTCCTTGTACGCGGATATTATACGTTACCACGTGTCAGAGATTGTAATTACCGACACAGTCTTAGATATTTGTTTCAAATCCAATAGATCCATTTTGCTTATAAAACATCACGTAGCATTTTATCAAAATCACAAAACAAACCTCTTAGACAACAACAATCTTAACAAAAACTTCACCTTGTTTTAGCTTGTTAGTGAAGAATAACAATAACAATGTCTGAGTATCAGAACCAATATGGTGCTCAAACAGGTATGACCAATGAATATGGAAACCCATTGAACCATGTTGATCAATATGGTAACCCTGTTGGTGGTGGTGGGTTAACCGGTGAAGGCGGTGGACAACATTTTGGAAATACCGGTGGTGCTGTTGGAACTGGTTATGGTCATGGTCAACAACATCATGGAGTGGATGAAACCGCAGGATATGGGACCCACACAGGTAGTGATGGTGGTTATGGAACCAATCCTGAGTATAGAAGCACCAACGCTGGAAGTGACTATGGAACAGGAACAGGAACAGGGTACGGTGGAACTGGAAGCACTGAGTATGTGAGAGAGGAGCATCATGGAGATAAGAAAGGGTTTATGGAGAAGATTAAGGAAAAGATTCATGGTACTGAACAATCAAGAACCAATACTGATGGTCAAGGGTATGGAACAACTGGTCAAGGGTATGAGAGAGAGGAGCATCGTGTTGATCATGGAACAACTGGTCAAGGGTATGGAACAACTGGCCAAGGGTATGGAACAACTGGTCAAGAGTATGGGAGAGAGGAGCATCGTGTTGATCATGGAACAACTGGTCAAGGGTATGGGAGAGAGGAGCATCGTGTTGATCATGGAACAACTGGTCAAGGGTATGGGAGAGAGGAGCATCGTGTTGATCATGGAACAACTGGTCAAGGGTATGGAAGAAGTGGTCAAGAGTATGGGAGAGAGGAGCATCGTGTTGATCATGGAGATGGACAACATGGAGAGAAGAAAGGAATTATGGAAAAGATTAAGGATAAGCTTCCTGGAGGATGTACTGGACACTAGATCATTATCATATGATCAAGATTAATATCTATAGATATATGGATATGATCATCAACAATAAATAAACTTTTGGTTTCAGTAATTTGTTTCATGTTTGAGGTAAGGGTGGATTCTTATCTAGCCATAAAAAAATTGTTAAAAGTCCATTGGTTCATGTGTATCCTAGTTATTTGATGTCATTAAAAATTGTAATCTATTTTATGTATTTGTAATTTAATTCCTTTACATTAATTGTTATTTAGCACCTTAGTAAATTTGAAATTTGAAATTGTTATTTTCTTAAATGGTCCAAATTCCCATAACATCTCTTTCACGGTCGTTTTCAGTTTTAGTAATATATTTCTTTGTATTTTTTTTTATATTTATAATCAAGATATTATAAAAGGGAGAAATAATGGTTTTCCAACCTGGAAGCAAGCCCTATAAAAAAGAGATTACAAATTAATTGAAATTACGAAAGAAATAATAAAGGTTCCTTACTAAATTCGTAAAAATTATAATTGGCTCCCCGCAAAAGGATTACCTCTAAATCAAACATTTAATCCCCCACGCTGTATTGTCGAAATTCCAAACTTCCGAACGAAAACAAACACTATTCCTAGACACTCATAAACTCCAAGTAACCGTTAGTCAAACCAATCTCATTTTGTCTCTATTAAGATTCTTTACACGACAAACCAAATACCATTTTATAAAATTTGAAAGGTACTCTTCCTTCTTAACTTTCAATTTATCCAACCAACTAGTAATTTCTCTCCAAATCAATTTAACCACACAACAAGAGAAGAAAGAATGGTTTATAGTTTCCAAATCCATCCCAAAAAAACACATTTTAAAGAATCAATATAAAAATTAATACCTCTAACCCGCCAATAAATCCTTTGTTGGAAGCCTATACAAATGTAATCTCTAACCAAAAACTTTGATCTTGAAGGGAACATCCACTTTCCACAATAAAGACAAAGTTGAATCGTACCTATTGATGGGACCAAAAGGAATCCAAAAGGAAGCATAAAAATTGTAACATGACGACACGGAGTACCTCCCATCGGATCACTATCCCAACGAATAGAATCTCCAACATCTCCCAAAATATCATGACGAAGTAAACAATTTTTTAGAGTTATCAAGTCTTCCATGATATTGTTTTCATGAAGAAATGACCCATGAATACCAAAGTCACCCCATGTCCACTCTCCTTGAATCCATCCTCCCAAGGACGCTATGGAAACCCACTTTAACACGGAAGCCTCATACAAAATCGGAAAAACCTCATTCAAAACCACCCTATCCAACCACTTAACCTTCCAAAATGGAGTAATGTAACAATTTCCAACTTTATAACTACAACCATCAACAAAAGGATCAAAACTAAATTTCTTACCAGCCGAGATGATATCCTTCCACCAAAAAGACAAAGATGAATCTTTTAAATCTCCTCCCCCACGGATAACTTTAGTTTCCATATCACCATACCGCGCTTTCAATAAATCATACCAAAATTCATTTTGATTGTTAAGAATCCTTCATCTCCATTTATTTAAAAGAGTCAAATTAAACTCTTCCAAATCTTTAATGCCTAACCCCCCTAAATCACATGGGAGACACACCTTCTTCCAACTCACCCAATGAATATTTCTTTTCTCCTCCGTACCTCCCCACAAAAATTACTTTGAATCTTGGTAAACTCTTTCACTACTTTCGGAGGCATTTTGTAAAAGGACATGGTAAATATGGACAAAGAGCAAAGAATAAATTTTAACAAAGTGATTCTCCCTCCTAGATTTAAAAATCTATTTTTCCACCCCATAACACACTTCTTCATCTTCAACAAGAGAGATTCCAAACTTGAAAATTTCCTAGGATTAATTCCAATGGGAATGCCAAGGAACACAAAATTACTATCTTCCACCTTACAAGAAAAGAGCAAGCGAAGCCGCCTCCAAAAAATAATTGTTAGTATTAATGCCAATCAACTTACTTTTGTGGAAATTAATACCTAGACCCGAAACAACTTCAAAAGCTTGTAAAAGAGTCTTCATAGCCCAAAATTGCTTCCATCTTTCCTCACCCACCAATAATGTATCATCCGCAAATTGAAGAATATTAACCGCATATCTTCTCTCAACAATAAAGCTCTCGAATTCTCCAATTTCGCAAGACTTCCTTACTAGGCCCGATAAAGCCTCCGCCACCAAAACAAATAGAAAAGGTGAAAGAGGGTCACCTTGACGTAAACCCCTTTCTACTACAAATTCCTTCGTAGGACTCCCGTTAACCAACACCGACATTTTGCTTTGAAACACCAAAATTTTCATCCATTTCCTCCATATAATACTGAATCCCATCTTGTCCATCAAGAATCTAAGAAAATTCCAATTCACCCTATCGTAAGCTTTTTCAAAATCCACTTTAAAAAGTAAACAATTTCCCCCCATTCTTTCTAGCATAATCCATTACCTCGTTGGCCACCACTACTCCGTCTAGTAATTGCCTACCGGGAACAAAGGCATTTTGACAAGGGAAATAATAGAATTTAAAGTGCGTTTCAACCTCCCGACTAAGATTTTAGCAATAACTTTATAAAGACAACCCACTAGGCAAATATGGCGATAATCATCAAGAGCAACATGATTAGGAGATTTAGGAACCAAAGTAAGAAAAGATGAAGTTATAGACCTTGATAGACCATTACCTTCATGGAAGCTCTTGCAAAAATGAATGAAATCCTCTTTAAGAAAATACCAACACTTATTTATGAAAAGAAAAGTATATCCATCCAGACCCGGACTCTTGGATTCACCACAACCCCCAAACCGCTTCTTTAATCTCTTCTTCAAAAGGTCTTTGAAGTTCCAAATTATCCTCCCTACTAATAACTTTAAAATTAATCCCCTCCAACACAAGCCTCTCCCTTTCTAGTTCTACGAATTTAGAAGAGAAATGATCACAAACTTCCTCTTTAACCTCCTTAACCGTTTGAATAAGACCACTAGATGTGGATAAAGGGCCTATATGGTTATGCCTATTTCTTTCCTACATAACTTTATGAAAAAAGCCATTATTATAATCGCCCTCCTTCAACCACTTCAATCTTGATTTTTGACAAAGAATATTCTCCTTAATTCTCAACTTCCTCCAAAATCTACTAGTCGCTTCCTTCCGGTTAAAAATGATGTCGGAATTAATACCCACATCTTCCACCTTCACCCTCTCATCACCAAGATTAATATCGCTAGGCCCTTCCTCCATTTCCAAATCTACCCTTCCGAATACTTATAAATTACACCACTTTAGTTTACCTTTAAGGAGTTTCAATTTCTCCTTTAAGACAAAATCTCCTCTTCCTTCTACCTTTAACGCTTTCCATTCCTTCTCCACAAAAGGAATAAAAGAACTATAATAAAACCATTCGTTATTGAATTTGAACGGTTTAGGACCCCAATTCATGTTATCCTTCGTCAACCATATATGGCAATGGTCCGACAAATCTCTAGGATCAATAGTTTGACCGATGATACTCCACCTATTAATAATAGAGTCTGACAAAATAAATCGATTAATCCTACTCATAGATAAACCATCCCCACAATACCAAGAGAACTTCTTCCCTTTACACGACACATCCACCAACATACTTTCTTCAATGAATTCCCCAAACGCTTTCATCTCACTATTGATACCTACCTCCGCTCTCCCTTTCATTTCCCTACTACATTTGACCGCATTAAAATCCCCTCCAATGATCCATTCCCCATCATCAAACCTCTTCTTAAATTCCAACAAATTACTCCACAACACATTCTTCAATGCAAAAGAGCAAGGAGAGTAAACGTTAACCACATAATAAACATCGGACTTCCAAACAAGCTTGATTCCTAAGAAACCATCCCCACGAAAACTCATGAGAACCTCCCCCAAATCCTCCCTCCATAAAATAAGAAGACCCCCGGACATTCCAACCGCATTGGAAAAAGAATATCCCAAATCACCATTGCTCCAAAAACTATTGACTAAAGAATCGCTCAAATTTGATAATTTAGTCTCTTGAATAAAAAAAATGTACGATTTCCCCTTCTTAATCAAAGAATTAATTATTCTTCTTTTAAGCACATTTCCTCCCCCTCTAATAATCAAAGACCCAATTATCATAAGGAACAATTCACATTCTCCATCTGAACCACCTTAATTCCCTTATTCACCTCTTTAGAATTAATACTACTCCTCATTAATTTATTGCGCCCTCTTTCACCTACCCCCAAAGCTTCTATGGCCTTCTTCAGTTTGAGTCCACATTTACCATCTAGAAAATTCCATTGCTTTAGATTATTTCTAATCATGCCAGACAAATCTGACTGCTCCCCATGATAAAAGCTGGTGCTGCAATCAGACTGAGAGAAAGAATTAAATTCACGAACAACCTTATCAGTACAAACTGGTTTCCTCTTGAAAAGAATATCCTCTGCCACCAGCATATCCTCCCTACAAAACCTGCCTTTAATCGACTGATCAGTATGTTCGGGAAGAGGCTCCGAAACAACCTCCAACTGTTGCCCTGTAAAAGAATCCTGGAGCGGGTGAGAAACCAGCTTGGACTTAACTCTGGATTTTCGCCTCTTATTCTTGGAAAAAATCACTCCAGTCCCAGTTACCTTGCCTCTTCTCCTTAACTTTAAAGACTTCTTTTGATTATTAAAATCCTCCATCATACTACAGAACTTCAATTTCTTAAGTTTATGAGTTTTCGAAACCGCTTTAACCCCCCACCCCCCCCCCATCCGAGTAACAGCCACAACACATCCCTCCCCCACCTCCTGTTGGACCTGAACAGAGGTGTTCCGCTCTTCCAACAATAAAAGATTCGATTGAATGCCCACAACCGCGGTATCGATACCACCGCCTACATCATCCTGAACCAACGAAGCATTACCACCAGAAAAGCCAACCCTGTCAAGTAAAATATCAGTTGGAATTGTTGGATTTCCATCTGCCACAGAAGCGTTCAAGCAGCCTAAAGATTCAGGGACAATAGTATCAGAGCTAACAACCTTGTCCCTGTTGCAACCTGCAGACTCAGCTACCCCTGCCAGCATCTCACCTCTCAATTGGTCCTCCTTCTCAGAAAACACCTCAATACTATCCAATGAAGAAGTAACTTCATCCCCCAAACAAGAATTTTTATCGAGAAAATCATTCAACCGACCTTCTTCCGAAGATGAAGAAACTGGAATAGAAACATAATGCAATGAATGCCTTACTGAACTACAAGTCGTCGATATGAAAAGCTCTTCTCTAATAGTCAGCTGCACCTTCTTCCCGTCGACCTCCATGCACAAAGAATTTGGGATCCTAAATGTCACCGGTATAATGATTCGAACTCTCGCCATATCAAGAGAACAACCTTTCGCTGTGTTATCGTCCATACTGCAAAAAGATCCCAAGGAATTAGCAACCTCCATGAAAAAGTCTGTAACACGGTGGGAGAACTGACTTTTTAGTCATGTTGCAGATAGCAAGAGTTGCCTCAAACTTTTATTTTATCTATAAGGAAAGGACATAAAAGAACAGGAAAGTCCGTTTTGAAAAGACTTGGGTTCGGGGGGTAGGTTATATAAAGGGAAGGTGTTAGCACCCTTTATATCCATGGTTATCCATGGGCTCTTAGTTACTTAGCTCACTTAACTGTTTTTTGAAAAGAAAATGTAGTGCGTGTTTAGAAATTTTTCTAAGTACTTTGTAATGATCCTCATATGGATGTATACAAAGCCTTTAAGTTGAAAAATGTTTAAGAAAAGTGATGTGTGAAAAGTAGTTTTAAAGTGTGAGCAAGTAACTATGAGATACCTGCCCTAAGCTAAGTCATTCAAGTTCTTTTATGTTTCTTCAAGAGTAAGACTATCCCTATTATTAAGGAATAAGTAGTCATTACTTTGGATTTGTTAAGGGACAGGTGTAGGGTCATCGTATGGTCAAAGAAAGCAACAAATAGGGGTGTCTTTAGCAATTTGAAGGGACTATCATCATATTTACCGAAGGGACAAGATCATTATATCGTAGGCAACCTCGTAGGGACTTGATCTTTTAAGTTTATAGGGACTTGATGATTTTTCTGTTTGAAGGGACTTCGCTTAAGACACCCCTATTTTTGAGGGACTTGACCATTTAAAGAAGGCAACCAAGAGGGATACCCTAGGAAGTGTAGACGACGATCTTAGATCTACTTACGTGTGTGAATGATTTATTTCAAATATTTATCTTATTTAATTAATTTTCTAAGTCTATATTAATTTTCAATTAGTTTTCACTCCTTATTTACTAACCACACAATTAAATATTTACAAAGAAAATAAAGACGGAAAAATAAATCTATAAGCTATTACAAGGCTTTGGCAGATACATAATAATCGGATAAAAATAAATTATAAAGCAATAATAATGGATATAATAAAATAATAAATAAACAATAGTAATAAAGCAATAATAATAACGCAATAATAATAATAATAATAATAATAATAAAGTAATAATAAAAAGATTATAATTTAAAAAGAAATTATTTTAGGTTAGGCAAATTATAAATTTTTTTAGAAGTTATTTAAGAAAGTGTGAGTTTTAATAATTTAATAATAATAAAAGAATAAAATAATTACTTATTATATTATAATTAAGAAAACATTATTATTAATATACAAAATATAAAATAAAAGAGTCATCAAGAAAATTTTAGAAAAAGTACTAATTTAATATTTACAAAATAAATAAAGAATAAAGAAAATACTAAATTATTAAATTAATCATGAATTATGAAAAAGATATTATATTTATCATTATTATTTAATTAGAATAAAAATGGTTAATTAGATTTTATTTACAAATATGAACATACAATAGAAATTTAAAGTAAGATTATAAAACTTTTAGATGAACAAATAAAGTTATTAAAAAAATAATTAAGACTTTTTAATTAGAAAATTTTAATTATTTGGTTATTTATTTACAAGAAATATATTTATAATAAAAATTATATACAAAAATAAAAAAAGTGAAACTTTTTACAAAATAACATTTATTTATATTTTTATTAGGTTTTTATTTTAATTTAGAAAATATTTATTCTAATTAACTTATGATAATAATAATTTAAATAAACTATACAAAAAAAATGAAAACAAGTAAAACAAACTTGTATGAGCCCGGGGTCAAACCCAGGTCTCCACCTTATTCCCATAAGCTTTGGACCACTGGACCGGTGCGCGTCTAGTGATATTGAACAGCTTCTAATCATTATATTTTAATTTTGCTAAAAAAAATGACTTACAAAAATAATTGGCCTCAGCCGGATTCGAACTCATGTCCTTCTCACTTCAAAGCCAAGTCTTTGCCATCAAGCCACATGGGGCACGTCTAATGATAAAACAACAAGATATGATAATATATAAAACTTATGAAATGTCTGAAAAATTAAGAAAAAGGAATGGTCTCACCCAGGATCGAACACTGGTCTTGGACATCACCTGTGCGCATTGTAACCACTGGACCAACCAACGTTTACTGAAACAAAACAAAAAACAATTCTAAAAATATTAAATCAAATTTTTGAATTTCCAGATGGCGCCATCATCTTCAACCTTCAGACCTGGGGAATTTCCTGCGAATTCTATTGCCAATTTACTTGAGAAATTAAACCTGCAGGAAAACCTACGAAACTCATATCATGTCAAACCTGTACGATTTCATCAAATTAAATACTCAAGCATGATCCAGATAATCTTTACAATTGATTTATGGTTTTAGAATGCATATATATTTATCTAATTGTGAAGATTGGGTTGCAAAATGATAGGCCCATTTGGAAAAAATTGGATTTAAGCCCTTATTTTCTTCATACACCCCTTGAAAATATCCCAACTTTGACAGGGCATAAATCCCTCAATTTTAAGGCTATGAAGGTGTTCTTGGACATTTTGAAAATCTTAAAGAGTCCTATAACAAACCTCTTTGGTCTCATGTCCATATCTTTTACCATTTTTCAAATTATTCCCTTTGGAAAAAGTTGACATTTTGTTGACTTTTGAAATGATTTGTAATGTTTTAGCTCATACCTTCCAAATGAAGCATTTTTAGGCTTGGATTGTGAGACACAAAGTTGTATAGAATTCAATTTCCTTCAAAATAAGCTTTGAGTGGGAAATTTTTGATGAGGCATGTGAAAGTTATGGCTGGTCAAAGTTTAGTTGACTTTCTTTAAGAAAACCCTAATTTAGAAACTCTTGATTCTTGATGATCTGAGACTTCCTTGATGAATCATGATCAACCCTTGATAAAATGATGAATTTTAATTCATAATCTTGATGTTGGCAAAAAATATTAAAGTTTGACTTTGATTTGACCACAGTTGACCTCAGTTTGACTTTTTAACTACTTTGACTGATTTTTGCATATCTGATCATCTGACTGGGCAAGCTCTTTGGGAAAGCTTTGAAACTTGACATAGGGATTCTTGAATATATGTGGGATGTTATGAAGCTTACTTGAGGCCTTGAAAGTCATTTTAATCTGAGGAAACCAAAAACCCTAGTTTTGGACATTTTGCTTAGGAGGAGGCATTGTTTGGGGAAAATTCCACACTTCTTGATCAATTGGGAGTCTTGAGAACCTTATGATCATTTAGAAGTCTTGAGGGATATTGTCTTGATTGTGGGAGGGAAAATTTTGGGGTACAACAGCTGCCCATGCTCAATTTTTTAAAATCTGAGGAGTTAGATTGACATGTACGCCATTCGTGACTTGAAGGTTGAAGAGGATTGAACACTAAAGCCCAAAAATTTGCACTCGTCGTTGTGTAGAATGATACTGTTGGTTGGTTGTGATGCTTGAATGGGCTTAAAGATGCCATTCGGGGAAAAATTCTTCAGATATATTACTTTGAGAGGAAAGCAATCCCCCATATGAAGATCTAGCTTTTGGGTGGATAAACAACGGCCCAAGGTAATGATATGGCTTTTGAGAAGAATAAACGACGTCTCAAAATAGCCTTTGGGAAGAATAAACGACATCCCAAAATAATTAGATAACCTTCGGGAAGAATAAACGACGGCTCAAGGTAACAAAAATGGCTTTTGAGAAGAATAAACGACGTCCCAAAATGAGATAACCTTCGGGAAGAATAATCGAAGGCCCAAGGTAACAAAATGGCTTTTGAGTAGAATAAACGACGTCTCAAAATAACCTTTGGGAAGAATAAACAACCTCCCAAAATGAGATAACCTTCGGGAAGAATAAACGACGGCCCAAGGTAACAAAATGGCTTTTGAGAAGAATAAACGACGTCTCAAAATAACCTTTCGGAAGAATAAACGACGTCCCAAAATGAGATAACCTTCAGGAAGAATAAACGACGGCCCAAGGTAACAAAAATGACTTTTGAGAAGAATAAACGACGTCTCAAAATAACCTTTGGGAAGAATAAACGACGTCCCAAAATGAGATAACCTTCGGGAAGAATAAACGACGACCCAAGGTATCAAAATGGCTTTTGAGAAGATAATCGACGTCTCAAAATACCCTTTGGGAAGAATAAACGACGTCCCAACATGAGATAACCTTCGGGAAGAATAAACGACGGCCCAAGGTAACAAAAATGGCTTTTGAGAATAATAAACGACGTCTCAAAATAACCTTTGGGAAGAATAAACGACGTCCCAAAATAACCTTTGGAAAGAATAAACGACGTCCCAAAATAATGAGATAACCTTCGGGAAGGATAAACGACGACCCAAGGTATCAATATGGCTTTTGAGAAGAATAAAAAATGTCTCAAAATAGCCTTTGGGAAGAATAATCGACGTTCCAAAATAAGTTGTTGATGAAGTTTGTCTGCTGGAGAATTAACCTAAAAAACAAGGTTAGTTCGGTGCAAATATCAAGATATATATAACACCTTGCAAGATAATATTTTATGAGAATGCATATAATATGATATGATATGATATGATATGATATATGTACGAATGAATTATGTAGTTGAAGCATATAAGTAGCTTCGTAGAACAACTGCTGATTGGGGGAAAATAAATCCTGATTCGTTGCTGAGGAGTATGAAGACTTCGTTTCTGTCTTGTTTAAGAACATCGTACTTAGAACTTCCCATTTTTCATTCTTCGTACTTCTTATTGAAATATTAAGTTCCTGAATATCCTAACTGAGGATAAAAGAGATGGACATAGATCTGAGAGACCTATGTAGTTAAGTATCAATTCTTCGGAGGATATGAAACTACTTGGAGACTTCGTAGAGTTCGAAGTATAAGATATTACTTGTAGAGATTACTTTGTGGGGATGAACCAACGAAGATTCGTTGAATTCCTACCTCCGTTCGTTCTTAGTAAATGCTAATATTGTATTTTATGCATTTCTGGTAAATATCAATCATATTCAAAAGCATATATACATTCAAACCTAATCAACGAACCTTTTATCGTTTTAGTAAAAGGGGAAGAGTAAACCTGAATAAAGAGGGAAAAGTAAAGCTGAATATGCAAAATGGAATTTTATTTATTTAGAAATTGGCCTATAAACAGGTAGGTTTTAACACGGAGACGGATATCCTAGTAAGAGGAATTCGTCAAAGAAATATTTACAAAAATAAGGAAAAAAACTATGTGTAAATAATCCTATTGAGTTTCAACTTTGCTATTGCCATTATCTTCAATTATCTCATCTTCAGCTGTCTTAAAAGAAACGATTGGATTGATCTGTATCTGTTGAATTTGACGTAGATAACACAACTAATAGAGGTTACATGGGTGATCCAACGAGACATAGTCATACGCTTTAATCCCTAACTTTTGCCTGGATTGCCTTTTCAGGTTTTCAATCCACCGGGATACCCTTTTTTGCCCAAGCCGCCTTTTCAGGTTTTCGACTTGCCGGGTGTACATTCTTTTTATATATATCCCTAATTTTTGCCCAAACCCTTTTGGTTCGCCGGGATGCCCTTATTTTTGCCTAGGCCATTCAACCTAGCGGGTCTCTTTTCACGCGTAGTATTTTTTAACTATGTCTGCGTTCACAGGTTACGGGAAATCTTCACCATCCATAGTGGTAAGCATCATGGCACCTCCAGAAAATACCCTCTTAACAACAAATGGCCCTTCATAGGTGGGGGTCCATTTTCCCCTGGGATCACCCTGTAGTAATATGATGCGCTTGATTACCAAATCACCAGCCTGATACACTTGCTGCTTAACTTTCTTATTGAAGGCTTTGATCATACGTTTCTGATATATCTGACCATGACAAACAACTACTAGTCTTTTCTCATCAATCAAGTTTATCTGGTCAAGTCGAGTCTGGATCCATTCATCTTCATCCAAGCCTGCATCCTTCATAATTCTCAAAGAAGGAATCTGAACTTCAATGGGTAAAACTGCTTCCATACCATAGACAAGGGAAAATGGGGTTGCCCCTATTGAAGTACGTATAGTGGTATGATAACCATGAAGAGAAAATGGTAACATCTCATGCCAATCCTTATATGTAACTGTCATCTTTTGCAAGATCTTCTTAATATTCTTGTTGGCGGGTTCCACTGCGCCATTAATCTTTGGACGATATGGAGACGAATTGTGATGCTTAATCTTGAACTGCGTGTAGAGATCAGTAATCATAGTGTTGTTAAGATTAGTACCATTATCTGTGATAATCCTTTCAGGGATGCCATATCTGCATATAAGATTATACTTGATGAATCGAGCCACAACATTCTTGGTAACAGAAGCAAATGAAGCTGCCTCTACCCACTTGGTGAAGTAATCAATAGCCACAAGGATGAAACGATGTCCATTGGAAGCCGTAGGTTTGATCTCGCCAATCATATCAATGCCCCACATGGCAAAAGGCCATGGAGCAGTCAGAACATTCAATGGAAATGGAGGCACATGAACCTTATCAGCATAAATATGGAATTTGTGACAAGTTTTGGAGTGTTGATAGCAATCAGCTTCCATGGTAGACCAATAATAACCTTCTCTCAGAATCTTCTTAGCCATAGTATGCCCGCTAGAATGAGTACCAAAGATACCATCATGCATGTCTTCCATAATCTCTACTGCTTCTTTCTTATCCACACAGCGAAGCAAAGTTGAGTCGTGGTTGTGCTTGTACAAAATTCCATTACTTAGGAAGAATTTAGTAGAAAATCTCCTCAGAAACTTCTTATCATTGACAGATGCCCCTTCAGGGAACTCTTGAGCTTCAAGATACCTTTTCACTTCATAGAACCAAGACTTTTCTTCTACTCCTTCAGTACCCACCTCATTGCAGTATGCAGGTTTATCAAATCGATCAATAGTAATTCTTGGAGCTTCATCATCCCAACTGATTTCAAACATAGATGCCATGGTGGCTAATGCATCTGCCAACTGATTCTCCTCTCGTGGAATATGTCCAAAGGTGATATCTTCAAAGTACGGGATAAAAGACAACACATGCTCTCTGTAAGGGATGATATTAGGATGCTTGGTGTCTCAATCTCCTTTAACTTGACTAACTACCAGGGCTGAAACTCCATATACATTCAAAAACTGGATCTTCATCTCAATGGCAACCTTGATACCCATGATGCACACTTCATACTCAGCCATATTATTGATACATTTAAAACAAAGCCTTGCAGTAACTGGTGTATAACAACCTTTAGGAGAGATAATCACCACACCAACACCATTACCAAGCGCATTAGAAGCTCCATCAAAAACCATAGTCCATCGGTATCCATGTCCAGGTCATTCATATTGTCTAGGTTCTTTAGTAACAATCCTAATATCCTCATCCGGGAATTCAAAATTCATAGACTGATAATCATCTACTGCTTGATGAGCCAAATGATCAGCTACTACACTTCCTTTTATTTCTTTCTGAGTAGTGTATTGTATGTCATATTCTATTAAGATCATTTGTCATCTTGCTATTCGTCCGGAGAGAGCAGGTTTCTCAAATATGTACTTGATTGGATCCATTTTTGAAATCAATAAAGTGGTATGAGTCAACATATACTGTCTTAGTCGGTGAGCAGCCCATGCCAAAGCGCAACAAGTTTTCTCGAGCAGTGAGTATTTTGTTTCACAGTCGGTAAACTTTTTGCTAAGGTAGTATATTGCCTGCTCTTTTCGACCAGACTCGTCATGTTTCCCCAACACACACCCTATTGAGTTATCCAATACTGTCAAATATTTTAACATAATTGAATAGATATTAAATAAAAACAATATTATTTATAAAATATAGTGTGAGAACTATTATATTTTCAATTCTTTTCAACTTTTCCAATACTTCACGTGTAGACTGAGAGAGAAAATCTATTTCACTTTTCTTTCTTCAGAAAAAGAGAGAATGTTTCCTCCCTCCCAAACCCTAATAGGCCATCATCCTTTCTTCCTCCTCTATCTTCGTTCTGCACAACCTAAATCAAAGGAGAAGATCATGTTTATGCTCCTCTTCATCCCAGACTCTTATGAACCGAATAAATTTTTGTTTTGATCACCATCATCCTTTTTTCAGCAGCCGCTGTTGAAAATGAAGGTTGAGAGGCATTTTCAAGTTCTCTATCATTCAAGCTCTTCGACGAACCAAACAAATTTTGATTCAAGTACTTTACTTCATTTTCTTCTTCTCCACCAAGACCCACCGCGATGGATTCTCTTCAGACAGCCGCAAGTTCACCTTCTAGTTGGGTGAGTATCATGTGTCTTGAATTGTTTGGTTGTGTTGTTGTATTGAAAATAGAAATTTATGTTGAAAGCCTAAATTCCTTTTTTCTATAAATTTAGTGAGTCCCCAATTAGAAAGATAGGCATGAATCACAAAAATTTGGGTATGATCCAAAATACCTTGACTCATTTGGGATTCTTTTATTTTATAATTTAGTTTTCCTTGTGCTCTTGGACTACCCAATCCTACAGTTGTTATGGCTGGTACTGGAGTTTCAAGGTGTTTTGATCAAAGGTGGCCAAGTAGTAGAAATTTAACACAAGGTTAGCGTGAATGTCATTAATTGTTTAATTTACTCACTTCTGAAAAAATTTATATCCGTGTGAGTATCAGTGTTTGTATTTCTTAGCTTATCTCCCTGACATGTTATCATTGAATGGTGGGGGTGATGAAAATTGGATTGGAGTTTACTATTGTAAGCAATGTCAGTTACATTTCAGTTTCAGGAATGAAAATCTTCCAAGTAGTGACCAAAGTAAAAGGTATTTGTATCTAACTAAGCCATTTCCGTTTTCCATTGCGATTTGAGATTATGAGGAAAGATTGAGTCACTAATTAGATTTTATGTATTTCTATAGAGATATGAAACTCAAGAGAAGGGGTGCCACCCATTTCATCATCTTCTCCTCAAGATGATAAACTCAGATTCAACATAGATAGCGAACACCAAATTCCGAATTTAGTTACTCTGCAATTCAAATCCACAAAGGCTTTAATCAAGTCAAGTGATGAGAAGAAGAAGCCATTTGATGATGCATTGCAGGACAACACAACAGTTCTTTCACTGAAATCAACTCTCGTCGTGAAGAATTTGTTTTCGAGATAGCCTATTTTGAATCAAATCACAAAATTCTGCCATGAATTGAAAAGATTGGCAATAAGATCTAGGGAGAGGGTAAATACTGAAAATTTGAACCCAATAGAGAGTAAGGAAGAGGTTGTTGTGCATGAGAAGATTCTGCCGATTAAAGCTTTGGCAGGAAGGAAACCACTGCAGGAAATGGACAAGGTTGAAAGATTGGAGGGGATGAGTGTTAAAGGAAAGCTAAACCGACAGAAGTAAGCATTTTCTCCCCTAGAATCTTTGTTTGTCTTTAATTTCAGTGAATGTAGTCACAAAGTAACTTGACCATTGATAATATTTTGATGGTTCAAATTGGTTTGTCTAATTTACGATACGAGATCTTAGTCAAAAGATGATGATAATTCGATTAACTATATTTCTATTAGTAGTACCGACACTTTAGTTCGTATGCAAATATTGTCTGACTCCGATGCATGATAATTTGATTGACTACATTTCTATTGGTAGTACAAACACTTCAATTCGTATGCATGAAATAATGTATAGTGTCTGACTCTGATTCATGTATTGTAGTCACATTCAATTAATTATTAGTGATGTCTCAATCCGAATAGTCAATAACGGCCAATAGAGGCGCTATGCCACTATAGCGGAGCGAAGGCTAGCCGCTATGGGAAGAGTTTTGGCGGTGCAGAACATTGTAACGACTGCTGGTAAATAGTGGGTAGCTGGGTAGAGCGATTCCTGTCCCGGAGTTGTTCCTGTCCAACTATTCTTTTCCTCTATGTCAATTGTTCAGTGCTGGTTCAATGTTTGGTCCAAATTAGATGGGAATTTAAAAGTGATCATTGCTAATGTTTGAGCCTCTACATAAATTATACAAATTATTATCTAAATCATTTTTATTGTAATAACTTGAGTTGCTACTGAGACTTTTCTTACTTAATCATATTTGCATTACTCTTGTATTATGCAGAAGACCCGATGAAGCATAAAACATGCATATTATTTAGTATTTGTGTATAGACTCTATTACTGTGGTGTACTGTAATTTTTTCGCTAGTAGTGTTTAGATAATAATGAATTAATCTAATGATAATGAATGATCTTTATTTATTAATGATCTTTATTTTGTGTAATGCTAGATTTTAAAGGAACAAAACAAAGAAAATAATCATTGCAAATGATTCTATATGGATTGACTACACCCGGGTATGTTTTCGCCTATCCTACCTTGAGACGTTAGATACATGTTCATTTATGTATCTATCTTATTTATCTCCCTCTTTTATGTAAAGATGTTTAGTTCGACATGCAAAATTTTACAACAAAAATTGTTTACATGATGAAACAAGAGGGTTACATGATTCACAAGGAGGCCCAATTATATTGTCACGTGTATAAATATATAAATCCAATTATTTGTTTAATTTGACAACTTTGCCACCACCATTGAATTGGATGGTTAATCATGTATGGAATAATATATAGATTAACATTCGATACGGTAGGACCACAGTATGTTGAATGGGCTGCAAAAATGGATGTATGCCTTAATACATATGTACTCTGCAATTTCATATAAGCACCTAGGATAGTATTTTTTTTCCTTACCTTGTTTCACCTTTGTTGGTGACATAAAACTAAGCACTAATTTTGATTTTGTACTGACCTTGATCTTTTTTTTCATGGCTACTATTGAAGAACTTCACATTAAAAAATAGTCCACCAGATCAAATTTGTGTTCAACGCATATAAGCTCTTTGATATCAATTTTGGTTATCAAAATAACACAACTCTTTGATCAAACACCTGAAGGAATAATAGTGTCCATGTCATTTCTCACTGGAACAATCGTAACAATATTCTCTGGCACATTTTGTATATGTTTGTAAGGCGTCCGATGTTAATAACATCATTTGTCATGTTTTACATCATCTCATGTTTTACTTTAGTTGGTGAGGTATGCTTAGTATTGTTTATGTTTGTTATGTTGCTTATTATTTTCTTAGCTACCATGTTCTCTAATATTCTATGACTTGTTTCTCATTCTTTATGTATCTTCTAAATTTGCAGACTCGATATTTCTTCCAGCAGCTCATTTCAGGTGTTAGCTACTGCCATTCCATGGTAAATCTACAATTTTTTTCTTCCAATATGTTGATGATTTTTTTTTTGCTTCTTGTTTGGGATTATTTTTATATGTAATTGTCCATCTTTTGCAGCAAATCTACCATTGAGACTTAAAGCTTGAGAACATAATATTGGACGGTAGTCCTGCCCCACGGCTCAAAATTTATGATTTTGGTTATTCCAAGGTTCAGTTATGGATTGGTTGTAATGTCAAATGATTTGAATAAATTAATGAAGTCATACTTGATAAATTTTTCTTCTGATAACATTTTGTATGTCCATATTTAACTAACATAATAATATGAACAAAATAGCACTTATAAATTATGTAGTCTGGAATGTAAAGTTTGAGTGACAGTCTATGACCTTGTGTTGAATCCTTATAGTTTTCAAACACTTGAAACATTTTAGCCATTTAGAGAGATGAATGTTTATTTTGTTTTTTCCTGATATTTATTTCGATCCTGGAAGGACTAATCTTGCTTTGAGATTTCCGTGTTTTATATGTTAATGATATTCTCATTTTCTTAGTTCTTCTGTTGTGTTTCTGTGGCATTAATCATGTTCTCATCTTATTAGTTCTTCTAAATTATGTTTCTGCGGCATTAGTGATGTTCTAATATTCTTAGTTCTTCTAATTTGTTTTTGTATCTCTGTTCAGTTGGCAAATGTATGGTCATATGGAGTGACTCCTTATGTAATGTTGGTGGGAGCATACCCATTTGAGGACTAACAGGATCCCAAAAATTTCAGGAAAATCATTAATGTAATTTTCTTTCCATCATCTTAATACATAAGTTTATAAAATATATATTCTTTTTGACACTGATATTCATATACAGAAAATTCTGGCTATTGAATACCAGATTCCAGATTATGTTCACATATCTGAAGATTGTAAACATCTGCTCTCTAACATTTTTGTGGCAAGTCCAGCTGAGGTATGCACAACCTATTTTTGGCACATACTTTTAGGTGTCCAAATCTTTGTGTCACTAGTTGTGCAAGGTTACCAATCTACGATGCTGACTTTGGTTGGGGAAGACCTATATTCATGGGACCTGTTAGGATTGCATATGAAGGCATATCTTACCATTGCGATGAGCCTAACAACTTCCATGTATATCCGCCATAGAGATCATGGTGTTGCTAGTTGATAACAACGTTTCTATCTTAAGTCTATGCAAAAATAATCTATTATTACTTTTTAATGGTTTTTGGTGGAATCATTTGTAACTTGGAAATTGTAATACTTAGCTCTTAGGTATGATTTGTGCTGGTTTACTTTTTTAGATTGGTTATGCAGATGCATTAGCTTTAAGTACTTTGGCCTGAGCTGACTAAGATGCAGAATCAAGAGAGGGCTTGTTGTTTTAAAGTAAAGCTTTGAGTACTTGGAGTGTCCTGCCGGGTTTAAAGGTGATGGTGTAAAAAATTGTGAAGGTAAGGGATGCTCATGTTGTTTTTGTTGTTACTATTCAACCCTGCTAGTTTTCTAAATATACAGATGTAATAGATCACCCTAGTAAATAAATACTATGTATAACATTAATAGAGCCCCTGATTCTATGTTGAATACTTTTATCAATTGTAATTGAACATGTTCATTCTTGAATGTCTTATTGTCTTCTCTAAATATGTCGGAAATATTAAAGGACCCCATGATTTACTGTTTCATACTATTTCGTCTTGACAGACATTGATGAATGCAAGGATAAGAAAGCTTGCTAGAGCCCTGAATGTAGCTGCAAGAATACTTGGGGCACTATAACTACATTTGTAGTGGAGATTTTATGTAGTACAATATCCTTATTAACTTTAATCTGCATAGGAGTATAATAATTTTAAATATTATTGTTGGAGCTATATTTTTTTATTTTTTATAATATAGCTAAAATATTGAGGGTATCAATGTTTAGTTATAAATATTCGAAATTTACAGCGGTTCAAACCGCCACAATTTATAACGAAATACCACAATATTCAGGTTACGTCGGTTCAAACCGCCACAACTTTTTAGAAAAAATTAATTTTACAACTAAATTACTTGCGGATTTACCCGTTGAAAGTGAAATTCCTAGGCATTTACCTACGGAATATAGAAAATTGCGACGGTTGAAACCGTCGTAACCAACAATAAAAACAAAAATCAAACATAAAATTACGACGGTTGGTAACCATCGCAGTATGAAAATTAAGTCAGTTCCCTACCTGTCGTGAGAGATAACGGCGGTTGGTACGACGGTTTTGACAACCGACGTAATACGCCCTCGCGACGCACGTTTCTACGATAGTGCTAAAACCGTTGTGACTTGCAAATTACAACAGTTTTAACCGTCGTAACCTTCCAAAATAACCGTCGCAATCTTCCATTTTTCTTGTAGTGCAAGTACATAATCAGTGGTCTTCCTTCAAATGGTGGCATCAATATAGGAGGTTCCTGTAGATAGTTTTTGATCTCATCAAAAGCTACCTGGCATTCGTCATTCTATTCCATTACTTGATCTTTCCTCAACAACTTGAAGATTAGTTCACAAGTAGCAGTCAATTGGAAAATAAATCTTGCAATGTAATTCGGTCGTCCCAGGAAACCTCTAACTTCTTTCTCAGTATGAGGAGCAGGCATCTCTTGTATAGCTTTTACCTTTGCAGGATCCACTTCAATACCTTTACCACTGACAATAAAACCCAGAAGTTTACCAGATCTAACTCCAAAAGTACACTTGTTTGGATTCAATCTCAATTTGTATTTTTTTAACCTCTCAAACAACTTGTGCATATGATCAAGATGTTCTTCTTCAGTTTGAGATCTCACTATCATATCATCCACATATACCTCTATCTCATAGTGAATCATATCATGGAATAAAGCTACCATAACACGCTGATATGTTGCCCCAACATTCTTCAAACCAAATGGCATCACCTTATAACAGAAAGTGCCCCATTGTGTAACAAATGTAGTCTTCTCCATATCTTCAGGTGCCATCTTAATCTGATTATACCCAGAGAAACTATCCATAAAAGAGAATACCTTATGTTGAGCAGTGTTATCTACCAGAACATCAATATGTGGAAGTGGAAAGTCATCTTTAGGGCTGACTTTGTTCAAATCCCTGTAATTTACACACATGCGTACTTTACCATCTTTCTTAGGCACCTGCACCACATTTGCAACCCACTGAGGATAAGAAGTCATAGCTAAAAACCCTGCATTGAATTGTTTCATCACCTCTACCTTAATCTTTTCTGACATCTCAGGACGCATACGACGAACTTTCTGTTTTATTGGGCGACAATCTTCTTTCACTGGTAGACGGTGAACCACAATATTTGTATCCAGCCCTGACATATCTTTATAAGACCAAGCAAAAATTTTCCACATAATCACGTAATATCTGAATGAACCTGTTCTTGACACCATCTTCTAATTCAGCACCTTTCTTAACCTCTTTCATGCTTTCCTCAGTTCCCAAGTTCACAACTTAGACTGATTCCTCATGTGGTTGTATAACTTTCTCTTCTTGTTGTAGCAATCTAGCCAACTCCACAGGCACTTCACAATCTTCTTCCTTTCCATCCTCGGCTTGATAGATCGGATTCTCGAAGTCATAATTGGCAATAGCAGAATTGTTATCAATAGGATCCAGATTGGATGAAGATCTGCATTTTAGTGACGTGGGTGTGTGTAAGAACACATAGTTTTTTTTTATAAAAGGAAAAAAGTAAAAGAAAGACAAAGAGTGCAATATTTACGAAAGCGAGAAACGTCCATTGATTTTATTGAATGAAAATATGCAAATGAAATGACAACCCTAACAAGCATACCATTGTGCCCCAGGCAAGGCACAAGGCTTAAAAGTATTTAATTGTTCAAAGTTACAAAAATTAAATTTAGAAAAATAAAATAGCATTTACTCCTGACTAAAGGAGATAGGAATAACGTCTTCAGCTTTCCAATTGTTGAGTCCATCACCCATGGTAGGAAAGATCCAATCATCCAGGTTGTAACCTTCATCATAATCTTCCACAACATTGACTTGGTCCTTTATGATTCCTCTATTGGTGATACGAGCAACACGAGCACGACAAACATCCTTCTGAGATTCTTCTTCAACCACAACTTTAGCAACTTTGAGGGAGGCCATTGTAGGAGGTACTCTGGTAATCACAGGAATTCTTTTAATAGAAGGGAGGGCTTCAGTAGCAGGAACGACTTGAGGAACCACTTCAAATATCAGGCAAGGAGTCTCAACAAATTCACCCTCCATCTCAACATATTTAAAGGTATTCACATGACTGACCATATATTCTTCTTCACCATAAACAGTGACAATCTTTCCTTTCACTGGATACTTCAATTTATGATGTAAAGTGGAAGTCACAACACCTGCCCCATGGATCCAGGGGCGCCCAAGCAAATAGGAGTACGCAGGACGAATATCCATCACATAGAAAGTGGAATCAAAGACTTGAGAGCCTACTTTGATTGGAAGATCCACCTCTCCATGCACCATTCTCCTTGAACCATCAAAGGCCCTCACCACCACATTACTTGGTCTTAACACTACATCCTTCAAGTTGAGTTTGTCCAGAACCTCCTTAGGTAATACATTCAACGAAGAACCATTATCCACCAAAACATGAGACAAAGTAGTGCCCCTACACTCAATGGAGACGTGAAGAGCTCTATTATGGTTTCTCTTAGCATGAGTCAGATCAACATCAGTAAAACCCAAACCATTATCACAAGTTAGATGAGCAACACAATTTTCAAACTGGTCCACAGAGATTTCATGTGGTACATGAGCAGTCTTAAGAAATTTGATTAAAGCCTTGGCATGGGCTTCAGAACACAATAGTAGAGATAACATGGAGATTTTGGAGGGAGTATGCCCCAACTGGTCAACAACATCATAATCACTCTTGCGGATGATCTTCAGTACCTCTTCCATCTGCTTAGAGAGATCTTCACTAACCGGTGCCTCAGCTTGGATAGGTTCAATCACTGGTCCTTTGCCCTGAGCCTCAGTACTTGGCCCCGAGTTAGAGATATGAACTGGAGTAGCAGTAGTCTTTGATGTATCTTCTGGAGAGAAAATTCTTCCACTCTTGGTAACCTTACTAGACCCAGCAATATTGTCAATATCAAGATTAATGTCAGTAACAGGTGCATCAGTTAAAGGCTCTTGTTTGACACCATGGATATAAACATTAGAACCATAATTCCAGGGTATAACCTTGTCAGAAGTATATGGGATAGGACCAGGAGTAGTAATAATCATTGGAGCCACCTTTGGCTCAGCAGTAATCTTCACAGGACCCTTAGAAGTGATCCTCACTGGACCCTTGGAAGTAATCTTCACAGGAATCTTGTCAACCATAGCCACATCTTCAACTTTCAAGTCTTGAGCTAAACCTCCATACAGACTATCTATAGAAGGGGTCTTCTCAAATAATATAGTATAGTTATCTATCAGGCGTTGAATACCTGACCTCGGCTTCCAACAACTATCAGGTTTGTATGCACAGTAAAAACAATCTTCATTGCAACCCGGAAATAAACCGGCTTGACCAAGTTTCTTCTTGACTATAGATAGAGGAGTAGTTATTTCAGCTACAGTATGAACATAAACAACCTCATCAACAACATTAACAGTCTTCTCATGTTTAGGCATAGGAGCAGTAATCACATTAGGAGTTTCCGGAGGGTCAAACTCAATTTCTCCATTCTTAATCATATCCTGAATTTTGTTCTTCAATGTCCAACAACTGTTAGTATCATGGCCAGGGCTATTAGAATGGTATGTACACCTTGCATTGGGATTGTAACGAGAAGAAGACGTATTGATATTCTGTGGAGGGTCCTTCAAAGTAATCAACTCTCCTTTCAACACGTGTTGCAAAGCTTGAGCCAGCGACATATTGATCTTGGTAAATTGCCTCCTAGGCTTGGGATGACTATTCTGCTACTGCTCTTGTGGTGGAGGTGTAGGATTAGAAATCAAAACAGCTCCCACATATTGGTTACGATTATTACGACCATGTTGGCCACTTCGTATCCCACTCTCCACACGTTTATGCAATGTTTTCAAGGACCGCGAGATTTAAATTTGTTTAAAGAAAACAAAAACAAAATTTTATTAGTAAGTGTTTAATATAAGTTTTGCCCCTTGGGCTTACAAGGAAATAACAATAAAATACAAAAGATAAACATATGGGGTTTTAAGTCTCCCATGGATGCTTCCTCTTTGTGTGGAGGTACTTGTTAAGGTTTTGCTCCTCGTGAAGTTGCCTTGTTAGCTCCAGAATTCTTTCTTGACCAGCTCTGAAGTGGGTCTCAAAAGTATCCCTTTGCTCCTTCAACTGAATCCAGGACTTTTGCAGCTCTTCTAAATTAATGGGCATGTCCGGATGAAGGATGGTATAAGGAACATCTCCTTCAGCAACATGCTCCATAGTGATTGGTAGAACAACAGAATATGGTATCATAAGAGTCTGAGCACGAGATCGCACCCATCTAAGATAAGGCTCCATAGGAATAGAATACTTTGGCTCCAAAGTCTTGCTATCAATCCTATTTACCTTGTTCCAAGCTTGTACAAACCTTTGACGGTAACCCTGAAGATTGTTGTCGTAGTCGAGCACAATACCATGAATATGCATGTCATGAGGACCATTACTCTGAGCATGTCATAGTCGAACACAATACCCTGAATAAGCATGTCATGAGGACCATTACTCCGAGCATAACCAAACTGACTTAGAGCTAAAGAAGGGTTGTAAGTAATGTCCCGTATTATGCCAAGGAGTGGCACATTAGGGAACTCCCCATAACGATCAATGATAGTAACATTCTCCATAGATCGAGAGCACCAATGAATATCTGAATGAGAAAGTGACATAATCCTCTTAGACCACCTTAAACCTTGTTCATTCTTCATCACTAATCGAGGAAGGTGATAAATAAACCACCTATACAATAAAGGTATGCAACACATCAGATTTCCTCTCGCCTTCGTAGTACGAGTGTGAAGAGAATGTAAAATATCTCCAAGTAATGTAGGCACTGAATTGCGAGTCAGAAATATGTTGATGGCATGTACGTCTATGAACTGGTTTGGATTAGGGAATAACACTAAGCCATAGATCAATAGGGCTAGGATCTCCTCAAAACTTGAGCTTTCTCCATCAATACCTTAGCAAGAATACCCTTAACTCCGTTTCTCGTTTCTAGGACAATGTCTGATTTCTTCAGATGTAAGGCTGCAACAATGACTTCAAGTTTAGGCTCCTTTTCTAAGCCTGTGAAGGGTCTCTGATCAAGGATAGGTATACCTAGTAGTTTTGAGAACTCCTCCATGGTAGGAACCAGCTGATAGTCGGGGAATGTGAAGCAATGATGCTTAGAATCAAGGAACTGAAATAGGACACTTATCATGTCTTCATTGAACCTTGAAGTGACTAGATCCAGTAGGTGACCACACCTCTTGATGAATTGGGAGTTTTCAGAAACTTGAGAGACCAATTCTTTAAGCTTAGAAGGTATCCATACAAAGTTGATCCGAATTGTATTCCTACGAGCAGAAGTCATGACCTGCAACAAAGAACAAATATAAATCTTTGGTCCTTGAAATGGTTAGTGAAAATTCTATGCTTATGATGTCATGATGTCATGATGTTATGCTCAATCACAAACATGTGACACACACAAGCAAGTCACACAATAGCCCTAGGTTTGAAGGCTTGCATGAGGTTTAAAGGTAAGTAGCCTCCCCTGAAGTTTAGTTGGTTCATCCTGTCCTACAAAAGTAACCAGGTTCTAAGGGATCTCAATATCACTGATCCTTCCCAAGGGTGGTTGTTCAGTAGGCAACTTAATTGTCAACCAAAACCCTCCAAGTTTAGGATCTCACTGAGCGTAGTATCGAGTATCAACCAACTTCAGTCTTCACCAAAGTCGGCTATCTCACTACTTTCTATAGGCCAATATGGGATAACTAGGGTTCTAAAAGTCAGTTAGTGTATTGACAACATATGGCAGCCCCATATTATCCTTAACTTACTTAAGGAATATAAGCACCAACCAAGAAGTCACACTAACTATGGCCACCAGATCAACCATATCGGTATACGCCGTACAGTTTCCTTGGTCTATTGCCATTTGCCTAGGGTACACTAGATCCGAGTTAGGATCTTTCACACAAAAGCCCAACAAATAATATAAAGCAAACAAAACAAACAATTTAAGTGATCTAATTCCAAAGGGTACCCCTCTTTTACTTAGTAGTCCCCAGCGGAGTCGCCAGTTCTGTAATACGGTGGGAGAACTGACTTTTTAGTCATGTTGCGGATAGCAAGAGTCGCCACCGACTTTTATTTTATCCATAAGGAATGGACATAAAAGAACAGGAAAAACCGGTTTGAAAAGACTTAGGTTCGGGGGGTAGGTTATATAAAGGGAAGGTGTTAGCACCCTTTATATCCATGGTTATCCATGAGCTCTTAGTTTCTTAGTTACTTAGCTCACTTTAATTGATTTTGAAAAGAAAGTGTAGTGTGTTTTTAGAAAATTTTCTAAGTACTTTGTAATGATCCTCGTATGGATGTATACAAAGCCTTGGTTAAAAATATTTGAAAATATTGTGAGGTGTGAAAAGTATTTTTATTTTGAAGAGTGAGAAAGTAACTGTGAGGTACCTACCCTATACTAAGTCATTCATGTTCTTTTATATTCTTTCAAGGGTACGGCTATCCCAATTATAAAGGAATAGGTAGTCATTACTTTGGATTTGTTAAGGGACGAGCGTAGGGTCATCATATGGTCAATGAAGGCAACTTAAGGGGTGTCTTTAACAATTCGTAGGGACTATCATCATTTTTTCGAAGGGACAAGATCATGATCGTAGGCAACCTCAAAGGGACTTGATCTTTTAAATCTGTAGGGACTTGATGATTTATACGTGAAGGGACTTTGCTTAAGACACCCCTATATTCGAGGGACTTGACCATTTTTAAATAAGGCAACCAAGAGGGATACCCTAGGAAGTGTAGACGGCGATCTTAGATCGACTTACGTGTGTGAATGATTTATTTCAAATATTTATCTTATTTAATTAATTATCTAAGTCCATATTATTATTCAATTAGTTATCACTCCCTATTTTACTAACCACACAATTAAGTATTTACGAAGAAAATAAAGACGGAAAAATAAATCTACAAATTATTACAAGGCTTTGGCAGATACATAATAATCAGATAAAAATGAATTATAAAACAATGATAATAGATATAATACAATAATAAATAAACAATAGTAATAAAGCAATAATAATAATAATAATAATAATAATAATAAAGTAATAATAAAAAGAAATTAAGATTAGAATTTAAAAAGAAATTATTTTAGGTTAGACAAATTATAATTTTTTTTAGAAGTTATTTAAGAAAGTATAAGAATTTAAATAATTAATCATTAGTAAAAAAAATTAATTATTTACATTAATAAAATTAATTTACAAAAAATAACTAGTTATGTATTTAAAATTTAGAATTTTTAATTAAAATAAAAGTTATTAATTAAGTTTTTTATTTACAAAATATATAAAGATTTATATACAAATTAATTATTATAAGAAAAATAATGTAATTAAAGTAGAGTTCTTAACAAAAATTAGCAATTATTATTTATTCATAAAATTTGAGGGAAAAAAAAACAAGTATTAACATTTTTTTTAAAATATTTTGTACAACATTATGATAAAAGGAATAAAAAGAAAAGTCATTGTAACAAAGTTAATCAGAAGATATTAATTTGGTTATTAAAAAAAGAAAAAAAAATCAATTATGCATATGATTAATATTATTTACAAATGATACAAAAAGAAGCCACATGTTTTTTTATATAAAAAAAATTAGTAGAATTTTAATTAAGAAAACTTTATCTTATCATTAGTTTAAATTAATTGGATTAATTATTATATTAAAATGAAAATAATTAAAAAAACAAAAGAAACAAGAAAACATGAAAAAAAAAAGTGAAAATCGCTCAAAAGAAAGGACCTGGGAATCAAACCCCGGTCCAATACCTGCAGGGAGCGTCCTCTGGCCATCTGAGCTAGACCGCATATGTGACAATGGTTCAACATCAATCCGTTTTATTCAATACTTTATTTTTCTCCAGAAAACAACCAATCGCGCCATGCCACCTATTGTCTTCAACCTCCAGCGCTGCAAAATTTCCTGCGAATTTTGCTTTATTTTTTCCTGCGAAATATTTTTGCAGCAAATCCTGTATTTTCTTGTTAACGTCAATTCAAGGGCAATCAATACATAATAATAACATCAATCAATTCCTTAAAGGTCATAGAATCCGAATATGGGATCTAAAACTTATGAAATTGCTTTAATTGGAAAGCCCTTTTTTCGAACCAAGAACCATAGAAATGGCATCGCGTGATTTTAGCCATGGAACTTCATGCAAATCATCCAGAAAGTTTCTATGCTTCAAGATAAACACAAATCGATTGTTAAAATTAGTCATGAACGCATGAAAAAGCAAAATCGAAAAAATTCAAAACCAAGAATAAAGCAATTCGGTTTATGAGTTTAGGAATGACTTGGATGCGAATGAGGGTTGGGATAACATCAATGATGTTCAAGGGTTATGTTTAAACCTTCAAAATGCCTTGAGATAGCCTATAACCAAAAATCCGAATGTGAATTTTCTTGAAATTTTTTGAACTTTGTTTTGGTGTTCTTGGCTGCAGATTTTCGTGTCCTTGTGTTTGTGTCAACTTGTATTCTTATAGAAGAGTCAATTTAGGTCAAAAAAATCAGATGATTTTGTGGGCTTATGGATACCTTGAGTGTGAAGAAATCCCTCTCATAATTTTGTCAAAAAATCAAATGATACCCTTCCTAATTGGTGGTACATGAAAATGAATAAGATCAAATCAACTTGAATGTCATTTAAGAGCTTCTAGAAGAAGAATCAAATCAAATATTTGTATTTTCATATTTTATTTTGATTTAAAATGAATTTTAATGAATAAAAAACAAATAATAATAAATAAATTATAAAAATCAGAAAAATATTTGAATTGGGTCATGCTTGATGTTATCATGAAGATTGGGTTGCAAAATGATAGGCCCATTTGGAAAAAAATTAGATTTAAGCCCTTATTTTCTTCATACACCCCTTGAAAATCTCCCAACTTTGACAAGGTATAAATCCCTCAATTTTAAGGATATGAAGATTTTCTTGGACATTTTGGAAAGCTTAAAGAGTCCTATAACAAACATCCTTGGTCTCATGTCCATATCTTTTACCATTTTCAAATTATGCTCTTTGGAAAAAGTTGACTTTTTGTTGACTTTTGAAATGACCTGTAATGTTTTAGCTCATACCTTCCAAATGAAGCATTTTTAGGCTTGGCTTGTGAGACACGAAGTTATAGAGAATTCAATTTCCTTCAAAATGATCTTTGTATTGGAAATTTTTGATGAAGCATCTGAAAATTATGGCTGGTCAAAGTTCAGTTGACTTTTCTTAAGAAAACCCTAATTTAGAAACTCCTGATTCTTGATGATCTGAAACTTTCTTGATGAATCATGATCAACCCTTGATAAAATTATGAATTTTACTTCATAATCTTGATGTTGGCAAAAAATCTTGAAGTTTGACTTTGATTTGACCACAGTTGACCTCAGTTTGACTTTTTAACTACTTTGACTGATTTTTGCATATCTGATCATCTGAATGGGCAAGCTCTTTGGGAAAGATTTGAAACTTGACATAGGTATTCTTGAATATATGTGGGATGTTATGAAGCTTACTTGAGGCCTTGAAAGTCATTTTAATCTGAGGAAACCAAAAACCCTAGTTTTGGACATTTTGCTTAGGAGGAGGCATTATTTGGGGAAAATTCCACACTTCTTGATCAATTGGGAGTCTTGAGAACCTTATGATCATTTAGAAGTCTTGAGGGATATTATCTTGATTTTGGGAGGGAAAATTTTGGGGTACAACAATATGATATGATATATGAATCATGTAGTTGAAGCGTATAAGTATCTTCGTAGAACAACTGCTGACTGTGGAAAATAAATCCTGATTCGTTGCTGAGGAGTATGAAGACTTCGTTCTCGTCTTGTTTAAGAACATCGTACTTAGAACCTCCTGTTTTTCGTTCTTCGTACTTCTTATTGAAGGATTAAGTTCCTGAATATCCTGACTGAGGATAAAAGAGATAGACATAGATCCGGGAGACTTATTTGGTTAAGTATCAACTCTTCGGAATATATGAAATTGTTTGGAGACTTCGTAGAGTTAGAAGTATAAGATATTACTTGAAGTATTCCGTAAGGATAACCGTAAAGATTAATCTGTGGGGATGAACCGACGAAGATTCTTTGAATTCCTACCTCCGTTCGTTCTTAGTAAACGTTATTATTGTATTTTATGCATTTCTGGTAAACATCAATCATATTCAAAGGCATATATACATTCAAACATAACCAACAGATATTTCTCGCTTTAGTAAAAGGGGGAAAGTAAACCTGAATAAAGAGGGAAAAGTAAAGTTGAACTCGAAAATAGAATTATTTCAACTTTGAGAGTGTATAACCAATTGGATTTAGAGCTTCTAAGGTTCTTAACTCTCCTGAATAATTTCCCAGAAATTCTCATTGTTGGATCCAAAGATATGATACTGACACCATCTGATACTACTGGCATAAACAGTTAATTTCCACAATGGCTTCTGCTGAGCATCCAATATCAAGGTAATACAATGAGAGGAACGTGCCTTCAAATTGTTATGAACCATATACGTTCCAGGTATTAGATTTGGAAAGAGAGCATTGCACCTTGGTTGAGGATGAATTGTCTCATAATGGAAGTATCTGAAAGGAGTTACCTAAGCAAAATTCCCCACAAACATATGCCCCTGGCCTCGTGAACTCTGTGATGTTACCTTTGGTAATGAGGGGATCTGCCCCTGGCTACCATTAACCATTGTTGAATCTTGACCTGACTGCCCTAAATGATTTGGACAGTAACATGACATGCCCCCTTGATTGGCAAATAATGACTATGCCCCTTTGTATACATGGGCTTTGATCCAGGAAGCAACTTTGTCTATCGGAAGGACTTTAGTTTATTGAACATTCATCCTGTAAGTTTCTCTGTTTGTCAAACACTCAGTTATATGAAACCAATGATATCCAAAATGCAATGCTTATGTCTGTCTTGAAGTTTTGAAAAAGAGTTATTTTAGTAAAACAATGTTTGTAAAAACTGTGATATTAACTCAAGATTTATAATAAGCCATAAAGGAGTCAGGATACCTTTTTGTAACAGTATGCTTTCAAACTAACCATGCTTCAGTTAGGACTTTTAAAGGGTTATAACGTGGCCTGGTTCATGGTTTAAGAAACAAAAGATAAAGGCTCAAATTTTATTTGTACCCAACCCAATCTTCGTGATGTTCTTCAGTCCTATGCTTGGTTAACTTATGCATTGAAGCTCCAAAGAAGTTTGGAATTGTAACACTAACATTTGTGATGATTCAAAAACCAAAAATTCATTTGAACATTCAGTCATCTTTCTTTGTTGAGGATTTACAATGACCTCTTTTTTTTTCTTTTGAATTTATTATCCCTTCTTTTTGCTTGAACTGTTTATTTCAAGGATACAGTCAGCGGGATGTCTTAATTTTTTACTAAGTCTCCTTCATAGGGTTTGACTTAGTGAGCTTTTCTTTTGCTAGATATTGACTTGCAGACTTTAGTGATTACATGGAACCATCATTAGTTGTGTACAACACAGACAATTGGCATAGTTGAGTTAACCGAGTAACTACCCTGCCCCAGGTTATGAATAAGGGTTTTAATTTGCGTGAGAATGGAAACTCCTACTTCATAGGCTCAAAAGGGTTGACTAGGGATTAACTTCCTTATATCTCCACTATTTAGGAATTGAAACAATGCCTGTACATCGTCAGCATAGTCTATTCAAAAGCATGTTGCCTAATGTCGCTCCCCGGATTTCCATCCTGGTACAAACGCGAAAGTGGCGCGGAAAAAGAATAGAGTCACCAGCCATGCATTTTTATCCCGAAGAAAGGGAATGGTAATGATGCACAAACCAGAAGAAAAGAAGAGGAAGGACACGGGTCCTGCGAACCAAAGAGACTGAGTTCGGGAGTCAGTTACGACCTGGGAAGGTATTAGCACCCAGATCGTCCGCCGTACCCGACGGGATCCACGCTTGAAAAGAATACTGTTTCAAAGGGTGAGGGTATGAAAACTGCAGCAAATAAATGAAAATGAAAAGCAACTGGAACTGGAAAAGAAATGAAATAAGAAAATAAAGGAAAAATGTAGGGAAAATAAAGATAGTGCTCAAATGGGCCCTACCCCGCTGCCTACGTACCTCATCAGGATAATGAGGATCAGAGATGCCGTAGTTCCCCTAACTAGGGGTACTAAAAGGAAATTGCTTGTGAATTAAAGGCTTGAACTGCCTATGTCAATGCTCAGGTGTTGCAGGCTCGGACGACGAGTGCGTTACCGTCTTGCAAAGTGACATGTAGGAGCAAGTTCGCGTACGGAGCGAATGAGGTGAGAAAAGAATTCCCGAAGGAAAGACGCTTATTGTTTGTTTGGTGTTTTTTAGGAGCTTTTATGAGTGAAAGTTTGCATAGGTAAGTGTACCTAAGCCTTACTCAATGGGATGTGTACATCTCACATCATCCCGAAATGGAATGCGCAAGAGGCACACCTATCTATGGAGGAAATCCCCAAAGCTAGCCCCACAGGTGAAGGCTTAAGCACACTAGCCTATTACCATTATTAAGTATTTTTGTGATTTTTTGGTTAAGAAGTGTCTTTTAACTTTTTCTTTGTGAGGTACTCATGCTAAGACCTATCTACCACGAGTGATGACTCACACCTCGCCCCGAAATGGAACGCGTGCAAGCATCTCATAGCAAAGTCTCATGTCACATGAAAGCACTCAACCTTTATTAAGTGAATTAGAATTAAGTTTGAAGATGAGAAGAGAAAGAGAACCAAAGGAGCAAAAGGAAAAACTAGGGGGAAAGTTTCTATCCTAAGTTAGCATGCATGGAGTTCCTAGGGTTTGTGAGGTCTTTCTAACCTAAAAAAGGATCTCAAGAGAAGAAGAAGAAGATAAAAGGAGAGATGAGAAAGGCCTAAGCCCAACAAGAAGATGTTAGTCCATATAAACAGTATGAGGAGAGATGAGAAATGGAGATGTGGAACTCAATTCCCACATCTCAAACTTACCATGCCCCCTGCAAGGTTAGTGTAACAACATAAAATCAAGGCATGAACCAACAAGTCAGAAGCTACACAAGCATATAGGCATGGCAAAGAATTCACAAGATGATAAGCAAAGCAACACAAGATCATATTGAGATGATTAGAAGTGAAACAAGTGCAATGAAGGCATGCTTAACCCTTAAAGAAATAAAGCACATAAAAGAGACCCAACACCAAGACTCAAGGAGACTCAAACCCTATCCTAAGACCAGGAGAAACCATAGACCTCTAAAGGACCCCAAAAGGTGAAGAGAAGTTGGCACAAGTGCCCTTCTAAACTTAAATGAGACTAGAAGACTCAAAGAATGCAAAACAAGGCAAGGTGAAGAAGAAAATACCCAAGAAAAAGATCCAAGCACTTAAAAATTCTACCCAACCAGACAAGTACTCTCCAAACACAAGGAAATGAGAATCCAAAAGGGTTTGCAAAAATACAGCACCAAACTAGGTCAATGAAGCTCAAGGATGCAAGGTATCACCATTTAGGGTTTTGAAAATCAAGGCACAAATAACTCAAGCAAAATCCATCAAGGAAATTTGTGAAAAATCCAAGATAAATCATGAAGATAGTAGAGTGTCTCAGGATTTGAATTCAAAAAGAATGGGGTTCATAGCTTAAAGGATGAGAAAAATAGAAATTGGACAAGGCAGATTGGTCTATGAGAGTTCACAAGAAAGCAATGCTCAATGTTGAATTTATTTGGCCACGTGGGATAAAAATAAAAATCTGTAAAAATCATGATAAAAAACTAGATGAATCAAGGAGTGTATATGAATTTTTTTGGATTTTTTAGAGTTAAAGAAATATTTTAAATGAATTAAAAGCAAATGGAATGAATTGGTAAAGAAAAAAATGAAAATAAAGCAAATGGGCCAAAGGGGGTGCAAGGAGCAAACATGCTAGTTGGAAAATGCAATGGGCCGCGCATGGGGGGTGCTGATAGCGCTGAATATGCAGCCCCTTCTTCTTCATGAAGAAACCCTAAAATTCTCACCACCATTAATGAACAAACCCTAACCCTAACTTCATGAAATCTCAAACCAAGCCACGGCCAGCCATGAAACTCTCCAGAATACATAATCTAACATCACTAAACACAAATACATGCTTGGATTGAATTAAAACTCAAATAAACTCAAGATATGAATGAAAATAAAATTGTCCATGAAACTTTAAATAACCATAACTTTGTGAATACTCAACCATTTCACAAACTACAAAGAGCATTGTAACCAGCACAACATGAGGATTCTAAAACACACAACCAAACACATTTATATGAGATTCGAAATTTGAGTATACCTAAGGTGGTGTTCCAAATTTGAAGTCAAGAATGGTATAAAGTGATGGAAAATGATCTCCTTATCCCCTTAGATGCAAAATAAATGCATCTAAGGCTTTGCAAACTTGTGAATCCAGCAATATGCTTCCTTGTGCTTCAAAGCTTCTCAAATGGCCACTTGAACAAACTTCACTATAAATCTAGATCCATGGGTGCTTAATGATCCTTGAGATGAGAGGAGTATGAATGTGGTCTTGGATTGAAGAAAGCTTTCCTAGATCAAAAGTTATGGCACAAAATGCAAATGTGCACAAGAAATGAGAAATGGATGATTCTTGAAGAATAATCCAAACAAATGGTATGGAAATGATCTATGAGTGATGAGGATTAAGAATCCAGCAAGAGTTTTGTGAATGAATTCTTGTAGAAAGAGTTTGTGGAGAATGAGCAATTTTGCATAAAAGATGAGAATGAGAGCATGGGTGTGTATTCTGGCTGCCTCTAACCCTAATTCTGATTGTTATGGAATATATATGGCAATGCAAAAGGGTTAGAACAAATGCACGTGAGAGAGAGCTGATTTTTGTGAAAATGCAATTTTGGCCCAAGTGTGCTATAGGCATGCCAAGCTCATGATTTGCTGGCCTCTCTTACATGTGCATTAACCATCCCACCAATGATTCCCAGCAAACAACTTCAGCCCTTGGATGTAAGCTATCACACCATTGCCATGCCTTGTGCAAATTCAAGGGTAAAATGCAAGTTTTATGGAACTTTTTCATGTGCATGAATTTTTCCACTTTTCTTTGAGCCAAATGACCTAAATGTGATGCATTTGATTGTGTAAACTTACTTTGGACATAGCATAGCAAACTATCCATTTTTGAGCCTTTGTGCAAATGGCTTGGCCTTGAAACTTGGAAATTTGCCCTAAAATACCTAAATTTTCGAGGGCCCTATCTCTCAAACCATAAATCCCATGAAAATGTACTTGTACTTTTTAAAAATGGCAGCCCTTACTCTCCAACTTTCATGTTTACTTTGGGTCCATTTGAAGATTTTTTGATCAAGTTAAGGCCTTGTGAAGTTTTAGGTCAAAATAGCCAAAAATATTAACTTTTCCATAACCAACTTTGTGCACTTTTGCCAAAGCCCCTCAAACCACAAAAATTCTTGTACTTTAAGCTCACCAAACATCTTATAACATTGAATAGACCTAATTTGGCCAAAAAAAATTGGGTTAGACCCCTTGGAATGGCACAATTGACTTTTTCTGGGCCCATTTGACTTTCTGCTTCATCTGCAAGTAACTGAGGCAATGACTGACTTCCACTTGGAATTTTTCCATGAAAATTGACATGTAGGAACTTATTATCATATAGAAAACATTGCCCAAAAGAGTTGGCCAAAATTATGAGGTTAAGGCCCTTGAAGCCAAAACCCTAATTTGGTTGCACTGCTTAGGAGCCTTGCATTGTCTTGAAACTTGTGATGATTAAGCAATCTTATGAGCTTTTGCAAGTGAACTTGGCCTTGCCAAAGGAGTCTAGACTCATCATAGGCCTCCCACAAATCCATTGGAACCCTTGTCTTGGCTTAAATGGCCTTCAACACCTCCCCAGATGGCCATATGCCTCATGCTAGGGCTTGATGCTTCTCATGCTTTATTTTTCTATGCTATAATGCTATATATATGATATGCTTATGATGAAAATGGTGTATTATGATGCTTAAAATGAATATTGCAAATTTGGAGTTCTACAGCTGCCCCTATTCAAGCAACTGTTGATCTGAAAAGGACGATTGCTTCCGCTTTCGACCGTTCAAGATAAACTGTGGTTGAATACCCAAGAAAAACGGAAATTTGCGCTCTGATGCAGAAAACAAGAAATGGGAAATAAACTCAATCCAATGACGTTGCAACTGAGCTGAGAGATGAGCAAACGAGCTCCTTCCAACGAAACCAAAGGTTCTGATGAAACATGAAACGGACGAGTCTTCTTGTGACCTGTGACGCCAGGTGCAGAGAGCGGACGAGTCCTTAAGAATCTTCAAAGTAACCTGAGATAGACGAATCTCCTTCACTAATCCTTACGTAGATAAGCGGAATAAGACGGACGAGCCTTCTTCGGATAACCCTTACGTAGGTTCCGGGAATGCGTATAAGTCTGTGGGATAGACATGTAGCTAGGATGGACGAATCCTCTTCGCGAATCCTTACGCAGATAAGCGGAATAAGACGGACGAGTCTTCTTCGGATAACCCTTACGCAGGCTCCGGGAATGCATATAAGTCTGTGGGATAGACATGCAACTAGGATGGACGAATCCTCTTCACGAATCCTTACGCAGATAAGTGGAATAAGACGGACGAGTCTTCTTCGGATAACCCTTACGCAGGCTCCGGAAATGGTTTTGACGTTTTAATCCCACCGTCAGGATTTTCAACCTCTTCACGAATCCTTACGCAGATAAGTGGAATAAGACGGACGAGTCTTCTTCGGATAACCCTTACGCAGGTTCCGGTAATTGTTTTGACGCTTTGATCCCACCGTCAGGATTTTCAACCTCTTCAATGCGGACGAGCATTGGAATGATCATCAAAGAAACACAGACGAGTGTCATAAGTCGACGATACGGACGAGTACCAGACGATGATCCAAGAAACACGGACGAGTGCTTCTGATATTGATACGGACGAGTATCAGCTTATTCCAGACGATCTTCAAAAGAAAATACCAAACACGGACGAGTGTCGGGGCGTGCAGACGAGCACTAGATAAGTAATAGACACGGGCGAGTGTCGAAGAATGCGGACGAGCAATATTCAAAGGAGTAACAAGCACATACGAGTGCTAAGAGATGAGGTCGAACATCAAATAAAGATGCGAGTACGGACGAGTACTGGCGACTTTCTTGGGGATATGCCTCAAATAAAGAGGAATCGGAAAATGCACGGACGAGTGCTGCAGGGATCGGACGAGCATCAAATGAAGATGCGCATACAGACGAGTACAGGCAACTTCACTGGGGAAAAACTTCAAAGAACTAATAAGCACGGACGAGTGCCGAGAGCTGCGGACGGTCATCAAGTAAAGATGCTAGCACGGACGAGTGCTGAGGAATACCTCAAATAAAGAGGGATCTGCTGAGGAAAAGGCACGGACGAGTGCTGAAAGAGGATGAGCATCAAATAAAGATGCGAGCACAGACGAGTGCTAGTAGATATAGACTCTACTGGGGAAAGTGCACAGACGAGTGCCACCAGGTGCTAATTCTTCTGGAGACTGCGGATGAGCAAACTGAATCATCAGATAAGAGCCTAAGAGTGCGAACGAACACTGAAAGAGTATCAACAAAGACAAAGGCTGATTATGTTGGGGAAGTAGACAATTCCACTCTGGCTGAGGAATGAAGTCCTGGCGGCCTGTGAGAGAAGATTCCGGCAACCTGTTGGGGACTCAAAGCTTTTAACTCTGATGGGAACGAAGTGTTGGCAACCTGATGCTTGCTGGAGAGGCTTTCACTGGAAGAAAGACGACTCTGCGCGAGGTATACTTCGCTTGACTGTTTTGAACATCTGCTGAGGATCTGATCATCCTGCTCTGACTCCACTGGGGAGAATTTTTTTCTTGCTCCGCTGGGGAAATCCCTTGGAAATGAGAACCCCGATGACTCTGTGGGGAAATGAAGTTACCTGCCACTCTGCTGAGCAAGGAGAACTTCTAGCGATTCCGTTGTAGATAATAAACTTCTGATAACTCCACTGAGGATGGGAGACTTCTACTAACTCCTGCTGGGGATTGACCCGACTTCTGGGGGAGTGCAGGTGTTCAGATACCTGTTGAGAATAAGTCACTTGTAAACAGGCGCTCTGTCGGGGAAATACCTCTGCTTGGAGAATAACCCTCTGCTGCTTGGGGATACGGTGATAACCTGCAAATCCTGCAATAACAGAATACGCACATATGTACCAAGATTGGTACGGCCTGATCTATTCATCTGCTGTCACCTGACACTCAAAGCGATGTTAAGTGTCTCTGCAATGTCATTTTTATCAGTTTGAAAAGCAACTGTTTCGCATGCAATGTTATTTGTCAAAAATTCAGGACATTTTTGTAAACAAAATAAACATAACACGGTGTTTGACTGAATATTCTTTTTATTGATTGGCCTCTGAATAGGCATAATTTTACATCAGGAAGTAACCACCTGGAAAGAGGTAGCTACTGTAAAATTGAGAAAAGAAACTATCCTAATGGCAATGGCACGACATTCCAAAGAGTTTCCTTCCTGCTATGACTGGCATATCCTCAAGACTTTCTGTTCCGTCTTCGGCCTTCTGAAGAGAATGAGGGGGCTGATCACTACCCTTCTGATATGGTCAAGCTGTTTGAAGCGGTGATGTGGTTCATATAAACTGGAGCGCAGTTGTTCGCTTATTCCCTGATTTTGCGTGGATCACCCTTTCGGGTTTTCAATCCACCGGGCTACCCTTTTTTGCCTGAGTTGTCCGATGTGGCTTTTCAACTCAGCGGGTGTACATTTTTTTAATTTTTCCCTAATTTTTGCCCGAGCTTTTATTCTGTTTTTCGCTCGCCGGGATGCCCTTTTTTTGCCTGGACTATAATTCTGTTTTTGTGTCCAGCGGGTCTTTTATGCGAAGTATTTTTTAATTGCGTCCGAGTTAACAGGGTATTGGAAGTCCTCGCTATCCATAGTGGTGAGCATCAGTGCTCCGCTTGAGAATACTTTCTTCACTATGAACGGTCCTTCATAATTTGGAGTCCACTTGCCCCTGTGATCTGAACTGGGAGGAATGATCCTCTTGAGTACAAGCTCGCCTACTTGGTACTCCCAAGTACGTACTCGCTGATCGAAGGCTCGCTTCATTCTCCTTTGATAAAGCTGGCTATGACAGATAGCTGCTAATCTCTTTTCCTCAGTTAGGCATAGTTGATCGTATCGAGCACGTACCCACTCAGCCTCATCAAGCTTGACATCCATCAGCACCCGCAGTGAAGGGATTTCCACTTCAACAGGCAAGACTGCCTCCATGCCGTAGACTAAAGAGAAGGGGGTTGCCCCAGTCGACGTCCTGACTGACGTTCGGTACCCATGCAACGCAAACGGTAGCATCTCATGCCAATCTTTGTAGGTGATAACCATTTTCTGTACAATCCTCTTGATATTCTTGTTAGCTGCCTCTACCGCACCATTCATCTTTGGTCGGTAAGGAGAGGAATTGTGATGTTGGATTTTGAAGTCCCGGCACAGTTCTGCCATCATCTTATTGTTCAGATTAGAACCATTATCAGTAATGATTCGCTCGGGCACTCCATATCTGCATATGATATCTCTTTTCAGGAATTTTGCTACCACCTGGCGAGTAACATTGGCATAAGACGCAGCTTCTACCCATTTGGTGAAGTAATCAATCGCGACCAAGATGAAGCGATGTCCGTTTGACGCCGTTGGTTCAATCTTGCCAATCATATCAATGCCCCACATGGCAAAGGGCCAGGGTGAAGACATCACATTCAGAGGATTTGGAGGCACATGCACTTTATCCGCATAAATCTGGCATTTATGACATTTTCTGGCATAGGCACAACAATCTGCATCCATGGTGATCCAGTAATAGCCTGATCTTAGCAACTTTTTAGCCATTGCATGCCCTCCAGCATGGGTACCAAAGGATCCTTCATACACCTCGTGCATCAGCAAGTCTGCTTCCGCCCTATCAACGCATCTGAGAAGTATCATATCAAAGTTTCTCTTATACAGGGAGCCATCAGTGTTCAGGAAGAAACTACCAGCTAGCCTTCTTAATGTCTTCTTATCATTGGAAGATGACCCAGGTGGGTATGTTTGATCCTCCAAGAAACATTTGATGTCATGGTACCAGGGCTTATCATCTTTGACAATGTCTGCTGAGCACACATATACCGGCCTGTCAAGTCTGGATACTGCAATTTGAGGCACAAAATTGGCAGCTTGCACTTTGATCATGGATGAAATGGTAGCTAGAGCATCTGCAAACTGATTTTCGTCTCGAGGGATATACTCAAGCTTGACTGTTGTGAAGAAAGTCAACAACCTCCTTGTGTAGTCCCGATAAGGTATCAGATGATCTTGGTGCGTGTACCATTTGCCATTGGTTTGATTAATTACCAGAGCTGAATCTCTGAACACAGTCAAAGTCTTGATTCTGAGGTCAATGGCTTCCTCAAGACCCATAATACAAGCTTCGTATTCAGCTTCGTTGTTAGTGCAGTTAAAGGTGAGCTTTGCCGAGAAAGGCATGTGAACTCCCTTAGGCGTAATGAGCACTGCACCAACACCACGACCATTCATATTAACAGCCCTATCAAACATCATAGTCCATTCTTCTTTTGGGTCAGGCCCTTCAGTGTGAATAGGCTCTTCATGGTCTTTTGCTTTTATGAACATGATGTCTTCATCAGGGAAGTCAAATCTCATAGGCTGGTAATCATCAATGGGTTGTTCAGCTAGATAATCAGACAATACACTGCCTTTGATAGCTTTTTGGGATGTGTACTGAATGTCATATTCTGTGAGAATCATTTGCCATCTCGCAACCCGCCCGGTAAGTGATGGCTTCTCAAATATATACTTGACTGGATCCATCTTGGAGATCAACAAGGTAGTGTGAGTCAACATATACTGCCTTAGTCGGCGAGCAGCCCACACTAAAGCACAACAAGTTTTCTCAAGCAGTGAATAACGTTGTTCACACTCGGTAAACTTTTTGCTTAGGTAGTATATTGCGTACTCTTTTCGACCATACTCGTCATGTTGGCCCAGCACACACCCCATTGACTTTTCTAATACCGTCAAGTACATGATCAGAGGTCTTCCTTCAACTGGAGGCATAAGGATTGGAGGCTCCTGTAAGTATTCCTTAATTTTGTCAAAAGCCCTCTGACAGTCTTCATTCCACCTGACCGTCTGTTCTTTTCTTAATAGCTTGAACAAGGGCTCGCAGGTTGCTGTAAGATGAGATATGAACCTTGAAATGTAGTTCAACCTACCTAGGAACCCTCGAACTTCTTTCTCAGTTTTCGGTGCAGGCATTTCTTGAATGACTTTAACTTTGACAGGGTCAACTTCAATCCCTTTCTCACTTACAATAAATCCCAGCAGCTTACCAGATCGTACCCCGAATGTACATTTGTTGGGGTTTAGCCTCAATTGGTACTTCCTCAGACGCTTGAATAACTTCAACAGATTTACCAGGTGGTCTTCTTCTGTGAGGGACTTGGCAATCATGTCATCCACATAACATTCGATTTCTTTATGGATCATGTCGTGGAATAATGTTACCATAGCCCGTTGATAAGTAGCACCAGCATTCTTCAGGTCGAATGGCATCACCTTATAACAGAATGTGCCCCAGGGTGTGATGAAAGTTGTCTTCTCCATGTCTTCAGGTGACATTTTGATCTGATTGTATCCTGAAAATCCATCCATGAAGGAGAACACCGAGAACTGAGCCGTATTGTCGACCAATACATCAATGTGAGGTAAAGGGAAATCATCTTTCGGGCTGGCTCTGTTCAGGTCCCGGTAATCTACACACATCCTCACCTTGCCATCTTTCTTTGGCACTGGAACAATGTTAGCTACCCAAGGTGGGTAGCTAGTCACGGCAAGGAACCCGGCGTCCCACTGTTTCTGTACCTCCTCTTTGATCTTCATCGCCATGTCGGGGCGAGTTCTTCTCAGTTTTTGCTTAACAGGAGGACAGTCTTCTTTTAACGGTAGTCGATGCACAACTATGTCTGTATCCAACCCTGGCATGTCCTGATATGACCAGGCAAAGATGTCAACATATTCGCGCAACATTTCAATCAACCCCTTCTTAACTTCAGTCTGCAGGCTGGCGCCTATCTTGATTTCCTTCTTAACCTCTTCTGTGCCGATGTTGATAACCTCGATTTCCTCCTGATGAGGCTGAATAGCTCTTTCCTCTTGCTTCAACAACCTGACCAGTTCTTCAGGGAGTTCATAATCTTCCTCAACCTCTTCATCGGCTTGGTAGATTGGATTGTCGAAGTTATGCTCAGTCATAGCAGGAGAGTTGTCAATGGAATCCGGTTGATCGACACTGCACAAGTGATGTGCTCATTCAGAATCTGTTTAGAGAAAACGCACACCAAAAGCAAGAAAGAAAAACACATTACCATTTTCTTTATTTGTGCAAAAAATTAAAATTGAAAGAAAAGGAACGATCTGATTGAAAAATATCCTTTATTTATGACAAATAAATGCTTTCAAAACATGGAGGCCCATACAATGGATCCTTGTACCTTGGGCAGAGTACATGATTTGACATGCAGTATGTAAAAAAATGACAAATAAACAATTACTTTGTGATCCAGGTGACTTCGACGATGTCTTCCGTAGACCAATTAGGCAGCTCCTCTCCCGGTGCACACGGGCGGATCCAATTATCCAGATCGCACTCGCTATCTCCGTCTTCACTGGTAGCACAGATATGGTTGCGGTCTAGCAACCCAGCACTAGTAAAGGTAATGGTCTTGTTTTCTGGTGAACGGACGAGCCCATCAGGCTGATACCCAAGCCCAAACTTGTCTTCCTTCTTTTCCAGCTCCAGTAATCTGCCCCAGCCCTGGGCACTGCCTGATTGCACAACCTCCTTGGCCTGCTTGTAGGAGGTAATAGACGTACCTTCTTTATCTTCAGCCCTACACAGAGGAGACAAGGAACTAACATTCACTGCTTCGAATGCCTGACACAGGGTTTCATGAATTTCACCATCCATCTCCACGTATTTGAATGTAGATAGATGGCTCACAAATATGCCTTCTTCACCGCACACAGTCACAACTTGACCATCCGCTACGTACTTGAGCTTCTGGTGTAAAGTTGACGTCACAGCCCCTGCGGCATGAATCCATGGTCGACCAAGTAGACAGCTATAAGCAGGTTGGATGTCCATCACATAGAACGTGCTCTTAAACACTTGCGACCCAACCTTGATTGGCAACTCAACCTCCCCAAAGACAGACCTCCGAGAACCGTCGAAAGCCTTTACCACCAAATCACTTGGCCTCAAAACAACCCCTTCCACATTAAGTTTCATTAACGCCTTCTTCGGCAAGACATTAAGAGATGACCCAGTATCAACCAGGACATGGGACAGCACAGCCCCTTTGCACTCAATTGTGATATGGAGAGCCTTGTTATGATTCCTTCCTTCAGTAGTAAGGTCTCTATCAGTAAAGCCCAGACCATGGCTCGCATTCACACTTCCCACCACGGCTTCTAACTGATTCACGGTAATCTCCTGAGGAACATACGCCATCTGCAACACCTTCAGAAGGGCTTCTCTATGAGCTGGTGAGCACATCAGCAGCGACAAGATAGAGATTTTGGAGGGAGTTTGATTTAGCTGCTCGACTACCTTGTAGTCGCTCCTCTTAATAATCCTCATGAACTCCTCCATTTCCTTCTCGAAAGTACTTTGACCAGTAGCGGGAGTGGCATTATCGTCAGTTGCTATTTGCTTCCCTTTGGCTTTAGCAGAAGCCTCAGCATCAGTGTCTCCTCTCAAAGTCTGGGGAGCGAATAAGCGACCACTCCTCGTGAAACCTCCATTTCCCCCAACATTCACCACAGCTGGTTTCGTGGTTACTGTCTTATTTTCCACTTTCTGTCCTCCGACATACACTTCTGATCCGTAATGCCACGGAATAGCCTTCTCATATGAATACGGAATAGGCCCAGGCACCGTGATGGTGACAGGACTTACTTCCGGGACATAAATAGTATCCGGCTCTCTTTGCACTGGCATTTCAGCAGGATCATAGTATATGGTCACCGTTGACACTTCATCAGTCCTCTTATCAACCCTGTCGAACTATAACAGCCCATCATCCATCAGTCTCTATAAACCAATCTTCAATCTGACACAACCATTCTTCGACTCAACACAGTCTTCGCAATCAAGCCCACAACCCGGGAAAACTTGACCCTTCAACAATCTCTCCTTGACCAGCAACAAGGAGGTCTTTACTTCTTCAACCCTCTCCACCAAGTTCAAACTCTCCTCCATCTCAATAGCATTAACCCTGGCTCCCCCATGATTAGGGATAGGGTTAGTCGTGACATTCGGAGGCGGCGCAAAATTGATTGCTTTGGAGTCGATCAATTCCTGAACTTTATAGTGCAAAGCCCTGCACTTCTCCGTTGAGTGCCCGGGCGCCCCAGAATGGAAAGCACATCGAACATTGGCATCGTAACCTGGAGGAAAAGTTCCAGTAGGTGGAGCCAAGGTCCTTAGTTGAATTAAGTTCAGTTCCAACAATCTCTGGAGTAAAGCTGTGTAAGTCATTGGAATCACATCAAAAACCCTATCAGCTTGGCGTGGCTGCCTCTGTTGATACGGTCTCTGTTGATAGTTGCGCTGCTGTTGTTGCTGAGGCTGTTGTAGAGCCTGTTGAGCTGGTTGAATTGGTGTAGTGGGAATTGTGACTGCAGCTACCTGATTGTATTCTTGTCTATAACCTCTGCCTCTGCTTCGGCCATATACTGCGTTAGCTTCCCCTTCTCTTTTTCTAGGAGGTCCGCCAAAGGCTTTCCTCGCTCCCCCAGAGCTACCAACAGTATTAGGGTCCTGAATCTTCCCCGTCTTTAACAGAGTCTCAACTCTCTCTCCAGCAATCACTATATCATTGAACTATATGGCCGAGCTAGATGCCAACCTTTCCAGAAAAACACCTTGGAGAGTGCCCATAAACATGTCGGCCATTTCGTCTTCTAGGAGGGGTGGTTGTACCCTGGCAGCTAGCTGGCGCCATCTCTGGGCATATTCTTTGAAACTTTCTTTTGCCGCTTGAGCCATGTGCTGCAACTGCGTGCGTTTCGGAGCCATGTCCATGTTATATTGATACTGCCTCACAAAGGCTTCAGCTAAATCCTTCCAACTCTTGATATTGACCCTATTAAGCTTCATGTACCATTCAAGAGAAGCTCCCACCAAGCTATCCTGAAAATAATACATCCAAAGTTTCTCATCATCTGTATGAGCGGCAATTCTCCCGACAAATGATTGCAGATGGGTCTTCGGGCAAGTAGTGCCATCATACTTCTCAAAGGTTGGAACTTTGAACTTAAACGGGATCCTGACCCCAGGAACCAAGCCCAAGTCGGTTATGTCAAACCCCAAAGAGCTTTGGGATTGAATAGCTTTGATTTGCTCAGCCATCTCTTCGAACCTCTTATTCATCTCTGCTCCTTGACCTTCAGTTTCATCAAGTAGGGTGAATTGGTCGTCATGATTGTCCATCTGAAGGTTGTGCAACCCATCGTTGATTATTGTCACTCCTGGCTGTGTAACAGGAGGTTCGACCTGACGTGCGCCCGCACCGGTATGATTGTCAGCAGTAGCAGCATCCGCAGTGTTCCTATTCTGATTCTCAACCATCTCCCGCAGACTCTCTTGGTTCTGCCCCATGCTAGCCATTAGTGTCATAAAATTATCCATCCTTTGTCTCAGATCTGTCAAGTCCGCTTGTAACTGGTCCATGACTCGTTCTCTGTTAATCTTGGTTGGATATCTGTGTACTGCTGGTTGTCCTCGAACTTTACGAGGAGCTATAGTGCCTGAAACACAAAACACGTTAGTAACCGAGACACTACCTGCAAAACAACAAACAGGTTATATGGATGCAATGCAGTTGTTTATGTTTCCAATCAAAGTCATTTATGCCCCGGTTCCGGTATTTAGCAAAGAAAACCAGATGGGCACTGATCCTCGACTTCCAGAAGCCTTCGCGAGAGACCACAAGCAAACCAAGAAATAATGGAAAAAACCATAACATAAATCAACCTATTAGACAAATAACACAGAATTCCCCGTAGGATACAAGTCTTTACAAAGGAGAAACAACCAACTAGGACTCCTACAACATGCCTGTAGGTAATCCAGATACAAGAAAAGTAAACTAAGAAGCAGAACCACCGCCTAAGGACCCTGAAGCTCCATCACTAAGCCCCCTATCAGATCTGACCATCTTGACTCCCGCCATCAACTTTAAGTCTTCAATTTCTTTAAGTGCTGCTTCGAGGGCTTGTTGACTGTCTGCGAGTTGTTGGGTCTTCTCTCTGCGAATTTTGTGGACTTGCTCCACCTCTTCTTTTTTGTAAGCCATCTGAACTTCAAAGAACTCTTCTTTTTCTTTATATTGTTTCATCTCTTTCTCTCTTTGTCCCTTCAACCAGACAATAGACTGACGAGCATCTCTGAGGGTCTTTGACTTCTTTTTGCGCTCATCTTCTCCCTGGGCTTCCATCATCCCCAATCTGCGGAAATGTGCTTCTCTACCTGCAAAGTCCTTCTCCTTAGACTCTAAAGTCGTTTGTATCTTCAGCAACTTCTCTTCAGCTTCAATCTTGGCCCTGTTGGCTTGGTGATACAGGCTTACCATCTCAGTATTTTCAACTCTAACTGCATGTAGCTGGGCTTCCAACTTCTTGAATTCCTCTAGAGGCACAGTATCAATGGACTCAGCAACTGGGGGAACTGGTGTTGAAAATGGTAACAAAACTCTTCTAGCTCTGTCTTTCAACCAAGCTTCGTACTCTGGGAATGTCTGATTGTTACAATTCCCAAAGCTAGCTATCCCTTCTCCCTTAATGCACTTCCAAGCTCCCGCAACCTTCCTCACTAAGGGCATATTATCTTTCACTGAGAAGTAGAAAATAGGGGTCAGTTTCAAATCTTCAGGCACCTCTCTTAAAGCGTATCCCAATTGTCTTCTTAACAGGATTGGATTGTAATTAATCCCTCCAGTTATTCCCAACAAAGGCACACTATGGTAACTCCCGCAGCTGGTGATGAAACGTGCACCTTGCAGCCTTTGAGTGAACCATCTAACATCCTTGGCCAGCAACTTTTCCAGCTTCTGAGCCCATACCAGAGTGTGGTCACTAAACAATCCCGTACTAGGCAAATGCCTCATGAACCACATGTGAAATAATGGAGCACAGCAACGAACCAAACCTCCCCTCTTCTTCTCAGTTTTGTAATGAACTGAGTAATACAAGTCCCCGAGTAAGGTAGGCACAGGATTCTTCAGCAAAAAGAGATGTATGTCATTTATATCTATGAACTTCTCCATATCAGCAAACAAGATAATGCCATAGATAGAAAGAGCCAAGATAGCACAGACAGCATCCCATTCTCCTTCAACAGCCAATTCTTCCGCCTTCTTCACCAGAGCCTCCAAAGAAAACCCAGACACACCTCCTTTAATAATGGTCAAAGACTTCACAGCAGAAGGGCTCAAATAAAGAGCCTTAGCAATAGCCTCAGGTGCTGGTCTACTCATCTCAGAATTGAAAGGAACCTGGTCTCGAACCGGCACACCCAGGATCAGAGCATACTCCTCCAACATAGGGCCCAACTGAAAATCAGGAAAGGTGAAACAACGGAACTGAGGGTCATAATACTGAAGCAATGTATGAATGGCACTCCTCTCGGAAGGATCTAGCTCTATCACCACATCAAGAATACTCCCATAAGCTTTTCTGAATCTCTCTACCTGGTTGGGTGTAATCAGTTTTACCATCTTTTTCAACAAGCCAACCTTGATATCAAAGAACTTGAAATGAATGTTCTGCTTGCGAGGATTTTCCATCTTAGAAGAGAATACCGGAACCGGAAGCAGAGATATGAACCTGTGAATGAAAACAAAAACAATGATTAATGATGCAATGATGCAATGCAGATGCAAATGCAAAGACACATGGCCATCTGAGACTGTCTGGAATCTGGACACTGACAAGGGTCCCTCTGAATAACTTGACAAACTAAAAGTCCACTGAGTCACACTCTCTGATAGTCATAATCCTCTGAAGAAGATCTCAGGACCACAATATCAAGAATACCCGAACAAGAAAACCAGATCTCCGGAACTGTATCATAATATGAACTGCACTGGTAACAAAAGGTATGATGAGGTCAAGGGTTCCTGCAAACCTGTAAACCCATCCCCAATCTCACAGGTGTGCTCCGGGTCAAATATCACGGACTCTCAAAGCCGAATAGCAATAATACTTTCACCATTTCCGAGAAATGGCTCATGACCAAATCAGGGAATCGGTTAGGCATTATATACTACGCAGGGAGGCCTCAGCTGAGTCCAGGAAAAACAAGCATCCCTTATAAGTCCCCAGCTTCAAGCGCTGAAATCGAGAAACAATAGTACATTCAGCCCGTAGGATACAGTACTAATGTCATACGACCAGATGCTTTGCCTGAGTTCCTATAAGAGAACCAGACCATCCTATGCGAGTCCCCAATGGACCCTCGGGTGCGAATGGGTTTGCCACAAGATGTGGTCTGCCACTGCCACCACTGGAGAGGGTTGTTTCTGCAAAGGTTCTCAATGATCGGTCCCCAGATGCACATAACTATCAAGGTCCTATCCCGAAGTGGAGGAAATCCCCACACAAGATATTTCCAAGACGGTCGCAATCTGGGCGTGAAACACACTGTCACTCATCATGTCACATACGAGTACAATATGTCCACTCTAATCCTAGGGTGCACTCAAGCCGGGTACTTGGCTTATCTCTCAGAAATAATATCCCCCGAGCCCACCAAACAGAAAACCAGTCCAGACAGTCCAGTATGATATATGATGCGGAAAATAAATACTGAAAACTGTAAATAAAGTTGTAAATAAAACTGTAAATAAACAACAATAATATACAACACACAACAACAAACAAACATCACCCAGAGAAACAGAAACACACAAGCGCTAAGAGAGACTCACGGGGGAACCAGAGATCATCTGGTGTGCAATCCCCAGCAGAGTCGCCAAGCTGTCGCTCCCCGGATTTCCATCCTGGTACAAACGCGAAAGTGGCGCGGAAAAAGAATAGAGTCGCCAGCCAGGCATTTTTATCCCGAAGAAAGGGAATGGTAATGCTGCACAAACCAGAAGAAAAGAAGAGGAAGGACATGGGTCCTGCGAACCAAAGAGACTGAGTTCGGGAGTCGGTTACGACCTGGGAAGGTATTAGCACCCAGATCGTCCGCCGTACCCGACGGGAATCACGCTTGCAAAGAATACTATTTCAAAGGGTGAAGGTATGAAAACTGCAGCAGATAAATGAAAATGAAAAGCAATTGGAACTGGAAAAGAAATGAAATAAGAAAATAAAGGAAAAATGTAGGGAAAATAAAGATTGTGCTCGAACGGGCCCTACCTCGCTGCCTACGTACCTCATCAGGATAATGAGGATCAGAGACGCCGTAGTTCCCCTAACTAGGGGTACTAAAAGGAATTTTCTTGTGAATTAAAGGCTTGAACTGCCTATGTCAATGCTCAGGTGTTGTAGGCTCGGACGACGAGTGCGTTACCGTCTTAGAAAGTGACATGTAGGAGCAAGTTCGCGTACGGAGCGAATGAGGTGAGAAAAGAATTCCCGAAGGAAAGACGCTTATTGTTTGTTTGGTGTTTTTTAGAAGCTTTTATGAGTGAAAGTTTGCATAGGTAAGTGTACCTAAGCCTTACTCAATGGGATGTGTACATCTCACATCATCCCGAAATGGAATGCGCAAGAGGAACACCTATCTATGGAGGAAATCCCCAAAGCTAGCCCCACAGGTGAAGGCTTAAGCACACTAGCCTATTACCATTATTAAGTATTTTTGTGATTTTTTGGTTAAGAAGTGTCTTTTAACTTTTTCTTTGTGAGGTACTCATGCTAAGACCTATCTACCACGAGTGATGACTCACACCTCGCCCCGAAATGGAACGCGTGCAAGCATCTCATAGCAAAGTCTCATGTCACATGAAAGCACTCAACCTTTATTAAGTGAATTAGAATTAAGTTTGAAGATGAGAAGAGAAAGAGAACCAAAGGAGCAAAAGGAAAAACTAGGGGGAAAGTTTCTATCCTAAGTTAGCATGCATGGAGTTCCTAGGGTTTGTGAGGTCTTTCTAACCTAAAAAAGGATCTCAAGAGAAGAAGAAGAAGATAAAAGGAGAGAAGAGAAAGGCCTAAGCCCAACAAGAAGATGTTAGTCCATATAAACAGTATGAGGAGAGATGAGAAATGGAGATGTGGAACTCAATTCCCACATCTTAAACTTACCATGCCCCCTGCAAGGTTAGTGTAACAACATAAAATCAAGGCATGAACCAACAAGTCAGAAGCTACACAAGCATATAGGCATGGCAAAGAATTCACAAGATGATAATCAAAGCAACACAAGATCATATTGAGATGATTAGAAGTGAAACAAGTGCAATGAAGGCATGCTTAACCCTTAAAGAAATAAAGCACATAAAAGAGACCCAACACCAAGACTCAAGGAGACTCAAACCCTATCCTAAGACCAGGAGCAACCATAGACCTCTAAAGGACCCCAAAAGGTGAAGAGAAGTTGGCACAAGTTCCCTTCTAAACTTAAAAGAGACTAGAAGACTCAAAGAATGCAAAACAAGGCAAGGTGAAGAAGAAAATACCCAAGAAAAAGATCCAAGCACTTAAAAATTCTACCCAACCAGCCAAGTACTCTCCAAACACAAGGAAATGAGAATCCAAAAGGGTTTGCAAAAATACAGCACCAAACTAGGTCAATGAAGCTCAAGGATGCAAGGTATCACCATTTAGGGTTTTGAAAATCAAGGCACAAATAACTCAAGCAAAATCCAGCAAGGAAATTTGTGAAAAATCCAAGATAAATCATGAAGATAGTAGAGTGTCTCAGGATTTGAATGCAAAAAGAATGGGGTTCATATCTTAAAGGATGAGAAAAATAGAAATTGGACAAGGCAGATTGGTCTATGAGAGTTCACAAGAAAGCAATGCTCAATGTTGAATTTATTTGGCCACGTGGGATAAAAATAAAAATCTGGAAAAATCATGATAAAAAACTAGATGAATCAAGGAGTGTATATGAATTTTTTTGGATTTTTTAGAGTTAAAGAAATATTTAAATGAATTAAAAACAAATGGAATGAATTGGTAAAGAAAAAAAATGAAAATAAAGCAAATGGGCCAAAGGGGGTGCAAGGAGCAAACATGCTAGTTGGAAAATGCAATGGGCCGCGCATGGGGGGTGCTGATAGCGCTGAATATGCAGCCCCTTCTTCTTCATGAAGAAACCCTAAAATTCTCACCACCATTAATGAACAAACCCTAACCCTAACTTCATGAAATCTCAAACCAAGCCACGGCCGGCCATGAAACTCTCCAGAATACATAATCTAACATCACTAAACACAAATACATGCTTGGATTGAATTAAAACTCAAAGAAACTCAAGATATGAATGAAAATAAAATTGTCCATGAAACTTTAAATCACCATAACTTTGTGAATACTCAACCATTTCACAAACTACAAAGAGCATTGTAACCAGCACAACATGAGGATTCTAAAACACACAACCAAACACATTTATATGAGATTCGAAATTTGAGTATACCTAAGGTGGTGTTCCAAATTTGAAGTCAAGAATGGTATAAAGTGATGGCAAATGATCTCCTTATCCCCTTAGATGCAAAATAAATGCATCTAAGGCTTTGCAAACTTGTGAATCCAGCAATATGCTTCCTTGTGCTTCAAAGCTTCTCAAATGGCCACTTGAACAAACTTCACTATAAATCTAGATCCATGGGTGCTTAATGATCCTTGAGATGAGAGGAGTATGAATGTGGTCTTGGATTGAAGAAAGCTTTCCTAGATCAAAAGTTATGGCACAAAATGCAAATGTGCACAATGTTGCACCCCAAAATTTGCCCTCACAATACAAGACTTTGTGTTCTAAGAAGGTTCACAAGGTTCACAAGTTCTCCAACACTGGCATAACCTTTCATGAGGTTCATGAAGTCTACAAGTTACTTTATGAAGGTTCACAAGGTTCATAAGTTTCTCAATGCTTATATAACCTTTCATGAGGTTCATGAGGTCTACAAGTCACTTCTTGAAGGTTCACAAGGTTCACAAGTTTCTCAACATTTACAAGACCTTTCATGAGGTTCATGAAGTCTACAAGTCACTTCTTGAAAGTTCACAAGGTTTACAAGTTCTCCAATACTTACAAGACCTTTTATGAAGATCATGAAGTCTACAAGCCACTTCATGAGGCTCACAAGGTTCACAAGCTTCACAATACTTCCCATGAGGTTCAAAAGACATTTTATGATGGTTCACAAGGTTCACAAGTTCTCCAACACTTGCATAACCTTTCCTGAAGTTCATGAAGTCTACAAGTCACTTCTTGAAAGTTCACAAGGTTCACAAGTTCTCCAATACTTACAAGACCTTTTATGAAGATCATGAAGTCTACAAGCCACTTCATGAGGCTCACAAGGTTCACAAGCTTCACAATACTTCCCATGAGGTTCAAAAGACATTTTATGATGGTTCACAAAGTTCACAAAGTTCACAATTGGTCAGAAGAGTTGACAATTCCCTCAGACAATGCACCTCCTAAGCAGTGCATCCAAAGTTAGGGTTTTGACTTTAATCAGGCTAAATGGACTTCCAAGACCTCAAGTGAGCTTCATAACATCTTATATGTGTATAAGAACCTCCATGTCAAGTTTCAAGATTTTTCTCAAAAGTTTGCTCAGTCAGATGATCAGATAAGTCAAAATCAGTCAATGCAGTTAAAAAGTCAAACTGAGGTCAACTATGGTCAAACCAAAGTCAAACTTCATGATTTTTTGCCAACATCAAGTATATGAAGTAAAATTCATCATTTGATCAAGGGTTGATCATGATTCATCAAGGAGATTCCAGATCATCAATAATCAGGAGTTTCTAAATTAGGGTTCCTCAGTAAAAGTCAACTGAACTTTGACCAGGCATAACTTTCACATACTTCATCACCAAGTCTCCATCCAAAGCTCATTTTGAAGGAAATTGAATTCTCTACAACTTTGATGTTGAAAGTTAAGCCCAAAAATGCTTCATTTGAAAGATATGATCTAAGACATTATAGGTCATTTCAAAAGTCAACAAAAAGTCAACAACTTCAAAAGGGCATAACTTGAGATTGGTAAATGATATGGACCTGAAACCAATGGGGTTGTTTAGAGGACTCTTCAAGCTTTCCAAAAAGTCCAAGAACACCCTCATACCTTTAAAATTGAGGAAGATATGCCTTTGCAAAGTTGGGAAATTTTGTGATGGTTTATGTTGAAAATGGAGGCTTAGAAGTAATTCTTTCCAAATGGGCTTGCTAAGTTGTGACCCAATCCATCTCATAACATTGTGCACGACCCAATTGACCAAAATTCAGCATTTTTATTATTTTATTTTTATTTAATATTGATTTAATTCATAAAAATCATTTTAAATAAATAAAAAATATGAAAATCTATTTTTGGAGGAAGATAATGCTTCTAGAAATTCTTAATTATTGATTGAATTCAAAAGAGAAAGGAATCATGTGATTAGTCCAAGAATAGCAAGTCTTCATGATCAAATATTTGGACTTTTACAACATGATCTTTTTCAATATTTTTTGGATCAAATCTCCACACAATGAAGACATGTTTCTGACCTAATTCACTCCCATATAAGTATAGATCATAACCATAACCCTAGCTCACGAAATCCAGCAGCTCATAGGTAAGTTCAAAACTCAAAATTCAAGCAAAAAAGTGGGATTCGAATTCTTCAAACCAAGGCACTAGAAGGTAAAATAAGGACATGGCTAGTTTCCCTGGACATCACTGGTTGTAAAGCATCCATCATATGCATCAATACTGTCTCATGCTGCCTTACCCGAATCAAATTTTGCCATGGATTTCAAATTTTCGATTCTGTTTGTTTATGCATTATTAACAAATTTTGTTTGTGCTTTTGTGTTTGTGATGATCCAAGGAACAATTCTGGACAGGTTAATTGGATTTTCGTGACCTTATGCCAATTCGGCCATGGTTAGGGTTTAGCTCTTGAAATTAGGGTTTAGTGATTCAATGAGTTTAAATAAATTCTGGACACATAGGAAGATTCTATGAGATACAAGGATCATAAAACTATAACTAATTTCATGAATTATTGCTGTTTAGTACGAATTTGATTTTCGCAGGTTTGACATTATGAAGAACTTGCAATAGATTTCGCAGGAAAATTCAAAAGAAAATTCGCAGCAAATTTGAATGAAGAAGACGAAGTTTGGCGCGTCCCTGGGATTCAAATTTCTTTTTTATATTATATAGATTTGTTTGTATTTAATTTGTACAGGTTGATGAATGGCCCAGTGGAAGGGAGCGTGTGTGTATTGGCAGCATGACCTGCGTTCGAATCCTGGTCATGGCAATGTTTTTTTTGATTTGTTTCATTCACATATTGAATATCATATATTATTATTACTTGGTGGTTTGTCATCAGGATTGGCTCTTCCAGCCGGGTGGTGAAGCGCATGTTTGAATATATAAAGGTCCTGGGATCAAATCCCACCCCAGGCCTTTTTATTTCTTATTTTTTCTGGATTTTTTCAAACAAGCAACAAAACCAACTCTTCCTCCTCACTTATTGCCTGCGCGCCAGTGGCCTGATGGTTTTCCTTGTTGTCTGCAAACCTACTGACCTGGGTTCAAACCCCAGTCAGGTAAGTTTTTTTTCATACTTTTTTATTTTATTTGTTTCTATGTATTATAATTTTAAATTGAATATAATTTTTGAATATATGTTTATAAATAATAAATAATGATCAAGCATGTTTGTTTTCTAAAATATAAATTTCTCATAAATTATGTTTTATCTTATGTAAATAAATTATAATATGTATATTAATTAAAAATAATCTTATGTTGAAAATCCTAAAAAATATGTTCTAAGATAAACCCTAATTCTCACAAACCCTAAAATATTTTTCTAAATAAAATCTAATTCTGTTTTTTTTTTCTAAGTAATTTTACTTTCTAATTGTTAATGTAATTATAATGTATATATATTTATTTATTTAATATGATTCATGTAAATATTATAAATATAATTATAAATTATTTCTCTCATCTAAAACATAAATATATTTCATATCATTAGAAATTAAAGTTTTTTTTTGTAAATATACTTATAATTTATTTTTCTCTTTATATATTAAGTAAACATTTTTTTTATAACTTTTGTTTAGAAATAATTGTGTTTATAATAATGAGATTTTTGTAGCTATAATATATTTGAAAATAATAGTTTAATAATTTACAAATTAAAATAATTGTTTGTTCATATTTGTTTCTAAATATAATTGTTCATATTAAAATTTGTTAATTTCTTATCCTTATAATATTTTGATTAATTTTTATTATTATTACTACTAACCATATTATTTATTTTGCTTTGTTCTATTATCTCACTAACTTTATAATTTTTATTATTTACTAACCTTTCTTATTTTATTACTAATTCTTTTTCTTGATTATTATTATTATCACTAACCCCTTATTATTTATATTTTATTTATTGCTTATTTATATTTTATTTATTTTGCTATTTAATTATTTTGTTTAATATTTATTATTATAATTTCTTGTAATTGTTTCCCGGATGTAATTGTAATTATTTAATTATTATTTTTGTTATGGTTAGTAATTAGGGAGTGCAAAAACATGTATGTTATATTAAAATAAATTTAGATAATTTTAATCATAAGATAATTAAAATAAACACTCACACACACGTAAGTCGATTTTAATCGCCGTCTCACGTTTCTAAGGTTATCCCTCAAGTTGCCTACGAATAATGGTCAAGTGGGGTGTATAAAGCAAGTCCCTTAAAATAGAAAATCATCAAAGTCCCTTATGGTTGCCTTTACGAATCGAGTCCCTTTCGAAAAAAGATGATAGTCCCTCATATGTGCTTAATACACCCCACAGTTGCATTCATAATCAGATGGTCCCTCACATGTCCCTTACATCCAAGGTAAAGACTACCTACTCCTTAATAGTAGGGATAGTCTTACCAAGGAAAGGAAAAAGAACAAGAAAGACTTTAAACATTAGGGTAGGTTCCTCTTATGTACTTGCTCACTTCAAAAATTTTTCAAACTTAACAATTTCAAACAAATTTTCAAACAAGTTTCTTACACATCCGTACATGGATTATTATTAAACTATTCTGAAAATTTTTCTATTCACACACTACATTTTCAAAAACAATTTAAAGTGAGCTTAAGTACCTAAGAGCCCATGGATAACCATGGATGAAAAGGGTGCTAACACCTTCCCTTTTCATAACCTACCCCCCGGACCCAAAACATTCTCTTAAGGTCTTTCCTGTTCTTTTATAACCTTTCCTTTTGGATAAAATAAAAGTCGGTGGCGACTCTTGCTATCCGCAACATAACTTAAAGTCAGTTCTCCCACCGTGTTACAGAACTGGCGACTCTGCTGGGGATATAAATTAAAGAGGGGTACCCTTAGGAATTAAGATCACTTTGAATTGTTTGCCTTGTTTGTTTTATATTACTTGTTGGGGTGCTCTTATGTGTGAAAGGTCCTAACCCGGATCTAGTGTACCTTAGGTAAATGGCAATAGACCAAGGAAACTGTACGACGTATATCGATACGGTTGATCTGGTGGCCATAGTTAGTGCGACTTCTTGGTTGGTGCTTATATTCCTTAAGTCAAGTTGAGGATAATATTGAGGCTGCCATATGTTGTCAATGCACTAACTAACTTTTAGAACCCTAGTTAACTCATCTTGGCCTTTAGAAAAGTAGTGAGGTAACCGGCTTTGGTGCAGACTGAAGTTGGTTGACACTCGATACTACACTCATTGAGATCTTAAACTGGGAGGGTTTTGGTTGGCAAGTAAGTTGCCTTCTGATCAACCACCCTTGTGAAGGATCAATGATATTGAGATCCCTTAGAACCTGGTTACTTTTGTAGGACAGGATGAACCATCTAACTTCAGGGGAGGGTACTTACCTTAAACCTCATGCAAGCCTTTAAACCTAGGGATATGGTGTGACTTGTTTGTGTGTGCCACATGTTTGTGATTGAACATAACATCATGACATCATCATGCATCATAAGCATATCATTTTCCCTAACCATTTCAAGGACCAAGGGATTTATCTTTGTTCTTTGTTGCAGGTCATGGCTTCAGCTCGTAGAAACACCATCAGGATCAACTTTGTGGGCATACCTGCTAAGCTCAAAGAGTTGGTTTCCCAAGTGCCTGATCATTCCCAGTTCAACAAGAGACATGGTCACTTATTGGATCTAGTTACTTCAGGGTTCAGTGAAGACATGATGAGTGTGCTGTTTCAGTTCTTTGACCCTAAGCACCATTGCTTTACGTTCCCCGACTATCAGCTGGTTCCAACCATGGAGGAGTTCTCTAAACTTCTGGGTATACCTGTTCTTGATCAAAGACCTTTCACAGGCTTAGAGAAGGAGCTTAAACCAGAAGTTATTGCTGCAGCTCTACATCTGAAGAAGTCTGATATTGTTCTAGAGACGAGAAGTGGAGTCAAGGGTATTCTTGCCAAGGTATTAATGGATAAAGCTCAAATGTTCTTGAAGGCCATGAGCTATGATGCTTTTGAGGAGATCTTAGCCTTGCTGATTTATGGCTTAGTATTGTTCCCCAATCCAGATCAGTTCATAGATGTTCATGCCATCAACATTTTCCTGAGTCACAATCCAGTGCCTACATTGCTTGGAGACATCCTGCATTCTCTTCACACCCGTACTACAAGGGCAAGAGGAACTTTGATGTGCTGCATACCTTTGCTTTCTAGGTGGTTTATTTCTCACCTTCCTCGCTCAGTAATGAAGAATGAACAAGGGTTCAGATGGTCCAAGAGGATCATGTCACTTTCTCACTCAGACATCCATTGGTGCTCCAGATCTATGGAGAATGTCACCATCATTGACCGTTGTGGGGAGTTTCCTAATGTGCCACTTCTAGGCATAAGAGGAGGCATTACTTACAACCCATCTCTAGCTTTACGACAGTTTGGTTACGCTCGGAGCGATGGCCCTCATGACATGTTGATTCAGGGCATTGTGTTTGACTACGACAACGATCTTCAGGGTTACCGTCAGAGATTCATACGAGCCTGGGGAAAGGTAAACAGGATTGACAGCAAGACACTGGAGCCTAAGTACACTATTCCTATGGAGGCTTATCTCAGATGGGCACGATCTCGTGCTCAGACACTCATGATGCCATATCCTGCCGTCCTACCAGTTACCATGGAACCTGTTGCTGAAGGAGACACTGCTTATACCATCCTTCACCCAGACATGCCAACTGATAAGGAAGACTTGCATAGATCATGGATACAACTGAAGGAGCAAAGGGATACTTTCGAGGCTCATTACAAAGCAAGCCAAGCAAGAATCCTAGAGCTAACAAAGCAACTTCACGAGGAACGAAACCTCAACTCATACCTCAACACAAAGAGGAAGCGTCCATGGGAGACTTAAAACCCCATCTTTTGTACTTATTTCGTTTTCATTTTTGTAAGCCTAAAAGGCAAAACAAGTTATTACTAATAAAAAGTTATTTTCTTGTGTGTTTAAGCAAATTTAAATCCTGCGGTCCTTGAAAACATTGCATATGCATTCCCATATCATTTCATTGCATCACAGGTTTATAATTGTGCACAGGTTTCTCATCTTCTCGCTGTTTATTTCAGCAATGGCACTTGAACAATCAGTTAAGGATCTTCAGGCACAAAATGCACAGTTCCAAGAGCTGATCTTGAACCTATCCAAGGGGCAGGATGAATTGAAGACACTGCTGGCCAAGAAGACTAAGAAGACTAGAAGGTCTGCTGGGTTGCTCAACATGGGAAGAAGGTTCAAAGGTCCTGTCAAGACCAAGGAAGAGGTTGAAGACTATGAATCTGAGGAATCTGAGAAAGAGAGAGGCAGTCTCCACAACACTATGGGGGACTCTGATTCTGAGGCTAATTACTACCATGAGCCTAATGAAGACAAATTCAAGATGCTGGTGGATAGAATGGATGCTATGGAGTTGCAGAAATCATCTGGGCTGGATTTTGAGGATTTGAGTCTGATATCTGGGGTAGTCATACCCATTGGGTTCAAGGTTCCTACATTTGTTGTCTATGATGGGGTCTCTTGTCCCAAATTGCATCCGAGGTCTTATGTTAGAAGAATTCAACCCCACACTGCTGATAAAAAGTTGTGGATCCATTTCTTTCAAGAGAGCTTATCTGGAGCTCAGCTGGAGTGGTATTATCAGTTGGAGAGTGTCAACATCAGAGACTGGAATGATCTTGCTGAAGCTTTCTACAAGCAGTACCAATACAATGCTGACTTAGCCCCCACTCGCATGCAACTTCAGAGCATGTCTATGGGTGCTAAAGAAAGTTTTAAGGAGTATGCTCAGAAGTGGAGAGATTTAGCTGGAAGAGTTCAACCCCCTTTGACTGATAGGGAATTGGTTGATATGTTCATGTGTACGCTGAATGGTCCGTTTTATAGTCATCTCATTGGAAGCTCATCATTTGGCTTCACTGAGTTGATCATGACAGGAGAGCGAGTAGAGAATGGTATCAAGAGTGGTAAGATCCAAGTGGGCACTTCTTCATCAGGTGCTGCAAAGAAGCCTCCCACTGGGAAGAAAGAATCCAATGCTGTTTATGGTCAACCTGATCATAACAGAAGGCATCAGTCTGTTAGTGCAGTTCATATTTCAAATCCAACTCCTGCAACAACAGAGCAGCCTCAAGGCAACCAACAGAGGGCTAGAAGACAGTTCACGAAGATCAACATGTCAATGGCTCAGGCATTGCAACACTTGTTGAAGGCTGAACTTATTACCCTGAGGGAGGCTCCTCAGAATCCCAATGTTACTTCTCCCAAGTACAATCCCAATGCACGATGTGCATATCATTCAAATTGTCCAGGACATGATACTAATAACTGCTGGGTCTTGAAGAACAAAATTCAAGATATGATTGATGCTGGAGAAATTGAGTTTGATCCACCAGGTACTCCAAATGTGATTACAGCTCCAATGCCAAATCACGAGAAGACTGTCAATGCCATTGATGAAGACATTGATGAAGACCTGCATGTCTATTCAGTGATGGAGTTGAGTACACCACTGTCTGTTATCAAAAAGAGGTTAGTACAAGCGGGTATCTTTCCAGGTTGTCGTGAAGATTGTCTGTATTGTACCTATAAGCCGGATAGTTGCTTCATTCTGAGAGATGGGATTCAACGTCTCATGGATAAGTATACTATAGTGTTTGAAAGAAGACCAGCATCTGTAGAAAGTATGGTAGATCATCTGACTCAGGGTAAGAATATTGAAGAGGTTGACATGGTTGACAAAGTACCACTAAGAATCGCTTTAAAGGGTCCCATTAAAATCACTCATCAGGGCCCAATCAAGATTACTGCTGAAGGTCCTGTGAAAGTTGTTGCTGAAGCCAGAGTGGCTCCTCTGATCATCACCACTCCTGGTCCTATTCCTTATACATCTGACAAAGCTGTGCCTTGGCACTATGGGTCTGACGTTTACATCCATGGTGTTAAGCAGGAGCCTTTACCTAATGTGCCTGTTGACATTGATAATATTGCTGGATCTAGCAAGATCACTCGTAGTGGAAGAGTATTCTCTCCTCCAGTTACTTCCAAGAGTGCAGTTACTCCTGCTGCTACTTCCACCACTGATGCTCGGGGCAAAGGTCCTGTTATTGAGCCTGTACCTATTGATGTGCCAGTTGCTGATGATCTCTCTAAGCAAATGGAAGAAGTATTGAAAATCATTCGCAAGAGTGATTATGACATTGTTGATCAGTTGGGGCATACTCCCTCAAAGATTTCTATGCTCTCCCTATTATTATGTTCTGAGGCCCATGCCAAGTCATTGATCAAGTTTCTGAAGATGGCTCATGTACCCAGTGCAATTTCTGTTGACCAATTTGAGAACTGTGTTGCCCACCTGACCTATGACAATGGGTTAGGATTTTCTGATGCTGATTTGACCCCTGCCAAGAGGGATCATAACAGGGCCTTGCATATTTCAATTGAATGCAGGGGCACTACTCTGTCACACGTACTGATAGACAATGGTTCCTCTCTGAATGTGTTACCTAAAGAAGTCCTGAATAAGCCGAGTCCTGAAGATACTGTGCTGAAGCCCAGTAATATTGTGGTAAAGGCTTTTGATGGGTCTAGAAGAGTAGTGCATGGGGAAATTGATCTTCCAATCAAGGTTGGCTCTCAGGTGTTTACTGCTACATTTTATGTGATGGATATTCGTCCTTCATACTCTTGTCTGCTTGGTCGTCCCTGGATCCATGGGGCAGGTGCTGTGACCTATACATTGTACCAAAAGTTGAGATATCCGGTGAATGGAAAGGTTGTTACTGTCTTTGGAGAGGAAGAATACTTTGTCAGCCATGTAAACACTTTCAAGTATCTGGAAGTGGAAGGTGAATACATTGAAACTCCGTGTCAGTCATTTGAAGTGGTTCCCTGGGTTGGTAGTGATTGTGTAGCTCCTCCTGCTGTGAAGAAGGTTCCTGTGGTCATCAGAAACCCTCCAACAATGGCAATGGCCTCCCTCAAAGATGCTAGAGCTGTGGTGGATGAAGGTGGTTGTACTATTTGGGGTCAGCTTCCTGATATTCCATACAAGTCTGACAAGTTTGGTTTGGGTTTCACTGCAAAGTCTCAGAAGGCTGTTCGTCGTGCTCGTGCTGCTCGTATCACCAATCAAGGGGTTATTAATGCTGTGGGAGATCAAGATGAGGACTACAACTTGGATGCATGGATTTTTCCTACTATGGGTGCTGGACTCAATAATTGGAAAGCTGAAGATGTTATCCCTATCTCCTTTAGTCAGGAGTAAATACTATTACTGTGTTGTTATATTTTAAATTTGTAATTTCTGAACAATAAAACTCTCAAGCCTTGTGCCTTACCCGGGGCACAATGGTATGCTTGTTACGGGATGTCATTTCATTTGCATACTTCATTCAATAAAATCAGTGGACGTTTCGTTTTCGTAAATATTGTGTTCCTTGTCTTTCTTTTCTTTATTTTTGCTTTATCAACTATGTGTTCTTACACACACCCACATCACTAAAATGCAGATCCTCATCCACTCTGGATCCTGTTGATAACAGTTCTACTATTGCCAATTATGATTTCGAGAATCCGATCTATCAAACTGAAGACGGAAATGAGGACGATTGTGAAATACCTGTAGAGCTTGCTAGGTTGTTACAACAAGAAGAGAAAGCTATACAGCCACATGAAGAGCCAGTCGAAGTTGTGAATCTGGGAACTGAAGAAAACAGAAAAGAGGTCAAGGTAGGGGCTGATTTAGAGGACAATGTCAAGAGCAGGTTGATTCAGATGTTACGTGACTATGTGGAGATCTTTGCTTGGTCTTATGAAGATATGCCAGGGTTGGATACAGACATTGTGGTTCACCGTTTGCCAGTGAAAGAAGATTGTCGTCCAAAGAAGCAGAAGGTTCGTCGTATGCGTCCTAAAATGTCAGAAAAGATCAAGGCAGAGGTAATGAAACAGTTCAATGCAGGGTTCTTAGCAGTGACTTCTTATCCTCAGTGGGTTGCAAATGTAGTACCAGTTCCTAAGAAAGATGGTAAGGTGCGTATGTGTGTAGACTACAGAGATTTGAACAAGGCTAGCCCCAAAGATGACTTTCCACTTCCTCATATTGATATTCTGGTAGACAACACTGCTCAGCATAAGGTATTCTCTTTTATGGATGGTTTCTCTGGTTACAATCAAATCAAGATGGCACCTGAAGATATGGAGAAGACAACATTTGTGACACAGTGGGGCACCTTTTGCTATAAGGTGATGCCATTTGGTTTGAAGAATGCAGGGGCAACATATCAGCGTGCTATGGTGGCTTTGTTTCATGATATGATTCATCATGAGATAGAGGTATATGTAGATGATATGATAGCCAGGTCTCAGAATGAAGAACAACATCTTGATCATCTGCACAAGTTGTTTGAGAGGTTGAAGAAATACAAGTTGAGATTGAACCCAAACAAGTGTACTTTTGGAGTTAGGTTTGGTAAACTCTTGGGTTTCATTGTCAGTGGCAAAGGTATTGAAGTAGATCCTGCAAAAGTGAAAGCTATACGAGAGATGCCAACACCCCGTACTGAGAAGGAGGTTAGAGGTTTCTTGGGACGATTGAACTACATTGCAAGATTTATTTCCCAGTTAACTACCATCTGTGAGCCAATTTTCAAGTTATTGAAGAAAGATCAGGTGATGGAATGGAATGATGAGTGCCAGACTGCCTTTGATGAAATCAAGAGATATCTGCTGGAACCACCAATTTTGACGCCACCAGTTGATGGAAGACCCTTGATTATGTACTTAACATTGTTAGACAACTCAATGGGGTGTGTGTTGGGGCAACATGACGAGTCTGGTCGAAAAGAGCAGGCAATATACTACCTTAGCAAAAAGTTTACCGACTGTGAAACAAGATACTCACTGCTCGAGAAAACTTGCTGCGCTTTGGCATGGGCTGCTCGCCGACTAAGACAATATATGTTGACCCATACTACCTTGTTGATTTCAAAGATGGATCCAATCAAGTACATATTTGAGAAACCTGCTCTCTCCGGAAGAATTGCAAGATGGCAAATGATCTTGACAGAATATGACATACAGTATACTACTCAGAAGGCCATTAAAGGAAGTGTTGTTGCTGATCATTTGGCTCATCAAGCAGTGGATGATTACCAGTCAATGAATTTTGAGTTCCCTGATGAAGATATTGTGCTTATTACCAAAGAACCTGGACAATATGACGGACCTGAACAAGGATCCCGATGGACTATGGTTTTTGATGGTGCCTCTAATGCACTTGGTAATGGTGTTGGTGTTGTGATTAGTTCCCCTGAAGGTTGTCATACCCCGATTACTGCCAGACTTTGTTTTCATTGTACCAATAACATGGCTGAGTATGAGGCATGTATCCTGGGTATTAAAGCTGCTATTGATATGAAGATTCAGTTCCTTGATGTGTATGGAGATTCAGCTCTGGTGGTCAGTCAGATTAAAGGAGATTGGGATACTAAGCATGATAATCTCATTCCTTACAGAGAGCATGTTTTGTCTTTGATCCCATATTTTAAAGAGATTACCTTTGAGCATATTCCACGAAGAGAGAATCAGTTGGCAGATGCATTAGCCACCATGGCATCTATGTTTGAGATCAGTTGGGATGATGAAGCTCCTAAGATTACCATTGATAGGTTTGAGAAGCCTGCATACTGCAATGAAATTGACACTGAAGGGGCAGAGGAGAAGCCTTGGTTCCATGAAGTGAAAAGATATCTCGAAGCTCAGGAGTTCCCTGAAGGGGCATCTGTCAAAGATAGGAAGTTCCTGAAGAGGTTTGCTGCTAAGTTCTTTTTGAGTAATGGGATTCTGTACAAACGTAATCATGATTCAACTATGCTTCGTTGTGTGGATAAGAAGGAAGCTACAGAAATTATGGAAGAGATGCATGATGGGACCTTTGGCACTCATTCCAGTGGTCATACTATGGCAAAGAAGATATTGAGAGCAGGTTACTATTGGTCTACCATGGAAGCTGATTGCTATCAACACTCCAGAACTTGTCACAAATGTCAAATCTATGCAGATAAAGTCCATGTACCTCCATCACCATTGAATGTGTTGACTGCTCCTTGGCCCTTTGCCATGTGGGGCATTGATATGATTGGTGAAATCAAGCCTACTGCTTCTAATGGGCATCGTTTTATCCTGGTTGCTATTGATTACTTCACGAAGTGGGTGGAGGCAGCTTCGTTTGCATCTGTTACCAAGAATGTTGTGGCTCGATTCATTAAGAATAATCTCATATGTAGGTATGGCATCCCTGAAAGGATTATCACTGACAATGGATCTAATCTGAACAACACTATGATTACTGATCTCTGCACGCAGTTCAAGATTAAGCATCACAACTCTTCTCCGTATCGTCCAAAGATGAATGGGGCAGTTGAAGCTGCTAATAAGAACATTAAGAAAATTGTACAGAAGATGACTATTACTTACAAGGATTGGCATGAGATGTTACCATTTGCTCTTCATGGTTATCGTACTACAATACGTACTTCAACAGGGGCAACCCCATTCTCCTTAGTCTATGGTATGGAAGCAGTTCTGCCCATCGAAGTTCAGATTCCTTCCTTGAGAATTATGAAGGATGCAGGCTTGGATGAAGATGAGTGGATTCAGACTCGACTGGACCAAATACATTTGATTGATGAGAAGAGGTTGGCATCAGTTTGTCATGGCCAGATGTACCAGAAACGGATGATCAAAGCTTTTAACAAGAAGGTTAAGCCAAAGGTATATAAGGCTGGTGACTTGGTAATCAAGCGTATCATATTACCACAGGGTGATCCTAGGGGCAAATGGACTCCAACATATGAAGGACCATTTGTAGTCAAAACAGTATTCTCAGGAGGTGCCATGATACTGACTACAGTGGATGGTGAAGACTTCCCACAGCCTGTAAACGCAGACATAGTTAAAAAATACTACGCATAAAAAGAGACCCGCTAGGTTGACAGGCCTAGGCAAAAATAAGGGCATCCCGGCAAACCAAAAGGGTTTGGGCAAAAATTAGGGATATATATATAAAAAGATGTACACCCGGCAAGTCGAAAACCTGAAAAGGCGGCTTGGGCAAAAAAGGGTATCCCGGTGGATTGAAAACCTGAAAGGGCAATCCAGGCAAAAATTAGGGATTAAAGCGTACGACTATGTCTCGTTTGGATCACCCATGAAACTGCAACCAGTGGTACTACTTACTCAAGCTCGAACAGATAAAGCTCAATTCAATCGTTTCCGTCTCAACAGCAAGAAGATGAGATACTTGAATGGCAATAGTAGAATTGAAACTCAATAGGTTTATTTCCCACATAGCTGATTCTCTTTATGACAAAATCCTCTTACTAGGGTTTATGTCTCCTTGTACAAACTTACCCGTGTATGGGTCACTTTTTGATATAAATAAATTCCATCTTTTGAATCCAGATTTACTTTTACCCTATTTACATAAGCGAAACGTCCATTGGTTGTGTTTGAATGTATGTATGCTTTTGAATATGATTAATGTTTATCAAAAATGCATGTATGCTTTTAATATGATTGATGTTTACCAGAAATGCATGAATGCTTAATATGATTGATGTTTACCAGAAATGCATGAAAATGCAGTAATAGTATTTACTAAGGACGAACGAGGGAAGGATTTCAACGAAGCTTCGCCGGTTCACTTTTACAAGACAATTACAAACCCTCATTGGGACAAATCCATCTTCATAAAGTCTTATCTCCCCTGGAATTTATATCCATCTCTTTTATCCTCATACGGATATACGGGAAATTAATTTCCAATAAGGGTACGACGAACGAAGACGGGATGTTATACTTATCCTACTATCAAACGAAGACGAAGGTTATATATACCCTACTATCCCCAACAACGGGAGGTTATATCTATACCTTACTATCCCCAACAACGGGAGGTTATATATACCCTACTATCCCCAGCAACGGGAGGTTATATCTATACCTTACTATCCCCAACAACGGGAGGTTATATATACCCTGCTATCCCCAGCATACGGGAGGTTATCTATACCCTGTTATCCCCAGCAGAGTCGCCAGTTCTGTAACACGGTGGGAGAACTGACTTTAAGTTATGTTGCGGATAGCAAGAGTCGCCACCGACTTTTATTTTATCCAAAAGGAAAGGTTATAAAAGAACAGGAAAGACCTTAAGAGAATGTTTTGGGTCCGGGGGTAGGTTATGAAAAGGGAAGGTGTTAGCACCCTTTTCATCCATGGTTATCCATGGCTCTTATGTACTTGCTCACTTCAAAAAATTTTCAAACTTAACAATTTCAAACAAATTTTCAAACAAGTTTCTTACACATCCGTACATGGATTATTATTAAACTATTCTGAAAATTTTTCTATTCACACACTACATTTTCAAAAACAATTTAAAGTGAGCTTAAGTACCTAAGAGCCCATGGATAACCATGGATGAAAAGGGTGCTAACACCTTCCCTTTTCATAACCTACCCCCCGTACCCAAAACATTCTCTTAAGGTCTTTCCTGTTCTTTTATAACCTTTCCTTTTGGATAAAATAAAAGTCGGTGACGACTCTTGCTATCCGCAACATAACTTAAAGTCAGTTCTCCCACCGTGTTACACACAAGAAATGAGAAATGGATGATTCTTGAAGAATAATCCAAACAAATGGTATGAAAATGATCTATGAGTGATGAGGATTAAGAATCCAGCAAGAGTTTTGTGAATGAATTCTTGTAGAAAGAGTTTGTGGAGAATGAGCAATTTTGCATAAAAGATGAGAATGAGAGAATGGGTGTGTATTCTGGCTGCCTCTAACCCTAATTCTGATTGTTATGGAATATATATGGCAATGCAAAAGGGTTAGAACAAATGCACGTGAGAGAGAGCTGATTTTTGTGAAAATGCAATTTTGGCCCAAGTGTGCTATAGGCATGCCAAGCTCATGATTTTCTGGCCTCTCTTGCATGTGCATTCACCATCCCACCAATGATTCCCAGCAAACAACTTCAGCCCTTGGATGTAAGCTATCACACCATTGCCATGCCTTGTGCAAATTCAAGGGTAAAATGCAAGTTTTATGGAACTTTTTCATGTGCATGAATTTTTCCACTTTTCTTTGAGCCAAATGACCTAAATGTGATGCATTTGATTGTGTAAACTTACTTTGGACATAGCATAGCAAACTATCCATTTTTGAGCCTTTGTGCAAATGGCTTGGCCTTGAAACTTGGAAATTTGCCCTAAAATACCTAAATTTTCGAGGGCCCTATCTCTCAAACCATAAATCCCATGAAAATTTACTTGTACTTTTTAAAAATGGCAGCCCTTACTCTCCAACTTTCATGTTTACTTTGGGTCCATTTGAAGATTTTTTGATCAAGTTAAGGCCTTGTGAAGTTTTAGGTCAAAATAGCCAAAAATATTAACTTTTCCATGACCAACTTTGTGCACTTTTTCCAAAACCCCTAAAACCACCAAAATTCTTGTACTTTAAGCTCACCAAACATCTTATAACATTGAATAGACCTAATTTGGCCAAAAAAATTGGGTTAGACCCCTTGGAATGGCACAGTTGACTTTTTCTGGGCCTAGTTGACTTTCTGCTTCATCTGCAAGTAACTGAGGCAATGACTGACTTCCACTTGGAATTTTTCCATGAAAATTGACATGTAGGAACTTCTTATAATATAGAAAACATTGCCCAAAAGAGTTGGCCAAAATTATGAGGTTAAGGCCCTTGAAGCCAAAACCCTAATTTGGTTGCACTGCTTAGGAGCCTTGCATTGTCTTGAAACTTGTGATGATTAAGCAATCTTCTGAGCTTTTGCAAGTGAACTTGGCCTTGCCAAAGGAGTCTAGACTCATCATAGGCCTCCCACAAATCCATTGGAACCCTTGTCTTGGCTTAAATGGCCTTCAACACCTCCCCAGATGGCCATATGCCTCATGCTAGGGCTTGATGCTTGTCATGCTTTATTTTTCTATGCTATAATGCTATATATATGATATGCTTATGATGCAAATGGTGTATTATGATGCTTAAAATGAAGAGGGAAAATTTGGAGTTCTACACCTAAGATTATGGTATTGTTTTCGTCATCCTCCCTCTACAGGCTTATAGCTTTTTAGGAGTTACATATCACAAAATAGAAATATGAAGCATAGTTCAAAATATAGTGAAACGAATGGATTAATTCAAGACAAACATATGCAATGCATTAGTGAAAACAAAAGTTTAACATAATAGTAAGTGTTTAAACAAAATAAAAGAAATTACAAATGAAAATTCAAATGTTGCCCCATCCAGTTGGCTGAATGTCTTCAATTTCAATCTGTGAACTTTCAGGAGCAGTATATTTCACCATGAAATCAAATTTGCCACTTGGATGTCCCAAGGTTCCCCATATCTCAACAGGAATAGTTAGGCTTTCTTTCTTGCTACCTTGGGAAATTTGTCTTGCAGCTTCGATTTTCGATGGACGATAGTAGAATTCAATTTGGCCTTCTGACGTAACCTCGAGGATTCCTTCGTAAATCATGTATTGAATCTTTTTCTTCAATGCCTAACAACTATTAGTATCATGTTCGAGACAGTTGGAGTGATACCCACACCTTGCCTTGGGATTATAGCGAGGAGAGGAAGTATTAGGATTTTAAGGAGGATTTTCCAAGGAAATTAGCTTCATCTCGAACAAGCATTGCAAAACTTGCGACATTAGCGTGCTGAATCGAGTGAACTGTCTTCTACATTCCTTGTGTTGAGGTGGATTAAACTTACCAGGTATTTTTTCTTCAACTGAAAAACAATCAGTGGTAACCTGTCTCTTACCTTCTTTTATCCTCATCTTCCTTTTAACCAAGTCAGCTTGTTTTAACGGAGGTTGACTGACGATTAGATTCCTGACTCCATTACTTTGAAGTTTATGGACAAAGGTTCTCAGCTCTTCTTGCCTCTGAGCTAAACTTTGAATAAGAGTCACCTGGCCATTCATCTGGATCCTCATTTCTGCCATCTCAGCTTACAATTGTTCCAACTGACCATTCTTGTTATCTTCATGATTTTCAGAGAGGAGTGCTTTAACCTCTTCTTTCCCCTTGGACAAATTTAGGATCACTTCTTGAAACTGGGCATTCTTAGCTTAGAGGTCTTTGACAGATTGTTCGAGAGTCATTTCTACTGAAATAAACAGCGAGAAGATTGAGAAACCTGCTATGGAAACCTGTCATATAATGATATGGTATGTAGATGCATATGCAATTTTTTCAAGGACCGCATGATTTAAATTTGTTTAAAGAAAACAAAAAACAAAATTTTATTAGTAAGTGTTTAATATAAATTTGCCCCATGGGCTTATAATGAAAGGAAATAACAATAAAGTACAAAAATAAATATATGGGGTATTAAGTCTCCCATGGATGCTTCCTCTTTGGGTTGAGGTATGTGTTGAGGTTCCGCTCCTCATGAAGTTGCCGTGTTAGCTCCATTATTCTTTCTTGACCAGCTCTGAAATGAGTCTCAAAAGTATCCCTCTTCTCCTTCAACTGAATCCATGACTTCTTCAATTCTTCCAAATCAGTGGGCATGTCTGGATGCAGGATGGTATAAGGAACATCTCCTTCAGCAGCAAGCTCCATAGTGATTGGTAGAACAGTAGGATATGGCATCATAAGAGTCTGAGCACAATATCAAACCCATATGAGATAAGGCTCCATAGAAATAAAATACTTTGGCTCCAAAGTATTGCTATCAATCTTATTCACCTTGTTCCAAGCTTGCATAAACCTTTGACGGTAACCCTGAAGATCATTGTCGTATTCGAACACAATACCCTGAATAAGCATGTCATAAGGACCATTACTCCGAGCATAACCAAACTAATGTAGAGCTAAAAAAGGGTTGCAAGTAATGCCCCCTCTTATTCCAAGGAGTGACACATTAGGGAACTCCCCACAACGGTCAATGATAGTAACATTCTCTATAGATCGAGAGAACCAATGAATATCTGAATGAGAAAGTGACATAATTCTCTTAGACCACCTTAACCCTTGTTTATTCTTCATCACTGATCGAGAAAGGTTAGAAATAAACCACCTAGACAATAAAGGTATGCAGCACATCAGAGTTCCTCTCGCCTTTGTAGTACGAGTGTGAAGAGAATGTAAGATATCTCTAAGTAATGTAGGCACTGAATTGTGAGTCAAAAATATGTTGATGGCATGTACGTGTATGAACTGGTCTGGATTAGGGAATAACACTAATCCATAGATCAATAAGGCTAGGATCTCCTCAAAAGCATCATAACTCATAACCTTCAAGAACACTTGAGCTTTCTCCATCAATACCTTAACAAGAATACCCTTAAATCCGCTTCTCGTTTCTAGGACAGAGTCTGATTTCTTCAAATGTAGGGCTGCAGCAATGACTTCAGGTTTAGGCTCCTTCTCTAAGCCTGTGAAGGGTCTCTAATCAAGGATAGGTATACCCAGTAGTTTAGAGAACTCTTCCATTGTAGGAACCAGCTGATAGTCGGGGAATGTGAAACAATGATGTTTAGGATCAAAGAACTGAAATAAGACATTCATCATGTCTTCATTGAACCTTGAAGTGACTAGATCCAGTAGGTGACCATGCTTCTTGATGAATTGGGAGTTTTCAGAAAATTGAGAGACCAATTCCTTAAGCTTAGAAGGTATCCCTACAAAGTTGATCCAGATTGTATTCCTACGAGCAGAAGCCATAACCTGCAACAAAGAACAAAGATAAATCCTTTGGTCCTTGAAATGGTTAGTGAAAATGCTATGCTTATGATGTCATGATGTTATGCTCAATCACAAACATGTGGCACACACAAACAAGTCAATCAATATCCCTAGGTTTGAAGGCTTGCATGAGGTTTAAAGGTAAGTACCCTCCCCTGAAGTTTAGTTGGTTCATCGTGTCCTACAAAAGTAACCAGGTTCTAAGGGATCTCAATATCACTGATCCTTCCCAAGGGTGGTTGTTCAGTAGGATACTTACTTGCCAACCAAAACCCTCCAAGTTTAGGATCTCAATGAGCGTAGCATCGAGTATCAACCAACTTCAGTCCTCACCAAAGCCGGCTATCTCACTACTTTCTAAAGGCCAAGATGGGATAACTAGGGTTCTAAAAGTCAGTTAGTGTATTGACAACATATGGAAGCCCCATATTATCCTTAACTTACTTAAGGAACATAAGCACCAACCAAGAAGTCACACTAACTATGGCCACCAGATCAACCATATCGGTATACGCCGTACAGTTTCCATGGTCTATTGCCATTTACCTAGGGTACACTAGACCCGGGTTAGGATCTTTCACACAAAAAGCCCAACAAGTAATATAAATCAAACAAAGCAAACAATTTAAGTGATCTAATTCCTAAGGGTACCCCTCTGTTACTTAGTAAGTCCCCATCAGAGTCTTAGTTCTGTAACACGGTGGGAGAACTGACTTTTTAGTCATGTTGCGGATAACAAGAGTCGCCACCGACTTTTATTTTATCCATAAGGAAGAGACATAAAAGAACAGGAAAGACTGTTTTGAAAAGACTTGGGTTTGGGGGGTAGGTTATATAAAGGGAAGGTGTTAGCACCCTTTATATCCATGGTTATCCATGGGCTCTTAGTTACTTAGCTCACTTAACTGTTTTTTGAAAAGAAAATGTAGTGTGTGTTTAGAAATTTTTCTAAGTACTTTGTAATGATCCTCGTATGGATGTATACAAAGCCTTTAAGTTGAAAAATGTTTAAGAAAAGTGATGTGTGAAAAGTAGTTTTAAAGTGTGAGCAAGTAACTATGAGGTACCTACCCTAAGCTAAGTCAGTCAAGTTCTTTTATGTTTCTTCAAGAGTAAGACTATCCCTATTATTAAGGAATAGATAGTCATTACTTTGGATTTGTTAAGGGACATGTGTAGGGTCATCGTATGGTCAAAGAAAGCAACAAATAGGGGTGTCTTTAGCAATTTGAAGGGACTATCATCATATTTACCAAAGGGACAAGATCAATATATCGTAGGCAACCTCGTAGGGACTTGATCTTTTAAGTTTATAGGGACTTGATGATTTTTCTGTTTGAATGGACTTTGCTTAAGACACCCCTATTTTCGAGGGATTTGACCATTTAAAGAAGGCAACCAAGAGGGATACCCTAGGAAGTGTAGACGACGATCTTAGATCGACTTACGTGTGTGAATGATTTATTTCAAATATTTATCTTATTTAATTAATTATCTAAGTCTATATTAATTTTCAATTAGTTTTCACTCCTTATTTACTAACAACGCAATTAAATATTTACAAAGAAAATAAAGACGGAAAAATAAATCTAAAAGCTATTACAAGGCTTTGGCAGATACATAATAATCGGATAAAAATAAATTATAAAGCAATAATAATGGATATAATAAAATAATAAATAGACAATAGTAATAAAGCAATAATAATAATAATAATAATAATAATAATAAAGTAATAATAAAAAGATTAGAATTTAAAAAGAAATTATTTTAGGTTAGGCAAATTATAATTTTTTTTAGAAGTTATTTAAGAAAGTATGAGTTTAGATAATTTAATAATAATAAAAGAATAAAATAATTACTTATTATATTATAATTAAGAAAACAATATTATTAATATACAAAATATAAATTAAAAGAGTCATCAAGAAAATTTTAGAAAAAGTACTAATTTAATATTTACAAAATAAATAAAAAATAAAGAAAATACTAATTATTAAATTAATCATGAATTATGAAAAAGATATTATATTTATCATTATTATTTAATTAGAATAAAAATGGTTAATTAGGTTTTATTTACAAATATGAACATACAATAGAAATTTAAAGTAAGATTATAAAACTTTTAGATGAACAAATAAAGTTATTAAAAAAATAATTAAGACTTTTTAATTAGAAAAATTTAATTATTTGATTATTTATTTACAAGAAATATATTTATAATAAAAATTATATACAAAAATTAGAAAAGTGGAACTTTTTACAAAATAACATTTGTTTATATTTTTATTAGGTTTTTATTTTAATTTAGAAAAGATTTGTTCTAATTAACTTATGATAATAATAATTTAAATAAACTATAAAAAAAATGAAAACAAGTAAAACAAACCTGCAGGAGCTTGGGGTTGAACCCAGGTCTCCACCATATTCCCATAAGTTTTGGACCACTGGACCAATGCGTGTCTAGTGATATTGAACAGCTTCTAATCATTATATTTTAATCTTGCTAAAATAAATGACTAACAAAAATAATTGGCCTCAGCCGGATTCGAACTCATGTCCTTCTCACTTCAAAGCCAAGTCTTTGCCATCAAGCCACATGGGGCACGTCTGATGATAAAACAACATGATATGATAATATATAAAACTTATGAAATGTCTGAAAAATTAAGAAAAAGGAATGGTCTCACCCAGGATCAAACACTGGTCTTAGACATCACCTGCGCGCATTGTAACCACTGGACCAACCAACGTTTACTGAAACAAAACAAAAAACAATTCTAAACCCTAAAATGGTGTTCTATGAATTAGCCACGGTTTCTTTAATTCAATCACCCAGAATTCATCACAAGCTTCAACTAAACATAAATCAACAAACAAAATCAGTTCATGATGCGTAAATGATCAAGAACGAAAAATTAAAAATATGAAAAAAGTTGGGATCAGATTCATCAATATGTGATGTTATAGAGCAATGTGATGATGCATATTCACTCTATGAATGTCCAGAAACAATTTGCTACCTTTGTTTGGTCTTGAAAATGCCTCTAGGATAGAAACCAAATCAAGATTTTGTGTGATTTTATTGAAGTTGAATGTGATGTTCTTGGCTGCAAAATTCGTCCCCTATACATTGGTTACCTTCATGTACTTATAGTGAATGAATTAGGTCAGAAAGTTTGATGGATTTGTGGGCTTTTGGGATAACTTGAGATTGAAGAAACCAATTATTCATAAATGTCCAAAAATCATACCAAACCTTGCTATTTCTGTTATGCACGAATTTGGATGGCATCTAATCAACTTAAATGTCATTTAAAGGCTTCTAGAAGAAGAATCAAATCAAATATTTGTATTTTCATATTTTATTTTGATTTAAAATGAATTTTAATGAATAAAATCCAAATAAATAATAATAAAATTATAAAAATCATAAATTGTTTGAATTGGGTCGTGCTTGATGTTATTGTGAAGATTAGGTTGCAAAATGATAGGCTCATTTGGAAAAAAATTGATTTAAGCCCTTATTTTCTTCATACACCCCTTGAAAATCTCCCAACTTTGACAAGGCATAAATCCCTCAATTTTAAGGCTATGAAGGTGTTCTTGGAAATTTTGAAAATTTTAAAGAGTCCTCTAACAAACCTCTTTGGTCTCATGTCCATATCCTTTACCATTTTCAAATTATGCCCTTTGGAAAAAGTTGACTTTTTGTTGACTTTTGAAATGACCTGTAATGTTTTAGCTCATACCTTCCAAATGAATCATTTTTAGGCTTGGATTGTGAGACACAAAGTTGTAGAGAAATAAATGTACTTCAAAATGAGATTTGGATGGGAAATTTTTGATGAGGCATGTGAAAGTTATGGCTGGTCAAAGTTCAGTTGACTTTCTTTAAGAAAACCCTAATTTAGAAACAACTGATTCTTGATGATCTGAGACTTCCTTGATGAATCATGATCAACCCTTGATAAAATGATGAATTTTACTTCATAATATTGATGTTGGCAAAAAAATCTTAAATTTTGACTTTGATTTGACCACAGTTGACCTCAGTTTAACTTTTGAACTACTTTGACTGATTTTTGCATATCTGACATCTGACTAGGCAAGCTCTTTGGGAAAGCTTTGAAACTTGACATATGGATTCTTGAATATATGTGGGATGTTATGAAGCTTACTTTAGGCCTTGAAAGTAATTTTAATCTGAGGAAACCAAAAACCCTAGTTTTGGACACTTTGCTTAGGAGGAGGCATTGTCTAGGGAAAATTCCACACTTCTTGATCAATTGGGAGTCTTGAGAACCTTATGATCATTTAGAAGTCTTGAGGGATATTGTCTTGATTGTGGGAGGGAAAATTTTGGGGTGCAATAAAGTCGTTGTTCCAAACCTGCACCGGAGTTCTGAATATTCTGATCCAAGTCGATCTATCTGCAACCAATTCTTCCTCGCTCCATCTCCTCACCTCCTTAAACCAATTCTTCCACCAGAGCACACCTTCCGCCCTCAACTCATCAATCATACCCTCTATCAACTCCTTTAACAAACAATAATTAGCTCCTAAAGGGGAAACTTTGATTGCGTAAAACCATTCCTTCTCGAAATTGTCTTGTAAGACATAAGTCGAACCAGGAATGTTGACAATTCCCACGTATGCTTTCCGTAATCTGGCGACATCTTCCTCTTGCGAGTTGAAATACACCCAAAATTTTTCCTCAACTTTCACATAAACCTCATCCCCTCTTAAAGCCTCAGCGAACATTCTACGACCCCTTAATCTCCCCCTCCATCACCATCTTCATGCCCACGGTCCTCCTCCAAAACACCCTCAAACGCCTCCTTCAGCCCCATATTCAACCCCACTGAAGCAACAACGTTTTCAACCTTTCGAGCAAATCTAGGGAGATTTGCGTGTATCTTGCAGCCTTCAATAATGATCTTATCTAACTTCAAAGCTAACAATCTCTCGTCTTCTACATTTCTGAATTTAGCGAAACCGAAGCGCTTACCAAACTTGTTTCTTCTAGGAGAAATGGCCGTTTCAACGATGTCTCCAATGCACCAGAACACCCCGAAAATATCCTTAACTTTGTAACTGTCAGGGAAGACCGAAAAATAAATTGACACCAACGCTGCATCCTCCCCTTGCTCGAGCTTCCTACCAAAAGGATGTGAATCCCATTTAGGAATCTATCTCTTGAACACATACCTTTGTACCTTTGTCCAATCGTCACCTCGCCGATGAACATCGTTGGGCATGTTTGAATTGAAAATCTCGAACCCTAGCCCCCTTTTAGAGAGAGGCTAGAGTGATTCTCTCTCTAAGATGCGTTAATTCTTTATTTCTTTCTACATGATATTAGTTTAAAAGGATGAAATTGTTATTTTCTTAAGGTTTTGAGTCGTATTATTTTCTTCAAAATAAAATTTGAAACTCTTGTTTTAAAATTTGATTTTATTAATTTTTATTATATTTATTTCTACATGATATAAGTTTAAAAATGATGAAATTGTTACTTTCTTAAGGTTTTAAGTCTCTGTATTATTTTCTTCAAAATAAAATCTGAAACTCTTGTTTTAAAATCTGATTTTATTAATTTTTATAATTATATTAAGTATTTATAAAAACTAAATAATTTTAAAGTTGTAAAAATAAAATTTTATTAAATTTTAAGAATCAGATATCTAACCTTTGAGACTATTAGATATAGATGTTCATAGATATGCGTCAATCTACAAACCCACTCACTCAATTCAACTCAATCCTTATTTGTATCCAACCCAATCATGTAAAGGTTCAATCAAATCAATACATTCAAATCAATTGATATTTTGGTTCCGGTAACAGATTCGATTTTTTTAGAATAAGCAAATAAATTATTAAGAGTAGGAGGAATACTCCAAATAATACATTGAGAATAAAGTCAATTATTTCCTACAATATAGATGAGGAGCTTTCTGTCAATCAACAAAATTAATAATCGCTGGAACAATATAAGCTACACCAACCCACACCCAAGCCCAATGTGCTATTGTCGACTCAATTAAATTTTTACCTTGTATCCCTACATTTAATCTCATACTCTTATATATTTTTAAAATTTTCAATTTTATCCTTTTTATTATTATTATTATTTTTTTTTTATTTTTTTATTTTTTTTATTTTTTAAAATTTCGGAATACAAAATATTTCAAACCGGAAGTAACGCCTTGTTACTTCCGGAGTGTATTTTTTTTTATTTTTCTCAACAGGAAGTAACACCCTTGTTACTTTCGGAGTGTTATTTTTTTATTTTTTCTCAACCGGAAGTAACATCCTTGTTATTTTCAAAGTGTATTTTTTAAATTTTTTTCTCAACCGAAAGTAACATCCTTGTTACTTCCGAAGTGTATTTTTTTATTTTATTTTTTCACTCTAGTTAAGAAACATGAATGCTCCTTTGATGATATGCGGCAAAGACCAGACAAATGTAGACACAACAGAGATATTTTAACCTACAGATATTTTTTATACAAAAGAAGAGATCGACTAGGTGGATTAGGGAGGTTGGACTCAGAAATAGTCATTGTTATAATAACTCGTTCAGACACAAAGATTGGTAAGAGAAGAAGATACAAGTTACTATAACAGTGACTCTATTTTGAGTCCAACCTCCCTAATCCACCTAGTTTTCTCTTCTCTTGTTGGAAATTTTTCTGTAGTTGAGAATATCTCTGTTGTATCTACATTTGTCTGATTTTTGCCGCATATCATCAAAGGAACATTCATGTTTCTTAACTAGAGTTAAAAAAAATACACTCCGGAAGTAACAAGGATGTTACTTCCGTTTGAGAAAAAAATAAAATAAAAAAATACACTCCGAAAGTAACATGGGTTGAAAAAAAATATAAAAAAATTACACTCCGAAAGTAACAAGGGGTTTGAAATATTGTGTTCCAAAAAGTTATAAAAAATAAAAAATAAAAAATAAATAAATAAATAAAAAATAATAATAATAATAAAAAGGATAAAATTGGAATTTTTAAAAATAAGTAGGGATATGAGGTTAAATGTAGGGGTATAAGGTAAAATTTTCCGACTCAATCCATTGATGTCACACTATTTTTATTTTTATTTTTTTTATAAATTATCTAGCATCATTTTTACCATGTGTATATATTTTTTAATATAATTATAATTTTTATTAATTGTAAATGCCTAAGTCTAAATAAAATTTGAGAAATCAATTTTATTTATTCAAAGAGAGACATATCTTATCTTTTAAATTATACTTTACATTATTTTTCTATTTTTCTAATTTAATATAAATCGTAAAAGAGTTTTTAGGTATAACCAATAAATTTTATTCAAATTAAATATTAAAAATTTATGATTTTAAAAATGTTTTTGTAATATAAATGTGTTAATTAGAAAAATAATATTTTATTTAGAATTCAAAAATAATATTTAGTGGTTGACCCACGAACCCAATTCAACCCAACTCATTGATGAACGAGTTGGTTTGGTTTGGATATGGTCTTAAAAGTACGAATTTAACACTCAACTAAATCCAAAAAATATTGATGGGATCGGGTATTAGATTTAATCAAATTAGACTCAACCCAACCCGCGAACACCTCTACTGATCTTACCGGGATCAGAAGTTTCAATGACCAACAATATGTCGTAGATCTTTTGTTGTCACGGAGAAGAGGATAGGGTGTACCTTAAAGACAATTTGATGCCAGAGTAAGTTCAGAGTGGAGAGGAATGCAAGTACATAAGGTTTATGAGAATGGATTCAGAATACATGTCCCTCCTCCATATGAGGATATTTATAATGCCACCAGCGCTGGGTTAAAGGTCCTCGTGATGGGTCTGGATTTTCAGGCTCATTACGAGTGACTGTCAGGATTCCTACGTGAAAGTATGTATGACCAGCTCGTGGATATCATCCTGCACTACGCCCGAAGCGCAATAAAGAGCACTCTTATATGTTTTTCAAAAAATTCGCTCAAAAAAGTGCTTTTAAAAGGTCACCTTAGAAAACGCTTTTAAAAGGTCACCTTACAAAACACTTTTAGAAAGCGCTGCTAAAGCCCTTAAGTTGGCCCCATATTTAAAAGCGCTTTCTAGAAAGAGTTGCTAAATGACCCACCTTAGAAAGTGATTGTACCTGAGATCAGAATCTCCAATGGCTGCTGACGTGGACTCCAAGGTATGCTTGTATGCTGAGGAGAACGGGGGGTGTATGATAACTCGAATTTATATCGATTATTGAATATGATTTCCGAGTGTTTAACATATTAATGTATCTGTTTTGGACGATATTACGCGTGAATTGTATTTGTTTTGCAGATATTTGATCAAACAGGACGTTTTGAGGCAAAAGTACAAAAGGAAGTGTTCAGGACTGGGCCTCCAAGATATAACTAGGGCACATGCCCAAAACCCCTCAGGACCAAGGCCCAGTTACATCGGGCAGACGTACACAATAGTCAGACAGAACTAGATCTCACGAGCATCTCACGAGGAGGTCAGACAACCACCTCGACTTATCACTTAGGCGCTGGGGAGACCACGTATTCCCCTCGTGCGCCACATCACCCAATTGTCCCCCTTTTATCTCCTGAAAGATAGGGAAAATTGGACCAGGGATAAGACCACGTGCTAGGTCTTACACGCTCATACGTTCACCTTGGGAGTTCTTCCTTGGGCCTAGTTAAATCCAGCCTAAGAATGGACTTTGGCCCAGCGCTGGGGCTCACTATGAATACCCTTTTTCACTAAAGGGTCAAGTATTCTGATTCACTCACTCCTTTGCCATTATATGTACCCAATCTCACTTAAGCTTCAGAGTATATTGCAGGTACATCCCCTCTTTTCTCCTACCTCACTATCGTTCGCGTTCAACCTCTAGAAGGCCCTTCTAATCAAGTAAGATCAGTGGCGCCGTCTGTGGGAATTAGTTATCCCCTTCTTCCATAACAGAAGATCAAAGCTCAAATATGTCTTCCATCCTTCTAGTATGGCCGGAGAACACGGTGACAACCACGACATTCCCCCGTCGACTACACGACGGAGGACAACCAAAACTACAACGAAGTTGATCCCAGGGACGGGAAACCCGCCACCCTGTCGCCTGAACTCGAAGATAATGGGGTTCCACAACCTCAAACTCAACCAGCTGTCCCCTTTCAAGCTATCCCAGTGCCCGTCGAGGGAGACTTCACCATGATAGCTATGGTGAACGCCCTCAACTAGGCCAACCACATGCTCTACCAGCAGCAAGAGATGATCATGGCTCTAGAAACTAACCAATTGGTAGATCATCCCCGACAGGGATGCGGGGTGCTTCATGAGAAACGACATCCAGAAGCTGCGAAGAAACGAGGACGTTCTCCTCCTCGAAGGGGTCGGTGCTCCTCCGAACCAAAGAAGAATAAATCCAGGATACGCCATGAGACCGACCGATCAAGGTCTTCACCCCGACGTGAGCAGAGTCCTAGAAACGACGCATGTTCCCCGTTGAGAAGTGACGAGGAAGATCCACATTGCTCGCTCTCTCGAGCTATTATGGAGGCACCACTCCCTAAGGGCATGGAAAAGCCCCCATATTTGGTTGTCTATGACGGGACGACTGACCCCGATGATCACGTCGACAATATCAATGTTATGCTCGACTATCGCAACGATGTAACCGGGCACCTCAAATGCAGGTTGCTTTCGACAACTCTCAGGAAAGGAGCCATGGCCTGGTACAAAAGCCTGGCCCTTGAGTCAATCACGTTCTGGAGAGTCTTGAAATCCGCATTCACGAGGCACTTCACGACCTCCCAAAGTCATCCCAAGACTGAGGCGACCCTTGAAGCCATCGTGCAGAGGAAAAATGAGACGATGCGCTCGTACATCGAGCACTTCAACCAAGAAGCTGTCGAGGTAGATACAACGAACTACATATAGAAATATCTCCTTGAGAGGGGGCTCCTCCCTGGAAGCGAACTCAACAGAGCAGTTGGAATAGAACCTCCCTGTACCCTGGACGAGCTCCTTTACAAAGCCCAAGCTTACATCAGATACGAAGAAAAGCAAGTTTCTCATAATGCCCGAAGTAACCGCAGTACCGATGACACTAATAATTCCAAATGTGAGGACCCCAATGCTTCCCGCCGTAACGGGGATAAGCGAAAGGAGGAGAAACCACGCGAAGTCCGTGAAAGAAGAGGACCCGTAGGAAGTTTCAACGAATACACACTATTGACTGCTCCCCGTGAATGTATCCTCTCTGAATACATTAATTCCAAGTTTAAACAGGGCAGGGTGAAGTTCCCCAAACCTTCTGCACCAAATCCCCATACGGACAAGTCCAAATACTGCCGCTTTCACAGAAGTCACGGGCACGTGACCTAAGACTACGTCCATCTGAAGGACGCGATTGAGATCCTGATTCAAGAAGGCCATCTCAAACAGTACACTAAGAGGAAGGATGCTCTTCGGCATGGAGTCCAAGAAGCAAAGAGAACTCGCAAAGACACATCGCCAGACGATTCCCCATATCAGGTGGCTATGTGTGTATCCCGCCCAGAGAACTTCCACCTCTCCAACACCTACACGGAGGAACGGTTTGCTGCCCTCAGCCCCTGGGAGAAATTCCCAGCGGCTTTGGTTATATCAAGAGGTGGAATGAAAAGTGAGAACAATGCTATTTCGGTAAAACGCAAATTTGATGAGCTCCTACTGACCGCACCCGGGCAGATGACGACCTTGACAAAATATCGGGGAAAATCCAACCCGATATCTTTCTTCCTCGAGGAGCTTCCAGGTGGGTCACCTTATTCAAGCATCCCCTTACTAATAAGAGCCAAAATGACGTGTTTTGATGTCCGATGCATCCTAGTCGACCAAGGCATTTCAATGGACATCATGTACGTCCACCTATTCAAGATTCTCAAGCTGGACAAAACCAACTTATCCCCGAACGTCGGGTCCGATCTTCAAGGATTTAATGGAGCCACTACAAGACCATGGGGATATGTTGAACTCCTCGTCACATTTGGGGAGCAAGAGACAGCTAGGGAAGTCAAAGTCCAATTCCTGGTGATTGAGTGCCGATCCCTTTACAACTGCATCCTTGGCCGCCCAACTCTGGCCGAATAGACAATGGTCCCCTCCACCGTCCATCTGAAAATGAAGTATTACACCAAGTTGGGCCACATAGTCACAATTCGTGGTGACATCGAGGCCTCTCGAAGATGCTATGATGTTGTGGTCAAAGGACATGCCATAATCAACACCAAGAATAGAAAGAAACCTAGAGTCGAAGAGTAACCTCCCCCCAAGGGGATCAATGCCATCGACCTCGACGGCCGTATCGGCAAGGACGGTACTGAAAAATAGGACCCCATTTATGGACAAGTCTCAAATCACCCATTTCAACCGGTCCCCGATGGAGAGTTTGGGCTTACAGGACCGTGAAGATAGGCACTAGACTACCATCAGAGACAAGGGAGCAACTCGCAATCTGCCTCAAGGAGAACGCATACCTCTTTGCGTGGAATGCTGCTGAGATGCCCGGGCTTGACCCTGAGGTCGCCTGTCATCAATTAGCTTTAGACCATGCCATTAAACTTGTAGCACATCGTAGACGCAAATAGTCTCCCGAGAAAGCGGAGCCTGCTGAGCGAGCTGTAAAAGACCTCTTAGAGACAAATTTTATTTCTGAAGCCCAATACATAACATGGCTCTCTAATGTAGTCCTCGTTAAGAAAAATAATGGAAAATGGCATATGTGTGTTGATTATACTTATCTCAATAGGGCTTGTCCCAAAGATGCTTTTCCTCTGCCTAACATAGATAAACTGGTTGACAATTCTACAGGTTTCAAACTCTTGTCTTTTATGGACGCATATAGTGGATACAATTAAATCCCTATATCGGACACAAACCAGAGGCACATGGCCTTCATGACCCCGATGGGAAATTACTACTACAATGTGATGCCCTTCGGACTGAAGAACGTCGGGGCCACATACCAACGAATGATGAACAGGGTCTTTCGAGGAGAGATTGGAGACATGCTCGAGGTATACATGGACGACATGATCATGAAGTCGCACCAAGAAGTCGACCAAGCACATCACCTCCGAAAGGTTTTCGAGCAAGCAAGACAATGCAAAATGAGGTTCAACCCTGAAAAATGCACCTTCGGTGTACGGGATGGGAAATTCCTCGGCTTCTACCTAACCGAACGCGGGATTGAAGCCAACCCCGAAAAATGTCGGATGTTTTCGGAGTTCCCAACCCCAAACTCGAAGAAATCCATCCAATCCCTCAATAGCATGCTTGCCTACTTGTCCTGTTTCGTCGCCAAGTTCGCTCAACATGTCCTCCCTTTCTTCAAACTATTACGAAAAGAAGCCACCTTCGAGTGGACCGAAGAGTGCGAACAAGCACTGCTCCACCTAAAAAGGGAACTCTCTGAACCACCGGTCTTATCCCGACCACTAGAGAAAGAGACTCTATATCTATACCGATCAGTAGCAACTGAGGTTGTCAATGTTGTCCTCATCCAAGAAACCATTGACGAGAAAAAACCTATTTATTTCACGAGAAAAGCCCTCCAGGGCCCCGAGCTCAGGTATCAACAGATCGAGAAATTCTCCTTAGCCTTAATAAATGCCGCGAGGAGACTGCGGCATTACTTCCTGGCCCACACAATTAAAGTCCGAATAGACCAACCCGTCAAACAACTTCTCGGCCGACCAAACATGGTCGGTCGAATGCTGAAATGGTCGCTAAAACTATCGAAGTTCGACATTTAATATGAAAGTAGGAAAGCCCTAAAGGCCCAGGTCCTGGCTGACTTCATTGTCGAGATGACGCATATCCCGTCCCAACTAGTGGCGCTCACAAGTGGACAATCTTTGTCGACGGTGCTTCCAGCTCGACAGGCAGCGGCGCATGTATCATCCTCGAAAACGAATATGGTATTTTGATCGAGGTATCCCTGGCATTGGCCTTCCCGACCTCTAATAACCAGGCTAAATATGAAGCATTCCTCGTCGGTTTAAGGTTAGCCGAGGACTTGGGAGCGAAAGAAGTGCAGATATCAACTGACTCTCAACTCGTGGCATCGCAGGTACGAGGAGAATATCAGGCTAAGAATGACAATCTCATTGAATACTTAGCTCTAGTGAAAGATAAACTCGAAAAATTAGACGCGTGGGAAGTCCAACACGTCCCTCGCGAACACAACACACGAGCAAACGTCCTATCTAAACTGGCAAGTACACGGAAGAAGGGCAGGAATAAGTCTGTGATTAAGGAAATCCTTCCCCAACCTAGCATCGAGAGGTCACCTCCTCTGCCCGAAGTAAACGTAATTGGCGATGCTCATTGTTGGATGACACCCATCCACAACTACCTCACGAGAGACGAACTCCCTACGAACCCTAAAGAGGCGGCCACAACCAAAAGAATGGCATGCTCGTACGTCCTCCTCGAAGGCAAAATATATCGACGAGGCTTATTCATTCCATTACTCAAATGCGTCGAAGAGGAAGAAGTCCCCGACATCCTGAGCGAAATCCACAGAGGGGTCAATGTTAAACATCTCGGCGGGAGGTCACTCACATGTAAAGCTTTGCGAGCAGGCTATTACTGGCCAAAAATGCAACACGACTCCAAAGAACATGTCAAGAAATGTGACAAGTGCCAAAGACACTCCGACATGCACCTCGCTCCACCCCAACAAGCTGAAAGCACTCTCCTCCCCGTGGCCCTTTACGTGGCGGGGAATGGATATCCTCGGACCTTTTGTCAGTGACTCATTCCAGAACAAATACCTCATCGTAGGGGTGGACTAGTTTACAAAGTGGATCAAAGTCGGAGCCCTGGCCAAAATCACAACACAAAACATTCTTTGGTTCTTCAAAAGAAATATCCTCGCCCACTATGGCATACTCCAAGTCCTTATCACCGACAACGGAACACAGTTCATGAACAAAGGATTCCAGGACTTCGTCGCCAGTTTGGGCACGAAGCAACACTTCACGTTCATCGAGCACCCTTAAACTAACGGCCAAGCGGAAGCAGCTAATAGGGTAATCCTACGAGGGCTAAAATGTAGACCGGGAGAAGCGAAAAAAGCATGGGTCGAGGAACTACACAACGTTCTTTGGGCATATCGCACGACCCCGCACTCCACAACCGGGTAGACTCCTTTTAGGCTGACCTACGGGACCGAGGCAGTCATCCCCGTAGAAATTCGAGAACCGACACAGCACACAGAAGCACCCCTCGACGAGGAACTGAACGACGAAGCTCTGCGAGTCGAGCTGGATCTCGTTGAAGAAATCTGCTATGAGGCAGCCTTACGGGAAGCTTCACTTAAACAGAAAGTAGCTTTACGAGAATGCAAGCTAGCCGCTAACTGGAAAGGCCCGTACCGTGTCCGAGACAAGACGGGCAACGAGGCCTATTACCTCGAAAACCTGCAAGGTGAAGAACTTGCTCGACCATGGAATGCAGAAAAACTTAAGCAGTACTACAACTAAACAGCTTATGAAGGCGTGGGAGGTACGACCACAAACCTTCGTCACTGATCGAAAGGGAGGACAACGCCCACGTAAGGCGAGCACAACACTCCCCGATGTTGGACATCTCAAACGAGCTCCAACATCGCAGTACTATGCCGGCAGGGCATCCATCTCGCGATGGGAAGGCCCAAGCCCTAAGATCAGGGTGTCCGACCGCGACCCTAGTCCTGATTCGCAGCGGATGCAAAACCCTCCACCTCGCCAGTTCCCTAAACCGAAGAGCCTATACAGTCGAGCAAACAAGTTCAAATAAACATCATTTCAAACAAAGTTAATAAACACCATCAAAAACCGAATAAAATATCATATTTAAGCCCATCTAAAACCTGGCCGTTAAAGTATATACAAAAGTGGCACACATGCCATTACAACAAAATCAAAACAGGCACGCAGGCCAGAAATTCAAAAAAAATGGAGGCACGCTACCCAGACCTACACCTCCTCGTTGTTGCCGTCATCCTCCTCCTCCAGCTCCTCCTCGGGGACGAAGGGACAAAAAATCTCCCCTTCAGTCACAATGTAGTTGTGAGTCGTCCCCTCGGTCACGAGCCCCGGGTTCACGACCTTGACCTGGTCGGTAGCATTATCGAACCCTTCTTTGACGATGACCACAATATCTTTCTCGAATTTCCTGATCCGGCGAATCAAGTCAGCGCGAGCAAGTAGGGCCAACTCCTCTTCGGTCTCGTCATCAAGAGGACGAATCACCCATTCAAGCAGCTCGAGCCTTGTGTGAAGACGTCCATTCTCCTCGACTACCTTGTTAAGCTCAACCGCCTGCTCCTTCAAACCGTTTTTTTCTTCAGTTAAGGTATCTCATTCGCGCTTGACTTTGTCTAGCTCAGAACTCAACCCTTCTTGGAGCTTATGCTCCTCCTTGTAGTCAGCCAAATCTTTAGAGAGCTTGTCCCTCTCAGCTCTCATAGTCTGAAGTGCTTCTTCCACAGCCTCCAAATCCGCAGTGGTGTTGGTAGTGTCGGACATAACCAGGGTCGTCTCTATAATCCGGATGACAACAGCAATATCTCGAGCCAGACCATCCCGCTTGTCCGCCACCTCCTGGTTGAGCAAAGCCTCCGCTTCAGTGACCTCCACCATGATGGTGCCTTCAGAGTTGAAGAAATCCCGCTCTTGATAACAAGGGGCAACTGATATCTCCCCTGATCGCCGGACGACATACCGCCCACAACATTTGACCGGGCAAGCGAACCATCGGTCCGCTGGCGCTTCGAGCGAGGAGAATTGTCGAACGGTGGGGCACTGTCTAGTATTGATATTGGAGAGATTTGTTGATGGATCACTTTAGGGGAGTTAGGGCCCGGGTTAGAAGTGTTGGAGCCACCAACCCCAGGATCTGTCGCCACCTCCTGGATACGACTTGTAACGTTCATCTTTGATAGGAAACCCATCATCACCTAGGTGAGGATTATCTGATCGGTCCACCCAAATTGCGGGACTGAAACTATGGACATAATCCACCAGTTTTTTATAAGTAAACATATCCTCGGTCCCCAGGCTTGCATGTCTGACACGGTAATGACTGGTCGGTAGATCGAAATGATCGGGCTGCCATCTGAGGGGGATCTTCGACATCAGTTTCTCCCCGCCTTTGGCATTCCGTTTCAATAAATATAAATTGTCGATAACACTTTGGGTGATAGGTTTCACCGAATACCACCTGTCCTTGAAGTTGCGGAAAAAATCAACATAAGTCTTGAATAGCCTCGAAGACTGCTTGAAGGACACCTAGTTGTGCCTCCCATCTCCACCCGAGCGCTGCAGATGAAAGACACGAAAGAAAAAAGGTAGCGTACAACCAATCTCGAGATATCGGCAGACCAGCTCGAACGCCCGGATGAATGAGATCGCGTTGGGATGAAATTATGAAGGCACCAGCCTGAGTCATTTGAAGACCCCCATTTAGAAATCGTTGAAGGAGAGTCTCATACCTTCCTCCCGGAAGGAGAATTCATACATCGCGAAGCGTTTCCTCATAAAACGCGAGCATATCCTCTCTTCCTCTCGGGGAGCATATCACAACCAGTTGGGAGGATCCTCGGGGCCCAACTTCTCGACTTTCATAAAAACAGGGACGTCTTCATCAATGAAGCGCGACTCCGTTTCCAATGGCTCGTCGGAGACCCACGAGAATTCGCTTTGGTCGGACGAGGAGGCGACTACGTTCCCTTCCTCGGAATGCCTTTGGTTAGCAGTACCTGAAAAGTAGAAGGAACAAGTGAATTCGACGTCGCATCAAATCCACCCTTCCACCGTGGTTCAAGTGAAAGGGCGAAGGGGCCGAACACCCGACCTATTCATTAAAATTGCCCTAACCAACGGAGGAACCTTTAAAGATCTCACCCGGGCACTCGTGGAACACCCAAAATTCCTAAGGAAATCAAGAAACTTTCACTCGGCGTCTTCATAAGATGCTCGCAACATTCATCTAATCATGTTGGTTCTGACCGGTCCATTCATAAAAATATGCTAATTTTGCCCGACTCACGCAGGTTGTTCCCTAGACAATCGTACGCAAACCCTAGACTCTTGCCTAAAATGGAAATCTACTTACTCTAGGCGAGAAAATCTCCACTACAACTACCTATCAAGCGTAAACATTACCAGAAGAAAAAGATTCGAAGAGTTACCTGACATAACGACGGCGGGGAGATAGAGGCGATGCACGGGGAATTAGCGGTGGTGAACGGCGGCGACATCGACGATTAAGCTTTGGAGGGGAATTCTTGGCTGAAAGTCCAGTTAATCGTAGGAGCGAAAACGTGAAATGAAATGGTCCCCCCACTTTATATACAAGAGAAGCGCGTGAAAGAACGCGCCTAGGAAATCATTTCCTAGGTTCCCTAGGTCGGCCAGAATTCAATGCGTCGTGGCACGGGAAATGAAGCGACACACATTGAATTCCTTAACACATCACCTTGAGGAATTCTAAATGACGTCGAGCATCCACAAGGATCCCTGACACCTATAGATGTCGTGCGCTGACAAAACCTCACGACAAGAAATGACGCTCGCGCAATCCCCAGTCCAATCTTACTCTTGTCACGACTCACCGAATATGTTCCTCGAACGATTCCTCAACTCAATAGGCCGAATCCTTTCTGGGCGGATGTTCGATCCCGGCTATATACATGACGCGAGTTTATCCCCGACATCTCAACGGTGCCCGACTTAAGTTTTTCTTAACTCATCACTCCATCCCAGAGCCTCGACTTGGGGGGCTCCTATTTTGGACTGGGCCTCCAAGACATAACTGAGGGGCAAGCCCAAAACCCCTCAGGACGAAGGCCCAATTACGTCGGGTAGACGCACACAATAGTCGGGCAGAGCTAGATCTCACGAGCATCTCACGAGGAGGTCGGGAAACCACCTCGACTTATCACATAGGCGCCGGGGAGACTATGTCTTCTCCTCGTGCTCCACATCACCCAACTATCCCCCTTTTATCTCCTGAAAGATAGGGGAAATTGGACAAGGGATAAGACCACGTTCTAGGTCTTACAGACTCCTACGCGTACCTTGGCAGTTCTTCCTTGGGCCTAGCTAAATCCAACCCAAGAAAGGACCTTGGCCCAACGCTGAGGGCTCGCTATAAATACCCTTTTTCACTAAAGGGTCAGGTATTCTGATTCACTCACTCCATTACCATTTTCTGTACCCAATCTCACTTAAACTTCGGAGTATATTGTAGGTACACCCCCTCTTTTCTCCTACCTCACTATCGTTCACGTTCGACCTCTGGAAGGCCCTTCTGATCAGGTAAGATCATGAAGCTTATTGGACAAGAAACGTGGAAAAATAGAAGGAAAATAGCAAGAAAATGCATTTCTGCACATCTCAACTGTTTGAAGACTGTCTTAACTTCAAGTTGGTAGTCTCATATGTGAGACGCCCACCCCAAAGCCAAGTTGACCGTCTTATTTCTAAGTTGCTCGTTTCAATTACAAAACGATCGTTTCAAGTAAAAGTTCCAGAAACCTAAATTACAAAAACCAGATTCAAACGCAGAGAAAGCCGTTATGATAAGTTTTCATATTCAACAGAGAATTTCACTCAACCCTAATCAGTCAAGTCCAAGCAACCAAATTCAAAGCCCAATCGAAGTCCAAGACTAAAATTTCTCAACAAAACCTAATCCACTGCCTATAAATAGAGTTATCTGCCATTTGCACGGGAGAGTTTCGTTCAATCCAATTTCTGGATTTTTTCTTTCGTTCGAAGTTCGCCATTTATTTTCAGTATTAGTTCGTTTTTATTTTCCTTTACCAACCCTTAGTGATAATTTCCATCATTAGGAAACCATCGTTAGTGATCAAGAATATTGCAACCTGGTGTTCGCTGTGTTTTCTGGCGAACAACCTCTGGTTAACCAATTTCTTCAGAAAACTGGGTTACTTGCAGGACCAACCATACAAGTCCTGGGATACATGTGCATTATCTCTGTCGAAATACTCTTAGACTTGGTGATAATTTTGTAGTTTATTTTATCAATTTTGTCAAAGTGTTAAAAACTTTGAACTTTGCAAGTAAAGTAAAATTTAAGTTAAAGATGAAATAAAGTTAAGAGTTTTAAACAAGAAAAAAGAAATGTCGAAAGGCTAAAAACTTGCAGAAAAGTAAATGAAATTTAAAATGACATGAACTTGAAGAATAAACAAGTAATTTAAAATGACTTTGAAATATAACTGGTGTTCAAACGTACATTGTTCCAAATACTAGACTCATTTTCTCTCACACTGGGTACTTAGAGTTTTTTTACAGGAATTATGTATCAATTTTCACACACACATTCTAACCACAAACTATCCTATTTATACATAAACAAAATAACTGCTTAGAACGGAAAAACTATAACTAAACGACAAGTGTCAGCCTGCATGTAAATTTCTTCTCTGAAACCTCCATGTGTCCAACTGCCAAGGGTTACAACCTTTTGAATTTGAATCTCTTCCTTGGTGACGAAAACCTTGTAACTCTTCAAAACTGTCGAAACCCTTTTAAAGAAGAACAAAATTCTTCAACACTTGCCAAATATTCTTTTGTCAGATGTCCTCTTCTGTCGAAACGTTGAAAGATAACTTTCCTCTGCCAAATACTTAGTCACAAATCACTCCTCAAACTTTATTCTGCCAGAACAAACATCTACCTCTCTGTCGAAGTAATGGGGTTTTAAACCCTGTCAGCAATCCTTGAAATTACTTCCTTTTATTATCTTTCGACAAAGACAACCTCATACTTCTAAATTTCACCTTGTCGAAATTATAGGTTTACAAATTGCCCCCCAGCAAAGATATTTTCGACTATCATTGGAGAAATGTCTTTTGCTGTCGAAGTGACCTTTGACTTCCTGTCAGTTGCATTTATTGTAAAGTGATTTTGTTGAGTCCCAAGAAAACATCATGATTTCCACTTTACCAAAACGTCATGTCTAGCCCACGTTTTTACACAATCTCCCATAACCCTAGATTGTAGGTAATCATGGCCTCCCACCAACTGCCATTTTCTAACTTTCACTAAAGGCTCAAAAACACACGTTTCCACTTCCCAATTAAAAGAAATCTTTTCATTTTCCCTCTATTTAATATTAATCATTTATTTCAAACTCTATAAATACCACTTTCAATAACATTTCACACTTTCCACCTTCTCACTTCTTCTCTTCCAAACGCAAAACCTCCATTTTAAGACCTCTCAAGCTTCTGTTTCTTCAAATTCTTCATCAAATCAATGGCTCCTCCAAAGACTACCACTGGACAAAGTGCAAAGAAGACAAAGAAGACCATGAATCTTCCTCCTGCTCACGTGTTATCTGGGCCTACACAAACACAGCACCAACAGTACTTCCCAGAACCCCCAAATGAAAGGGAAAAGGCAAGCATTTACAGGTCACAGGTAATGATTCCCATTTCTGTTTCTGGAATTCATCATGCTATGTTAGGTCCTATTTTTGATCCCACTGCTGATTCTAAACGTTTAAAAGAATTTTACCCCTGCTATTCTGCTTTAAAACCCATAGCTGCTAACAAAAATCCTAAACCTGTCGAAACCTCCTCAAAAGAACCTGAAGTCCTTATGGCTTCGACAGAAATAGATTTATCTTATCTAAACCAAAATAGGATTTTTAGGAGTCCTCCTTTGACGAAAGATCCCACTGAGTACCAAACATGGCTTTCCAGGGTCGAAAAAGCCAAAGAAAAGTTTTGGAAGAAAACTGGTATATATGACTTAATCCAATTGTCGAAAGAAGGTCCCCGTTATTGCCAAAACATGTTGTTAGCCTCCTTGTACTTTTGGGATAGTACTTACAACACCTTCCACTTACCCTGTGGAATGATGACTCCCACCCTATTCGACATAGCAGCCATAACTGGCCTTAGTCCTTTAGGGGAAATATTTAACCCTGAACACTTGAACAAGGATCCCATAAGCTTCGACACAAAGCATGCTGGGTACTCTGTCTTCATAGCCCATTACCAAGGTGGAAAAAATGAAGAAGTCTCTGACATAGAACACATTGCCTTCCTTAGCCTGTGGTTGTCCAAATTCGTATTCTGTACAAGATCCCTTCAGGTGGCCAGAAGTTTTATCATTATGGCGAATCAACTTCACAATGGAGTTGCATTCTGTCTGAGTGAGCTGCTTTTGGCAAACCTTTATGAATCTTTAAGTGAGAGTGTAAGCAACCTCAAGACCCTTAAAGACAAAGGTAACATTAGTCTCACAGGTCCTTTCTGGCTCCTACAACTATGGCTGAATGCCACTTTCGAACACTTCATCCCCATCAAAATGCCAATTGTCGAAGAAGCAGTAAAGGAAAGGCGTGTCGAATGGCCTAGGCTAGTTCAACTGACCCCTACAGATGATACCACAAGTCTTCAACAAGCATTTACTAGCTACATCATGATGTTTGCCAAACGCTACAAATTTTCCCCTTCAATGGCCCCATTCGCCAAAAGACAAGTAGGTCCAAGATGGTTTACCAGAAGACTCCCAGTAGAGAATCAGAAAGATGAAGACTCCTACATCTCCATTTGGAAAGCTTTTCTTATGTGTAATACCTCAAAATTTGCCCTCTCATTTCCTCAACATTTTGCATAGCATTTTGCATATATGAATTCATAAAATAACCAAAAACATTGCATCATATATAGCATAGCCGAGGCGTGGGTATGTGATCAATGATCGGAGCAACCGAAAGTAATGAAGAGGCTACCGAAGGGCCACAAAGCTTCTCAACCTTGCGCAAAGGGTTCACAATGTCCCACAAGTCTTCACTTGAAGCCACAAGTCATGGAAAGTTTTGGTTTGATTGAAGGAGGCAAGCAGTGCAATACTTCTTGAGGGAAAAGAGCCGAATTAGGGTTTCATTTCTACGGGGTTTCCGCATAAATTTTTGAGTCGAAGTGGAGTTCTTTGACTTATATATGATGTCAAGTGCCTAGGGTTCAAATCTCGTCCACAAATTCATTTTGGAAGGGGTTCGACTGGCCGGACGACGGAAAATCGAGGAATTGGAGAAAAGGCAACCGGGCTAGGTAAAAAGGGTCGACTCCGGACTTTTAAGATCGAGATCTTAAAATTAGGGTTACAATGATCCTATGGTTCAAGTTTGGTCAAGAAACGATGGAGGAATCATAGAAAAATCAAAGAAAAATCATTTTGAAAGTTAGTTGGTTTTGCATTTCCCTCCACCTTTCCTTCCACTTTCTTTCCACACTTCCTTTCATTCTTTCCATCTCATTTTTCCACTTCAATTCCACTCCATTTCCCTTGGAAGCTTCCACCACCTTCTACCATCTTCTAGAGTGTTCCAAGGAATATTCCAAGGAATATTCCAAGGAATATTCTCTTTTCCAACCCTAACCCTAACTAACTACCAAACCTAATTTTGGATCCCAAACCTAATTTTTGGGCCCCAAACCCAAACCTAGCTCCAAGCCTAAGCCATATTTAAGCCCTTTTCATCCAAACCAAGAGGGTTGAACACCATTTTCCAATCTCACTCTTTGATAAGCACTTTTTCTCTCTCACTTTTCCTCTCCCTCTCACAAAAGCTTTTTCAAATAAGCTCTTCAAGTTTCACATTGAAACTTGAAGATCTTGAAGCTTAAGCCTCCAACCTTCATTGATTATGGATTATAGAAGAAGAAGCTACTGAATTTTGTGAGGATTATCGACTTATCGGAAGCACACGAAGATTCAAGCTCAAGAACGCATTTATTTTGCGATTTCTCGGTTTTCGGTTTTCTCTTCAATTCAAGCTTCGATACTTGCAACAATCACCGAAGCACTCCTCCGCTTCGTAGGTTGGTGATCTTAATCACTTCTTCTTTAAGTTATTCTCTTCATCTCGCCGTTTCGGCATTCTTTAAGTGCTTTTTTTTTGTTTTGCTTGCGATCGATTTCATTTTCTTTATGTGTTGTTTGCATTTTGTGATTTTTTGTTGAATTAGTATTTAGAGTGTTAATAGATATAGGTTCTATCATGTGTAAATAAGCTCCGAATAAGTAGAAATTAGTGGTAGCATGTCCCTAGGTATGTTAGGATTGTCTAGAAGCAAGTTTGTGGCCAAAAGCACTTTTTTAAAAAAGCTTTTTTTCAATTCTGCTCAGGGTTAACCGATTAACGCATGTGGTTAACCGGTTAACGCGTGCGTGTTTGGCCAAATTGCTTCTGTTTTGGGTCTGTTAACCGGTTAACCTATACGGTTAACCGGTTAACGCTGTGAATTTTTGTGTTTTTGGTTTCTTTGATTGCTTAGCCCTAAGTCCTAGTGCCTCTAATGTTCATGCTTGTTTAGGTAGTGATTTTAGGTAATTTTTGGATCCATTTCCAGTAGCTAGTTCCCCCATTTCGAGTCGTTTCGACACGATTCCGTTTATGTTGCGTTTTATGTGTTTTTTTGTGTTTTTTGTGCATAGCTTGAGTTCTTGCATGTTGTTACCATGTTTGTGCATTATTTGACACATAATAATCATGTTGCATTCTGTTTTTTACATGTTTGCATTGCATTAAATCATTTTGCATTTCATTGTATCATTATGTTGATGTATGTTGCATGTTGCATAAACATGTATGTATGTGCATTTGGTTGCATTTAGTTGCATGCTTGATCATAGCATTTGCATAAATTCAATTCTGAATTTTGCATTGAGTTTGACATTATGTTTGATCTAGCATATTGCATGTTCATAATCAATAATCATCATGTTCATATGCATGTTCATGTGATTCATTTTTGCATTACTTGTGGCATAATTAACCATATGATGCATGCTTGCATAATCCTTCAAAAATATTCATGTTCTTGCATTGGTATATGTTGATCCATGATTAAATGCATGTTTGTGATGTGTGTAGTGCATTTTTAATTGAGTTTGTGCATTAAAAAAATGAAAATAGTCAATTCTGGATTTTGCATTTCATAGCTGTTGTTTTGCATAAGTGCTGTAAAATGTATGCTATTTGTTATGTGTGCATGCTGCATTTGATCTTTTACACCTACCTTTTCATGCTGTATGCTGGCTGTAAAAAGCTGGTGGGTGTTATGCATTGTTTTCATGGCTGTTTGTGCAATAGGGGCTGTAATAGGTGCTGTATTTTTGGTTTAGCATTTTTCTAGTTCCTTTAGGATTTAAATAGAGTCTAGTTTAGGTCCAAGTTTAATTAGGATTTAATTAATGTGTGTTTGCCTTATTCTTTTTAATAAAATGTGCCTAACCATTTGTTTTGTAGTGGGGAAGATTGAGGTAAGTTTACTTCACTTTATCCTTTATTTTTTATGCATTTCTTTTATGCATTTTTCTCATTTTTCCTTCCATATTTGTGTTTGGTAGGATTCCCCCTTGTTAGGACCAACTTATCTTCCTTAGGAAGTAAGTTGCATCCTTTTTCCTTTTTCTTTTCCTTTTGCTCTTTAGGATTAGAATACCTCATTAACCACTAGGATCACTTTGTAAATATAAATAACTTAGGGTTGGTCTTAGTTCCCCTTAGTTTTGTCCTTTTATCAACTTGAGTCATTCTCTTTCTCATCTCAAAAGAAAAGCAATAAAACACTTAATAAAAACCGAACAATCTTGTACGACACGAGACTTTGTTGCGGAGTGTTTATACGCGTCCTGTTTCGGGGCGAGGTATACATACTTCCCGCGATGGATAGGTCTTAGTACAAGACGGTTCACAAATAAATTCAAAAACACTTCTTTCAAAAAGACAAAAACAAACAATAAGCGACTAATCCTGCGGGAACTTCTTTTCTCATCTCATTCACTCATAACGCGAACTCGCGACTACTTGTCTCGCATGCAAGACGGTTAACGCACTCGTACCAGACGAGCCTGCAACACCTGAGCATAGACATACGCAGTTCCAGCTGTAAAAAACACAAACAAGCAGTTCCCGCCTAGGTTAGGCGAACTACGTCGACTCTGATCCTCATTATCCCGATGAGGTACGTAGGCAGCGGGGTAGGGCCCGTTCGAGCACATTCTTTATTTTCCCTACATTTCCCCCTTCTATTCTCATTCTCTTATTTCAGCTCCTTTTCTCATTTCCATTCCAGTTCCAGTAGCGGTTTTATTCAGCAGCAGTTATTTTTCTCACCCTTTGAAACAGAACAAGCAAGCGTGGATCCCGTCGGGTACGACGGACGATCTGGGGTGCTAATACCTTCCCAGGTCGTAACCGACTCCCGAATTCAGATCTTTGGTTCGCAAGGCCTCGTCCTTTTCCTTCTTCCTCAGGTTTGTGCAACATTACCTTTCCCATTCTTTTGGGATAAAAATGTCTGGCTGGCGACTCTAACCTTTCCGCGCCACTTTCGCGTTTGTACTAGGATGAAAATCCCGGGAGCGACAGCTGGCGACTCTGCTGGGGACAAACCTGATTCTTCCGGTTTCCCTTGTAGAGTCAATCCTAGCGCCTGTTTGGTTTTGTTCTTTGGGTGTATATGCGTTTGTTGCTGAGTGCTTTAGTTTAGCTTTACTGTTTTATTTACAGCTTTACTTTATCGCATTTATTTATCGCTTTCAGTATTTTATTTTCCATGCATCATATTATACTGGACTGCCTGGCTGTGCTGGTTTTCATTTTTTCTGTGGGTGGGAGTTACTGTGAGATAAGCCAAATACCCGGCTTGAGTGCACCATAGGATTAGCGTGGACAGACATTGTACTCTTATGGTATCTCACCATGATGGGTGGCGATGTGTTCCACACCCGGATTGCGACCGTCTTGGAACTATTCTGTGTGGGGATTACCTCACTTCAGGGTACGACCTTGATAGTTATGTGCATCTGGTGACCGATCATTGAGAACCTTAATGGAAACACCCCTCTCCAGTGATGACAGTGGCAGACCACATTTGTTGGCAAACCCACTCGCATCCGAGGGTCCATTGGGAACTCGCATAGGATGGCCTGGTTCTCTCATAAGAATTCAGTTAAAGCAAACTGTTCGTATGACGATAGTATTGTACCCTTCGGGATGAATGTACTATTGTTTCTCGACTCAGTGCTTGAAGCTGGAAACTTGTGAGGGATGCTTGTTTTTCCGGACTCAACTGAGACCTCCCTACGTAGTATATAATACCAAACCGATTCCCTGATTTGGTCATGAGCCATTTCTCGGAAATGGTGAACGTATTATTGCTATTCGGCTTTGAGAGTCCGTGACGTTGACCCGAGTAGCACACCCGTGAGATTGGGAGGGGTTTACAGGTTTGCAGGAACCCTGGTACCTTCAGCATACCCACTTTGCCTTTGGTTCAGTTTTGTGATCTGGATTTCTGTTCTTAAGTTATGGACCCCGGATCAGAGGGATGATTATTGTGATATCTGGATTTTGAGACCATGCACCGACACCTGATTATATGATTGGCACATCACAGACACTTCACTGATCACATGCCTTGCCTTGCATAAATATCATATCATCATTAATCATTTGTGTTTCTTTTATTCTCAGGGTTTGCATTATTCCCGGTTCCTGGTCATATCTTTGTTTCAGAATGGAAGACGTCAGAAAGAAGAATATTTTCTACAAGTTTTTTGATACCAAAGTGGACTTGCTCAAGCAGATGATGTCTCTCATTACCCCGGGTCACTTGGATTTCTTCAAACAGCAGTATGGTGATATTTTGGATATGGTTTTCAGCTTGGATAGTTCGCAGAAGAGTGCCATTCATACTTTGTTACAGTACTATGATCCTAGACTCCGATGTTTCACATTTCCGGATTTCCAGCTAGGTCCGTTGCTAGAAGAGTATGTTGAGATTCTAAGACTACCGATTCAGGATCAGATTCCGTTCAATTCAGAGATGACAAGACCAACTCACACCGACATTGCTAAGGCTCTTTATTTGAGCCCATCAGAAGTATCTGCTAATCTGGTTTCCACCAAGGCCGGGGTGCTTGGTTTTCCCTTAGAGTTTCTGGTCGGAAAAGCTGAAGAGTGTGCCGTGGAAAAGCAGTGGGATTCAGTTTGCGCTATCTTGGCATTATCTGTGTACGGGATAGTTTTGTTTGCTGATATGGACAAGTTTGTGGACATAAATGCAATTCATTTGTTTGTGTTGAAGAATCCGATACCTACTCTCCTGGGTGACTTGTATTATTCGGTGCACTATAGGAATGAGAAGAGACGAGGTGGCTTGGTTAGATGTTGTGCTCAGTTGTTCTACACTTGGTTTATGAGGCACATCCCTATTGCTGGAGTGTTTAGGGATCCCAATGTAATATGGTCGCAGAAGCTCAACACGTTGACTGCCAAAGACATCAGATGGTTCACTTTGAGGTTAAAAGGGAAAGAGCTCATCTCCAGTTGCGGAAAGTATCCTAATGTTCCCCTCTTAGGAGTATCAGGTTGCATTAACTACAACCCCATACTCTTGAGAAGACAATTAGGGTATGCTTTGAAGAATGTTCCCAAGGATTCAGAGTTGGATCAGACTTTCTATTTTCCTATGAAGGATAATCTCCCATTGGTGCGGGAGGCTGCAGGTGCTTGGAAAACGGTTATTAAGAAGGGTATAGATCGTTTGGGTAGGAGCAACAACCAAATGTTTCCCGAGTTTGAGGCGTGGGTAAGAGGAAAAGCTCAAGTGACTCTAATCCCTTTCTCTGCACCGTTACCACCACCTACTACGGTGCCCTTGGAGGAATATCAGAAGTTAGAAGCTTTGGTTAAGCAACTGAGGTTTGAAAATCAAGAGGCTCTTAATTCTTGTCAAGCGCTGATGATCCAGAACCGTCAATTGAAAGATAGAGCTGAACAAGCCGAAGAGATAGTCCGTCTTAAGCAGAAGGATTTTGAAGATAGAGAGCTCTACTTCCGAAAGAAGGGTTTAGCTGAGACCCATATGACGGCCCAGCGCCGAAGAGAGAAGAAGGATCTTAGTGAAGCCAATGAAGCTGTTACTTTATGGCAGGAGAAATGGGACGAAAATCTGAAGAAACAAAAAGAGTTAGACGCCAAGCACAGACAGGAAGTCAAAAGCCTTCAGGATTCTTTAGATGGGCAGAAAGAGCTTCTCAGGAAAGCTTATTATCAAGAGGAGGATCGTATCCGGCGCGTAACAGAGAGTCAGCGGGCGCTGAAGGAAGCTCAAAAGGAGATTGAAGACTTGAAGTTGAAAGCTGATGTGAAAAGGTCGAAGGCCGATTCAAGTCAAAGCAAGGATAATGAAGCAGCATTTCTACAGCAGATCGAGGAGTTGCACGCTTCTTCTGATACGAGGGACCTCCTCATTCAGAAGCTCATCCAGGAGCCCAGTCATCCAGATGTGGTTCAGCTGTTCCAGAGCGTCAAATGCCTTAGCTGGAGATTGAAAGATATAGAGTTCCCTAGTGTGTAATTCCATATTGTTGTACTTGGATTACCCACAGGCTTGTTGTGGGATTCCTTATATGTGATGTACTTTTGTTATTGTGATTGGCACCCTTCGGGGACTTTGTATCTTCAAACGCCAGTTTATATGATTGAGTTTGTTCCGGATTTCTTGTTCGTTATTTGCACCGACACGGGGTAATGAGCACCAGTTCTCCACAGCCGTTATTATGTCTGAATATCATTTGGGTCTTCTTCCCAATTCTTATCTTATTAATGCCAGGACCGGATACAGGAAAATACTCGGGAATAAAAGGAACACATTGCATTGCATACGCATCATTTGCATTTTGTCTTTGTCTTTGCAGGTTTTTCTTCGAGGTGTCTAATTTATCTGTGTTCATCAGGCAAAGATTGCGAGGGCCGCCAAGACCCGGTACATTCGACAAAATATTCCTCATCGGTACGCAACCCGCAGTAATCAAAGAACAGCAATGGACGTCATGCAGACAGAACTCAACGATGTCCGTACCAAGATGGCAGAATTTATGACTCTGATGCAGGGGATGACCCAGGGGCAGCAGGAGCTGAGAAATGCAATTCAAGGGTTGACTCCTCCTAACGCTAATGTTCAGGCAACTGCTTCCGGCGGACAAGGGGGTCCTCTCAACACTAACAACGGTACAGGTGGACCTCATGTTCCAGATCCATCTATGGCTGCGTATGTTCCTGTGCAGGACAGGCAGGAAGACCAATTCCAGTACTTCAACAATGATATGGGTTTCGGCGGTGATGGAAATCTCAACGACTTCTTGGTGCTTGCGGAGAAGGTCAAGGCCTTAGAGTGCAAGGACACTTTGGGAATCGACGTGTCAGATATGGGTTTAGTACCTGGGGTGGTCATTCCACATAAGTTCAGGCCACCAGCATTTGATAAATACAACGGCAACTCTTGTCCGAAAACTCACCTACAGGCTTTCTACAGGAAGATTGCGGCTCACACGCGAGACGAGAAACTGTGGATGTACTATTTCCAGGATAGCCTTTCTGGAGGATCCTTGGAGTGGTACATGAAGTTGGAAAGAAGTTCTATCAGAAGCTGGAAGGATTTGGGAGAGGCCTTCCTCAGACAATATCAATACAACATTGACATGGCACCTAGCCGTACTCAGCTTCAAAGCTTGACACAGAAGAGCTCGGAGAGCTTTAAAGACTATGCACAGAGGTGGCGTGAGGTGGCCGCCCGGGTGCAACCTCCTTTACTGGAAAGAGAGATGGTTGATCTTTTCCTGAATACCCTCCCAGGGCATTTCATGGAAAGGTTGGCTGGTTGTTCCTCAAGTGGTTTTTCGGACATTATCCTGACTGGAGAAAGAATCGAAAGCTGGATCAAACAGGGGAAAATTCAAAATGGAAGCGCTTCAGCATCTGGTATCAAGAAACCTTTTGTGAAGAGAAGGGAAGGAGAAACAGGAGCAGTATACGCACAGAGAGGAATGATGCACCAAGGATATTGCCAGCAAGTGGCCCCCGTCACTATTTCAACACCTCCAATTCAACAACGGATTCAGCCTCCGCAGCCGCAACACTCACAGGGGTATCAGCCAAGACCCCCTCGTCCGTACTACCCTCAGAAGCCGAGAGATAGACATTTTGAAGCTCCACCAATGTCTTACTCCCAACTGTTGAAGAATCTCTTGCAGCTTCAAATGATTCAGCTCCGGACCTTGCAACCTCCGAAGCCAGGCCAAATTCCTGAAGGTTATGACTCGAATGCTAGATGCGAGTTTCATTCTGGAGCTCCCGGCCATAGCACTGAGAATTGTAAAGCGTTGAAGCATGCTGTTCAGGACTTGTTGGATTCCAAAGCGATCAATTTCGCTCCCTCTCCTAATGTGCTGGAAAATCCCATGCCTCATCACAGGGGCACGGTTGGTGCAATTGGTGAAGGGGAGAAATTGAATCTGGTGGATGATGTAAATGATTTGAAGACTTCATTGGTTGCTATCAAGGTTTGCTTGTTGAAGAAAGGCATTTTCCCTGGATGCGAGGATGATTGTTCAGAATGCACAGAAGCTACCAACGGTTGTAAACGATTGAAGGCCGGAATCCAAGGCATGATTGATGAAGGAGTGTTGCAATTTGATAAGATTGTGAAAGAAAGTGAAGTATCTACAGTAACTATCTTTTATGATCCATCCCAAGTTCCTTCGCGTGCTAGAGTAGCACCAATAACCATTACTACTGCTGGACCCATAATGTACCAAAGTGACAGAGTGGTTCCTTGGCATTACGGTGGTGAAGTGTATTACAACGGCCAGAGGCAAGAATTGGCCACGACTAGTATAACCCCAGCTCAAGTAGAGAATGTTGGAGTAGGGGGTTTTACTCGAAGTGGAAGATTGTTTGCGCCTGAAGCATTGAGAAGCAATGTGATACCACCTAGAGATACTGCCGAAGCCCAAGCATGAGCCAGAGGGAAGCAACCTGTAGTTGTCAATGACCCAACTCCATCAGCTGATCCAGATCTCACCTTTGACAAAGAAGCCAAAGAATTCTTGAGGATCATCAAGAAGAGTGACTATAAGATTGTAGATCACTTGCAGCAGACGCCATCAAGGATCTCCATCTTGTCATTGCTTATGTGTTCAGACTCTCACAGGAAAGCTCTCCTAAATATTCTGAACAAGGCATACGTGCCTCAGGATATTTCTGTGAACCAATTAGAAACGGTGGTGTCCAGCGTTAATGCCAGTCATGGATTGGGTTTCACAGACTTGGATTTGACTTCTGATGGACGTGCTCACAATCGGGCATTGCATATCTCTCTTGAATGTAAAGGTGCAGTACTCTCCCACGTGTTGGTAGATACCGGTTCCTCTTTGAATGTCTTGCCCAAGAAGGCATTGATGAAGCTGGACTATGATGGAGTGGTGCTAAAGCCCAGTGATTTAGTAGTCCGAGCGTTTGATGGATCAAGAAGATCGGTATTTGGAGAGGTGGAGTTACCTATCAAGGTAGGTCCACAAGTCTTCAATACCACATTTTATGTGATGGATATCCAGCCGGCATATAGTTGTTTACTTGGAAGGCCCTGGATACACTCGGCAGGAGCGGTTTCTTCTACACTTCATCAAAAATTAAAGTTCGTCTGGGAAGGTCAAGTTGTGACGGTCAGCGGGGAAGAAGATATCTTCGTCAGTCATCTAGCCTCATTCAAATATGTGGAGATGGATGGCGAAATAGTCGAAACCCCGTGTCAAGCTTTTGAGCCTTTGAAGTCCGAGCAAGCATCCGCCTTAGCAACTTCTCCTGAAGAACCGAAGAAGGTGGTTTCCATAGCTTCCTATAAGCAAGCACGTGAATTGGTAGAATCCGGAATCCGAGAAGGCTGGGGCAGCCCGGTGGAAGTGCTAGAGAAGAAAGACATGTTCGGGATTGGCTATCACCCTGGAAGATCTTCGTCTGAATCAAGTACTAAAGGTTGTCAGAGCCCGGTTACTTTCACAAGTGCGGGAATGGTAAACTACGAGAACATCAGTGCCGTACAGGATGACATCGTCGATAGTGATTGTGACTTAGATGAATGGATCAGGCCTGCCGCTCCAGGAACTCAACTTAGCAACTGGACATCGGAAAGGCTTATTTCAGTAACATCTTTCGAAGAGTAATGATTGTTTGTTTCTTTTTTCCTGTATTAAAGCACTATGTCTTACCCGGGGCATAGTGTCTCTTTGTAAGGGTTCATTTGTTCATTAACGCAATCATCAATAAAATTGACGTTTCGCATTCATTCATGTTGTTCTCTGTCTTTCGTTTTTTACTTTTGTTTTTCAAAAAAGAAAGAAAAGTTTTAAAATGGCAATGTTTCTCATCTTCTCAAGTTGTTGCTAAAGCCTTGCATGAATCATCATTCATGCAGGTGCTCGTCACCGGATCTTATCAATGACGACCCTGTTATGGCTAAGTATGACTTCGACAATCCAATTTATCGAGCCGATGGGGAAGGTGAAGAGGATTGTGATTTACCCGAAGAATTGGCCAGACTGCTCAAACAGGAAGAGAAGATGATTCAGCCGCATGAGGAAGATGTTGAAGTGGTAAACTTGGGTACTGAAGAGGACAAGAAAGAAGTCAAGATCGGAGCTGCATTGGAAGAATCTGTCAAGACTCGTTTGATGGCTATGCTTCGAGAATACGTTGACGTCTTCGCATGGTCCTACCAAGATATGTCGGGTTTAGACACTGACATCGTGGTACACAAGCTACCTCTCAGAGAAGGTTGTCCTCCGGTAAAGCAGAAATTGAGGCGCACACGTCCGGACATGGCAATCAAAATAAAAGAAGAAGTGCAAAAACAGTTTGATGCTGGTTTCTTGGCCGTGACTAGTTATCCTCCATGGGTTGCTAATATTGTGCCGGTTCCTAAAAAAGATGGCAAAGTCAGAATGTGTGTGGATTACAGGGATTTGAATAGGGCTAGCCCCAAAGATGATTTCCCTCTACCTCACATTGATGTACTTGTCGATAATACTGCTCAGTTTTCCGTGTTCTCTTTCATGGACGGATTCTCAGGCTATAATCAAATCAAGATGGCTCCTGAGGATATGGAAAAGACAACTTTCATCACTCCTTGGGGCACTTTTTGTTACAAGGTCATGCCGTTTGGTTTAAAGAATGCAGGAGCTACCTACCAACGGGCAATGGTGACGTTGTTTCACGACATGATCCATCAAGAAATTGAGGTTTATGTTGATGACATGATAGCAAAGTCCCAGACGGAAGAAGAACACTTGGTCAACCTAACAAAATTGTTTGACAGGCTTCGAAAGTTCAGACTGAGGTTAAATCCGAATAAATGCACCTTCGGGGTTCGTTCTGGCAAGTTGCTCGGCTTCATTGTTAGTGAACGAGGAATTGAGGTTGATCCGGACAAAGTGAAAGCAATCCAGGAAATGCCTGAGCCAAAGACTGAAAAGCAAGTGCGTGGCTTCTTGGGGAGACTAAACTACATTGCACGGTTTATTTCTCACCTAACGGCCACATGCGAGCCCATCTTCAAGCTTCTGAGGAAGAATCAGGCCATTGAATGGAATGAATACTGTCAGCGGGCTTTCGACCGAATCAAAGAATACTTGTTGGAACCACCAATTCTTATGCCTCCAGTGCCAGGAAGGCCTCTGATTATGTATCTCACTGTGCTGGAAGGATCGATGGGATGTGTACTGGGTCAGCAGGACGAGTCTGGTCGAAAAGAGCACGCCATTTATTACCTTAGCAAAAAGTTTACCGATTGTGAGACACGATACTCACTACTCGAGAAAACTTGCTGCGCTTTGGCATGGGCTGCTCGCCGACTAAGACAGTACATGCTGACTCACACTACTCTCCTGATTTCCAAGATGGATCCTGTAAAATACATCTTCGAGAAGCCGGCTTTGACAGGAAGAGTGGCCCGTTGGCAGATGATACTCACGGAGTATGACATACAATACACTTCACAAAAGGCTATCAAGGGGAGTGTGTTGTCAGAATACTTGGCTCAGCAGCCGATTGACGATTATCAACCCATGAGGTTTGAGTTTCCGGATGAGGATATCATGTTCCTCAAGTTGAAAGACCATGAAGAACCACTTCCGGAGGAGGGGCCTGACCCTGAATCCAGATGGAAGTTGATGTTTGACGGAGCTGTAAACATGAATGGGAGTGGAGTCGGTGCTGTTATTATCTCACCAGAAGGAGTCCACACACCTCTCGCTGCTCGGGTAACCTTCGAGTGCACTAACAACGAGGCAGAGTATGAAGCCTGCATCATGGGGATCGAAGAGGCAATAGACTTGCGAGTCAAGAACCTTGAGATCTTCGGAGATTCTGCTCTGGTAGTAAATCAAGTCAATGGCAAATGGCTAGTTCATCAAGCTCGTTTGATTCCTTACCGTGATTACGTCAGGAGGCTGTTAACTTTCTTTACCAAAGTAAAGCTGACCTATGTTCCTAGGGACGAAAACCAGTTCGCCGATGCTCTCGCAACTTTATCATCCATGATTAAAGTTTGCCGAGAGAATTTCGTGCCTCGAATTTCGATCTCTCGTCTTGAAAGACCGGCTTATGTCTTCGCAGTGGGTGATGGTGAAGATGACAAGCCTTGGTACCACGACATCAAACAATTCCTGAAGGCTCAAGAATACCCGGCTGGGGCATCCAGTAAAGATAAGAAAACTCTTAGGAGGCTGGCGGGAGGTTTCTTCTTGAATCAGGATGGTGTGTTGTACAAACGGAACTTCGACATGGTGCTGCTCAGATGTGTAGACAGACACGAGGCAGACCTGTTAATGCAGGAGGTTCATGAAGGCTCCTTTGGTACCCATGCTGGAGGACATGCCATGGCCAAGAAATTATTGAGATCGGGATACTATTGGATTACCATGGAATCTGATTGTTGCAAATACTCCCGCAAATGCCATAAGTGTCAAATTTATGCCGACAAGGTCCATGTGCCTCCGAATCCGTTGAGTGTCATGTCTTCACCGTGGCCATTCGCTATGTGGGGCATCGATATGATTGGAAAAATTGAGCCAACAGCTTCTAATGGGCATCGCTTCATCCTAGTTGCTATTGATTATTTCACGAAGTGGGTCGAAGCTGCTTCCTACACCAATGTCACTAAACAAGTGGTCGCTCGATTTATTAAGCGGGACATCATCTGCCGGTATGGAGTCCCTGAAAGGATCATTACTGATAATGGTTCTAATCTCAACAACAAAATGATGGCTGACTTGTGTCGAGACTTTAAAATAGAACACCACAACTCTTCTCCATATCGTCCGAAGATGAATGGCGTCGTCGAGGCGGCTAATAAAAACATCAAGAAGATTGTTCAGAAGATGGTTGTGACGTACAAAGATTGGCACGAGATGTTACCATTCGCGTTGCATGGGTATAGAACATCAGTACGCACTTCAACTGGGGCAACTCCATTCTCATTGGTGTACGGTATGGAGGCAGTTCTACCGATTGAAGTGGAAATCCCCTCATTGAGGTTGATGATGGACATCAAACTAGATGAAGCCGAGTGGCTCCGATCCAGATATAATCAATTGAGCCTCATTGAAGAGAAGCGTCTAGCAGCTGTATGCCATGGACAGTTGTATCAGCGACGAATGAAGCAAGCTTTTGACAAGAAGGTGCGACCACAGAGGTACATGCCAGGAGATTTAGTGCTGAAAAGGATTCTTCCTCCTTTCAACGATCACAGGGGCAAGTGGACACCCAACTATGAAGGACCATTCGTGGTTAAAAAGGTTTTCTCAGGCGGAGCCTTAATGCTGACAACCATGGACGGAGAAGACTTTCCATCCCCTGTCAACGCAGATGCAGTAAGAAAATACTTCGTGTAAAAAGGACCCGCTGGATAAAAACAGAATGATAATCCAGGCAAAAATGGGCATCCCGGCGAGCCAAAAACAGAATAAAAGGCTCGGGCAAAAGTTAGGGAAATATCGAAAAATTGTACACCCGCTGAGTTGAAAAGCCACATCGGACAACTCAGGCAAAAAAGGGTATCCCGGTGGATTGAAAACCCGAAAGGGCGATCCACGCAAAAGAGGGATTAACACGAACGACTGCGATCTGCGAGATCCATGACCTACCTACAGTTGAGGCTATCCTAAGGGTTGAAGATCAGTTCATTCACTTTTTCTCAAGAGGCAGAAGAGCGGAGCGTCTTGAAGACATACGAGTCATAACCGGGTTGATACTTGATGAGATTCATTTTTCACATTGCTAATAGGGTAGTTTGTTTTTCTTTCAGTTGTTCCCTCATTCCAGGGAACTGCTTCCTTTGTATTGCCTATTCAGGGCCACCTTTCCAAATCAATAAAGTTCAACTTCATTCAATGGACCATTTTGTTTCTTTTTCATCTAGCATTGATTGATTGTGAAAATGTCTAACTCGCATTGTGTTATGAACATTTGAATGCTTTTCTAACTCGTGCAGGAGAATAGAAACATTTAATTCAACTCTGAAAGGGTGCTGAGATACCTAGACAATGATTCATGCTATGAGCCTGGGGCAAGCAGGTCCCAAACTAATTCTCTATGTTGCAGGTACTATCGATTGAGTTCATGCAGGTACAGGTACTGGTGTTGCTAACAGAGCTAAAAGATCACTATCCAGGATGGGCATTCCTATTTGTTTGAGCAGAAACAAATGTCTCCCAGGGTGTTTCCAATTATCCCTAGCCATGTGCAAGTTGAAATTTCTCCCAGCTAGACAGCAGAGAGTGGGGGCATTCCCCAAGCAGAAGTCTCCGTGCAGACAGGGGCAATTCTTAATAGCGTAAGGAGTGTTTTGCCTCCCCAGCATTTGCTTCCTCAGCAATGTCATGCCTTTGGTTCTCAGGAAGTCCTCACTTCCCCATCAGAGTTCAAGAAGGAGCCACCTCCAGCAGGGTCTTGGCGCTCCAATCTCAAAGTCCAATTTATTTTTGGCAGTGGCGGCTATTCGGAGCCAGTGAATTATTAACAACTTTCCCCGCAGAGTTGTTTCCTCCTCATCAGGATGAGCCAGATCAATGCAGTGATCATCGTTTCTTTCCAGACAAGTTATATGGAATTACCTGCGGTCCCCTTATCAGGAGATCTTTCTTTGCATTGTCATTCGCATAATCATTGCGTCTGCATCTTCCAAAAGCGTAGCATTTTCATCCCCAGTGAAGTCGCCATAAATTCAAACATATGCATGCCGGCATGGGCCAGTTTTGAGGTATATCACGTACGACTTATAACATCTTCTCAACCTGAAGTACTCCGCACAGAGGATACCAATATCATGTTCCAGACATCCTTGTCTTTTCAAGTCAATGTTGGTCACCCATTCCGCGTCTTGTTTGGTACAACAGTCGCGTCGCAGGCTCCCGTTTTGTACAACGGGCTTGTTGGCTTGGGCTCTCGTTTATGTACAACGATCCCGTTCCATCTTGTCCAGTTTTCTTTGTGTGTGGTTATCAGTCGAGGCTGGTATACCTTTGCGGCTCCATTTGAGGATGGTCTCGTGTTGGATCCGAGGATCTTTTGATTTGTCATTCGAGGATGACATTTCTTTTCTTCAAGTCCTTCTGCGGTTGGTCTTGTTGTTGTGGCTATTATTCGAGGATAGTAGCTCACTTTTGAGCTTATTGATCGAGGTCAGTTTGTCTCTTTTGCAAAGTCTGTCTGAGGTCAGCTTTGTGTTTGGTTATCAGTCGAGGCTGGTATACCTTTGCGTCTCCATTCGAGGATGGTTTCGTGTTAGATCCGAGGATCTTTTGATTTGTCATTCGAGGATGACATTTCTTTTCTTCAAGTCCTTCTGCGGTTGGTCTTGTTGTTGTGGCTATTATTCGAGGATAGTAGCTCACTTTTGAGCTTATTGATCGAGGTCAGTTTGTCTCTTTTGCAAAGTCTGTCTGAGGTCAGCTTTGTGTTTGGTTATCAGTCGAGGCTGGTATACCTTTGCGTCTCCATTCGAGGATGGTTTCGTGTTAGATCCGAGGATCTTTTGATTTGTCATTCGAGGATGACATTTCTTTTCTTCAAGTCCTTCTGCGGTTGGTCTTGTTGTTGTGGCTATTATTCGAGGATAGTAGCTCACTTTTGAGCTTATTGATCGAGGTCAGTTTGTCTCTTTTGCAAAGTCTGTCTGAGGTCAGCTTTGTGTTTGGTTATCAGTCGAGGCTGGTATACCTTTGCGTCTCCATTCGAGGATGGTTTCGTGTTAGATCCGAGGATCTTTTGATTTGTCATTCGAGGATGACATTTCTTTTCTTCAAGTCCTTCTGCGGTTGGTCTTGTTGTTGTGGCTATTATTCGAGGATAGTAGCTCACTTTTGAGCTTATTGATCGAGGTCAGTTTGTCTCTTTTGCAAAGTCTGTCTGAGGTCAGCTTTGTGTTTGGTTATCAGTCGAGGCTGGTATACCTTTGCGTCTCCATTCGAGGATGGTTTCGTGTTGGATCCGAGGATCTTTTGATTTGTCATTCGAGGATGACACTTCTTTTCTTCAAGTCCTTCTGCGGTTGGTCTTGTTGTTGTGGCTATTATTCGAGGATAGTAGCTCACTTTTGAGCTTATTGATCGAGGTCAGTTTGTCTCTTTCGCAAAGTCTGTCTGAGGTCAGCTTTGTGTTTGGTTATCAGTCGAGGCTGGTATACCTTTGCGGCTTCATTTGAGGATGGTTCCGTGTTAGATCCGAGGATCTTTTGATTGGTCATTCGAGGATGGCATTCTTCCCAGCATATTTCCACCTGGTTCTATTTCCGCTACCTATTCGGAGGTCAAAATCAGAAAATACATAAATAAATAAATGGGTAGATGGCATTTCCATTATCCTGAGTTCAAATTTTCAGGTTTTATTCGAGTATTCAATCACTCCATACCTTGAACGTCTAAAAGCTGTTGCGATTATCCGTTCAGGTCTGCAGTTGATTGAATAGGGGCAGCTGTAATACCTCAAAATTTGCCCTCTCATTTCCTCAACATTTTGCATAGCATTTTGCATATATGAATTCATAAAATAACCAAAAACATTGCATCATATATAGCATAGCCGAGGCGTGGGTATGTGATCAATGATCGGAGCAACCGAAAGTAATGAAGAGGCTACCGAAGGGCCACAAAGCTTCTCAACCTTGCGCAAAGGGTTCACAATGTCCCACAAGTCTTCACTTGAAGCCACAAGTCATGGAAAGTTTTGGTTTGATTGAAGGAGGCAAGCAGTGCAATACTTCTTGAGGGAAAAGAGCCGAATTAGGGTTTCATTTCTACGGGGTTTCCGCATAAATTTTTGAGTCGAAGTGGAGTTCTTTGACTTATATATGATGTCAAGTGCCTAGGGTTCAAATCTCGTCCACAAATTCATTTTGGAAGGGGTTCGACTGGCCGGACGACGGAAAATCGAGGAATTGGAGAAAAGGCAACCGGGCTAGGTAAAAAGGGTCGACTCCGGACTTTTAAGATCGAGATCTTAAAATTAGGGTTACAATGATCCTATGGTTCAAGTTTGGTCAAGAAACAATGGAGGAATCATAGAAAAATCAAAGAAAAATCATTTTGAAAGTTAGTTGGTTTTGCATTTCCCTCCACCTTTCCTTCCACTTTCTTTCCACACTTCCTTTCATTCTTTCCATCTCATTTTTCCACTTCAATTCCACTCCATTTCCCTTGGAAGCTTCCACCACCTTCTACCATCTTCTAGAGTGTTCCAAGGAATATTCCAAGGAATATTCCAAGGAATATTCCAAGGAATATTCTCTTTTCCAACCCTAACCCTAACTAACTACCAAACCTAATTTTGGATCCCAAACCTAATTTTTGGGCCCCAAACCCAAACCTAGCTCCAAGCCTAAGCCATATTTAAGCCCTTTTCATCCAAACCAAGAGGGTTGAACACCATTTTCCAATCTCACTCTTTGATAAGCACTTTTTCTCTCTCACTTTTCCTCTCCCTCTCACAAAAGCTTTTTCAAATAAGCTCTTCAAGTTTCACATTGAAACTTGAAGATCTTGAAGCTTAAGCCTCCAACCTTCATTGATTATGGATTATAGAAGAAGAAGCTACTGAATTTTGTGAGGATTATCGACTTATCGGAAGCACACGAAGATTCAAGCTCAAGAACGCATTTATTTTGCGATTTCTCGGTTTTCGGTTTTCTCTTCAATTCAAGCTTCGATACTTGCAACAATCACCGAAGCACTCCTCCGCTTCGTAGGTTGGTGATCTTAATCACTTCTTCTTTAAGTTATTCTCTTCATCTCGCCGTTTCGGCATTCTTTAAGTGCTTTTTTTTTGTTTTGCTTGCGATCGATTTCATTTTCTTTATGTGTTGTTTGCATTTTGTGATTTTTTGTTGAATTAGTATTTAGAGTGTTAATAGATATAGGTTCTATCATGTGTAAATAAGCTCCGAATAAGTAGAAATTAGTGGTAGCATGTCCCTAGGTATGTTAGGATTGTCTAGAAGCAAGTTTGTGGCCAAAAGCACTTTTTTAAAAAAGCTTTTTTTCAATTCTGCTCAGGGTTAACCGATTAACGCATGTGGTTAACCGGTTAACGCGTGCGTGTTTGGCCAAATTGCTTCTGTTTTGGGTCTGTTAACCGGTTAACCTATACGGTTAACCGGTTAACGCTGTGAATTTTTGTGTTTTTGGTTTCTTTGATTGCTTAGCCCTAAGTCCTAGTGCCTCTAATGTTCATGCTTGTTTAGGTAGTGATTTTAGGTAATTTTTGGATCCATTTCCAGTAGCTAGTTCCCCCATTTCGAGTCGTTTCGACACGATTCCGTTTATGTTGCGTTTTATGTGTTTTTTTGTGTTTTTTGTGCATAGCTTGAGTTCTTGCATGTTGTTACCATGTTTGTGCATTATTTGACACATAATAATCATGTTGCATTCTGTTTTTTACATGTTTGCATTGCATTAAATCATTTTGCATTTCATTGTATCATTATGTTGATGTATGTTGCATGTTGCATAAACATGTATGTATGTGCATTTGGTTGCATTTAGTTGCATGCTTGATCATAGCATTTGCATAAATTCAATTCTGAATTTTGCATTGAGTTTGACATTATGTTTGATCTAGCATATTGCATGTTCATAATCAATAATCATCATGTTCATATGCATGTTCATGTGATTCATTTTTGCATTACTTGTGGCATAATTAACCATATGATGCATGCTTGCATAATCCTTCAAAAATATTCATGTTCTTGCATTGGTATATGTTGATCCATGATTAAATGCATGTTTGTGATGTGTGTAGTGCATTTTTAATTGAGTTTGTGCATTAAAAAAATGAAAATAGTCAATTCTGGATTTTGCATTTCATAGCTGTTGTTTTGCATAAGTGCTGTAAAATGTATGCTGTTTGTTATGTGTGCATGCTGCATTTGATCTTTTACACCTACCTTTTCATGCTGTATGCTGGCTGTAAAAAGCTGGTGGGTGTTATGCATTGTTTTCATGGCTGTTTGTGCAATAGGGGCTGTAATAGGTGCTGTATTTTTGGTTTAGCATTTTTCTAGTTCCTTTAGGATTTAAATAGAGTCTAGTTTAGGTCCAAGTTTAATTAGGATTTAATTAATGTGTGTTTGCCTTATTCTTTTTAATAAAATGTGCCTAACCATTTGTTTTGTAGTGGGGAAGATTGAGGTAAGTTTACTTCACTTTATCCTTTATTTTTTATGCATTTCTTTTATGCATTTTTCTCATTTTTCCTTCCATATTTGTGTTTGGTAGGATTCCCCCTTGTTAGGACCAACTTATCTTCCTTAGGAAGTAAGTTGCATCTTTTTTCCTTTTTCTTTTCCTTTTGCTCTTTAGGATTAGAATACCTCATTAACCACTAGGATCACTTTGTAAATATAAATAACTTAGGGTTGGTCTTAGTTCCCCTTAGTTTTGTCCTTTTATCAACTTGAGTCATTCTCTTTCTCATCTCAAAAGAAAAGCAATAAAACACTTAATAAAAACCGAACAATCTTGTACGACACGAGACTTTGTTGCGGAGTGTTTATACGCGTCCTGTTTCGGGGCGAGGTATACATACTTCCCGCGATGGATAGGTCTTAGTACAAGACGGTTCACAAATAAATTCAAAAACACTTCTTTCAAAAAGACAAAAACAAACAATAAGCGACTAATCCTGCGGGAACTTCTTTTCTCATCTCATTCACTCATAACGCGAACTCGCGACTACTTGTCTCGCATGCAAGACGGTTAACGCACTCGTACCAGACGAGCCTGCAACACCTGAGCATAGACATACGCAGTTCCAGCTGTAAAAAACACAAACAAGCAGTTCCCGCCTAGGTTAGGCGAACTACGTCGACTCTGATCCTCATTATCCCGATGAGGTACGTAGGCAGCGGGGTAGGGCCCGTTCGAGCACATTCTTTATTTTCCCTACATTTCCCCCTTCTATTCTCATTCTCTTATTTCAGCTCCTTTTCTCATTTCCATTCCAGTTCCAGTAGCGGTTTTATTCAGCAGCAGTTATTTTTCTCACCCTTTGAAACAGAACAAGCAAGCGTGGATCCCGTCGGGTACGACGGACGATCTGGGGTGCTAATACCTTCCCAGGTCGTAACCGACTCCCGAATTCAGATCTTTGGTTCGCAAGGCCTCGTCCTTTTCCTTCTTCCTCAGGTTTGTGCAACATTACCTTTCCCATTCTTTTGGGATAAAAATGTCTGGCTGGCGACTCTAACCTTTCCGCGCCACTTTCGCGTTTGTACTAGGATGAAAATCCCGGGAGCGACATTATGCCCAGGCACTTCTTCTCCCATCATAGCCTTAACAACACAAAGGTATCCCTCATTGTATACCAGCCCAATTTGGTAGCTAGGCAGTTTGGATTAATTCAGACGAAGACAAAGCCTATCTACCACAAGAAAGGTGCCATCATCTTCTACAACTCATGTCACCATTTCGACAAATGTTTGGAGCTGTACAACAAGTTTTTCGACCCAACTCTGGAAGTTTATCCCACCATCTTTATTCCAAACTTCCTCTGTACTGAAGAGTTCGACGTCTGGTGGAAAGAATATTACATCAACAGATTTTTCGACGTAGCAACTTTCACTACTCTTCTGACAAATGCTTTTACCTTTGTGCAGGACAAGAAGAAAAAAGGTACAGACCAACATATCAAAGAAGTGCAAAAGTTTCAAAAATATTTTGAAACTATTTACAGGCCTGATGATCTTCGTCGAACCATAGCTGAAGCAGCAGTATCTTTAAAATTCAAATTCACAGAGAAATTAAATAAGTTGTGGTTTCCTTCATCTCTTCCACCACATGCACACTATGATTTTGCTTTCACAACTTTTCCTCCAAAATTCCCTCCACTCCCTTCTGCAGAATTTGGAGTGGCCTTGTGTCCTCCATTTCCAGATTGGTTTGTATGTGGATCAGACTTAAAACTGCTCCGTGAAAGAAACAAAAAACCTGCCGAACGCGTGGTTGCGACGAAGTATCATCTGCACAACTTCACTGGGCACCTTCATATTGGGATTGAACATGTTACTATAGACGGACCCATTCTTGAAGGTGTCGAAGAGACTACATTTTTCTTTTTCCTTCTAACTCTTTTTATTATTATATCAATGTTCATGCAACTTTTCTTTTTCAGCTGTTAGAATTGTCAGGAAGACTGCTGGTGAAGGAACTTCTTCTAAGACAGTCGAAAAGTCTCCTGCAACTGCCAAGAAGGTTTCGACACAATAGAATATCCCTCCTTATTTGTGCACTTAACATCTCTTTATACTGAACACTTCTTTTCTTTTTCTTGTAGGTCACTCGTACCCCAGCAAAGAAAAGGAAACCAGAAGAAAAGGAGGCAAGCGTCGAAGAGTCTGAGGACGAATCCCCTGAACCCCAACCCTTGAAAAGGAACAAAGGTCTAAGGATAAAAACAGTAGCATCTCAAAGATCAATAGTCCAAAGACGAACTCCACCTGCCAGCCCAGTCAACCAAATTCCTACAAGGAGTGAAAGAAGTGGAGACTCAAGTGCACACACTGAAATTCCTCAGGTAAATACTTCGACAAACAATCTTCTCAACCTTGACTTTATGTATTCACCTCATAACTTTCTTTCATGTTTTCTGCAGGTTGTCATTGATGTCGAAGAGACTTCTACACTTCAAGAAGAGCATGCTCCTTCTAATTCTGAGAGGACTTTGGCTGAAAGACTCCAAGATGATGCCACTCCAGATGCAGGTGTCCATGGACCTCAAACCTTGGATGAATTCGACCTCAGTGATTCTGAGTCTTCTGACAACAACTCTCCCTTTCGACCAGACCCCACTGCAGAACAAATAATTCCAGATCAAGATGCACCACTTCCACCACCAGCTGCTATACCAGAAGTTAATGAAGATGTCTCTGCTCAGGATGTGCCAACTCCAGACCCAACTGACAAAGAAAATGTCGAAGAGGAAGTAACTCTGTCGAATCAACCAGGAGTCAACCTGAGTATTGGAGGAACTTCTCAAAACATTCCTTCTTCATCAAAGGCTCTTGTCGAAACCTCTTTGGGTACTGATTCGACAAGTTTATCACATGAAGAGATTGAGAGTTTGAAAGTCAGAAAACCCTTTGAATACTTGAAAGCTTTGCTCGACACCAGGTATAACTTCCAAGATTCCTCTCCCAGTGGTTCGACAGCTTCAGGGGCTACTTCTGACCTTCAACCAATCAGTGTCATTATGGATGAGATCAAGACAAGGATCCTTGGAGTTGACCTGTTTGAAGTCTTGGCTGAGAATACTTCTGCTCAACATGATCTAAAGAAACTCCTGAAGCGTGCCAACTTGCTGGAGGCTTCAACTGAAGAAAGCCATTTGGTGATGGATTTGATGTCTTTGATTGATTCTGCTAGCGCTGATCTGGTTCGACAGAAAGAATTCTCCCAAAAGATCAAAGCCAAGTCTGAGGAGCAAGTTTCAGCATGGAACACAGTGGCTTCTTCGACAGAAAGGATTTCAGAGCTGAATAAGCTTTCTGACGAATACACTAAAGCTGCTGCTGAATGTGAAAGCAATATTCAAGCCTACCAAGCCCAGATTGCTGATCTCCAAAGAAAAATCCTTCAAGAAAAAGAACGTCAGGTCTCTCTTCAAAAACCAAATCAGGAAGCAATAGACAGTGAACTCCAAAAGGGGTTACAACATGCAGAAACAGCCCAGCAACTTCATAGGGAGCTTGACGAAATGACTGTCAGCAAGAGCCTTTGTGAGCGTCGAATTCAACTCCAAAAGAAAAAATTCGACGAGCTTAAAGCCTCATTCCTTCGACAGTGATTTTGTAATAGGACTTAGGAATTTTATTTGTTTTAAGGATATTTTCTTTTAGCACTTTTATATGTAATGCTATTTTACGCCATTTGTTTGGCGAAGACAAGTTTCATTTGCAATTTTAATTTGTTCTTATTTTTATTTCGTGTAGTGTTGGTTTATACTTCTTTAAGTACTTCCCATTTATTTTCATCACTCTCCTATCTCTTTCTATTTCTTCGACTTCGTATGCACCATTGGAAAAAACTCTTAGAATTTTAAAAGGTCCTTCCCACTTAGGGGACCATTTTCCCATCACTCTATCTTTCTTCTCCATGGGCAAGATCACTTTCCAAACTAAATCATTTACTAAAAAGGCTTTGAATTTTACTTTTTTGTTATAAAACTTTTCAACTCTTTCTTTCTGCCTTCTTATTAGTTCTAAAGCACGCAACCTTTCTTCGTCTAAATCAACCAATTCATCCATCATCATACTCCAATAAATTTCAGATGGAATCTCATGATGTCTTTGAATTCGTATTGACTGTAAACAAATTTCGACAGGCAATACTGCATCATGTCCATAGGTTAATTTAAATGGGGTAGAATTAGTTGCTTCCTTAGGAGATGTTCGACAAGCCCAAAGGATTTGATCCAGGGTCTTATGCCAATTTCTGGGTTTTTTACCCACATGCTTCTTTATCAGATTTATTACCACTTTGTTGGCTGCTTCGACCTGGCCATTTGCTTGGGCATAATAGGGTGTCGAAGTCAACAACTTAAAACCTGTCTCTCTTGAAAATGCTTGCATATTTCTGCCAGTAAACACAGATCCTTGATCAGTGGTTATAGTCTCTGGTATTCCAAATCTATACATTATGTGTTTCTGAATGAAATCTATGACTGCCTCCTGATCTACATTTGTCAAAGGTATGGCTTCAATCCATTTAGTGAAATAGTCTACTCCTACTAAAATGTACTTCTGCCCTTTTGAAGAAGCTGGTCGAATCTCACCAATCAAATCTAAAGCCCAACCTCTGAATGGCCAAGGCTTTATAATAGAATGTAACTCACTTGCTGGCACATGAGGTATGCCTGCATGGATTTGACATTCCTGACAACCCTTTGCGAATTCGACACAATCTTTCAACATGGTTGGCCAATACATTCCTTGTCGAAATAATAGCCATTTCATCTTATGTCCTGCTTGGTGAGCACCACATGCACCACTGTGCACATTCGACAAAGCTATATAAGCTTCAGTCTCTCCTAGGCATTTTAGTAGAACTCCTTCTGCAGTCTTTTTAAACAGTTCATTTCCAAAGAGGACATAGCTTATGGCTCTGTACTTTATCTTTCTTTCGACTGTATGATTTGGATTTTGTAAATAATCTTTGATGGGTTTTCTCCAATCTCCAACTTCTAGATCACCTACATTGAAAATCTCAAAGTTCTCTTCATCACCATATCCCAATCTCATTGTCTCCAAATCAGATGGGGATAGTTTGGTGGATAAGACTTTACCTCTCACTTCGACAAACTTCAACAGATTTTCTTTCGACACTTTATACCCTGAAGCCAGCTGAGCCAAGTCATTTGCTTCCTGATTTTCTAATCTGGGAATGTGTCTAAAAACTACACTGTCAAACCTCTTGAGGAGTCTGTTGGCTATCACAAAATACATGATCAAATTTTCTTTGACACATTTGTACTCTTTCGTCAATTGTTTTATCACCAACTCAGAGTCACCCATTATGTCGACCTCTGTTGCCCCCAGTTCCAACAAAATTTCAAGTCCAGCAATTAAAGCTTCATATTCTGCCTCATTATTTGAACAGAATCCTTCTATTTTATACTTGAACTTTGTTGGAATTTTATTGGGAGAAATAATTAATACCCCAACACCTGTTCCATTTTTATGACTGGAACCATCAAAATATAACCTCCAAGGCTCTTTTTCGACATAATTTGTCTCATCTCCAAGTATGGAGTGATCAGCTATAAAGTCAGCAACTACTTGCCCTTTAACAGCTTTTAGAGGCATATATTTTAAAGAATATTCAGTCAAGGCTAAAGCCCATTTTCCAATTCGACTATGTAAAATAGACTTAGACAACATATGTTTTATTACGTCGAAATGAGAAGATATATGTACATCAACGGGTTTTATATAATGCTTCAATTTTATACAAGAGAAATATACACATAAACATAATTTCTCTATTATACTATATCTAGTTTCAGCATCATTTAAGACTCTGCTGAGATAATAAATGGCTCTTTCGACGCCATGTTCATCCTCTTGACAAAGCATACTTCCTAATGTTCTGTCAGATGCTGATATATAGAGCCTCATGCTTCTTTTTCGACAAGGAGATATTAAAACTGGAGGATTTGCCAGATACTCCTTGATCTTGTCGAAGGCATCTTGTTGCTCTTGCCCCCAAGTGAAACCCTCTTTCTTCAGTCGAAGCAAGGGTGAGAAGGCCTGAGTCTTTCCACTAAGGTTGGAGATAAATCTTCTGAGAAAGTTGATTTTCCCTAGTAGAGACTGCAATTCCTTCTTTGTCGATGGCGCTTTTGCTTCCATTATTGCTTTAGCTTTGTTCTCGTTAATTTCAATCCCTTTCTTGTGGACCACAAAGCCTAAGAAGTCCCCAGCCTGCACACCAAAAGCACATTTAAGAGGATTCATTTTCAAACCAAACTTCCTCATCCTTTCAAAGGACTGTCGGAGATGGTTAATGTGGTCCAAGCCTGAAGCAGATTTTAATCACAATGTCATCTATATAAATTTGCATAAATGTTTCGATGAAATCATGAAAAATAGAATTCATAGCCCTTTGGTAAGTAGCTCCAGCATTTTTCAAACCAAAGGGCATGACCACCCATTCGTATGTTCCTATTGCTCCTGGACAACGAAAAGCTGTTTTTGAAACGTCTTCTTCAGCAATGAAAATCTGGTTATAACCAGAATAGCCATCAAGCATACTTAAATACTCATGGCCTGCTGCAGAATCTACTAGCATTTCTGCTACTGGCATAGGATACTCATCCTTAGGGGTGGCTGAGTTCAGATCTCTAAAATCAATACACACCCTTAATGTGCCATTTTTCTTAATCACAGGAACAATATTAGCAATCCATTCGACATACCTTGTTGTACGGATGAATTTGCATTTTAGAAGCCTTTCGACTTCTTCTTTGATTTTCGACAGAATCTCAGGTGCAAAACGTCTGGGGGTCTGCTTTATTGGCTTCTTCCCTTCCAGTATTGGCAACTTCAATTCTACCAAACTTCTGTCTAAACCAGGCATTTCGTCATAATCCCACGCGAAGCAGTCTTTAAACTCATTCAGCAGTTGGATTATTTCAACTCTGAGTTGAGGATGCAACTTGGCACTGATGTAAGTGGGCCTTTTTTCTGCCCCCAGTCCCAGATTAATCTCCTCTAAAGGATCCTGTGCCACCATTTTCATATTGGTTGAGGTTGGATCCTTTTCGAACCCCAAAGGTTCGTCATCATAAATGGCATCAAGTCTTTGGTTCTGCCAATCGCCATTTGAGTCTTCTTCAAAACTCTGATTTGCATGTTGCTCCTCAATATTTTCTTGAGGATGTTGTTCTTCGACAACCTGAGTGCTGGCTTCGACAGCCATATTTCTAACTTCAGCCTCAAGGGCCGTCCTGAGTTGTTTTTCGGCTATATAAGCCGAAATCCTTTCCATTGCTGAAACTTCAGTCATTTTCACTGAATTCACTTCCCCATCCAGTTGGGTTAACATGGGCAGTTCCCCAAGTGTAATTTGTTTCCCCAATTATTTCTTTATCCCACTGGAAACCATGTGTAGGATGGAGGTACATGGAACAGTAAGCGCTGTCGGAAGCTGTCAAGTCGAAAGCAGCAGGATTGCATGGTGCTATATGGGCTAGGTTCTTGTCGAAGTTACGACTAGTGACATTGTTCACATCAGCTGTGAAGTAACTCTGATCTGCTTCAATGTTTTCGACAATCCCATCTGGCCTCCAGATTGCTATTCTTTGATGCATGGAGGATGGCACAGCCCCAATCCCATGGATCCATTCTCTTCCCAACAGTAAGTTGTAATTTGCCTTTGATGCTATCACCACAAACATTGTAGGCCTAGTGATGGATCCTACAGTTAAGTTCAGTTGTATTACTCCCAGTGTTGTTCCCACTTTACCTTCATAGTTGGACAACACCATATTGTGAGGCTTAGTGTCGGAGTCATCTTTTCCAATCCTCTTTATCATGTAATGAGGAATTAAATTTACAGTTGCTCCACCATCTATCAGAATTTTGTTGACACCCACACCTTCTACCTTTCCTTTTATGAAGAGAGGCTTTAAGTGAGCCTTCATTGCATCATCTGGCTTTTCGAAGAAGGCATTTTGCTCTTCGACACAGCCATTATTCATTATGTAGTAGCATACAGGCTTCAAGCCTATGCTGTCATCTGCCATGTCATCCTCTTCATCTTCGACTTCCATTATCCTATCATAATCTCTAGGCAGCACAGAAACCACATTGCAAGTTACGTCGAAAGAGGCATCTGATTCTGAACCAAATTCATCTGTGACTTCTTCGTCCACTGGCATTCTGTTGTTTGTTTTCTGCATCTCTGTGGTGTCACTAGATATATCCTTCTGAAGGGCCTCTTTTTCTGCCAGAGGCATCCCCTTGTTTGTAATCTGCACACATTTGCTAGATTCAGCTTCCTTCTGCCCAGTCCTTTGGTATTCTACAGTTTTCTTTTCAATTTTCTTCTGCCTTTGGAATCTTCTCCATTGGGATCTGGACATAGGATTCTTCCCTTTGTAGTTTTCAGAGACGTATTTTGGCTTTGCCTCTTTTTTAACTTCCATGGAAGGACCCCTGTTCACTTCAAAACTCTTCCATCTCTTCTGACCTTGGGCATCCCTTACAGGCTGAACCCATTTGTCATCATTTGGCCTGTTGGATGGTTTGTAAGTGTTGAAACGTCTTTCTCCCACCCCTTGACTGTGATGCTTCCCTCTTCTTGGGTCGAGTCTTTCGTTTCTGGTTGGTGGGACTGTTCCCCAATTTCTTTTTCTCTGGGTCTTTTCTGCTACTTCTAAATCATCAGCTGCTTTCTTGTCGAACACAGCACTGCATCTTGGGCAAAGCATGACTTCTGCATTCTTCCTTTGACACCTCTGGATGAATTCGACAAGACTTTCATTCTCTTCTGGGTAAACCAGCTTCTGATGCTTCTCTTGATTTTTCTTTCCCTTGTTGGTGTCTGGTCCTCCCTTTTGAGTGATTTCCACCATATGAATCCCAGCACTCTGTTCAGTTGTAATTTTCAATTTGTTCATTTTTTCGACTAGCATGATTTCCTCTGGGATGTCCTCCTTTGACTGACTAACATTGCCTTTTGGGTGTAAGCCCTTATAGATGTATTTGCAGCAATGTGCAACCCTTTCGACAGGATGTTCTTCATTTCTGGTGGTACCACTGTTTATTGGTTTGACAGTGAGGGAATTGTCATCAGCCTCTGCTGTTTTGATCTCCTCTTGGTTAAGGCCTTCAGTGGCCTCTTTTTGGACAGTGAGGGTTTTACTATCCTCCTCTTCGTCATCCTTTTTGAAAGAATCTCCCCATCCTGTGGGTTTGATTTTGTTGATATCTGTTTTGGAGCTTGGTGGTGCTGAATATTTCACCATGAAGTCGAACTTCCCATTTGACTCTCCCAAAGTGTCCCAGATCACCCCTTGCTCAGCATCTCTTTCATAGTTTTTCTTGTCGAAGCTTCTTCCCACTTTGACTGTATTTCTTCCGTCGAAACCTTCAGTAGTTTCAATGGCATTCTCATTGTCGAAGTCTTCAGAAACTTTGACTTCTTTTTCCTCAGTTTGGTCAATAAAATTATCACTTTCTTCTACCACATTGACATGGGTGTCGAAACCTTCAGCAGCTTCTATCATGGTGAAGTTGGTGTCGAAGCTTTCAGTAACTTCTACCATTTCAAAATTCTCTTCTGCCATGATCTCCATTTCGACCACGTTTACCATTTCTGGTTCAGCATAGTTGGCCTCTACAACCTGCATGGGATTGGAGTCAATCTTCATCTGCTGCTTGCCTTTGTCTCCAAACTTCAGCCTTCCATTTTGGATTGCGTTCTGGACAAGATCCCTGAAAAGGTAACATTGAGAAGTTTTATGACCCAAGAAATTATGGTATTTACAAAAACCTCTCTTTTTCTGTTGGTCTACAGGAGGCTCTTTAGTGCCTGCTGGTTTTATTAACTGACCATCTTTGACTAATAAATCAAATATCTCATCACACTTGGTGATGTCGAATGTATAGGTTCTTTTAGGGAACCTGTCATTCTTTTCCACTTCGATTGGATTTTTTCCATTCGACGGGGCCAGAACTTTACAAGAATAAGGAGGGCCTTGTTTTAATTCTGCAAGATCAATTTCTTGCTGGTCGAAAATGACTGGTTCGTTTTCGTCATAATCATCTTCTTGAACTATTCCTACATAGGCCACTCTTTCCTTCTTGTTCTTATTTGATCTAAATTTCTCATTTTTTAGTCTTTCTATTTGCCTCACTCTGTCTGCCAATTGTGCCATGTCTCTCAAATATTGGGTATCCAGTTTTTTCCTTATGGAATAATCTAGACCCCCTGCAGCCATTTCGACTAGTTCTTGTTCCGGCACTTGCGTAAAGCATCTGGCTTTTAATAATCTAAACCTATTCAAATAGTCATCTATAGGTTCAGAAAATTTTCTTTTGACACTTGCCAACTCTTTCAAACTTATCTTGGTTTGTCCCATATAAAATTGTTCATGGAACAATCTCTCTAATTGGGTCCAAGTAAAAATTGAAGTTGCAGGAAGTGATGTAAACCAAGTGAAAGCGTTTTTCGTCAAAGAACTTGGGAAATATTTCATCCTTAAGTTCTCATTATTAGCAATCTCTCCCGCCTCTATCAAATAACGTGCCACGTGTTCTATGGTGGATTCACTAGTATCCCCTGAAAATTTTGTAAATTTGGGGACTTTCCACCTTGGTGGTAACTCTTGTTGTAAGACAAATTCAGACAAAGGGGAAGTATAACTAGGCCTTTGTAATCCTACGTTTACTCCATTTTGTGCCATTATTCTCTCAACCATGGTGGCAATGTTATTTTCGACAGACATGTTATTGTAACGCATTCTCTGCTGTAATACTTCGTCAGCATTTTGGTTTCTCTGGACTATTATCCTTCTTGGTTCTTGTCGAATAGGCTCTTCTACATTAGGCTGTTCGACTATTACCTATTGCCCCCTGGGATTTTCATGAGGGTTCCCTAAGGGCCTTTGGTTTATAGTGAGTTCCTCTTCGACAGCCCTATTGGCAGGATTCTGATTTAATTGCATTCTTTGCTGTGCTTGAGGGACTCCAAAAAAGTCAGCAATGCGTGCCATCTGTTCTGCCAATATTTGGTTGGTTTGGGTAGTGTTTTGTATTAAAGGATTGAACACTTCTCCCATTTGTTGTGTCAAAGCCTGCACCATATCATGATTGCTTTCATCCATCTGTTGACGGATTACTTGTGCAGAATGGTTTGTCATAGCGGGCATATGGAAACCTGGTGGAACTTGATTCATTCTATTTCCATTTCCACCATATCCTGATCCCTGCAATGGTGATGACACTTGAACCATGGCATCAGAGAATAATGGTGACGAATTATGTAGGCTTGCCATCATTGAAGTTGGCATTCCATACGGTTGTTCTCTCCCAGTCAAAGGCTGAGAATATTTCAGATATGGCCTGAATGTATTTCCTCCAGGGGGAGGGGTTCCAAGGGGTCTGGCGTGTCCCATGGTGGAAGAACTAGGCGCATTCTGGGATCCTGAACCTGTTGGTATGGAATCCCCCAAAGGAGGCCTAATTTGTTCTAAAACAGGGCCAGACACTGGTATTGTTCCTGACGAAGGGACAGGGTTGGAAACTGGAATGGTTTCGTCAGAAATATTTGAAGCATTTGGCAAGTTAGCCATGTTTCTTCTTCTTGTTCTCTTTGGTCTCTCTACGTCGGTTACGGCTAATTTACCGCTTCTAAGAATCATACAACGTAGCAAGGAACAATTTGTCTAAGATTTTCTATTAGATTTTATCAAATGCACTCGTCCCACTGGGCGTGCCAATTTGTTCGCTGTGTTTTCTGGCGAACAACCTCTGGTTAACCAATTTCTTCAGAAAACTGGGTTACTTGCAGGATCAACCATACAAGTCCTGGGATACATGTGCATTATCTCTGTCGAAATACTCTTAGATTTGGTGATAATTTTGTAGTTTATTTTATCAATTTTGTCAAAGTGTTAAAAACTTTGAACTTTGCAAGTAAAGTAAAATTTAAGTTAAAGATGAAATAAAGTTAAGAGTTTTAAACAAGAAAAAAGAAATGTCGAAAGGCTAAAAACTTGCAGAAAAGTAAATGAAATTTAAAATGACATGAACTTGAAGAATAAACAAGTAATTTAAAATGACTTTGAAATATAACTGGTGTTCAAACGTACATTGTTCCAAATACTAGACTCATTTTCTCTCACACTGGGTACTTAGAGTTTTTTTACAGGAATTATGTATCAATTTTCACACACACATTCTAACCACAAACTATCCTATTTATACATAAACAAAATAACTGCTTAGAACGGAAAAACTATAACTAAACGACAAGTGTCAGCCTGCATGTAAATTTCTTCTCTGAAACCTCCATGTGTCCAACTGCCAAGGGTTACAACCTTTTGAATTTGAATCTCTTCCTTGGTGACGAAAACCTTGTAACTCTTCAAAACTGTCGAAACCCTTTTAAAGAAGAACAAAATTCTTCAACACTTGCCAAATATTCTTTTGTCAGATGTCCTCTTCTGTCGAAACGTTGAAAGAGAACTTTCCTCTGCCAAATACTTAGTCACAAATCACTCCTCAAACTTTATTCTGCCAGAACAAACATCTACCTCTCTGTCGAAGTAATGGGGTTTTAAACCCTGTCAGCAATCCTTGAAATTACTTCCTTTTATTATCTTTCGACAAAGACAACCTCATACTTCTAAATTTCACCTTGTCGAAATTATAGGTTTACACCTGGTTTCTAGTTTTAATGCTTAATTGTTTATTTATTACCGCATTTATTTATATTATGTATTTCTTCTCCTTCTACCTTCCTTTATTTAATATGTCTGGCTAAACCGTTAATCGGTATGTAATTGTCTAACCGGAACGAATTCAGTTGAATTAGGTTAATGCTTTAAATTAAGTTATTGTCTGGTTTTGATTTCTTATTTTAATTAACTTTCGTTACGAAAGTAAGAGAGTATAAAAGATTAGATTAGTACCACAGGAGTTTGAGATTCTAATCAGATAACTAAAATCGGGCATTAGTTTTAAACACATCGGAAGAGCTTTAAAACCAATTAGAACCTTTAGGTTTCCAAAATGTATTTCTAACTTGAATTGACACAGCGAGAGCGCTCAATTGAACTTAGGAGTATATTAATAGGCAAGACCGCGAGAGTGTGAGTCAACGACTTTTAAACCAAGAGTTTCTACAAAGAGATAACTTAATAAAACCTAACAAGCCGACCCTCTATTGAATTCGCAAAGAGAATCAATTACGTACCAATACTTATATCATTACTATTAATTTAATTTAATTAATTCTTCACCTTTTAAACAAAAAACATAGCTCGCTTTAGCTAAACATAGCAACACCCGATAGCACTAGGTTGATTATCGAGTCTCTGTGGGATCGATATCTTTTATTACTACGTGATAGAATGTGCACTTGCAGTTAGTAACCGTTAGACTCAGAAAGTTGTCACCAAGTTTTTGGCAAGGTTGTCGGGGAATTAGATTGTCAATAATGCATTAAGTTGTTGTGCTGTCTAGGCTAAGGAAACAAATTTAGCTATCCTTTGTTGATTGTATGCCCAATACTCGCTCCCAAGGCGAAGACTTAGAACCCCTGATCGACGAAGTAGAATTTTTCGTAAGTTCGAGACGCCGAACCGAACCCAACGAAACCCTTATTCCTTAAATCATTATATCAGAACCAGTTGAAGAACCAAACATGGCCGAAAATGGAGCACCACGTTCACTCAAGTCTTATGCCACTCCAAACCAACAAGAACCGCATAACAGTATTGCTGCACCGGCCATAACTCGAAATGATTTTGAAATCAAACCTTCATTGTTGCAAGCTGTACAACAGAACCAGTTTTCTAGAAACTCGACAGACGATACAAATGAACATCTGACGAAGTTCGTACAATACGCAGATACCGTGAAAGAAAATGGTGTAACCCAAGACACAATCATACTAAGACTATTTCCATTCTCTTTAAGAGATTGAGCTCGGGCTTGGTTACAATCGTTACCAGCCAACTCTGTCACGACATGGGCAGAACTGAAGAAAGCTTTCTTATCTCATTATTTCCCGCTAAGCAAGACAGCTATGCTAAAAGCTCAAATTAAGGAATTTCGACAGAAAGATGCTGAATCACTTTATGAAGCGTGGGAAAGATACAAGGATTTGTTAAGATTATGTCCACACAATGGATTTGAAAATTGGGTAACCATCATAACCTTTTATAATGGACTTCTATGCAACACTAGGATGACAATAGACGTTGTCGCGGGCGGCGCTCTTATGGATAAACATTACTAAGAAGCCTATAACCTCATTGAAAACATGGCTCATAACCATTGCCAATGGGGAGGAGAGATAACACCTGTAGAGAAGAACCAGACTAAAGGAGGGATGTATGAGGTGAGCAGTTCCGATCACGTAAATGCTAAAATGGATGCCATAGTTCAGAAAATCAATAACTTGACCATAACACCACCAACCACCGTGGCTTCCATGACTCCAAATTGCGATATTTGTGGGATCCCAAGACACACATCACCTGAATGTCAATTACTTGTAGGATTAGCCACATATCAGGTACATTTATGGTCAAGTAAACCCTTATTCTAACACTTACAACCCAGGATGGAAAAATCACCTGAATTTCTCTTACAAGAATAACAACGCCTTGTATGCGCTTAATCAAGCACCAGTTGCACCACCAAGATATCAGAAATTTGTTGCACCCAATCGAAATGTTCCTAGGAAATCAAACCTCGAACTGATGATGGAAAACTTCATTGCTGCTCGGGCTCAAACAAACAAAGATTTCCTAAATCAAAACATCCAAACTAGTGAACAAATAAAGCAATTGGTGACAAAGGTAGATGCCTTAGCTACTCATAATAAGATGTTAGAAACCCAAATTTCTCAAGTAGCCCAACAACAAGCATTCAATTCATGCAAGAACTCGTGGAATATTCGATTCATGTACTCCATGAACACACCAGGTGTATTGGATACACCAAACGGCATCACCGTGTACTCATTATGACCATACCTCATCCTGAAAACTGTCTTCAGAATATCATCAGACTTAACACGAATCCGATGGTAACCAGATCTTAGATCAATCTTGTTGAATACACAAGCTCCTACCAACTGATCCATCAAGTCGTCGATCCTCGGAAGTGGATACTTATTCTTAATAGTAACCTTGTTCTACTACCGATAATTGATACACAACCTCATACTACCATCTTTCTTCTTGACCAACAACACATGAGCACCCCACGGAGAAACGCTAGGTCGAACAAACTTCTTTTAGTACAATTCTTGTAGTTGTTTCTTTAACTCACTCAATTCCAAAGCAGACATCTGATATGGAGCCATAGACAATTGACTTGTACCAGGTAATAAATCCACTACAAATTCAACTTCATGTTCTAGAGGCAAATCACTTATGTCCTCTGAAAACACATATGGAAATTCTTGAACAAGTGGTAGTTCAACATTCGAAGTCTTCCCTTCGACTTGCAACGATGCAAACATTGCAAACATATGAGCTTCGTCTTCTAATAGTTCATCCACTTGCTTAGCCGTCAAGAACATCAAGTCACCATGATCACCAAGTTCAGCAAACTCCACAGTCTTCACATAACAATTGATATGCACAAAGTTGAACTCTAGCCAGTTCATTCCAAGAATAACATCAATTTGGTGCAAGGGTAAGCACACCAGATCCATCAAGAAGTCTTTCTCAAAAATGGTCAAATGACACTTCAAGCACTTATACGTGGTAGTAACATAACCGTTAGTTGGCGTTTCTATTACCATACCACCATTCATACTAGACAACGTCAAAACCAACTTAGTAGCACATTCGAGAGAAATAAAGGAATGTGTAGCACCAGTATCGATAATCACAATCAAATCAACACCATTACTAAAACATGTACCTCGAATTAAGTTATCCATCTTAGGAACTTCAGAACTACTCAAGGAGAACAATCTGCCATTGGTCTGAGCAGTAGTAGCCATCTTCTTAGGCTTCTGACATTGGGTGCTGATATGCCCTTGTTTACCATAGTTAAAACAAGTTAGACCTTCATTTGGGAAATAACCAACCCGATGACCTCTCATGCCACACTTGTAGCATCTGACCATTGGATTGCTGCACACATCAAACTTGTGACCGAATTCTCCACATTTGTATAACTTGGGAGGAACGAAACTTGCTCCCCCACTTGGCTTCTTCCCATCTAAAACCTTTTGTTTCCCTTTTTCAGCTGGAGTCACATAAGGTTTTCCGTGAAACTAACCTTTCTCTTTCTTTTCACTCAATTGCTTATAGTGAGCGAATTGAGCTCAGATATCTTCATCATAAATCTAGATTTTATCCACCTACTCAGCATACCTACGGATCTACTGACATCCAATCCCCTGTTTAATCTCTGGTCTCAGCCCATTCTCAAACTTGAGACACTTAGAAAGTTCAGCATCAACACGATTGTAGTGAGGACAAAACTTCACGAGCCTCTCAAACTTAGCATCATACTCTACTAACATCATATTTCCTTGCTTCAACTCAAGGAACACCACCTCCATCTTACCACGAGCATCTTCAGATAAATACTTTCCCATAAACTCCCTCTTGAACACTGTCCAAGTCACCACAGTATCGGCATGCTCCAAATGCTGACGAGTATTATTCCACCAGTCTCCAGCCTCCTCAGACAATACGTGGGCACCAAATTATACCTTTTCCGCATCCGTCTCCATCACTATGAAAATCTTCTCAATCACCTTGAGCCACTTTTGTACATCTGTAACACCCTTTTAGCCCACATCAAAATATATATGTACCAAACAATTTAATTAGAGTACAAAACACCATAGAGTGTCATATTTCATTCATAACAATCAATTCATCTTATAGATGTCATGTCCCGTAACACGGGTTAACAACATGTTTCAACATATTAAACGTTTACTACGCAGCGAAACTAAACGTCATGTTTCATTCATAAAATAACTTAGTTATTCTGAAAACAACAAATTGTTCAATAATTTAGAAAATAAACAAAAGGAATTGGTGGTTCACATTCGTTCCTAACCCGATGTTACATGACACAGAGCATGACACCACACCTAACTAAATAAGCGACGAAAAATAATACTTCAGGCTACATCCACGCACCAAGCTTATTCTTGAGTATCTGCAGGATGGCATAATAGACTATCACCAAAGGCAGGCAGGGTGAGTAAATTCACATTAAATATAAAGAATATAAAGAAGGAATTATAAGTCAACATGAATCAATAGATAAATCATTAAAGTTTCACCCATATACAACAAAATTAATCACGTCATCACATAAAACACAAATGCAGTCATTCTATGCCATCAAGAATGAAATGCAATCCTCATAGTATGCATGTGGTACCGAATCATCATCACGGATGGGCACTGGACCATCAACCCCACACAATGGGATTGAAGCTACCAACGGACCGAAGCCCCATCATAATTATGCCATGAATGCAAGACGCAATACAATCATTCATCATTAAAACTCATCAACTATTCCATCTGCATTCATTATCATTCCTCATTCATCATTAACACATCTAATATACTTCACCTACTTATGTCATTAATGCTTCATATCATCCTAATACAACATAACTCATCCCAACATCATTTCATCACAAGTTCCTACGTATTTAGCATATTACATAATGACAAGAATTTACAACAACCTCATGGCAATTTAAAACAATAAAACACATCATTTTAAATCATTTTCAAGAATACAACATTTTTCAAAAAGTGTCAGGTCTCACTAAGCGACCCCCTTACTCTCTAAGCGCGCAAGCTACTACCTTGAAGAGGCGAAAGTTTCCAACGGCTCGCTAAGCGAGCAAGGCGAATTTGACAGAAAAACCCTACGATTTCTACACTAACCTACTGCGATAAAACTCACCAAAAATAATGTTCTAACCACCAAAATAATCATAGAATTCACTCTATTAGTCATCTACCATCATGTATTCATCCACTACAACATCTAACATCATCATTTAATCAACCTCGTCTCATAAATCCCCTTAAACCCTAAGATTTCCCTTAAAACCCCATTCCTCATAAGACATATCTCTATATTATGAACATTGAACGGAAAATACTCCCCATACCTTAGGTTTGTGAAATTCCTTCAATGATCTCCTTGAATTCTTCAAGACTTCAAGCCTTAGCCTTCCTTCTTAGTTCCCCTCTTGTCTCTTTCTCCAAAATTTCACGAATGAAATAAACTTTCCTCACACCTTCTATCAAATACCCCTATTTAGACAATTTCACCTTTACCCTCACTAATTCCCATAAAAGACCAATATATCCTTAAGACCTCTAACTCCCTTATTTCATTTTAATAATAATATTTAAATAATATTCATAATTATTCTAATATCACCACCAAATAAAATGATTTCATCACCATAACACCACAATGAATAACACAATGCCATATATTCATAAATAATTAAGTTATGAATTTTCAGGGCATTACACAAGTGACCAAAACGAGTCTGCAATAAGAAAACCCGTGCTAAAAAAACCAACCGCAACCACCAAACCAGAAACCATGCCATACATCCTGCACCAAAAGACAACCACACACACTCTACCCCAACTAGACAAAATATTGTCTCCAGTCAGCCAAACAAAACAGTAGTCCTTGATCTAAATATTAGAAAATTTCACTGGATAAAGCAATCTTCAAATGAAGTACAAACCATCTATGAAGAACTATCCACCTTGTAACACAATCAAGGCACACCAAGGGTTACCAACCCAAACCACTTACAAACCTGCAAATGAAAAGCACCAATGTCTAAAACTCATGGACCATAGCCACAAAATAAAACACAAGTCACCCCTCAGGCCCATACCACCTACAAACAAAACACATCCTTGCACAAACAGAAAACAATAAATAAAATCAGACCACAAAAGATCACCTTCATCCAAGACATTCCCTAGGATGGGAGATCGAATGATTTAAATCAAATGAGAATCCTTTAATCCTAGCCTTTAACCACCTTCTGGACATGATTTGAATCTCCTCTAAGAAACTAAAGTTATGACATCTCAACAGTCTAAATATCTTGTCCAGAATCGGTCAAACCAATCAGGGGACTATGTTATAGATAATAAAAAAGGCCTTAAAATATTAATTTGTATCGAGTTTTTTAAAAAATTGATAAAAATGTATAGATTTTTGTTTAAAAAATTATGATTTTACACCTCTTTTTAAGAAACCGGTATAAAATAGATTTTGTAAACAATAAATTTACACCCGTTTTAAAAAATTATGTGTAATTTTTTTTAAATTTTAAAAAATTGACTCCCTAAAATTGAGACAGTGCTGCAACACAGACTGCATCTACATTGGATCAACATCTTGTCATTCCTCTGCTGCCAAATAGTCTATATACACACATACCATATTACTAAAAGTCCCTCTATTCACTTTTCCTCCACTGCTAATTGGTAGAAACTTGGAATCATAGACTTATGGATAACATATACAATATGAATCCAACCTAAGACCCCGTTCCATGTCAACCAGACCGACGGACATTCGAAGAAAATGTAATAGAAATTTTCCTCATTTCTACAGCCAAACAGATAGGAATTGTAAGATTCTACCAGGCAACCCCGTCTAATTAAATTAACTCTGCAGGGAATAATATTCTACCACTTATCATTTACATTTTACTTTAGAACTATACCACTAGTCATTCTCATAATCACACTTCCTTTCCTGCTAACATCATCATCTAAGCTAGAAGCCCAATTTAACCTCCAAGCCCGACCCCATATATCACCATACAACGCCTTCTTCGGTGACAAACCTTTCTCAACTGCCAAATTGAATAAATCAGGGTGCTCTTCTTTTAAACTCCTTCCTTCCCACCAAGGATCCACAAAAAATGAAGAATCCAAACCATTTCCAATTTTTTAAGTTAGATTCTTATCAAATCAGTTTATTAATTTAAGATAATCTCACCAACTAAATTCAAGGATGTCTTAGCGTTCACCTTTTCAACATTTACTTAAATTTAATTTATTATTTAATTAAAATTATGGGGTGCTTATGAGTTAAGTTTAGGATGAGGGAGCTATAGGGTTGGCCTAGTGGTGGAGGCTTGTGTATTAAGAGTTTGCTCCTCTCAAAGTCCCAAGTTCGAATCCTATTGGGTGCAATCAATCCTTGTGTGGGTCAGTCCATACAGAACTTTGCTCTGGCTTTAAACGGGACCCCCACTAATGGACGGTGGGATTGGTCCTCTTGGATTAGTCGGTCAAAAGGCCAGATACCAAGATTTCAAAAAAAAATAAAAAAATCCCTCACCAGTGAGAGACATAAAAATAATCATAAGATCAAATTAATGCTTCAGATTTAATAGAACAAAGAGTGATGAAGAACTTAATAGCTCCCTCATTCTAAATTTAACGGGTGCTTATGATGATAAAGAAGAGGAAAAATTTTATTTTTAAATTTTTAATTAATAAAATAAAAACACGTATTTTATTTGTATCTGTTTAAATTTTTTTTTAGAGAACTAATGCACTCCATCTTCTTCCATTGCATATTATCTTTTCCCAAATCTTTCTAGGCTTACTCTCCAATCATCCCCCATACACACAGCACGTGTTATCTCATGAATTACAAAACAACAAAATCACTTTCGGTTTTGATAAACACATCGACACATGTCCCTGTACGTGGCAATTCAACGTTAGCACGTGTCAAGCATTGAAATTCCAAAAGCATAATCACCTACACAATCCTAAATTTTTGTTTCAAGTCCAATGCTTCGATTCGTCTATAAAAGCACAATGTTTCATTTCATGAATCACAAATCAAATCTCAGTCTTCCATTGTAACAGTATCTTTTAAAACCCAAAATTTTACATCATTTAGTTTGTTTGTGAAGAATAGCAATAACAATGAGTCAGTATCAAAACCAATACGGCACTGAAACACGTAAGACCGATGAATATGGAAACCCAGTGAACCAAGTTGATCAATATGGCAACCCTATTAGTAGTGGTGGTGGGTTAACTGGTGAAGCCGGTAGACAGCATTTTGGAACTACCGGTGGTGCTACTGGTCATGGTCATGGTCAACAACATCGTGGAGTTGATCAAACAACAGGGTATGGGAGCCACACTGGTGGTGTAGGTGGTTATGGAACCAAGCCTGAGTATGGAAGCACCAACACTGGAAGTGGTTATGGTACTGGAACCGGGTACGGTGGAGCTGGAACCAATGAGTATATGAGAGATGAGCATCATGGAGATAAGAAAGGGGTTATGGATAAGATTAAAGAGAAGATTCCTGGTACTGAACAATCAAGAACCAATACTGATGGAACAGGGTATGGAACAACTGGTTATGGAGCTAGTGGTGGTGGAATTGGAAGCACTGGTCAGGAGTATGTGAGAGAGGAGCATCATGTTCATCCTGGAGATAAGAAACATGGAAGCACTGGTCAAGAGTATGTGAGAGAGGAGCGTCGTGGCACTGGAAACACCGGTCCCGGTCAAGGGTATGTGAGAGAGGAGTATCATGAAAATCATGGAGAGAAGAAAGGGATTATGGAGAAGATTAAGGAGAAGCTTCCTGGTACTGGAGGATGTACTGGACACTAAATTATTATCATGATTAATATCTATAGATATATGCATATCATCAATAATAAATAAACCTTTTGGTTTGAGTAATTTGTATGTGTGATATATGATATATAGTCATGTAAAAGATATGATAATGGATATATAGTAATGTAAAAGTGGAGTACTTTTTATATAAAGTCATGTAAAAGATATGATGATGGATATATAGATAGAATAAAATAATGCTTGTTTTATAACATTTCTTATTTTTTATATCATGACACTATTATTACTGGAAAACTTGTGCATTTTTTATGTGAATATTATTTAATTTAGCAAAAGCAAGAACCTCACCACAAGCATATGCTGCCTACAAAAACATTAACAGAAACTGAGACAATTCTTGCGCCACTACGCTGCAACTGAACTATAGACGAACCCGATCCTGCTGGAACAAATGGATTTGTTCAAATTCATATAAATTAGCAAGGACCACTAATGGGACTGAGGGAAGCACGCGTCAAAGTTTTAGGGGACGCTCTAAATGTTGCTCAATGGAACCATTTACGTCTTTTGATTCCTGCCGCAATCTATGCCTATCAGAGAGCAAGCTAAGCTACTCCCAAAAACAAAGCAACCAAAATCAGAAGGTGATACCCCCAACCAATCCGGTATGAGTAAAACTCAAGATAATTCACAGGACACCAAAAACGAAACACCAAGTGAAATTGAATCAGCAACAGGCTAGGCCAAACAATAACATCACAGCCCAGGACGAATCACGACCAAGCATAAAACAACACAAGGCCACTTCAACTTGCTACTACTTGGCTATGATTGCAACTGCAGAACCACGAAGAACACCAGGCTATGATTGCGATGATAGCTCGTTTTCTCAAAACATTGAGATCTCCACAACCCACCAAAACAACCATACCTAATAAAATCTTGTTAACTTCTAAACACCTCAATACCTAGACGGAAGAACTCCACAGCTCTGCTAGCTGTTAGAGTTGCAGCTATATCAAAGGTGATTGTTAAGATATCAGATTAGAGAAAGTTCTATTGAAGAAGAAATTATAAGTTCTATTGAAGAAGAAATTATAGTAGGACTATTATTCAATATGGAGAATTCTATGTTTTCAAATAGCTACAACAATAGACTCTATACATTGGACTTTACATATTAGGTCCCATGTTAATGTTAAGTCCAATAAGACCTAATAGGATTGAATTACATTTTAACATCCCCTTAATTCAAAACTATTACATTCAACATTCTTCTCCGTTTAGTGGTTTGGTCAGGATGTCTACTATTTATAGGTCAGTCTTGTAATGTCTCAACTTGATTCTTCCTTTGCTAACTTGATCTCCGAGGAAGTGGAATTTAGTGTCAATGTGTTTGCTCCTGCCATGTGACACAGGATTCTTGGCCAAATCAATTGCTGATTTGTTGTCAATCAATAGTTTCACTGCTTCTTCATTCCAAATCTTCAAATCTTTGAGTAGTGCAGTCAACCATAAAACCTGACAAACAACTGAGCATGCGGCTATATACTCTGTTTCACAAATTGAAAGAGTTATTACATTTTGCTTCTTGGAATGCCTAGATATGGAAGAACCTGCAAGCAAAAATACTTGTCTTATGGTGCTTCTTCTGTCATCCATATCACCACACCAATCATTATCAAAATAGGCTACAAGGTGTAACATGTCATCTACTGTGTTGTGATTTGAGAACAGAATACCCTGATTCAAGTTTCCCCTCAAGTATCTCATTGTTCTCTTGATTGCCTTCATATGTGAGTGTCTAGGATCACTCATAAACCTGCTAATTAGTCCTACACTAAAAGTTATTTCAGGCCTGCTATGACATAAATATCTTAGACTACCAATAATTTTTCTGAATAATGTGTCATCAACATGTCCCTCATCTTCATCTTTTGTCAGCTTTACATTGACTTCAGCAGGTGTCTCTACAAATTTGATTCCCATCCTATTGAACTTTTTCAGTACCTATATCACATACTTTCTTTTATGCATGATGATGCCATCTTCTGAGTATAAAAATTCAAAACCCAGGAAGTAGGATAGTATGCCTAAATAAGTCATTTCAAATTCTCCTTTGAGCTTTACCTTGATTATCTCTATAGTATCTAGACTGCTACCAATGATGACTAAGTAATCAAAATACAAATATAGCATCAGTAATCCATATTCCTCCAAAGTCTGCACATACATACCATGTTCAACTGAGCATTTTTTTAAATCCCAAGTTGTTGAGGTATGAGTCTATCCTTCTATTCTAGGCCTTTGGTCCCTACTTTAGGCCATAGAGGGCCTTTTTCAACCTCAACACTTTTTGCTCATCACCCTTACATTTGAATCCAGGTGGTTGCATCACAAATACCTCTTCATCCAGTGGCTTATTCAAAAATGCAGACTTGACATCCAACTGCCACAACTTCTAGTTTTTCCAGCTTGCTATTGATACAATCAGTCTCACTGTCTCCATTCTTGCTACAGGTGCAAACACCTCATCATAATCCAAACCTTCTTGTTGCATGAATCCCTTTGCCACAAGCCCGGACTTGTGCTTGGCTATAGATCCATCAGGTTTAAGTTTGGTTTTGAACACCCATTTGACAACTACAACCTTCTTGTCTTGTGGTAAGCTCACAATCTCCCAGGTATCATTCTTTTCTATGCTCCTTAGCTCATCTTCCATTGCTCATCTCCATACTTCTTTTGTGATAGCCTCCTCAAATGAGATAGGCTCCATATTAGTCATGAGAGCCGTATGTTGTACCAGATTTTGTTCTTCTATCACATGATCAACAAAATATACTTCATAATCATTGAGATATGTTGGAGGGTGTCTTGATCTTGTAGGTCTGTCTGTGGCTTTTTGTTCTTCTGTTTCCGTTGTCTCAAGATTTATGTTTTCTCTTGATTCTCCATCTTCCCACTCAAGTTGAATGTTGGAGCTTGCATTATCTTTTGGTTGAATTTTTTTTCCATGATTCACCTTCATCAAAACCACATCTCTGCTAAAGATAACTTTTTGTTTTTCTGGATTGTACAGTTTATATGAGCTAGTTGAGTTATAGCCTACAAAGATCATCTTCTCACTTTTATCATCCAACTTCTTCCTTCAAAAAAATTTGAAATGTTTGACTGAAGGCTTGTTCCCAGACCATGCTTCTTCAGGAACCATTGAGTCTAGCCTTTTGGTTGGACATCTATTTAGCAAGTATACTGATTGAGTCTAGCCTTTTGGTTGGACATCTATCTAGCCTGTTGAAGATGATTTTTCCCTGATTGAGCTATTGAGAATGGTTTTGCCCCTGATTGAGTTGATTTTGAAGAAGTAGTGATTCAGGTTCCTCTTTTGATTTTCCTTTGTTGGGATTGCATTGATGTCAAGCACTGAATTGCAGTTAAATTATTCATACACAAATGGTAGTGTTAATGCAACGTTCACGTAAGTTTTGAAAAAGTCAATTTATTTGAATGCTATGAAAGTGTGACGAATGGACTGTTAGTCCAAACGAGGTGCTGATTTAGAAAATGTGTGAAAGATGCAGCAGTAATAATGTGCAATCGAGATTAAAGATTAACAAATATATATGAGTCAATTTACGCAACCTTGTTGGTAGCATGCTTTCAGAATAAATTGCGCCTCAATTAGGTTTTTTGAGGGTTGTAACATGGTCTGGTTAATGGTTTGAGAAACAAAGGATATTAGGCTCAAAGTTTGGTTTGTACCCACCCCTTCTTCATAATGTTCTTCAGTCCTACATTCAGTTAACTCTACACATGCATTTGTTTTGACGTTGCAAAAGTGAAGATGAAGCTTTAAAGTTCGCTTGAAAATGGCAGTCATCTTATTTGAATTGATTGGATTTTGGTGAACCTTTGATTCTTGATTTGATAGTCACCGATCTTCGTTTTGTTTTTGACGAGGATCTGAGTTCCTCTTCTTGCTTGATTCTTCTTTTTTGTTGACTAAGTCTCCCTTCGGGTGATCAACTTAGTGGTTTTTCTTTTCTATTTTTTTTTGTATTTTGTTGAATGTCGGGACTGCCAAGTCATTTGTTGATGGTCCTCCGACGGGATGTCTCATCTTGCGGTTTGAAGGTGTAATCAGGTTAACTTGAACAACTACCCTTCCCCGGGTTAAATATAAGGGCTTGTATCCGAAAGAAACTTCTACTTCTAAGCTCGAAGTGGTTGACTAGGGATTAACACCTTATCTCTCCAGTGTTTGGGGATTTGAAAGAAATGCATGTACATCATTGACGAAGTTTTTTATCCGAAAGCATACCGCAACAGTTATGGGTATTTCGTTTTCATCATCCTCCCTCAAATATTTGCTAAAGTGAAGTGAGAGAATATTTTTGTTATTTTTGTGTTAAATGAGAAATAATGAGCGAAGCGAATAGACTGATTCAAAACATGCATAAACATAATATTAACAAAACCAAATACGAATAACAATTTTCAAAGAAAATAGTACTTAAACAGACAATACAAAAAAACAGGGATGCAGAATAATAAATGGCGATGACTGCCTTGATTTGAGGAATCAAACTTCTCTTGATTTGACTTGCTCAGAGTTGGAGACTATTCAGCTCGATCTTCAACAACCCCTTCAAAAGCTTTCACTTGCTGGCACCGTGCGGCGACATTGGATTGTTCTGGACATTTAGATTCTTCTGGGTGAAGGTGAGATCCTTAGAGTCGATCAAGTCTCGAACTTTGTGCTTGAATACTCTGCAGTTCTCAATTGTGTGACCTGGAGCATCCTTGTGATACTCACAGCGAGCATTGGCATCATAGTCTCGGGCGTTACCAGTTTGAGGTGGCATGTCCTTCAAAACAAGAGTTCCCTTTGCCATCAACCCATTGAAGATTTCTCCATATGACATAGGCAGTGGATCAAAGTTTCTTTCAGGCATTCTTTGTTGATATGGCTGGCATTGTTGAGGAGCGCGTTGCTGTTGTTGACCAGGCTGTTGTGGATAAGTCAGTTGCTGGTATGGATTAGGCGCATATTGTGCAGCAGCAATTAGAGGATAAGGACGTGGTTGATAAGGCATCTGAGGCGGAAATGGAGCTTGAATGGATGGTTGTTAAGGCATTGGAGGAACTGGTTGATATGACAAGGGAGAATATTGTGCAACAACAACATAAGGATATTGGTAGTAGGGAAGTGAAGTAGGTGCACTTTGTTGATGATTCCCACTTTGAGCAGAAATGGCATTTGTTTCGCCTTCCTTCTTCTTGTATCCATTGAAAGGTTTCTTGCCATTGGCTTGGCTGCTAGAACCTACTTGGATCTTTCCACTTTTCAGACCTTCTTCGATTATTTCCCCGACAATCACCATGTCTGAGAAACCAGAAGATACACTGCTAATCAGCTTTTCGTAGTATTGTCCTTGCAAGGTACCCATGAAGATATCAATCAATTCACGGTCAACCAATGACGAATGAACTCTGGCAGCTAGCTCCCTCCAGCGTTGTGCGTACTCTTTGAAGGATTCGTTCTCCTTTTGAGTCATACTCTGAAGTTGAGTACGGTTAGGAGCTAAGTCGATGTTGTACTTGTATTGCTTTTTGAATGCATCAGATAGATCAAGCCAAGTACGCACATTGTTGTGTTCGAGCTGCATGTACCATTCTAGAGACGCTCCAGACAAGTTGTCTTGGAAGCAATGGATCATGAGTTTGTCATCTTTGGCATGAGCGGCCATTTTTCTACAATACATTCGCAAATGGAGCTCAGGACAGCTGAGGCCTTTGTATTTCTTGAATTCTGGTAGTTTGAACTTATCAAGGATCACAACATCCGGAACTAGGCACATGTCTGAGGCACTCAGACAAGTTGAATTGTGTCCTTCCATGATTCGGAGTTTTTCAGCTAACTCGCGACACATCTTCATAGCTTCGGATTCTTGAACAACATGAGGATTGGTGGTTGGAATAACAGTATGCATCTCATACTCAACTTGATGATCCTCTTCAGCATGCAGAATATGGACCTGAGTAACGACAGGTTGAGCTTGAGGAATAGCACCAACAGTAACACCAGAGGTAGGTATTGGTTGAGATGTGACTTCTTTAACAACAGGAGTATAGCCTGGAGGCAAACCATAGACCAAAGGATTTGGAACTTAAGGCATTGTGTGCGAGCTAGATCCTTGCACGAGAACATTGTTCATTGCAGCAGCAGCTTCGCGATGTTCTTCCATTCTGGCCAAACTTGTAAAGTCTCAAAAATCTAATCGATCTTGCTCTTGACCGAGACAATCTCTTCCCTCATAGCAATTTGTTCATCTTGAATCACATCCATCAGTCTTCTAGTGTTGGCTCGAGTTAGGTACGGGCGTCGAGAACGATACGGGCGTCGGGAAACCAAAATTTATTTACTGAAGAATGAAGGAACAGGAAATGAGTTTTCGGCTTTGGAATGAAATGCAAGATGAACGATTAATGCAAATGAGATGATATGCAATGTCAGAATCCAGGATCGCAAGATCAGGGTCTGGTATTAATCCAAAATTTTGATAACAAGAATTCATGAGTACGAGGTACGGATGAAGGATACTCTGATCAGGAACTCACTAGGTAGACTCTAAGATTTTAGGGACCCCAAAGTTATCAATTCATATGGCTGATTATCACACACGCCAAAAGCATGACGGTTGATTGACTCCCCATATGAATCTATTTTGGGTGAGATCTTCGTATCGACAACCCACGAGAGAAAATTTTCTCGGGAGCCCATACTACGCGATCATCGACACGAGATTTAACAAAGGCATCAGAGTTATGGACTTTGCTCAAATGTTTGATGCACATGTCAACTCTTGATAGTCAATCAACTCCATTGAGAAGGTCTATTCTGAGTGAGATCTTCGTATTGACAACCCACGAGAGCAAATTTCTCGGGAGCCAAAACTACGTGACCATCAATCGATCTTTTAACCAAAAAGGTTCTAAAGGTCCTCAAAGTCGATGACCCTAATGAAAACGACTGAGCACACACGCCAAGAGCTTGACGGTCGTCAGTATTCTAATTAGAGTCTACTCCAAGTGAGGTTTTTGTATCGACAACCCACGAGAGAGGTTCCCTAGGGAGCCCATACTACACAACCTCTCTAACTTATGTTTGTACTCGTAAGAACGGGTATAAAGCCTTTCCCTCAAGTTTCTTTTGCAATCAAAGTATCGATCCAAATTATAGTACCAAGGAGCCACAAGATATATAATATGGAATGTGATAAATAAAGCGATAAAAATAAATAGGTAAGACATACAAGATAAACATCCAAACAAACGTGGAAACCTAGACTAGGCTTGACTCGCATAGGGTTGAACCAGTCCCCAGCAGAGTCGCCAGCTGTCGCACCCCGAAAAATATGACCTTACGCGATCTAAAGAGAAGAGTCGCACGCTGGGCAGACATGAGAGTCGCCACCTAATTCTAATTTATTCCCGAAGAGGGAAAGGGAATATATAGATAAAACTCTTCGAAAAGGAGGATGAGGACAAAGGTCTCGCAACCATTGCTTGGGTTCGGAAGTCGGTTATGCAGGGGGAAGGTATTAGCACTCCCTACATCCATCTTACTCGATGGGAACCATCTAAGTTGTCACACGCGAAAGGATGTCTATGCTTAATGAGTTACTTGCTAGAGGGAAAAGAGTTTATGTCATAAGTTTTATTGATCCTAGGTGCTCGGCAAGGATTGAGATCCTTATGCCTATGTACTCCCGCGTGCAATGGGAAAGTCAGAGCCTCGTATTTCGGCCTACTACGGTTGATGGTTGTTGATTTTATTACCTTTCTTTGATGAAAGGATTTAGGAGTCTAATTGCACTAAAGACTATGGATAGAGGTGATCATTCCGAACCAACAAGACGAGCGTCTTGCAACGGAAATAATCGGAACGAGTAACGAAAGCTCGTAGTCCTCCTTTCTACCACTTAAGGCTCGTGGCATACAATTCTTCTCGTATTATTAGAGTGTTTTATTTCCTAAGACCGCTTGACGTTGGATCAAGGGTTTGGATATAAAAAGAAACGTTTTGGTTTTTTGAGGTTTATGGGTGAATGCAAGTGGAGTTGTATTTTGTGGTTTGTTAGCGAGGCACAATGCGCTCGGCTCGCAAGGTTGGGTGGATCCTAGTAAACAGAACGAAAACTGAATATAAAGTGCAAGTGTGCAAGTGCAACCGCTTGGCGTTGGACCAAGGGTTCGCGAACGAAATAAAATCAATAAAATGCAGAAAATAAAATGCGTACAATGTAATGGGAGATGGATACATGTAAGTTACACGGGATTGCGAGAAATAAAGGGTATCGTTGTAATTTGCCAAGAGAAAGCGTGTGTGCAGTGTTTTCGAACTGTTCGGAGGCGTTTGGCCTTTTTATTCGGAGGCAACTATTCGGAGGTATTGGACCTTTTCGGAAGCGTCGAAATTTGGTTCGTTAACTACCTTAGAACTGATTTAATGTTAAAATCATTATATGAGGAGTCAAATGTTTTATGTATTAAAAAGCGATAAATTGAATACATAAAATAAAGTGACAATTGATAAATAAATAAAAACAATGAATTAAATTAATTTGTGAAATAACAATAAATGGAAAAATGGAAAAATAAGAACTTAAATTACATATGCCTCATATTGATCGAGTATCACCGATTTAACGAAATCGGGCGAAACGTCGACCTTTTGTTATATCATTGGCCCAAAAAGAAAGAAAACCAAAAATAAAGAGGGATAAAATAGTAGATCCAGAAAATATATAAGATCAAAATAAACTACTAAAAAAATAAAAAAAATAAATATAAACTTTCCCCAAAAAAATGTAAACAAAAACAAGTAGATGAAAAATAAATAAAAACTAATATAAAAAAGGGAGGGGTATCGCTGCAATCAGTAGGTGTGTAGAAAGACTGGGCTGAGCCCAAAAAGTCAGCAAAAAAACATTTGTAAAATAATCATAAAAGAAACAGTGAAGGAGGTGCGTCGAGTAAAATCAGTGTGTGGATAAAAAAATGTATGGGCTTCAAGATCTGATCTTAAATCCAACAGTTAATAAAGAATAAAATATAAAGAAATAGTTTTAAATCCAACAATTAATAAAAAAAATAAAAAATAATAAATAATAACAAATATTATCAGCATAATAAATCAAAAACCAAAAGGGGAAAATCAACGTATTCCTCTTCTCCTTCAACGAAACCGAGAAAAGTGTAACCCACACTCAAGGAAGAAACGGCCGACTTCGTTAGCTTCCCAATTTCACACGCGTTTTCCGACGATTTCTCGGCGTTCTGAGTTTGGTGTTTGGGCTGTGCGATTTCGGATGTGAGATGTTTATGGTTTGTGATGTGCGTTTTCACTCGGTTCGCTCTCACTCGTGATTTGTTGATTTGTGTTCGTCGCTCACTCATCTCGGACCTCTCTCGATCGGTATTCGGTCATGGAGGTTTCGGTTCTCTCGCGGTGGTTGTGAGGGTAGCGGTTTAAGCATTCAAGCTTCAAATGGTTTTGTAGAAGCATGCCTTCAACCTCAAGGATTTTGATGAAGACAACACGACTCATGCACTTCATATTTGCAAAAAGTTAAGAGCTTCCAACATGATCAAGCAACAAGCTTTTGGCATTATGATCAAGCTTCATATGCACATTCATTTTATTTCAAGGCTTGGACGCATGTGTTGAGGTATACATCAAATCTCTTTAAGATTGATATACAAGTGCTCAAGTTATCATATCATATTTTATCATGATGCATACAAACTTTGGAATGTTTATAAAACTGGTTTAACACTTTTCAAACTAATGTTTTTCTGTTTTTTAACAGTGTTAACTGGTTAACCATTTGGTTAACCGGTTAATGGCCTCAAAATTCAAATTATGTGTTAACGTTTTACATGCGTTAACCGGTTAACCATTTGGTTAACCGATTAACACTGAATGTTTTTGAAAAAAATTATTTCTTTTCAAATTCAAAATTTTTTCCTTTTGTTATACCTTTTCAAATATTTATTTCCATACTTTTTCATACCTTTTTGAATAGGTGTTTTGACTATTATATATTCTGAATTTTTTAAATTAAAAAACACCTCCTAGAATTTTCATAAAATATCACTTAATCAAATTCCCTTAAATTCATATATTTTCAAATACTCAAAAGTGTTCATATTGATTCATAACATTTCATATTCATAAGTTGAACACTTGTATTGAAATTGAGAAGTGGATTTTGATCAAAGGAGAAGATCAATCTTGTATTGATATCATATATTGTATTACTCTCAAAATAACAAAGATTTATAGAAGTTTTCTATTGTGACTTGTGATCCAGGATTGTTGGACACAAGGGATAGTGCTTGCAAGAGGATTATTCTTGCACACTAGGTTTTGTTTATTTGTTTAGAAAGTAGGTCTCACCGGTTGATGGTGCGAAAGGTTTTACAATCTAAAAACTAGTGGAAAATCTCTTTCATGTTGGAAAGGGGACTAGATGTACCTTCGGACTGTGAAGGGAACCAGGATAAATTGTTGTGTCTCTTTTATTTCCTGCTTTATCGCTTTCTTATCATACACAAGTAAAAGAGAAAAATCCATCCATCAAGAAAATAATCGAGAAAATATTATAATACCTAATTCACCCCCCCCCCCCTCTAAGGCGTACTCTGAATCTACAATTGGCATCAGAGCAGGTTTAGGTAACATGTTCCTATAAGATCCTGTATGGTTTCCGCAAACTCGAATCTTGTTTTCAAAGATGGTGGAAGTAGCAATAAGCCTCCACTCTTCTCCGGGGAATATTTTGACTTCTGGAAAATCAGAATGAAAGCACATCTTGAAGCCCAGGGAGAAGGTATATGGGAAGCGATCGAAGAAGGTCCACATAATCCTGTAAACGTGATTAATGGCGTTGGAACCGCAAAGTTAAAAAATACTTATGATGAAGATAATAAGAAGAAGATTCTAAATGAGAAGAAGGCAATCAACATACTCCAAAGTGCTCTCAGTATGGACGAGTTCTTCTGTGTATCACAGTGTAAATCGGCAAAGGAGATTTGGGATACCTTGGTAGAAACGCATGAAGGAACAACAGAAGTAAAAAGATCAAGGCTTAATACTTTGAGTCAAGAATATGAGATGTTCCGTATGCAGACCGGGGAATCTATTGTTGCCTTACTAAAAAGATTCGTTCATCTAACAAATCACTTGATTGCTCTTGGGAAGACCTTCACCAACAACGATCTCAACTTGAAAGTCCTAAGATCTTTGACAAGGGAATGGCAACCGAAAGTGACCGCTATTTCGGAAAAGAAGAGTCTCTCAACGATGACATCCGCATCTCTATTTGGAAAACTTCAAGAGCACGAATTGAAACTTGGAAGGCCCGAGAAGCACAAAAGTCAAGAAAAGAAGTCCAAGGGAATTGCCTTAAAGATTGACACGAAGGATGACAAAGACGACGAAACTTCCGAAGATGAGAACTTCATGCTTCTTGTTAAGAAGCTTGGTAAGTTTTTTAACAAAAATAAAAATTCTTCCTTTCCTAAAAAGAATAAACATTTCAGAAAAAAGGATGCATCCACATAGATTCAAGAAGTCACATGTTACGAATGTGGGAAGCAAGGTCATATAAAGCCGGATTGCCCGAGACTTGCAAAGAAAGGAGGATTCAAAGGCAAGAAGGATTTCAATAATAAAAAGGCTTATGTTGCTTGGGATGATAATGAAATTACTTCCTCATCGGAATCGGAAAGCGATGAATGTGCAAATATGGCTCTAATGGCTTCACATCACTCCGATGAAGAAAATGATGAGGTTAGTAGCAACTTTTCAATTTATAAGAATGATGCACAAGAAGTTATAGATGAACTTCTAAAAGAATGCAAGACTTTGTATAAAAACATTTCATCCCAAAATAAACGAATTCTATCTTTAGAAGAACAAAATACCGCTTTTGAAAAATACATTGAAAGTGAAAAACAAAAATTGATGGATGAAAAACAAAGTCTTGTATGAAAAAATTGTGAGTCATTATCTTTTCAAAATTTTCAACTTAAAAGAGTCTTAGAAAAATATGAAAAAGGTCAAATTGGCTTGGAGGAAATTCTTAGGCACCAAAGATATCCTAATGACAAAAGTGGTTTAGGATATTCTAAGTTTTCCAAACCAAGCACAAATGAAACCATTTTTGTAAAAGTTAGTGAACAAGTTGTTAAAGAAAAGGCAAACAATTCTAAAACTATGCATCAAAGTCATAAAAAGAAAAGAATCATTAAGAAACAAAAGTATGTTCCTAGATATAGAAGTCACTTTCAACCTACTTGTTTTTATTGTGGAATCAAAGGCCATACACCTAATGCTTGCTATGTGCGCAACATTGGTGTTGCTAAACGGAATTATGTGTGGGTTGAAAAAGGTACTAACTACCAAGGACCCAAAGCAATTTGGGTACCTAACAATACTTGATTTTGTTTTGTAGGTATGCTTGAAGACAACTTCTACTCAATGGTATCTTGATAGCGGTTGTTCAAAGCATATGACGGGCGACATCAACAAATTTTCAAGTCTATCACTAAAGGCCAAAGGATACGTTACTTACGGTGATGATAATAAAGGAAAGATTCTTGGAGTAGGAACAGTTGGTGCACCTCCTAATACAATCATCGAAGACGTTCTTTATGTGGAAGGCCTTAAACACAACCTACTTAGCATAAGTCAATGGTGTGACAAAGGGTTCCTAATCAACTTCACAAAGGATGAATGCTTGATAGAACATGAAGTCACCCATGACCTCTTGCTAAAAGGTAAAAGATTTAATAACATTTTCATGATTTCTTTTGATGACTCTTCCTTGAAGGTAAAATGTTTAAAGGCAAACAATAACGAGGCGTGGCTTTGGCATAAAAGGTTTGCTCACATTCACATTGAGTATTTAAACAAGTTAATAAAGTATGACCTAGTTGTTTGTCTTCCGAAGATAAAGTTCATCAAGGATAAGTTATGTGATGCTTGCCAAAAAGGGAAGCAAACCAAGACAACTTTCAAATCCAATAAAGTGATATCTACTTCAATGCCACTACAATTGTTACATATGGATCTTTTCGGTCCATCAAGAACAAAAAGCTTCGGAGATAACGTTTATGCTTTAGTTATTGTTGATGATTTCTCTCGATACACATGGACATTGTTTTTAGTGTAGAAAAGTGATGCTTTCAAAGCATTCAAGAAGTATGCAAAGCAAATTCAAAACGAGAAGTCACTCACAATAGTCTCCATTAGAAGCGACCATTGTGGAGAATTCGAAAACTCATCCTTTGAAGATTTTTGCGAAGAGCATGGAATTTCTCACAACTTTTCCGCACCAAGGACTCCTCAACAAAACGGTGTCGTAGAAAGGAAGAATAGGGCATTGGTGGAACTTGCAAGAACAATGCTTAGCGACTCAAATCTTCCTAAATATTTTTGGCAGATGCGGTTAACACGGCTTGTTTTGTAAGAAACCGTGTCAATATTCGACCAATTCTCAAGAAGACTCCGTATGAGTTGTTCAAGGGTAGGAAACCAAACATATCCTTTTTCCACATATTCGGATGCAAATGTTTCGTTCTCAACAACGACAAGGACAATCTCGGTAAGTTTGATGAGAAGTACGACGAAGGTATATTCTTTGGTTATTCCCTCTCTAGTACAACTTTTAGAATTTTCAATAAACGAACACTTACCATTGAAGAATCTATTCATGTTTTGTTTGATGAGACTAACCCCTCGAAAGAGGATAATATTATTGTGGATGATGATGATGATATAGTAGATATGTCACAACAACAAAAGGAGACATCAAAAGACCCAGAAATACCACAAGAAGATGACTCACTAATCATTTAAGAACATCAAGATCTTCCAAAAGAATGGAGAACTCATAGAGATCACCCGATAGATAAAGTTATTGGTGATATTTGCCAAGGCATTGCAACTCGACTAAATCTCAAGGATGCTTGTCTCAACATGGCTTTTGTGTCTCAAATTGAACAAACCAAAATCGATGAAGCCTTAGGCGATGATCAATGGATAGTAGCGATGCAAGAAGAACTTAACCAATTCGTAAGGAATCAAGTTTGGAGTCTTGTACCAAGACCGGACAACAAGCACATCATAGGAACAAGATGGGTGTTCAAGAACAAACTTGACGAGAATGGAATCATAGTTCGTAACAAAGCAAGATTGGTCGCACAAGGCTACAACCAATAAGAAGGAATCGACTTTGATGAAACGTTTGCTCCGGTAGCAAGGTTAGAAGCAATTAGATTATTAATTGCTTACGCTTATTCCATGAATTTTCAGTTGTACCAGATGGATGTCAAAAGCGCTTTCCTGAATGGTTACATCAACGAAGAAGTCTATGTCAAATAACCTCCGGGCTTTGAAGACTTCAAGAATCCCTCTCATGTCTACAAGTTGAAGAAGGCTCTTTATGGCTTAAAGCAAGCACCAAGAGCATGGTATGACCGCCTTAGCAACTTCCTATGTGAGAAGGGTTTTTCAAAAGGAAAGGTTGACAAGACTTTGTTCATCAAGAATTTCAAGGGTAACACCTTACTAGTTCAAGTCTATGTCGACGACATCATCTTCGGATCAATAAACAAAGACCTTTGCGAAGAATTCTCTCTTATGATGCAAGGAGAATTCGAGATGTCCATGATGGGAAAGATGAACTACTTCCTTGGATTACAAATCAAGAAAACAAAGGATGGCATCTTCATAAACCAATCCAAGTACTGCAAGGAATTGTTGAAAAGATTCGATATGGATAGTTACAAAGTGATGTCTACTCCTATGGGATCCGGAACGTACGTTGATCAGGATCTATCCGGCATTTCAATTGATATTACAAAGTATCGAGGTATGATAGGTTCATTATTATATTTGACGGCAAGTCGGCCGGACATTATGTTTAGTGTTTGTTTGTGTGCCCACTTTTAAGCAAATCCGAAGGAATCGCATCTCACCGCCGTGAAGAGGATCATGAAGTATCTCAAAGGAACAACGAATGTCGGACTATGGTATCCAAAAGGTAGCACATGTTCTTTAATTGGTTATTCTGATGCTGATTATGCAGGATGTAAGACCGATAGAAAAAGTACAAGTGGTACTTGTTACATTCTCAGGAATGCACTAGTGTCGTGGGCATGTAAGAAGCAAACATACGTTGCACTTAGCACGGCCGAAGCGGAGTACATCGCAGCAGGAAGTTGTTGTGCCCAAATCTTGTGGCTTAAGCAACAACTCCTTGATTTCGGTATAGATCTTGGTTGTATCCCTCTCCGATGTGACAACACAAGTGCCATCAATATCACAAAGAACCCGGTCATGCATTCAAGAACAAAGCATATAGATATCTGGCATCACTTCCTTCGAGATCATGTAATAAACGGAGATGTAGATGTTACGTTCGTGGATACACACAATCAACTCACTGATATATTCATTAAACCATTGGCTAAGGAGCAATTCTTCAAGATTCGACGAGAACTTGGTATTCTCAATGAAGGTGACATCTAACCTTAACTTAAAAATTGCTTGTTGTATGTATTAGTTGCTTAATATATGTTTTTGTTCACTTTGTGTTACAAAATGCTAGTACTCACTTTTCGCCGCTTTTGATCGAAAGTTGTGTTGTAATATATGCTAACACTTTGTAAAAAAAATTGTCAAAAATATTTTTCCACATAGCCTAAAAATTGCTGCTGTTTTTTTTAAATTTTGAAATTTTTTGCCGGTTAACGGATCAGTTAACCGGTTAATGCTTCCCAGACAACAGTTCTGAGGTCACGTGTGTGTACAAATATATTTTGTTTTGTTTTTTCTTTTTATGTCTTTTGGTGTATGTGTGTAAGTCAAATGGTTCATGGTACTTACCTCTTTCCAACACCTCATAACTCATTTCCTCCTACTTTGACTCACCATAAAGCACCATTATCTCAACCTTCAAACTCTCTTCTACAAAACCATCAATACTCCATTAAAACCCACTCCACTAAAAATCTCATTATAAAATCTACTTTCAAACTTCATTATCCACTCCCACAAACCCTAATCCGAAAATCCCCCTTCAAACCCTAAACCCTAAAAGCTTCAGTTTGTCTTCAATGGCTCCCAGAAAAGGAAAGGCTCCAGTGTCAGTGTCAAAATCAAGCAGTGAAGAAGAAATGCCCATGGAAACTACCAAGAAGCGAATAATGGATTTTCGTGTCAGGGTTCGCCATCTTCTTAAGGGTAAGTATGTCAACCTGAAATCCTTTGAAACCTTTAAGTTTCCAGCTATGTTAGAATATCAGGGGATGCTTGACTTTATTGCTGATAACGGAAAAATGTATCCGGATTTGGTTAAATCTTTTATGAACAACATGTCCCTCAACTGTGATGATAAGGAGAAACACCAATTGTTTGTTGTTGTGAGAGACTGTGAGATTGGAGTTGACTTAGGCACTCTTGCAGCTTCCTTGTCTATCCCATATTCGGGTGTTTTTCTCCGAAAAGGGGTAAACCATGTTGAAGGAAAATGGGCTGACTATGACAAAATGGAATACTATTATCAGATTTGTAGGTTTCCAAAGGCAGATGTGGTATCCGGCCAACATACCTCTCGGGTACTCTGTTATGCAAAAAATTTATCTGTTGATGATCGGATGCTACACTATATTATCTGTCATGTTTCGCTGCCCAAGGATTCCAACTTGTCTCAGATCAATAATTTGGAAATACAAGTACTGTTTACTGTCAAGAACAAGATTAGAATGAATTGGCTTCCTACTATGATGTATCATCTGAAGCAACAGTTCTCTCTAAAGACAAGATTACCATATGGCTGCCTCATTTCAAGAATCTTGAAAATTACCGACATGGAAATCGGTAGAGAGCCTTTTATTGCTATGTCTACAACGGCTAATGAGATTAATGGAGTTACTATCATCAAAAACACCGACATAATTCAATGCAATGATGGAACCTACAAGTATGACGACGGATCCTCCACTTCCATCCCACCTATTCCGGAAACCGGCATCACAAATGACTTTCTTTATGCACCAAGATGTTAAACCACCACGAAACAATTTGTGCCTTCAAAAGCCTTCGGAACTTAGATTTAAGCTCCCGAAACACCACCGAGTTTGTTAATGAGGATGAGGACGGTAGTGAAGCGGAGGAAGAGGATGATGAGGATGTGTCGGATGAGTATTAAGGACCATGTTTCTATGTTTTTTTACTATGTTTCTTATGTTATTTTAAGTCTAGTTTATATTTTGGTGTTTCAAACATAAGTCCTAAGTTATTTAGGCACTTTTGGTTTCCATGTATTAAGTTTCGCATTATGTTTGTACACTTGTTGGTTATTTTAAATTATGTTTATGCTTATATGTGTGTTTGGCTTGCATGTTTACTTAATGCGTATTTCTATTCGATGCTTGTTTGGTGATTTTTCATATCTATGCTTGTTAGTCTCTTCCTTTTTGCTAATGCCAAAGGGGGAGAAGACTTTGTTTCTCTAATACCTCTCGATGCAAAATTTCTTTTGCTCCTGTCTCTATTATTTGGGGGGAGTTGTTGTCCTTAGGGGGAGGATCTTTTTAGAGAAACGTCGATCAAAGCTCTCACATAATTTTTGGTTGTCATCATCAAAAAGGGGGAAAATGTAGAAGCATGCCTTCAACCTCAAGCTTTTGGCATTGTGATCAAGCTTCATATGCACATTCGTTTTATTTCAAGGCTTGGACGCATGTGTTGAGGTATACATCAAATCTCTTTAAGATTGATATACAAGTGCTCAAGTTATCATATAATATTTTATCATGATGCATACAAACTTTGGAGTGTTTCTAAAACTGGTTTAACACTTTTAAAGCTAATGTTTTTCTGTTTTTTTAACAGATTTGGTTAACCGGTTAACGGCCTCAAAATTCAAATTTTTGTGTTAACGTTTTACATGCGTTAACCGGTTAACCATTTGGTTAACCGGTTAACACTGAATGTTTTTGAAAAAAATTATTTCTTTTCAAATTCAAATTTTTTTCCTTTTGTTATACATTTTCAAATATTTATTTTCATACTTTTTCATACCTTTTTGAATAGGTGTTTTGACTATTATATATTCTGAATTTTTTAAATTCAAAAACACCTCCTAGAATTTTCATAAAATATCACTTAATCAAATTCACTTAAATTCATATATTTTCAAATATTCAAAAGTGTTCATATTGATTCATAACATTTCATATTCATAAGTTAAACACTTGTATTGAAATTGAGAAGTGGATTTTGATCAAAGGAGAAGATCAATCTTGTATTGATATCATATATTGTATTACTCTCAAAATAACAAAGATTTATAGAAGTTTTCTATTGTGACTTGTGATCCAGGATTGTTGGACACAAGGGATAGTGCTTGCAAGAGGATTGTTCTTGCACACTAAGTTTTGTTTAGTTGTTTAGAAAGTAGGCCTCACCGGTTGATGGTGCGATAGGTTGTACGATCTAAAAACTAGTGGAAAATCTTTTTCATGTTGGAAAGGGGACTGGATGTACCTTCGGACTGTGAAGGGAACCAGGATAAATTGATGTGTCTCTTTTATTTCTTGCTTTATTGCTTTCTTATCATACACAAGTAAAAGAGAAAAATCCATCCATCAAGAAAATAATCAAGAAAATTTTATAACACCTAATTCACCCCCCCCCCTCTTAGGTGTACTCTGAATCTACAGGTTTTTCGGTTGTTTAGCATTGGAAGCGGTGATTTCAGATTCAAGATGGAGTTTTGCGGTAGTTCGATGGTTAACGGTGGTTTTTGTGGTTTCGTGCAGTTATCACTCTCTGGTTTCGCTTGGGTTCGTGAATGATTTGTTTCAGGTTCGATTTGGTGGTTATGGCGATTTCGTGCGAAATCTGGTTTGGGGTTTGTTGGTTTGATTTTCGCGGGGATGAAGGTGGCGAGTCTTGTAACGTAAATGGAGGTGGTTATGTGGTTTTGGTTGGGATTTGGTGAGGTGAAGCAGAATGGTGGTGATTTAAGAGAGGCGGATTTGATTTGGATTCTTAGATTCTATTTTTTATTTCAGTATTTTTATTATGAAGATGAAGGTTTAAGGAAAATTATTTTTCTGGTTTTTGTAAAATGTATAAAAATAAGGAAAGGGTTTGATTTGAGTGTATTGAAGCTTGAACTTGGAAGAATTTTTGCAGGGTAGTTTTAAGGTCATCCAAGCTTGTTTATTGTGGAAAATGAGAGTTAATTTATAGATGGAAGGAAGAAGGGTAAAAGGGAGATTTGGAGGAAAATTGAGGATAAGATCAAGGAGGAATATGTTGAATTTCTTATGCTGTGTTGTATGAATTTGCGGAGGAATTGTGTATGCTGCGTTTGTATAAATTGTTTGGTGTGGCTGAATGGTTTCAAAAGGTGGGGTGGTATCTTGAAAAGCTAGTTGGCATTTTATGGAAATGGTAGTGGAATATGTACGTACAAAGAGAATGGTGGATGTTGGAAAGAAAACAATTGTAGGTGAAAATTGGTATAAAAATGAGAGTAATTGTTATGTTGTGCTTATAACAAAAACGTTAACAGAAACCAAAAATACAAAATAATGATAATAATAATAATAATAATAATAATAATAATAATAAAAATAATAAAAGTTAATAAAAGTAAAAATAATAATAATAATAATAATAATAATAATAATAATAAAAATAATAAAAGTTAATAAAAGTAAAAATAATAATAATAATAATAATGGTGAGAATAATAAAAATTAAATAAAAAACTTATGATAATATAAAAAGAAAATTTGAATTTTTTAGTTTGAAAATAATAAATGCATTTTTTGGACTTTTGGTAATTGATTTTTTGTGATGAAAAATAGAAAAGGAAGGTAACAATTGGACAAAAGACCTCCACACAACACACTGCACGCACATGCACTCGACAACCTCAAAATGAACCCCGATTTCTCGCACAAACCTAAATGACATATTTTTTGGATTTTTTGAATATCGGACAGAAAGATAAAATGGTACATATTTTTTTTGGATTTTTAAATAATGATTAGACAGTAAAAAAAAGAATTGTAAGAGTATGACAAATTTGGGGTATGACAGATATAACTGTAATTTTTCAGTGTGACTGGATTTTTCTTTGAGTTGAGTGTTGTTACTATCCAACTGATTTTCTCTTAAATGAATCCCTGAGTTTTTCTGATGTGAATGGAAGATAACTTGTTAGATGTTGAAGAAACTTCTGTTATCGTGTAACTACCTCTGTTCGATCCCCTTTTCTCCGTAAATCGTGAATTTTCCTTATACTTATTTTTATTCTTTTGAATGCTTATTTTTCCTTTGTTATTGAGAATTTTCATTGGTTTTACTTGTGAAAAGGAATATTCTGTTAGCTTTTCTAGTGTGGATATTTTGTGAATCAAGAAACTTTTGTGATACTTTTGTTGGATAAAATAGTGAATTAAACTAAAATATGGTTCATGAATTTGGAAGGAAATTTGTAGTGGATAAGGACTATAACCATGGTTTAAATTGGACAAAAAATATGTTTATGGTTGTATGGAAAATGAATTGGATATGGCGTGAGTTTAGCAAGAATCCACATAAAATTGGCTATTGAAATAGATTAACTCAATGAAATACAGTTAAGGAAAATAACTTGTATAATAAATGTAGTTTAGAACTAGGACTAACAAAAACTTGTGGATATTAGATAAAGGAAACTTGGTTAAAAAAATTGTATTTAGAAATGGACTTTAAAAATGGTTTATGGACACAAATTGAGGTTTTAATGGAGTGTAAAAAATAATGGCTTTGACGATTGGTAAACATGGGCTTAGAAAACGGGCTTTGGACATTGGATAAAGTTTGGAATTAACCTGAATAAAGGTTGAGGCTTGAATAACAAATAATGAAACTTGCCCGATGGAATACCATTTAAATTGAATCTCCAACCATAAGCCTGCAATTAACTCCCCTTGATTGAACCCGGACAATACTTGAAGCATGAGATCTCCACGAATTCTACATGAACGAATGCACCAAGACCTTCAAAATAACTTGCGCTTCAAACAGTGATGGAAACTTGATTAATGCCCATAATCTATACAGGAACTAGTTGGAACACTCTCTAGTGAAGTAGAAACCGCAAACCCATAAAACAAACCAATTCTTCAAAGGACATTAATCTCAAGCCTTAGAAACTCACGTGAATGAATTTTTGTGAATGTTATGACCTAATGGAGTACGCAGATGAAATGCGAAGCAAAAGCCAATAAAGGTAATAAATACGAGGGAAAATTTTGGGGTGTTACACCTGGTTATACAAACGAATTTACATTAAAGAAGTCTTTCGACTACTTCTTTGATCTTTGAGAGACTTACTGGCGCAAATCGCCTTAGATTCTGCTTGACCGACTTCTTTCCAGGTTTGAATTGTAGTTTTAATCTGACCAACTCTCTACTTAAACCAGGAATTTCGTCATAATCCCATGTAGAGAAATATTTAAATTCCTTCAGCAACTGGATGACTTCGACTTTTAGTTGGGGGAGAGATTTGCACTAATGCAAGTTTTCCTTTTTGTTACCCCCTCTACCAAGTCAATTTTTTCAAGTAGATCATGTCCTAGCATTTTGATGTTATTTTCCAGCGGATCCTTTTTGAAACCCAAATGCTCATCATCATAGATGGCATCGAGCCTCTGGTCTCACTCTTTATCCTGAACCGTATCAGGTGACTCTGGATCAAAGTCCTTACCAGGACCTTCTTGGCATGATTCACTATTGGCTTCGACAACCATAAATTTTACTTCGGCCTCAAAATCCGCTTGCAATTTTTTTCCGACTTTGTAAGCCGAAATATTTCTTATTACTTCGAATTCATACATCGTCATTGAATTCACTTCCCTAACCTGTTGGGGTTATCCCAGATGTACCAAGGTACATAAAGTCATCTTGACCTACCACCTCTCCATCCCATCGAAAACCATTAATGGGATGTAAATGCAACAAACAATATTCTTCATCATCTAGGGTGAAAGCAAAATCGACCGGATTGCACGGGACATTGTTGACCAAGTGTTTATCAAACTGGTGCCTGTTGACATGGTTGATTAGGGCTTTGAAGTATCCTTGATCAGCCTCAATATTCTCCACAATGTCGTCTGACCTTCATATTGTAACCCTTTGGTGCATGGAAGAAAGCACAACTCTGATGCCATGAATCCACTCTCGCCCCAAAAGCAAGTTGCAATTGGCCTTCATTTCTACTACCAAAAAGACGATAGACCTTGTGATTGTTCCCACTGTTAGATCAACTTGTATGACACCAAGAGTGGTGCATACTTTTCCTTCATAATTCGACAACACAATATTGTGGGGCTTAGTGTCTGTGTCATATTTGCCGATCTTTTTTAACATAAAATGTGACATCAAATTCAATGTTGCGCCGCAATCGACCAAATTTTATTAGCTGGAACATTCTCCACCTTCCCAATAATGAATAAATGTTTCAAGTGGCTCTTCATTGCTCCATCAGGTCGTTCAAATAACGTATTATATTCTTCGACGCAACCATTGTTCATCACATAGTAGCACACCAATTTGTGTGCCGCCATCTCAGCCTATGTGTAATCACCCACTTCTTCGACTTCCATTATCTGATCAACTCCCTTGGCAAGATTGACACCACATTCACTATGATGTCTAATGAAGCCTCCGACCCATATTCGAAGTTATATGTCATTTTCTCGTCCTCCGCTATGGCTCGATCATACTTCTCTTTTGCTTCTTCTTCTTGAGAAGTGAATAATTTTCACCCTATGGGCAACTTCTCAACATATTTTGTTGCTTTATCCCTTTCGTCACTTTCGAGTGGTATGTTTGTACTTGACTCTCCTTTTTCCTTTGATTAGGATTCCCTTTGGACTTTTCTTCTTCGCTGATCCCTCCTCCATTGTGATCAAGACATGGGGTTTTTGCCTTTGTAATTCCGAGAATATAGACTGATTTGTTGGAGGATTGGAACTCTTTGCGGTAGGCAATTGAGGAACCTCTATTAACATCGAAATTTTGCCACTTCTGTCGGCCCTTTCTCTACCTTCAACATGTTTTGCCCACCTTCCTTTAGGAACTTTATTGGTTGGCTTGAAGGTGGCAGGTCTGGTACCAAGGACTTGTGTCCTTCCTCCATCTTGTCTTGATGAGGATCTCCTTGGGTCGAAGCCTTTTTGTCCAGTGAAGATTCCATGCTCACGTATCTCTTTGGCTTTCCTAACTCCTTTGAGATTTCGTGCAACCTTCTTGTCGAAAATAGCACTTCATATAAGGCATAACATCACTTATTAATTCTTCCTCTAGCATTTATGAAGGAAGTCTACAAGAGTTTCCTCTTGCTTTGGATAAGAAACCTTAGTGTGTTCCTCCCGCCTGCATTCCTCATCGACTTCCATGGTCGTGTCTTGTGAGATTTCTACCATGTTGATGTCCATATCGACATCATTAGTGAGACCCAATTTGTGGAAGTTTATCTCAAGGTCTTCAGCAGCCTTATCTATTCGATTGAAACCTTTAGCAGTCTCTTTCATTATCATCATTAAGTTTGAGTCTTCAGTGACTCCACCATCAAAGTCTTCAATAAAGTTGAAGTTATCAGCATCTCTTTTGGTGACGCCCTCAGCAACTTCGCATATGAGAGTCTCCATAACTTATTGGTCAAGATCTTCAGTAATTTGGACCAAGACAACCTCATTTGTGATGTCCTCAGTAACTTCCACCATGTTGACAACATTGTCTAAGCCTTCAGTAACTTCGACCATGTTGATGTCAGTCGGCTTGGTGTAATGAGCATCCACCACCTGTAGGGGATCATAATCGACTTTCATCTAGCTCTTGGATTTCTCCCCGAATTTGATTCTCCCCCCTGGATTGTGTTTTGAACAAGATCCCTGTAAAGAAAACATTGAGAAGTTTCATGCCCCAAGAAGTTATGATATAGACAAAAACCTCTTTTCTTTCATTGTTCTAAAGGAGGCATTTTAGCGCATGGGAGCACTATCATCTGATCGTCCTTAACTAACAAATCAAAAATTTCATCACACTTTGTGATGTCGAAAGTATAGGTTTTCTTGGGGATTTATTTTTGCGGTTCAACGGGATTTTTCCCATTTGAAGGTGTTAAAACCTTACAAGAATTAGGATAACCTTGCTTTAATTTGGCAAGATCAATTTGGCAAGATTTTTCCCATTTTCTATCTCACACTTTTTCATATGCATGCCATCTAGTATTCTTTGTGTCACTAAAATTAGCAAACAATCTCTTGAACCTTGGAATTATCGGTAGATACCACATCACCTTGGCAGGAACACCCTTGCTAGTTACACCATCATCGTCATCAACATCATTGTCGTTCTTCTTGTAGCGTGACTCCCCACACATCAGACACTCCTTCAAGTTTTCAAAATATTTCCTATATAATATGTAATCATTATGACATGCATGTATTTTGACATAGTTCAAACCCATCGTACATAATATCTTATTAGCCTCATAAGTACGGTTCGACAGTGTGTTACCTTCGGGAAACATATCTTTCAACAATTCAAGCAATTCAGTGAAATTTTTACCCGTCCACGCACCTCTTTCCTTAAGATTAAATAGTCTTAATACAACAGACACTCTTGTAAAAAAGTTACATCTCAAATACAACGAATCTTCAATGTCTCTTCACAAAGTATCTACCAATGATGTCTTCTTGAAAGCATCAACTCCAATATCACGAATGATGTCTTTTAGAGTATCATTTATAACTTCATCATCTTCAACTGTATGTTACAAAGGTCTTTTTTCTGTCGTTTCACCATGTCATATCCATTTTGTGTAATTTTGAATAATTTCATCACAGCCACAATGATTGAATATAATATCCCTATGATGTTTTTTTCTTTGTATTAAAGCATTTTTTCATATTAAAGCAATTTTACAAAAAAAAATTCCAGTGAAATCAAGAAATTGTTTCAATCCATTCTCATACTCTACACTCAATCTATTGACTTTTATCCAACTACGATTCATAATCACATAAAACTTCTAGAATAAAAAATAAAAATAGTATACATCCATAATACACAAGAACAACAGTAATGAAGAATAACAAGAACAATGATAATGGACCAAAGCAACAACAAAAACAACAACAATAATAAAAACATATCGGAGAATAATGGTGAGAGAATTTTTTTCGTTCGCTCGGGCTCCTTGGGGAATAAGTGTTATTTCGTTGACTGGAGAAGACGTGTTTTTTCGCTAGGGCTCGAGAAGTGAATGAGGTAGACACTTAGGAAATAAAAACTATAAAGAGAATAACAAGAACAACAATAATGAAAAATAACAAGAACAACAATAATGGGCCAAAGCAACGACAAGAACAAGAACAACAGTGATAGCATACCAAAGAATAATGGTGAGATAATTTTTTTGTTTGCTAGGGCTATTTGGAGAATAATCGTTCTTTCGTTTGCTGGAGAAGAAGTGTTCTTTCGCTCGGGCTCGAGAAATGAATGAGGTAGACACTGAGTGAATAAAAAATATAAAGAATTTGTATCGTGGTTATACTGAAAACGAGGTAATATATTCAATGTAAAACTTTAAAAATAAAGGCGCCTTTTTGGTTCCAAAAAGAATAATAAATTAGAGATTATATATCTCGGTTTTCCTAAAAACCGAGGTGATATATCTGACATACGTAAAATCTATGAAAATTGAAGACGTCTTTTTGGTTCCATATAAAATATAAAACTGTAGGAGCTGGTAATTGAATCTCAAACACTGAACATAATGTTATGTCGCCTTTATAAAGAACCGAGGTAAGATGTTGATTTTTTTTTGAAGTGTTATTTGTTGCAGTGGACTATATTCAAAACAAATTGCAGTATGATTAAAAATAAATTTTTCAACATTGTCAATCGAAGAAAGTAATATATTATAGATTTTTTTCTTTGATTGATAACATTGGGAAGTTATTCTAAAATATAACAATGTTTCCTTTTACCATTAAACATTGGCAAGAGGTGGAAAAAACAACAACAACAACAACAACAACAACAACATTATTGGTACAATCATGGAGAAAATTTTACATACTGAAAACATATGAGAATCAAAGAAATTTATTGGTTTGAGATTCAAGTTTTCTTATTCGAGCTTCTTTCATCCTTGGAGAAGATGAAGGACGGTGTTTGAATTTATTAGGTGAAGAAGATGAAGAATGTTGTTTCTTTGTTTGCTAGGGCGCAAAAGTTTATGAGAAATAATGAAAAGTGAATGAAACTTAACATTCTAATGTCGGAATAAATATTGTTTTAGAATTTATATCTCGTTGTTAGAAAAAATCGAGGAAAATAAATGAGGTAAACACTAGGTTCAAAATATAGTTAAATAAAATATTAGCAACATTTCATATCGGTTTTCAAGAAAACCAAGAGAAAATGTGATTTATAAAATAATGATATCATTTTAGTTCTAAATAGAGCACGAAAATACAAAAGTTGGGAATCAAAACTCAAATTCTGAACTACATGTTATATCGGATTTCTAAAAACATGAGAAATAAGATTTAATTTTTGAAAATAAAAAATAAAATGACGCATTTCAGATCATTTAACTTCGATTTTTAATTGAATGATGCGAAAACTTTATAATAAAATATTTTATTTATAACAGTATTAATGCGATAACATGTAAAAATGGTAATGGAATGGGTACGTTATATCATGTGGCAATGTACCATGATGCATGCTCTTAGTTTATGGAGACTTCAACAACTTGTTATTTTTTCATTTAACAAAACCAAACAGTTAGTTAAGTCCCTTATACTATTTGCATTTAAGTGGCTTAATATTGATCTTGTAATTCAATTTAATTTTAATGAACGATGAGATTCTTAAAATTTCTGTATTCCCTCTCAATTATGAGAATAATTGTATCAGTATACAACACATGCACTTCATCATCTTCCTTCTCCAAATTCTTTTTCCCAAAACATTCCCAAGCACACTCTCCACACCCCACAGACACACCGCACGTGTCATCTCATGCATCTCAAAACAACAAAAATCACCTTCGGTATTCGATAAACACGTCGACACGTGTCCCTATACGTGGCAATTCAACATTATCACGTGTCAGACATTGAAATTCCAAAACCATAATCACCGACACAATCCAAAGTTTTTTGCTTCAAGCCCAATGCTTCGATTCGCCTATAAAACCATCGTGTTTCACTTCATTAATCACAAAACAAACCACATTATAAAATCTTCATAGTTTTCCATTACAAAAACAACCTTAAAAACCAAAAACATCACATCTTTTAGTTTGTTTGTGAACAATGTCTCAATATCAAAACCAATACGGTACTGAAACATGTAAGACCGATGAATATGGAAACCCAGTGAACCAAGTTGATCAATATGGCAACCCTATTAGTGGCGGTGGTGGGTTAACTGGACAGGGTCATGGTCATGGTCAACAACATCATGGAGTTGATCAAACCACAGGGTATGGGACCCACACTGGTGGTGTGGGTGGTTATGGAACCCATCCTGAATATGGAAGCACCAACGTTGGAACAGGAACCACTGAGTATGTGAGAGAGGAGCATTATGTGCAACATGGAGATAAGGTGGGGGTCATGGATAAGATTAAGGATAAGATTCCTGGTACTGTACAATCAAGAACCAATATTGGTGGAACCGGGTATGGAACAGGAACAGGAACAGGTTATGGAGCAAGTGGTGGTGGCATCGGAAACACTACTCAAGAGTATGTGCGAGAGGAGCATCATGTTCATCATGGAGATAAGCAACATGGTGCTAGTGGTGGTGGCGTTGGAAGTCAAGAATATGTGAGAGAGGAGCGTCGTGTTAATCATGGAGATAAGCTACATGGTGCTAGTGGTGGTGGCATTGGAAGCACTGGTCAAGAATATGTGAGAGAGGGGCATCATGGAGATCTGAAACATGGAGCAATGGGTGGTGGCATTGGAAGCACTGGTCAAGAATTTGTGAGGCAGGAGCATCATGGAGATCTAAAACATGGAGCTATTGGTGGTGGCATTGGAAATACTGGTCAAGAGTATGTTAGAGAGGAGCATCATGTTCGTGACGATCCGAAACATGGAGCTAGTGGTGGTGGCATTGGAAACACTTCTCAAGATTATGTGAGAGAGGAACGTCGTGGCATTGGAAGCACTGGTGAAGAAGAGTATGTGAGAGAGGAGCATCGAGTTAAACATGGAGGGAAGAAAGGGATTATGGAGAAGATTAAGGAGAAGCTTCCTGGCTCTGGACACTAGATTATGATCATGCCGGTTATTGGTTAAATCTTTGGATATATGCATGTAATTAATAATAAATGTATTTGGTTTTGGTGTATTTTAAATTTTTTGTTTGAGTAATTTGCTTCATCTGTAATGTTTTTTTTATTTGTTGTGTGAATGTTTCTTATCATGTCATGTAAGATATAATAATGGATTGTATGAATGAATAATGTATATATGTTTAGTGGGTGTATCACTTCGTTGAATTGCCTTTAGTGAAATAGTTACATCTCTTATTAGTGGAATATGCTCTTAAACAAAGACATCAATTTAATTAAAGTATTACGATAAATTAAACATGAAGGATTAAATAGATAAAGATGTAAATATATTTTTAGGGTTTGATAAATTTGACGATCCAATGATGCAAACAAAGAATAAACTAAAACATCATCTTAAAGTCACTCAAAGTATCTGACAAAGGTTTGAAGTAATATAAGCAACATTTGTAAAGACAAAAAGACTTTATTGTAAAAGTATAAGGTTAAAAAAACATATTAAAAAATGTTTTGAAATTATGTGATGACTTGGAAGTGGTTAAATAGCCAGAGGAAAATATAGAAGCAATTCAGACGGTGCCTTAATAATGTGCGATGGTTAAATATATTTTTATTTCTTTTTCAAACTTCCAGATGATATTTTCATCTTCCAATCAATTAGACATAAGCGTTAATCAATTATATTATTACAAAATCCATTAAATGAATTTCTTTTTTGGGCCAAACTCATGATTATAAATAGATGTTTCATTTTTCGTTTCAAATCATCTAAAATTGTGTATTGACACACTCTCTCTCTCTAAAAATTTCTTTAACTTTCTCTCACTATATTTTTAGCCTAAATGTTTTTATGAGAAAAGTCATTTTGTGAGTAAGATCATTTTGTATTTTTGGAATGGGTAAAATTATAAAATTTATCAAAGGAGCCTTTTGTGTATACCTTGCATGAATACTGTCAAACTAGGAATTTGTTTGGGTTAAAGTTAAACCCGTAAAAATCTTTTATTTGGGATTGAGTGTGTCAGTCCATTTTTAATTTGGAGATTATCTGTGATAAAATCTTATACGTTCTTGATCAGTCCGGTGTTAAAATCTAGATAGGTTAAAGCTCATCTCTATACTTAAAAGTTTCACATATTAGTCCGGTGTTAAATCTCACATTTTTTAATTTTTCCATTCAAAATCAAGGTATTGAGCTCAAAGGTTATGAAACTTGAAGACTAACAATTCTTATGTTCGTATTTGCGGAAAGAATACTAATTTCTTCCATCCACTATTGATTGTCCTCTTCACTCTTAAGCTCACTATAAAGAAAAGACGCAAACACATACATCTATCATTTTGTATATTGTGATTTAATATCTAACACCATTTCCTTGGGGGTTTGTGAGTCTTTCCTACTAGAAGCTCTCAACGTATTATTGAAAACTATCAAGATCAATTATTGGGAATAGGACTAAGTCATTATTGACTGGAACTGTATAATTATTAGTGTTCTTCTTCTTCCTTTTAATCATTAACTTCTACAAGTTATCTTGCGCATTTTATTTTCCACTACTAAGCTTTCAAATACACTTTCTCATTTGCCTAAGTTATCTTACCTGATCAGAAGGACCTTCCAGCAATTTGGTGTAACAGTCAAAGAATGGGGAGAAAGGGGGGTGTATCTGCAAGGCACTCCGATGTCAAAGTCAATAGAGGTACAATGAAGTAGGTAAGTTAATAGAATGAATCAGAATACCTGACCCTTTAGTGAAAAAGGGTTTTTATAGAGAGCCCCCAGCGCTGGGCCAAGGTCCTTCCTTGGGCTGGATTAGCTAGGCCCAAGGAAGAACTACCAAGGAACGCGTGAGGAGCGTGAAGACCTAGTTGAATGGTCTGGTCCTTGGTTCAACTGCCCCTATCTTTCAGGAGATAAAGGGGGAATAACTGGGTGACGTGGCAAGTGGATTGACAGACATGTTCCTTGCTAGCTCTGAATGCATGCCCGACGTATGGGGTGTTTGCCCGACTGTTAGGCGACCCTACCCGTCTGCCAGGCGTTACTGCTCGAGTATATGGGCATCTGCTCGACTTGTTGGGCCGTAGCCTAATACAGTCCTGAGACCCAGTCCGGAACACTTTCTAATTTGCCTAAGTTTTTAAAACCACGTTTTCCCAAACAACACAACTCACCTTCCCTCTTGTGTGTGAAGTTTCAAGTCCAACAAGTAACATTAGAAAGTTAAAATCTTGAAATTTGGAAAACGTTAGTCAATGGTCCAGTTTTCCCTACTCATTAAGTAAATGATGAAATATTATATAAACTATTTTTTTTCTTTAGACCAAAGGGGAAATGTGAAATATTGTCAAGGAAATGTGGGATATTCTTAAAACAATATATGAAATTTATCCGAGTATCAAACAAAAGAAGATGAACACACGAGATAAAGGGATAATCATGAATGTTTTTCTAATTATACAAGTTTTGATAAGTTTGCTAGAAGCCGTGTTACTAACAAAAATCCTATCATTAAGAATTGGAAGTTTCATCCAACTCTTAAATCAATAGATAAGAGCCTTCGTGAATTTTAGAAAAAATCAAGAATGAATGAAATTGTATAGAAGATGAAAGAACCAATTCAACTACTAAAACTTGAGGGAATCCAAACTGAAGAATCGTCATCCTCATCTTACTCTTATCATGCAACTCCTACACAATCATTCGAAAGAACATACTCAGTAGTTGAACGATCTTCGAAAGATTCAATGTCGAATGAAGGATCCTTTTATTCAAAGAATGATCAAAAGAAGATGAAGAATTTGCTTCAACTTGTTGAACAAATAATATGAGTAGAAAGAACAAACCTTGGGGAGAAATCTAAAAGAATCATCTTCCAATGACACACATCACTCAAACACAAGACCAAGAGAACTTTCACACTTCCTCTCTTTCACAACCTTGAAATTTTAAGATCTCTTGCTTAGTTCTTTCTTGACTCAACACTTCAATTGAGATTCTACTTCTTATATCTAATGAAGTTTGATATATAACTTCTTTGATAAACACCATCATGAGAGGGTGCTTGATCATAGATCCTCGAGGACTCCACTAAAGGCCGCTTGGCATTAGGTGTTGTTAGCATTAAAATCCCTAATGATCATCAGTAGATGATTGTACCTGCAAACATATACTCCTTAATCCAAACCTCTAAGGAAAAGTGAACGTGACAATCTTCCTCTCTTTGAATCAAAAGCTTTGAGACTCCACAGTTGCATTCTGGTAGTGGGTGAATCTCTTCTAAATCATCAAGAAGACTTTTGAGTTGAGTATAGAACTCAATAATAGTAACATCAAATTATTTCTACCTCATGTATAGAATTTTTCATAATTAATTAATATGGTATGTGTTTCTTTATGAAAACACTCGTCTAAATGAGGCCACACACCCTTAGTTGTTGATGCATTTGAAATGTTTCCATGTAGACTAGGATATGTTTAATTGATTATCCAAGATATCACCATGGAATCAACCTATTCCCATAAATATAAATCTTCGTCCTTTTGATGGTAGTTTTTTTATGGTACCATTAATATAGCGGAACTTTGTCATCACATAGAGAGTCATTTTCATTGAACGTGTCCATGTTCGATAATTATTTTTTGGGTTAAATATGTTTAAGGTCCCTATAAATATCTCAACTTTAAGGATTGGTCCATCAAAATATTTCCTTCAAACATTGATCCTGCTAAAGTGTTATGTTTCTAACTCTAGTCCCTCCCGTTAATTTAAACTAATGGAGGGTTATGTGGCACGCCAAGTGTGTAGAAATGCCATGCCAACTATGTAATCTTCCTTATCCACCTCTGAAATGATTTTTGAGTTTATTTCTACTCACATATCACTTCCACGAAGTAAATAAAAAACCTTAATCTTCTTCTTCCAAAAATCGTTCCTCACTCTTCATCTCTTCTCTCGTCTCTTTCCTTTTCCTCTCGTCTATTTCAGTCTCCTCCTTCTATCTTGTCATGTCTTCTTCATCCAAGGTTAGCAAAATCGTGTCACAGCATTCCAATATTGCTACCAACAGTGAAGGGAAAAAGTGTGGATGCAAGGGTACCTTGATTTCATACATGTGCAAGAAGGGAAAGAATCAAGGAAGATTGTTTTGGAGATGTCCTTTTTGGAAGAATGAGGGTACTTGCAATATGTTCATTTGGGATGATGAGTTTGTTGTAGGGAAGGAAGATGTTAAAGTGGCAGAATCAGAATGCAACAAGGATGAGAGGGATATGCAATTTGTGGAAACCTTTAAGAAGTTTTATGAAGCATCAATGAAGAAGAAACATAGGTTGAAGATGAAGCTAAAGACAGAGAAATTTTATGGAAAGATGAATACCACATGTGTTGTAATTTTAATGTTGGTTAACATGTATTTTATTGTAAGATGTAATTGTTGAATTGAAATAAGTTGTCTTAATGATATGTAATGTTGTTTTGTTATGAACAAGCCCTTTTTGTAATATTTTGTTATTATGAAATGTGCTATAAATTTGGTTAAGTTATGATATATAATTTTAAGTTGGTTGTTGTTTTGAAATTTCCTATCAATTGATGTCATTTGTTGATACAATTGTGTGAAATTGTTGTATTGTTTACAACAGTCAATTACCAATAATGATGTGAACATAAAAAGGCCTATAATTATGGTCAATAATGGTTGTAATAACAGTAAGAAGATTCCAAAATACCCAAAGTGTTTTCATTTCTTTGCATACCAAAATATTGAAACAGTATAACAAAATATCATATTGTATATCAATACATTATGAACATACTTTATAAGGCTTGATAAGTGCTCTTGTGATAGAACTTATGAACATACTTTATAAGGCTTGATAAGTGTTCTTGTGATAGCACTTATGAACACACTTTATAGGGTCATCTACCTTCCTATGTATGGCAGCCACATCATGCCTACAAGGAATACCTACAATCTCCAAATAATTACAAGAACAAGTTTGTTTTTCCAAGTCTACCACAAAGTTGTCTGTAAACAACACATGAGTTACTTAAAATGTCAACTTACCAGCATATGTAGTTGTCCAACTATCACTATTTTCTATCTCCCTATCCAATATCCTTAAGAGGTTTCTCATGATAATTCCCTTATAACCCTCCACCTTTTCCTTAAGAGTAGAAAACCTCCCCCATTAAGTAATTTTTAATCCACTCAAGCATTATTATGATGGGTTTGTCTCTTTGTAACAATATTGTTGCATTAAATGGCTCCCTCAAATTGTTCATTAAGACATCACATATAGAAAATATTGGAAAAGTATGCTTACACAATTTTTTATTTGGAATTTCTTCTATCCACTCATAGGCATCCAAGCTAACCTCTTTAATCTTTAACATCTTTGCCTCATGTGCTTCATAGTAGGTAGCTTTTGCAGCAGCCATCATAAGATCTTTAAACAATGTCCCTCCTCCAAATTTCTTCTTAAAATTTGCATAAAGATGCCTTAAACAAAGCCTATGTTCATATGTTGGATACTCCTCCACAAAAACCTGTACTAGACCCTATTCAAGAAAAAAATTATCACATTAATACAATGTATTAACATCTGGAAATTAAATATATAATTAAACTAAGATTACATTTTACTGGTCATAAATGAAACACCACCTTCCATCACCTATATCTTCAATTAGAAACATCATAAACCAGCTCAAAGAATCCCTTTTCTCCATCTCAACCACAACAAATACAATTGGTAGGTATTGATCGTTAGGATCTCTCCCAACAATAATCAAAAGAATTACACCATATTTGTGTTTCAAATAGCAACCATCCAATCCAATGAAAGGTCTACATGATCTTGTCAAAGCTTTCTTAGTGCCGTCTAGGGACATATAGCATCTCTCAAATCTTGGACTCAACTCTTCACTTGGAGCACTAGTATTTATTTTAAAAGTATTACCGAATAAAGCCCTTCTGAATTCAACACCATAAGACTATAGAAGGCTAAATTGCTTTCTTAAGTAACCTTCAACAATGGCTCTTACAATCTGTCGTGCCTTACATGTTGGGATTCATGTTGCATACATTTTCCTTAAATCAGCTACCACCTCACTTAATCTCATCTTAGAATTATTCTTCAAACCATCAACAATCACTTTAGCTGACCATTCTTCTCAAACATTACTGTTAAAATACTTCCTTCCACATTTGTGTTTTGCATACAAGGTTTTAATTCTAAATGTAATGGAGGTGAGCACCCTACAACATAACACAATATAATCACATTTTTTCTTGTCCTTACACGCAATCCTACATCTATTTGAGTCATTTATTTCAAACTTAACCTCCCTACCATTCAACACATTGTGTTCTAAAATAGCATCTTTGAATTTCCTTAAAGATGAAAACTTCATTCCAACTTTGAACATATAATCCTTACACAATGTATCATCCTCATTATACCTCAAAACAAAAGGCCTTTCATCACAACTATCATCATCACCACCACTTCCAGCTTATCAGTCATATATTCACCCTCAATCAAATGTTCCTTACCAATCTCTTCAGTTATAAATACTTTTTCTCTTCCTGAGTCTTGCCCTCTTCAGTTTTAGGATTTTCATTTTTGCGTTCTACATCAGCCCTAGTGATAGTCACATCAATAAGCTCTTCCTCAAAACCAACCATTCTGTCTTCTCTTCACTATCTTCAAAATGCACATCTTCCATAAAATCATCACTAGAATCATCACTTGCATCACTCAAAATTGTCAGTATTGACTTCATATTTAACTCTTTTTCCTTTCTCTAAATATTTACCCATAAATGTATCCTCTCCCTCAACTTTAGGCTCACAATAAATCTCAACATCACACTTATATCCTATTGCATACAAGGCTAACTCATGTGCATACCCATCATCCCTAAATGGTTTTAATTCTTCTTCAAGCAATCCTCCATCTTGCATCTACCACATCTTAACAGAAGTATGATCAAACTCTGGTTCAAGTACTTATACTAAGTCACATGCCTCAAAGAAACTCCAATAATCTGGATCATGGCAACTAAAGGCATAGACTTCCCCACCCTCGTATTTTAGGTTATTGTCTTTTACAAAATTACCCTTTTGTGTAAAAAAACAATCTTAAATTTATCCATTACCATGTAGACATAAATTAACCTAACTTTAATACCATTAACCATTTATTAACCAAACACAATAACCCTAATTTTTTATAACCCTACAGTTTCCTACTAGTAACATTCAAATTAGGGAAAAGATTTTTTACAAATTATACAACATAAACCACAAAATGTATACTTACTTTAACTTAGACTAACCCTAATTTTTAATCATAATAACAAAATGCATTTAGGTCAAGCTCTTTTTTACCACTAATACAACAAAAACACTAATACAATACCTCTTGTTTGGGACCACTATGAAAGAATACAACAATGGCAGACAAAGTTACTCACCTAGGGTCACCACTACTACGATACGCACGATGACTCATTGGGACCATTTCAACGGTTGCTTTTTTCCTTGAAATAAGTGAAACCAAGTAGAAAAAGGGAAAGAGTCCTTCTGCTATGGCACAAGTGGAAGAGTATAAATGGCTCTTTGAATTACAATTGACTATTTATATATTGGTTTTTACACAAATTCCACCGTGGCATAAATAAAAAATCGTCATCATATGAAATAACACACTTGGCGTGCCACATCACCTTCTATTAGTTGAAATTAATGGGAAAAACTAAAGTTAGGAACGGAAAAATGTAGGAGGATCAATATTTAAAGGAAAATTTTTGAGAGCCTAATCTTCAAAGATGAGATATTTATAGGGACCTAAAACTTATTTAACCCTTATTTTTTTCATTTAGCTTTGCATCAAAATGAAATTTTCTTGAATTATCCAAGCAACAAAGATGATATTGGGAGTGACTTGTAATGTTTTCTTGTCATCTATAACATGACCATAATAAATAAAATAAAATATAAATGAGCAGAAGAGATCTCACAAATTATTCCTACCTCTCTCCTCCAGTTATCTGATAAAGAGATCAATAGCTATATTAACTTTAATCTAGGTTTTTACCAAAGAGATACACGTAAAACGTAAGAATGAAAAAGGGAAAGGAAAGTCTTCATAAAAATATTCTCCGCCTTCAAAGAGGCAACACTTAACTTTAAATACTAACAGTTAAAACCCGAAAAGATAGCACTAATGGGTCAGGCCCAACAGGAAAAACAAAATAAAAATTAAATCATTTTATAATCCTTCATCCAAGCAGGCTACCTTTTAATTTGATTGGGCTTACCATCAGTACTATCCAGCCCACTATCAACCATGTCCTCAAGGTTGGACCCAAAACTAGTGTTGGGTTTGTGGAAAGAACCGGCCCAATATGGAGAATGAAGGTTGGGGCGGTAAGATGTCATAAGTGGAGAATGGGAAACAGTTGGAGTGCAACGCAATGAAGGAGAGAGAGACCGTGTTGCGTGTGGTCCAGGTGGCGGTAAGGGTTGGTCACATCCAACCAGCTCATTGGTAAGAGGGGTAGTATGTGGAAGCGTGTGGGGGAGTAAAGTGGCAGGTTGGAACGAGTTCCTAGGAGGTGAGATGAAGGGCTCTGATTGTGTTTTAGCTTGAGTAATAACATCACACGGTGCAAAATGGTTTCCCTTGTATCCATTACAAAACTTTGTGTCAGTCAAAGAAGATATGGCTTCAGTGTTGGGATAAGAGTTAACCACATGGGAGTGTAACTCATTATAGTGAATCTTTGGGTCATTAAGCTTTATATCTTATGAAACCAAAAAGTTTTTTTTCCTCTTCTTCTCTCAAAGTCTCTGGATTTTCGTTCACCATTCCGCCTTTAGCTTCCAAACTCGCCTCTTGTTCTCTCACACTCTCCTTCCTCATTTCATTTCTCTGAGTTTGGTTGTGAAGTGATTCTTTTTCATGGTGGTCGAACACAATAGGGATTAGGGTGAAACTCATAGTTGAAATGGGACCATGGAAAGCACGAAGTTGGGATACATGGAAGGCAATATGAATCTTCAAAGAAGGAGGAAGTTCTAGGTGATAAGCCATTTTTTCGATCCGGCGAACAATCTTGAAGGGTCCGTAAAAGCGTTTGGAGATTTTGTTAGAGACACAGCGGTGCACTGAAACTTGTCGGTATGGTTGAAGACGGAGTAACACCATATCACCATCAGCAAAGGTAATATCACAACATTTTTTGTTACTATGATCTTCCATGAGTTTGCGGCTACGCTCAAGATTTCTTTATAAAATTTTAAGAAGCTCATTTCTTTCATGCAGGGAGAATCCACGGTTTCTAAGGAAGAAGAACCTGAGTGATATTGTGGGAATGATGGTGGTGTGAGTCCATAAAGAGCCTCGAACGGGGACATATGAATGGATCTATGGAGAGCAGTGTTGTGCCAATACTCAGCCAAGTGTAAGTAGTTAAACCATTGCTTCGGTTTTTCGCTTGTAAAACAATGCAGATAGGTCTCTAAGCATCGATTAACTACCTCTGTCTGACCGTCTGTTTTAGGGTGGTACGCAATGTTTTACTTCAAGGTGGTGCCTTGAGAACGAAATAACTCCTTCCAAAAGGTGCTAACAAATATTGGATCACAATCAGAGATAATGGTTTTAGGAATGCTATGCAACCGACAGATCTCTTCTTAAAATCTCAAGGCTAGGTCCTTTGCAGAAAACTTGGTGGATAGTCCAATGAAATGATAGAACTTTGTTAATCTGTCACAAATCTCCCAGATCACAGTTTGTCCAAAGGAAGAAGGTAAATGAGTAATAAAGTCCATTGTTAGGTCTTCCCATACTTGACTAGGAACTGGTAGAGGTTCTAGAAGACCTTGTTTTCTCTTTGATAAGTATTTATTTTGTTGTCATACCATACAGTTCTGAATAAACAGCTTTGTATCTTTGTAGATTCCAGGCCAGAGAAAAGAAGAGGACAAACGAGCCAAGGGTGGTTGGAGTCCTGAGTGGCCAGCAATGGGTGTGGAATGATATTCAGTCAAGATGTTGAGGCACAACTCTTCCACTTGAGGTATGTGTAAACATCCCAAATTTTCCCTCACTTTTTCTCACACCATGGCTTGTGATCTTTCATTTTTGCATTAACATAAGCATACCATCTCATATTGCATATTTGTTTCACTGTATAGTTCCATTTCATCTACATCTAGGGTTTATGATCTGAGCAATCCAAGAAGTAATCTGAGCCATCCCAAAGGTCTTGAAGCTTTCCAAAAGGTTCCATGTGTGTTCCATGATCATAATATGCTTCCCAAAGTTCATGAAAGTCAAGAGATCACAAAGAATGGCAAAGGCATAGAGGCAGAGCTAGGGTTTTCCTACACAGATGACCAAAATTAGGGTTTTGGTTTTAGAGGCCTTAATCCTAAAATTTTTTGTCATTCTTATTTCTATTGGTCTTAATATGTTATAAGGATCACGTGTAACAAATTTGATGAAGAAATTCATTGTGGAAGTCATCTGATCATTGGGAAACTTCTTGAGCAAGTAAAGTCAAAATCAGGGCATCTGAGGCCCCCATCAAGAGCACAAAAGGGTCATCATCATCATTTTGAGTCTCTATGATCTTTATTTGACCTTAGAAGTGGGTGGAAGTTCACAAAGTTGAAGAATTTTGGGCCAAATGCAAACTTGCTATTTTTGGAAATGACTTGTAATTGAAACTTTCCATTTTGGGAAAGATTTTCAACCTATTCTTTCATGACCAAAAATGCTTCAAATGAAAAAAAATTGGGCATGAAAGTTGTAGATTATGTCTTCCCATTTTCAAAAAATACTAGAACATGTCTTGATTCATCCTAGAACTCAAGATATGGCCTATCAAAGTTGGCAAAAATCCTATAATTTTCAAGTTCATGCCAAAGAGGATTTTTTGCAAATTCAAGTTTCAAGCCATTTCATGACCTCTAATTGATTTCTAAACATCATACAAACATAGTGCAATGCATTTGAACCAAGATTGTACCTTGGATTGCAAGATTCATCAAGACATTTTCACAAAATTCTCAAAGAGGGAAAGTTGCAAAACCTCTTGGAACCTTTCATCCACTTGTGCCAGCTCATGTAATCTGATCCTATGGCCATCCTTGATGCAAGTTAAGGCCAAGACACCCCTTTGAGCAGCTCTGACCCGTGCCATACCTCCAAGTACACAAAATTGACTTTTTTGCAAAACCTCTCATACCAATCAAGCTGTGCCACACCAACTCTCTGAACCAATCACATTTGTTTATACAAACCTCAAGCACTCCAAAGCATAACACAAGCAAGCCTGAAACCTCTTACAACTCAGAATCACCAAAATCCTCAAAAATCTTCATCTCTTCGATTCTCTCAACACAAGCCACAAACCTCAAAACTCTTTGCACCATTCAATCATACACGCCCTCATGATCACAAAGCAACCCTCACAATGACCTAAAAGCCTCTCAAACAAGAGCACGATTTATGGTGCAACAGAACTGAACCTTCATAACCAAGCCATTTAAACTTGTTCTAAGCATTGCAACATCATCAGGGAGTTCATTGGAGGTGGATTGAACAAAGAAAGAGGCCAGAAAGCTCAGAGAGTGAAAGCTTCAGCTCAGGTAGCCATCTCAAACTTTTTTTCCAGAAGCTTCATTTTATATTCTAGAAATGTTCCCCATGTTCCCCTGATCACACTGCACTTGTTGTTTTTAAAAATGGTGAAGAAATGAGCATGAACCGTATCTCTGAAATTTTTGACCTAAAAGAAGTTTGCTTCGATTCATACTGGTTTCTGAAAATAAATGAATTTTTATGATGGATTTTTGTTCTATGTTGTTTGATGATCATTTCTGGAGATTTTGGTGAAGTTTCATAGCTTAGGGAAGAAGTTGGGATGAAGGGGTGACCGGAGAAGATGACCGGAGCTTGCTCCGGTCACCTGAGAGTGTTTAAGGCCTTAATTAGGGTTTAGTCCCAGTTTGAATCTCCATCTTTAGATCTTAGGTTTACCGCGCGGGTGAGTGGCTCAGATTCGTCCATTAGCCCTAATTATAATTAATTAGTTTAATTAATTCAGATTAGCCCAGATTAGATCCTAACCACATAATCACGCGCCAGTCAATTCCCTCCACCCCAGTTCAAATCTTGGCCCTTGGATCTGCATACTTCCATTTTATTTTATTTTTATTTCATTCTCTTTGCATTTTCTTTCTCATTTTATTTAAAATACCAAAACTTATCAAAAAAATATGATCTTTTGCATTTCTGATCCAAATAATTTTCTTAACCCAAAAATGATTTTTATTTTTTGTATTTAAAATTATTTTTAAAATACTTAAATGTTATTTTTAATTAATTAATGGATTTTAATTAATTAAAAATGCATTTAGGTTTCTAAAAATCACCAAAAAATTCATGAACCATTCCAATACATTTAGAAAAATATTCAAACTCATCATACAAATTTCTTTTTAGGTTTAATCATAATTTCATAATTTTCTTTTAATTAGGGTTCATAATTTTCACATTTTTCAACCCTAACTTGAAAAATTCATTTATGCCTAACCATGATGAGTTTGAACTTGATTCTTTTTGCATTGTTTCACATATTGCATATAATTTCTAGGTTATTTACCTCATAATTGTATCTTGCATTGTCAATTTGATTTGCATTTTACCTTTAGAAGCACCCAAAAACCCTAGCAAACTTAGAAAATTCATAACTCTCACTAGGTTAAGCTTCTGACCTTCTCCTTTGGGGTTTGATCTTGTATAGGTTTAGGATTTGTTTGAGTTTGATTTCAAATTTTTATCATGATGTATGCTTCTGTTTTGGTCATTTGCATCTCATACATTCATAAAACCCTAATTTCTCATGTTCATTTGCATTCATCTTTGCATATCATCATCATGTGAACTTTCCATGACATTTCAAACATTTAAATGACATCTTAGACATATTAAGACATGCTTGAACATTGCTTGATCATTTCTTCATTCATTTGCTATGCTTTGCATCCATTACATTTCGTGAACATCCATGTGTTTTCAAGCTTCTAAACATGCTTTCATTGCATCTCATCTTTGTATGATCATTCATATGCATCTTGTATGACTTTGCATCACCTCATAATGCATTTACATTGCACATTCACTTATGACTTTGGTCTTTGCATCTCATTTCATTTCATTTCCTTTTGCCTTATGTCTTATGCATCCATACTAACATTTCAGGAACTTTTGGGTAAGTTATCTGGGAGGTGAATTTTCCTTCACCTCTCACTTCTTCTTTCCTTTTCATATGCATTCTTACTTGTCTTTGAAGTGAATTTGTTTCACTTATGTTCTTTCCTTCTTACTTTCCCTCTTCTAAGTTACTTATCTTCTTCAGGAAGTAAGTAACTTATTCTTCTTCTTCTTCCTTCTCTTTTCATCTGCTTCTTCCATTGGTGTCCTTGAAGATCCTTTCTCTTAAGCCTAACAAACCATAGGATATCCAAGCATGATAACTTTTAGGGTTGTATATAGTCCCCTTAGTCTTTTACCTTTTGTTGCTCCCACCAAATGACACCCAAGGTCAGAAGGGGTACAGAGGCGAACGGTCGGTGAAAGAGGAGAGAACACACAAGGGTGAACTCAAAAGAAAAGAAAGAGTCGTCAGCTAGGCATTTTTATCCCGAAGGAAAGGTAATGTTGCATAAACCTAAGAAAAGATGGACAAGACGGTCGCGAACCAGAGATACTGAGAAAGGGGGTTGGTTACAACCTAGGAAGGTATTAGCACCCAGATTGTCCTCCGTACTCGACGGGATCCACGCTTGAAAGATTTGTGTTTCAAAGGGGTAGTGTCAGTGCAATTTGTGTATCAAAGCTGGAAAAAATGCAAGTGTCAGTGTAAAAGAAATGTGAAGTGAAGTATATGAAGTGTCAGTGTAAGAACAAGAGTGAAATGCTCAAGATAATGAGGCTAAAAGAATAATGCTGGAAGGAGGGGGAATATACAGAGACTTTTGTTCGATAACTGTTAAGTTATGCCTACGTATCCTCTCGTGCAATAAGGAAGTCAGAACACCATAGTTCGACTCAAAGAGACTGAAAGATAAATTGACTTGTGAACTGCTTACTTGTCTATGCTCAAGTGTATGACCTGTCTGGCTCAGGTGCAAACTGTCTTGCATTAGACGGAAGAAGCGAGTTCTCGTTTGTGAGTGAATGAGGTGAGAAAAGAATCCTGGAGGAGACGATTATTGTTTGTTTTTGATGTTTTCAATCTTTTATTTATTTTGAAGTTTGTCATAAGTTGATGAGCTTAAGTCTAAACCAAGGGTTAGTAAACTCATCAAATCTTCCCTCTGATTAGGGGTAATGAGAATACCTTAAGTATGAAGTAAACGCCTCACACTTAATCACCATGATGTAGGATTAAGATCATTAACCTACTTGCATTTATTTAGATGTTTTTGTTGTTTTTGTTTAGTGTTAAGTAATGAGTTTAAGCCATAATCAAGGATTTAATGGACCCATTACACCATCCTAATAGAAGGATAATAGATGAGAACATTTAAGCTGAGGAAAGCTCCTCAACTTAATCCATGATTAGGGATTAACCTCATGACCTAACAAAGCCTTTATTAAATGGATTTTTTTAGTTAGTGATATGATTAAGAAATGGATTTTATGGTTTGTAAGACAACTTGAGGGGGACTTGTCCATTAACACTAGGGTTAGTCCTTCTTGACCAGTTAAGGAAGAATTAGAACCCTAATGCAAGGCCCAAGTTACAAGCTTAATGTCCTGATGATTATTATGTGAATTGATTAAAGGAGTTAAACACATTGAGGGTTTAACACTTAGGATCAAAATTATACACTCCATCCTAATAGAAGGATACAAGTATAATCCTAATCACAAAGCCTTAAAACCTTTAAGGTTTAGTCCTTGATTATGAGATGAGAAGGGAAGACACAAAGATGACCCAAAGGAAAGAGTCTAAGGGGGACTAAACAATCCTAAAATGTTGTCATGCTTGGAAGTCCTAGGGTTTGTGAGGCTTAAGAGGAGAAATCTTCAAGGAAGCCACCAAGGAGAAGCAAGATAGAAAAGAGATGAGATGAGAAGAGAAAAGAGGGAAGAGAGGCACAAGTGAGCAAGCTCACTCAAAGACAAGTAAAAATTCAGCAAGGATGTAAAATGATAAGGTGAGAAGAGGTAGGAGGTGAAGGCAAATCCACCTCCCAAACAAACTTGCCATTAACCTGAAAAGTTAGTACAAGATGCATAAGGGAAGAAATGAGATGAAACAATGCATATGGGTGGGCAAATGCCAAAGTCAGAAACATACACATGATGCAAATGATGTCAAGAGATGGTGCAAAGTCATACAAGATGCATATATGTGAGCATACAAGAGAATGGATGCATATGGAGCAAGCTTTGAACCATGAAAGTTCATGAAAGTTTATGAAATGCAATGAAGGTATGACATGTAAAATGAATGATGCAATGATCAAACATGATTCTAATATGTTCTAAGATGTCTTATGAATCATGTGGATGCACAAAATGTCATGGCAAGTTCTTGAATGCAAGCATATGAGAGATGGATACAAATGAAGGCACAAATTAGGGTTTATGCATAACATACAACACAAAATTCAAAATCAGAAGCAAATGACATGATAAAAAAATTGAAAATGGGATCAAAGAAGCCTTAACACTACACAAGTTCACTGCCCAAAGGAGGGGACCTAACTTTTAACCTAATGGGAGTTATGATTTTCTCAAGTCAACTAGGGTTTTGGGATACCTCACAATGAAAAATGCAAAACAAATTGAAAATGAAAGATATATTCAAACCAATTTTACCCTAGAAACTACATGATATGAATGATGCAATGCAAGAAGAACCATCATCAAACTCTTCATGGTTAGGCAGAATGAATTTTTCTAAGTTAGGACCAAAATATTGCCTTTAAATAAATTTAATTCCAATGAAAAAGGTCAAAATAGGTCAAGAACCAAAAATAAATTTGTTTTGAGAGTTTGATCATGTTTCTAAATGTTTTAAAATGCAATGTGAATTTTTTTGGTGATTTTTAAATACCTAAATGCATTTTTAATTAATTATTTTCCATTAACTAATTAAAAATAAACATTTAAATGATTTAAAAATAGTTTTTAATGCAAAAAATAAAAATAAAAATATTTTTGGGTTCTGAAAATTAATAAAAGGTTTGACAAAAATTTTCAGAATTCTTTAATGTATTTTGCTATTTTTAAAAATTCGTACAAATTAAATACAAAACAAATAAAAATGAAAATGAAATTAATGAGAAAATGAGAAAGTCAGCTAATCTAAAGGCCAGGATTTAAACCTAAGGGGGCGGGAATTGACTACGCGCGCTATCCATCGGCCAGAATTCAAACTCACTTAATTATGTCATTAACCCTAATCCTGAGCCCTAATGACTTTCAGATGACCGGAACAGTGTTCCGGTCATCTTCTCCGGCCAACCATTTTTTCAATCTCACTCAATACACATCAAAACTTCATCAAACTCTCCAGAATCAAACTTTGAACATCATTAAACATAAACCCCACAACAAAAATCATTTATTTTTCATGAATCAAGAGAAACAAACAAAATCATTTTTACGGGCAAAGTTTCAGACAGTCAGTACATGCTTATTTCTTGGCCATTTTCAAAACCAAACACATCAGGATGATCCGTGAAACTCATAGAATCATTCTATAACAAGAAATCAAAGTTCTGGAAAAAAATTTCTTGAGCTCACCTGAACCGGAGCTTTCACTTTTGGTACTTTCTGGCCAGGTCTTTGCTTCAAATCAGCTTCAATGATCCTCCTGAAGAGTTTGTGATGCTTGGTTGGAGTTTATATGTCCTCTATGTGAAGTTTGCAGAAGCTCAGGTCAATGGGGGAGGAAAATCGTGTTTTTGATATGGGAGGTTTCAGAGCAAAGTGAGGGTTGGGAAATGATCAGAGGGTCCTGGTGAGTTGTTCTATGGAGTTTGTTTTGGAGGTTTGAGGCTTGTGTGAGGAGATTCGAATGAAAATGCATAAGAGAGGATTTTGGTGAATGTTGTGCTATGAGAGGCTTAAGCTTGTGTTGTGTTGTGTGTTGAGTTGCTTTTGGTCCATGTATCATGTTTGGATAGGTCAGAGAGTTGTTGGTGGCCTATGTGATTGGTATGGGCAAGTTGCCAAAATGTCAAAAGTTGGTGTACTTGAGGTATGGGTCATGGTAGGCCAAGGACAATGGGGTGTCCTGCGCAGCAAGGATCAAGGGCAACCATGGAATTCAGATTGAGGCCAATGAGCAAGTGGATTGAAGCTTATGGGTGTTTTTGCAAATTTGTCCAACTTTGGCCCCTTTGGAAATTCTTGAAGTTCAAGGCACCAAAATGCATAATTATTGGGCCAATTCTGATCTTTAGAGGTCACATGAGAATGTTGTGAAGTGTTTGTGCACATTTGAAGCCTTTAGAATGCCTTATCATACCATTTTGCAAAATGCCTCTTTGGTGTAAAACATGAAATCATGTGATTTTTGCCAACTTTGCCAAACCATAACTTTTGATCTAAAATGAATTAGGATGAGTTCTTGTACTTTTTGAAAATGGGAGGATCCAATCTACAACTTTCATGACCAAAGATTTTTCATTTGAAGCATTTTTGAATCAAAAAGAGGAGGTTGAAAAACTTTCCCAAAATGGCAAGTTTACATTACAAGTCACTTTCCCAAAATGGCAACTTTGCAAATGGCTTGAAATTCTTTCAATTTTGTGAACTTCTAACCTCTTCTAAGATCAAATAAAGATCATACACATTCAAAATGATGGAGAAACCCCTTTGGTTGGGTGATTGAGGGCCTCAGATGCCCTGATTTTACACTGACTTGCTCAAGAAGTCATCTTGTGATCAGATGCCTTCCTCATTGAATTTCTTCATGAAAATTGGCATGCATGATCCTCATATCATATAGAGACCAATAGAATCAAGAATGACCAAAAAATTTGGAGCTATGGCCTCTGAAACCAAAACCCTAATTCTAGGTTATCTGTGCAGTTAAGCTTGGCTCTGCTTCCATGCCTTCCTCAGTTCTTGTGATTTTCTGACTTTCTTGACCTTGGGGAGGATGTAATATGATGCTTGAACATACATGGACCCTCTTGAGATGATTGAAGGCCTTTGGAGTGGCTCAGATGGCCCAGGGATGGCTCAGATCACAAACCCTAGATGCAGATGACTTTGAATCAATGCAGTGAACAAAAATGCAATATGGGATGACATGATTGAATCTATGCAAATGAAAAGAATCACAAGCCATGGTGAAATGAGTGAGGGCAAATTTGGGGTGTTTACAGCTGCCCCTATTCAAGCATGAGTTAGCTGTGCAGGATGTAAGCAACGGCTTAACAGGCAAACAAGATAACTTGTGGTTGAATATCAAAGACAATCCAAAATTTGCGCTCACTGAATGAAGAAGAAAAGGGATATAGATTGTAAAAGGAAGTAAAGTATGATTATAAAGGGCGGGCGACGGAGGATGACCGTCGAGCAGAGGACGACTGCTGGGGATAAAGCGATGACGGGGACGGCCGACATGCTGGGGAAACAAAGGTATCATGATGGGGACGACCAATCAAGCTAAGAAACAAAATTCTCTGGGGATTAAATGTAAAGTCATCAGGTTTGTAAAGTAAGGGTAAACAATGATGGGGACGGCCGCCGGGTTGAAGAAATAAATGATGAGGGACGGTCATCAAAGGTGAGGGACGATCACCTAGAAGGGGACGGCTGCTCTGTTGGGGATAAGGATGAGGGACGGTTATCTAAGGTGAAGGACGATCACCTGGCAGGGTACGGCTGCCGAAAGTATCACGGCATAGGACGAATGTCGGATAGTAAAGGTCGATGATGGGGAAATAAAGAATCATGATGGGGACGGCCATCAGATAAGCATGATGAAGGACGATCATCAAGAGGTGAAGGACGATCACCTAGCAGGGTACGGCTACTCTCGGGGTTTATCATGACATATGACGAATGTCTGATAACAAGATCAACGATGGGGACGACCATCGGGTAAAATGATGAAGGACGATCATCAAGAAGGTGAAGGACGATCACCTAGCAGGGGACGGCTGCTACATACCACGACATAGGACGAATGTCGGATGGAAAAGGGTTCCAATAATGGAGACTCCGCTGGGGGAACGATGAGGGACGGTCATCAAAGGGTGAAGGATGATCACCTGGCAGGGTACGGCTGCCGAAAGTATTATGACATAGGACGAATGTCAGATAGACAAGAAATTTTGCTTTTTACTGGGGATTTGCTGGGGATTCTTCTGGGGAATAGTAGGCACAGACGAGTGTCTACATTCAAGAAAGGAAAGGTATAAGTGTTTGACGCTGTAAAGATTAAAGATGTGGACGAGCATCCTTAAGATTATGATACAGACGAGTATCAGTAGAAACAAACGCTGACGCATGTTCAGAGATGATGATACGGACGAGTATCAACTGGTTAACAAAGAACACGGACGAGTGTGGAATCTGAGGAGAGATAAGTGGTGTATACAAGATACGGACGAGAATCTGTATGAGTGAAAAATAAGCATGAGTGAGGAACAGATGAGTGTTCAACTTGCTGGGGAGAGTATGACACAGACGAGTATCATAAGAGAAAGTGTGTAAGTTATGAACTTATGAGTGTAAAAGATATTTTGAAGATCTGTGGGGATAGGATGACACGGACGGGTGTCAAAAGAAGTGTATTATAAACAAGTGTTTGGTTTACAATAAGTGTTTAGGCAACCATGCTGGGGATATGACACAGACGAGCGTCAAGAAGTATCTGTTATGTGGAAGTATCTGTTTGTATAAAAGGTTCTGGCAATTTTACTGGGGAATATGACACAGACGAGTGTCGAGTGAGTATATATACTTGTGTTAGAGAGTGCAAAGGGGACGCTTTGGCTTCCTGCTGGGGAATGCGGGAAGTATTTTGTATATTGTTGATGGAATATCAATATTTACAAGTATTCAGTTCGACACATGGCTTATGATTATGCAATGTGTTTGATTTTTGCCGTAATGCTCCGTTTTAGACGGAATGCTACGCTTTGGGGGAAACTATGATGCGAATGCTATGATTATGCAAAGATACCGATCCAGGATCCAGATCCCGTTGCGATGAAGATCTTGGCCGATCTGCTTGAAGTGTATATCCCAGCTGGGGATGAGATCATTGGTAGATCTGATATATATGACTCTGCTTGGGGAAATAAGTCACCGATAGACTTATCCTTGGTGATGAGGAGCCCAGCTGGGATCTGCGGGAGCTTTCGTCACTCTGCTGTGAGATTCTCAGGCATTGCTCTTCCGGATAGAGGTCGAAACTCTGTGGGGAGATGGTTCCCTGCCTGGCACTTGGCTGAGGAGGAATGATCACAGGACGATCTTCCTATAGATTTCTGTGGGGGATCCTGTTGAGGAAGATGATGTCTGGCAACTCAGCCGGGGAGAGGGTATCTCGGGTGTTGTTTGGAAGATGTGCTGAGTAAATAATGATTCGGCCGCTTGCTGGGGAGAAACTTTCATGCCCCACGTCGCACTTTGAATACCTGCAATCCTGTTAAGACAAAGAAACGCACAAGTACCCCGAGGTATCCCTTATTGGATTCCGTCATAGGAGTTTAGACACTCCTGAGAGCAAATACATTTCCTGTAAGCATGTGGTTAGAAAGGACGCATTTGTACTTATGCAATCAATATTATAAGGACATCAGACGTTTTTTTGCAAATGAGAACAAAATGTACGAGACGAAATATGACTGAAAAATCTGATTTTATTATTTGTGTGCCCTGAATTGGCAAGATACAGTCAAAGAAACAAATCTCCTGAAATGAGGAGATTGTTACAAAATTGAGAAAATAAAAAGATGTTGGCAATGTTGATGACGCTTCAAAAAGCTTCCCTTTTGCTATGACTCGTATGACATTAACATTCTTCCTACCCCGCTTTTGAAGAAGGTTGATTTCGACCGAAACTTGAACCTTTCGGAGCTTGTCGTGTTGTAAGTGATACGGACGAATTCAGAATGCAGTTGTTCGCTTATTCCCTTATTTTACGTGGATCGCCCTTTCAGGTTTTCAATCCACCGGGATACCCATTTTTGCCTGAGCTGTCCAATGCGGCTTTTCAACTCAGCGGGTGTACATTTTTTTTTATTTCCCTTATTTTTGCCCGAGTCTTTTATTTTGTTTTTGACTCGCCGGGATGCCCTATTTTTGCCTGGACTTACATTCTGTTTTTATGTCCAGCGGGTCATTTTATGCGAAGTATTTTTTAACCGCATCTGAATTCACAGGGGACAGGAAGTCTTCACCATCCATAGTACTGAGCATCAGTGCTCCACCAGAGAAAACTTTCTTTACTATGAACGGACCATCATAATTCGGAGTCCACTTTCCCCTGTGGTCTGTATGAGGAGGGAGGAGTCTTTTCAGCACAAGATCTCCTACTTGGTATTCCCGAAGCCTGACTTTCTGATCGAAGGCTTTCTTCATTCTTTTCTGATATAACTGCCCATGGCAGATTGCAGCTAATCTCTTTTCCTCGATCAGACTCAACTGTTCGTATCGGGATCGGACCAATTCTGCTTCATTTAGTTTGACATCCATTAGTACCCGTAAGGAGGGTAATTCAACTTCAACAGGTAGGACTGCCTCCATATTATAAACAAGCTGATACGGTGTTGCCCCAGTGGACGTTCTGATTGACGTACGGTACCCGTGCAAGGCAAATGGTAGCATTTCATGCCAATCTTTGCAGGTGACCACCATCTTTTGCACAATCTTCTTGATATTTTTGTTAGCTGCCTCTACAGCGCCATTCATCTTTGGCCTGTAAGGAGAAGAATTGTTGTGTTGGATTTTGAAGTCTCGGCATAGCTCTGCTATCATTTTATTGTTTAAGTTGGAACCATTATCAGTAATGATTCGCTCGGGCACTCCATACCGACAGATGATGTCTCTCTTTAGGAATCGGGCTACCACTTGCCTGGTGACATTTGCATAAGAGGCTGCTTCAACCCACTTGGTAAAATAGTCAATGGTTACCAGGATGAATCTGTGGCCATTTGAAGCAGTCGGTTCGATCTTGCCAATCATATCAATGCCCTACATGGCAAAGGGCCAGGGTGAAGACATGACATTCAAGGGATTTGGAGGCACATGCACTTTATCCGCATAAATCTGGCATTTATGGCATTTTCTGGCATAAGCACAACAGTCTGCATCCATTGTGATCCAATAATAGCCTGATCTCAATAACTTTTTAGCCATAGCATGCCCTCCAGCATGGGTACCAAAGGATCCTTCGTGCACTCCGTGCATCAACAAGTCTGCTTCTGCCCTATCAACACATCTGAGAAGTACCATGTCAAAGTTTCTCTTGTACAAAGAACCATCAGTATTCAGGAAGAAACTACCAGCTAGCCTTCTTAATGTCTTCTTGTCATTGGAAGATGCCCCAGGTGGGTATGTTTGATCCTCCAAGAAGCATTTGATGTCATGGAACCAAGGCTTATCATCCTCAACAACATCTGCTGAAAATACATATGCTGGCCTGTCGAGTCTGGACACTGATATCTGAGGCACAAAGTTGGCAGCTTGAACTTTGATCATGGATGAAATGGTAGCCAGAGCATCTGCAAACTGATTTTCATCTCGAGGGATATACTCAAGCTTGACTGTTGTGAAGAAAGTCAACAACCTTCTTGTATAATCCCGATAAGGTACCAGATGACCCTGGTGAGTGTACCATTTGCCGTTGGTCTGATTGATTACCAGAGTTGAATATCCGAATACAGTTAAAGTTTTGATCCCGAGGTCAATGGCTTCCTCAAGACCCATAATGCAAGCTTCGTATTCAGCTTCGTTGTTAGTGCAGTTAAAGGTGAGTTTTGCCGAGAAAGGCATGTGAACTCCCTTAGGTGTAATGAGTATTGCACCAACACCACGACCATTCATATTAACAGCCCCGTCAAACATCATAGTCCATTCTTCCTTTGGGTCAGGCCCTTCAGCGTGAATAGGCTCTTCATGATCTTTTGGTTTTATGAACATGATGTCTTCATCAGGGAAGTCAAATCTCATAGGCTGGTAATCATCAATGGGTTGCTCAGCGAGATAATCAGACAATACACTGCCTTTGATGGCTTTTTGAGATGTGTACTGAATGTCATATTCTGTGAGGATCATTTGCCATCTTGCAACCCGTCCGGTAAGTGTTGGCTTCTCAAAAATGTATTTAACTGGATCCATCTTGGAGATCAACAAGGCAGTGTGGGTTAACATATACTGCCTTAGTCGGCGAGCAGCTCACGCTAAAGCACAACAAGTTTTCTCGAGCAGTGAATAACGTTGTTCACAGTCGGTAAAATTTTTGCTTAGGTAGTATATTGCATACTCTTTTCGACCAGACTCGTCATGCTAGCCCAACACACACCCCATTGACTCTTCTAATACTGTCAAGTACATTATTAGAGGTCTTCCTTCAACTGGAGGCATAAGGATTGGAGGCTCTTGTAAGTATTCCTTGATTTTGTCAAAAGCCCTCTGGCAGTCTTCGTTCCACCTGACCGTTTGTTCTTTTTTTAACAACTTGAACAAGGGTTCACAGGTTGCAGTAAGGTGAGATATGAACCTTGAAATGTAGTTCAATCTACCTAGAAACCCTCGAACTTCTTTTTCAGACTTCGGCGCAGGCATTTCTTGAATGGCTTTTACTTTATCAGGTTCAACTTCAATCTCTTTCTCGCTTACAATAAATCCCAGCAACTTACCGGATCGCACCCCGAATGTGCATTTGTTGGGGTTTAACTTCAACTGGTACTTCCTCAGACGCTTGACTAACTTCAAAAGATTCACCAGGTGGTCTTCTTCTGTGAGGGACTTGGCAATCATGTCATCCACATAACATTCAATTTCTTTGTGGATCATGTCATGGAATAATGTTACCATAGCCCGTTGATAAGTGGCACCAGCATTCTTCAGTCCGAATGGCATCACCTTATAACAGAATGTGCCCCAGGGTGTGATGAAAGTTGTCTTCTCCATGTCTTCAGGTGACATCTTGATCTGGTTGTATCCTGAAAATCCATCCATGAAGGAGAATACCAAGAACTGAGCTGTATTGTCAACCAATACATCAATGTGAGGTAAAGGGAAGTCATCTTTCGGGCTAGCTCTGTTCAGATCCCGGTAGTCCACACACATCCTCACCTTGCCATCCTTCTTAGGCACAGGTACAATATTAGCAACCCACGGCAGATAACTAGTCACAGCAAGGAACCTGGCGTCCCACTGCTTTTGTACCTCTTCTTTTATCTTCATTGCCATATATGGGCGAGTGCGGTGCAACTTCTGTTTTACTGGTGGGCAATCTTCTTTCAGCGGCAGCTTGTGCATTACAATGTCGGTGTCCAACCCTGGCATATCCTGGTAAGACCAAGCAATGACATCCACATATTCCCGAAGCATGTCAATCAGTTGCTCTTTCACTAAGTCTTGCAGGAAGGCCCCAATCTTAACTTCTTTCAAGCCTTCTTCTGTACCAAGATTAACCATTTCGACCTCCTCCTGATGAGGAGTGATAACTTTCTCCTCTTGCCTTAACAACCTGGCTAGCTCTTCAGGTAGCTCATAATCTTCTTCAACCCCTTCATCAGCTTGATTGATTGGATTGTCAAAGTCATACGAAGTCGTAGCAGTGTTGTTGTCGGTGCAGTCTGGAGGGCACTCTCTGCAAGGGTTTAGATTTGTTCATTTTAGTGACCAGTTTTATCTTGCTTAGAAAAAGTGAAAATGAAGTTATTTATTTTGAAAAACATTGCCATTTTATTTTTGTACAAAAAGTGAAAAAATGAAAAACAGTGAGCGAAAAAGAAAAGACTCATTTGCAAAAGATGTCCTGATATTCATTAATTGATCTTTGCACAAAATACAAGATGGCCCGATTACAAAATTAGCCCTAACATCTTGGGTAAGATGCAGGACTTGATGCATGCTTAAGAATACAGGAAATAATAATTACTCTGCAGGAGTAACCTTTATAATTTCCTGGGAAGACCAGTTTGAGACATGGCTCCCCGGGGTCCTTGGACGTATCCAGCTTTCCAGGTTGCGCTCGTCTTCCGACTCATCTACCAAGCTATTCACAACATCCGGGGTGAGCATTCCCCCGCTGACGAACATGGGCTCCTTTTCAGCCTCTGATTGATCTTGTTGAGTTGGTCTGTAACCCAACCTGAATCGGTCTTCTTTCTTCTCCACGGGCAGCAGCTTGCCCCGGCCTTGGGCGGTACCTTCCTCAACAACCTTCCGGGCTTGCTGATATGATGTGATGGAGGTCCCAAACACAGCAGATGTTTCATTAATATTAAGGGCCTCAAACCCTTGGCTCATGGTTTCTTGGATCTCCCCATCCATTTCAATGTATTTGAAGGTAGCCAGCTGGCTAACAAAGATATCCTCCTCCCCACAAATGGTAATGACTTGGCCTTCCCACTCGAATTTTAACTTCTGGTGAAGGGTTGACGTCACGGCGACAGCGGCGTGTATCCATGGTCTACCCAATAGACAGCTGTAGGCAGGCTGTATATCCATCACAAAGAAGGTCGTTTTGAAAACCTGTGGGCCAATCATTATTGGTAACTCTATTTCTCCCAGCACTGATCTTTTAGAACCGTCAAAGGCTCTCACTACCAAGTTACTCGGGCGTAGTGCCAATCCTTCATACTCCAGCTTCACAAGGGCTTTCTTAGGTAGGACATTGAGGGATGACCCTGTGTCCACCAATACATGAGAAAGAACTGCACCCTTACACTCCAAGGTAATATGTAAGGCCTTGTTGTGATTGCGACCTTCTGTCGTCAAGTCAGTGTTGGTAAATCCTAGTCCATTGCTAGCATTGACATTTCCAACCACAGCCTCTAACTGATTGACGGTAATCTCCTCCGGCACATAAGCTGCATGCAGGACCTTCAAAAGTGCGTTCCGATGAGCCTCGGAGCACATTAGCAATGATAATATGGAGATTTTTGAAGGTGTTTGGTGAAGCTGATCTACCACCTTGTAATCACTTTTCTTTATGATTCTCATGAATTCATCAACCTCTTGATCAAAAGGAGTCTTCAAAGCTTCTTTGACAACTTGTTCTTCTTGCACCGTGCTCTTCCCTTTTGCCTTAGCAGCAGCTTCTGCTTCGGCAATGGGTCTTGGAATTTGCGAAGCAAAAAGACGTCCGTTTCTGGTGAAGCTTCCGCCTCCCCCCACATTGTCTATCTGTGGTGAAGAAGTTGATGATTCCAAAGTGATTTTCTGCCCCTTGCAGTATAGATCTGAGCCATAATGCCAAGGGATGGCATTATTGCTTTCATAAGGAACTGGCCCAGGCACTGTGATAGTAACCGGACTGATAGCAGCTGCAGAAGGGACCACAATGGTGTGTGGATCGTAGTATATGGTGACTGGTGCTCTGACAGGAGGTGCCAAGGTTTGTTGTTGGAAATTGCTACTATGAGGAACTTCTGACGGGTCATAGTAGATTGTAACTGTCGAGACATCTTCATTAATCCTTGCTGGTGTTGTAGAAGATTCTGCTAATAAAATGGATGCTGATGTTGTAGAAGAAATGGTTGTTGAATTTTGATTTGTCGAAGTGATGGACGGAGTAATTGCTGATGATATTGATGAATCGGTAGGAATGATTGTTGCTGCTGTTGTAGAAGAGTCGGGAATTATTGTCAAAGGAATTGCTGGATTTGTAGGCGCCATTGTTGAAATCTGAAGGATACCATCCTTAATAAGACCATCTATGCCGCTTCTCAGCCTTTCACACCCATTGACTGCAATGTTGCAATACTCGCAGCCGAGCTCACATCCGGGGAACACTTGGCATTCTAAAAGCTGAGCTTTAATTTTGACCAAAGGTGTTCGGATCTGTGTGACACTGGTGATCAAGGTGGAGGGTTTGCCTTCCTCAATAGCATTAATCCTAGGCCCGCCATGATTAGGCATAGGAGTTTTGTTGACATTCGGAGGAGGTGCAAAGTTGAGAGCTCTTGAGTCCACCAGGTCTTGAACTTTCATCTGTAAGGCCCTGCATTTTTCAGTATTATGCCCCGGTGCGTTTGAGTGGAATGCACACCTGGCATTTGCATCATAATTCTTTAGGAGATTAGTGGGATCAGGTGGTGCCAACGTCCTTAACTCAACCAAGTTAAGCTTCAGGAGTTGCGGCAAAAGTGCAGCATACGGCATGGGAATTGGGTCAATTACCCTGTTTGCCTGTGATGGTCTTTGTTGGAACGGACGCTGTTGTGGACTATTGTTGTTGTACGACCTTTGTTGCGGATAATGAACTTGTTGTTGATACTGTGGTTGTTGTTGTTGAGGATATGTTGATTGTTGAGGAATCAGAGCTGGAATGGTAACAGCCGCTACTGACTGGTGAGCATAATGAGGCCTGCCCCTGTTTGCATGAATGGAGTTGGTCTCACCGGCTCTTCGGGGTCCCGGAAAAGGCTTCCTGGGATTACTGGATGAACTTGCACCATTATCAGAAATCTTGCCCATTTTTAAAAGGCTTTCAATCCTCTCACCAGCTATGACCACATCAGCAAAACTGGTAGAGGAAAAAGCAGCCAATCTATCAATATAGGTTCCTTGCAAAGTATTCATGAACATGTCAACCAGAGAATTTTGAGACTCCAAAGATCTCAACTTCTCAGCAATTTCATCAAACCTACTATCATAGACTTCATCTCCTGCTCCCATAACAGTAAACTGCTCTTCTTGGGGATCCTCCTGTAAGATTCTGCCTGCAGCAGTATTTCCTTGCACATTCCTTAGGATGTTAGCTTGTGGATCCAAATGAGGTCCAAATACTGGTGGATCAATACGAGGCTGACACCTTTCATTGTTGCTAGTTCCTCCTGTCCCAAGATGAGGCTCCTCAGGAGTTTGCCTTTCCACTAGTTCTCTTAATCTTTCTTGACTCTGGGCTAAGCCAGTCATCACAGCCATGAATTGTGTCATCTGATTTCTCATTTATGTTCTCTCAGTAGCCATCTGATTTCTGACCTCAGTCAAATCTTGCTGTACTTGATCCATTTGAATACCAGGAAGGTTGTTGCGAGTAGGGTACCGGTGCGTGCGGTTGACAGGGAACACTCGGCGACGAGCAATATTTCCTGAGATCACAACAAAGTTAGAAACAATAATAACAAAACCTACAAAACAAAACAAAAGTTAGCATGCAATGCAATATGCTTATTTGCTTTCCAAGGTATCCGGTTTGGTTCTTGGTTTTGACCTTTCCAGACCTCGAGGAAGATGCTTGATGTTGTTGAGAGAAAACCCAAATAAGAACAAACTGGAATATATTACAAACGGGGAACAATACATAGTCTGTTTTACAACACAATGCCCATGGAGGGTCAAAATACAATAAAATGAGAAAAGTACATCAAATGGAAATGAACAACAAACAAAGAGTCAGACATCCAGTCCAAACTCATCCCCTCTGACCTCCTTCAGGAGTGCCTCAGTCACTGGACCATCTGGGTGCTCTGTAATGGTCCTAATGAGGAGGTTCCTGGTAGCAACGGCGGTGGTCAGCTTCTTATACCTGTCCTGGTCCTTTGACCTCTTCACTCCTGCTCTGAGCTTTAACTCTGAAATCTCCTTTTGGGCTGCCAACAAAGCTTCCTGCTGCTTCTTCTCATTGGCCTCTAGCTGTTCAATCTTGGCTTGAGTCTTTTGGTCTTCTTGTGTACGGGCTTCAGTGATCCTGACCCACCTAGCCTGACTCTCTTGCAGATAAAGCTCAGCCCTAGCCTTCTGAATCTTGGCTTCTTTACAGGCATTCTTCAATATTTGTTCCCCAGCTCTTGCTTTCCTGATGTAGTCCTCTGTCTTCTCAATTTTGGCGAGATGCTCCTCCCTGAGCTTCTCCAATCTTTCAATGTCCAGACGACCATCACTCTTTTCCCAAAGGGTCTTCTTTAAGGCTTGAGATAGGTTCTCATTCCTTTCCTTCAGCTTTTCAAATTCTTCCAGGCTGATAGTTGCTGCTGGCTATACTGTAGATGGTCCAGGTGTGTCCTCAATGGTGAAAGGCATTCCAGTAATCCGAGCTCTAGTACGGGACCAGTCATAGTATTGAGCTGAAGCAACATTATTACACCTTCCCAGAATAGCCATCCCTTTAGTCTGAATGTTGTCCCAAGCCCAGGATGCTTGTCTGACATCAGCTACATTAGGTTTCACTTCACAATACAGGGTCTCAGCTAAATCTTGCACTCTGGGAGGGTGAACCAAAGCATAGCCCAGTTGTCTCTTAAACAGCAAAGGATTGTAATTGATGCAACCTTTTACTCCTATCAGAGGCACATTTGGGTACTGTCCACAGCTGGTGATAATGTCCTTGCCCTTGGTGCTCTGGGTGCACCATCTAATATCATCTGAAGTCAAAGCAATGAGCCTCCTAGCCCAATTCTTCTGCTGGTGAGGATTCAAGAAGGCATCTGTTTAAGGTAGATGTCTGAGCAGCCAGGTGTGAAACAAAGGAGCACAACATCTCACCAACTTCCCCCTTTGTTTCTCATTCCTCTGATGAATGGAGTAATAGAAATCTCCCAGCAATGTGGGTACTGGGTTCTTCAGAAGAAACAGATGGATGGCATTCTTGATGACAAATTTGGGCTCATCTGCAAACAGTATAACCCCATATATGCTGAGGGATAATAGTGCACAGACTGCTCTCCACTCTCCCAAGGAGGCCCTCAGGATGGCCTGAGAAATCAAGAAATCCAAGTGCAAACCAGGGATCCCAGCTTTTGTTGTCATGCTTTGTTCAATCAAGGCAGACTCCAGGTACAGTGCTTTTTCTATTTCTCCATTGCTGGGAAAAGTCATTTCTGGGTTGAAGGGGAGTCCACCCCTGATAGGTACTCCAATCAATGAAGAAAACTCTTCCAGCAGAGGCCCTAGCTGGAAGTCTGGAAAGGTGAAGCATCTCAGAGGAGGGTCATAAAACTGCAGGCATGTGTGGATCATGCTCCTCTGAGAAGGGTCAAGGTCCATAACCATATCCAGGATACCTCCATAATGCTCTCTAAACAATGGAATATGGTCAGGTGTGATGAGTGACTGGACCTGCCTGATTCCAGTCAACACAGGCTCAAAGAAATGGTAGGATATGTTGCTCTTCCTGGGAGTAGTCATGAATGCTGCTGAAGAAGATAGGTGTTGATGAAGGTCACAGACTGATGCTGGAAATGAGCCACTGACAGGCTGATGCTGGTGATGATGAAGACAGCTGAAGCAGATAACTGATGAAGCAAAGGTCTATGAAGAAGAAGGGGTCAAAACCAAACCAGATATAATGTGGATACCCTGAAAATCAAATAAGCAAATGTTAAATGATGCAATGATGATGTATGCAAATGATATGCAAGGGTTTGTGATCAAGCTGGATCTGATTATCTGTCTTGATATGAGTCCATGTATGTTCAAAGAAGGTCCAGATGAAGGCTTAGAAATCCAGTAACCAAGGTGGGGGGCTCAAATAAAGAGTCACATGTCCAGGGCTAAATCACAAGAACTATCCAAAGTGGAGTACTCTTAAACAAAATGGTAAAAGGGTATGATTTGGCCAAGGGTACCTGCAAACCTGTAAACAACCCAACCCTCTCACAGGTAGTGTTCTAAAACAAGGATCCTCAGACTTGGATTATTTATGAGAAGTGTAAACACTTCTAACCCGGAGGTACAGTGTTTACAATAACCATAAAAGATCCTCCTCTAATTCACCTCAGTTTCTGAAGGCCATAATAAAGGTCATCCAGACTTAGCAGGCTTCCCAGATAGCCCTAGCACTACAGGAAATCTGTAGCACAAAGTTCTCAAGAAGAAACCCACATCTGAACCGTGTTTCATATTCCCGCACTAGACCGAAATGGAATGGGAAAGAACATGAACCACTCTAGCCTAGGTTTCACTCAGGTCCCAGGTATAGGACCTTAAACTCTCAATGAAACCCCACCCACCAAAACAGAAACCAGATCCAGCAATGATAATGGCAGTATGAAATATGAAAAACTGTAAAAGAAAATAATAAATAAAGTTGTACATAAAGCAATAAATAAAGCAAATAAATAAACACAATTAGCACATAACACCCCAGGAAACACAAATCAAACAAGCGCTAGGAGGAACCCACAAAAAGAACCAGAAGCCCTGGTTACAGTATAAGGGTCCCCAGCAGAGTCGCCAAGCTGTCGCTCCCACCAAATGACACCCAAGGTCAGAAGGGGTACAGACGCGAACGGTCGGCGAAAGAGGAGAGAACACACAGGGGTGAACTCAAAAGAAAAGAAAGAGTCGCCAGCTAGGCATTTTTATCCTGAAGGAAAGGTAATGCTGCATAAACCTAAGAAAAGATAGACACGACGATCGCGAACCAGAGATACTGAGAAAGGGGGTAGGTTACAACCTGGGAAGGTATTAGCACCCAGATTGTCCTCCGTACTCGACGGGATCCACGCTTGAAAGATTTGTGTTTCAAAGGGGTAGTGTCAGTGCAATTTGTGTATCAAAGCTGGAAAGAATGCAAGTGTCAGTGTAAAAGAAATGTGAAGTGAAGTATATGAAGTGTCAGTGTAAGAACAAGAGTGAAATGCTCAAGATAATGAGGCTAAAAGAATAATGCTGAAAGGAGGGGGAATATACAGAGACTTTTGTTCGATAACTGTTAAGTTATGCCTACGTATCCTCTCGTGCAATGAGGAAGTCAGAACACCGTAGTTCGACTCAAAGAGACTGAAAGATAAATTGACTTGTGAACTGCTTACTTGTCTATGCTCAAGTGTATGACCTGTCTGGCTCAGGTGCAAACTGTCTTGCATTAGACGGAAGAAGCGAGTTCTCGTTTGTGAGTGAATGAGGTGAGAAAAGAATCCTGGAGGAGACGATTATTGTTTGTTTTTGATGTTTTCAATCTTTTATTGATTTTGAAGTTTGTCATAAGTTGATGAGCTTAAGTCTAAACCAAGGGTTAGTAAACTCATCACATCTTCCCTCTGATTAGGGGTAATGAGAATACCTTAAGTATGAAGTAAACACCTCACACTTAATCACCATGATGTAGGATTAAGATCATTAACCTACTTGCATTTATTTAGATGTTTTTGTTGTTTTTGTTTAGTGTTAAGTAATGAGTTTAAGCCATAATCAAGGATTTAATGGACCCATTACACCATCCTAATAGAAGGATAATAGATGAGAACATTTAAGCTGAGGAAAGCTCCTCAACTTAATCCATGATTAGGGATTAACCTCGTGACCTAACAAAGCCTTTATTAAATGGATTTTTTTAGTTAATGATATGAATAAGAAATGGATTTTATGGTTTGTAAGACAACTTGAGGGGGACTTGTCCATTAACACTAGGGTTAGTCATTCTTGACCAGTTAAGGAAGAATTAGAACCCTAATGCAAGGCCCAAGTTACAAGCTTAATGTCCTGATGATTATTATGTGAATTAATTAAAGGAGTTAAACACATTGAGGGTTTAACACTTAGGATCAAAATTATACACTCCATCCTAATAGAAGGATACAGGTATAATCCTAATCACAAAGCCTTAAAACCTTTAAGGTTTAGTCCTTGATTATGAGATGAGAAGGGAAGACACAAAGATGACCCAAAGGAAAGAGTCTAAGGGGGACTAAACAATCCTAAAATGTTGTCATGCTTGGAAGTCCTAGGGTTTGTGAGGCTTAAGAGGAGAAATCTTCAAGGAAGCCACCAAGGAGAAGCAAGATAGAAAAGAGATGAGATGAGAAGAGAAAAGAGGGAAGAGAGGCACAAGTGAGCAAGCTCACTCAAAGACAATTAAAAATGCAGCAAGGATGTAAAATGATAAGGTGAGAAGAGGTAGGAGGTGAAGGCAAATCCACCTCCCAAACAAACTTGCCATTAACCTGAAAAGTTAGTACAAGATGCATAAGGGAAGAAATGAGATGAAACAATGCATATGGGTGGGAAAATGCCAAAGTCAGAAACATACACATGATGAAAATGATGTCAAGAGATGGTGCAAAGTCATACAAGATGCATATATGTGAGCATACAAGAGAATGGATGCATATGGAGCAAGCTTTGAACCATGAAAGTTCATGAAAGTTTATGAAATGCAATGAAGGTATGACATGTCAAATGAATGATACAATGATCAAACATGATTCTAATATGTCCTAAGATGTCTTATGAATCATGTGGATGCACAAAATGTCATGGCAAGTTCTTGAATGCAAGCATATGAGAGATGGATACAAATGAAGGCACAAATTAGGGTTTATGCATAACATACAACACAAAATTCAAAATCAGAAGCAAATGACATGATAAAAAAATTGAAAATAGGATCAAAGGAGCCTTAACCCTACACAAGTTCACTGCCCAAAGGAGGGGACCTAACACTTAACCTAATGGGAGTTATGATTTTCTCAAGTCAACTAGGGTTTTGGGATACCTCACAATGAAAAATGCAAAACAAATTGAAAATGAAAGATAAATTCAAACCAATTTTACCCTAGAAACTACATGATATGAAGGATGCAATGCAAGAAGAACCATCATCAAACTCTTCATGGTTAGGCAGAATGAATTTTTCTAAGTTAGGACCAAAATATTGCCTTTAAATAAATTTAATTCCAATGAAAAAGGTCAAAATAGGTCAAGAACCAAAAAGAAATTTGTTTTGAGAGTTTGATAATGTTTCTAAATGTTTTAAAATGCAATGTGAATTTTTTGGTGATTTTTAAATACCTAAATGCATTTTTAATTAATTAATTTCCATTAACTAATTAAAAATAAACATTTAAATGATTTAAAAATAATTTTTAATGCAAAAAATAAAAATAAAAATATTTTTGGGTTCTGAAAATTAATAAAAGGTTTGACAAAAATTTTCAGAATTTTTTAATGTGTTTGGCTATTTTTAAAAATTCGTACAAATTAAATACAAAACAAATAAAAATAAAAATGAAATTAATGAGAAAATGAGAAAGTCAGCTAATCTAAAGGCCAGGATTTAAACCTAAGGGGGCGGGAATTGACTACGCGCGCTATCCAACGGCCAGAATTCAAACTCACTTAATTATGTCATTAACCCTAATCCTGAGCCCTAATGACTTTCAGATGACCGGAACAGTGTTCCGGTCATCTTCTCCGGCCAACCATTTTTTCAATCTCACTCAATACGCATCAAAACTTCATCAAACTCTCCAGAATCAACCTTTGAACATCATTAAACATAAACCCCACAACAAAAATCATTTATTTTTCATGAATCAAGAGAAACAAACAAAATCATTTTTACGGGCAAAGTTTCAGACAGTCAGTACATGCTTATTTCTTGGCCATTTTCAAAACCAAACACATCAGGATGATCAGTGCAACTCATAGAATCATTCTATAACAAGAAATCAAAGTTCTGGAAAAAAAGTTCTTGAGCTCACCTGAACCGGAGCTTTCACTTTTGGTACTTTCTGGCCAGGTCTTTGCTTCAAATCAGCTTCAATGATCCTCCTGAAGAGTTTGTGATGCTTGGTTGGAGTTTATATGTCCTCTATGTGAAGTTTTCAGAAGCTCAGGTCAATGGGGGAGGAAAATCGTGTTTTTGATATGGGAGGTTTCAGAGCAAAGTGAGGGTTGGGAAATGATCAGAGGGTCCTGGTGAGTTGTTCTATGGAGTTTGTTTTGGAGGTTTGAGGCTTGTGTGAGGAGATTCAAATGAAAATGCATAAGAGAGGATTTTGGTGAATGTTGTGCTATGAGAGGCTTCAGCTTGTGTTGTGTTGTGTGTTGAGTTGCTTTTGATCCATGTATCATGTTTGGATAGGTCAGAGAGTTGTTGGTGGCCTATGTGATTGGTATGGGCAAGTTGCCAAAATGTCAAAAGTTGGTGTACTTGAGGTATGGGTCATGGTAGGCCAAGGACAATGGGGTGTTCTGCGCAGCAAGGATCAAGGGCAACCATGGAATTCAGATTGAGGCCAATGAGCAAGTGGATTGAAGCTTATGGGTGTTTTTGCAAATTTGTCCAACTTTGGCCCCTTTGGAAATTCTTGAAGTTCAAGGCACCAAAATGCATAATTATTGGGCCAATTCTGATATTTAGAGGTCACATGAGCATGTTGTGAAGTGTTTGTGCACATTTGAAGCCTTTAGAATGCCTTATCATACCATTTTGCAAAATGCCTCTTTGGTGTAAAACATGAAATCATGTGATTTTTGCCAACTTTGCCAAACCATAACTTTTGATCTAAAATGAATTAGGATGAGTTCTTGTACTTTTTGAAAATGGGAGGATCCAATCTACAACTTTCATGACCAAAGATTTTTCATTTGAAGCATTTTTGAATCAAAAAGAGGAGGTTGAAAAACTTTCCCAAAATGGCAAGTTTACATTACAAGTCACTTTCCCAAAATGGCAACTTTGCAAATGGCTTGAAATTCTTTCAATTTTGTGAACTTCTAACCTCTTCTAAGATCAAATAAAGATTATACACATTCAAAATGATGGAGAAACCCCTTTGGTTGGGTGATTGGGGGCCTCAGATGCCCTGATTTTACACTGACTTGCTCAAGAAGTCATCTTGTGATCAGATGCCTTCCTCATTGAATTTCTTCATGAAAATTGGCATGCATGATCCTCATATCATATAGAGACCAATAGAATCAAGAATGACCAAAAAATTTGGAGCTATGGCCTCTGAAACCAAAACCCTAATTCTAGGTTATCTGTACAGTTAAGCTTGGCTCTGCTTCCATGCCTTCCTCAGTTCTTGTGATTTTCTGACTTTCTTGACCTTGGGGAGGATGTAATATGATGCTTGAACATACATGGACCCTCTTGAGATGATTGAAGGCCTTTGGAGTGGCTCAGATGGCCCAGGGATGGCTCAAATCACAAACCCTAGATGCAGATGACTTTGAATCAATGCAGTGAACAAAAATGCAATATGGGATGACATGATTGAATCTATGCAAATGAAAAGAATCACAAGCCATGGTGAAATGAGTGAGGGCAAATTTGGGTTGCTTACACCTTTGAGTCTCCTTGAGTCTCTTTTCTCATCTTAATAATCAGAGACTAAACTCTTAAAGCTTTAGGACTTTGAATTAGGGTTATGCCTGCATCCTTCTCTTAGGATGGAGTTTATAACTTTAATCCTAAGTGTTAAACCTTTAATTTGTTTACACCTCTTAATCAAATCACACTAATAATCACCAAGACTTTATCTTGTAACTTGGGCCTTACATTAGGGTTCTATCTCTTCCTTATGGTTAAGAGGGACTAACCCTAGTGTTTAATGGACAAGTCCTCCTCAAGTTGTCTTACAAACTTAAAATCTATTTCTTTATCTCATCCTTTAATTAAAATCCATTTAATAAAGGCTTGTCATATAATGAATTTAATCCCTAACCATGGATTAAGTTGAGGTATCTTCCTCAGCTTATGTGTTCTCATCTATTATCCTTCTATTAGGATGGTGTAATGAGTTCACTAATCTGTGATTAGAGATTAAACTCATTACTTAACACTAAACAAAAACCCAAAAAAAACATCTAAATAATCACAAATAGGTTAATGATCTTAATCCTACATCATCATGGTAATTAAGTTGAGATGCTTATCTCATACTTAAGTAGGCTCATTATCCCTAATCAGGGAAGATATAATGAGTTTACAAGCCCTTGATTTAGGCTTAAGCTCATAATCCTATGCAAAACACCAAAAACAATAAAAAACTGAAAACACAAAAAACAAACAATAATCATCTCCTCCGGGATTCTTTTCTCATTACACTCATTCACAAACAGGAACTTGCTTCTTCCGTCTAATGCAAGACAGTTAGCACTCGAGCCAGACGAGTCATACACTTGAGCATAGGCAAGTAAGCAGTTCACAGTCAATTCATTCAGTCTCTTTGAGTCGAACTACGGTGTTCTGACTTCCTCATTGCACGCGAGGATACATAGGCATAATTTAACGGTTATCAAACAAAAGTCTCTTTGTCTTCCCCCTCTTTCAGCATTTTTTTCTAAGCCTCAGTTCTTGAGCAATTCACCTATTGCACTGACACCTGTATATCTTTCTTTTCTTAGCCTTTGCACACAGAAAGCACATACACTTACCCCTATTAAACACAATCTTGTAAGCGTGGATCCCGTCGAGTACGACGGATAATCTGGGTGCTAATACCTTCCCAGGTCGTAACTAACCCCCTTTCTCAGTTTCTCTGGTTCACAATCGTCTTATCCATCTCTTTCTGGGTTTATGCAGCATTACCTTTCCTTCGGGATAAAAATGACTAGCTGGCGACTCTATTCAATTCAACCATTCTTTTCTCTTTCGCTGACCGTTCGCGTCTGCACCCTGGGACCCTGGTGTCTTTTCGGGGGAGCGACAGCTTGGCGACTCTGCTGGGGATTATCTTGCAACCAGGGCTTCTGGTTCTTTTTGTGGGTTTCTCCTAGCGCTTGGTTGATTTGTGTTTATGGGGGTGTTATGTGTGCTTTTGTTTATCGCTTTATTTATTGCTTTCTGTACAGCTTTATTTATCGTTTTCATTTACTGTTTTTTTGCATTTCATATTATTGTCATCATATCATGTGCTGGATCTGTTGTTTACCTTGGTAGGAGGGATACTCAGTGAATAAGGTTCCATACCGGGAGCCTGGGTGACACATAGGATTAGAGTGACTTCATATTCTTTCCCATTCCATTTCAGTCTGGTGCGGGAATATGAAACACGGTTCAGACATGGGTTTCTTCTTGAGAACTCTGTGTTATGGATTTCCTGTAGTATTAGGGCTATCTGGGAAGCCTGCTAAGTCTGGATGACCTTTTTAGATGACCTTCAGCATCTGAGGTGAATTAGAGGAGGATCCTTTATGATTAATGTAAACATTGTACCTCCGGGTTAGAAGTGTTTACACTTCTCATAACTGATCCAAGTCTGAGGATCTTTGTTCTAGAACAATACCTGTGAGGGGGTTGGGATGTTTATAGGTTTGCAGGAACCCTTGGCCTCAACATACCCTGTTACTGATATGGTGGTTACACTATTTTGGACTAATCGTATGAATCCCTGGACTTGTGACTCTTTATTTGAGTCCCCCACCTGGTTACTGGTTCTCTAAGCCTTCATCTGGATTTCTGAACACTCATGGGCCCTATGAAAGCAGATAACAGATCCAGCACCTGATCACAAACCCTTACATATCATTCTGCATACATCATTTTGCATCATTTTAACATTTGTCTATTTGTTTTACAGGGTATCCACGTCTTATTTGGTTTGGTTTTGACTGTTTCTTCTGCTCAGACATCTTCATCAGATATATTCATCAGTTATCTTCATCAGAGATTTTCTTCAGCATCTTCATCAATTGTCTTCATCAGCATTTCTTCAGTTATCTTCATCAGCATCTATTATCAAGATGGACTCATCCAGGAAGAGCAACATCACTTATCATTTCTTTGAGCCCTCCCTAGCAGGCATCAGGCAGATTTAGACACTCATCACTCTTGATCATGTCCCTTTATTCAGGGAACATTATGGTGGTATTATGGACATGATTATGGACTTGCATGCATCACAGAGGAGCATGATTCACACTTGCCTTCAGTTCTATGACCCTCCTCTCAGATGCTTTACTTTCCCAGACTTTCAGTTGGGTCCTTTGTTAGAAGAATTTTCCATGTTGTTGGGTGTCCCCATCAGGAGGGGGATTCCTTTCAACCCTGAGATGACTGCTCCTAGGAATAAAGACATATCTAAGGCTCTATGTTTGGAAACCACCATCATTGATCAGAATATGACCACCAAGGCTGGAATCCCAGGCCTCCATTTGGACTTCTTGATCATTTAGGCCACCAGTCATGCTGCAGCAGGAAAGTGGGAAACTGTTTGTGCTCTCTTGGCCCTTAGCATATATGGTATCATCTTGTTTGTAGACGAGCCTAAGTTTGTAAGCAAGAGTGTTATCCATATCTTCTTGCTGAAGAATACAGTTCCTACCTTGCTAGGAGATTTCTATTACTCAGTGCATCAGAGAAATGAGAAGCAGAGGGGAAGATTAGTCAAATGTTGTGCACTTCTCTTCTACTGTTGGCTATTGAGACACTTGCTGAAGACAGAAGCTTTCTTGAATCCTCATCAGTCAAGAAATTAGGCTAAGATAATGATTGCTCTCACTTCAGAAGACATCAGGTGGTGCACTCAGAGCACCAAGGGCAGGGACATAATCACAAGTTGTGGGCAGTTTCCCAATGTACCTCTTATTGGAGTGAAGGGTTGCATCAATTACAATCCTTTGCTGTTCAAAAGGTAACTAGGGTACGCCTTAGTACATCCACCAAGAGAGCAGGACTTATCAGAAACCATTTACTGTGACATTCAGAATAATCATGCTATCGTCCGACAAGCAGTCTGGGCTTGGGATAACATTCAGAACAAAAGGGACTGTCATTCTTGGCAAGTGCAAAACATAGCTTCAGCTCAGTACATTGATTGGTCTCGCATCAGAGGACAGATCACCCGCATGCCATTCACCCTGGATGATGTGCCATGGCCATCAGCAATAGAGCCTATAACTACAATCAGTTTAGAGGAATTTGAGAAGCTGAAAGAGAGGAATGCTCAGCTTTCTAAAGCTCTAAAGAAGACCCTCTAGAGAGGAATGATAGTCGTCTGGACAATGAGAGGTTAGAAAAACTCCGGATTGAGCATATGACCAAGATTGAGAAGAAAGATGATTACATCAGAAGGGCCCGGGCAGGGGAGTTGGTATTGAAGAATGCTTGCAAAGAAGCTAAGATTCAGAAAGCCAGAGCTGATCACTACTTGGAAGAGAGTCAAGCTAGGTGGAACATGATCACTGAGGCTCGTTTGCAAGAAGATCAGAAGACACAGGCTAAGATAGAGCAGCTGGAAGCTAATGAGAAGAAGAGTCAGGAAGCCTTGTTAGCAGCACAGGAGGAAATCTCCGAGTTGAAACTCCGATCGGGGTTGAAGAGATCAAAAGACCAAGACAAGTATAAGAAGTTGACAAGTGCCATTGCCACCAGGAAACTTCTTATCAGGACCATCACAGAGCACCCAGTTGGACCAGTGACTGATGCTCTCCTGAAGGAAGTCAAAGAGGATGACTTTGGGTTGGATGATTGATTTCTTTGTACTTGTACTTCATTTTGTTTGTACTTTGTTGATTTTGTTGTTGTATTTTGACCCACCATGGGGATTTGTTTGTAATCACAAAACTATGTACCTTTGCATTTGTAATATATGGTTTGTGTGTTATACTTTGGGCTTCATTTCTCTTCAACATCATCATTCCTCGAGGTCTGGAAGGTCAAAACCAAAGTGTAATACCTCAAAATTTGCCCTCATATTTATTCCCTCTATTGGCTCATCATTTCGCATTCATCTGCATTTCTCAATAGATCATTAACATCATAATCATGCATTTCATGAGCTTCTAAGGCATGGGATCAGAGCATTCTCTGGTGATTTGAGTCTTCCTATTCAGAGGTGATTTTTCTGGTTATTGCACTTGAGATAAGATAAAGGTTGAGTTCACCTCATCATAGGCACGTTCTTATGATGAAGTTAATCAAGTATCCAAATTATCTTCTTCAAGATTTCTCAGGAGTGTTTGGTGCTTAGGGCATTATTCATGTTAATAACTCAAGCTATTTGCTTCATCGGGGAACACTCAATACAAATTGTTCAAGGATTCTTATCTCTGGCATGGTTTTGTTGATGTTAACTAAGGGAAAATGGGGTTCAAGTTTTTCCATATCAAAGGTATCGTGATACTTGTGGTACAAGAAGGTCAAGTGGGGGACTCGTGTGATAATCAGGTCATTATGGTTCTTTCGGTTGGTCGTAGATGGTAGTATAAGTTCACGGGATTCAAGATTGAAGTTGGTTGAAGTTTGTGGGTTTATTAAAGATACGAGTTTGATATGGATTGAACACGTTAAGTTAAAGTCGTATGGATTAAGTGAAATTCGAAGATATGAGTTCATTGAAACCACACCCCGTCAAAGCAATTGTGCCATACCCATTTCAAAACCAAAAGTTAATATTGAATAATCATACCCATTAACATATCCAATTCGTTCTTAGCTCATACCCACATTTTTGTTTCTAAATCGATTAACTAATAACCCGATTACATACGTCAAGCCAAGCATTCATTGGATTTCAATAATCGAATTTTATCATCCAATCACCATCACTCTTATTTTTGTTTCCATTAAAGGATTATCTTGATCCCACTTTTACCCCAAATCCATTGCCAAAGTTTTTTTTGGGGCCAAGCCCATGAGTCCATCAAAATATAAAAAAAAAAGAAACTCTTTGACCACCATTAAGTATGACTTTGACATTAGAAACTTTTGCAGGAAGGTTGAACTCTATTGTTCTAAAAATGCCAAAAGAAACCACCAATACCATTATACAATCAATATTTATAAAAAAATCCATGTATACCCAGGGAATAGACGTGCGCAATAGGCCGTATCAGTATGCATTATGGATTACAGACAATAAAAAATCAAAATTTGACATTTTAACCCCGGATAACTAAATCATTAGCATCCCACCAACCACCCTGCTGAACTTGACAAAACACTATCATCAGATAAAACCTAATCTTGAAGCTACAATAAATCCGACACTACATAATTTAGAGCTTTTGTTATAGATCAAAGGTAATACTTCATCAAACATCCTTAATCCATCCATCTTCTGACGTTCATCGCATCTTCACTCATCATTCTCGAATTTCGTCAAATTCCAACATCTTCAATCAACAATAATTCAGTAACCTGCAAGACAAAATCTTCAAAGTTTCAGTTCATTGGTCAGCACCATAACCTGCAAATCAAAGGAAAAAAGAGAAGTATCAATCCATAGTCATCATAATTAATAGGCAGAAAAATGAAAAATCTGAAAATGAAAAAGTAATCGAATGCTAACAGAAGACCTAATGCAGTTACAATAATGGAGAAGCTATGGATACTTACAAAAAAAAGGAATCTGCTCCAAGAGACTCGTCCCCTCGTACCGGCAACAATCCAACCGAAATAACCGCTACTCCCAGTACCACTGCTTCTGGAATTCAAGAAGCTGAGCCCACTGATGAATTCTTTGATCCACACGGCTCTACATTAGATGCATTGCTTCTTGCGCCAAATCCATTTGGATTTACCATTCAAGGCCGATACTCATGCTGAAACTGTTCCACCTCAACACTATGCATACCAAAGTTTTGGACCTTCTTAATCAGAGGTTTTAATGCCGACACAATGATGTCTAAATTTGGAGTTGAGGACTCATTTCCTATCGTACCATAATCCGTATCTGTTACTAGTGGCAGCCAATCTTCTTCTGCTAAGTCTAGCTTTGTGTCCCAAAAGTCGTCGTCTCAACAATTTGCAACTGATACTCTTGCTAACATTTACCTGAATTGACATCACAGCAAAACAGTTCTCTCAGCTGCAACAAGGCAATATATACAAATCCTTTCCAGCGGTTGATTCACCCAGCAACTCTTTTTCAATTTTTCCAGCTAACACCAGTCCATGTGCACACTCTTCAGCCAAAACCATTTCCACTACAATCCTACATATCACATAAAGAAAGTTTCAGAAAACTTCACAAAGCCTACATATTACAGGAGATTAGTGCTAACAGAATTGTAACAGAATTCTTAACGGAAAATTAACAGAAGCATAACCGAATTCTCTAACTGAATCTACCTGAAGTTTCCGGAATCTTCTCCAAATCTCCTATAAATCAATAGCTTCTCATTCAATCAGCTTCTTCCACCACAAGTTTCTTTTTCAAAACCCTTCACCATCTTTTCTGAATCCTCTTCACCACTCCATTCTCTTCCTCTTCCATACCTGACACTACCTCATCAATCTCCAATCTCCATATCCAATCTTCAAAAACCACTTCACTATTCAATCTTCTTGGACCTCCCTTCAATCATACCTATCCTAATCTTCTTCTTCTCTAACTTCCTTCTCCACCATTTTACTACTTTTCTCTCTATTACCCCATTTTTTCTTGGCTGAAAGTTCATCTTCACTTATCTCTCAGCCCTCTACAACATAAAGGAAGAATCAATGGCAGTAATTTGTAAAAAGGGAAAACGAGAGAGTGCATAGTCAAGTTGTAAAAGAACCTTTTCTTTCTCTTGTGCATCACTTGTCATCATTAGCCTCAGATTGATTATCGTCGGTTCGCGATTCCGACAACGAGTTGAATCTTCCAATTCACGCAGAGCCAAGGTCTTTGTCAGCCCCTTCACAGTAGTCTCATCCTTCGATTGGGAAGACAATTGACGTCGCGGCGAAATCGGTACGGCTGATGCATCTTCTTTCGGCATTGACATCGAAATACAAGGTACGAGCTCGATTTCCTTGCATATGCGAGATAGTAGTAGCGTTTTGCTTGACGGCTTGATTCTTGATTGAAATTGGAGGATTCGGTTCGGAGGAGGTTGTAGATGTAGGCTGAGCTGGGTTTGTATTGATCCGAATGGAGTGTTTCCTTTTTCTTCATTGATGGCGCATGGTTCTTGGGTACTGGTGATTCGCGGCGGCGCTAGGTTTCCGAAAAGGGGGAAAGAGCTTAGGGTTGTTGTTTTGCGCTCGGTTTGCGTTTACTATAATTCATTTGTGTTTAATTTTTAGGGTTAAGTTAGCTTTTGATTAGAAGGAGATGAAAGTTAGGTTCGGGTTTCGATTGGAGGAATAGTGGCTAGAATATGGTTAGGTTAAGTTGTTGTTGAAGAATAGGATCAGAAGATGAAGGAATGGTGCGGCGGTGGCTAGGGTTCATGTGAAGGAGAAGGGTATTTGGGGGAGAAGGAGAAAACGCAGTGTTTTGTGTTTCTGACTTGTGTTTTTGTTATGACTTAAGTTATGGGATATTGGTTCTGATTTGGGGATTAAGAGTATTAAATTATGTTAATCAGCCTTTAATGTTCCTTTTTAATATTAATAATAAAAAATTCGTTAATCTCTGATAAACAATCCCAATCCGTTTCCAATAAGTTGGGCCCAAGATTCTGCTATTCAAACCCCATCTTAAGCCCATTCGCGAAAACAACTGAAAAGAGCATGCTAAATGCACCCCCAAGAAAGCCTACGTTTTGGTCTTAAATTATTTGCTAATCTCACCTCCCATCCTAAGCCCATCATGAAAAGCAACCATAAAAAACTCCTTTCTGCACCCTCCTCAAAATCTTGCGAATGGGCCTTGTTCTTCTTTTGATATTCACACCCCATTCTGAGCCCATTGTAAGAAATAGTCACAAAATCAATGCTGAATGCACTCCCCCTCATTCCTGCGTTTTGGGCTTAACCCGTTCGCTATTTACACTCCCTTTTAGAGGCCCAATAGAAAAACAACCTAAAAATAATGCTTCTTGAACCCCCTATTTTTATTTCTTTAGAATTTAATTTTTGTTTTAGCATTGTTAGAGATAATTCATAAAAATAATAAAAAGCATTATAAAATTCCCCAAAAATTCCAGTAGTTAAATAAGTCAATTTAGAAATTTGTGATATTTTTATTTTTTGAAATTTGATTATTTTTGATTTAATTCTGATTTTCTTTTAATTAGCTTTATTTGGATTTCTTTTTAATTATGCTGAATTTTGTTCATTTTATTTTTATGACTTCCAGCAACTTTTTTTGAGCCATTCTTTTTTCTGTAATTAGAGGACTCATAATAGTTCTTATGATATTTTTAGTGGATTTTTTAGGAGCTTTTATCTTAGGTTTTAGTGATGTAATCCTTAGGAATTAATAGTTAATTCTTAGCTGGAAATAATTAATTGTTAGGCATAGAAAAATAAGATTTTTTAGAATCCCTCTTAGTACAATATTTTAGATAGTGGTAAGACCCTATAGTTTAATTTTCACAATTTTTCTAGAAGTTTTAGTATTTTTTTTTAGAATATTAGTTTTAGGCCTAGTTATGCATAATCTCCATTAGTTTAGGCCATTAAAAAAATAAAGTACAAAAAATAGGTTAGTTTAAATTTAGTCATAGAATTTAATTTAGACTTAGGCTAGTTAAAATTTGATTTTTTTAGATGAGTATTAGGTTTGATTTAGATTTAGTACTTAGGCTTGAAGTTTCATTTCCATGTAGAAGTAGAATAAATAAAAATAGACTATTTTTTTAATTCATGCCTCTAAGTGCATTTGTAGAATTTTATTTCTTATGTTTAATTTCATTGTTTTGCCTTATCATTTGGTTTTTATAACTTGTATAAGCTTCCCCATTGTTCCTAGAATCAACTTAACTTCATTAAGAAGTAAGTTGAATGCTAGTAGTTCCTTTTCTCATTAGGAATAGAAAACCTCACTAACCATTAGGACCACTTGTAAATAAATAAACAAAATTAGGATTGAGTCTTAGTCCCTTAGATTTTTCCTTTAATCAACTTGAGTCACTCTTTCTCATCTCAAAAATAAAAGCAATAAAACACTTAATAAAAACCGAACAATCTTGTACGACACGAGACTTTGTTGCGGAGTGTTTATACGCGTCCTGTTTCGGGGCGAGGTGTAAAGGCTTCCCGCGATGGATAGGTCTTAGTACAAGACCGTTCACAAACAAATTCAAAACACTTCTCTTAAAAGACAAAAACAAATAACAAGCGACTATCCTGCGGGAACTTCTCTTCTCATCTCATTCACTCACAACGCGAACTCGCGACGACTTGTCTCACATGCAAGACGGTTAACGCACTCGTACCAGACGAGCCTGCAACACCTGAGCATAGACATACGCAGTTCCAGCTGTAAAAAACACAAACAAATAGTTCCCGCCTTAGTTAGGCGAACTACGTCGACTCTGATCCTCATTATCCCGATGAGGTACGTAGGCAGCGGGGTAGGGCCCGTTCGAGCACATTCTTTATTTTCCCTACATTTCCCCCTTTCTTTCCATTTTCTTATTTCAGTTCCTTTCTCATTTCATTCCAGTTCCAGTTAGCGGTTTTGTTCAGCAGCATATTATTTATCACCCTTTGAAACAAAACAAGCAAGTGTGGATCCCGTCGGGTACGGCGGACGATCTGGGTGCTAATACCTTCCCAGGTCGTAACCGACTCCCGAACTCAGATCTTTGGTTAGCAGGATCTTGTCCTTTCCTTTTTCCTTAGGTTTGTGCAACATTACCTTTCCCATTCATTCGGGATAAAAATGTCTGGCTGGCGACTCTAACCTTTTCCGCACCACTTTCGCGTTTGTACTAGTATGAAAATCCCGGGAGCGATAGCTGGCGACTCTGCTGGGGATCGAACCCAGAATCTCTGGTTTCCCTTGTAGAGTCAATCCTAGCGCCTGTTTGGTTTTGTTTCTTTGGGGTATTTATCTATTTGCTGTTGTGTGCTTTAGTTTAGCTTTACTGTTTTTATTTACAGTTTTACTTTACAGCTTTACTTTATCGCATTTATTTACCGCTTTCAGTATTTTATTTTCCATGCATCATATTATACTGGACTGTTTGGCTGTGCTGGTTTTCATTTTTTCTGCGGGATGGGAGTTACTGTGAGATAAGCCAAATACCCGGCTTTAATGCACTATAGGATTAGCGTGGACAGACATTGTACTCCCATGGTATCTCACCATGATGGGTGGCGATGTGTTCCACACCCAGATTGAGACCGTCTTGGAACTATTCTGTGTGGGGATTACCTCACTTCAGGGTACGACCTTGATAGTTATGTGCATCTGGTGACCGATCTTCGAGGACCTTAATGGGAACAACCCTCTCCAGTGATGACAGTGGCAGACCACATTTGTTGGCAAACCCACTCGCATCCGAGGGCCCATTGGGAACTCGCATAGGATGGCCTGGTTCTCTCATAGGAATTCAGTTAAAGCAAAACTGTTCGTATGACGGTAGTATTGTACCCTTCGGGATGAATGTACTATTGTTTCTCGATTCAGTGCTTGAAGCTGAGGACTTATGAGGGATGCTTGTTTCCTTGGACTCAGCTGAGGCCTCCCTGAGTAGTACATAATGCCAAACCGATTCCCTGATTTGGTCATGAGCCATTTCTCGGAAATGGTGAACGTATTATTGCTATTCGGCTTTGAGAGTCCATGATGTTGACCCGAGTAGCACACCCGTGAGATTGGGAGGAGTTTACAGGTTTGCAGGAACCCTAAACTTCAACATACCCACTTTGTCAGTATTGTTCAGTGTTCTATGGTTCTCTGATTCTGAGATTCAGGATTTCTATTCAGAGAGATTGTTACTGTGATTACCATGGTGACCCTGATATTGTGACTGTTATTATGACTCTCCACAGACACTGGGCTCGTTGTTCAGCTTCAACACCATCAGTGACTATTCAATTATGTGATCCAGTTCTATAGTTATTGGGTTCTCAGTTATGGGGTTCTATACAAAGATGGTGTTGCTATTGTGGTTGTATTCAGACACTTGACTCATTGCTCAACACCGACACCAACATCAGACCATTGATCACATGCCTGTTGCAGGCATGACATCATAGCATTTCCGCACACATGTTCAGTTATTTTCGAGGATCACATATCTAAATCATGCCATTGGACTTTTTCTGTGTCAAAACTTGAATCGAAGCAGATAGACTCCTCAGAAATAATTGAACATGGCATTTGCATACATCCTTGCATTCTTGACAGGTGTTCAGAGACAAATTCTTTTCCTGACTTGATTTCTCATCAGAATGGACAACTTGAATCACAATCATCAAGGTATATATTTGAAGCAACTCCGGGCGAAGGTAATCGAAGGAAGACCCAGCTGAGGCCATTCAGGGCAGAGGTATAAGCTTTATTTCAAAACCAAAAACTGCTGAAATAGGAAGTCAACCAGATAAAGACTCAGATGAGCTTGGTTATGGAAATTGTGAACGAAGTTATTTTCATCCCTAGTGAGGGGAACTACGCTGCTCTGATTCTCCATTGGTCAATGGAGATACGTAGGCAGGAGATCGTGCAAGATCTTTCTGAGCAACCTTATCTATTAACTTTATCAACCTCTTCCCTCCAAATTTCGTATGTTAGCATCCAACCTCAGCTTCCCAAGAGTGTCCTAGGGGCAGAGTATAAGGTTATAGGCCAAAACAAATTGAAGTTTGATCATATCCCGACGTCGTACGTGCAACAAGTTTCCTCATGTACGCAAATTCGGAGTGGTTGAGCTAATTGCATCAGGATCATATCCGACAGAGCTTCCTTTGGGGTTTCAATGCCAAGTATGATTACCATTCTGGGGCACCTGGCCTTTTAATTGAAGATTGCAAGTCTTTCAGAGGTAAAGGTGAAGACAAGGTCCCGAATTTGATCGGCTCAAAGGTCGTCATGCCAGAAGGTCTGCTCACATATTGAAGTCTCCTCATCAAATGGGTCTCCCAATTTGCAAAGGTGTCTTCAGAAGCAATAAGTCCAGACGGAGTCAAGTCTCCTCAATGACGACAATGTTCAGCTTCTTTACTGCATTTTCATTTGTAGTTTATATTGTTTGTTTAAACATTTGTATGCATGCATGAAACTTATTTGTTTTTTGAATGATAACCATAATAAAATGCACATGTTTCTCTTGAAGTAATCCATTCGTATTCACTCATGATTTTGTGTATGTGCATTGCAATACCAACTGTTGTGATTAAACTCTATCAGGGAGGACGACGAAATGAAAACGCAAAAATCTCTAACTGTGTGCTTTTGAGAAAGACCCTGTTGACGATGTACAGGCATTGTTTCAAATCCTAAACACCGGAGATATAAGGGAGATAGACCCTCGCCAACCCATTTGAGCCTTGAAGTAGGAGTTTCTTTTTTGCATGAAAAAACCCTCGCAATTAACCCAGGGGCAGGGTAGGTGTCAGCTAGTTGGACCGATCGTTCAAATTTCAAAAAGGAGTGCACATCTGAGGATTCATTTCCTTTCGTTGTACCAAATCAAGAGGTCCAATGACCAAAAACCACAATGATTATCCCAATCAAGAGGTCCAAAGACCGGAGACCACAATGGTTATTCCTCAACAACAAAGGAGTGAGACAGTCACGACCCTCGCAAAGCATTCAAGACAAACAATGTCACATGATTTGTTAAAAAAAAAAGAATTGAAAAAAAATGATGATGAAAGAGCCTGCTAAGTCAAAACTTGAAAACAAGCGACTTAGGCAAAAATTAGGGCATCCCGCTGGACTTCACAATCAAAGATTCACAAGAATCAGTCCAGGCAAAAGTTAGGGATAAGAAAAATAATGCAAAAGCGAAAGACGAAAAGGGTTACACAAGAAAGATCCTTGAATAAGAACAAAGTCGTGTGATATAGACACGAAAGACTAAGGGGTGACTGACTCCCAACAACAACCTGTTTGGTGCTTACACCGTTAGTGTAATTGGTTCCTCAACCATCACAAAACCCTTTTTGAGAGGTGAACGCTTGTGAAAGCTAGCTGAAAATAGGAATGGAGAACATCACGAAGATGGGTGGGCACAAATAAATTTCGGGCATGTATCCTTTGTTTCTATAACCGTGAACCAGGCCACGATACAACCCTTAAAAGTCCTAACTGAAACAGGGTTATTTTTGAGAGTGTACTACCACAAGATCGTGTTCTTGACTCCTATGAGTTGTGCTAATAGTTCTTTGTTGGTGTTGCATGTGCATGCTTTCATTCATCAAAAATCAATGTCGTATCTTAACCAGTGATTCACTCACAAAGGTTGGCGACATCTTTTTACAGTAAAACTTCAAGATTAACATGTGTGTTACATTAGAATTTTCATTCTTAGAATAAACATTTTCTGCTTGCATATATTTGTTGGGCATCATAAAAATTCACATACGAAAATTCAGTCCAGAAGCTTAATCTTGCCAAGTTGAGAAGTCTGAAACTTCTGAAGGACAACCTGTCGAGGTGCACTTTTTAAGAAAACTCCATCGAGTAGGGACTTTCCCAACATTCCTGGTAAGAGCCAACTAATTCGGGGCAATCACGTCGAGAAATCTCTTCAGAATTCAGCCAAACTGGGGCAACCAATTCGAGATCAAATCTCTCAAAGAGCCATCAGGCGGAATCATTATTCAAATTTCAGCCAAACTGGGGCAATCACTTCGAGATCCAATCTCTCGAATAATAGTTGATCTGGGTGTTTTCTTCAAAGCAGTCATTCAGAGGTAATCACTTCAAGACTTGTACTGGGGCAGGCCACCCAAAGAGCACTGGAAGTTACTTTCTCCTGAAGACGGTTAATCAGAAGCACCTACCCAAGGTTCAATATACTGGGGCAGAATATCTCACAGTGATATGAGGTCTTTCATGAATCCTTGCGAGGCAAATTCTTGCACAGACCATGCGGTCTGGGGCAGTTATTTCGAGATCCAACGAATCTCTCCAAGAGTTTGAAGACACTGAGGCATTTCGTATGTCATGTTTTCTGTAAAATCCTCTTGAGACATTTTCTTCCGATGGACCTTAGTTTGAGGCGAGTTGGAAATTGCAAAGAACCATTGATCACTCGTGATTAGTTGGCAATCTATCAACCCAGGACTAGGGCCAAAGCCATTGTCAGCACAGTACTTCAAGAGTTATTTCATCGGCAAGTTTCATTGATCAAAATTCCTTAGCAAGTCTCACTAGACAATCCCTTCTCCAGTAGTGCGGAAAATGGAAGGTTACTTCTTAAGCAGAAGGATATCATCGTCTCTCATCCCCAGCGTGAGACGCCTTACATCTCATTCCCAACATGAGAGAATTTATCTCTTATCCCCAGCAAGTGGCAACTTAAACTCTTATCTTCAGCAGGAAGCTTCATCATTGACATCCTCCATCATCCCCAGTAGAGTTGGAAGTTGAAATATCCCCAGCAAGGCGTCAGAAGGTTGGTGCCATCCCCGAGCAGAAGTTTCCCTTCAGACAGGGGCAATTCTCAGCAGTATAAGGAGTGTTTTGCCTCCCCAGCAGTTGTTTCCTCAGCAGTACCATGCCTTTGGTTCCCCACCAGAGTTCAAGAAGGATCCATCTCCAGCAGGGTCTTGGCACTCCAATCTCAAAGTCCAATTTATTTTTGGCAATGACGGCAGTTCAGAGCCGGTGTATCATTGACAACATTCCCCGCAGAGTTGTCTTCTCCTTACAAGGATTAACCAGATCAATGCAGTGATCATCAGTTCCTCCCCAGTCAAGCCATCTGGGATATCTGTTATCTCCTCATCGGGAGACCCATTTTTCATTTGCATTTGCATCTAGTAATCATCAGTACATTTGCATCCTCCAAAGCGTAGCATTTCCATCGTCATGGAGCATTACGCCATAAATCCAAACATATGCATACCAGCATGGGCCAGTTTTGAGGTATATCACATAAGACCCGTTACATCTCCAATCAGATTGAAGTATTCCCCACAGAATGCAACTTTGTTTCCCAGGGTGGATGCTTCCACCAAGTCTTGTCGTTATCCCTAATTGAGTCTTGTTTCAGTACAACAGTCTCATTTTTTCGCGTCTCCGTTTCAGTACAACGGTCGCGTTTTGGGCTCTCGTTTAAGTACAACGATCCCGTTCCTTTCGAGTCTCCATTTAAGTACAATGGTCTCGTCTTTGAGTCTTGTTTCAGTACAACAGTCTCATTTTTTTCGCGTCTCCGTTTCAGTACAACGGTCGCGTTTTGGGCTCTCGTTTAAGTACAACGATCTCATTCCTTTCGAGTTTCCATTTAAGTACAATGGCCTCGTCTTTGAGTATTGTTTCAGTACAACAGTCTCATCTTTTCGCGTCTCCGTTTCAGTACAACGGTCGCGTTTTGGGCTCTCGTTTAAGTACAACGATCCCATTCCTTTTGAGTTTCCATTTAAGTACAATGGCCTCGTCTTTGAGTATTGTTTCAATACAACAGTCTCATCTTTTCGCGTCTCCGTTTCAGTACAACGGTCGCGTCTCGGGCTCTCGTTTAAGTACAACGATCCCATTCCTTTCGAGTCTCCATTTAAGTACAATGGTCTCGTATTTGAGTCTTGTTTAAGTACAACAGTCTCATTTTTTCGCGTCTCCGTTTCAGTACAACGGTCGCGTCTCAGGTTATCATTTAAGTACAATGATCCTGTTAGATCGGTTGATCTTATTTGAGTTATGAATCGGTTGATATCATTTCTCTTCGAGTTGTAAATCGGATGATATTACATTCTCGTTTCTTGGTTATGGATCGGTTGATACCATCTCCATGTTAGATCGGTTGATCATATTTGAGTTATGAATCGGTTGATATCATTTCTCTTCGAGTTGTAAATCGGATGATATTACATTCTTGTTTCTTGGTTATGGATCGGTTGATACCATCTCCATGTTAGATCGGTTGATCATATTTGAGTTATGAATCGGTTGATATCATTTCTCTTCGAGTTGTAAATCGGATGATATTACATTCTCGCGTTTCTTGGTTATGGATCGGTTGATACCATCTCCGTGTTAGATCGGTTGATCTTATTTGAGTCGCAAATCGGTTGATGTTGCATTAAGTCCTGTTTCGCCAACAGGCACCCTCCTTGTGGTTTCAGTTCGTTCAGCAGTCGCAGTGATTGCATCGATTCTATTCCACCTGGTTCTATCCCCGTTACCTGTTCAGAGGTCAAAATCAAAACAAAATATATAAATAAATAAATGGGCATATGGTTTTTCTGTTGCCCTCAGTGTGCAAATTTCCAGGTTTTATTCGAGTATTCAATCACTTCATACCTTGAACGTCTAAAAGTTGTTGCAATTATCCATTCAGGTCTGCAGATGATTGAATAGGGGCAGCTGTAATACCTCAAAATTTGCCCTCATATTTATTCCCTCTATTGGCTCATCATTTCGCATTCATCTGCATTTCTCAATAGGTCATTAACATCATAATCATGCATTTCATGAGCTTCTAAGGCATGGGATCAGAGCATTCTCTGGTGATTTGAGTCTTCCTATTCAGAGGTGATTTTTCTGGTTATTGCACTTGAGATAAGATAAAGGTTGAGTTCACCTCATCATAGGCACGTTCTTATGATGAAGTTAATCAAGTATCCAAGTTATCTTCTTCAAGATTTCTCAGGAGTGTTTGGTGCTTAGGGCATTATTCATGTTAACAACTCAAGCTATTTGCTTCATCGGGGAACACTCAATACAAATTGTTCAAGTATTCTTATCTCTGGCATGGTTTTGTTGATGTTAACTAAGGGAAAATGGGGTTCAAGTTTTTCCATATCAAAGGTATCGTGATACTTGTGGTACAAGAAGGTCAAGTGGGGGACTCGTGTGATAATCAGGTCATTATGGTTCTTTCGGTTGGTCGTAGATGGTAGTATAAGTTCACGGGATTCAAGATTGAAGTTGGTTGAAGTTTGTGGGTTTATTAAAGATACGAGTTTGATATGGATTGAACACGTTAAGTTAAAGTCGTATGGATTAAGTGAAATTCGAAGATATGAGTTCATTGAAACCACACCCCGTCAAAGCAATTGTGCCATTCCCATTTCAAAACCAAAAGTTAATATTGAATAATCATACCCATTAACATATCCAATTCGTTCTTAGCTCATACCCACATTTTTGTTTCTAAATCGATTAACTAATAACCCTATTACATACGTCAAGCCAAGCATTCATTGGATTTCAATAATCGAATTTTATCATCCAATCACCATCATTCTTATTTTTGTTTCCATTAAAGGATTATCTTGATCCCACTTTTACCCCAAATCCATTGCCAAAGTTTTTTTGGGGGCCAAGCCCATGAGTCCATCAAAATATAAAAAAAAAAAGAAACTCTTTGACCACCATTAAGTATGACTTTGACATTAGAAACTTTTGCAGGAAGGTTGAACTCTATTGTTCTAAAAATGCCAAAAGAAACCACCAATACCATTATACAATCAATATTTATAAAAAAATCCATGTATACCCAGGGAATAGACGTGCGCAATAGGCCGTATCAGTATGCATTATGGATTACAGACAATAAAAAATCAAAATTTGACATTTTAACCCCGGATAACTAAATCATTAGCATCCCACCAACCACCCTGCTGAACTTGACAAAACACTATCATCAGATAAAACCTAATCTTGAAGCTACAATAAATCCGGCACTACATAATTTAGAGCTTTTGTTATAGATCAAAGGTAATACTTCATCAAACATCCTTAATCCATCCATCTTCTGACGTTCATTGCATCTTCACTCATCATTCTCGAATTTCGTCAAATTCCAACATCTTCAATCAACAATAATTCAGCAACCTGCAAGACAAAATCTTCAAAGTTTCAGTTCATTGGTCAGCACCATAACCTGCAAATCAAAGGAAAAAAGAGAAGTATCAATCCATAGTCATCATAATTAATAGGCAGAAAAATGAAAAATCCGAAAATGAAAAAGTAACCGAATGCTAACAGAAGACCTAATGCAGTTACAATAATGGAGAAGCTATGGATACTTACAAAAAAAAAAGGAATCTGCTCCAAGAGACTCGTCCCCTCGTACCGGCAACAATCCAACCGAAATAACCGTTACTCCCAGTACCACTGCTTCTGGAATTCAAGAAGCTGAGCCCACTGATGAATTCTTTGATCCACACAGCTCTACATTTGATGCATTGCTTCTTGTGCCAAATCCATTTGGATTCACCATTCAAGGCCGATACTCATGCTGAAACTGTTCCACCTCAACACTATGCATACCAAAGTTTTGGACCTTCTTAATCAGAGGTTTTAATGCCGACACAATGATGTCTAAATTTGGAGTTGAGGACTCATTTCCTATCGTACCATAATCCGTATCTGTTACCGGTGGCAGCCAATCTTCTTCTGCTAAGTCTAGCTTTGTGTCCCAAAAGTCGTCGTCTCAACAATTTGCAACTGATACTCTTGCTAACATTTACCTGAATTGACATCACAGCAAAATAGTTCTCTCAGCTGCAACAAGGCAATATATACAAATCCTTTCCAGCGGTTGATTCACCCAGCAACTCTTTTTCAATTTTTCCAGCTAACACCAGTCCATGTGCACACTCTTCAGCCAAAACCTTTTCCACTTCAATCCTACATATCACATAAAGAAAGTTTCAGAAAACTTCACAAAGCCTACATATTACAGGAGATTAGTGCTAACAGAATTGTAACAGAATTCTTAACGGAAAATTAACAGAAGCATAACCGAATTCTCTAACTGAATCTACCTGAAGTTTCCGGAATCTTCTCCAAATCTCCTATAAATCAATAGCTTCTCATTCAATCAGCTTCTTCCACCACAAGTTTCTTTTTCAAAACCCTTCACCATCTTTTCTGAATCCTCTTCACCACTCCATTCTCTTCCTCTTCCATACCTGACACTACCTCATCAATCTCCAATCTCCATATCCAATCTTCAAAAACCACTTCACTATTCAATCTTCTTGGACCTCCCTTCAATCATACCTATCCTAATCTGCTTCTTCTCTAACTTCCTTCTCCACCATTTTACTACTTTTCTCTCTATTACCCCATTTTTTCTTGGCTGAAAGTTCATCTTCACTTATCTCTCAGCCCTCTACAACATAAAGGAAGAATCAATGGCAGTAATTTGTAAAAAGGGAAAACGAGAGAGTGCATAGTCAAGTTGTAAAAGAACCTTTTCTTTCTCTTGTGCATCGCTTGTCATCATTAGCCTCAGATTGATTATCGTCGGTTCGTGATTCTGACAACGAGTTGAATCTTCCAATTCACGCAGAGCCAAGGTCTTTTTCAGCCCCTTCACAGTAGTCTCATCCTTCGATTGGGAAGACAATTGACGTCGCGGCGAAATCGGTACGGCTGAGGCATCTTCTTTCGGCATTGACATCGAAATACAAGGTACGAGCTCGATTTCCTTGCATATGCGAGATAGTAGTAGCATTTTGCTTGACGGCTTGATTCTTGATTGAAATTGGAGGATTCGGTTCGGAGGAGGTTGTAGATGTAGGCTGAGCTGGGTTTGTATTGATCCGAATGGAGTGTTTCCTTTTTCTTCATTGATGGCGCATGGTTCTTGGGTACTGGTGATTCGCGGCGGCGCTAGGTTTCCGAAAAGGGGGAAAGAGCTTAGGGTTGTTGTTTTGCGCTCGGTTTGCGTTTACTATAATTCATTTGTGTTTAATTTTTAGGGTTAAGTTAGCTTTTGATTAGAAGGAGATGAAAGTTAGGTTCGGGTTTCGATTGGAGGAATAGTGGCTAGAATATGGTTAGGTTAAGTTGTTGTTGAAGAATAGGATCAGAAGATGAAGGAATGGTGCGGCGGTGGCTAGGGTTCATGTGAAGGAGAAGGGTATTTGGGGGAGAAGGAGAAAACGCAGTGTTTTGTGTTTCTGAGTTGTGTTTTTGTTATGACTTAAGTTATGGGATATTGGTTCTGATTTGGGGATTAAGAGTATTAAATTATGTTAATCAGCCTTTAATGTTCCTTTTTAATATTAATAATAAAAAATTCGTTAATCTCTGATAAACAATCCCAATCCGTTTCCAATAAGTTGGGCCCAAGATTCTGCTATTCAAACCCCGTCTTAAGCCCATTCGCGAAAACAACTGAAATGAGCATGCTAAATGCACCCCCAAGAAAGCCTACGTTTTGGGCTTAAATTATTTGCTAATCTCACCTCCCATCCTAAGCCCATCATGAAAAGCAACCATAAAAAACTCCTTTCTGCACCCTCCTCAAAATCTTGCGAATGGGCCTTGTTCTTCTTTTGATATTCACACCCCATTCTGAGCCCATTGTAAGAAATAGTCACAAAATCAATGCTGAATGCACTCCCCCTCATTCCTGCGTTTTGGGCTTAACCTGTTCGCTATTTACACTCCCTTTTAGAGGCCCAATAGAAAAACAACCTAAAAATAATGCTTCTTGAACCCCCTATTTTTATTTCTTTAGAATTTAATTTTTGTTTTAGCATTGTTAGAGATAATTCATAAAAATAATAAAAAGCATTATAAAATTCCCCAAAAATTCCAGTAGTTAAATAAGTCAATTTAGAAATTTGTGATATTTTTATTTTTTAAAATTTGATTATTTTTTATTTAATTCTGATTTTCTTTTAATTAGCTTTATTTGGATTTCTTTTTAATTGTGCTGAATTTTGTTCATTTTATTTTTATGACTTCCAACAACTTTTTTTGAGCCATTCTTTTTTCTGTAATTAGAGGACTCATAATAGTTCTTAGGATATTTTTAGTGGATTTTTTAGGAGCTTTTATCTTAGGTTTTAGTGATGTAATCCTTAGGAATTAATAGTTAATTCTTAGCTGGAAATAATTAATTGTTAGGCATAGAAAAATAAGATTTTTTAGAATCCCTCTTAGTACAATATTTTAGATAGTGGTAAGACCCTATAGTTTAATTTTCACAATTTTTCTAGAAGTTTTAGTATTTTTTTTAGAATATTAGTTTTAGGCCTAGTTATGCATAATCTCCATTAGTTTAGGCCATTAAAAAAATAAAGTACAAAAAATAGGTTAGTTTAAATTTAGTCATAGAATTTAATTTAGACTTAGGCTAGTTAAAATTTGATTTTTTTAGATGAGTATTAGGTTTGATTTAGATTTAGTACTTAGGCTTGAAGTTTCATTTCCATGTAGAAGTAGAATAAATAAAAATAGACTATTTTTTTAATTCATGCCTCTAAGTGCATTTGTAGAATTTTATTTCTTATGTTTAATTTCATTGTTTTGCCTTATCATTTGGTTTTAATAACTTGTATAAGCTTCCCCATTGTTCCTAGAATCAACTTAACTTCATTAAGAAGTAAGTTGAATGCTAGTAGTTCCTTTTCTCATTAGGAATAGAAAACCTCACTAACCATTAGGACCACTTGTAAATAAATAAACAAAATTAGGATTGAGTCTTAGTCCCTTAGATTTTTCCTTTCATCAACTTGAGTCACTCTTTCTCATCTCAAAAATAAAAGCAATAAAACACTTAATAAAAACCGAACAATCTTGTACGACACGAGACTTTGTTGCGGAGTGTTTATACGCGTCCTGTTTCGGGGCGAGGTGTAAAGGCTTCCCGCGATGGATAGGTCTTAGTACAAGACCGTTCAAAAACAAATTCAAAACACTTCTCTTAAAAGACAAAAACAAATAACAAGCGACTATCCTGCGGGAACTTCTCTTCTCATCTCATTCACTCACAACGCGAACTCGCGACGACTTGTCTCACTTGCAAGACGGTTAACGCACTCGTACCAGACGAGCCTGCAACACCTTAGCATAGACATACGCAGTTCCAGCTGTAAAAAACACAAACAAATAGTTCCCGCCTTAGTTAGGCGAACTACGTCGACTCTGATCCTCATTATCCCGATGAGGTACGTAGGCAGCGGGGTAGGGCCCGTTCGAGCATATTCTTTATTTTCCCTACATTTCCCCCTTTCTTTCCATTTTCTTATTTCAGTTCCTTTCTCATTTCATTCCAGTTCCAGTTAGCGGTTTTGTTCAGCAGCATATTATTTCTCACCCTTTGAAACAAAACAAGCAAGTGTGGATCCCGTCGGGTACGGCGGATGATCTGGGTGCTAATACCTTCCCAGGTCGTAACCGACTCCCGAACTCAGATCTTTGGTTCGCAGGATCTTGTCCTTTCCTTTTTCCTTAGGTTTGTGCAACATTACCTTTCCCATTCATTCGGGATAAAAATGTCTGGCTGGCGACTCTAACCTTTTCCGCGCCACTTTCGCGTTTGTACTAGGATGAAAATCCCGGGAGCGACAGCTGGCGACTCTGCTGGGGATCGAACCCAGAATCTCTGGTTTCCCTTGTAGAGTCAATCCTAGCGCTTGTTTGGTTTTGTTTCTTTGGGGTATTTATTTGTTTGCTGTTGTGTGCTTTAGTTTAGCTTTACTGTTTTTATTTACAGTTTTACTTTACAGCTTTACTTTATCGCATTTATTTACCGCTTTCAGTATTTTATTTTCCATGCATCATATTATACTGGACTGTTTGGCTGTGCTGGTTTTCATTTTTTCTGCGGGATGGGAGTTACTGTGAGATAAGCCAAATACCCGGCTTTAATGCACTATAGCATTAGCGTGGACAGACATTGTACTCCCATGGTATCTCACCATGATGGGTGGCGATGTGTTCCACACCCAGATTGCGACCGTCTTGGAACTATTCTGTGTGGGGATTACCTCACTTCAGGGTACGACCTTGATAGTTATGTGCATCTGGTGACCGATCTTCGAGGACCTTAATGGGAACAACCCTCTCCAGTGATGACAGTGGCAGACCACATTTGTTGGCAAACCCACTCGCATCCGAGGGCCCATTGGGAACTCGCATAGGATGGCCTGGTTCTCTCATAGGAATTCAGTTAAAGCAAAACTGTTCGTATGACGGTAGTATTGTACCCTTCGGGATGAATGTACTATTGTTTCTCGATTCAGTGCTTGAAGCTGAGGACTTATGAGGGATGCTTGTTTCCTTGGACTCAGCTGAGGCCTCCCTGAGTAGTACATAATGCCAAACTGATTCCCTGATTTGGTCATGAGCCATTTCTCGGAAATGGTGAACGTATTATTGCTATTCGGATTTGAGAGTCCGTGATGTTGACCCGAGTAGCACACCCGTGAGATTGGGAGGAGTTTACAGGTTTGCAGGAACCCTAAACTTCAACATACCCACTTTGTCAGTATTGTTCAGTGTTCTATGGTTCTCTGATTCTGAGATTCGGGATTTCTATTCAGAGAGATTGTTACTGTGATTACCATGGTGACCCTGATATTGTGACTGTTATTATGACTCTCCATAGACACTGGGCTCGTTGTTCAGCTTCAACACCATCAGTGACTATTCAATTATGTGATCCAGTTCTATAGTTATTGGGTTCTCAGTTATGGGGTTCTATACAAAGATGGTGCTGCTATTGTGGTTGTATTCAGACACTTGACTCATTGCTCAACACCGACACCAACATCAGACCATTGATCACATGCCTGTTGCAGGCATGACATCATAGCATTTCCGCACACATGTTCAGTTATTTTCGAGGATCACATATCTAAATCATGCCATTGGACTTTTTCTGTGTCAAAACTTGAATCGAAGCAGATAGACTCCTCAGAAATAATTGAACATGGCATTTGCATACATCCTTGCATTCTTGACAGGTGTTCAGAGACAAATTCTTTTCCTGACTTGATTTCTCATCAGAATGGACAACTTGAATCACAATCATCAAGGTATATATTTGAAGCAACTCCGGGCGGAGGTAATCGAAGGAAGACCCAGCTGAGGCCATTCAGGGCAGAGGTATAAGCTTTATTTCAAAACCAAAAACTGCTGAAATAGGAAGTCAACCAGATAAAGACTCAGATGAGCTTGGTTATGGAAATTGTGAACGAAGTTATTTTCATCCCTAGTGAGGGTAACTACGCTGCTCTGATTCTCCATTGGTCAATGGAGATACGTAGGCAGGAGATCGTGCAAGATCTTTCCGAGCAACCTTATCTATTAACTTTATCAACCTCTTCCCTCCAAATTTCGTATGTTAGCATCCAACCTCAGCTTCCCAAGAGTGTCCTAGGGGCAGAGTATAAGGTTATAGGCCAAAACAAATTGAAGTTTGATCATATCCCGACGTCGTACGTGCAACAAGTTTCCTCATGTACGCAAATTCGGAGTGGTTGAGCTAATTGCATCAGGATCATATCCGACAGAGCTTCCTTTGGGGTTTCAATGCCAAGTATGATTACCATTCTGGGGCACCTGGCCTTTTAATTGAAGATTGCAAGTCTTTCAGAGGTAAAGGTGAAGACAAGGTCCCGAATTTGATCGGCTCAAAGGTCGTCATGCCAGAAGGTCTGCTCACATATTGAAGTCTCCTCATCAAATGGGTCTCCCAATTTGCAAAGGTGTCTTCAGAAGCAATAAGTCCAGACGGAGTCAAGTCTCCTCAATGACGACAATGTTCAGCTTCTTTACTGCATTTTCATTTGTAGTTTATATTGTTTGTTTAAACAATTGTATGCATGCATGAAACTTATTTGTTTTTTGAATGATAACCATAATAAAATGCACATGTTTCTCTTGAAGTAATCCATTCGTATTCACTCATGATTTTGTGTATATGCATTGCAATACCAACTGTTGTGATTAAACTCTATCAGGGAGGATGACGAAATGAAAACGCAAAAATCTCTAACTGTGTGCTTTTGAGAAAGACCCTGTTGACGATGTACAGGCATTGTTTCAAATCCTAAACACCGGAGATATAAGGGAGATAGACCCTCGCCAACCCATTTGAGCCTTGAAGTATGAGTTTCTTTTTTGCATGAAAAAACCCTCGCAATTAACCCAGGGGCAGGGTAGGTGTCAGCTAGTTGGACCGATCGTTCAAATTTCAAAAAGGAGTGCACATCTGAGGATTCATTTCCTTTCGTTGTACCAAATCAAGAGGTCCAATGACCAAAAACCACAATGATTATCCCAATCAAGAGGTCCAAAGACCGGAGACCACAATGGTTATTCCTCAACAACAAAGGAGTGAGACAGTCACGACCCTCGCAAAGCATTCAAGACAAACAATGATCACGTGCAACCACGTACTGACCCCCCGGAGTTTGGGCCTCATCTCAACCCTGAAGTCAATGCTATCAGGAATACTCAAGGTAACACTAGAGGTCGTGCCTTGCAAGAGGACCCTCAAGAGGAACAGTTCACTGTAATTGGTGTTGGAGATGAAGTCTATGATCGTCGTCTGGACGAAATAGCAGAGAAGTTGAGATCTCTGGAGTCCCAAAACTCCTTGGGATTTGATGTTATGGACATGGGTCTAGTTGAGGGAGTCAGAATTCCTCACAAATTCAAACCTCCTTGCTTTGAAAGATATAATGGAACCTCTTATCCTCGTACCCATCTTCAATCCTTTCTGGGAAGATTGAGGGCTTACACTATGGATGAAAAGTTATGGATGTTCTATTTCGAGGATATTCTGACTAGGGCATCCCATAAATGGTACTCTTACCTGACCAGAGCAACAGTCAAAAATTGGAAGGATTTGGCCGAAGCTTTCATATGCCAATATTAATACAACTTAGACATGGCTCCCAACAGAACTCTCCTAATGGGTATGTCACAATCTTCAAGAGAAAGCTTTAGGGAGTATGCCCAGAGATGGAGACAGTTAGCTGTTGTTGTTCAACCTCCAATGTCGGAAAGAGAAATGGCCGACATGTTTATGAATACCCTACAAGGGACATACATTGATAAGCTTGCTGCTTTCTCTTCCACTAGCTTTGCTGATGTGGTCATAACATGAGAGAGAATTGAAAGTTTGTTGAAAACGGGAAAGATTTTTGATAATGGCGCCAGCTCTAGCAGCACAAGGAAACCTTTTGCAGGGCCTCGCAGGTCAGGTGAAACCAATTCAATACACATGGGCAGAGGTAGGCCCCAGTACATGCCGAGATCAATAGCCGTTGTTACTATTCCCACCCCATCACCTCAACAACAATACAGTCCACAACCACAACATTTCCCTCAGCAACAACATTTTCCTCAACAAAGGTCTTACAACAACAACCAACAACAATGTCATTTCCAGCAAAGGCCCTCTCAAATCAACAGGGTAATCGATCCTATTTTGATGCCCTATGCCACTTTACTACCACAACTTTTGAAGCTAAATCTTGTTGAATTGAGGACTCTGGCTCCACCAGATCCTCAGAACCTTCCAAGTAATTACGACATCAACGCCATACGTGCCTTCCATTCCAATGCACCTGGCCATGCAACAGAAAAGTGCAGAGCCTTGCACATGAAGGTCCAGGATTTAGTTGATTCCAAGGCTTTAAATTTTGCACCTCCTCCTAATGTCACAAAGAATCCTATGCCTAGCCATGGTGGGCCCAGGATAAATGCAATTGAGGAGGATCAACCAGTGAACCTAATTGAAGATACTGCGAGTATTCAAACACCTTTGGACGAGGTTAAAGCCCGCTTTTAAAGTGCCAGGTGTTCCCAAGTTGTGAGGCCTGCTGTGAATCTTGCAAAATTTCCACCAATGGTTGTGCAAGTTTAAAAAGTGGCATCAATGATCTTATCAGAGAAGGTATCTTGCAAATAACATCAATGGTTTCACCTTCTACGACATCAACAACTTTTCCTCCTACAGCACCAGCAAACACCCCTCCTACAACTTCAAAAACAATTGTTCTGACATACTCTTCTACAAAGTCAACAATCATCTCTTCTACTACTTCAGCGAATATTAGTTCAATCGCCTCTGCCTCTACAACAACAGCAACCATTAATAATGACATCTCCACAGTCACCATCTATTATGACCCGACAATGGTCCCCGATTCCAACAATTTTCAGCAACAATCTCAACAACAACCCAGCTTCAGTCTTTCACCACCACCATCAGTCAGAAATCCTGTTACCATCTATTACGATCTACAGACAATAACAGTTCCTACTTCCACCGCAGTTAGTCCAGTCACCATCACGATACCTGGACCCATTCCGTATGAAAAGATAATGTTGTGCCGTGGCACTATGGTTCAGATCACTACTGCAACGGGAAAAGAGTCGCTCTTGATTCTTCAACTTATACACCACAGATCGATAATGTCGGAGGAGGCGGAGGCTTCACTCGAAGCGGACGTCTCTTCGCGTCACAAGTTCCAAGAGTTAATGATGAGGCAGAGGCTGCTGCCAAGGCTAAAGGCAAGAATGTGGTGCCTGAAGAACCGGTGGCAAAAGAAGCTCAGAAGACGTCCTTTGATCAGGACGTAGACGAGTTCATGAGGATCATCAAGAGAAGCGATTATAAGGTTGTGGATCAGCTCCACTAGACTGCCTCCAAGATCTCCATTCTATCATTGCTATTGTGTTCTGAAGCTCATCGGGATGCATTACTTAAAGTCCTACACGCAGCCTACGTGCCTGAGGAGATTACGGTGAATCAGCTAGAGACGGTGGTTTCTAATATTAATACTAGTCATGGACTAGGCTTCACCAATGCTGATTTGACTACAGAGGGTCGTCATCATAATAAAGCTTTGCACATCACTCTAGAGTGTAAAAGGGTTGTGCTTTCACATGTTCTAGTTGACACTGGGTCCTCACTCAATGTCCTTCCAAAGAAAGCCCTTGTTAAGCTTGAATATGATGGTATGGCTCTTCGACCAAGAAATCTGGTGGTCAGAGCTTTTGATGGTTCCAAGAGGTATGTTCTTGGAGAAGTGGTGCTGCCTGAGATGATTGGCCCACAGGTCTTTCAAACTACTTTCTACGTGATGGACATTCAGCCGACCTACAGCTGTTTGTTGGGTAGACCTTGGATTCACACCGCTGGCACAATTACGTCGACCCTTCACAATCTGTGGAGAGGAGGACATTTTTGTTAGACATCTGGCTACCTACAAATATATTGAGATGGATGGTGAGATCCACGAAACCATGAGCCAAGGTTTCGAGGCACTGAATGTCAACGAGGCGATAACTGAAGTATTTGCTGCATCCCAAGAGGATAGGATGGGTACTTAAATTGTCTCCTACCAACAAGCTCGGAAGGTTGTTGAAGATGGGAACGCCCAAGGTTGGGGCAAGCTACTACCTGTGGAGAAGAAAGAAGACAAATTCGGTTTGGGTTACAAACCATCTCGACAAGATCAAGCAAAGGCTGCTAAAGAGCCCAAGTTCGTAAATGGGGGAATGCTGACCCTAGATGCTGTCAATAATGTGGAAGACGAGGCCGAAAGCGACTTCAACCTGGAAAGCTGGATTCGTCCAAGAGTCCCGGGCCAACAAGTCCTTAACTGGTCTTCCCATGAAATTATAAGAGTTACTCCTGCAAAGTAATTATTATTTCCTGCTTAAGCATGCATCAAGTCCTGCATCTTGCCCAATGTGTCAGGACTCATTTTGTAATAGGGCCATATTTGTATTTTGTGCAAATAGAATATCAATGAACAATGGACATCTTTTTGCAAACAATTTTTTTTCGCTCACTGTTTTTTCATTTTTGTTGTTTTCGCACAAAATAATAAATGGCAATGTTTTCAAATAATAACTTCATTCACACTTTTTCTAAACAAGATTAAAATCAATCACTAAAATGAACAAATCTCAACCCTTGCAGAGATAATCCTCCAGATTGCACCGACAACAACACTGCTATGACTTTGTATGACTTCGACAATCAATTTAATCAAGTAGATGAAGGGGTTGATGAAGACTATGGTTTGCCTGAAGAGTTGGCCAGGTTGTTGAGACAAGAGGAAAAAGTGATTACTCCTCATCAGTAGGATGTTGAAACTGTCAATCTTGGTACCGAGGAAGATGTGAAGGAAGTGAAGATTGGGGCCAGTTTGCAAGCTCCAATGAAAGAACAGCTCATCAGTATGCTTCGAGAATATGTCGACGTCTTTGCTTGGTCCTATCAAGATATGCCAGGTCTAGATACGGATATTGTCATGCACATATTGCCGCTGAAAGAAGATTGTCCGCCCGTTAAACAGAAGTTGCGCCGCACTCGCCCAGATATGGCTATGAAAATAAAGGAAGAAGTACAAAAACAGTGGGACACCGGTTTCCTTGCTCTAACTAGCTACCCGCCGTGGGTTGCTAACATTGTACCCGTACCTAAGAAGGATGGAAAGGTGCGTATGTGTGTGGATTACCGGGACCTGAATAGAGCTAGCCCGAAGGATGATTTCCCATTACCTCACATTGATGTATTGGTGGATAACACAGCTCAGTTCTCGGTATTTTCTTTCATGGACGGATTTTCTGGATACAATCAGATTAAAATGTCACCCGAGGACATAGAGAAAACAACTTTCATCACACCTTGGGGCATATTTTGTTACAAGGTAATGCTGTTTGGTCTGAAGAACGCCGGTGCAACATATCAACGGGCTATGGTAACGTTATTCCACGATATGATCCACAAAGAAATCGAATGCTATGTGGATGATATGATTGCCAAGTACCTTACTGAAGAAGATCATCTAGTGAATCTGCTGAAATTGTTTAAGCGTCTGAGGAAGTATCAGCTGAAGTTGAACCCCAAAAAATGCACATTCGAAGTACGTTCTGGTAAGCTGCTGGGTTTTATCGTAAGTGAAAAGGGAATTGAGGTTGATCCCGACAAAGTCAAAGCTATTCAGGAAATGCCTGCACCTAATACTGAGAAAGAAGTTTGAGGGTTCTTAGGTAGATTGAACTACATATCAAGGTTCATATCTCATCTCACTGCAACCTGTGAACCCTTGTTCAAGCTGTTAAGGAAAGAGCAAACAGTCAGGTGGAACGATGATTGTCAGAGAGCTTTTGACAAGATCAAAGAATATCTGCAAGAACCTCCAATTCTCATGCCTCCAATCGAAGGAAGACCTCTAATCATGTACCTAACAGTATTAGAAGGGTCAATGGGGTGTGTGTTAGGCCAACATGACGAGTTTGGTCGAAAAGAGTATGCAATATACTACTTAATCAAAAAGTTTACCGATTGTGAACAACGTTATTCACTGCTCGAGAAAACTTGATGTGCTTTAGTGTGGGCTGCTCGCCGACTAAGACAGTATATGTTGACTCATACTACCTTGTTGATCTCAAAGATGGACCCTGTTAAGTACATATTTGAGAAGCCAGCACTTACCGGAAGGGTTTCAAGATGGCAAATGATTCTAACAGAGTATGACATTCAGTACACTTCTCAAAAAGCCATCAAGGGTAGTGTATTGTCTGATTATCTGGCTGAGCAACCCATTGATGATTACCAGCCCATGAGATTTGACTTCCCTGATGAAGACATCATGTTCTTAAAAGCAAAAGATTTTGAAGAGCCAGTTCACACTGAAGGACCTGATCCAGAAGAAGCATGGAGTATGATGTTTAACGGGGCAGTTAATTGTAATGGTCGCGGAGTTGGTGCAGTACGTATCACACCTAAAGGAGTTTATATGCCTTTCTCAGCAAAACTCACCTTTGCTTGCACTAACAACGAAGCAGAATATGAAGCCTGTATAATGGGTCTTGAGGAAGCCATTGACCTCAGGATCAAAACCTTGAATGTATTCGGAGATTCAACTTTGGTAATCAATCATACCAACAGCAAATGGTACACTCATCAGGAGCATCTGATTCCATACCGTGACTATACGAGGAGATTGTTGACCTTCTTCACAATAATTAAGCTCGAATACATCCCTCGAGATGAGAATCAGTTTGCAAACGCTTTGGCTACCATTTCATCCATGATCAAAGTACAAGCTGCCAATTATGTGCCTCAGATTTTGGTATCCAGACTGGACCGACCGGCATATCTATTCTCTATGGACACTGTCACTGACAACAAGCCTTGGTTCCATGACATCAAATGCTTCTTGGAAACTCATACATACCCACCTGGGGCATCATCAAATGATAAGAAGACATTAAGAAGGCTGGCCGGCAATTTCTTCCTCAATGCTGATGGTTCATTATACAAGCGAAACTTTGACATGGTCCTGCTCAGATGTGTTGACAAGAAGGAAGCAGACCTACTGATGCACGAAGTACATGAAGGTTCTTTCGGTACCCATGCAGGAGGACATGCAATGGCAAAGAAGTTATTAAGATCGGGTTACTACTGGATCACAATGGATGCAGATTGTTGTGCCTACGCCAGAAAATGCCACAAATGCCAAATCTACGCAGATAAAGTGCATGTGCCTCAGAATCCATTAAATGTAATGTCTTCGCCTTGGCCCTTTGCCATGTGGGGCATTGATATGATTGGAAAGATTGAACCGACTGCTTCAAATGGTCACAGATTCATCCTGGTGGCCATTGATTACTTCACCAAATGGGTTGAAGCAGCTTCGTATGCAAACGTCACCAGACAAATGGTAGCCAGATTTCTGAAAAGGGATATCATATGTCGATATGGATTTCCCGAGCGAATCATTACTGATAATGGTTCCAATTTGAACAACAAAATGATGGCAGAACTTTGCCGGGACTTCAAAATTCAACATCACAATTCTTCTCCTTACAGGCCAAAGATGAATGGCGTTGTTGAGGCCGCTAACAAGAACATCAAGAAGATTGTGCAAAAGATGGTAGTCACCTACAAAGACTGGAACGAAATGCTACCATTTTCCTTGCATGGGTACCGATCCTCTATCAGAACGTCTACTGGGGCAACACCTTTTTAGCTTGTGTATGGTATGGAAGTTGTCCTACCTGTTGAAGTTGAGCTACCCTCCTTACGGGTAATGATGGATGTGAAACTGGATGAAGCAGAATGGGTCCGATCTCGATATAATCAACTGAATCTGATTGAAGAGAAAAGATTAGCAGCCATTTGTCATGGGCAGTTGTATCAAAAGCGGATGAAGAAAGCCTTCGATCAGAAAGTCAGATCTCGGGAATACCAAGTGGGAGAGCTTGTTCTGAAAAGAATCCTTCCTCCTCATACAGACCACAGGGGCAAGTGGACACCAAACTATGAAGGTCCCTACGTAATAACCAAAGTCTTCTCAGGTGGGGCACTAATGCTCGCAACCATGGATGGTGAAGACTTCCCGTCTCTTGTGAATTCAGATGCAGTTAAAAAATACTTCGCATAAAATGACCTGCTGGACATAAAAACAGAATGTGAGTCCAAGAAAAAATAGGGCATCCCGGCGAGTCAAAAACAGAATAAAAGACTCGGGCAAAAATAAGGGAAAAATAAAAAAAAAGTACACCCGCTGAGTTGAAAAGCCGCATCGGACAGCTCAGGCAAAAATGGGTATCCCGGTGGATTGAAAACCCGAAAGGGCGATCCACGCAAAATCAGGGAATAAGCGAACAACTGCATTCTGAATTCGTCTGCATCACTCACGACATGGAAAGCTTCGAAAGGACAAAACATCAGTCATAATCAGCCTTCTTCAGAAAGCAAGATAAGAAGAACGTCAAGGTCATACAGGTCATAGCAAAGGAAGCTTACTGGAGCGTCATCTTCAACATGTCCAACACTTTTATTTTCTCAATTTACAGCAATTTCCTCCTTTCAGGGGATTCACTTCTTTGACTGTACTTGCCTATTCAGGGCACACAAATCAATAAAATCAGAATATTCAGTCACACTTTGTTTTTACCTTTTTATTTTGTTTGCAAAATGTCCAGAGTTCGTAATACAACATTTGCATGAAACTTATATGCCATATTTAACAAAATGCTTACAAAAAATATGAATTCTTAAGCAAATCTAATTCCTATGACGGAATCCGGTTAAGGATACCTCGGGACACTTGTGCGTTTTCCTTTGTCTTAACAGGTTGCAGGTACTCAAGGCAGACAATCTTTCACAACATGGGGCATATCCAGCATTAAATCCCCAACATACTACTTCCCAGAAGTTATCTCCTCCCCAAGCGGAGCCTCCCAAGCAATGACTGACAACTCTTCCACAGCAAAGTGGTCAAAGAACTTTCTTTTCCCCATCAGAAGTGCCAGAATTGGCTCATCCTCAGCAGAATTGGTGGAATTGATTCCCCACAGAGTTGCCTCCCCAGTAGAGCAATGCCTGAAACACGTCCCCAGCGGAGTTGCTAAAACTTCCTCATCTCCATTAGGAGTTTTCCCTCCGGACAGATCAATCAATGATCTCTTTCCCCAGCCGAGTTCTCTCTCCAAACAGATCATCCAGAGATCTTTATCCCCGCAGGATCCGGGTTTCGAATCAAGTTTCTCATTTGCATTAATCATAGCATTCGCATCATTTTTTTATACCAAAATAAGCATAGCATTCCGTCTAAAACGGAGCATTACGGCAAAAATCAAACATTTGCATGATCATGAGCCAGGTTCGAGCCAATCACCTGCAAATATCATCATCACTTTATCAATGATATACAAAACTCATATCCCCTGCAGATAAAAGCCAAAGCATCCCCTTTGCACTCTCAAAACACAGATGCTTGTTCATATTTATACATGCTCTTTTCGACACTCGTCCGTGTCATCTTTCCCCAGTAAGGTCTTCAGATTACCTTCTGCATTCTCAATATAGATATTTGTTCATACTTATTTGACACTCGCCCGAGTCATACTTCCCCAGCAAGTCAAACACTCGTCTGTGTCCCTTGCCCAATCTTTCGACACTCGTCCATGTCTTGCACATACTTCACCAGCAGATCAACACTTGTACATATACAATCCTCCGATACTTGTCTGTATCTTGTATATATCACCTCCCCGACAAATTCAACACCCGTCCGTGTTCCTTGCTTAACCGATTGATACTTGTCTGTATCATCATCTCCAAACACGCACAAACGTTTGTTTCTATCGATACCCGTCCGTATCATGGTCCTAAGGATGCTCATCCGCATCTTTAGTCTATACACACCGTCAAAACACTTATATAATTTATTTTAAAAGCGTAAGCACTCATCCGTGTTTACCCTTCCCCAGTAAGTCGCCAACAAAACAACTTTCTTCTGTCCGACATTCATCCTATGTCGTGATACTTTCGGTAGCCGTCCCCTACCAGGTGATCGTCCTTCACCTTTGGATGATCGTCCCTCATCCTTTCCCCAGTGGAATCCCCATTGTTGGAACCTTCTATCCGACATTCGTCCTATGTCGTGATAAAGAGCAGTCGTCCCGTGCTAGGTGATCGTCTTTCACCTTTTGATGACCTTCCCTTATCATTTATCCGATGGTTGTCCCCATCGTTGATCTTATTATCCGACATTCGTCCTATGTCGTGATATTCCCCAAGAGCAGCCGTACCCTGCTAGGTGATCGTCCTTCATCATGCTTATCCTATGGTCGTCCCCATCATTGATCTTTTCTATCTGGCATTCGTCCTATGTCGAGATTTTCAGCAGCCGTCCCCTGCTAGGTGATCGTCCTTCACCTTTTGGATGACCGTCCCTCATCATTATTTCATTTATTCTTTTACCCGATGGTCGTCCCCGTCGCGGTTTAGTTACTTTTCATCCTGATGGTCGTCCCCATCATTGCTTTTTTTTACTTCTTCAAATCCCTAGAGATTTTTATTTTCTTTACTCGATGGCCATCCCCGTCGTGGTCTTTTCTCTTTTGATGATCGTCCTTCATCACTTTGCCTGATGGCCGTCCCCGTCGTGTTCTCTTTATTTCTCAGCATGATGGTCGTCTCCGTCATTGCTTTACTTACCGTTTTTCCATCCCCAACAGTCGTCCTCTGCTCGATGGTCGTCCTCCATCGCTTTTATTTGATACTCACATTATACTATCTATTACAATTTATATCCCTTTTCTTCTTTTCCCCAGCGAGTGCAAATTTTGGACTGTCTTTGGTATTCAACCACAAGTTATCTTATTTGTCTGTTAAGCCAGGCGCTAACACCCTGCACAACTAACTCATGCTTGAATAGGGGCAGTTGTAAACACCCCAAATTTGCCCTCACTTTTTCTCACACCATGGCTTGTGATCTTTCATTTTTGCATTAGCATAAGCATACCATCTCATATTGCATATTTGATTCACTGCATAGTTCCATTTCATCTGCATCTAGGGTTTGTGATCTGAGCAATCTAAGAAGTGATCTGAGTCATCCCAAAGGTCTTGAAGCTTTCCAAAAGGGTCCATGTGTGTTCCATGATCATAATATGCTTCCCAAAGTTCATGAAAGTCAAGAGATCACAAAGAATGGCAAAAGCATAGAGGCAGAGCTAGGGTTTTCCTGCACAGATGACCAAAATTAGGGTTTTGGTTTCAAAGGCCTTAATCCCAAATTTTTTGGTCATTCTTGTTTCTATTGGTCTTAATATGTTATAAGGATCATGTGTACCAAATTTGATGAAGAAATTCATTGTGGAAGTCATCTGATCATTGGGAAACTTCTTGAGCAAGTAAAGTCAAAATCAGGGCATCTGAGGCCCCCATCAAGAGCACCAATGGGTCATCATCATTAATTTTAGTCTCTATGATCTTTATTTGACCTTATAAGTGGGTGGAAGTTCACAAAGTTGGAGAATTTTGGGCCAAATGCAAACTTGCTATTTTTGGAAATGACTTGTAATGGAAACTTTCCATTTTGGGAAAGATTTTCAACCTATTCTTTCATGACAAAAAATACTTCAAATGAAAAATTCTTGGGCATGAAAGTTGTAGATTATGTCTTCCCATTTTCAAAAAGTACTAGAACATGTCTTGATTCATCCTAGAACTCAAGATATGGCCTTTCAAAGTTGGCAAAAATCCTATAATTTTCAAGTTCATGCCAAAGAGGATTTTTTGCAAATTCAAGTTTCAAGCCATTTCATGACCTCTAATTGATTTCTAAACATCATACAAACATAGTGCAATGCATTTGAACCAAGATTGTACCTTGGATTGCAAGATTCATCAAGACATTTTCACAAAATTCTCAAAGAGGGAAAGTTGCATAACCTCTTGGAACCTTTCATCCACTTGTGCCAGCTCATGTAATCTGATCCTATGGCCATCCTTGATGCAAGCTGAGGCCAAGACAGCCCTTTGAGCAGCTCTGACCCGTGCCATACCTCCAAGTACATAAAATTGATTTTTTTGCAAAACCTCCCATACCAATTAAGCTGTGCCACACCAACTCTCTGAACCAATCACATTTGTTTATACAAACCTCAAGCACTCCAAAGCACAACACAAGAAAGCCTGAAACCTCTCACAACTCAGAATCACCAAAATCCTCAAAAATCTTCATCTCTTTGATTCTCTCAACACAAGCCACAAACCTCAAAAATCTTTGCACCATTCAATCATACACATCCTGAGGATCACAAAGCAACCCTCACAATGACCTAAAAGCCTCTCAAACAAGAACACGATTTCTGGTGCAACAAAATTGAACCTTCATAACCAAGCCATTTAAACTTGTTCTAAGCATTGCAACATCATCAGGGAGTTCATTGGAAGTGGATTGAACAAAGAAAGAGGCCAGAAAGCTCAGAGAGTGAAAGCTTCAGCTCAGGTAGCCTTCTCAAACTTTTTTTCCAGAAGCTTCATTTTATGTTCTAGAAATGTTCCCCATGTTCCCCTGATCACACTACACTTGTCGTTTTTAAAAATGGTGAAGAAATGAGCATGAACTGTATCTCTGAAATTTTTGACCTAAAAGAAGTTTGCTTCGATTCATGTTAGTTTCTGAAAATAAATGATTTTTGATGATGGATTTTTGTTCTATGTTGTTTGATGATCATTTCTGGAGATTTTGGTGAAGTTTCATAGCCTAGGGAAGAAGTTGGGATGAAGGGGTGACCGGAGAAGATGACCGGTCCGGTCACCTGAGAGTGTTTAAGGCCTTAATTAAGGTTTAGTCCCAGTTTGAATCTCAATCCTTAGATCTTAGGTTTACCGCGCGTGTGAGTGGCTCAGATTCGTCCATTAGCCCTAATTATAATTAATTAGTTTAATTAATTCAAATTAGCCCAGATTAGATCCTGACCACACAATCACGCGCTAGTCAATTCCCTCCACCCCAGTTCAAATCTTGGCCCTTGGATCTGCATACTTCCATTTTATTTTATTTTTATTTCATTCTCTTTGCATTTTCTTTCTCATTTTATTTAAAATACCAAAACTTATCAAAAAAATATGATCTTTTGCATTTCTGATCCAAATAATTTTCTTAACCCAAAAATGATTTTTATTTTATTTTTTGTATTTAAAAATTATTTTTAAAATATTTAAATGTTATTTTTAATTAATTAATGGATTTTAATTAATTAAAAATGCATTTAGGTTTCTAAAAATCACCAAAAAAATCATGAACCATTCCAATACATTTAGAAACATATTCAAACTCATCATACAAATTTATTTTTAGGTTTGATCATAAATTCATAATTTTCTTTGAATTAGGGTTCTTAAAAATCACATTTTTCAACCCTAACTTGAAAAATGCATTTCTGCCTAACCATGATGAGTTTGAACTTGATTCTTCTTGCATTCTTTCACATATTGCATATAGTTTCTAGGTTATTTACCTCATAAATTTATCTTGAATTTTCAATTTGATTTGTATTTTACCTTTAGAAGCACCCAAAAACCCTAACAATCTTAGAAAATTCACAACTTTCACTAGGTTAAGCTTCTGACCTTCTCCTTTGGGGTTTGATCTTGTATAGGTTTAGGGTTTGTTTGAGTTTGATTTCAAATTTTTATCATGATGTATGCTTCTGTTTTGGTCATTTGCATATCATACATTCATAAAACCCTAATTTCTCATGTTCATTTGCATTCATCTTTGCATATCATCATCATGTTAACTTTCCATGACATTTCAAACATTTACATGACATCTTAGACATCTTAAGACATGCTTGAACATTGCTTGATCATTTCTTCATTCATTTGCTATGCTTTGCATCCATTACATTTCATGAACATCCATGTGTTTTCAAGCTTCTAAACATGCTTTCATTGCATCTCATCTTTGTATGATCATTCATATGCATCTTGTATGACTTTGCATCACCTCACAATGCATTTACATTGCACATTCACTTCTGACTTTGGTCTTTGCATCTCATTTCATTTCATTTCCTTTTGCCTTATGTCTTATGCATCCATACTAACATTTCAGGAACTTTTGGGTAAGTTATCTGGGAGGTGAATTTGCCTTCACCTCTCACTTCTTCTTTCCTTTTCATATGAATTCTTACTTGTATTTGAATTGAATTTGTTTCACTTATGTTCTCTCCTTCTTACTTTCCCTCTTCTAAGTTACTTATCTTCTTCAGGAAGTAAGTAACTTATTCTTCTTCTTCCTTCTCTTTTCATCTGCTTCTTCCATTGGTGGCCTTGAAGATCCTTTGTCTTAAGCCTAACAAACCATATTATATCCAAACATGATAACTTTTAGGACCCTGGTGTCTATTCAATTCAACCATTCTTTTCTCTTTCTCCGACCGTTCGTGTCTGCACCCTAGGACCCTGGTGTCTTTTCGGGGGAGCGACAGTATGTAAATCTTATCTTTGTAGTATAGAAGTTCATATCTGATTTGAAAAAGAGGTTGTGTGGTTGGTTCGGATAGTGTCTTGTGCATTAGTTTTTTACCATCTAGTTCTGTTTTGCAGTACTGGTGTAGCTGTGTAAGCAGAAGAGGGACTGGTGAAGAGATAGTCAGTAGGACAGCTTCCTCCTCAGACTGAATACGGCTCAAGGCATTAGCAACCTGGTTGGACTTTCCAGGTTTGTAAAAAAATTCGAAATGAAAGCCTTGTAGCTTAGCAGCCCACTTCTGTTGTTCAGGGGTTTGGATCGTTTGAATTAAGAGATTTTTCAAACTTTTTTTATCAGTTTAGATGTTGATTTTCGACCATGGCAAGATCTAGACGAACACTAGCGGCTTGGATTGCTTCTTCTATAATTTCTCTACTGTTAGGTGGTTTGGGAGGAGGAGCCATGATGAAAGCACTAAATGATAAAGAGTTCAATAACTATATTAACTTTAATCTAGGATTTTACCAAAGATATACACGTAAAAACGTAAGAATGAAAAAGGGAAAGGAAAGTCTTCATAAAAATATTCTCTGCCTTCAAAGAGGCAACACTTAACTTTAAATACTAGCAATTAAAACCCTAAAAGACAACACTAATGACCCAGGCCCAACAGGAAAAACAAAATAAAAATTAAATCATTTTATAATCCTTCATCCAAGCATGCTGCCTTTTAATTCGATTGGGTTTGCCATCATTATCTCACCCTCCATATGTTTCCAAATTAACCTAATTTATTGTAATTATTATATAGCTTCATTATGATGGGGAGATTAAGGGGAGGATTTAACATGAAAATATTACTTAAGACATTAATTTAGTAATCTAATAGTGAGGATTCCACCCTTAAAAATAGATAAATAACATATCGCAAGTTCGAACACGTCTCTATATCCACAATGTTTTAAACGGAGTACACTGATTAAAATCTATGTTTCTAAGAACATTAAATACACTTTAAAAACTACCTGTATAAATTATGAAAATTACTAGTAGAAAGATCAGTTACAAAATTTAGTGATATTCTAAAGATTAAAAAGAACAATTTGTATAATGAACTCTATGGTTGAGTGCGGGCAATTCTCTCTTTGTTTCTATCAAACCATACATGTTTCTTTCAATTGGTTTTTGGGGGCTATTAGGAACTGGTTTCTGTTCTTCAACATTTTCTTCATTGTTTTCACTCATATCTTGTATTTCTAATATCTCAACTCTCCTATTAGTCTTTTTCTTTATCTTGATTGCAACATCTTGAGGGATGAATCTCCCACACACAATTACCTTGGTTTGCTTCTTCTCTAGAAAATGGCTCTCCAACTCTACAATAAATTAAAACCAACAAAAAAAAATTATAATATATAATACATAAAATTCTGAATTTCATTATTCTAATCTTGACCTAAAGTTATTTATTTTCTTATAAAACTGTGATTAATTATGTCTAACCTGGCATTTCAAGAAGGGCTCTCTTCACTTTTCTATAACAACCATTGCAATCAATATTGATCCTCATCACCATACAATAATACTACTTAATAACAAAACAAAAATGATTAAGAATAAAAAAAAAAATTTATGAGTAAGAGCTTGAGAAAAATACAAATCATGGTTATTAATTCGAGAGATTACCTTCACTGTCATGAAAACAATCAGAGTGGTGAGAGAGAGAGATAGTGTTGAAGTCCAAAATTATGAATAAGCTAGCAAAAGAATAAAAAGGTTTATGATTATGAGCTGGTTAGCATTTTTCATATGAAGCAAAATGATTCTTCTTTGAATTGAAGAATCTTATTCTGTTTGAAACAAGTTTTCAATGTAGCGTTGTTCCTCATATTATTCTTGGTTTATATGTTCCTAGTTTGTGCCTGCCACTACATAAACAAAGAAGAAGCATACTTTTTGTTGAAAAAAGTGGTTAATCTTATGAAAGAATGAAATGCTATGCTTCTGCTTGCAAATATTTTAATTTAATAAAGTGTGCATGTGTAGATGAATATAAGCATGAATAATTTAAGGAGTGGAAAAAGGAAACTTGGCTATTTCATAAAAGTACTTTTAAATGTTTTGAAATCAATTGATTTAATATTTCATAAAACAATTATTTTTGAATTTTTAATAATATAATTCTAAACATATTAATAGAGACGTAAACAAGATTTTAACCCTTGAATTTTCATCAAAATGTTTATTAGTTAGTTGTTTTACAAAATTATTTTTAAATGTCTTGAAATCCAAATTTGATTTAATATTTCTTGAAACAATTATTTTCAAAATTTTATTAATGTAATTCTAAACATATTAAGCAGGACGTAAGCAAGATTTTTACACTTGAATTTTAACTAAATATTTATAAGTTTCATAAATGAGGCGTAAAAGTTGTGTGGGTTAATTGGGAGGAGGTATGCAAAGTTAAAAGCATAGGTGGGTTAAGGGTTAATGATTTTAGATTTATTAATCTTGCCTTGTTAAGTAATTGAAGGTGGAGGATCTATCATTTTAAATGTGTCTTTATTTTTGAGTGATATTTATAAGGCGGATATGGGACTAAGGCTTTTGGTTTCCTTTTGGGAGGTAGGGAATGTGGTCTTATCTTAAGAGAGTGTCTCATTGGTGGAGAGATACTTTTCTTCTTGGGGTCCTACGGATCAAGAGCCCGACCGGTTTGTCTTATCATGTTTGAAGAGGTTCAAGATAAAAAGATGGCCAAAATTTGGCATGATATCTAGGTAATGACTACTCATTCATGATTTCTATTTTTATATAGATTATTCCTCATCTCATAGTAGAGGTCTCAGGTGGTGGTGGGCTTTATGTTGGGTTTAGAGGTTTATATGGAGGTGGAATTTTCTTGTCTGGGAGGAGGAGTTCTTTGGGGATTTGATTGTCATAGTTTCAGGTGTTGTTAGGCGTGACCAAGATTGTTGAGCAGATGACTCCAAGCACAAGAGAAGGTGAATTGTGGTATTCAAAATTTGTTATTAATTTTAAGGTTTTATTACTTAAAGAGAAAAATTGTGTTAGTATTAAAAAGATTATAGAGAAAAACAATGGAAAATAAATAAAGTGGTAAAGAAAATAAAGGAGATAGAGTTAGAGAGATGTCACTAGATAGTTATCCAGGTTCGGTCGAACGTTGATCTAGTCTTATCCCCGATAGATCTTCTTGATATTTCACTATAATATTGAGTTTTTACAAGTTATGCCCACAAACCCTTGATACAAGAAAATGAGATATTTTACACTGGCTTATCCTCTCAACCAAAAGATAGCTATTCCATAGGATGAACTCACGAACCGAGTAAAGATTTTACAAGTTGGTCTCAATAACCAAACATGACTTTTCCAGGCTGATTTCTATAACCAAACAGAGATTTTGCAAATGGTTGATCTCTAGAACAAAACTCAATTCTTTAAGAGTATCACACTCTTGAAAATAATAAATGTTGTACGACACCATTGATATTCTTTCCTCACAAGAAGTAATTACTCACAAGGCACTAAGGAAACTTTGGTGAAAGAAAATTTAAAGAGATGGAAGGGAGAGATAAATTGTAAAGAAATAGGAAAATCCTGAATTCTTGTGTAAAATAAAGTTAGCAGAGACCTCCTTTATATAAGAAAATTTTTGGCTCAAAATTGAAACAATCTATGACCCAAAATAATGGCCTGATTGATTAGCTGATCGATTAGGTGCATCCAATAATCGATTATTATGGGCCAAAATGAAAGATTTTGATATAAAGTTGTACGTCTTCAATCATTAAGAGACAATCATAATCGGTTATGGACTTAATTAGGCATCATCTAATCGACTAGGCATAAAATTTAATCGATTAGATAGTTCAAAACAAATTCTGATCAAGCAGACAGTCCCCTAATCAACTAGTTAGACCTTGAAAATAGTTTTAGATGATTTTGTAAACTAAAGAGGGGCCTTATAAGTATTTTTAAGTGTGTGTGTGTGTGTGTTATGTGTGTGTGCGTGTGCATGTGTGTTATGTGTGCGTGTATGCGTACATGCGAGCGAGTGTGTGTGTGTGTATTGTCTTATTATCTTAGGAGTTATTCTCTAACTTTCATAAGACTATGATGACTCAGATTGACAAGATCAGGTGAACTTTTACACTTCCCCTCTTTTACAATTCTAAAGCTTTTAAGTTCTTTTACTAAATATATTGATCATATAAGCATTTCACAGGAACCTTGAATCTTCTAATGGATGAGACTTGAGATATCTTCAAATTAATCACCAACATTAGAGAGTTGGAAAGATATCACCACCAACTTCAACATTCATCAACGTTGTTACCAACAAAACACTAGGCAGGTTTTCAACATCAAGTTAGTCATCTTTATACCTTCCTGCACATATATTCACAAAGAAGACGCTAGATTTGGAAGACAGTCTCAACTAGGGGCTTCTTGGTCAGTTTTGCATATGACACACTTTTGGCTTCCAATGTAAGTCTAAACGTCTTACACCAAATCTTAATTGTTAATGGGATTGAATCAAAAATTCATAATAAATGAAATAAAAAATATGTCATTTCTTTTTCCTAAAAAATAGATTATTTATATGATCGCTTGATTTATTCTCATTAACTGTTGTGATTTGATGTAAGTCTTTTAAACTTACAATTGATGTCAACGGGTGATGACTTTATATATATATATATATATATATATATATATATATATATATATATATATATATATATATATATATATATATATATATATATATATATATATATATATATATATATAATTTTATAATCAACATAAATGGCAAAATATTCAATAGCTTGGTTGAATCTAGGTGGGCTAAAAAATCATCTCTCATAACATAATATGCATCATCTATCAACTTAAACAAATAATGTATCTCTACAAAATGACATATCACGTCTTTTTGATGCATACTCCTTTGTTTATATATTTGCATGATCTGAGTGACATTCTCATAATCCCACTCATGCAATGATAAAATTATGTGTCTGGGTGAAATATGACACTTTATCAAATTCACATGTTTTTGCTCACTTTCACTTAGACAACCCACATACACATGACATTCCAATTTATAAGTTAAATTGTGATTGTGAAGTTCATGTTTTGCATCAATTTTTCATTTTGAACCATCTTTAGATGATATTGACTTGATTTTAAATTGGCAACCACAATTTTTAGTAGCACTTTATGTTGAACTTTCAACTTTCTTGTATCTTCCCTCTTTATCACAGCCTTATACCTAATTTGAAATTTCACCCTCTCTTTCATGTTTCTATAGTGGATCGTGTAATGGTAACTATCTTTTTATGTCTAATTTCAACTTTCATAATTACTATAACTTCTCGTGTATCAAACTCTGGTGTAGTTGAGAATTCATCAGTGGTGTATACACATGATTCATTTTCATCTCATAGTAAAGTGATCTCCATATCTATAAAACTTAATAAAATGGATTGATCATCAACCATCTAAAAATTAGACCGATCATCAAATTGGTGAAGGAACTAAGTCAATGATTCATTTGTAGAACTACTTGATCACTTGTCGAACTGCATGACTAAAGTAAATTAAATTGGATAACTTCGTTGAATAAACCGATTTTTATAACAAAACTATATAGTTATTAAATCAGTCAAACCAGATGATTTGGTCTCTCAAATAATCATGACACCTACAAAATTTCAAAATTTCAAAATATCATAATTTCATAAATTCATTATTTAAATTCATATTCTAAATATAGTCATCGCACTCAACAAAATATAAGTCCAAACAAATTTGGAACAAATTGCAACATAAACTAAATAACAAAATAACTATATCTAATAAATTTAATTTCAATGAGAGAAAATTGTTACAAATAAGTTTTGAAAAAATTATAGTTACATTTTATTTAATTTTTTTGACACATTTTATTTTATTTTTTAAAATTATCAAAACGCTGTCATTTTATTTGAGAAATAAAAGTAATTATTTATTAATCGTTAGTTGATCCAATGGTGGTTGATGTTGGATTTATTAGAGAGGATTACGGTTCGATCCCTGCAACTTCGATCGGATTGGGATTAAAATGAGATATGATTAAGTTGAACATCAATACTGGAATTTAAATCTAACAATTGTGTAAATTTCTAGTAGTTATTACGATATATTAAAAAATAATAATTTGTAACTATAGAATTTTTTTAAATAGCAAAATTTAAAAATATAATAGTTACTTATATATCACAACCCTATTCTTTTTTAAGAGTTCATGTATATTTCAAGTTTTTTTTTTTTTTTTGTCTTTAACTTCATAGAGAAAGACAAATGATCTTAATAATCTAGAATTCATTAAAAGGTAAGATAAGAAAAAGTACAGTCAATTAACTGTTTCATTCATTATTTAAAATCTAATGAACTCTTCTAACAGATTCCTTTTTAACTGAAACTCATTAAACACTTGAGTCCAACTACTTATTGAATTCATGTATTGCATGAACAAACAAAAAGTGCATGCTATTTAAACATTTCTCTCTTCACACAAAAGATTTCAAATTTTGCTATTTAAACATTTCTCTCTTCACACACAATCACTCAAAACACAATGGATTCTCTTACTCATTGCAATCTAGTTTCTCTTTTCTCTCACATTTTTCTCTTGTTCATAATTTCCTATCCCTCAAACACTCTCTCACAGGATCCAACCTCCTCAAGCCCAACAATAGCTCCATGCACATCAAACCTCCTTCCTCTCATCCCATGCACACCATTTGTGCAAGGTGCCGTTAGCGCTCCGGCGTCCGATTGTTGTACCAACCTCAAGCAACTGTATGGCCAAGAGCCACATTGTATTTGCTTCTTGCTTAATGACACTGCATTTACCTCTTTCCCTATAAACAAAACACTTGCTCTTCAGATTCCATCTCTTTGTAACCTTCAACTCAATAACTCGGTTTGTCCAGGTAACAAAATCACTTTTTTTGTTTTTTAAGTTTTTCTCCATTTTCGACTTAGTCTTTTTCCTTCTATTATTGTCGTAGGGGAGAAAACACATGTGCCTCCTCCATCTCAAGTTTCCTTTGGGACAAAGAACAACTCTACTGTTGCTGGTATAAAATAAGCTTTTTTTTCTTCCCTATTCTTGTTAGTTACTTTTTTTATCTTATCATTGTAAGAAAGTCAGTTTCAAAATGAATAGCGAAATGAACTAATCGCGCATTCACTGTAATTTGTAGCTTCTCCGGCATTTTCGGTGCCACCAAGACCTAGCATGATGGGGTTTGGGTTCGGAAGAAGTGAAGCGATAAACTTGAAGGCAAAGAACGGAATCATTGTTATCATGATCATAACAATTTTCATGTTCATATTAGTGCCTTAATACATTTCCTTTAAGAGATTAGGGTCATCAAAGATGTTATATTAGATTGATTGTGTTGTTTCTTTTAGAGTTCGAAAGTGGATAGTTAGTTTTTTTCTATGTAACTTGCAAACAATTGTTCTTTAAATCGAAGTTGTTTTTGTTATATTTTAAAAGTTAAAACTTCGGCGTTATTTGTAACTTCTGAATCAAACATGCAAAATTTTACAATATATATACAAACCATACTATCCATGTGCCACAGTGGAAGCAAATATCATCTCTAAATTTCAATGTTTTTATCTATTTTACAATGATTTGATCAAACGGTCGCAACTTCTAAGAATTCAAAAATATAACAAAATATTGCCTTACAAATTAAGGAGCATTCACCTGGATTTGGACTAGTTCAAACTAGGAGCTACCTCTGTAGGATTTGACTGGAAGATATCTGATTCAGATGTTTCAGGTTGTTCTAAAAGTTCTTGAGACTGAACAGATTCCTTGTATGCAGGAGTGTCCTTGAAATCTGATGCTCCTAGATTTTAATTTATGGCAGCATTCCCACACTATTAGATGCTGCCATAAACCACTCAATCAAAACTCACACACACTATTAGAGACTTCTATATCAAATTTAACTCATTCCACTATATGCACTCACTTCCAACACTATTGAGTTTGATCAGATCAGTCAAGTTTTGAAGGCTTTGTGTATATTAGCCACGATTCAATCTTGACAAAATAATTAGGGCTCTATTTAGCCATGATTTAATCGTGATAACTCTATTACGATGTCCTATTTAACCACACTTTAACCTATGCTATAGTCCATAATACTCGCCCTCAAAAGCCTTGACAACTAAAGAGGAGTCTGATTTCACCCAAAATTTAGATGAATTTGTCTCTAGATATCTCAACTGATATCAAAACATTAAAAATTCAGTTAAAAGTGAATTATCTCACATGATAAGAACAAATTATTGTTATCTTTGAAGATACCTTAACACACTAAAAAAGGATTAGATGTATATGTTCCATCAGCATTGTATTTGATTGTATTTAGTGCTTTAAGAATGACTAAATACTCCATAGAAGATTTAGAAGTTAGATTAGATTTTCTACTTGCTAACTTTACTATAGCCAAGATTTCGAACAAATAGAGTTAAAAAGAATCACTTTGTTTTTTAAAATTGAACGGTTCCTAGCATCCCAAATTGCATTGATGATGAAAACCATGGCAACTTTTAAAGTAATAGCACATTGAGGGGATCTACTAGTACAAAAGCTTCAAAGGTCATCAATAGAATTGAATTGTGAAGAATAATCTTAATTGTTTTACTCAGGCAAAGCCAAAGTTTGATAGCAAAAGGATAATTGAAGAACGGGTGTTGAATAAAATCAATGTGCATTTTACAAAGACATCAGATGGATGAAGTTGTTCTACCCTCAGGCTATGTTTGGTTTGATGGAACATAACAGAGCGGAATGGAACATAGCGGAGCGGAATGGAATACAGATCTCACTCCATTAATTGGATATCTTATTAAAAATATCACATTTTATCGCATACACTCTAAATTGGGTGGAACAAAAAATAAGGATTTGTATGGAATGGATTTCACCATGTTCCATTCCATTCCATCAATTATTTGTAAATCCAAACAATGGAATCACATTAATTACCACTCCATTCCATTTCATTCCATCACATCCCACCAATCCAAACATACCCTAGGTTTTGGTTTTGGTTTTGCTACTTGTCTCGTTTATTATTTTTATTGTTTATCATTTCAGTAATCTCTAAGTCAGATCTTTGCACATATCATATAACTGAGTGAAATTCATTAAATCGTATTTTTGCCGACATAAAATGAATATTATATAAAAGTCAATGTTAAATGGTTCAAGTTAATTAGTCGAATATTTGGATTAAGAAATGAATGAATACATGATTCCTATCATACTAGTTTTTAATTCAGATAAATACTTCACTTTTCTTAAAATATTAATATTTTGAAGTGTGATTTGAATCAGAGTATGATTTGAACCAATAAATGAATGTGAAAATCAAGTTTTGGTTCAGCCAACGTGATTTGAATGACAAGTTTCCCTAATTCGAATTAGGAGTAAGCTAGATCTGAATCCTGTTAAAGGATGATTTGAATCATTAGTTTAACTTAAATTTTAGGTTTAGGTTTTGGTTTTGTTAGTGTGATTCAAATCAGAAAATTATTTGACTTGAATCACTGCTCAAATCAAATGTCCAGAATCTGAGTTTTAAGTTTTAGATTCAAATCATTTTTTCAATAAACTTGAATCATTCATCTTGCCATTGATGTTAGAAATCCATATATATATATATATATATATATATATATATATATATATATATATTATATATATAGAGAGAGAGAGAGAGGAAGAAGAAGTAGATAGAGAAGAGAACATAGTGAAAGTGTAACTGAATTGTAATTGTTGGTTTGTACAGATACAACCACATCCTTTATATACACAAGATTGAGGGCACCTTTGGAATTAGGCACTAATCCTAATTCCTTGTATATTACAGTTCTAACCTTATACTCTAATATTCCCCTCTCGAACTCAGGGTGGTTGATCAAGTTTGAGCTTGTCAACAACCATGAGTTTGTTCTTAAGAAAAAGAAATATATCGGTGCAGAGTGGTTTTGTCAGCACATCAGCCCACTGGTTAATAGCAGGAATGTGAGAGACACTTAGGCTCTTATTGATGACTTTCTCCCTGACAAAGAAGATGTCAAGTTCCATGTGCTTGGTTCTTGAGAGGAGAACATAGTTGTCAGCTAGAGAGACAACACTTAATTTGTTACACAGGATTTTGGGAGTCTGATGATTAATGTGAAGTTCCTGTAGTAAGGATTGGAGCCATAGGATTTCAGTTGTAGTCAGAGCAAGGATCCTGTAGTCTTCCTTAGCACTTGATCTGACAACAAGTGTCTATTTCTTTGCCCACCAGGTTACAAGATATGGGCCAAGGAAGATGCAAGCACCAGATGTGGACCTCCTATCATCCAGATCTTATGCCCAATGAGCATCACAAAAACTTGTTACAGTTAGGCGCAGTGTGAGATTGGCTATAGAAAAGAGTAGACCGTGGGAGATTGTGCCATGTAGGTATCTTAGGATCCTTTTAACCACCTTCCAGTGATCCTCAAGAGGATTTGAAAGAAACTGACATACTTTGTTCACTGCAAAGGAGATTTCTGGTCTGGTGATTGTAGCATATTGAAGGGCATCCACTACTGATCTGAAATGAGTAGGATCCGAAACTTGTGCAGAACCTACTTTGGAGAGTTTGGTGCTTGAGGCCACAGGAGAATAGATGTCTATTGCAGTAGCCATATTAGTTCTTCGTAGTAAATCTCTAATGTACTTACCTTGAGAGAATAGTAGAGAACAATTTGAAAGGTGTGTAACCTTTATACCCAAAAATAGTCAAGCCTTCCCAAATATTTTAGAGAAAATTCCGTTTTGAGTTTAGTGATAAGTTGTTTGATGAAGGTAGCATATGAGACAGTGATGATGATATCATTAACATACACCAGGACAAGAGTGTAGCATGATGGAGTGAACGACATGAATAATGAGGGATCACACTTGCTGCCAGTAAACCCCAGTTGTAGGAAAACACCTTTTAGATTATCAATTCAGACCCTAGGAGCCTATTTAAAGCCATAGAGAGCCTTTTGCAACTTGCACACCAGGCCAGGTTCTCCCTTCTCAAATCCTGGTGGCTGCACCATATAAACTTCTTCATTAAGCATTCCATTAAGGAATGCATTATTAACATTTATTTCTTGAATGGTATAGTGCTTTGAGATGGCCAAGGTAAGAATTGTCCTCACTGTAATAGGCTTTATCGTTGGGGAAAAAGTTTCAGTGTAATCAAACCCCTTAACTTGATGAAACCCTTTTTGCAACCAATTTGACATTGTACTTGTTTATGGACCCATATGCATTCTCTTTGACCCTAAAAAACCATTTGCAACCAATGGGTTATCTGTGAGCAAGAGCAGGAACCAATGTCCATGTGTGATGATTAATAAAGCATCATACTCTGCTTGCAGAGCAGCACGCCAATCAGGAATAGCAAGTGCCTGTTTGTGTGAAGTGGGGTCTAGGTGAGAAAGAAGTAGAGTAGGTTGGAACCTTGGTTGAAAAATTCCATTATTTTCTCTAGTAGTCATAGGATGAATGTTGAGAGGGTGAATTTTGGGTTCAAGTGACATAGATGTAGTGGAGGGTGAAAAGGCCGCTGATGTAGTATCAAGCTGATGAGGTATTGTAGTGTGATTAGCAGAGGTTCTTGAGGGACTATCAGAGACAGTAGCATGAGGATTAGACCATGAAGCAATAGGAATTGGATGAGACTCGTGATCAATCTCAGATTTACAGCTAGTAGGGGATGTAGCAACAACAGAATTGAAACTTCGAAGAGTATGTGGAGGAGTGAATTGAGAGTTAGGTAACTGGGATGGGGATATTAGTGGTTGTATGTAAGTAGTGGGACCAACTGAAGTGAGAGGAAAAGGATGACCAAGAGAAGGAACAAAGAAATTTATGGTAGTGGATTTTGATATAGATCTGGATGGAGAGCTAGGAAATAGAGATGAGTAGGGAAATTTCTGCTCATTAAACAAAACATCCTTAGAGATGAAAGTCCTGCCAGTGGAATCAAGACACTTATAACCTTTGTGTGATGGAGAGTAACCCAGAAATAAGCACTCCTTGGAGTGCGTAACACGGTGGGATAACTGACTTGGGTGTTTTTTTTAACAAAAACATGTGCGGATAGCAAGAGTCGCCACTGACTTTTATTTTATCCAATAGGAAAGGTTATAAAAGAACAGGAAATACCTTTTTAAAAATTTTGAGTTCGGGGGGTAGGTTATATAAAGGGAAGGTGTTAGCACCCTTTATATCCATGGTTATCCATGGGCTCTTAGTTACTTAGCTAACTTGTTTATTTGAAAAATGTGAAGTGTGTGTTTAGAAAAGATTTTCAGAAGTTCTTTATAATGATCCTCGTATGGATGTATACAAAGTCTTGAGTTTGAAAATGTTTAAAAGTGGGGTGTGAAAAATATTTTTGAAAGATGTGAGCAAGTAACTAAAACTACCTACCCTAGAATGGTTTTTCATGTATCTTTATTTCCTTTCAAGGGTAAGACTATCCTTACTATTAAGGAGTAATTAGTCATTTAGCTTGGATTTATTAAGGGACGGGCGTAGGGTCATCGTATGATCAATGAAGACAACTTATAAGGGTGTCTTTAGCAATTCGAAGGGACTATCATCATTTATTATGTAGGGTCATTGTGGGACAAGATCATTTATTTCGTAGGCAACCTCGAAGGGACTATGATCTTTTTGAATCTGAAGGGACTTGATGATTTCGCTCCTCGTGAAGTTGCTTTGTCAGCTCCAAAACTCTTTCTTGACTAACCCTGAATTGAGTTTCAAAGGTATCTCTTTGCTCCTTCAGTTGGATCCAGGACTTTTGCAGCTCTTCCAGATCAGTAGGCATATCCGGATGAAGGATGGTGTAAGGTACATCTCCTTCAGCAATAGACTCCATAGTAACCGGTAGAACAGCAGGATATGGCATCATAAGAGTTTGAGCACGAGACCGCACCCATCTGAGGTAAGGTTCCATAGGAATGGAGTACTTTGGTTCCAGAGTCTTACTATCAACCTTGTTTACCTTACTCCAAGCTCGTATAAACCTTTGATGGTAACCTTGAAGATCGTTGTCGTAATCAAATACAATACCTTGAATAAGCATGTTATGAGGACCATTACTCCGAGCATAACCAAATTGACGTAGTGCCAAAGAGGGATTATAAGTAATGCCCCTTCTTATGCCAAGGAGTGCCACATTAGAGAAATTTCCACAGCGGTCAATGATAATGACTTTTTCCATAGATCGGGAGCACCAGTGAATATCTGAATGAGAGAGTGACATTATCCTTTTAGACCACCTCAAACCTTGTTCGTTCTTCATCACCGATCGAGGAAGGTGAGAAATAAACCACCTAGATAGTAGAGGTATGCAACACATCAGAGTTCATCGCGCCTTTGTAGTACGAGCGTGAAGAGAGTGCAAGATATCTCCAAGAAAGGTGGGCACTGGGTTGTGAGACAGAAATATGTTGATGGCGTGTACATCTATGAACTGGTCTGGATTAGGGAATAGTACCAACCCATAAATCAGCAAAGCTAAGATCTCCTCAAAAGCATCGTAACTCATAGCATCTAAGAACCCATGAACTTTCTCTATCAATACTCTAGCAAGAATACCCTTAACTTCACTTCTTGTTTCTAGGACAATGTTTGATTTCTTCAAATGTAGGGCTGCAACAATGACTTCAGGTTTAGGCGCTTTCTCTAAGCTTGTGAAGGGTTTCTGATCAAGGATAAGTACCCCAAGTAACTTGGAGAATTCTTCCATTGTGGGCACCAGCTGATAATTTGGAAATGTAAAGCGATGATGTTTAGGATCAAAGAATTGGAACAGGACACTCATCATATCTTCATCAAACCCGAAGGTAACCAAGTCAAGTAGATAACCATGCTTCTTGATGAATTGGGAGCTTTTAGGAAGTTTTGAGACCAAATCCTTTAGCTTGGAAGGTATCCCTACAAAGTTAATCCAGATAGTATTCCTACGAGTAGAAGCCATAACCTGCAACAAAAAACAAAGATAAATCCTTTGGTCCTTGAAATGGTTAGTGAGAATGTTATGCGTACGATGTCATGATATTATGATGTTATGTTCAATCACAAACATGTGGCACACACAAGCAAGTCACACAATAGCCCTAGGTTTAGAGGCTTACATGAGGTTTAAAGGAAAGTACCATCCCCCTGAAGTTTAGTTGGTTCATCCTGTCCTGGTAAAAGTAATCGGGTTCTAAGGGATCTCAATATCACTGATCCTTCTCAAAGGTTGTTGTTCAGTAGGCAACTTACTTGCCAAACCAAAACCCCTTAAGATTAGAATCTCAATGAGCGTAGCATCGAGTATCAACCAACTTTAGACTTCTCCAAAGCTGACTATCTCACTACTTTCTAAAGGCCAAGATGGATCAATTAAGATTCTAAAGGGTAGTTAGTGTTAATGACAACATATGGCAACCTCATATTATCCTCAACTTACCTAAGGAACATAAGCACCAACCAAGAAGCCACACTAACTGCAGCCACCAGATCAACCATATCGGTATAAGTCGTACATTTTCCTTGGTCTATTTCCACTTACCTAAGGCACACTAGATCCGGGTTAGGATCTTTCACACAGTAACCCCAAAACAATCCCTTAAAGATAAATCAAACAAAGCAAACAAGTAAGTGATCTTAATTCCTAAGGTAGCCCCTCTTTTACTAAGTACTTCCCAGCAGAGTCGCCAGTTCTGTAGCACGGTGGGAGAACTGACTTGGGTGTTTTTGTGTGACAAAAACATGTACGGATAGCAAGAGTCACCACCGACTTTTATTTTATCTAATAGGAAAGGTTATAAAATAACAGGAAAGACCTTTTTAAAAATTTTGAGTTCGGGGGGTAGGTTATATAAAGGGAAGGTGTTAGTACCCTTTATATCCATGGTTATCCATGGGCTCTTAGTTACTTAGCTCACTTGTTTGTTTGAAAAATGTGAAGTGTGTGTTTAGAAAATATTTTCAGAAGTTCTTTGTAATGATCCTCGTATGGATGTATACAAAGTATTGAGTTTGAAAATGTTTAAAAGTGGGTGTGAAAAATATTTTTGAAAGATGTGAGCAAGTAACTAAAAACTACCTACCCTAGAATGGTCTTTCATGTTTCTTTATTTCCTTTCAAGGGTAAGACGGTCCTTACTATTAAGGAGTAAGTGGTCATTTACCTTGTATTTATTAAGGGACAGACGTAAGGTCATCGTATGGTCAATGAAGGCAAATTGTAGGGGTGTCTTTAGCAATTCGTAAGGACTATCATCATTTATTCCGTATGGTCATCGTGGGACAAGATCATTTATTCCGTAGGCAACCTCGAAGGGACTATGATCTTTTTGAATCTGAAGGGACTTGATAATTTTTCTGTTAAAGGGACTTTGGTTAAGACAGCCCTACTTTCGAGTGACTTGACCATTTATTAAGGCAACCAAGAGGGGAACCCCTAGGAGGTGCAGATGGCGATCGTAGAACGATCGACTTACGTGTGTGAGTGTTATTTTCAATATTTATCTTATTATTAATTATCTAAGTCTGAGTTTGTTCAATTATTTCTTTTCACGCCCTAAGTTACTAACCACGCAATTAAATATTTACAAAAATAAAATAAAAAAGAAATAAAGTCCTAAGTTATTACACGGCTTCGGGACAGTTACATAATAATCGAGAAAAATAAATTACATAAACAAATGCAACCTATACAATTTTCTAAATAAATAAGACAAATTAAATAAAATTAAGAAAAAGAAATTATTTTTATGAATAAAAATTATGGTTTTAACTAGGGTTAGAGTCCTTTAAGAAAAAACAGAATTTTATGAAAATCAGGGTTAAAAATTTAGGGTTAACGAAAAAGTTTGATTAATTTTTTTTAGAAAACCTAAACCTAATTATGCAATTAATTTACAAATTTAGTGGTAAGATTAATAATAATAATATAAAAAAATATTATGAAAAAATATTATAAGAAAAATAAATAAGGATTAATTATAATATGTTTTGTTTTTTTAGAAAATAATTAGAGGAGTGATTAGTTTAATTATTGACTATAATTAGAATTAATATAATAATAATTAATAAAACATAAAAAGAATGAAATTGCTCAAAAAAAGATGATGGTGGCTGGGATCGAACCCACCACCCTTACCTTATAGGACAAACACTTTGCCACCAGGCCAGACGCACGTCTGTGGCATATGACCAACATGAATATATTATAAAAACAAAACAAATTCCAAATTCCAAATTCGCGTGCGCTGGGTCTTCTTCTTCCTCTGAACTATGATTTTTGCTACGGTTTAGCTTCAAATTAGCTACAAAATTTTCGTAGCTAATTGACCTGCAAAATTCAAATATTTCTAAATACGAAAAATTGATCCAAGATATTTACATCCCCCATAAGTCCCCAACTTCAACCACTGAATCGAGAAACAATAGTACATTCAGCCATTGGGATATAGTACTATTATCATACGAACAGTTTTCTTTAACTAGGTTCACATGAGAGAAACAGGCCATCATATGCGAGTTCCCAGTGGGCCCTCGGATGCGAGTGGGTTTGCCAACAAATGTTGTCTGCCACTGTCATCACTAAAGAGGGTTGTTTCCACTAAGGTCCTCAATGATCGGTCCCCAGATGCACATAACTATCAAGGTCCTATCCCGAAGTGGATGAAATCCCCATACAAGATATTTTCAAGACGGTAGCAGTCTGGGTGTGGAACACACTGCCACTCATCATGATACCATGCGAGTACAATGTATGTCCACGCTAAGTTCTATGGTGCACTCAATCCGGGTATTTGGCTTATCTCACATTAACCCCATCCCACACAAAAAACCAAACTAGCAGAGACAGTATATATGATGCATGGATAATAAATACTAAAAACGGTAAATAAATGTTGTAAAGTAAAGTTGTAAATGGAAATAGTAAAGCTAAACTAAAGCACGCAGTAGCAAACAGCTAAACACCCAAAGAACAAAAATAGACAAGTGTTAGGATTGACTCTCAAAGAGGAAACCAGAGATTCTGGGTTCGATCCCCAACAGAGTCGCGAGCTGTCACTCCCGGGATTTTCATCCTAGTACAAACGCAAAAGTGGTGCGGAAAAGGTAGAGTCGCCAGCCAGACCTTTTTATCCCGAATGAATGGGAAAGGTAATGTTGCACAAACCAAAGAGAAAAGAAAAGGACAAGGTCCTATGAACCAAAGAACTAGGTTCGGGAGTCGGTTACGACCTGGGAAGGTATTAGTACCCCAGATCGCCCGCCTTACCCGACGGGGTCCACGCTTGCTAGTCTGTTTCAAAGGGAAAGGAATAAAACTGCTGCTAAATAAAAACCGCTACTAGAACTGGAATAAGAGAGGGAACTGGAAAAAATAATGAAAAGGTATGAAAAATGTTGGGAAAATAAAGAATTTTCTCGAATGGGCCTTACCCCACTGCCTACGTATCTCATGGGAAATGAGAATCAGAGTCGACGTAGTTCGCCTAACTAAGGCGGGAACTTTATTTGTTTTTTTTATTGAACTGCTTATGTCTATGCTCAGGTGTTGCAGACTCGTCTGGTACGAGTGCGTTACTGTCTTGCAAAGAGACATGTCGAAGCAAGTTCGCGTTTAGAGTGAATGAGATGAGAAAAGAATTCCCGCAGGAAAAGACGTGTGTTTCCTGTTTACTGTCTTTTAGAAGAAGTGATTTGCTTTTGTTGTTTGTGAAACATTTTCATACTAAGACTTGTTCATCATGGTAGATGCCTTACACTTCGACCCGAAATGGGACGTGTATAAGTAACCCACGGCAAAGTCTCCTGAAGTACGAGAAAGTTCAACCTTTATTAGGTGTTTTTTACTGTTTTCTTCATGAGATAAGAAAGAGAGACTCAAATCGAGAAAGGGAAAAACTAGGGGAACTAAGACATAACCCTAAGTTGTTTATTGTATGCAAAAGGAGATCCTATTGATTTGTGGGATTTTATAATCCTAATGAGAAAAGGAAAAGAAGAAAAAGGACCTAGAATTCAACTTACTTAGGGAAGTTAAGTTTTTTTCTAAAGAGGGGAAGAGCCTATACAAGCAAAGCACAAAGTGCTAAGGCAAACACACTTAGAAAGCATAAAGAAGATAAGAAAGAAGTTAAATAAACAAGGCTTACCTCAACCTCCCTACAAGACAAAGGTTAGCTTTTCAAAGCATATTGAAAACATAAAGCATGGCAAAAGCTCAAACTAGCTCAAACTAGCTAAGGAAAAACAACAAGGACTTCCTAGGGTTAAGACCTAAAACTAAAGGATCATATATGATAACAAGATTATAAATTAAGTAGCTAAAACCTATTAAATTATTCTAAAGTTGTGAGATCAAACAACTACAATCTATGTCCTAATGAGATACTAAACCCTAATGGAAATCAAGGTGAAGTTAGATGGAGAAGTTGGATGATTATGAAAAGTAAACTTGAATTAGATCAAGGTGAATGTTAATAACAAAATCTAACATTAAATGAAAGTATCTAAAATGATGAACCAAAGTAGGAACAAAGATATTCAAGTGAAAGATATTCAAGTAGAAGATTGAATGGAGAAGGAGTAAGAAAAGATGAACATGTGATTTCTTAAGTAAAGAAAGACGTAGAAGAAAAATCAAACATGAACAAACAAATGTGAACTCCCCATAAAAAAATAGAGGCTATATGATGAGATGAAATGAATATTAAACTCAAAAATTAACCACAATTGAACTATTATGAAGTGTCTTAGGGTTAAGGGACAAAAAAGTTTGATTTTGAAGTTTTAATGTACAAAAGGATACAAAATGAAGCAAATGGACTCAAGACTTGAAGTAAAGATTCAACGATGGATGTGGACATCTTATAAGGTGTATAAGAATGATGTGACATGGGTGCAAGACTCACAAAATTTATTTTGAAGAGTTAATATGAAAGAAGTGTGTGAATTAGGGCAAAGGAGACATACATGAACACATATGAAACTTAAGGACCAAGCAACCCAAAAAACTCCAAAGGTAAAGACCCATAATGGACACAGGTTACTTAAAAACATAAAATGGGATATTAATAACTCAAATTAAGGATCTCAAATGGATGGCATAAATGCCTTGCCAAAATTGAATTAGAATAGTGAGAAAATAAACCCTAAAATGTAACTTGTGGAACAAGGTACCAAAAAAATATCTAATGATATGGAAAAATTATTAAAATTAAGATTCAAAGTCATAATCTAGAGGGTAACAAACCTCTAAAACATCTCAAAATATTTGGAATTTAACTCAATCAAAAAATTGTACAAGAAGAATTAGGGTTTTGAAAGATAATGCTCAAATAAAGGACTTAAACAAGGACCAAACATGACCTACAAAATATGAAAAAATATTTTTATGGACCTTAATGTGTCCTATGATTATGGAAAAGATAATGGGATTAAAATCATTTTTTATCTGGGAGAAATTAATTTGGGAAGAACAAGTGGTCAAGAATGAGCAAATTTAAAAAGAAATAACATTGAAAATTAATTCTGGCTCAAATAATAATGAAAAATGAAATTAAAAAATGTGAGAAATTTGAAAAAATGTTAAAATTGATCCATAAATTATTTGATGATTTTTGTATAATGCTTGGTATTTTTATTAAATTGAAATTGAAATGGGAAAAGAAAAGAAAATTAAAAGAAAAGAAAATAGGGAGAGGTGTGAAAATGAATGAGATTCAGTTCAAATTACATGGGCCTAATATGCGTGGGGTGTGAAGAGCAAGTTTAGACCCAGTCCAAAAGCACGTTGAATACCAATGTTTGTGGTAGACCTTAGTCAATAATTGATTCAAATCTGGACCAAAGGATTGATCAAACGCACGCTGAGAAAGTCAAAGCAATCCCATCACATGGCTGAGATTGAGAGATACATGATAGTAATGGTGGATGACACGCGCACGAAGACTCAGATTCACAAACAAGACACGTGAGGTGCATGCGTTCATTAATGCGCTGGCAATATTGTGGACCTTGGATTAAAAGAGATCAACGACCATGACTTAAAGTTGGGAAATTGCTAGGGTTACTATTCATGTCACCGAATATGACCTCCTGTCATCTTTTCCGGTGACCTCTGATTAGGGCAAACTCAAAGCTTCACTAAAATGCAATCTAAAACCATCCAAATGTTCATCTCACTAAGTACATCACAAATACATGCTTGGTTTTCATTTATCACTCATAATCAAAGCAAATCGAAGCAATCAAATTTCACCCTAAAATCTGAAGCTAAGCATATATGATGCATATCAACTAACCAGATCCATACAAACCTATATTAGGCCACAAACAACATTAATCAAGCAAGAAAAGCATGAAAACAAGCCAAAAGAAATGAAGTGGGACCTGAGTTGCAGAGCTCTGAATTGTTGAAGAAAACCAGAGATTCTGATCCAAAGGTGTCTGGTGCTTGTCCTTTTGCTTCACTAGAGTGAAATAAACACTCGAATATTGTAGAATCTTGATGGAACTTGGAAAATGCAGAAATGTGATGAAGTGAATTCTTGAAGATTCAAGCCAGTGGAGCCATGGAAACTATGCACAAGTTGATGATGATGATGAACAAGAAGAGATTGAAGAGTGTTGATGGAGATTGAGGCTAGCTCGAAGCAAAAACCAGAAGGACCTCTTCACAAAACCAGAGAAAATCAGAGAGAGTGTGATGAAGTTCTTTGTGTGATTTTGATCAAAATGAATCTCATAAGCAATTCAGATAGATCTGATGCTTTTATATCCATGGTTAGTGTTAACTTACTCTAGTTGATGGTTAGAACTAGAGTTAGTTCTTAAGTTGGGATGCAAAGATCAAATTGAAGGTGTGAAGTGCAATGGTGTAACTGAATTCAGCTTGGCTCGAGTTCGATCATGTATGGTAATGTTCATGTTACTTATGATGAGGGTTAGTGGAGTGCAATGGGACTAGTTTGATCAAAGTAGTGCAACATACTTATCATGTGTGAAGCTTGTCATTTGGCTTGGATTGCAAAAATGTGCATGATACTTGGTGTGATCATGCATACATGAGATGATACACTCCAAATGTGATGTACTTGTGATCATAGCAAGTTGAATGAAGTAAAGGATTTAAACTGAGTTAGGATAATGCATTGGATCATTGCCTTATCAAGCAAGAAAATAAATTGCAAATAGTGATCTTCCATGGGGTGTTTCTTCAAACTCAAGCTATCAAATGATGTGATTCTTGTGCTTAACTTGAAGTAAATGTTGCATATAACAAGTTTGGAGTTTGATCTCTCATGGAATAAGACCTCTAAGTACCTCAAATATATCATTGAACATCATGCCATAATGCTGCATAATTGGCCTGCATGACTTGGATTGCCTTGCTCTCATTTCCTTGTGACTTGATCAGAATTGACACCTCTCTTTGGACCTCCATAACTTTCACACAATTGATCATATGAAAAATCTTCCAACATGAAAGTTGTAGATAATGCAACAATGAACAACTTTAATGTTGGAAAAAATTTCATTTGAAGTCATCTTGATGGAGTAATTAAGGCATACATGTTGCACACCACATGTTTGAAGAAATGCCTTGCCTGGCGCGCGTAGGATGTAAGGCCTGACTTGGTTTTTGCCCTAGTTTGCCCTAGTTTGATCAAACTTTGATTGATCATAACTTCTTCAATTTTAATCCCATGAACATGTTCCACATATGAATTTGAAGCTTATGATGCCCTCTTTCAAACAGTCCAAGTGGAATTTTTGTTTGACTTTTATTTTGGGAGAAGGCATCTCTTGAACTTGACTGAAAAATGGCTAAAACTTGCCATTTTTGGAAACCCTAATTTTCCAAAAATGGTAAGTTTTGATTTCTTTTTTTTTATGATTCCTCCATCATTTCTTGATCAAATTTTGTCCATGGACTCCTTGTAACATCAATTTCATGATTTTGACCTCAAAAAGTCAAGAGTTGACTTTTCCTCAGCAAAGTTGGCTTTTCCCAGTTTCTTGATTTTCTAGTAATTGACCAATTGAAAACCCTCTGAAATGATTTCATGGATGATACTTAAACCCTAGAAACTTGACATCATGTGAAAAACAAAGAGATCAAGTTTGAACCAAAATTTCCTTGAGAAGCTCCATTAATCATAAACCCTAATTTCAGGCCTTTTGTTATGAGGTGTTGCACTGCTTGAATTCTTTTATTAATCCACCTCTTTCTATGACTTGAGGAATCAATTGAGATCTTGTGGGATGTTGTGAACCCTTTGAGAATTGTTGATAAGCAATGTGACCCTTTCATTGCTTTTGGAGGATCATCAATTTCATCAGTCATTGGTCACAAGCCCTAGGCCTCAGCCATGAATGTTATGATTCAAATTCTATGCAAGGATGTAAAATTATGTATGCAATGTGATATGTTAAATGCCATGAAAATGAGAGGGGAAATTTTGGGGTGTTACACATAACGAACCTGTTGGGCCCGTACGGCGAGCAAATTTGATCTTCTGCATCAGGATACCGAACATACAGTCCACAGAATCCCCGACTACCGGGCCAAAACCCTCATGGGGCATGGAGTAAACAGATTGAATATGAAGAGACTCATCGGCAGCCCAGTCTTCGATGGTAACCTCCTGCTAGACGGAGTTCTCGTCTGGGGGTTATCTTCGGCCTAAGGAGAGGCAGTTTCCTCGAAAGCAACTTGTTTGGAAGCAGTTTCTTCGAAAGTGGTTCCTTCGAAACTACTAGAAGTTGAGGTTGTGTCATCGGAAATTTCCTCCATGGACATGTAGTCAGGGTCTTCAGTATACATCTTTTCACCTGAAAAGCAGCGAAAGAAAACGTGAATTGGATGTTTTAAATCAAATCCACCATTCCACTACTAATCAAGTGAAAGGGCGTGCAGAGGAACAGGGACGTTGTCCTCGACCTAAGCCCTTATTCAAAGTGACTCATGCATGTTTCCTTGAAGGTTTGCCCAAAAACTTGCGCGAGGAAAGAAATTCGTGAATGAAAAACTCTCAACTCAAGGGAAGCACGGCTTCTTCAGGAAACGAAACCCAGAACTCCGGTTGAACTTCAACCGGAGCCAGCATGGAAAAGCAAATGAAACGCCTTCATGGGCTTTACTCGTCGCTTCAACGACGAACAAAATCCATCGTCCGGCCAACGAAAGCGGCGACTTCGTAACTGAAGCCTAAAATCTAGCTGGAGAACACTTACAATCAACTACAGAGGTCCTCTAACCCTAGAATCGACCCTAACCGCATGCATTTCTACTGGAAAAAGACGAAAAGTTACCATAAAGCAAGAAAGTTGCGAAAACTTACGCGTTTATAGAGGCTTTGGGGGTGGTCGGTTGAGTATCCACGATGGCTACGGCGGCAGACGGTGGTTCACAGCGGAGGATTGTGAGCTGATGAGCATAATCGTTGTCGAGCAGAAAGATGGTAGGCAAAAAAAGTATGAGAATGGCTTACGTCATCTTATTTATAGACTCCCTCAGCACGTGTGCGAGCACGTGCAGCCTGGGATCTATGAACGGCGCACTCATGAACTATGGACAGGCATAGGCTAGCCATCATTACACATTAAATAGGCATGCTTCCCAAGGCGCATATGTGAGGTGACTCTTCTGCATGTATTCAACAGTTGAGCTCCTCGTTCGTCGACCACGTCGCAACGCCCAGGCTTAATCGAACACACCCCTATTTGGGCTGACAAATAATTCTTGCAAGTCTCAGGTTCCATCCAGTATGTAACGAGCCACCCTTAAGTCACCACTTTTGCGACCAGAAGCAACGACTTAGGGGGCTCCTGTTCCGGACTGGCCCAATGACTAAGCATGGCCCAATCCACTCCTATATCCAGGACGGCACAATAGCGTGATACCAAAGGGACCCACTGGTTTTATGCTCCTCAGCCGAGGAGGCCTTGTCGACCAAGATTACTCGTGGTCGGACGCCACTGCTCCTTTCAGACTTTTGCCCAACATCTAGGGGAAGTCACTCAGATTCAGCCAAGGATGACTCCTGCTCAGTTCACCTCCTGCCCGGAGGGCATCACATCCGAGCAGGTTGCTCGTTCCAACGCCTAGTTTTTGGCAATTACCTATTTTCGGGGGATCCACTATCCAGACCCAAAATAGGGACCATTAGTCAAGCACTGGGGGCTATATATAAACCCTCTCACTTGAGAGGGCCAGGTATCCAATATTCACTCTTATAACTCACTTTCTCGTACTTCCTAATTCTTCTGCCATGTCTTACTTTGGCATTAGAGTGTCTTGCAAGTACACCCCTTTCTCACCTCGACGACCGAGCATCATCACCAACGTTTGTGGCTCACACAAGATTCTAATCACCATGAATGATCAGATTCCAAGGTTCATTTGTTTATTTCCATGTCTTCTTTGACAAGCAAAAGAATTGAACCCATAGCAAAAGTAGTGATCACTTTTTGGAAGAACTATCCCATTTACAAATGATCATTTTTATTACTCTCAGCTACTGACAGATCCCCGAACATACTACTCGATTTATATATGAGTCAATTATTGTCTTTATGCTTTTAAAATTTTTGTGAATAAATTTTTTTTTATCATAGCATATATGAGTAAGAGTGAAATGTTACACCTTAGAAGTTGACATCTGAATTTATTTTTAAAAAAAGAATTTATAGAAGTTTAATTTGTTTTTAAAAAATTTATTAATTTGTTTTAATTTATTTTTGAAGTTTATTTTTTAATAAAGGTAAATTATTAAATTAAAAAGAGAAGAAGAAAATTGAAAACAAAAGTTAACAACATTTTTTATATATTTGTTATGAAAATCTATATATTTATTTTAATTTGTTTTATAAGATTTTGTTTTGTAAATCTGACTAATTTATTTAAAAAAATTGAATATAGGTGTTTCAAAATTTTATATTAATTTATAAATATTCATATCTCTTAAATTATACGATCTCAAATATAAACAACAAAAATTAAATGATCTTAAATATAAGTAAAAAATATATAATTATTATATTCAATATTCTTATATTTAGGATATAAGAATTAAATATATTCAAATATTTTTTAAATTGTGGATTTTTTTTTAATTTATTTATATATGAAATCGTATGGAGTATTTAGTTTATGAAATATTTATATCTAAAATATATGTTGGTCATGACTCACATATCAAGAGGTGGGGAATTCAATTTTTATTACGATGTGACGACTTTTTTAAAAATAATTAATTAATATATTCTTAGAAATTTTTTAGTCATAATGTTTACTCCGACTTTGGTGAACTTCGTAACCAAACTAACTCATAATAAATTTTACTAGTTTGTTATAAGAAAAAGTAAACATCAATTTTTCATACATTTTTATATTGTCATTTTTACTCTTTTTGATTTCGTCATCACACACTTGAATTATATTTTATTTATTCAATACAACTTACAATTTTAATTTATTTACCCACCAACCACTCCTTTCCAACTATTATACATCATTTTCAATATAATTCTCAAATTATCATAGTCTTAAATAAATATATATATATATATATATATATATATATATATATATATATATATATATATATATATATATATATATATATATATATATATATATATATATAAAATTTTGAATGACGAGTTTGCTAGACATCAAAGTGTACACCTACACCATAATAAAATATTATTATGTTTATAATATTGGATAAAAGTTTCTGAATTTGTGGACTTTACAAGAAACAGTAAATTATTAATGCCGACACATGTTTCTCTCTTAACATCAATTTTATTTTGTTAATACAGTCACAAATATGGTTAATACATTGCTGGAACTTAGTTAATGGAAGTTTAATTTGATTAATACAGTCCCAGATTTTGATATAGTAATAAAGTTGATTAATGCAGTATAGAAATTTAGTTAATACAATAATAAAGTTGGTTAATAAACATTCAAATATTAAAAAATAAAAAATAAAAAATAATAATATTTTATATTTTTAAGAAAAATATATATTATTATTATATTTCACTGTTCATCATATAGGTAAACAGTGAAATACAGTATATGTGTAAGAAATGGTGTAAAAATAACTTTTGAATGGATCCGTCATTTATCAGACCCTCTATTCTACTTTTTTTAATTATATTAAATTATTTTAAGAAATTTCTACAAATTTTCCATTTTAATTTTTAAATTATATTTAATAAGGATTTGTGTCAAAATTTATAAGAAATTCAGCAAAAAAATAAAATTTAAAAATCAAATATAAGAGTGTTTGCGAATTTTAAAATTATAGTAATATAAGAATTAAATTGGAAAGGAGGGGTATAATAGGAATATAGTGGAAAGGAGGTGGTAGTTGTGTAAGAAAATATAGAAAGAATAAAAGAGAAAAAATAGAAATAGTAGTGTGATTGCATGAAAGGCATGTGTAATATAGGACAATGTTATGACGAACCACCGCATTGATAACGAGGTGGATGCTTTATCTTGGGATTCTCCGTTCCTCTCTCTGCCTAGTGCGTACAATTACATAACTGGTTCGTGCTGTGCTGTGGACTCTAGTATAACGACAAACTCCATAGTTACTAACCCTACATCATTTATTACTACTCTCCTCGGATCTCAAATATATATTCATCCTAAATATTCTTACCCTTTTATTTTATTTTCAAAATCATTAAAAACATCAGAATGTAAAGAAAAAAAAATTTTGAAAGTAATAATAATAAATATATTTTGTTTATATTTAAGACTTTTTGAGATTTTCTTTTTCTTATAATTACATAAAAATTAATAAATAAAAATATAATAATAATAAATATAATACATTTATTTTATAACATAGAAAAAGGGTATTGAGATATTTTATGTAACAGAGAGTAATATATTTGATCTATATTTTATTTAGTTATATTATTTATTCAATAAATTTAATTGACAATTTTTCTTATAAATAGGATTAAAGAAGTTAGAATATATGAATAATGTCCTAAATTTAATTCATTGAATTATAGCTACTAAACTATTTGGAAAAGAAATATGAATAATTAATTGGTAATATGACAATTCATACCGAAAAAGTAATTTTTTATTTTTTTTATTTGGTCTATTTATTAAAGAAAAATATACTTTTATATTTTTTTAATAAATAATATATTTAGTCTATTAATTAAAAACTATTTAAATTTAAAATTAAAAATTAAAATAAATTTTAAAATAGAAAGTTTAAACTTAAAATAGATTAAAATAGTTATACTATGTTTGGTAAAAATAAATTAATTGATAAATTAGTTTATAGTTTATGATAGATAATTAATAAATTATAATAAATTAGTTTATAGTTTATGACATATAACTAATAGATTATAATTGATGGTAGTTCATAATTGATGATTAATAGTTATAAACTAACTTATACATGTAAATTAACATAAAAGGTGTTTGATAAATAATTTTTTTTTATCAAACAAGTTTAAATTAAATTATCATACAAATTTGATAAATAATTATTTTATTTATCAAACAAGTTTAAATTAAATTATCATACAATTATCATATAAATATTTATTTATCAAACAAGTTTAAATTAAATTATCATACAATTATCATACAAATTTATATAAACTTATAAACTATAAGCTATCTAACATATTTAAATTATCATACTATAAACTCAACCAGATTTAAATTATCATACTATAAACTCAACCGGGTCATAACAAACATAGCCTTAAAATACATCAATGAAAAAACAACAAAGATTCAACGTTTTTAAAATTAAAAAGAATAAATCTATGGATAAACAACACAATTTCAATTTATTTGAAAATAATAAAAGTCATCTAATTGTTAATGAATCAAATAAACAACACAATTTCAATTTATTTGAAAATAATAAAAGTCATCTAATTGTTGATATGAAACAAATAAACAATACAATTTCAATTTATTTGAAAATAATAAAAGTCATCTCATTGTTATCATAACGAAAAATTTGCTTAGATCTACATGGATAATAGTTATTTAGATTGAAAGATAATTGAAGGAATAATATATGTTTTCCCAAGTGGGGTCTCAAATTCAAAAATATAAGTACTTTATTTTAAAAGTGGAACTCATAATACTCATCAAACTAAGTTTCCTTCTTATTTTATTTTTTAATCTTCTTTTTGTAATTTTGTTATACTTTCCAGATCTGTTTTTTTTTCTTTTTCTTAAAATTAAATAATTTAACTTAATCAAGAAAAAGAGAGTAATATTTATTAGGAAAATAATTTATTTAACCTTCATTCTCTATTTTAGTTAATTGAATAAAGTCAGAAAAAGAAAGCATCAAAATAAAAACAATTCACATAATCTGAGACCAGTTTTTTTTTTCAATTAAATTTAAACAAAAGAAGCATAACAAATCTTAATCCTAAAAACTTTTCACATCTATCACCTACATTTCTAATCTTCCTTTTTTTCCTCCTCCTAAATTTAACCCAACATTTTCTCAGATTTACATTTTCCACCCCCAAAATCTCAAACGCCACATCCTACATAGCTTGTAACGACTCAGACGGCCATAAAACATCCGCCACCGGTTCAGCATAATCAAACAACCCATCCCCAGTCACAAAATCTCCGGCACCGATGTTTACACCGTCACACTCTGCCAACAACCCGGCACTAAAACCAAACCCATCATTGCCAGTAAAGTCATCATCAAACCCCAAGAACCCGGTCAGGTCCACATTTTCCGGTTCAGTCCGACCCGGTTCATCAGATGAAACCACAGTAGGAGGTAACCCAAGTTCATCATCAGACGCCTCGAATAAGTAACCCAGATCATTCTGCATCTCACCTAAACCAGTCATCTGAACCGGTCCGTTCTGAACCGGTTCAAAACCCGGAGTGAGAATCTCTTCCTCAAAGCTTTTGATAACCGAGTCAAGACCCACCACCGAGTCACGCTCAGTCTGTCCCGGAACATTCTCAGCATCATCAAGCATATGAAAAATATCATCTTGATGAAGCTGAACATCCGAGTCAAAAACCGAGTCAAGACACGACTCAAAAGAGTCAACTCGTGTAAGCTGAGACTCAGACTCGGACGAGTTAACGTTAACATCAGAAACAGTGTCTATCTTCCGAAACTTAGTTTCAACCGAGTCAACACAGTGAGTCTCAGAATCAGCCGAGTCAGAAGACTCGTCATGAACTCTCTTTCTCTTGTCGGTGGAATTCTCCATTGGAGAGAAAGAAAAAGAGTAGAAAATAGAAAAGAGAGTTTTAGAGAGAGAAAAAGAGAAGTGTTTGGGTGGGAGGAAAGAGAAAGGATGAAGGGTATATATAATGGTTGGAAAGTAAGATAGGGTTTGTCTAATTTAATTTCATAAGGAAAGATAGTGACAGGCGCGTGTATATCACACTATATAATAAAACAAACTTTATTCACGGATGTCTCGTTCTTTCTCAAACTTGTTTTGAATTTTAGTATCAAGTTTTTTTCAATACGCATCTAGAATTCTACTATATATGTATTCCTCCTTTTTAAATTATAGAAGGTTTTTACCCTTTTACTTTAACTTTAAGAAAATTATATAAATTAAGTTAATATTTGATAAAACTTTAAACAGAATATAAATAGGAAAATTAATATTAAAATTATTAAAAATATGAATAAGGATTAATTAATTGTTATGCATTGTCACATCATCAAAACCATCCATAAATATTATTTGATAAATAATTAATTAAAAGTTAAATATAATTTATATTTAACTATTATGATTTAGTGACGGTGTAAATTATATTTATATTTTTTAAATAATTAAATTAAAAGTTAAACATAATTTATAATTTAACGATTATGATTCAGTGACGGTGTAAATCATATTTACATTTTCTGAACATTTCAATTTAATTCATATGAATATTTTAAGTCAATTGTATTATTAAATATTACTTTCTTCTAGATTTTAAATTTTAAAATATAAGATCAAATTTGATTTTTAGATTTATTGATTAATCAATATATATGATATATTATAATTTTAAAATTAACTTTTATGATATTATATATTTTTATAAGAAAATTTATAAATAATTACAAAACATTAAATAAAAAATTAATTTAGATATTTATTTTTAAATAATATTTTCGATATTTTACTATTTAATATAATTTTTCTTAGACATCAAATTTGTAGAAATTCACTTAAATTTTAAACAAATTCAAATTGTATTCATAAAAATTAATTTTGAGATATTTTTCTTTAAAAAAAAAATCGAATTCAAACTATTTTTGTGTTCAATAGGGTATATTTATATTACAAGAATTTAAAATTAATCTTTTAATTTATAAAAAAAAATATAACAAGTTGTTATTATTTTTATAAAAGTTAATTTTGAAAATATAGATAAAAATTTTATTTTTTTAAAGTTAAAACCCAAGTTAAATATATTGATTATTTAATAACTCTAAAAATTAATTTTTTGTAATATGATTGACTATATCTATGTTTATTTTTATTATTGATGAGCCAAAAGATCCACCACACAAGCCAAACCACACAACCTAAGAAATTACACAATTTGATATATTTCCAACAAAAACCCTAGCTTTTTTGTGAGCTTCGGCGGTGTCTTCCCTTCTCACATGTTCATTTTCATTATTAATAAAAATAAAAAAGTGAAAATATAGAATTCAAAGTTATATAAATAATATAAATTAAGAGATATAGTTACAAAAATGAATTTATATTGTATATTGCATTAAAAAAACATTTAATTTTAAACAAATTATTTTTATAAATGAATCATTTGTTTGAAATGAGTATAAATATATTTTTAATTTTAATTGCAATTTTAATCTATCAATTTTACCTTATTTATGAAATTAGCATATGTTTTAAATCTAAATTATTTTAATCTTCTTACGCAAATTTACTCTAAAAATAAATGTGTTATTTGTGAAAATCACATTTCATCTTTGGAAAATGCTAAGATTTTAAAAATATATGTTTTGTTTGAAAATATTTATACTTAGTAAATTAGAAATTAAACTAATTGATTTTCTTAAAATAAAAAGCATATTTTTTATTATAAAAAAACTTATATTAAGTATAATATTTTTTATTTAAAATTCTTATAAAATGTCTTTAAGCACTCTTAATATGATCCTTTGTCTTTAAATAAATCCTTATAAAACGTTACAGATCAACATTATATAAGAATATTAATATTGTTTATAGAAATAGAAGTCTACAATATTAAAATAAAAAAGGAAAATGTATAATTAAATATGTCTCTCGCTATTTAAAAAATAAATATGTGTTCTATTTCATCTCAAATCATGGAATAAAAGCATAATATATGTGCATAATTACAATAACAAAATTATTCTTCTCAGAAAATATCTATTTCATTTAAATTAATAATTATTTTTAATTATTTATTAAAAGTATAAGATTTTTTAATATATTATATCCTTCCATTTTTAGGTGTTTGTTGCATATTCTTTCAATCATTTTAATGAGATAGTTGATGAATATTATATATGGAAAATCAGCAAATAAATATGATATTAAAATGTTTCTATTATAATATTTATTTTATTTTAATTAATAATTATTTTTATTTGAAAATCAAAATCTTTATTTTTAAATATTAAAATTTCTATTTGTTTTATTTTCTCCATCTCATAGTTTTTTTTTATTCTTTTTATATAATTATTTAATACAATTAAATATATATAATTATTATTTATTTTATATTTAATAACTCATTTCAAATTTATCTATATCATATCAAATAAATTTACCTATACTTACACATATCTTTCTTAGTAAATAATGATGGTAACAATTATAAATAGTATCTCATTTGTGAAAGTCATGTTTCATCTTAAATGAATCTTTATGAAACGTTGCCAATCAACTATAAATGATGTATTAAATGAAAAATTGACTAAATAATGTTCAAAAGTTAAGAAAAAAAACAAAATTAAAATTAAAATCAAAAGTTACTGGACACATAGCAGGACTCCACTTCTAACTAAGGAGACACCTCAATAACTCTGAGCTAAGCGCGCACCGAGCTAAACTTGATTATCAGCCGGATAACATAATAGACCATCACCAGAAGGCGGGTAGGGTGAGTAAATTCACATTCAATAAAGTAATATAAGAATGAGAATTAAAAAAAAAACAGAACAACAACAATAATTCTATCATCACTAGTTCAATCATTTACAACTCCAATTACGTCATATCACAACAACAATCATCATAACTCATTTATACACAACATCGATTATATCTCATCATCATACAAAATCAATGCAATCATGCTATATCATATAGAATGATATGCAACCTCTTATTATGCATGTGGTACCGAAACATCCTCATGGATGGACACTGAGCCATCAACCCTCCACTAAGGGAGCACGTCATAACATCATATAACTCCAATCCGCACAATGGGATTGAAGCTACCAATGGACCGAAGTCTCATCATAATTCAATGACATGAATGCAAGACACAATATACACACATCATCCTCAAAACATCATAACATTGCATCCGCATTCATCATTAATCATAATTCTCATACTCACTCATGTCATCATATTGTATACTTATTGAACATCATACTACATAATCATCTAACATCATACCTCTACATCATGTAATCATACATCATAACTCAAAGAAAATCAAATAATTCATCATACATCATTTAATCACTAATTCTACTCATATACCCCTAAAACACATCATACGACAACTCTACAATATCATAACAACCTAAAGCATAAACCACCTCGAGAAAAACATCTTTCTGAGCCAAAAATATCATTTTTCAACATTCCAGGTCTCGCTAAGCAAGACATCTTGCTCGCTAAGCGACCAGCTCACGGGTTGTGCTCGCTAAGCGAGCTTCGCAAATTCAGCAGCAATTTCGAGAATTCCTCTTCTACGATAAACTCATAAAAAATCCACATTTTAACATCACCATAACAGAAAAATCATATTTAACATCAACATACCTCACAATAACAACAAATATATCACCTAACATCATATTCATCAAATCATCATAAAATCATCCTCAAAGCACAAAATCATCAATCAAAACCATATACCCTAAAATTATACCTCAAACCCCCGACTCTATTCCCACATTACAATACCGAAATAGAATTACTCCCCATACATTAGGTTCCGTAATCTTTCCGATAATCTCCTCGAAAACCTTTCCAACCCTCAAGTCCAAGCGTTTCCTCTTCTTTAGAGCTCTTCTCCCAAAAGTGCGATAGTTTCCAATTGATCGTTCACAAAACCACTTTCCTCTTTTTGTCACTCTTGCCCCTAAGACCTCAATAGACCTTATCCAAAATACTTTCACTAATCCTCCACCAAAATACCACATTACCCTTATCCTCTATTTTATCTTATTTTATTTAATCTCAAATAATCTACCAAACCCATTATACTTAATATTCTAATATTAATAAAATATTAAGCTACCCTCAAAACTCCACAAAACATCAAATAACATCATAAACATCAAAATTTCACAAGAAAACACATCAAATAAATTAAAATCGACTTTGGGGTGTTACAATCTTCACATTGGTTACTCCAACTTCTATCACAAAGATTAAGTGCTTCAAAAATATCAAGCGGCGCAGAGACTTTGATCAAAAAAAGAAACCAATGTTAGAGATGATACACAGATGAGCAATTAAAGAAGAAACGAGAGGAAGTCTCTTCCTACATTATGCAAATATTGCATACAGAATGACCTAAAAAGCCTCTTTTTTTTTTCAAATTCTTGCCAGTTGAAAGTTTATCATGATAGAGCATCCAAACAGAAAACGATTTAGAATAGGGAATATCAAGGTTCCAAATCTTGTTGGGACACGCATCACAGGTTTGTCGGTTAACTTAGCTTTGAAGGTGTCGCTCCCAAAAGATGAGACTGAGCTCAAATAAGGTACAGACGCGAACGGTCGGCGAAAGGAGGATGTGAGAACACACAGGAGTGAACTCACAGGGAATGAAAAGAGTCGCCAGCTAGGCATTTTTATCCCAGAGGAAAGGCAATGCTGCATAGACCTAGAAAGATATGGATAAGACGGTTGCGAACCAGAGAGACTGAGAAAGGGGGTTGGTTACAACCTGGGAAGGTATTAGCACCCAGATTGTCCGTCGTACTCGACGGGATCCACGCTTAAAAGATTTGTGTTTTAAAGGGGTGGTGTCAGTGCAATTTGTGTATAAGGAGCTGGAAAAAAAAATGTATAGGTGTCTGTGTGAAAGAAATAAAGTGTATAAATGTACAGTGTCAGTGTAGGAATGAGATGCCCAAGATCATGAGGCTAAAAGAATAATGCTGGAAGGAGGGGGGATATACAGAGACTTTTGTTCGATAACTGTTAAGTTATGCCTACGTATCCTCTCGTGCAATGAGGAAGTCAGAACACCGTAGTTCGACCCAAAGAGACTGAAAGATAAATTGACTTGTGAACTGCTTGCTTGTCTATGCTCAAGTGTATGACCTGTCTGGCTCAGGTGCAAACTGTCTTGCATTAGACGGAAGAAGCAAGTTCTCGTTTTTGAGTGAATGAGATGAGAAAAGAATCCCGGAGGAGACGATTATTGTTGGTTTTTGAGTTTTCAGTCTTTTATTGCTTTTTGAATTTTGTCATAAATTAATGAGCTTAAGTCTAAACCAATGGATTTAGTAAACTCATCACATCTTCCCTCTGATTAGGGGTAATGAGAATACCTTAAGTGTGAAGTCAGCTTCTCACACTTAATCACCTTTGATATAGGATTAAGATCGTTAACCTACTTGTGATTAATTAGATGTTTTTGTTGTTTTTGTTTAGTGTTAAGTAATGAGATTAAACCATAATCAGGGATTAAACAGGCTCATTACACTATCCTAATAGAAGGATAATAGATGAGAATGCTTAAGCTGAGAAAAGCTCCTCAACTTAATCCATGATTAGGGATTAACTTCATGACAAAACAAAGCCTTTATTAAATGGATTTTAATTAATGATAAGATGATGACGTGAGTTTTAGGGTTTGTAAGACAACTTGAGGGGGACTTGTCCATTAACACTAGGGTTAGTCCTTCTTAACTAGTTAAGGAAGAATTAGAACCCTAATGCAAGGCCCAAGTTACAAGCCTGATGTCTTGATGACTATTAAGATGGATTGATTAAAGGAGTTAAACACATTAAGGGTTTAACACTTAGGATTAAAGTTATACACTCCATCCTAATAGAAGGATGCAGGCATAAGCTTAATCACAAAGCCTTAAAGCCTTTATGGTTTAGTCCCTGATTGTGAGATGAGAGGAGAAGACTCAATGAGACACAAAGGTAAGATCTAAATGGGGGACTATTCAAAACCCTAATCATTGTCATGCTTGGTTGTTCCTAAGGTTTGTGAGGTTTTCAAGAGACATCTTCAGAGGAACCACCAGGAAGCAGATGAAAGGAGCAAAGGAAGCAAAGTAACTTGCTTCATTTAAGAAGGCAAGTCACTTGGAGAAAGAAAGTTAGAAGAAGAAGAAAAAGCAAGCTCAATCTCAAACACAAGATAAAATGCAGCAATGATGCATAAGAGAGATGAAAAGAAATTGTGAGAAGTGAAGGCCAATTCACTTCACAAAGTTGCTTACCACCTGAAAAGTTAGTGAAAGAAATGCAATGCAATGCAAAATGAAATGAAATGGCATGATGCAAATCAAAACCAGAAGCATATATGAGATGATAATGATGCTATGAGATGATACAAACATGAAACAAGGCATGAGGATGATCACATGAACAAATGAATGCAAGAGAAGCATGCTTGGAACCATGAACATACATGAAAAGTCATGGAATGCAAATGACATACAACATGGAAAATGAAAGATGCAATGATCAAACATGATTCTAATATGTCTTAAGATGCCTAATGAATCAAATGGATGCATAAAATGTCATGGCAAGTCATGGTATGCAGGCAAATGCAAGATGAATGCAAAAGAAAGCCCAAATTAGGGTTTATGATCAATGCACAAGACAAAAATCAAAATCAGAAGCAAACATCAAGATAAAAAATTGAAAATGCATTCAAAGGAACCCTAACCCTACACAAACTCACTGCCCAAAGGAGGGGATCCAATTCTTAACCTAGTGAAAGTTATGAATTTCTTAAGATTTCTAGGGTTTTAGGGTACCTTGACAAGAAAAATGTCAAACAAATGGGAAATGCAAGATCAATTCATGCCAATTTAATCCTACAAACTACATGATATGCAAGACACAATGCAAAAGGAATCAAAGTCCAACTCTCAAAGGCTAGGCAGAAATGAATTTTTGAACATTGGATAAAAATAATGCTTTGAAATAGAATTAATTCCATGGAAAATTATCAAAATGCATTAAGATCAAAAATGAAATTTGGTTTGAGGGTTGGACAATGTTTCTAAATGATTTTAAAGGTTTCATGAATTTTTTTTGTGATTTTTAAATACCTAAAAGTATTTTTAATTAATTAATTCTCATTAATTAATTAAAAATAAACTTTTAAATGATTTAAAAATATTTTTTAATGCAAAAAATAAAAATGAAAATCTTTTTGGTTTCTGAAAATTAATAAAAGTTTGTATAAAAATTTTCAGAATTTTTAAATATGTTTTACTATTTTTAATAAATTGTGCAAATAAAATACAAAATAAATGAAATAAAAATTAAAATAGGAGAAGTATGCAGAAAGAGAGGCCAGGATTGAATCTGGGAAATGGTTTGTTGACTGCGCGCCAGATCCTGTGGCTGGAATTCAAACTGACAAATCCTAATTAATTAAATTAAATAAATGAGATTAGGGTTAAGTGAGGAATTTGGGCCATTCATGCGCGCGGGAGATTGACTAAGTCAACCAGATCAAGGGTTCACATTCAAACCTGGCTAACCCTAATTAATTAGCCCTAATTACTTTCAGGTCACCGGAGACGAGCTCCGGTCGTCTTCTCCGGTGACCTTCATCCCTGAAAATCTCCAAAACACTCCCTGGGTCAAATCAAACCCCCCAAATCTCCAGAAATGATCCCTAAGCCCTCTAGAACAAGAATCTAACCTCAAAACTCATTTCCTTCCACTCAAAACCATGATTCGAAACAAAAATGCAAAAATGGCAAAACTTTCAGAGAAGCAATACACACTCAATACTCAATCATTTTCAAAAATAAAAAGTTCAATGAACTCAGGGAAGCATATAGATCATTTCAGAAACAAGAAAAGAGAGTTCTGGAAAAATGAATTTCCATGGCTACCTGAATCGAAGCTTTGGTCTCTGGCACTTTCTGGCTGATGTCTTGCTTGCAATCAACTCCCCTGGACCTCCTGAGAAGCTTTCAATGCTTGTTTGAAGTTTGTAATGGTTGGTTTGAAAGATGGCTGAAGTTCTGCTCAATGAGGGGTAGAAATCGTATTTGTGATTCAGGGAGTTTTAGGCCATGGTGATGGGTGGTTTTTGATCAGTGAAGTGTGCTGAGTATGTTTGTGAAGTTTGTTTGTGTGTTTGCAGCTTGTGGAGAGTTTTTCGAAAGCTTTTGCAAAATGAGGTGAAAATGAGAGAGATGTGTTGTGTGTGTGTTCAGGCCTTTTTTGTATGTGTTTTGGCTTGCTTTTTGTTTGCATAAACTAATGGGATTGGTCAGATGAGTTGATGTGTGCTTTAGTGATTGGTATGGCTCAAGTTGCCAAAATGTCAAAGTTGTGTAAGAGAGGCATGGGCTACTAGCTAGCCAAGGACAGATGGGGTGTCCTGCGCAGCAAGATGTGTGGAGAGCCATAGGATTGTTTGTGGAGTCAGCAAGCAAGTGGATTCACACTTGAGTGAGTTTTTGCAACTTGCCTCGCTCTTGCTTCCTTTGAGAAATCTTGCTCCATAAGCCATGAAAGTGAGTGACCTCTTGGTGCAATCTGACTTTTAGGTCTTGGTACATGTTTGTATGAAGATTAGAAGTTTGTTTGATAGCTCAATTTGCCTTGACAAGTGAATTTGCAACTTTGCCTCTTTGGTGGAAAACCTCAAATTTTGTGATTTTAGCCAACTTTGACAAGCCATAACTTTTGATCAAAAATGAATTAGGTCATGTTCTTGTACTTTTTGAAAAGGGAATGATCCATTATACAACTTTCATGACCAAAGTTTTTTCATTTGAAGCATTTTTGAATCAAAAAGCAAGGGTTGAAAAAGTTTTCCCAAAATGGCAATTTCATTAAAAAGTCAACTTTCCCCAAAAAGTCAACTTTGCAAATGACTTGAAATTCTTCAAATTTGTGAACTTCTAACATCTTCCATGATCAAATAAAGATCATACACAATCAAAATGATGAAGAACACCCTTTGGTTGGGTCATTGAGGGCCTCAGATGCCCTGATTTTACACTGACTTGCTTGAAAAGTCAACTCTTGATCAGATGACTTCCCCATTGAATTTCTTCATGAAAATTGATATGCATGCTCCTTATACCATATAGAGACCAATAGAAACAAGAATGACCAAAAAATTCGGAGTTATGGCCTTTGAAACCAAAACCCTAATTCTAGGTCATCTGTGCAGTTAAGCCTGGCTCTGCTTCCATGCCATTTTCAGTTCTTGTGATTCTTTGACATTCTTGACTTTGAAAAGATATAATATGATGTTTGAACATACATGGACCCCTTTGAAGTGATTGGTGACCTTTGGGGTGGCTCAAGAAGGTCTTGGATTGCTCAGATCACAAACCCTAGGTGCAGATGACTTTGAATCAATGCAGTGAATCAAAAATGTAATATGAGATGCTATGATTGAGTTTATGCATATGAGAAGATCACAATCCATGGTGTGAATGGGTGAGGGCAAATTTGGGGTGTTTATAGAAGGCATCTTTGAGAGTTAAATCACCATTAGTAGTATGAAGACAAATTTTACAATCTTCTTTAAGATCTAAATGAAGATGAATTTGCTCAACTTTATCAAGGATGTCAGACACCGAGTCTAAAACTTACTCAGAAAATGACCATCTGCCTTGGTTGATGAAGTTAGAAACCATAAGCCAAGTGTTCACGGTAGAAAAAGAATGAAACAAGATGTTAACTTTTAGTTATATCATTTCAAAAAATACTAATTATGACATAATATTAAATATAATTGATTAAATTCTAAAAAACACAACTCAGGTTGGGAGAGTCAAGCCTTAGGGTTTTTAGAATTTATCTTTGCATTTCTTGAACTTTTTTGTTTGTACAAGGGATTTCAATTAAAGCTTTTAGAAAAAATAACACAACTCATCAACCAAGGCTTGACTCTCTCAACCTGACTCCGTAGACTCAAGGCTAGTGGTTTCAACATGCTTGTTACATAAATAGCACGGGGAAGAAAGGTGTAGGGTTCTAACTAATAATTTTTCATCAGTGGGAAGCTTGATGTAAATGATTCTCCAAACTAACATGGATTTGGAAAAATGGTGTGTTTGCTAAATGTACAATATTTGACAACACTTTGTAATTAAAGGTTGTTAGAGTCTTTAGGTATTGTTGTAGGGTTGAGAGTTGACTCATGATTGGGGTGAAAATCTTTGTATATCTAGTATTTTTGTGAATATGATATTGTACCTTCTCAAATTTTAGGGTTGAGATATTTATAGTCGTATTGGGCCTGGATCCTAGACCCCTTGGGAATAGAAACTAATTTTGAGAGAATGTGGGAGTGGGAAGTTATTTCCCTATTATTCAGGAGAGTGTGGTTAATCCCCCCACAACTTCTTCCATATTGTTAGGGACATGTCACTTCCCCCATTTCCCACATTGGACGAGTCATCCAAAAAATAGGTAGTGCATTCGAGGGAAGGGTTTCACATCTAGTAAATGGGTGATCAATCTAGAAATCAAACGATGAGGGAGGTGTTATGGGCGATATGCCACATCATTTTCCTCACACATCGCCCTTTGTGGTCCACTCATAAATATACCAATACATGATCCCTCAATCACGAGGGCTTGGAAAAGGAAAGTGATTTAACTTTGTTTCTTTCCTAATATTCGTTCAAATGGGAAATTTAATGCACCGACTTGTGTGAGACTTTAGTCAATTCCATATGGAGAGACTATAGTTGAGTATCTTAGGGGGGACTTTAGTTGAGTGCCTCAGGAAAGACTTTAGTTGAGTCTCTAAAGCGAGAATTTAGTTGAGTTCCTCGTGCGAGACTTTAGTTAAGTCCTTATGGTGATACTTTAGTTGAGTCCTTAGGCGAGAATTTAGTTGAATCCCTCAAGCGAGAATTTAGTTGAATACCTCTAGCAAGACTTTAGCATATATGGGAGATATCTTACAAAAATAATGTATATATTTACCCCGGGGGTGACAGTGACCTTTTTCAGTGTAGTTCAACGTTCATATTTCCCTTTCGAAGGTGACAATGATCTTTATGTGGAAATATAGCATTTATATTTTCCTTTTAAAGGCGATAAGAATATTCTAGTAGAGGTATCGAATTTATATTTCCCTTTTGAAGTTGACAAATATCTTTCTATGGAAGTACAACATTTAAGTCAATTATAGGACCAAATAAACATGTTGCAAATAACAATAAAGGTTTTTCAAAGAGATTCATATATTGATGGGCCGCTCACTTATTAACTATAGGGATAAATATACAAAACCCCCCTGTCATTAGGGCGTGATTTGGTTTTCCCCCCTTTAAGTTTTTTTTTAATAGAGACCCCCTCATAAAATCAAAAATCAGATTTTACCGCCCCCTTTTACCCTCAATGATGACTGGGTTGCTGACTGTACTTCATTGAGGGTAATAGGGGGCAGTAAAATCTGATTTTAGATTTTATGAGGGGGTTTTTATTAAAAAAAATTATAGTTGATAAATTAACTTAAATATGTTTAAATAATAGAATGAATTATTTATATATTTAAATTTTATTATAACTAAACACAACACCTCCATTCCGTGGACCACTCTCTTCCCCAACGACCTCTGTATCTCACCCCCACCCTTCCTTGTTTGCCCCTCTCATCCTCAACATTCAAACATTACCGAACTCAACTTCGGTTACCTTTCCGATCAAACCCCTGTTATACCTTGTTCCCCTAACGCCACTCTCAACCCTCTCCTCTTCACCTCTTTCCCCTACCTTCGCAAACTTCTCTTCTCCAAATGCTTCAACAACACACTAAATCCCATTCACTCCCTTCCCTCTTTCCCTCCATCTCTCCAGGAACTCGTTTTCATCGACAACCCATCCATTCTTTCACCTCTCCAACCTCTTCTCCGCAACCTCACTTCTCTCAAGAAACTCGTCTTGATCGGAAACGGTTTCTACGGAGAACTTCCCTCATTCATTGGTTCTTTTCATAACCTGGTTGAGCTTACTCTTTCTGCTAACAATCTCTCCGGCCAGATCCCGCCGAGTATCGGAATGCTGAACAAACTGGAGATTCTTGATCTCAGTGATAACCACTTTAAAGGATGTATTCCTCAACAGGTTGGGAGTCTCGTTTTGCTTTCAGGACTTAACTTGAGCCACAATGGGTTTGGTTGTAAAATACCAGACAGTTTTATTCACTTGAAAAACTTGGAGTATTTTGATTTAAGCTTTAACCGTTTTGCTAAGTTTGGTGTCCCTTTGTTCTTAAGAGAACTTTCCAAAATGAAGGAAGTTCATTTAAGTGGGAATAAACTCTCCGGTAAGATTCCCGAAATATGGGAAAAACTTGGTGCTGTTGAAAGAATAGGGTTTTCTAAAATGGGTTTGGTTGGTGAAATCCCAGCTTCAATGGTTGTTTATTTGAAAAATCTATCTTATCTTGGCCTTGATAACAACAACCTGAATGGTCCTATTCCACATGCATTTTGGTTTCGTTTGTTGTATGCTGATGAGATCAACTTGGAGAACAACAATTTTAGTGGTGAACTCATTATCACCTGTGGAGGAGCTGTACTGAAGAAGTTGAAGTTGGCAGGAAATAATGGTCTGTATTTGAAAAGCAACAATGCTAGCTGTTAATTTATCAGCTATAATTTTTTTTAATAAAAACCCCCTCATAAAATCAAAAATCAGATTTTACAGCCCCATGTTACCCTCAATGATGTACAGTCAGCAACCCAGTCATCATTGAGGGTAACAGGGGGCGGTAAAATCTGATTTTTGATTTTATGAGGGGGTCTCTATTAAAAAAAAACTTAAAGGGGGGAAAACCAAATCACGCCCTAATGACAGGGGGGTTTTGTATATTTATCCCTTAACTATAATAATATATTAGTTTAATTAAGTTCAAAGTTTTAGGAATGAGTTTTTCATCTTACTCCTAGAGTTTGTGGGCTCTGTGACGCAGCTTTTGGTATATTTAATATGGTTATTCATAGTTAGGATGTAGTTTCCCTTGTTGGTAGGCATGAGGACTTGTCTTAGCACTAGGTCGTTCTCTTTCATTTCCATGTGAACCACTTTGGAGTTGTACCTTCTAAACGCCCTTTTCTTGGCGGTGAATTCTCAAATATAGGAAGCATATATTGTTTTTGTCTATTTGTTCAGCAACACCTTAGCCCTACCTCATTCTCTTATGCGTCAAACTCAAAACTTCTCCAAGAGAGTGTGTCGATTTCAACAAGCAGCATGATGTTTTCCCCATCTACCATGGTGAAGGGAGTCTCCTTGGTAGTTGAATGCGGGGTAATGTGATATGACCACAACACTTTGTGCAGTTGTTTATCCCAAAGTCATTAAGCTTCATCTAGCTTCCTATTGATCCCCTTTTGTATTAACTTTCTTTTTGGTTCTACTTGCCTATTTGTTTGTGGATGGACAACATAAATGAATTTTGTTTGAACTCCCAAGTCATTCCAGATCTCAATTATGGTATTTCTAGAGAATTGAGTTCCATTATCCGAAATGATGACGCATAACAAACTGAGTATGCACATAATCCTATGCCAATAAATATGTCAGAACCTTTTGAGTAGATATTGGAAATGTCTTTAGCCTCTATCCATTTCTTGAAATAGTCCACTCCAATGATCTAAAAGTTTATATGGTAGAGAGTTAGGAAAAAGGCATATAATGTCACACTTCAATGGTAAAATGGCTAGGCGTCATGACATAATGAAGGAGTTAAGTTGGTGCACGATATAGATTGGCATGCTTCTGACATTTGTCGCATTTTCTAATGAATGACATATTATTCTGCACTTCTTCATCAATAGCCATTTTTCTCCTTGCCAACCTTGTGTTTCCTTTGAGACACTAGTTTCACGGTGGGATCAATGGCAAACAGATATCACACCATTATTGTTTCTATGCTCTGAATATCAGAGGGTACCCATGCGAACAAATCAACGTTCCTCATGAGCAAGATGACCAACTGTTTCTCTTTAAATTCGAATAAATAAGTGCACATCTTGGTAACTCGGTGGTCCAAAAGCCCAATTTGGACTTATTTCAGGTATTTTATTAGAGTGAGCCTTTCATTTTTTATCCCTAATCTAGGGTTCCAACATGTTACATATGTGTCACATGCTTCTAGATAAGGGGTGGTGCCCTGTGCGACATGCTCCTTTCTCATCTTTAGGTTATTATAATAGCCTTTTTGGGTGACCTCTTAGTCTTCCACAAACTGAAGCAACTTGTTTGTCAGGTAACATGTATTTTAGGCTTAATTAAAGGTTGGACAGAACCCTCCCTATTAAGTTAAGGGGAGAGACTTCCCATGGTGGCATTGTAGGAAGACAAGGCATCCACCATAAAATACTTTACTTTAATCATTTTGATGTTCACCTTTGATCTTAACGTCATTTTGAGCGTTATGCGGCCCTTCGTTTGTATTTGTTCGCCTGACATACCAACTAGAGAACTTGGAACGCTCTAATGATGTTCATGACGAGTCGAAGCCCTTGAAAAGTGTTGTATAATAAGACGGTTTCTGAGATACTGTGGCCTATCAACACTTGTTTCACATCCTAATCATCATATTGCATTGTGACGATCTGAGGGTCATTGTGGTGGGTAATCCTTGTCGCCTTATTAAGGTTCTACGTTGGATTCAGATAAGGATTCCATGATGCCTTACTAAGCTATTATGCTTGACTTTGATAAAGATTCATTTTCGCCTCAATAGCCACTCACTTAAGGCAAAGTAAGGAATCATCTCCACCTTGTTAAACGACTTGACCTAAATCCCATTGAGGAATACGCCTCGTGATTATGCCATATCAAGCGTCTAAGATATAAGAATAATAAAAGATATATAACGCCAAAAAAATCTTATAATTACACCACAAAAGGTGTAAGCATATTCATTGAAAACCCCGAATGGGCATTGTTACAAACTTGCCTACAATGGATGATAACACGGATGATGGATAAAATACAAAAGAACCAAATTACAAAAGGAAGCATAAGCCTCAGAGTTGGGCGGGTGGATACAAGTGGTTCACCTTCCTCTTGGATTCACCCTTCTTCGTTGACTTGAGTAATTTTCAAGATATTGATGCTCTCATTCTCAATAAGTGTAGTAGAGATTAAGATGTTGTGTTGGATGTGTGGTAAGACTGAATATAATAATATTAGAAATGAAAATATAAAAAAAAGTGTCAGGATAACACCTATAGTGGAGAAGATGGTAGAAAATAAACTTATGTGGTTATGTCATGTAGAGAGAAGACCTGTATACTTTATGATAAAGAGATTAAATCAGATAGAGACAAGTCAAATAATTAGGGGAAGATAAAGATCTAAAAAAATTATAAGAGATATTATTAAAAAAGATATTGAGATTTACTATTTGAATATATAAGCATAAATTTAGATAGCATGTTACGGAAAAAGTTTATCAATGTAGTCGATACCACTTAATACAATAATGTTCATATTTAAAATATTATTATATTCAATAAATCATTTTTCGTTAAATGAGAATGCTAATTAAATATAAGAATCTTATCAACTTAATCAAAAGTTTTCATATAAATTCGTCAATACCAACATGAATTTTAATTAATAGAAAATATAGATTTAATTACTGGTCCTTCTATTTTATTTTATTTATGGAAATAGTCTTCCTATTTTAATTTTATATAATTTTAGTCTTATTTTCATTCTTTTGCATTGAAGATTTGGTGTCCATGTTTTTACATAATATATTTTTATTCCTAATATTCAACAAAACATTCTTATAAGATGACTTGCCACATTGTACAAATAATACGTCATTTATAAATAGACTTGTTGTTAATTTTAAGTGGAAAAATATAAAAGAAAACCAAAATTATTTTAATTTGAAATAAAGAAACTAATTCCACTATGTGAATCATGTAACTAATAATTAAAAAAACTAAAACATGTGTGTTAAAATATATTGTTAATACATTTTTTCGTCTTTATATATATATATATATATATATATATATATATATATATATATATATATATATATATATATATATATATATATATATATATATATATATATATATATATATATATATATATATATATATATATATAAATTAATTAATAAAATTTTCAATTTATATGTGTTAGTTGAGTTTTTCTTACTCATATATTATGTTAGTTGAGCTAAATAAAGTATAATAAAATGTGATTTAAGATTTAATATTTTTAATAATATTTATTTATATTTGTGTATTAATATAAATAAGTTATTTATATTTATAAATCAATATATTTTTTAAAATAATAATTTATTTATTTATTTTGCATATTGATCTTTTAAAAATATTATTTGCATTTAAAATATATAACTTTAATTATTTATATTACAAAACTAAAATATAATAATATAAAATGTATTTTTTTGTATTATTTTAAAACATATATATTTTTTTAAATATGTATAAACAATAATTTATTATCATAAAAAATGAGAAAGAGAATAAATTAAATATAATTTACATTTACTTTAAAAAAAATTAAGACAAAATTATAAAATGGAATAAAAATTAATGTTTTCCCTTATAATTTAAGAAAAAGATAATATTTTTTTGTTCAAAAATTGAAACGGAGAAAGTATGTTTTAAAAAGTCAAATGAATACATCTTATAAATAAATAATTTCTATAAAATTTATATTTAAAAACACAAAATTTCTAGAAATGGACTTTATTTAAATTTAGTACAATTCATATGAATTATAACAAATAAAAAATAGTTTATAAAATAAAAAATGATAAAGAATTTGTGGTGTGTCTAGCATTCTGAATTTTCCTTTTATTGCGTGTGAGATCCGTTGGCCATTACTGCAGACAGCTGATTTTTCTTTTCTAGCAATAAACTGAAATTAAATATATTTTGAAGTCCGGTGGTGAGGGCCCACATGCCTAGGAAACATCATGTGTATTTTATTCAACTTTATTATCATTTTTAAAGCTTCAGATTTGGTTGCGTCAAAATTAAAAAAAAGTTTCAGATTTGGTACTTTGGAAAATTTTAGAGACGTGAGTGGGTCAGTAGTGGTTAGGTCACACCACATGAGGTGGTGAAGGTAGTAGATTCTTGCCTTCTATTGCTTTTCTTTTCACCTCTGTTTTCTCTAATATTATTTTATTATTTATATATTTTTTTACTCTTTAATTTTTATAAATTATCAAAAATTTATTTTAATAATTATAAATATATATTTTTTATTAATATTTTTTTAAGTAGAAAAATAGTTAGATTTTTTATTTTAATCAATTCAACTTATGATTTTTTAAAATCTGCGACATTTCATTCTTTCATATAAAACTCAATTATCGTCTACAAAATTATTTGATAAAAAAAATTACAATTTAGAATTTAAAAGATAAATAAATGACATTTGCATGATTGAAGTGCATGTAGCATGTCTTATTCAACTAACAGTATCACTTATTCATATTTTCTTTTGGGGCAAATTATTATATACATTGTCAATTTTGATAAAAATAGTTGTTGACCGATAAATTATTGATAGTTTATTTTATAGTCGATAATTGATGACTGATAGTTTATAATTTATAACTGATAATTGAGACTGATAGTTTATAATTTACTCCTTCTGATCTCATATATAAGCAAATTTAAAAAAAAAAAACTCGTCCTTTAAAAAAAATATTTAAATACATTTAAGTCTTATATTCTTTCTAATTTTACTTATATATTTTATTTTGAAAACTGTTAAAACCATAAAAATATATAAAAAGATAGAGATATAATTGGAATAATGAAATTAAATATAAGTAATATAAGTAATTTTTTCTTATAAATATAAATAAGAATAAAAAAGAAATTATGTTAAAATTGATTATCTTTTAGTATAAATAAGAAGAAAAACGAGTTCTATGTCATTTATAACTACAATTAAAAAACTATTTGAAATAGCGTCTGGAATATAACAATAAAATTAGTGATCGAAAGATCGTTATCAAACGGTTTAAAAAAATCGCAAAATAAAACAAGTTTGTTACTAGCATGGAGTTTAATATCAACGTAAAATAAGGAAACGGTTGATTATTTACACATATAAGGCAATTTAAAAGATTAGATACGGTTTTGTTAGATAAAATAGTAGCTTAATTTTGAATCAATCAATGAAAGCACGATTAAGAAAGTTCCAAATTTTCAAAGAATACATCGTTGTTGGAAGCTCATAGAAACCACTAATGTTTGGCTTTTTCAATGAGTTGAATTGAAACTATCTTTGGCCGGTTTTATCTATTCCCATAATTCTATTTACTTCTACTTTGACATTGTTGGATACACCTAACTTATGCAACACTAGTGTTTTGTTTGGTTTGAAAAATAAAATGATGAAAAGAAAGAGAAAGAAGAAAAATAAATAATTTCTACGTCTAAATTAAAATCTGTTTGATCTTTTAATACAAATTAAAAATTTATAAGATAATTTATAAAAATATATTTTATAAATAAATATAAAAATTAAAAGTTTACAAATATCAAGAAAAAGTAATTATTTCGTCCTTACCAAAAAAAAAGTAATTTGGAAAAAAGAATAAACTTTAATATAAAAATATTGTAAGGATGCAGCATAAAAATGCCCCCACTCAAGGACTATTTCGTCCTTCTATCAAATTAGGTCTCTAGACCATGTTTTCTTCCTGGTTTGAGTTTTTGGGCTGTGGGGTCCACCAAAAGTATATATTCTTCTCTCTCTAATAAGGAAACCAAACAATGGAAATCCACTTTTCCATAACCTTTCAATCCTTTATATTATCTTTTCACTCACTTTTCCTAAGAACAAACAATGTCTTGAGTTTGGTTTTTTTTTAATAAGATTAGATAACACGAAAAAGCTTATACAAAAGAGAGGGGGACCAAACAAAAAATCTCTCAAGATTTTACGAATCTAAAGAAAAGCAAATCAAGCTTAATCTTTACAAAATCAACTCTCAAAAAATCGGAAATCGAATTGAAGTTAGTGTAAGAATTAACCGAAATACCTAAATTAGCAAAAGAATTCGCGCAACTATTCCCTTCTCTGAATATGTGAGAAAACACAAAAGTCGTATTCGTAGTAATATTCATACAGTTAACCCAACAAGTACGAATTTGCCAAGGAACTTTGAAGGGAGGCTTGAAAACAAGCACCACCGCCATAGAGTCAGATTCTAACCAAATATTCCTCCAACCCTTCTCATGAGCGAACTCAATTGACAACATTGCACCATAGAGTTCGACAATGAGAGAGTTGGAAACTCCCAAAAATTAGCAAAGGCTCCAAGGAACCTACCATCAAAATCTCTAGCTATACCACCACAAGTTGAAGTCCCCAGATTGCCTAAAGAAGCACCATCACAATTGATCTTTATCCAATCCCACGGATGCGACTTCCAAAATCTTAGGAGCACAAGGAGGTTAAAAAGTGATTTTGAAATTCTTCAAAAGCTCAAAATGATGCATACTGATAAACGAAGGAGTTTTGAAGAGATTTCCAACCAAACCACAAATCGACATGATACCGAAAATAGAGGACGAAGTGGAAATTTTCTTGCCTCTAAATCTCACACTGTTTCTAGCAAATCAAACAACATTCAACAGATGAATAACCACAACATTAAATATTAACTTACATTAATCTGACTAGTTACGATCACAGATACACCAGGTATCCTCCTAATTCTTAAATCGCATACTGACATTAAGCACTTCCGGAAAGTCATTTCCAAAGAGTAGACACAAAAAAGCACTCACAGAATAGATGATTGGCATTCTCTTCCTCTACCAAACAGATGTTGCACCTAGAAGGGAAAGAGAAATTCCTTCGCTTCCATTGATCATCCGTCGGAAGTTTAGACAACAACAAACGCCAAACCATAAAAGACTTTGACAACAGAATTGACTTAGCCCAAACCCATTTCCACCAGTTCGAACTAACACCAATCGGCCGCTTGAAATCATAGGCATCCTTGAGCGAAAGCTCCTCCGAAGTTGAATGCTTCCAAATTCTTTTATCCGATCTCAAATCAAAAGGAATAACATAATTTTGAATTCTGCTCTAAATCGAATGAGGGATAAAAACTGAGACATTAAAAAAGTCCAAATTTCTATCTATAATGAAAGAGTTGACCCTTAAATCTCTTGGCACCGAAACAAAGCCTAACTCCAAGAAAAGAGGATTGCCGCACCACCTGTCAAACCAAAAACTCACAGATTTTCCGTTACCAAGAATCCAAGATGAGTTGTCACAAATTAGCGGAATCACAGATTTTATGCTAGACCAAACCAAGGAATATATATGATACTTAATGAAGTGATTATTCAATGTAACGTGACTTCGCAGAAGGGAGGCCCATTGCTCCTCAGAGTTGAAAAAATCCCAGCCAAGCTTGATATTTGTAGCTTCATTCAAAGCCACTAAGGATCTAAGCCCAAGACCACCTTCTAAAATCGGCCGAAAAATATTCTTCCAAGCAACCATAATCATTTTTCACTTTAAAATATCCCCACTCCAAATGAAGTTTCGGGCTGCCCGCTCAATACTTCTAATGAGAGAAATCGGCCACGCATAGATAAATATAGAGTGAAGGAGCATTCCCTGAATATAAGTCTTAACAAGTTCGACCCGCCCTGTAAAAGAAAGCAGAGAATATTTCCAAGAAGCAAACTTAAGAATAATTGTATCCGCAATCACTTGAAGATGATTAATGTAACGCCCCAATTCGATATTTTCCAATTTTGTTGAGTCTTTTATTTTATTTGAGTGATAATTGTCTTATTTGTGAAATTGACATGATAATATGATATGTGATATGTTGGTATGATATATGATTTTACCGTTTTATGATTTTTCGGGTAAAATTAGATTGGAGGGTATTTTAGACATTTGCTAATTAATGATAAATTAGAATTTGTGTAGAATTATTATTTTGTGAGAAAATGATATTTGGTAGAAAAGAGAAGAAAATGAGTTAAGTGTAGAAATAGTTAGTAAGAATAGAAAAATAGAAAGAAAGATAGAAAGAAAAAGATATAAGAGTGGAAAGAAAAGAAAAGAGGGAATAGGAAGAAAAGGAGGAGAAAGAAAAGGAAAAGAAGAGAAAAAAGGAAAAATTGGAAAAATCATCAAGATTGCTCCTAGGAATCGAAACAATCGGGTAAAGGTGATAAATATTGTTATCTTAATCTTGTATATGATTATGTATGTATGAGAATGATTGGGTTTTTATTTTGGTGAAGTTTAGAGAGAATGAAATGTTAGGGTTTTTGATGAAATTGTGAGAAATGGTAGATTAATCGGTTATGAGTTGTTATAATCGAAGTATGATGTTAATTATATGTCATTGATCATGTTTGTGGAGGTTTATTTGAGTCTTGGGTGGTTTTTGGATGACTGTTGCGTAGCTGAGTTGCTGCAGAATCGCATTCGTCGCTCAGCGAGCAATCCCTCGCTCAACGAGTTTTTTAGAGAATTTCTCGCTCAACGAGCCTGGAAGTTTTTGGGAGTTTTGTGTTTTTAATTCATAACTTTAGTTTCGGTTATTCGTTTTAGGCGTTCCTTATATCGATTCGAAGCTAAAAACGTGTAGAAACTAATGACGCTAAGAAATGTAATTTTTATCCGAATTTTACCCGACTTTTCCGATAAAACGTAATTGAGTTAATTATGGAATTGTGGGTTTGATGTGATGTTATGGCCGTTTAGAAAATGAATACATTGCTTGAATTGAATGCAAATGTATGCTAATTGAATAAGATGAGTGCGTCATTATGTTGTGAATAATGTATGCATTTTCAAGGATGTTGTGTGTCAGTTTGCATGTGAAGCATAATGTATGCATTCTTGTGTTGCAGGATTCTTTGCGAATCTGTTGTAGCATCGTGTGCTCATGTGGAGTGTGAGCGATGACTACAACATGATCGTGTGCTAATGTAGGGTGTGAGCGATCGGATTGTGTGCCCGTGTGGGGTGTGAGCAATCCATAAACATTGTGTGCCCGTGTGGGGTGTGAGCAATGGGTGATTTATTCACATTGATTGTGTGCCCGTGTGCGGTGTGAGCAATCAGATTGTGTGCCCGTGTGGCGTGTGAGCAATCCATAAACATTGTGGGCCCATGTGGGGTGTGAGCAATGAGTGAACATCGTATGCCCGACGGGGAGTTACTTTAGGTAACGAGCGATGGTTCCAATTAGTTCCTGAGTGAACTTGATGATGGTTGAGTCGGTACCGCATTGCATTTGCATAGAGTCGTGAGTCGGTCTCTATGATTTGCATTTATCATCTGAATTGTGAATTAATGAAATAAACATGAATATATATATATATATATATATATATATATATATATATATATATATATATATATATATATATATATATATATATATATATATATATATATATATATGGAGGTGAAAGTATGTATTGATGAAAACATGCTTGAGTATATATATATATATATATATATATATATATATATATATATATATATATATATATATATATATATATATATATATGTGTGTGTGTGTGTGTGTGTGTGTGTGTGTGTGTGTGTGTGTGTGTGTGTGTGTGTGTGTGTGTGTGTGTGTGTGTGTGTGTGTGTGTGTGTATACATTGTAGTGTATATGTGTGGATAAACATGAATGGATATATGTTTATGTGAATTGTGCATAATGAATGTGCTAGTGTGAATATATATATATATATATATATATATATATATATATATATATATATATATATATATATATATATATATATATATATATATATATATATATATATATATATATATATATATATATATATATATATATATATATATATATATATACACACGCACACACACATTGTGATGTATATGGGTGATGAGAAATGATTTGTGGTGAGAACATGTTTTGTGTGTATTTTATATGTTGAGATATATAAATATGTGCAATGTTATTATGATAATGTTTCTCACCCTTCTGCTATTTTATGATGCTCTATGAGGCATTGCATAGTAGGTTGCTGGAGGTCTTTTTGTGAAGCTTGCCTTCATCCTTTTGGTCGGTCGGCTCTGATATGTAGCACTGGGTAGCTAGGGTCGGCTTGATGCCTTTTGTGATACATTTTGTACATGTATTTTGGTTATGAATGTTTTATATAAACATGAAATATTTGGTGAATCAAACTTGTTGATATATTTATATAAGTATAAAAGTTTGATGTTGTTGATATTAGTTCCCACTGTTATTTGAATCTTCTAAACACGGGTGTAAGGATGAAATCCTTCTATTCCAAGTTACCCCGTTTGTTGCATATCTTTGAATGAGAAGGTGTTGTATATTTTAATTTCACTATTGATGTGGCATGCCTCTTTTATACCATGTTTCAAATATACTCTGATGAAATTTTTATTATGTGCCTAAATGATTTAATTGATTATTTGGGGGTATAGAGAGGGGGTGTTACATTAAGTGGTATCAGAGCCAGTGTTCGAGTCAGTTGTGTCTGTCTTGTTGCTCTGATGATTGAACTTTTGTTTAATCTGGTTGTTGTCTTTGGGAATGATCAGAATATGGCTGGTAGAAATGACAATGCAATGGCTGCTGCTTTAGAAGCAATGTCATGGACTGTGCTGAAGAGAATAAGGTGAGGTTTGGTTCTCACATGCTGAAGGAAGAAGCCGAAGATTGGTGGGTCGGTAGAAGTCAAGCTCTTGAGGAAGATGATGAAGTGATAACTTGGGAAGTTTTTCGTACTGAGTTCTTAGGGAAGTATTACCCTGAAAGTGTGAAAGGAAAGAAGGAGATGGAATTCCTTGAACTGAAGCAAGGTAGTATGTTCGTGGTGGACTATACTGCTAAGTTTGTGGAGTTAGTTCAGTTTCATCCTCATTATGCTGCTGCGACTGCTGAGTTTTCGAAGTGTATTAAGTATGAGAATGGTTTGCGTCCTGAGATTAAGCAAGTCGTGGGATATCAAAGAATTATAAGGTTTTCGGATTTGACGGAATATTGTAGAATTTTTGAGGAAGATAGCAAAGCTCGTTCTACACATTACAAGAGTTTGAATGAGAGGAAAGGAAAGCAACAAGCTAGAAGTGGACCTTATGTGACACCCGTTGATAAGGGCAAGCATAGGGGAAACTTTGATAAGAGATATGGTGGAGGGATTTCTGGTCCCGTTAAGTGTTACAAGTGTGGCGATTTGGGTCACAAGTCTTTTGAGTGTGGGAAAAACATGGTGAAATGTTCAAACTGTGGAAGCCTTGGACATGCTACTACCGAGTGTAGAAGGAATGTTGTGAAGTGCTTCAATTATGGAGAAGTGGGTCACATTAGTACTAAGTGTACTAAGCCGAAGCAAGCTCAGGCGGGCGGAAAGGTGATTGCATTAGCAGGGAAGGACACTACTAGTGCACACTGTTTGATTAAAGGTACATGCTTTATTAATAATACGCCTTTAGTTACTATTATTGATACGGGAACGACTCATTCGTTCATTTCTCTCGAGTGTGCTAAGCGTTTGAATTTGTTTTTTTACTTCTTGGGGTGGTGAGATGGTTATTGAGACTCCTGCTTCAGGGTCGGTAACTACTTCTTTGGTGTGTGTAAGTTGTTCTTTAACCATGTATGGTAAAGATTTTGTTATGGATTTAGTTTGTTTGCCATTGGAGGGTTTGGACGGGATCTTGGGTATAAACTGGTTGCAATTTAATCGAGTTCATATAGATTGCTATCATAAGTTAGTAAGGTTTCCTTCTTTGGATGGTGATGAATATGAGAGTTTCCTATCCATGAAAGAGTTGAAGAAACTTTTAGTGGGCGAAGCTCAATTGTTTAGTTTGTTTGCATCGTTGTCAGTGGAGAGAGAAATGGAGCTCAATGTGTTTCCGGTGGTGTGTGATTTTCCAGAAGTGTTTCCGGAGGATATTAAGGATGTACCGCTGGAAAGAGAAGTTAAGTTTTCTATTGATTTAGTTCCGGGTACTAGACCGATTTCGATGGCACCGTATCGTATGTCAGCTTCAGAGTTGGTAGAGTTGAAGAAGCAATTGAATGACTTGTTGGACAAGAGATTTGTTAGGACGAGTGTTTCTCCTTGGAGTGCTCCGGTATTGTTTGTAAAGAAGAAAGATGGAAGTATGCGGTTATGTATTGATTATCGACAGTTGAACAAGGTGACAATTAAGAACAAGTGTCCGCTTCCGAGGATCAATGATTTGATGGACCAATTGGTTGGTGCGCGTGTTTTTAGTAAGATTGATTTGGGATCAGGATATCACCATATTTGTGTGAAAGATGAGGATATTCAAAAGACGGCTTTTAGAACACGATATGGTCATTACGAGTATTCTGTGATGCCATTCAGAGTTTCTAATGCGCCAGGTGTGTTTATGGAATATATGAATCGTATTTTTCATGAACAGTTGGATCATTTTGTGGTTGTTTTCATCAACGACATTTTGATTTGTTCTAAGTCTCAAGAAGAGCATGAAGAGCATTTAAGGATTGTGTTACATATTTTGAAAGATAAGCAATTGTATGCTAAGTTGTCAAAGTCGGAGTTTTGGTTGTCGAAAGTAAGTTTTCTTGGACATGTTATTTCCGATGGTGGTATTAGTGTTGATCCATCCAAGATTGATGCGGTAATGCAATGGGAAGTTCATAGATCGGTTACGGAGATTCAAAGCTTTTTAGGCTTGGCGGGTTATTATCGGAGGTTTATTGAAGGATTTTCAAAGTTGGCACTTTCGTTAACGCAATTGACTTGTAAGGGAAATGCTTTCATTTGGGATATTCATTGTGAGAAGAGTTTCATGGAACTTAAGAGAAGGTTAACAACGGCTCCGATCTTGATTTTGCCAAATCCGACGGAACCATTTGTGGTGTTTTGTGATGCTTCATTGTTTGGGTTAGGTGGTGTTTTGATGCAAGATGGAAAAGTTTTAGCTTATGCTTCAAGACAATTGAGAGTGTATGAAAAGAATTATCCTACGCATGATTTGAAATTAGCGGCCGTGGTTTTTACTCTAAAAATTTGGAGGCATTATCTTTATGGTGCAAGATTTGAATTTTTTAGTGATCATAAGAGTTTGAAATATTTATTTGATCAAAAGGAATTGAACATGAGACAAAGGGGGTGGTTAGAGCTTTTGAAAGATTATGCTTATGGTTTGAATTACCATCCGGGTAAGGCGAATGTGGTGGTTGATGCTTTAAGTTGTAAGTTGTTACATATGTCCGCATTGATGATGAGAGAATGGGAACTTTTGGAGGATTTTAGAGACTTGAGTTTGGTTTGTGAGATGACACCGAGAAGTGTGAGACTTGGTATGCTGCATGTTACGAATGATTTTCTTGCAACCATGTGTGAAAAGCAAAAGTTGGATTTGAAGTTTGTTGATTTGATGATGAATGAGAATGAGGATTTCAAGGTTGATAATTTTGGAGTTTTGAGATTTTGTGGTCGTATTTGTATTCCCGATGATGTGGAGTTAAAAAAGATGATTTCGGAAGAGGGACACCGAAGTAATTTAAGTATTCATCCGGGAGCCAAAAGGATGTATCAAGATTTGAAGAAGTCTTTTGGTGGTCCGGATTGAAGAGAGATGTAGCTCATTTTGTGTATGCGTGTTTGACTTGTCAGAAGTCTAAGGTGGAACATCAGAAGCCTAGTGGTTTGATGCAACCGTTGGATATTCCAGAATGGAAATGGGATAGTATATCGATGGATTTTGTTACGGGCTTGCCGAATACGCAATGAGGTCATAATGCTATTTGGGTGATTGTGGATAGGCTTACTAAATCTGCTCACTTTATTCTGATTGATATTAGTTATCCTTTGGAGAAGTTAGTCGAGATTTATGTTTATGTAGTTGTGAAGTTACATGGAGTTCCTAAGAGTATTGTATCGGATAGAGATCCTAGATTTACATCGAGGTTTTGGGAAAGTTTGCAAAAGGCTTTGGGTTCTAAGCTAAGATTGAGTTTGGCTTACCATCCGCAAACGGATGGTCAAACCGAGAGGACAATTCAATCGTTGGAGGTTTGTTGCGTGCTTGTGTGCTAGAGCAAGGTGGTGTTTGGGATAATTATTTAGCGTTGATTGAGTTCACCTACAATAACAGTTTTCATTCGAGTATTGGTATGTCACCATTTGAGGCTTTGTATGGTCGGAGATGTCGAACACCTTTGTGTTGGCATGAAACTGGAGAGAGAACGGTAGTTGGACCGGAGAAGGTACAACAAACGAAGGAAAAGGTGAAGTTTATTCGAGAAAAGATGAGAGCTTCTCAAAGTAGACAAAAGAGTTATCACGACAAGAGAAGGAAGGATCTTGAGTTTCAGGAAGGAGACCATGTATTTTTGAGAGTTACACCGGTTACAGGAGTGGGTCGTGCTTTGAAGTCGAAGAAGTTAACTTCTCGTTTTATTGGGCCGTATCATATTACTGCACGAGTTGGTGATGTGGCTCACCGTGTGGCATTGCCTGCGAACCTTTCGAATTTGCATGATGTGTTCCATGTTTCGCAACTTCGAAAGTATGTTCCGGATCCGTCACATGTTATTCCTATGGAAGAGTTTGAAGTAAGAGATAATCTTATGGTGGAGCTTTGCCGATTAGGATTTTGGATCGTGAAATCAAGAAGCTAAGAGGCAAGGATATTGCGCTTGTGAAAGTAGCGTGGGGAGGCACTGCGGAAGGCAATATGACTTGGGAATTAGAGAGTGGGATACGCGAGTCGTATCCGAAGTTGTTTGAATAAGGTAATATTTTAGAGGACGAAAATTTCTAAAGTGGGAGAGAGTCGTAACGCCCCGATTCGATATTTCCCAATTTTGTTGAGTTTTTTATTTTATTTGAGTGATAATTGTCTTATTTGTGAAATTGACATGATAATATGATATGTGATATGTTGGTATGATATATGATTTTACCGTTTTGTGAATTTTCGGGTAAAATTAGATTGGAGGGTATTTTAGACATTTGCTAATTAATGATAAATTAGAATTTGTGTAGAATTATTATTTTGTGAGAAAATGATATTTGGTAGAAAAGAGAAGAAAATGAGTTAAGTGTAGAAATAGTTAGTAAGAATAGAAAAATAGAAAGAAAGATAGAAATAAAAAGATATAAGAGTGGGAAGAAAAGAAAAGAGGGAATAGAAAGAAAAAGAGGAGAAAGAAAAGGAAGAGAAGAGAAAAGAGGAAAAATTGGAAAAAATCATCAAGATTGCTACTAGGAATCGAAACAATCAGGTAAGGGTGATAAACATTATTATCTTAATCTTGTATATGATTATGTATGTATGAGAATGATTGGGTTTTTATTTTGGTGAAGTTTAGAGAGAATGAAATGTTAGGGTTTTTGATGAAATTGTGAGAAATGGTAGATTAATCGGTTAGAAGTTGTTATGATCGAAGTATGATGTTAATTGTATGTCATTGACCATGTTTGTGGAGGATTATTTGAGTTTTTTTGGTGGTTTTTGCATGACTATTGCGCAACTGAGTTGCTGCAAAATCGCACTCGTCGCTCAGCGAGCAATCCCTCGCTCAACGTGTTTTCCAGAGAATTTCTCGCTCAGCGAGCCTGGAATTTTTTGGGAGTTTTGTGTTTTTAATTCATAACTTTAGTTTCGGTTATCCGTTTTAGGCGTTCCTTATATCGATTCAAAGCTAAAAACGTGTAGAAACTAATGACGCTAAGAAATGTAATTTTTATCCGACTTTTACCTGACTTTTCTGATAAAACGTAATTGAGTTAATTATGGAATTGTGGGTTTGATGTGATGTTGTGGCCGTTTGAAAAATGAATACATTGCTTGAATTGAATGCAAATGTATGCTAATTGAATAAGATGAGTGCATCATTATGTTGTGAATAATGAATGCATTTTCAAGAATGTTATGTGTCATTTTGCATGTGAAGCATAATGTATGCATTCTTGTGAAGCATAATGTGAAGCACAATGTTTAGGTAACAAGCGATAGTTTCAATTAGTTCCCGAGAGAACTTGAAGATGATTGAGTCGGTACCCCATATATATATATATATATATATATATATATATATATATATATATATATATATATATATATATATATATATATATATATATATATATATATATATATATATATATATATATATATTGATGAAAACATGCTTGAGTATATATGTATGTGTGGATATATATATATATATATATATATATATATATATATATATATATATATATATATATATATATATATTGTAGTGTATATGTGTGAATAAATATGAATGAATATATGTTTATGTGAACTGTGCATAATGAATGTGCTAGTGTGAATATATATATATATATATATATATATATATATATATATATATATATATATATATATATATATATATATATATATATATATATATATATATATATATATATATATATATATATATATATATATATATATATATATATATACATTGTGATGTATATGGGTGATGAGAAATGATTTGTGGTGAGAACATGTTTTATGTCTATTTTATATGTTGAGATATATAATTATATGCAATGTTATTATGATAATGTTCGTCACCCTTCTACTGTTTTATGATGCTCTATGAGGCATTGCAGAGTAGGTTACTGGAGGTCTTTTTGTGAAGCTTGACTTCATCCTTTTGGTCGATCGGCTCTGATATGTAGCACTGGGTAGCTAGGGTCGGCTTTATGCCTTTTGTGATACATTTTGTACATGTATTTTAGTGATGGATATTTTATATGAACATGAAATATTTGGTGAATCAAACTTGTTGATATATTTATATAAGTATAAAAGTTTGATGTTGTTGATGTTAGTTTCCGCTGTTATTTGAATCTTCTGAACACGGGTGTAAGGATGAAATCCTTCTATTCCAAGTTACCTTGTTTGTTGCATATCTTTGAATGAGCAGGTGTTGTATGTTTTAATTTCACTGTTGATGTGGCATGCCTCTTTTATACCATGTTTCAAATATACTCTGATGAAATTTTTATTATGTTCCTAAATAATTTAATTGATTATTTGGGGGTATAGAGAGGGGGTGTTACAAATAAATTTAGGTCTTCCTTTGAACAAAGGAACCCCAAGGTAAAGTAAAGAGTCTGAACCAGTAGAAATACCAGTGATAGCAGCCAAAATGGTAAGACGGGCAGTGGACATAGCTCCACCAAAAATAGAGGATTTCACACAATTAACAAACTGGCCCGAAATCGCAATGTACTCCAAGAAAACAGACTTGAGAAGATTGATATTAGAAATTCTACCCTTGCAAAAAATAAGGACATCATCTGCATATAAAATGTGAGAAGGAACCAAAATCTTCATAGGTCCCTTCATGACAGCCAACATACCAGAATCAACCAAAATTTTAATATTTCTGTTCAGAACCTCTTCGGCGAGACAAAACAACAGAGGAGAGAGTGGGTCACCTTGGAGAACCCCTCTAGTACAATTAAAAAATCCATGTAGAGAACTTTTCACGGAGACTGAAACCCAGAATCCAAGAGCAGAAAGTGTTATTAAAGCCAAATTTTTGCAGCGCTTTAATGAGAATTCCCAATTGAACGTATCGAAAGACTTAGTAATATCCACCTTTAGTGCCACATTCCCACACCAAGAATTAGAGTCCAATAAATTAAAAGATTCTGATGCCAAAGAAATACAATCCTTTAAGTTCCGACCTTAAATGAACCCACGCTGTTCTTGAGAAACTAAGTGAGGCATTATCGGCACAAGTCTCGCCGCAATGATTTTGGAAATGATTTTGAATTTAAAATTAGAAAGAGCAATTGGAAGAAACTGATCTAAGGAAACTACACCAGGAATTGGAATTGTAGCCCTTAATAAACCAACCAGATGTAAAAAGTTGAATAACAACCGCCGAAACGTCCTCATTAATAATCTTCCAATAACTTTGGAAAAAGGTTGCACCAAACCCGTCTGGACCAGGCGCACTATCTGAGTTAAGAGAAAAAATTGTCGCTTTAATCTCCTCTAGAGAAGGTAACAAAGTAAGCATAGCATTCATCTCATTAGTTACCAAAGAAGAAAATGTCTTGTCCACCAAAGAAAGATCCTGCAAAATAGACAAATTAGGAGCAAACAGATTCTGATAAAAATCCACAGCGTGCAAAGCAATGGTGTCCGGAGTCGTAAGAGAATAATCACCATGCCTTAGCATAGCAATAGGCTTTATGGAATTTCGAATTTTAGAGACCCGGTGAAAAAACGCGGTGTTACGATCTCTATTGAGATGCCACTTAAGACGCGAGTTTTCTTTCCAAAAGGCTTACACCATATTCAAAGTAGTTTTAAGAGAATATTGAGCCTCTAATTCTTGCTTAAAAAAGGCTTCATCTGACCATGAAGACAACTTCTGACCTTGAATTTTTCCAAGTTCACTTCCTCCAGCAATACATTTTGAGTTACATTAGCAAAGATGGACTGATTCCAAACTTTAAGAGTATTTTTGAGTAGTTGGAGCTTCTTACAAAGAACCCACATTGGACAACCAACAACCAGAACCTTTCAGCTATCCTGAATAATTTTACTGCATTCAGAGTGCAGGCCCTAAGTTTTCAAAAACTTGAAATGATTCACTAACTTAGAAAAGTGAATACTAAACTCCAACAATAAAGGGAAATGGTCTGAGTTAAGTTTAGTGAGTGTGGTAACCGAAGTGCTATCTCAAGTGTCCAACCAATCTAAATTAATAATTCCCCGATCAAGACGTCGCTCAATGAAATAAGGAGGAGCCCTTTTGTTAGACCAAGTGAAAACATCACCTTGAATAGGGAGATGAATAAGCTTATTCGAATCTGTTCAAGCTTGAAAATCGATGATAAGTCCTTTTGCCAGAGCATTCTGCCCACCATAATCATAAGCACCCAAAATTGCATTGAAATCGCCAATATAATTCCAAGGGAAGGATGTTGCATATGTAAATCAGAGAGATCCTTCCAAAGCTCTTTTCTCTTGTAAAGCGAATTAGACACATATACCGCAGCAGTAGCCAACAACCTTCGAATGGGACTGTTTCTTCTTCAAATTAGAAATTGTAGTAGAAAAATCCCCTTTAGCATTGTTGTTCAAAGGCAGAGGTTCTCCTTCAACCTCCTCAAGAGCATCCTATGAATTTATTAAAAAAACATAATCATTTGGTACCTCAATATCAGTAGCAAAATAAACAATTTGTGTTCAGCCGGAGTAGCATCAACACATACCAAAGAGGAATATGACTCCACTGATGGTTGAGACACAAAGTTAGGAGGTGCTTAAGGAACAACAAGAATATCAAATTGTTCCTGACCAACAGGCTGTGCAACAACGAAAACTACCTCCTCAACCTCATTTACCACATCAACTTTCCTTTTCTCTATATTCTTCTTCTGCATAAAGGTGGATTGCACTGGCATATTTAAAATCTTGCATTTTTGCACACAATGACCCACTCTCCTGAAATGTTAGCAATATTCTGACATACTCTCATATTCAATATCTGCAAAGAAAGCAAAGCCCTCTCTCTAAACCAACACATTATAATTAATAGGTTGCGCTATGTCCAAATCAACGAGAACTCTAACATAATGCCCGAAGGTTCGGTCAATTCTAGGCTTAGAAGTAGATGCATCGATACAAATGGGAGTTCCCACTGAGATAGCAATGGCAAGGAGAATAAGAGGTCTCCAATACTCCTGCGAAAGACCAAAGAAACGAACCCAAACCTGGGCAGAGGTGTTATTCTGAATAGCGGGATTGAAATCCTTGGTCCAGGCGAACAATTTTAGAGAACCATGGTTAAGATTCAACGTACTAGAAGCTCTAATGCGTCTCATGTCTTCCGCATTTGCGAAATTGAATTCGTAAAATCCTTTACCAAGTGAGAGAACTCCCTAGTGTTTTACCTCATTCCAAATAGTTGCAAGCTTCAATCGAAGTGCAGAGACCGTAAGCGGCGTTGCACCCTTTGGCCAAAGTATCCTGCCATGAAGGTTGTTTTTGCAGTCTTGTTGTCCAACTTTGTATTCATCTTCAGGGATCATTATCGATAACCTATCACCCTAGATGATAGCTCGAGGTAGCTGAGAAGTGGGGGTATCACACATCCCATTAAGAGCTTGTATGAAAGTCTTCTTCTAAACCACCGCAAGAATGGATGTGGTTGGACATTTGTGGTGTTTTTGATAAGCAACAATTTTTGGAAAAAGAGAGATGGTATCCATGGAAAATTAAAGCAACATGATAAACGTAGAAATCAAATATATATTATCCGTAAGAGAAATGATATTATTAAGCTAGAAATTACACCCACACCGCATACAATCCTTTTCTAATATTTTATTATTAATTCTTTGTCATGTTTTCAAATGAAAGCAACACTTTCTTTATTTTTTTAGTATTGTTATAAATTATTTTTTAAATAACAAAATTATTATTATTACTATTATTATTTAAATTAAAGTGTATAAATATTAAAATGTATGAGTAACCGATATTAAAATGTATAGATATTGTTTAAATTAAAGTTCTTACATTGCATTAATCAATTTTGATGATTGTTCAAAATTACTTTTAATACTTGAACGTTTATTAACCAACTTTATTACTGCATTAACCAAGTTTTTACACTGTATTAACCAACTTTGGTGACAACTAAATTTTTTTTTTAATACTCGGACGTTTATTAACCAATTTCATTACTGCATTAACCAAGTTTTTACACTGCACTAACCAACTTTGGTGATTCTAAAAATTATTTTTAATACCTGAACGTTTATTAACCAACTTTATTACTGCATTAACCAAGTTTTTACACTATATTAACCAACTTTATTTTACTACTTTAAAGTCATTGTTCACAGATACTGTTCACACAGATTATTCACGTTACTGTTCATGGTACTATTCACATGTATTGTGTATTGTTCAAACACTATTCATAAAAATATTATTTTAAATAGACACTATTCACCGTATAAATACGATAAATAATGTATATGATGTATGTATATGGTATACAAAATGAGTGTAAGAATAACAATGCTCTATCTGTAATGTATAATCATGGAAAAAGTACAGTATTCTAAGATGATTTATTTAAATATCTATTTTATATGAAATGTTTTTAAATAAATTACTCCAATAAACTAATAAATCATATGAAATTATATTCAATTTTTATTTCTAACATCATATTTTAGAAATTAACTTTTTATGATATTGTATTTTAATGAAAAATAGTAAAGATTTTCAAAAATGTAGTTGTAATGATAGTTTTGTCAAAAAATTAATTATTTTTAGATATTTAATTCTATATTTATTGATACCATGATAGAAAAATATAATTTATATTTTTCATTAATCCTTTAAATAAGAATATTTTGTTAATATTTATAAATCAATAACTTAAAAAATGTAATTAAATCAATATAATTTTAATACATTTTCAATATTATAAATTAGTATAAAATAGCTTTTTATTAAATATTATAAATTCAATGAATTGGTTTATAAATTATCAAGTATAAACTCATTTATTAAATATTGCTTTATTAAATATCTGATAAATAAATATTATAAATAGATTGAAATTTAGAACAACCGGTTACATCTATTTAATTCAATTAGTCAATTGAATTAAATTCTACTCGTCCATTTTAATCTTATAAATTCTACACAAATTCCTACATCACCATCATTTAAAATTAACATGTTATTAATTTTAAATATAAAAATAAAAAATTCAAATTATTTATATTAAAATAATAAATTAATTCCGAAAATTAATCAAAAATAAGATATTAAAATTGTAATTAAGTCATACATAGTATCACAAGATCGGGAAAAAAAGGAAAAAATGTATTCTGTCGACAACGACTAGTTCTCACCAATACTTTTACTCGCAGTTTTTTACATCTTAATTTGCTATACTCCTTCCTTCTTACGCCATGAATCCATTTCGATCTATTTCCGAAAACACGCACAACTTTTACTATACAACTTAGGACCAGTTTGTTTTAGCTTTAAAAAAATGGATTTTTTTCTTTGTATTTTTGAAAATGGATTTTTTAAAATCATTTTTCAAAATATTACAAGTTTTTCAATATTCATTTTTTATAAATTTGAAGACTAATTTTGACATCGTAAAACATAAATATACATTATTGAAGATCAAAATATAGTCGAAATCATAATTTTTGAAAAAAGTTGTATCTCAAAAATGATTTTTACGAAAATCTATTTAAAATAACTTCAAAATTAAATGATTTTTTGAAATTTTGATATCCAATTTTTTTCCGATAAGATGATGAAATATCTAAAATTACATTTTAAGAATAACTATTCAAACAAAATTTTCATTTGAATCTTTTGTGAAAAGTTTCTTTGTAATTTTTTTTTCCACAAAATTATGTTACACTAATAAAATCATTTTAAAAAAAAGGCAAAACAAACGGGCCCTTAATTTTATTTCAAATGTGACGAAAACAAATATGTTTAGTGGAGAATCTTTTGCATCTATTGTCTCAAACAATATTTGTGATATTTGTTACACACTGAATTCAATTGATTTATTCAATCAATGACAGAACATCCTTGGGACAGGGGGTGGCCATGGCCCCCCAAAAATCTCAATTTTTTTTTAATTTAAAATAAAAATATATAATTTATTTATTTATAATAATAACATGCATATAGTTAATAAGTTATTGGAATTGGTTAGTAGCTAGGTGTCACTTTTTGTAACCAAAGGTATTAAATCTCAATGTGATTTATTTTGTGTGTGTAAAAACCACGTGAAATACAAGAACTTATTTTGTTGGTTTATGGTTTGGTGTTGTTCCCTAATCCGGACCAATTCATAGATATACGCGCCATTAACATATTTCTGAATCATAATCATTTGCCTACCTTGCTTGAAGATATTTTGTACCCTCTTCACACTCGTACTACGAAGGTGCGAGGAACTTTGATGTGTTGCATACCTCTACTATCTAGGTGGTTTATTTTTCACCTTCCTCGATCTGTGATGAAGAATGAACAAGGTTTGTGGTGGTCTAAAAGGATAATGTCACTCTCTAATTCAGATATTCATTGGTGTTCCCGATCTATGGAAAATATCACTATCATTGACCGCTGTGGAGAATTCCCTAATGTGCCACTCATTGGCATCAGGGGAGGCATTACTTATAATCCTTCTTTAGAACTACGTCAATTTGGTTATGCTCGGAGTGATGGTCCGCATGATATGATCATTCAAGGTATTGTGTTCGATTATGATAACGATCCTCAAAGTTACCGTCAAAGCTTTATACGTGCTTGGAGCATGGTGAATAAGATTAACATCAATACTTTGGAACCAAAATACTACATCCCTATGGAACCTTACCTCAAATGGGTGTGGTCTCGTGCTCAAACTCTTATGATGTTATATCCTGTTGTTCTACCAGTGATTGTTGATCCTATTGTTGAAGGAGATGTTCCTTATACCATTCTTCATTCTGACATGCCTACCGATTTGGAAGAACTACAAAAATCTTGGATCCAACTGAAGAAGGAAAGGGATACCTTTGAGGATCAGTTCAATGCTAGCAAAAAGAAAGTGCTGGAGCTAACAAGACAACTTCACGAAGAGCAGAACCTCAATACATATCTCAACAGAAATAGGGAGCGTCCATGGGAGACTTGAGTCTCAAATGTTTTATTTTCTTTGTAATATTTCTTGTTTTCCTTCATTGTAAGCTCAAGGGGCAATTCTATTTTGAACTTAATAATAAAATTTTGTTTTTGCTTTTCATTAACAAATTTAAATCCTACGTGGTCCTTGAAAACATTGCATATGCATCTACATACCATACCATTGCATAACAGGTTTCTGTGACAGGTTTCTTATCTTCTCGCTGTTTATTTTAGTGTAAATGACTCTCGAACTGTCCGTCAAAGATCTCCATGCTCAGAACACCCAATTTCAAGAGATGATCCTGAACTTGTCCTAGGGACAAGAAGAACTGAAAGCACTTCTGACTAAGAAGAAGAAGTAAACCAGAAAACCAGTTGGCTTCATCAACACGGGTAGGAGATTCAGAGGTCAAATGAAGACAGATGATAAGGTCGAAAATCATGAAGATGAAGATTCTGTGAAAGAAGAAGATAGTCAACGTGGTATTGTTGGGAATTCTGACATGAGAGGAATTATTACTATGATACGGCCGATGATGGGAAACACAAGTTACTGGAAGACCGTTTGAATTCCAAGGAGTTGCAGAAAACATCTGGTTTGGATTTCAAAGATTTGAGTCTTATTTTTGGAGTTGTCATTCCTTTTGGGTTCAAAGTTCCTACTTTTGTGGTATATGATGGTGTCTCGTGTCCAAAGCTACATTTGAGGTTTTATGTCCGAAGGACCCAGTCACATACTGCTAATAAAAAGTTGTGGATTCAATTCTTCCAAGAAAGTTTATCTAGAGCTCAATTAGAATGGTACTACCAACTTGAGAGCACAAACGTTCATGCTTAGAATGATCTTGCTGAGGCCTTCTACAAGCAATATCAATATAACTCTGATTTAGCGCCGAATCGCATGCAACTCCAAAGCATGTCCATGGGATCTAAAGAAAGTTTCAAAGAGTACGCCCAAAAGTGACGAGATCTCACAAGCAGGGTTCAACCTCCTTTAACTGATAGAGAATTGGTTGACATGTTCATGAGTACGCTGACTGGTCCATTCTATAGTCGTTTAATTGGAAGTTCATCATCTGGTTTCACTAAATTGATAATGACTGGAGAACATGTTGAAAGTGGAATACGAAGTGGAGAACTTGTCAAGCAAGAGCCTTTAACTGATATACCTGTTGAAGATATTAATCTTGATGTCGAAAATATCGTTAGGACTAATAAATTTATTCGAAGTGGAAAGATTTCTCTCCAGAAGATACTTCAAAAACTGTTGTTGCTCCAGTTCGTATCTCTACCTTTGGGCAAAGTGCTGAAGGTCGAGGAAAAGGACCAGTGATTGAGCCTACTCAGGTTGAGACATCGGCTACTGAAAATATCTCTAAGCAGATGGAAGAAGTACTAAAGATTATCCGTAAGAGTGATTACAATATTATTGAACAGTTGGGACACACTCCCTCTAAAATCTCTATGTTATCTCTGTTGCTATGCTCTGAGGTCCATGCTAAGGCTTTGGTGAAATTCTTGAAATCTGCGCACGTACCGCACGAAATCGCTATGGATCAATTTGAAAATTGTGTTGCCAATTTGAAGACTGATAATGGCTTAGGTTTTTCTGATGCTGATCTAACTCCTGCAGGAAGAAACCACAACAAAGCTCTGCACATCTCTATTGAGTGTAGGGGCATTACTATATCTCACGTGTTGGTGGATAATAGTTCCTCATTAAATGTGTTACCGAAGGTTGTTCTTGACAAGCTCAACTATGAAGATGTGGTGCCAAGACCTATTAATGTTGTGGTGAGAGCCTTTGATGGTTCAAAAAGAACGGTGTACGGAGAAGTCGATCTTCCAATCAAAGTAGGTTCTAAAGTCTTTGACTCTACTTTCTATGTGATGAACGTTCCTCCTGCATATTCCTGCTTGCTTGGGTGCCCTTGGATACATGGGGCAGGTGTTGTAATCTCTACCTTACACCAGAAGCTGAAATGTCCAGTGAAGAGCAAGATTATCATTGTCTATGGTGAAGAGGAGTACATGGTCAGTCATGTGAGTACTTTCAAGTATGTTGAGATGGATGGTGAATTTGTTTGAGACTCATTGTTAGACATTTCAAGTGGTTCCTCAGACTGTTCCTGCTGATAAGCCGGTTCCTATTGTTTATATAGCAACTCCTGCAATGGCCTCTCTGAAAGATGCTAAAGCTTGGTTGAAGAAGGTGGTTGTACTATTTGGGGTCAACTTCCTGACATTCCTTACAAGTACGACAAATTTGGTTTGGGTTTCACTGCAGAGGCTCAGAAGGCTATTCACTGTGCTCGTGCTATTCGTATCACCAACAAAGGAGTTCAGAAAGATCAAGTCAATGTTGTGGAAGACTCTGACGAAGACTGCAACATGGACAATTGGATCTTTCCTACCATTAGCAATGAGCTCAACAATTGGAAAGCTAAAGACATTATTCTTATCTCCTTTAGTCAGGAGTATATGCCATTTTCATTTTTTTTTTCTTATTTTGGTTTTGTAATTTGAACAATTAAAACTTTTAAGCCTTGTGCCTTACCCGGGGCACAATGGTATGCTTGTTAGGGTTGTCATTTCATTTGTATATTTTCATTTAATAAAATCAATTGACGTTTTTTCTTTCGTAAATATTGCGCTCTTTATATTTCTTTTATTTTTCTTTCTTTATCAAAAAAGCTACGTGTTCTTACACACACCCACATCACTAAATTGCAGATCCTCATCCACTATGGATCCCATTGATAACAGTTTTGCTATTGCCAATTATGACTTCGAAAATCCAATCTACCAAGCAGAGGATGGAAATGAGGAGGATTGTGAAGTGCCTGTAGAACTTGATAGGTTGCTACAAGAAGAAGAAAAAGTTATACAGCCGCATGAAGAACCGATCGAAGTTGTGAATCTGGGTACTGAGAAAGATAAGAAAGAGATCAAGATAGGTGTTGAATTAGAAGACAATGTTAAGAACAGGTTAATTCATATGCTACATGTAACGCCCAAAGAATTATTTATTATTTTAATATTTAAGTATTTATTGTGGTTAGTAGGAATATTTAATGTTGTAGTTAAATTAATCGATAAGTCGGAAATTTAGTCGAAAGTCGTAGAAAATATTATAAGAAATAATAATATAGTTGTTGTGTTATTTGAGTAAGTGGGCTTATTATTGTGTGCTATTTAGTAAAATGGGAGGTGTTATGTTTAGGCCCCTTAGAAATTATGACATTTAGTGAAATTAATAAAATGAAATAAAAAAATATAAGATATAGAAACCAAAAAGAAAGGAAACAGAAGTTAGAAAAATAAGGAAGAAAAAGAGGAATCGGAACTGCTGCACGAACGTGAGAGAACGAGAAGCAAATTCCGGAATCAAACCGTAATAGCAACCTTCAATCCAATCTAAGGTAAGGGTGGGTTCAATTATTATAATCGGGTATGAAATCCAATATTTTGATTGGGTAGTTAGGTTGATATGTCTTCGTCGATTGTTATGGCTGTTATGGAAATTTTTATCAATCGTTTGTGTTCACGTTGTGTTGTGTTGCAATGTTGCTGAGTTTGTGAATATACATAAATTATAACTAAACTGTGAATTAATATATTGAATTGTATTAAAAATAATTGGATGCTGGAAAGTGAATTCGGAAAAAGATATGGAATTTTTAGTAAGGGGCCACTTTGGTAGGGTGGGCCCCACATATCCTTGGAGATGGCGCAGGCCATGGAAGTAGCCATGGAGATGGCGCAGGCCGTAAGGCCTCATGAAGCTATGGCGCAGGCCATGCGGGTGGATGATGGGCATGATGTGGCGCAGGCCAATAGGGGGTCCTGTAGCCACTATATTTTTTTGTGTTCAATTTCCTCACATAATTAATTAATAATTAATATAATTAGGTGAATACATCAATTAGTAGTTCTATTTTATCTAAGATTAATTAACACTTTAGGAATAGTGGAAATATTATTAATTAGTAATGTCATGATTTTTGTCAACTAAATTAGAACCTGTATTAAGTGATTTTGTACAGAGCTTACCTATTAGTGTGATGAGGCAGAACATATTAGCAGTAGGGGAGTTTAGAATTTTTGACAGAAAATAGAATTTAGCAGATACTCTTTTCATAGCAGTGGAATTTTAGAATACTGAATTTTGATAGAATTTCTTAAAGGGTTGCATTAACCTCAAAATGGTAAAAACAGTGTTGAGTTAGTCGGTTTAGCCGAATTAGGCGGAAAACTTAATTCCTCGGAATTTAACGAAATTTATCGGGATAAGTCGGGTAATATTATTGTTGATTTTAATGCGTTGTTTTTGTTGAAATTACGTCGTAAAGTTGTGTTACAGGTACAACTGAGTCGGTAAGTTGTTCCGGTTACGGAAAGTCTTAAAGTTATTATGTTGTAGGCTTTATAAGCCAAAGTTGAATATAAGTGATTAAATTGGAAACATGGTCGTGTTGTTCTTGTTGTTATGTTGTCTGAGTTTAAAGTCGTGTATACCATTTAAGTCATGTGCATTTGTCGGAGCCGTTGCTCACACCACGTTGGACTGAATTGGCAATTAAAGTTGAAAGTTGAAGGCTTATGTCTTGATGCCTCGATAACCTGGCAATTGTTTAAGTTGGGAGTCTTACTCCGGTATGTACCTCATGCATAATTAGACGAGTCGCATTAAAGTTGCACTTTACTTGAATTTTATGTTGATATTCGATATGAGTTGTGAAGTGGTGTTTGTTTATGATCCTTAGTCATTATATTGTTTTTCATATACTGCTTATAATTATTGTAACTCACCCTTTCTGTTGAATGTTGTCCTTACGTGACAACGTGCAGGTAATCCTGAGAAGTAGCCGGTTACCGTTGGTCGAGTCGGTGGTCAGTCGCTCTGATACGTAGCACTCGAGGGGATTGTCGCGTGTCTGCTTTGTTGATCTTTTAATTATTTCTGAATTTTAATTGTCTGAAGGATTTATAGTTGTTCGCTTCTTATGTTAAGTTGTTATTATGTTGCTTAAAGATGCTATGAATTAAAATTATAAATCCGCTGCGTAAGATTTTATGAAGTTGAACTATTGGAGTGAATGACATGGTTTTGTTGGATTTAAGAGAAAGTGTTACATATTTGTTATGATTTCCTTAAATTGGAAAATTGTTTAAAGTTGAATATGTGATATCCCGTTTGTATAAAAAAAAATTGTAAGACTCTGATTTTGTTTTATATTTCGTGGGTAGAAAATGGGGTGTTACATTAGTGGTATCAGAGCAGGTCGGTCTGTCCGGTCAGTTGTCATGTCTTTATTGTGTTAACAATTGTGTATTGTTACTAATCTAACTTTTAGTTGTGTTGTAGTGATAAGTTGAAATGGCTGGAAGAAATGACGTTGCAATGGCTGCCGCAATGCAAGCGATGGCACAAGCTGTGCAGAACTTGCCAAATGCTGGTGGAGATGCTGGATCACGTAGCTTGGCGACTTTTCAAAGCGAGAATCCGCCGGTGTTTAAAGGGAAGCATGATCCAGATGCAACTTTGGGATGGTTGAAAGAGATCGAGAGAATCTTCCGTGTTATGGATTGCACTCCAGCTCAGAAGGTTCGGTATGGTACTCACATGCTAGCAGTCGAAGCTGATGACTGGTGGTTAGAGACTCATGAGAGGTTGACCGCGGCAGGTGAAGTCATTACTTGGGATGTATTCCGTAGGGAATTCATGAGAAAGTATTATCCGGAAGATGTCTGTGGTAAGAAAGAAATTGAGTTCCTTGAGCTGAAGCAAGGAAACATGTCTATCACTGATTATGCTGCAAAATTTGTGGAGTTGTCCAAATTTTATCCTCATTACACTGGTGCTTGTGCTGAATTTTCAAAGTGCATCATGTTTGAAAACGGGTTGCGCTTTGAAATTAAGAAGGTTGTTGGGTATCAGAAGATACACATTTTTACTGAATTGGTTGATAGATGCAGGATATTTGAAGAGGACAACAATGCTCATTACAAGGTTGTCAGTGATCGCAGAGGCAAGCAACATCAAAACCATGGCAAGCCGTATGATGCTCCAGTTGGAAAAGGGAAACAAAGAGCTGCTCCGGCTCAGAGAGCTAGTGGGGGAGGTAATCCTGCTGGTATAGTTTGCTTCAAATGTGGTCAGGCTGGTCATAAGAGTAATGTATGCACTACTGAAGTAAATAGGTGTTTTCGCTGTGGTAAGACTGGGCATGCAATAGCTGATTGCAAGCACAAGGAAATGATTTGTTTTAATTGTGGCGAAGAAGGGCATATTGGTAGCCAGTGTCAGAAGCCAAAGAAATCTCAGACTAGAAAGGTGTTCGCATTGACCGAAACTCAAACCTCTAATGAGGACAGACTTATCTGAGGTACATGTTTCATAAATGGTACTCCTTTAATTACTATTATTGATACCGGTGCTACACACTGTTTTATTTCTGCTAACTGTGCTCGAAGACTGGGTTTAAAATTGTCCGCTTTGGATGGTGAATTGATTGTTGAGACCCCAGCTAAGGGATCAATAACTACTTCTTTGGTATGTTTAAAGTGTCCTTTGTTGATCTTCGATAAATATTTCTATGTTGATTTAGTCTGTTTTTCGTTGGCTGGGATGGATGTAATTCTTGGTATGAATTGGTTAGAGTATAACTATGTTCATATAAATTGTTACCATAAGTCTGTGAGGTTTTCCACTCCTGAAGAGGAAGGAGTTGGCTTATTATCTTTCAGAGAATTACAAAAATTGATGAAAGAGGAAGCTCAGATGTTTTCTTTGATGGCAACGTTGTCAGTTGAGAGTAAAGCTAAGATTGATGAATTGTTAGTAGTGAAAGAATTGCCTGAAGTTTTTCCTGATGAGATCCCTAGTGTGCCGCCAGAGAGGGAAGTTGAATTTACTATTGATCTGGTACCTGGTACTAGGCCTGTTTCGATGGCACCGTATAGAATGTCGACATCTGAATTGTATGAATTAAAGAAGCAACTGGAAGACTTACTTGAGAAAAAGTTTATAAGACCAAATGTATCACCGTGGGGAGCTACAGTGTTGCTAGTAAAGAAGAAAGATGGTAGTATGAGGCTTTGTATTGATTATAGACAGTTGAATAAAGTAATGATCAAGAATAAGTATCCACTACCGAGAATAGATGATTTGATGGATCAGTTAGTGGGTGCTTGTGTGTTCAGTAAAATTGATTTGAGATCGGGCTATAATCAGATCAAAGTGAAAGATGAAGATATCCAGAAGACAGCGTTCAGAACTCGATATGGACATTATGAGTATTCTGTGATGCCTTTCGGTGTGACTAATGCGCCGGGAGTATTTATGGAATACATGAATCGTATTTTTCATACTTATCTGGACCAATTTGTAGTAGTATTTATTGATGATATTTTGATTTACTCTAAGTCAGAAGAAGAGCATAAGGAACATTTGAGATCAGTATTGGATGTTTTGAAGGATAAGAAATTGTATGCGAAGCTGTCTAAGTGCGATTTTTGGTTAAGAGGAGTCAGTTTTCTCAGCCATGTAATTTCAGGAAAAGGTATTGCTGTAGATCCTTCAAAGGTAGAAGCTGTATTGCAATGGGAGACTCTGAGGTCGGCCACCGAGATTAGAAGCTTTTTGGGATTAGCCGGATATTATAGAAGGTTTATTGAAGGATTTTCTAAGTTAGCACTTCCATTAACTAGATTAACTTGTAAAGGTAAAGCTTTCGTGTGGGATGTTCAGTACGAAGAAAGTTTTAATGAATTAAAAAAAAGATTGACGTCGGCGCCGATTTTGACTTTGCCAAATCCGGAGGAACCGTTTGTAATTTACTGTGATGCTTCATTGATGGGTTTAGGAGGTGTGCTTATGCAAAATAATAAAGTAATTGCTTATGCGTCGCGACAGTTGAGAATTCATGAAAAGAACTATCCTACGCATGATCTTGAACTTGCTGTTGTGGTGTTTGTGCTAAAAATCTGGAGGCATTACCTTTATGGTTCCAGATTCGAGGTTTACAGTGATCATAAAATTTTAAAGTATTTATTTGATCAGAAAGAGTTGAATATGAGACAACGTAGGTGGGTAGAATTGCTTAAGGATTATGATTTCGGTTTGAATTATCATCCAGGTAAAGAAATGTTGTGGATGATGCTTTAAGTAGAAAGACTTTGCATGTGTCAACAATGATGATTAAGGATTTGGAATTAATTGAGCAATTTTGTGATATGAGTTTGGTCTGCGAAGTGACCCCGCAGAGTGTAATGTTAGGAATGCTAAAGATTAATAATGATTTTGTGGATAGTATCCGAGAGGCCCAGAAATTGGATGTGAAATTAGTAGATATCCTTAATCGTTGTGGTCAATCAGAGAAGAGTGACTTTAAGATGGATGCGAGAGGTGTGTTGAAATTAGGTGAAAGAATTTGTATTCCTGATGACGCGGTTATGAAAAGAAGCATTCTAGAAGAGGGTCATAGAAGCAGTTTGAGTATTCATCCAGGAGCTACTAAAATGTATCAAGATTTAAAGAAAATATTTTGGTGGCCCGGAATGAAAGAAGATGTGGCTCGTTTGTGTATGCGTGCTTAACTTGTCAGAAGTCGAAGATTGAGCATCAGAAGCCTGCTGGGTTGATGCAACCGTTGGAAGTTCCAGAATGGAAATGGGATAGCATTTCTATGGACTTTGTAACGGGCCTGCCTGTTACTTTAAGAGGGCATGATTCGATTTGGGTGATTGTTGATAGGCTCACGAAGTCGGCTCACTTCATACCTATTAACATCACTTACCCAATTGCGAAGTTGGCAGAGATTTACATCCGAGTAATTGTAAAGTTGCTTGGTGTTCCTCTGTGTATTGTGTCGGATAGAGATCCGAGGTTTACGTCGGAATTTTGGAAAAGTCTGCAAGATGCGTTGGGTTCTAAGTTGAGATTGAGTTCGGCATATCATCCTCAAACTGATGGCCAAACTGAGAGAACTATTCAGTCATTGGAGGATTTGCTGAGAGCTTGTGTTCTTGAGCAAGGAGGTTCGTGGGACACTTATCTTCCATTGATTGAGTTCACATATAATAATAGTTACCATTCTAGTATCGGAATGGCGCCTTTTGAAGCATTGTATGGTCGTAGGTGTAGGACTCCATTGTGTTGGCATGAATCTGGTGAGAGTGTGGTACTTGGACCAGAATTAGTTCGAGAAACTACCGAGAAAGTGAAGTTCATCCGAGAGAAGATGAAAGCTTCTCAGAGTAGGCAGAAGAGTTACCATGACAAGCGGAAGAAGGATTTAGAATTTCAAGCTGGTGACCATGTGTTTTTTAGGGTCACGCCTGTGACCGGTGTTGGGAGAGCTTTGAAGTCTAAAAAGCTCACTCCTCGCTTCATTGGTCCGTATCAAATCTTGGAACGAGTTGGAAAAGTTGCTTATCGGATGGCATTACCACCAAATCTTTCGAATTTGCACGATGTATTCCATGTGTCACAACTTCGGAAGTATATCCCAGATCCGTCTCATGTGGTTAGTATGGACGACGTGCAAGTGCGGGATAATCTCACAGTGGAGACAAAGCCTGTACGAATTAAAGGTCGTGAAACAAAGACTCTTCGAGGAAAATAAATCATATTAGTCAAAGTCGTTTGGTTGGGAGCTGCGGGCGAAAGCATGACATGGGAATTGGATAGCAAGATGCGAGACTCCTATCCTGAGCTGTTTGAAGCAGGTAAATTTTCGAGGACGAAAATATTCTAAGTGGGGGAGAGTTGTAACGCCCAAAGAATTATTTATTATTTTAATATTTAAATATTTATTGTGGTTAGTAGGAATATTTAATGTTGTAGTTAAATTAATCGATAAGTCGGAAATTTAGTCGAAAGGCGTAGAAAATATTATAAGAAATAATAATATAGTTGTTGTGTTATATGAGTAAGTGGGCTTATTATTGTGTGCTATTTAGTAAAATGGGAGGTGTTATGTTTAGGCCCATTAGAAACTATGACATTTAGTGAATTTAATAAAAAGAAATAAAAAAATATAAGATATAGAAACCAAAAAGAAAGGAAATAGAAGTTAGAAAAATAAGGAAGAAAAAGAGGAATTGGAACTGCTGCACGAACGAGAGACAACGAGAAGCAAATTACGGAATCAAACCGTAATAGCAACCTTCAATCCAATCTAAGGTAAGGGTGGGTTCAATTATTATAATCGGGTATGAAATCCAATATTTTGATTGGGTAGTTAGGTTGATATGTCTTCGTCGATTGTTATGGCTGTTATGGAAATTTTTATCAATCGTTTGTGTTCACGTTGTGTTGTGTTGCAATGTTGCTGAGTTTGTGAATATACATAAATTATAAATAAACTGTGAATTAATATATTGAATTGTATTAAAAATAATTGGATGCTGGAAAGTGAATTGGGAAAAAGATATGGAATTTTTGGTAAGGGGCCACTTTGGTAGGGTGGGCCCCACATACCCTTGGGGATGGCGCAGGCCATGGAAGTAGTCATGGAGATGGCGCAAGCCGTAAGGCCTCATGAAGCTATGGCGCAGGCCATAGGTATAGCATGGCGCAGGCCATGCGGGTGGATGATGGGCATGATGTGGCGCAGGCCAATAGGGGGTCCTGTAGCTACTATATTTTTTTGTGTTCAATTTCCTCACATGATTAATTAATAATTAATATAATTAGGTGAATACATCAATTAGTAGTTCTATTTTATCTAAGATTAATTAACACTTTAGGAATAGTGGAAATATTATTAATTAGTAATGTCATGATTTTTGTCAACTAAATTAGAACCTGTATTAAGTGATTTTATACAGAGCTTACCTATTAATGTGATGAGGTAGAACATATTAGCAGTAGGGGAGTTTAGAATTTTTGACAGAAAATAGAATTTAGCAGATACTCTTTTCATAGCAGTGGAATTTTAGAATGTTGAATTTTGACAGAATTTCTTAAAGGGTTGCATTAACCTCAAAATGGTAAAAACAGTGCTGAGTTAGTCGGTTTAGCCGAATTAGGCGGAAAACTTAATTCCTCGGAATTTAACGAAATTTATCGGGATAAGTCGGGTAATATTATTGTTGATTTTAATGCGTTGGTTTTGTTGAAATTACGTCGTAAAGTTGTGTTACAGGTACAACTGAGTCGGTAAGTTGTTCCGGTTACGGAAAGTCTTAAAGTTATTATGTTGTAGGCTTTATAAGCCAAAGTTGAATATAAGTGATTAAATTGGAAACGTGGTCATGTTGTTCTTGTTGTTATGTTGTATGGGTTTAAAGTCGTGTATACCATTTAAGTCATGTGCATTTGTCGGAGCCGTTGCTCACACCACGTTGGCCTGGATTGGCAATTAAAGTTGAAAGTTGAAGGCTTATGCCTTGATGCCTCGATAACCTGGCAATTGTTTAAGTTGGGAGTCTTACTCCGGTTGGTACCTCATGCATAATTAGACGAGTCGCATTAAAGTTGCACTTTACTTGAATTTTATGTTGATATTCGATACGAGTTGTGAAGTGGTGTTTGTTTACGATCCTTAGTCATTATATTGTTTTTCATATACTGCTTATAATTATTGTAACTCACCCTTTCTGTTGAATGTTGTCCTTATGTGACAATGTGCAGGTAATCCTGAGAAGTAGCCGGTTACCGTTGGTCGAGTCGGTGGTCAGTCGCTCTGATACGTAGCACTCGGGGGATTGTCGCGTGTCTGCTTTGTTGATCTTTTAATTATTGCTAAATTTTAATTGTCTGAAGGATTTATAGTTGTTCGCTTCTTATGTTAAGTTGTTATTATGTTGCTTAAAGATGCTATGAATTAAAATTATAAATCCGCTGCGTAAGATTTTATGAAGTTGAACTATTGGAGTGAATGACATGGTTTTGTTGGATTTAAGAGAAAGTGTTACGTATTTGTTATGATTTCCTTAAATTGGAAAATTGTTTAAAGTTGAATATGTGATATCCCGTTTGTATAAAAAAAATTTGTAAGACTCTGATTTTTTTTTATATTTAATGGGTAGAAAATTGGGTGTTACACTACATGATTACGTGGAAATCTTTGCTTGGTCTTATGAAGATATGCCAGGGCTTGATACTGATATTGTGGTTCACCGTCTATCGATGAAAGAAGGTTGTCGCCCGATAAAACAGAAAGTTCGTCGTATGTGTCCTGAAATGTCAGAAAAGATCAAAGTTGAAGTGATGAAACAATTCAAGGTAGGGTTCCTAGCTGTCACTTCTTATCCTCAATGGGTTGCAAATGTGGTACTGGTGCATAAGAAATATGGTATAGTATGCATGTGCATGGATTACAGGGAAAACACTGCTCATCATAAGGTATTATCTTTCATGTATGGTTTCTCTGGTTATAATCAAATTAAGATGGTTCCTGAAGATATGGAGAAGACTACGTTTGTACACAGTGGGGAACCTTTTGTTACAAAGTAGTGCCATTTGGTTTGAAGAACGCCGGGGCAACCTAACAGTGTGTTATGGTAGCTTTGTTCCATGATATGATCCATCACGAGATAGAGGTATATGTTGATGACATGATAGCCAGATCTCAGACTGGAGAATAACATCTTGATCATCTGCACAACCTGTTTGAGAGATTGAAGAAATACAAGCTGAGATTGAATCCAAATAAATGTACCTTTGGAGTAAGATCTGGTAAACTGTTAAGTTTTTTTGTCAGTGGTAAAGGTATTGAAGTCGACCCTGAAAAGGTAAAAGCTATACAAGATATGCCCGCTCCTTGTACTGAGAAGGAAGTCAGAGGTTTCTTGGGACACCTGAACTACATTTCAAGATTTATTTTCCAATTAACCGCTACTTGTGAGCCAAACTTCAAATTGATGAAGAAAGATCAAGTAATGGAATGGAACGATGAATGCCAGATAGCTTTTGATGAGATCAAGAAATATCTCCAAGAACCTTCGATATTGATGCCACCAGTTACGGGAAGACCCTTGATTATGTACTTAACAGTGCTAGACAATTCAATGGGGTGTGTGTTGGGGCAACATGACGAGTCTGGTCAAAAAGAGCAAGCAATATACTACCTTAGCAAAAAGTTTACTGACTGTGAAACAAGATACTCACTGCTCGAGAAAACATGTTGCGCTTTGGCATGGGCTGCTCGCCGACTAAGACATTATACGTTGACTCATACCACTTTATTGATTTCAAAGATGGATCTTATCAAGTACATATTTGAGAAACTTGCTCTCTCCGGAAGAATAACGATATGGCAAATGATTTTGACAGAATATGACATCCAGTACACTACTCAGAAGGCAATTAAGGAAAGTGTGGTAGCTGATCATTTGGCTCATCTAGTGATGGACGACTATCAATCTATGAATTTTGAGTTTCCAGATGAAGATATTATGCTTGTCACTGATTATAAAGAACATAGACCATATGACGGGCTTCAACAGGGATCCCGATGGACTATGATTTTTGATGGAGCTTCTAATGCGCTTGGAAATGGTATTGGTGTTGTGATTATCTCTCATGAGGGTTTTTATACGCCGTTTACTACTAGACTTTGCTTTGATTGTTCCAACAATATTCTGAATATGAAGCATGTATCATGGGTATCAAGGCTGCCATTGAAATGAAGATCTAATTCTTGAATGTATATGGAGATTCAGCCCTGGTAGTTAGTCATATTAAAGGAGAATGGGATATAAAGCATCCAAATCTCATTCCTTATCGATAATATGTGTTGACTTTGATTCCATACTTTGAAGAGGTCACTTTTGAACATATTCCACGAGAAGAGAATCAATTGGTGTAACACGGTGGGAGAACTGACTTTAGTTATGTTGCGGATAGCAAGAGTCGCCACCGACTTTTATTTTATCCAAAGGAAAGGCATAAAAGAACAGGAAAGACCTTTTAAAAGATTTTTGGGTTCGGGGGGTAGGTTATGTAAAGGGAAGGTGTTAGCACCCTTTACATCCATGGTTATCCATGGGCTCTTAGTTACTTAGCTCTCTTTGAATTGTTTTTGAAAATGTGAAGTGTGTGAATAAAAATTTTCATAATAGTTTAATAATGATCCATGTACGGATGCGTAAAAAACTTGTGTTTGAAAATTGTTTGAAATTGTGAAGAGTTTGAAAAGTTTTTTGAAGTGAGCAAGTACATAAGAGGAACCTACCCTAAAGTTTTAAGTCTTTCTTGTTCTTTATCCTTTAATTGGTAAGACTGTCCCTACTATTAAGGAGTAGGTAGTCATTACCTTGGATGTTAGGGACATGTGAGGGACATTTATTTTTGAAGGCAACTGTGGGGTGTATTAAGCATACTGGAGGGACTATCATCATTATTCGAAGGGACTTGATTTGTAAGGCAACCATTAGGGACTTGATGATTTTTCTTTTAAAGGGACTTGCTTTTATACACCCCATTTGACCTTATGATTTAGGCAACTTGAGGGATAGCCTTAGAAAGTGTAGGATGGCGATTAGAAATCGACTTACGTGTGTGAGTGTTCAATATTATTTATCTTATGATTGAAGTGATCTAAATTTATTTTAAGTAGAATACATGTCTTGCACTCCCTAAATTACTAACCATAGCAACAATTAAATAAATTAAATATTACAAAATTTACATCCGGGAAGCAATTACATTATAATAAGCAAATTAAAATAAATAGCAAAAATATAAATAATAAGCAAAAAATAATAAATTAGCAATAAATAAATAATGGGTTAATGGTAATAAAAATTAGGAAATAGGGTTAGTTAAAATAATAATAATATTAAATAATAATCAAAAAGTTAGTAATGATAAAATAAGTGAGGTTAATAAATAATAAAAATTAGTGAAATAATAATAATATATAAAATTAATAAAGCAAAATAAATAATAACATGGTTAATAACAATAATTAAATAAAATAGAATTAAATATTATAAACACAAAATTGGATTTTAATATATAACATTTAATAAGAATAATTAAAATTTTTTTTAAACATAATGTAATTATAAATTTTAATTATTACAAATTTAATCATTTTTAAACATATATTAACATTTATTTATTAAAAAAACAATTATTTACACATTATAAGAAGAAAATAAGTTTTAAATATTATATTCACAAAATTAATCATATTTATAAAATTTAATTTTATTAGTTATTATATTTACAAATTATTTTAAACATATACAAAAATATAATTATTGTAAGTTAAATTGTTTCTAAACATATATTAAAAGAAAAATAATTTGGATTATAAATATATTTACAAATAAGTTATAATTATTTTTAAATAAACATGTACAATAATAATTACATCACAAATTAGAAAATAAACAATTAGGTTTTAATAGGTATTTAGAAAATAAATTAGGGTTTTGTTGATAAAAATGTTTTTAGGGTTTAATTTATAGTATACAAAATTATTTTAATATATATATATACATATTACAATTTAATCAGAAAATAATTTAAGAAAATACATATATTTTTTGAATTTAGCAAGCATATACATTTATATTTTATAATTTAAAGGCTATTCTAATATAATATGGAAAATATAATAATAAAAAAAATAATAAATATCAAAAAAACTGGACCTGGGATTTGAACCCAGGTCCCTAACCTGGACACTTGAGAGGTTTGCCAACTGAACCACACGCTGGTAATGCAACAAGAATGAGCATCCACTAGTTTTGTTCTTTGAGTTTGGGAAAATCAGGAAAAAAATGAAGCCAAAAGGCCTGGGGTGAGGATTGAACCCAGGATCCTTACATACTCAAGCACGCGCATCACCACCCGGCTGGAAGAGCCAATCTGCTAGAATGCTGGCTATGATTGATAATATATTAAACCTGGAAAATAGACAAAATAAATGAACAAAATGCCACAAACGGGGAATCGAACCCCAGACCAAGCCAATGTATGTGCACACCTCCAACCACTGGGCCAAGCAACCTGTGGTGAAACAAAACCATAACTAATTCATAAAATATTATATTCAATTTTTAAATTCTGGAAAACGCGCCAAGCTTCTTCTTCTTCTACCTTTTACCTGCGAAATCACCTGCACAATTTCTTACACAATTTCCTGCGAATTTTTCAAAACATAAACCTACGAAATTTGGAACACCAACAAAACAGTGAAATTTCTCAACAATAATTAGAGTTTTATGATCCCCAAGGTTCATAGGATTATCCTATGCTTTCAGAATTTGTTTATATTAGGTTTAGATCAAAACCCCAAATCCATGGCCGAAACCCTAACAATGGTGGTTTCCTATTCCTGCATCGAAACTCAAATTGCTTTGCCCAGAAACCTTCACAAGCTCAATACAAACATTAATACAGTATCAAAATTAATTTATATCTCATGTATGTATGAAAACGAAAAAAGAATAAATGTCCCAATGTTTGAATTCGGTTTGAGTGATTCATGATGCTTTTGATGCAAATAAGTATTGGGATTGCTTCTGGGATGTCCAAGCAATGTTTCTATGGTCTTAAATTACCTTTAAACGCCTTAGAAGCTTGAAACCGAATTTGAGTTTGTGCTTGAATTTTGAAGTATGAAACTTACCTTGAGGCTGTGCAAATTCGTGAATGGATGTTTGCATTATGATCAGTACTTATAGGAGACTCAATTAGGTCACAAAAATTGATTGATTGTGTGGAAGTTTGGATATTTGAAGATTGAAAAAGATTATGCCATGAAATTCAAATATTGGCTCATGAAAGCTTGCTATTTTTGGATAAATCACATGATTTCTTTCTCTTTCAACTTCAATCAATATTGATGAGATTCTAGAAGCTCAATCTTCATCCAAAAATATATTTTCATATTTTATATTTATTTAAAATGATTTTTTATGAATTAAATCAAAATAAATAAAAATAAAATAATAAAAATTATGATTTTTAATCAATTGGGTCGTGCATGATGATATGGTATGGATTGGATCACAATTTAGCAAGCCCATTTGGAAAGAATTGGTTCTAGACCCCCATTTTCATCATAAACCATCACAAAATTTCCCAACTTTGCAAGGGCATATCTCCCTCAATTTTAAAGGTATGAGGGTGTACTTGGACATTTTGGAAATCTTGAAGAGTCCTCTAAACAACCCCATTGGTTTCAGGTCCATATCATTTACCAATCTCAAGTTATGCCCTTTTGAAGTTGTTGACTTTTTGTTGACTTTTGAAATGACCTATAATGTCTTAGCTCATATCTTCCAAATGAAGCATTTTTGGGCTTAACTTGCAAGATCAAAGTTGTAGAGAATTCAATTTCCTTCAAAATGAGCTTTGAGTGGAGACTTGGTGATGAAGTTTGTGAAAGTTATGACTGGTCAAAGTTCAGTTGACTTTTACTGAGGAAACCCTAATTTAGAAACTCCTGATTATTGATGATCTGGAATCTCCTTGATGAATCATGATCAACCCTTGATCAAATGATGAATTTTACTTCATATACTTGATGTTGGCAAAAAATCATGAAGTTTGACTTTGGTTTGACCACAGTTGACCTCAGTTTGACTTTTTAACTGCATTGACTGATTTTGACTTATCTGATCATCTGACTGAGCAAACTTTTGAGAAAAGTCTTGAAACTTGTCATGGGGGTTCTTATACACATATAAGATGTTATGAAGCTCACTTGAAGTCTTGGAAGTCCATTTAGCCTGATTAAAGTCAAAACCCTAGTTTTGGATGCACTGCTTAGGAGGTGCATTGTCTGAGGGAATTGTCAACTCTTCTGACCAATTGTGAACCTTGTGAACCTTGTGAACCATCATAAAATGTCTTGTGAACCTCATGGGAGGTATTGTGAAGCTTGTGAACCTTGTGAACCTCATAAAGTAGCTTGTAGACTTCATGATCCTCAGGAGAGCTTTGTAATCATTGTGAATCTTGTGAACCTTGTGAACCTTCAAGAAGTGACTTGTAGACTTCATGAACTTCAGGAAAGGTCTTGAAAATGTTGAGAAACTTGTGAACCTTGTGAACCTTCAAGAAGTGACTTGTAGACTTCATGAACCTCAAGAAAGGTATTGAAAGCATTGTGGAACTTGTGAACCTTGTGAACCTTCAAGAAGTAACTTGTGGACTTCATGAACCTCATGAAAGGTCTTGTAAATGTTGAGAAGCTTGTGAACCTTGTGAACCTTCAAGAAGTGACTTGTAGACTTCATGAACCTCATGAAAGGTTATATAAGCATTGAGAAACTTGTGAACCTTGTGAACCTTCTTAGCACACAAAATCTTGTATTGTGAGGGCAAATTTTGGGGTGCAACAGCTGCCCCTGTTCAATTTTCTGAAACCTGAGGGGTTAGATTGGTACATTTTCCAGTCATGACCTGGAAGGTTGAAGGGGATTGAACACAAAAGCCCAAAAATTTGCACTCACCAGTGCATTAGAGTGATACAGATGGCTAGTTGAATATGATTGAGTGGGCTTAAAGATGCCACTAGGGGAAAGTTCTTCAGATATATTTCTTGGAAGATAAAGCAGTCCAAAACATGGAGGTATAATGAAAGCTGTCAGGAGTCTGGAGCAGTCCTGAGGTATTGATGATATGCTTTCAGGAGACTGGAGTAATCCTGATGTAACAGCATGTCTTCAGGGGGGATGAGAAGCTATCAGGAGGCTGGAGCTGTCCTGAGGTAACAATATAATTTCAAGAGGGTAGAGCAATCTTGAGAGATTGATGATATGCTTTCAGGAGACTGGAGTAATCCTGATGTAACAGCATGTCTTCAGGAGGATAGAGCAATCGATAATGATAACCCTAAAGCAGTCTTGAAGTAATAATATGATTTCAGGAGGATAGAGCAATCAATAATGATAACCCTAAAGCAGTCTTGAAGTAATAATATGATTTCAGGAGGATAGAGCAATCAATAATGATAACTCTAAAGCAGTCTTGACGCAATGAGAAGTTGTCAGGAGGATAAAGCAACCCTGAGGTAATAGTATGATTTCAGGAGGATAAAGCAATCCTGATAATTGTAAGTCTGTTTGTTGGATAATTAACCTGAAAACAAGGTAGCATTCTGTATAATAATATTAGTTTATGCTTTATGTATGCATGTATAATATGATGCACCTAAGTAAATGTATTATGTATTTATGGATATGTATATTATGGTATGATGTAAATGATGTATGTATGATATGATACTGCCGGAAGCGTCTGGATATCTTCGTATAACAACTGCTGGCCAGGGAAAATAAATCCCGATTCGTTGTTGAAGAATATATTATACATAATCTTCCGTCTGCTGGGGATAGCAAGGTATATACAACCTCCCGTATGCTGGGGATAATAAGGTATATATAACCTTCGTCTTCGTTTGATGGTAGGATAGATATAACATCCCGTCTTCGTTCGTCGTGCCCTTATTGGAAAGTAAATTCCCGAACATCCGTATGAGGATAGAAGAGATGGATATAAATTCCAGGGGAGATAAGACTTTATGAAGATGGATTCGTCCTACTGAGGATTTGTAACTGTCTTGTAAAGATGAACCGGTGAAGCTTCGTTGAAATCCTTCCCTCGTTCGTCCTTAGTAAATACTATTACTGCATTTCCATGCATTTCTGGTAAACATCAATCATATTAAGCATACATGCATTTCTTGTAAACATTAATCATATTCAAAAGCATACATGCATTCAAACACAACTAATGGACGTTTCGCTTATGTAAATAGGGTAAAAGTAAATCTGGATTCAGAGGGAAAAGTAAAGCTGAACTTGAAAACAGAATGGTTTCAACTTCGAGAGTGTATAACCCATTGTATTTGGAGCTCCTAAAATTTTTAACTTTCCTGAATACCCTCTCAGAAATCCTCATAGCTGGATCTGAAGACATGATACTGACACCATCTGATACTACTGGCATAAACAATTAATTTCCACAATAGCTTCTGCTCAAGAGAAACAAGCAGAATGCCCCATAAGTATATGCCCCTGACATTGTGAACTCTGTAATGTTACCTTTGGAAATTCAACTGTATGAGGAAAACTGCCCCTGGCTATTAAGCATTGTTGAATCTGGACCTGATTGCCCCGAATGAATTGAACAGTAACTTGGTATGCCCATTGACTGGGAAACAGTGACTATGCCCCTGGCATTATGAATTCTGTAATGTTACCCTTGGCACTTCAGATAGATGAGGAGATCTGTCTCTGGCTGCTTAAACATAGTTGAATCTTGTCATGATTGCCCCGAATGAATTAGGCAGTATCATGGCCTGCCCCCTGGATTGGGAGATAATGATCATGCTCCTTTGTATACATGGACTTTGATCCAGGAAGCAACTTTGTTTACCGGAAGGACTTTGAACATTCATCCTGTAAGTTTCTTTGTTTATCAAACACTCAAGTATATGTAAACAAATATATTCAAAAATGCAATGCTTATGTCTGTCTTGAAATTTTGAAAAAGAATTAAAGTTTTTTTTTTTTTTTAAGAAAACTGTGATATTAACTCAAGTTTTATAATAAGCCCTAAAGGAGTCAGGATACCTTTTTGTAGCAGTACGCTTTCGAACTAACCATGCTTCAGTTAGGACTTTTAAAGGGTTATAACGTGGCCTGGTTCACGGTTTAAGAAACAAAGGATAAAGGCTCAAATTTTATTTGTACCCAACCCAATCTCCATGATGTTCTTCAATCCTATACTCAGTTAACTTATGCATTGAGGTTCAAATGAGTTTGGAATTGTAACACTGAAATTTGTGATGGTTCAGAAACCCAAAATTTATTTGAATATTCAGTCATCTTTCTTTGTTGAGAATTCATAGTGACCTCTTTTTTCTTTTGACTTTGTTATCCCTTCTTTTTGCCTGAACTGTTTATTTCAAAGTTACAGTCAGCGGGATGTCTTAATTTTTTTTTTTTTTTTTACTAATTCTCCTTCATAGGTTTTGACTTAGTGGGTTTTTCTTCTGTTGGATATTGACTGTCAGGTTTAATGATTACAGAGAACCATCATTAGTTGTGTACAACACGGATAATTGGCATATTTGAGTTAACCGAGTAACTACCCTGCCCCGGGTTATGAATAAGGGTTTTAATTTGTGCGAGAATAAAAACTCCTACTTCATAGGCTCAAAAGGGTTGACTAGGGATTAACTTCCTTATATCTCCACTGTTTAGGAATTGAAACAATGCCTGTACATCGTCAGCATAGTCTGTTCAAAAGCATACTACCTAATATTATGGTATTGTTTTCGTCATCCTCCCTCTACAGGCTTATAGCTTTATCAGGAGTTAAATATCACAAGATAGAAATAAGAAGCATAATTCAAAATATAGTGGAACGAATGGATTAATTCAAGACAAACATATGCAATGCATTAAAGAAAACAAAAGTTTAACATAATAGTAAGTGTTCAAACAAATAAAAGAAATTACAAATGAAAAATTCAAATGTTGTCCCATCCAGTTGGCTGAATGTCCTCAATTGCAATCTGTGAACTTTGAGGAGCAGTATACTTCACCATGAAATCAAATTTACCACTTGGATGTCCCAAGGTGCCCCATATCTCAACAGGAATAGGTAGGCTTCCTTTCTTGCTATACTGGGCAACTTGTCTTGCAGCTTCGGTGTTTGATGGATGATAGTAGAACTCAACTTGACCCTCTGGAGTAACTTCTAGGATTCCTTCGTCAATCAGGTCTTGAATCTTTTTCTTCAATGCCCAACAGCTATTAGTATCATGTCCAGGACTGTTGGAGTGGTACTCACACCTTGCCCTGGGATTATAGCGAGGAGAGGAAGTTTTAGGATTTTGAGGAGGATTTTCCAAGGAAATTAGCTTCATCTCCCACAAGCATTGCAGAACTTGTGACATTGGAGTGCTGAACTTGATAAACTGCCTTCTATATTTCTTGTGTTGAGGTGGATTAACCTTATCAGGTCTTTCTTCTTCAACTGAAGAACAATCAATGGCAACCTGTTTCTTACCTTCTTTTATCCTCATCTTCCTTTCAACCAAATCAGCTTGTTTTAATGGAGGTCGACTAACGATTAGATCCCTGACTCCATCACTTTGAAGTTTATGGACAAAGGCTCTTAACTCTTCTTGCCCCTGAGCTAGACTTTGAATAAGAACCACCTGGTCATTCATCTGGGTCCTCATTCCTGTCATCTCAGCTTGTAGTTGTTTCACCTGATCATCCTTGTTGTCCTCAGGACTCTTCTTCTTAGCCAGTAGTGTCTTCAATTCATCCTGCCCCTTGGACAGGTTCAAGATCAGCTCTTGGAACTGTGCATTTTGTGCCTGGAGATCCTTAACTGATTGTTCAAGAGCCATTGCTGAAATAAACAGCGAGAAGATGAGAAACCTGTGCACAATTATAAACCTGTGATGTAATGAAATGATATGGTAATGCATATGCAATGTTTTCAAGGACCGTAGGATTTAAATTTGCTTAGACAAACACGAAAGTAAACTTTTATTAGTAATAACTTTGTTTTGCCTTTTAGGCTTACAGAAATGAAATGAAATAAGTACAAAAGATGGGGTTTTAAGTCTCTCATGGACGTTTCCTCTTTGTATTGAGGTAAGAGTTGAGGTTTCGTTCCTCGTGAAGTTGCTTTGTTAGCTCTAGGATTCTTGCTTAGCTTGCTTTTTAATGAGCCTCGAAAGTATCCCTTTGCTCCTTCAGTTGGATCCATGATCTCTGCAAGTCTTCCATATCAGTAGGCATGTCTGGGTGAAGGATGGTATAAACTGTGTCTCCTTCAGCAACAGGTTCCATGGTAACTGGTAGGACGGCAGGATATGGCATCATGAGTGTCTGAGCACGAGATCGTACCCATCTGAGATAAGCCTCCATAGGAATAGTGTACTTAGGCTCCAGTGTCTTGCTGTCAATCCTGTTTACCTTTCCCCAAGCTCGTATGAATTTCTGACGGTAACCTTGAAGATCGTTGTCGTAATCAAACACAATGCCCTGAATCAACATGTCATGTGGACCATCGCTTCGAGCGTAACCAAACTGTCGTAAAGCTAAAGAGGGGTTGTAGGTGATGCCTCCTCTTATGCCTAGTAGTGGCACATTAGGAAACTCCCCACAACGGTCAATGATGGTGACATTCTCCATAGATCTGGAGCACCAATGGATATCTGAGTGAGAAAGTGACATGATCCTTTTGGACCATCTGAACCCCTGCTCATTCTTCATTACTGAGCGAGGAAGGTGAGAAATAAACCACCTAGAAAGTAAAGGTATGCAGCACATCAAAGTTCCTCTTGCCCTTGTAGTACGGGTGTGAAGAGAATGTAGGATGTCTCCCAGGAATGTAGGCACTGGATTGTGACTTAGGACAATGTTGATGGCATGAACATCTATGAACTGATCTGGATAGGGGAACAATACTAGGCCATATATCAGCAAGGCTAAGATCTCCTCAAAAGCATCATAGCTCATGGCTTTCAAGAACATTTGAGCTTTATCCATTAATACCTTGGCAAGAATACCCTTAACTCCGCTTCTCGTTTCTAGAACAATGTCAGACTTCTTCAGATGTAGAGCTGCAGCAATAACCTCTGGTTTAAGCTCCTTCTCCAAACCTGTGAAGGGTCTTTGATCAAGAATAGGTATGCCTAGAAGTTTAGAGAACTCCTCCATGGTTGGAACCAGCTGATAGTCAGGGAATGTAAAGCAGTGGTGCTTAGGGTCAAAGAACTGAAACAGAACACTCATCATGTCTTCATTGAACCCTGAAGTGACTAAGTCCAATAGGTGACCATGTCTCTTGATGAACTGGGAATGATCAGACACTTGAGAAACCAACTCTTTAAGCTTGGGAGGTATTCCCACAAAGTTGATCCTGATGGTGTTTCTACGAGCAGAAGCCATGACCTGCAACAAAGAACAAAGATAAATCCTTTGGTCCTTGAAATGGTTAGTGAAAATGCTATGCTTATGATGCATGATGATGTCATGATGTTATGTTCAATCACAAACATGTGGCACACACAAACAAGTCACACCATAGCCCTAGGTTTAAAGGCTTGCATGAGGTTCAAAGGTAAGTACCCTCCCCTGAAGTTAGATGGTTCATCCTGTCCTACAAAAGTAACCAGGTTCTAAGGGATCTCAATATCATTGATCCTTCACAAGGGTGGTTGATCAGAAGGCAACTTACTTGCCAACCAAAACCCTCCAAGTTTAAGATCTCAATGAGTGTAGTATCGAGTGTCAACCAACTTCAGTCTGCACCAAAGCCGGTTACCTCACTACTTTTCTAAAGGCCAAGATGGGATAACTAGGGTTCTAAAAGTTAGTTAGTGCATTGACAACATATGGCAGCCTCATATTATCCTCAACTTGACTTAAGGAACATAAGCACCAACCAAGAAGTCACACTAACTATGGCCACCAGATCAACCATATCGATATACGTCGTACAGTTTCCTTGGTCTATTGTCATTTACCTAAGGTACACTAGATCCGTGTTAGGATCTTTCACACATGAGAGCCCAACAGATAAACATAAAGCAAACAAGGCAAACAATTTAAAGTGATCTAATTCCTAAGGGTACCCCTCTTTAATTTAAGTCCCCAGCAGAGTCGCCAGTTCTGTAACACGGTGGGAGAACTGACTTTAGTTATGTTGCGGATAGCAAGAGTCGCCACCGACTTTTATTTTATCCATAGGAAAGGCATAAAAGAACAGGAAAGACCTTTTAAAAGATTTTTGGGTCCGGGGGGTAGGTTATGTAAAGGGAAGGTGTTAGCACCCTTTACATCCATGGTTATCCATGGGCTCTTAGTTACTTAGCTCTCTTTGAATTGTTTTTGAAAATGTGAAGTGTGTGAATGAAAATTTTCATAATAGTTTAATAATGATCCATGTACGGATGCGTAAAAAACTTGTGTTTGAAAATTGTTTGAAATTGTGAAGAGTTTGAAAAGTTTTTTGAAGTGAGCAAGTACATAAGAGGAACCTACCCTAAAGTTTTAAGTCTTTCTTGTTCTTTATCCTTTAATTGGTAAGACTGTCCCTACTATTAAGGAGTAGGTAGTCATTACCTTGGATGTTAGGGACATGTGAGGGACATTTATTTTTGAAGGCAACTGTGGGGTGTATTAAGCATACTGGAGGGACTATCATCATTATTCGAAGGGACTTGATTTGTAAGGCAACCATTAGGGACTTGATGATTTTTCTTTTAAAGGGACTTGCTTTTATACACCCCACTTGACCTTATGATTTAGGCAACTTGAGGGATAGCCTTAGAAAGTGTAGGATGACGATTAGAAATCGACTTACGTGTGTGAGTGTTCAATATTATTTATCCTATGATTGAAGTGATCTAAATTTATTTTAAGTAGAATACATGTCTTGCACTCCCTAAATTACTAACCATAGCAACAATTAAATAAATTAAATATTACAAAATTTACATCCGGGAAGCAATTACATTATAATAAGCAAATTAAAATAAATAGCAAAAATATAAATAATAAGCAAAAAATAATAAATTAGCAATAAATAAATAATGGGTTAATGGTAATAAAAATTAGGAAATAGGGTTAGTTAAAATAATAATAATATTAAATAATAATCAAAAAGTTAGTAATAATAAAATAAGTGAGGTTAATAAATAATAAAAATTAGTGAAATAATAATAATATATAAAATTAATAAAGCAAAATAAATAATAACATGGTTAATAACAATAATTAAATAAAATAGAATTAAATATTATAAACACAAAATTGGATTTTAATATATAACATTTAATAAGAATAATTAAAATTTTTTTTAAACATAATGTAATTATAAATTTTAATTATTACAAATTTAATCATTTTTAAACATATATTAACATTTATTTATTAAAAAAACAATTATTTACACATTATAAGAAGAAAATAAGTTTTAAATATTATATTCACAAAATTAATCATATTTATAAAATTTAATTTTATTAGTTATTATATTTACAAATTATTTTAAACATATACAAAAATATAATTATTGTAAGTTAAATTGTTTCTAAACATATATTAAAAGAAAAATAATTTGGATTATAAATATATTTACAAATAAGTTATAATTATTTTTAAATAAACATGTACAATAATAATTACATCACAAATTAGAAAATAAACAATTAGGTTTTAATAGGTATTTAGAAAATAAATTAGGGTTTTGTTGATAAAAATGTTTTTAGGGTTTAATTTATAGTATACAAAATTATTTTAATATATATATACATATTACAATTTAATCAGAAAATAATTTAAGAAAATACATATATTTTTTGAATTTAGCAAGCATATACATTTATATTTTATAATTTAAAGGCTATTCTAATATAATATGGAAAATATAATAATAAAAAATAATAATAAATATCAAAAAAACTGGACCTGGGATTTGAACCCAGGTCCCTAACCTGGACACTTGAGAGGTTTGCCAACTGAACCACACGCTGGTAATGCAACAAGAATGAGCATCCACTAGTTTTGTTCTTTGAGTTTGGGAAAATCAGGAAAAAAATGAAGCCAAAAGGCCTGGGGTGAGGATTGAACCCAGGATCCTTACATACTCAAGCACGCGCATCACCACCCGGCTGGAAGAGCCAATCTGCTAGAATGCTGGCTATGATTGATAATATATTAAACCTGGAAAATAGACAAAATAAATGAACAAAATGCCACAAACGGGGAATCGAACCCCAGACCAAGCCAATGTATGTGCACACCTCCAACCACTGGGCCAAGCAACCTGTGGTGAAACAAAACCATAACTAATTCATAAAATATTATATTCAATTTTTAAATTCTGGAAAACGCGCCAAGCTTCTTCTTCTTCTACCTTTTACCTGCGAAATCACCTGCACAATTTCTTACACAATTTCCTGCGAATTTTTCAAAACATAAACCTACGAAATTTGGAACACCAACAAAACAGTGAAATTTCTCAACAATAATTAGAGTTTTATGATCCCCAAGGTTCATAGGATTATCCTATGCTTTCAGAATTTGTTTATATTAGGTTTAGATCAAAACCCCAAATCCATGGCCGAAACCCTAACAATGGTGGTTTCCTATTCCTGCATCGAAACTCAAATTGCTTTGCCCAGAAACCTTCACAAGCTCAATACAAACATTAATACAGTATCAAAATTAATTTATATCTCATGTATGTATGAAAACGAAAAAAGAATAAATGTCCCAATGTTTGAATTCGGTTTGAGTGATTCATGATGCTTTTGATGCAAATAAGTATTGGGATTGCTTCTGGGATGTCCAAGCAATGTTTCTATGGTCTCAAATTACCTTTAAACGCCTTAGAAGCTTGAAACCGAATTTGAGTTTGTGCTTGAATTTTGAAGTATGAAACTTACCTTGAGGCTGTGCAAATTCGTGAATGGATGTTTGCATTATGATCAGTACTTATAGGAGACTCAATTAGGTCACAAAAATTGATTGATTGTGTGGAAGTTTGGATATTTGAAGATTGAAAAAGATTATGCCATGAAATTCAAATATTGTCTCATGAAAGCTTGCTATTTTTGGATAAATCACATGATTTCTTTCTCTTTCAACTTCAATCAATATTGATGAGATTCTAGAAGCTCAATCTTCGTCCAAAAATATATTTTCATATTTTATATTTATTTAAAATGATTTTTTATGAATTAAATCAAAATAAATAAAAATAAAATAATAAAAATTATTATTTTTAATCAATTGGGTCGTGCATGATGATATGGTATGGATTGGATCACAATTTAGCAAGCCCATTTGGAAAGAATTGGTTCTAGACCCCCATTTTCATCATAAACCATCACAAAATTTCCCAACTTTGCAAGGGCATATCTCCCTCAATTTTAAAGGTATGAGGGTGTTCTTGGACATTTTGGAAAGCTTGAAGAGTCCTCTAAACAACCCCATTGGTTTCAGGTCCATATCATTTACCAATCTCAAGTTATGCCCTTTTGAAGTTGTTGACTTTTTGTTGACTTTTGAAATGACCTATAATGTCTTAGCTCATATCTTCCAAATGAAGCATTTTTGGGCTTAACTTGCAAGATCAAAGTTGTAGAGAATTCAATTTACTTCAAAATGAGCTTTGAGTGGAGACTTGGTGATGAAGTATGTGAAAGTTATGACTGGTCAAAGTTCAGTTGACTTTTACTAAGGAAACCCTAATTTAGAAACTCCTGATTATTGATGATCTGGAATCTCCTTGATGAATCATGATCAACCCTTGATCAAATGATGAATTTTACTTCATATACTTGATGTTGGCAAAAAATCATGAAGTTTGACTTTGGTTTGACCACAGTTGACCTCAGTTTGACTTTTTAACTGCATTGACTGATTTTGACTTATCTGATCATCTGACTGAGCAAACTTTTGAGAAAAGTCTTGAAACTTGTCATGGGGGTTCTTATACACATATAAGATGTTATGAAGCTCACTTGAAGTCTTGGAAGTCCATTTAGCCTGATTAAAGTCAAAACCCTAGTTTTGGATGCACTGCTTAGGAGGTGCATTGTCTGAGGGAATTGTCAACTCTTCTGACCAATTGTGAACCTTGTGAACCTTGTGAACCATCATAAAATGTCTTGTGAACCTCATGGGAGGTATTGTGAAGCTTGTGAACCTTGTGAACCTCATAAAGTAGCTTGTAGACTTCATGATCCTCAGGAGAGCTTTGTAATCATTGTGAATCTTGTGAACCTTGTGAACCTTCAAGAAGTGACTTGTAGACTTCATGAACTTCAGGAAAGGTCTTGAAAATGTTGAGAAACTTGTGAACCTTGTGAACCTTCAAGAAGTGACTTGTAGACTTCATGAACCTCAAGAAAGGTATTGAAAGCATTGTGGAACTTGTGAACCTTGTGAACCTTCAAGAAGTAACTTGTGGACTTCATGAACCTCATGAAAGGTCTTGTAAATGTTGAGAAGCTTGTGAACCTTGTGAACCTTCAAGAAGTGACTTGTAGACTTCATGAACCTCATGAAAGGTTATATAAGCATTGAGAAACTTGTGAACCTTGTGAACCTTCTTAGCACACAAAATCTTGTATTGTGAGGGCAAATTTTGGGGTGCAACAATTGGCAGACGCATTAGCTACGATGTCATCTATGTTCAGAATCAGTTGGGATAATGAAGCTCCTAAAATTATTATTGATCAATTAGATGAACATGCATACTGTTATAAGGTTGATACTGAGGGAACAAAAGAAAAACCATGGTTCCATGAAGTAAAAAGACATCTTGAAGCTCAGAAATATCCTGAAGGGGCATCTATCAATGACAAGAAGTTTCTAAGGAGATTTTCTGCCAAGTTTTTCCTGAGTAATGGAATTTTGTACAAGCGCAATCACAATTTGACTTTGCTTCGCTGTGTGGACAAGAGTGAAGCAAGAGAGATTATATAAGACATGCATGATGGGATCTTTGGTACTCACCATAGAAGGCATACGATGGCTACGAAAATTTTGAGAGCAGGTTACTACTGGTCTACCATGGAAGCTTATTGCTATCAGCACTCCAAAACTTGTCATAAGTGCCAGATCTATGCTGATAAAGTACACGTGCCTCCAGTTCTGTTGAATGTTCTAACTTTTCATTGGCCTTTTGTCATGTGGGGAATTGATATGATTGGTAAGATCAAACCTACCGCTTCCAATGGACATCGTTTCATTCTTGTTGCTATTGATTACTTTACGAAGTGGGTAGAGGCAACCTCGTTTGCTTCTATTATCAAGAATGTCGTGGCTCGATTCATCAAGCATAATCTTATATGTCGATATGGAATCCCTGAAAGGATTATCACATACAATGGTACTAATCTGAACAACACAATGATTACTGAACTATGTACGCAGTTCAAGATTAAGCATCATAATTCTTCTCCATATCGACCAAAGATGAATGACGCAGTGGAAGCCGCCAACAAGAATATCAAGAAGATCTTGCAGAAGATGACAATAACATACAAATATTGGAATGAGATGTTACCATTTGCTCTTCATGGTTATCGCACCACAGTACGTACCTCAACTGGGGTAACCCCATTCTCTCTTATCTATGGTATGGAAGCAGTATTACCCGTTGAAGTCCATATTTCCTTCCTTAAGAATTATGAAAGATTGGTCGTGAATTCCTGAGTCTAACAGTTACTAACTGCATGTGCATGGTCTATCACGTAGTAATAAAAGATATCGATCCCACAGAGACTCGATAATCAACCTAGTGCAATCGGGTGTTGCTATGTTTAGCTAAGGCGAGCGATGCTTTGGATTTTAAAGGGTTAAGAATTAACTAAATTAAATTAATGATATAAATTATCGGTACGTAATTTATTTCGCCTTCGTGAATTCAATAGAGGGTCGGCTTGTTAAGATTTATTAAGTTATCACTCTGTAGAAAATCTCAGTCTAAAAGTCCTCGACTCACACTCTCGTGGTCTTGCCTAATACTATACTCCTAAGTTAAATTGAGCGCTCTCGCTGTGTCAATTCAAGTTAGAAATGTTTTTTGCAAACCTAAAGATTCTAATTGGTTTCAAAGCGCTTTCGCTGTGTTTAAAACTAATGCCCGATTTCAACTATCCGATTATGATCTCACACTCCTGTGGTCTTAATCCTAATCTTTTACACTCTCTTACTCTCGTAACGAAAGTTAATTAAAACAAGAAATCGAAACCAGATTATAACTTAATTTAAGGTTTAAGCCTAATTCTATCGAATTCGTTCAGGTTTATACAGTTACATACCGATTAACGGTTTAAGATGACATATTAAATAAAGAAAGGTAGAAGGGGAAGAAATGCATAATATAAATAAATGCGATAATAAATAAATGAATAAGCATTAAATTCGGAAACCTGGTTGCAATATTCTTGATCAACCAAACTTCGAAACTTGAAATGAAAGCAATAATGTAGTGGCTAGAAACAATAAAAGTGGTGATAGTTTCCTAATGGCGGAAACTATCACTAATATTCGGTAAAGGAAATAAAAATAAATGTAATACTGAAAAATAAAGGCGAACTTTGAAGAATACAAACGGCAGAAATTGGATGTCAAACAAAACTCTCTTTTTCAAATGGAAGAGAACTCTATTTATAGGCATTGAGGTAGGGTTTGTTGAGGAATAATAGGCTTGGAGTTCCATTGGGCTTGTGACTGAGTTGTAGAGACTGAGTGAACTAGGGTGAGGAAATTTCTCCGCTTAATCGAAAGAATCTCTCTCACTTTAGACTTCTGTTTCGTTTGTTACGACTTTTATGTTGCTGCAATATTAAGTTGAAACGAACGTCTGGTATTTGAGATGGGTAACTAACAATGAGACGACCAACTCAACTCCAAGTTGGGCGTCTGAGGAATGAGACGATCGTCTGAACAATGAGACGGTCGTTTGACAATAAAAATGCAGAAATGCATTTTTTCTGTTGTTTTCCTTATGTATTGCCTTGGTTTCTTGTCTTAAAAGCTTCCTTTTGTATTCTTGCCTCCAAATGACGTGTCTGATCAAATGTCTGCAAAATAAACACAATTCACGCGTAATATCGTCCAAAACAGATAAATAAACATATTAAATAATCGGAAATCTCATTAAATAATCGATATGAATTCGAGTTGTCAAATTCCCCCAAACTTGAATCTTTGCTTGTCCTCAAGCAAACAATCAAACATGGTTTTTAATAGAATACCTCTACATGCAGACACGAAACATAACACCTATTCGTATGTGGTCGTGCGACTTTATGTTAAAATAACCGATATTAACTCAAACACTAAAAAATACACTAATGACACTAGAAATGAATAACGTTCTTAAACCCCCCCCTTACAAACCAATCTGAATCATGCTGTTATAACTCAGCCTGGTGCTCTTACATCTATTTCACCCGGTTTCATTCTGACGCAATCACATTAAGCCCTTTACCTTTGCACGCACATAGTGAAATAGCCTGTTAGTGAATTTGATCCTTCTTTTCAAACGGGGTATGGTACACAAGTGAGGTAACCCTTTATCAAACTGAGTGTAAGTCATGGGGGATCGAACAATAATTCACCCTACTGAGTTCAGAACCAGATTCCTCTGAACCGAAGACATCAATCTTTTTGCTTTGCCTTTCGTGCAACTTGATTATTTTACCAATGGCTTGCATAATCTTGATATTTGTATTTTTCTTCCTTTTTTTGGCATTTTTGCGACCAATCACTTATTTGCATCGACTTTCCACGTAGCTTGTACTTCAGGCAGTGCTGACTGCTAATATAAACTACTCTGGGGCTAATTTAGACTTAAAGCTTAGACTTTGGTATAATAGTTATCCAAATCGATATTGCTTCTAAGGGTTCAAGGTATCAAGACTGTATAAGTTTTGTTAAGTCTTTCTCAGTTTCTCCAACTGTGCCTATTAACCTATATACTTGAAGGGTATGTTAAATGAAAACATTGTAAAGGAATAATTTTTTTTTGGTAATGCTAAAAGTACTGGAGAGAATTTTGAAACTAAATACTTTGATTGATTTAATTAGGTTTCGTAATATGAAATGGAAAATCTAATACCTTCTCCCAAAGACTCGGTATACCCTCAAGATGGATATATTCATGCAGCGCCTGAACTTGACTTGTTAGCCCTCCCAAAGCCTCATGGTTGGCAGCTATCAGCTTTCTAAGCTCTGTCCGAGTCAACTCCATCCTTGTCATCCTTTGTGACAAATTCTCATATTGCTTATGTTGCACCTTTTGGTTATGTATTATGGTCGCCATAATGTCATCCATAGACGCAGGTTGTTGATTCCTTTTCTGGTGTCTAGTGGATGTGTTGGTGCTAGCGAACTCAACGGCTCTCTGCTCAGCTCTCTCCTCATCATCCAAAACCCGTTGGAATTCATCTACTTCGGCGTCTCGTTAAGCTTCCTGTGCAGCCGCACCTGGTGAAGGAGCTCGGAGGTCGAAGTGCCAATTGGCTCGGATTCTCACATCCGTCCTGGTATGACAGGGCAGGATGATGCTTCTGATGATCTTCCCATTTACGACCAGGTTGTGTCTGTCATCCTTCCTTTCACTGATCAGATGACTGGACATGCAGAACTCCTTGTCAAGGTATATGGCAGGTGCTTCATACAGCTGGTTCAGGTTTTCCTCCAAACCCAATTTAGGTGTAATATCAGTAATCATACCGCCAAAACAGAAGGGTGATTTCCCTCTTTTACGGATATACTTGATGTTGTTGAAGATGAAGGCGACGAGGTTTACCCGCATATCGAAGAATGCATAGTAAATAAAGAATAACTCCCTTTGATTTACTTTATGGTTGTTGGCTCTCCCGAAGATGACACTGGACACAACCCTTTGAAATTATCAGATGGTGGGGTTTTGAATATGTGTTGCATACAACTCCTCCCATCCATCTTCTCTCTCTCTCTCTCTCTCTCTCTCTCTCTCTCTCTCTCTCTCTCTCCAGACAATTCCTCCCACAGATCAAAAGCGTTGATCTTCCAGTCTCCTCCTTTCTGAATGGTTAGGTGAATGCCTTGACCATGCGGGAACCCAAAACACTCGCTAAATTGATATTGAGTGATAGATAATTCCCTTGCGAACATACAGAAGGTGATGTTCCCCGTCAGGAATTTCGTTTCACCTCTAGGCATGTGATACTAAAAAGAGCTTAGGAACTCCAACACAAGTGGGGCGTAGGTATGCCAGTTGCTTCGATAAAGCGCCGTGAGATTAGTCCTTTCCATCATGTAGTTAACGCTATCGAGGAGACCCAAACGAGTTAGGCACTCCTCATTAGTGTAACAGCCCGGGCCCCTCGCAAGGCAATCCCGGCACTGCCACCTCACGATCTTCTCTACTCCCCTCACTAGTAGAGTTTTTGCCTTCCGTGGGAATCGAACCCTGTACCCTGGGGTTCAAGTACATGTTCATTCCATTCCCACTACCAATTGAGCTACTAGCTCAAGTGGTAGTGGGAATGGAATGAACATGTACTTGAACCCCGGGGTACAGGGTTCGATTCCCACGGAAGGCAAAAACTCTACTAGTGAGGGGGTAGAGAAGATCGTGAGGTGGCAGTGCCGGGATTGCCTTGCGAGGGGCCCGGGCTGTTACAATTAACGTAACAGGCGACGTTTACCCGTCTCTCACGGAACTCCTGAAAGTGTGCCCGTTGGAGAATTCTGGCATCTCCTTCTCTTGAAACGAGGATTGTTGCTATTGGCTCAACCATTTTTAGAAGGGTGTAGAAAAAATGAAGATGTAAATGGTAAGCTGGTTTGATGGAAATTTGAGAAAGGGGTGACTGGTGCGGAAAGAAAATGTTGCTGCTAACAAAATAATGAAACAGAGTATGAATGAATGAGAAAAATTAGTTGTTGGAAATGGTTTGTGTGAGAATGAATTAGGAATGGGTGGTATAAATAGGGAAAGAAATCATAGTCGTTGGGAGAGGGGTTGCAACGGTCCTGATGAACGTTGCAATTAGAACATTGTGAAGGTTGGGAATTGAGACGGTCGTCTGGCCCTTGTGACGATCGTCACAAGATTGAGACGGTCGTCACAAGCTTGAGACGGTCGTCTCAAAACTCAGACAGTCGTCTGGCTTGAAAATTCCAATTTCTTTTAATAAAGGCATACCTACTCCTTCTGTTTTGTACTAAAACATACGTAGTGCATCTGTAACTTATTGCATGCAACTGGTATATGTAGCAGGTAACATAATAAATCAAATGACAGACATGCTTTTTATACAAGTACTGAAAATAATGTTTTTCTAGCAGTAGGTAAATAATAAGGTTCAACATCATATCAACTAGCAGTGCAATATAAACTTATCAAACTGATATACTTTTAACACACATAACACATGGTCTTTTTATGGCTAGGTTTTAGAATGTTTCTCAACTTCATTAGCAATCAAAATTTAAAGCACTAACAGATCAAGATAAAACCAAAGTACTTTATTAAAACTTAGCAAAATGCAAGAGGAATGATTCAAAATAAGTTGAAAATTAAAAATTGACTTAAAATAAAAAAATTGACTAAACTTAAAATGATAAAAAATGCGAGAAATTCTAATTAAAGTGTTGATGAAAATCAGCCACGACTTTTGCGGATTGAATCAACTGCATCCCTCAAATACTCAAACTGATCCATTGCCATATATTTTAAAGTGATAATATCGATGCGTAAGTCGCAGATGTCGTATTGCATGGTTTAAATTTCAGTTTGTAGACTTTCTAAAGTAAGTTTGGGCTTTGTTGGAATTGGTGTAGGTTTCTTAGGTTTAAGTTCTTCTTCCAATTTAGGTTTCGCTATTTCTTTAATCATATCCTACGAATCATAACAATTTGATGGAGTCTTAGGATCTATATCAACTTCAGACCAAACATCACCTGGTTCATTAATCGGTTCATCCAAATCAAATAACCAGTTTTCCCTCTTATGCATACTAGTGCACTCATGGTCAGGTAATACTAAATGTGGCACAACTTCGCCATTGATTAGGAGCGTGAAATGGTCAGGTCCGCTGTCATATAACATTGCTCTCTCAAAACAGAAGGTGATATGCATAGGCCTAAACTCTCCAAGTGGGGTAATCTTAGCAAGACGGGGTTTAAATCCCATTGCTTCAGCAATCTTAGTAACTAATCCACCTATCATAATTTGACGGTGATCACTCTGAATAATTTTGCAAAAGTTGGCAAACGTAAAGGTTACTGCATTAACTTCCCTGGAGGTGAAAGCACAATACATGATAAACAATTCATCTCTTGAAACGATGTTATCACTTTCAGCTTTTCCGAACAGTGTGTAAGTTAGGATCATATGAAAATACCTAATAGTTGGGTTATGTATTTCAGTGGACAGCCTATGGAATTGGTCATGATCAGGTCTTCATGAGATACTACTCCAAAAATTATCTAACTCACCATATGCAAACAAATTTTCATGTGCTTCTGAGAAAAAAGTAGGGCCATCTGGGAAGCCTAAAAGGTTAGCCATCTCATGGATGTTAAACTCACAAGGGTATCCAAATAGTCTAAATGTTATCTTTCCTCTGGTCAAGCATTTTGCACAGTTAGGGTGGTAAACCAATGAACTCAGGAATTCTAAAGTTAGCTTATAATAGGTTCTATGTTTCCTGAGTGCAAATTCGTGCGAACCTAGCTGGCTAAACAGGTAATCAATGCTAGCACATATGCCTAAAGCTTTCATGGTAGGTCCATGGGAAAATATGGTCAAGGCCATAGGTCGTAGGGATAAAGCTTCATAATGGCGCCTCTGGACGCCATCTCTAAATTCCACAATCAGCTTGGATGTCATGATCAGAGTCAGTGAAAAACAGAGAAAGATGAGTAGAAGGTAGAAAACTTTAAAATCTTGGAATCACACAGTAAAACAAATCACAAATAAATCAGTGAATTTAAAACATTGAAAAATCAAAATTTTGAAAAACTAAATAAAATGCAAATTTTAAAGTAAATTTTTTTAGAAATTAAAACATGGGTTGCCTCCCACTAAGCATTTCATTAATGTCGGGGCTCGACACAGCTTAAGGGAAACTAATTTTCCAGTTTCAGACCCATTGAATATTCTTTGTCTTCTATGAAATTGTAATGTTTAAGGTGTTGTCCATTTACTATAAACGGTGCACTCGACCTACCCTTAATTTCAATAGCACCAATACTTAAAACTTTAGTTATTTCGAAAGGTCCGGACCATCTAGATCATAATTTTCCTGGGAACAACCTAAGTCTAGAATTGAATAACAGAATGACATCTCCCACACTGAATTATTTCCTAGAAATTCTCCTGTCATGCCATTTCTTGGTTCTCTCCTTATAATTACGGGCGTTCTCGTAAGCGTCTAGTCTTAGTTCCTCTAATTCATGTAAGTCTAAAATGCATTTCTCAACTGCGTTAATGTAGTTAAAGTTAAGGGTTTTAATCGCAAAATAGGCTTTATGCTCTAATTCTACTGACAAGTGGCAAGATTTTTCGTAGAGTAATTTGAATGGTATGGTTCTGATGGGTATCTTAAAAGCTATTCTATAGGCCCATAAAGCTTCAGGTAATTTAATAGACCAATCTTTCCTCGATGTAGCTACAATGTTTTCTAGAATTTGTTTTATTTCTCTATTTGAAACTTCTACTTGTCCACTAGTTTGTGGATGGTAAGGTGTAGCTATTCGATGTCTTACTCCATATTTTAATAAGAGTTTATCAAATATTCTAGATATGAAATGAGAGCCTTTGTCACATATGACGAGTCTTGGCACACCGAATCTTGGGAAGGTAATGTTTTTAAAAAGCTTTATGACTACTCGAGTCTCATTTGTTGGGAAAGCTATAGCTTCTATCCATTTTGAAATGTAACCGACAGATACGAGTATATATTTATTTCCAAAAGAAGATGGGAATGGTCCCAAAAAATCAATTCCCCAAACATCGAAAACTTCTACTTCAAGAATGCCTTTTTGGGGCATCTCATCGCGCCTCGAGATGTTACCAGTGTGTTGGCATCGGTCGCAATTCAGAATGGCGAGGTGAATATCTTTCCAAAGAGTGGGGCCAGAATAGGCCTGATTGAAGGATCTTCACACAAGTATTAGAAGTACTTGCATGTCCACAGTAAGGAGAAAAGTGACAATGGGAAATTATGTTTTTTATTTCTTCATCTGGGATGCATCAACGGTAAATACTATCAGATCCTCGCTTGAAAAGAAAAAAGATTCATCCCAGTAATACTGTTTTAAATCATGGAAGAACTTCTTCTTTTGCTGGTAAGTAAGATTTGGCGGAAGTACTCTGACAGCTAAATAGTTGACCATGGCAAAGTGGTTTATGCATAAACTTCTTCCATTGTTTCTTCTTTGTCTTGTTCTTCTAGAGAAGATATCTCTTGTTCTAATTTGGTTATAAGACGTTCATCAGGGAAATCATCATTTATTGGTATTAGGTCAGGTTTAATTCCTTCCATAAGTGATAAGTGGTCTGCTACTTGTTGAACCCCAAAATTTGCCCTCACCTAGACAAGACATTATGTACTAAGGTGTCCCAAGAGGTTCACAAGGTTCACAAGGTATCTCAAGAGGTTCACAAGATTCACAATTAGTCAGAAAGTTTGACAATTCCCTCAGACAAAGCATCTTCCTAAGCAATGCACCCTAAACTAGGGTTTTGGATTTCATCAAGCTAAATGGACTTCCAAGGCCTCAAGTAAGCTTCATAGCATCCTATATGTCTTCAAGAATCCCTATGTCAAGTTTCAAGGCTTTCCCAAAAGGTTTGCTCAATCAGATGATCAGATATGAAAAAATCAGTCAAAGTGGTTAAAAAGTCAAACTAAGGTCAATTGTGGTCAAACCAAAGTCAAACTTCATGATTTTTTTGCTAACATCAAGTATATGAAGTAAAATTCATCATTTGATCGAGGGTTGATCATGATTCATCAAGGAGATTTCAGATCATCAAGAATCAGGAGTTTCTAAATTAGGGTTTTCATAGGAAAAGCCAACTGAACTTGACCAGCCATAACTTTCACATGCTTCATAAATTTTTTCCATCCAAATCTCATTTTGAAGGAAATTGAATTCTCTACAACTTTGTGTCTCACAAGCCAAGACCAAAAAAGCTTCATTTGGAAGGTATGAGCCAAGACATTATAGGTCATTTTAAAAGTCAACAAAAAGTCAACATCTTCCAAAGGGCATAATTTGAAAATGGTAAAGGATATGGACATGAGACCAAAGAGGTTGGTTAGAGGACTCTCTAAGATTTCCAAAATGTCAAAAAACACCTTCAAGGCCTTAAAGTTGAGGGATTTTTGCCTTTGCAAAGTTGGGAAAATTTTGAGAAGTATATTGAGCAAATGGGCTCTTAGAATCAATTGTTTCCAAATGGGCCTACCATTGTGTAATCCAATCCTTGTGATATCATCCCACACGACCCAATGACAAGCAATTCTGATTTTTTATATTTTATTTGATATTTATTTGAATTTTATTCATTTTAAATCAAATTAAATCAAAATAAAATCTAAAAATCAATATTTGGACATGATTCTTCTTCTAGAAAGTCATCAATGCTGTTTAACATGATTGGATCTTGTGCAAATTCATGCTAGACCAGATTGATATACAAATATTTGATTTTTTCATATTTTTTGATCATGACATTCCTTCACACTCAAGGCATTCAAAAAGCCCACAAATCCACAAACTCTTGACCTAATTTGGATCACCATATATACACAAACCTATTACAAGTACAAGGGACGATTTTTCCAGCCTCCAAGAACATCATTCAACCTTCAACTTTTCAACGAAAAAGTCACATTCGGATTTTTGATTGCAGGTCATATCAAGAAGTTTTGAAGGTTGCAATACTTTCTGGATGTTTATTGAACCTATTTGCATCATTATCATCATCTAAAACATCACCATATGCCCTAACCGAATCGTTTTTATTCAAGAATAATATCTTTTTCGATTTCATATTTTGATGCATTGTTAATTGATTCTAATGATTGGTTTGTGTTTGTAGTGACCTTAGGATACTTTCTGGACAATTAGATTGAAGGTTCATGACCTGAATCGTAAACTGCCATTGGTAGGGTTAGAGCTCTCAAATTGGGGACTCACGATTTACCTAATATAAATGAATAATGAGACAATGGTTGGACTGTATACATTGCAAGGATTATGTCTGCGTGTTTAATTTGATGAAATTTTGCATATTATGAAGGATACGAATTTTGCAGGTTCTTAAAATTAGAAATTTGCAGGAATGGTTGTAAGTAAACTCGCAGGTATTTGCGCAGGTAAGAGGAAGAAGATGAAGTTCTTGGCGCCATCTGGGAATTCAAATATTTGACTTAATATTTTATTGAATTGTTTCTATATTATTTCAACAAATGTTGCTTGGCCCAGTGGTGATGGCGTGCGTGTGTGATGGCTATAACCTGTGTTCGATCCTTGGTGACACCCTATTTTGTTCAATTTTTCTATTATTCAACTAACTTAATATATATAATCATTGTTTGTTGTTCAATTTGCAGACGCGCCCCATGTGGCTCAGTTGGTTGAAGTGTTTGGTTGTTGTTGTGATGGTCATGAGTTCGAATCTGGCCGCAGGCCATTTTGTTTAAATTTCATTTGTTTTTGCAGGTTTACAATATGATGAATGTGTTGCACCTGGATGACACCAGCGCGTGCTGGCTCAGCTGGTTTTGTATGTTGTTGTTGAGGTAAAGGACCTGGGTTCAAATCCCAGGTCCTATCTTTTTAGGTCTTTTTTCATGTTTTTTTTTCTTATTTTTGCTATTTTCTTATTTTTGATTTAAATTAATATAATTAAAATAATTTCTAAATTAATAACCAATAATATTTTCATAAAAACTTTATATTTTCTAAAATTCATATTTATTTTCTTAATGTTAATTATTTGTATTAATTTTATAATATTTTTGTATATAGTTATTATATATATTTTTTGTAAATAAATAAATAATGTATTTTAATTATAATTAAAAACCTTAATTTTCTTAATTTAAATACTAACCCTAATTTTTCTTCTAACTCTAAAAATTAACTTTTTTTTTCTAAACCTTAATTATTAATCTTAATTTTTATTAATATGTAAATAATTTATTATTTTGTTTATTATCATTAAATTTATTATATTTTTTTAATTAACCTTTAAAAATTTCTAATATTTGTTTAACCTAAAAATAATTTTTCTTTTAAATTTTTATTCTCTTCATTTATTATTCTAACCATTATTTTCATTATTATTTTATTATTGCTAATATTTTGTGATTTATTTATTATTCTTATTATATTTATTATTATCATTATTATTTTTATTATTATGTAACTGCTAAAGCCATGTAATATTTGTAGGTTTACTTTATATCTTTATTTTATTTTGTAATTATTTTATTGTATGGTTAGTAACCTTAGGGTGTGTATAACCTACATGTAATTAAAAATAAAATTAGATAATTAATTAAATAAGATAAATACCTGAATATAAACACTCACACACATAAGTCGATCTTTGATCGCCATCTTGCACTTCCTAGGGTATCTCTCTCAGTTGCCTTAAATATGGTCAAGTCCCTCGAATATAGAGGTGTCTTAAGCAAAGTCCCTTCACGTATAAATCATCAAGTCCCTACAGATTTAAAAGATCAAGTCCCTTCGAGGTTTCCTACGGAATTATGATCTTGTCCATTCGAATAAATGGTGATAGTCCCTATGAATTGCTAAAGACACCCCTTAAGTTTCCTTATATGACCATACGATGACCCTGTGTTTGTCCCTTAAACATCCAAGGTAATGACTACCTATTCCTTAATAATAGGGATAGTCTTACCATTGAAAGAACATACGAGAACATGAAAGACTTAACCTAGGGTAGGTACCTCATAGTTACTTGCTCACGCTTTTCAAAATTACTTTTACACCTCACAATTTCTAAACTAGGCTTTGTATACACCCATACGAGGGTCATTACCAAGTACTTAAAGAAACTTTTCTAATCACACACTACACTCTTCCAAAACAATTTAAGTGAGCTAAGTAACTAAGAGCCCATGGATAACCATGGATATAAAGGGTGCTAACACCTTCCCTTTGTATAACCTACCCCCCGAACCCAAGTCTTTTAAAAATAGGTCTTTCCTGTTCTTTTATATCCTTTCCTTTTGGATAAAATAAAAGTCGGTGGCGACTCTTGCTATCCGCAACATGATTAAAAATTCAGTTCTCCTACCGTGTTACACTACTACATTATCAGTTCCATTCTTATCCTTGATTTCTAAGTCAAACTCTTGTAGCAATATGACCCATCTTAGTAATTTGGGTTTTGCATCCTTTTTACTTAGAAGGTATCTGATGGCTGCGTGATCGGTATAAATGACGATTTTGGTTCCTACTAGGTAAGAACGAAATTTATCAAGCGTGAATACTATGGCTACGAGTTCTTTTTCTGTTGTGGCGTAATTCATCTGAGCAGGGTCTAATGTTCTACTTGCGTAATATATTGCGTGGAGTTTCTTATCTTTTCTTTGGCTTAAGACTACGCCTACAATGTAATCACTTGCATCACACATAATCTCGAATGGTAGCGCCCAATCTGTTGGTTGCATGATGGGTGCAGTAACAAAAGTTGTTTTGAGTGTTTCAAAAGCTTTTAAACAGTCTTCGTCAAAGATAAACTCAGCGTATTTCATTAATAAACTTGTCAACGACTTAGTGATTTTAGAGAAGTCCTTAATGAATCGTCGGTAAAAACCAGCGTGTCCTAGGAAACTTCTTATGTCTTTCACGGTTTTAGGAGGTTGAAGGTCTTTTATCACTTCTATATTTGCTTTATCTACCTCGATGCCTCTTTTGGATATCACATGTCCTAAAACAATTCCTTGTCTGACCATAAAGTGGCACTTTTCCCAATTTAATACAAGGTTTATTTTTACGCACCTCTCGAGTACCATTTCTAGGTTAGATAAACATCCTTCAAAACTTTGTCCGCATACGGAGAAATAATCCATAAACACTTCCATGATATCATCTATGAAATTTGCAAAGATCGCCATCATGCATCTTTGAAATGTCGTTGGGGCGTTAGATAAACCAAATGACACACATCGATAAGCAAATGTTCCGAAGGAACATGTGAATATTGTCTTTTCTTGGTCATCAGGGTGAATATGTAATTGGAAAAATCCTGAGTAACCATCCAGGTAGCAAAAATAGGAATGTTTGGTTAATCTTTCTAACATTTGATCGATGAAGGTTAAAGGAAAATTATCTTCCGGGTAGCTTTGTTCAATTTTTGGTAATCGATACACATTCTACTCCCCGTTAATACTCTTTGTGTTATATATTTGCCTTTGGCGTTCTTGGTGACTGTAATACCTCCCTTCTTTGGTACGACATGCACTGGGCTGACCCACTGACTGCCGGATATTGGATATATAATCCCGACGTCTAACAACTTCTTTACTTCATCCTTGACTATAGTACTTAATATCAGATTAATTCTTCTCTGGGGATCTCTTGAGGTTTTACAATCTTCCTCTGGCATAATGCGGTGCATACATATCGAAGAGCTTATTCCTTTTAGATCAGATATGTTATAACCTAACGCGGTTGGGTATTTTCTTAGGACGTGTAAAAGTTTATCTGTTCGAGCTGTCCTAAGTCTGCGTTTACTATAACTGGTCTTTTAAGTTCCGAATCGAGAAATTCGTATCTAAGATTTTTAGGCAACATTTTGAGTTCAAGATCGGGTTTCTATGGGCATGGCATATGGTCAGGTGTAAGAGCTAAGCTTTCATTTAGGCTTTCGTCTTTATAAGGTTCTTTCCAATTATCGTCTTCGAATATTAAAGGAGATGGGATCATCATTATGTCAGAATAGGTAATCTCTTCTTTTTCCATTTCTCATCTACATTCGTCAATGACGTCAATGAAATACCAGGTATCGTTTATGGCTGGAGCTTGGAGAAATTGGGTTAGAATGAATTCGACTTTTTCTTCTCCTACTTCGAATGTCAATCTGCCTTTCTTTACATCTATAATTGCTCTTCCCGTGGCTAAGAATGATCTTCCTAGTATGATATGGGTCTTAGTATCTTCTTTGATGTACATGATTATGAAATCAGTTGGGATGTAGAATTGGCCTATTCGTACAAGAAAGTTCTCTAAAATACCAACCAGGAATTTGACCGAGCAATCGACTATTTGAACTGACATCTAGGTCGGTCTAAGTTGTCACATATTGTGTTTCTTACAAATTGGTAACGACATAACGCTTATATTGAATCCTAGGTCGCATATAGATTTGTCTATAAGGAACTTTCCTAGTACATAAGGAATAGAAAAACTTCATGGATCCTTCAGTTTAGGTGGCATATTATTTTGGATAATAGCACTACACTCAGCAGTAAGTGTAATTGTTTCGTTTTCTTCGATTTTTTTCTTGTTAGATAAGATCTCCTTCAGAAATTTAGCATACGAAGGCATATGAGTAATAGCTTATGTAAAGGGTATGGTAATATTTTATTGTTTTAGAAGCTCTACGAATTTCTTAAATTGTGCCATCGTTTTAGAATTTGTTAACCGTTGGGGGTACGAAATTGGTGGTTTATATGGTGGCGGAGGTACATAAGGTTTTTCCTTTTCCTCAACCCCTTGTTCGTTAGTTTCCTTTTCCTGTGGTTTATCGTTCTTCTCAGTTTATTTCTCAGGTTGTTGATGCATGGTTGGGTTTTAGGTTCTAGGATCAGCAGGTTCATCCAACTCTTTTCTACTCCTTAGTATAACTGCATTTACATGACCCTTTGGATTTGGTTGCGGTTGTCTAGGAAAAGTTCCAGCTGGAGTAGCAGTGGATGCCTATTGTTGGACTACTTGAGAAATTTGGGTTTCTAACATCTTATTATGAGTAGCTAAAACATCTACCTTTGTCACCAATTGCTTTATCTGTTCACTAGTATGGATGTTCTGATTTAGGAAATCCTTGTTCGTTTGAGCATGGGTAGAAATAAAGTTTTCCATCATCAGTTCGAGGTTCGACTTTCTAGGAACATTTGGATTGGGTGTAGCAGCTTTCTGATATCATGGTGGTGCAGTTGGTACTTGATTCGGTGCATACAAGGCGTTGTTATTCTTGTAAGAGAAATTTGGGTGATTCTTCCATCCTGGGTTGTAAGTGTTAGAATAAGGGTTTCCTTGAGCATAATTCACTTGATCTGTGGATAATCCGACAAGTAATTGACATTCAGGTGATGTGTGTCCTGGGATTCCACAAATCTCGCAATTTGGAGTTATGACAGCCACAGTGGCTGGTGGTGTTATGGTCAAGTTATCGATTTTCTGAACTATGGCATCCATCTTGGCATTTACGTGATCGAAACTGTTCACTTCATACATTCCTCCTTTAGTATATTTTTTCTCTACAGGCGTTCTTTCTCCTCCCCATTGGCAGTGGTTCTGAGCCATGTTTTCAATGAGGTTATAGGCTTCTTTGTAATGTTTATCCTTAAGAACGCCGCCCGCGGCAGCGTCTATCGTCATCCTAGTGTTGTATATAAGTCCATTATAGAAGGTTATGATGGTTACCCAATTTTCAAACCCATGGTGTGGACATAATCTTAACAGGTTCTTGTATCTTTCCCACACTTCATATAGTGATTCAGCATCTTTCTGTCGAAATCCGTTAATTTGAGCTCTCAGCATAACTTTTTTGCTTGGCGGGAAATAACGAGATAAGAAAACTTTCTTCAGTTCTGCCCATGTTGTGACAGAGTTGGCTAGTAACGATTGTAACCAGACCCACTCTCTATCTCTTAAAGAGAATGGATAAAGTCTTAGTCTAATTGTGTCTTGGGTTACATCATTCTCTTTCATAGTACCTGCATATTGTATGAACTTCATCAGGTGTTCATTCGGATCGTCTGTCGGATTTCCAGAAAACTGGTTCTGTTGTACAGCTTGCAGCAGTGATGGTTTGATTTCAAAATCGTTTTGGGTTATGGCTGGTGCGACAATACTGTTGTGTGGTTCTTGTTGACTTGGAGTTGCATAGGACTTGAGTGAACGTGGTGGTCCTCCATTTTCTTCGGCCATGATTGGTTCTTCAACTGGTTCCAGTATAATAATATCAGGAATAAGGGTTTCGTTTTATTCGGTTCGGTGTCTCGAACTTAAGAAACTTTCTACTTCGTCGATCAGGGGTTTTAAGTCTTCGCCTCGGGAGCGAGTATTGGGCATACAATCGAAAAAGGAAAGGTAATAATGTTACCTTAGCCTAGACGACGCAACAACATAATACACTATTGACTAAATCTAAGTCCCCGACAACGACACCAAAAACTTGGTCGCGACTTCTTGAGTCTAACGGTTATTAACTACAAGTGCACAACCTATCGTTTAGTAATAAAAGATATTGATCCCACAGAGACTTGATAATCAACCTAGGGATGTTGGGTTTTTCTATGTTTAGCTAAGGCAAGCGATGCTTTGGGTTTTAAAGGGTTAAGAATTAACTAAATTAATTAATGATATAAATTATCGGTACGTAATTGATTCCATACTTTGAAAAGGTCACTTTTGAACATATTCCACGAGAAGAGAATCAATTGGCAGATGCATTATCTACTATGTCATCTATGTTGATAATCAGTTGGGATAATGAAGCTCCTAAAATTACTATTGATTCATTAGATGAACCCACATACTGTTATGAGGTTGATACTGAGGGAACGGAAGAAAAACCCCTGTTCCACGAAGTAAAAAGATATCTCGAAGCTTAAGAATATCCTGAAGGGGCATCTATCAATGACAAGAAGTTTCTAAGGAGATTTTCTGCTAAGTTTTTCCTGAGTAATGGAATTTTGTACAAGCGCAATCACGATTTGACTTTGCTACGCTGTGTAGACAAGAAGGAAGTAAGAGAGATTATGGAAGACATGCATTATGGGATCTTTGGTACTCACTCTAGAGGGCATACGATGGCTATTTTGAGAGCAGGTTACTACTGGTCTACCATGGAAGGTGGTTTCTATCAGCACTCCAAAAATTGTCATAAGTGTCATATCTATGCTGATAAAGTACATGTGTCTCTAGTTTCATTGAATGTTCTAACTGCTCCTTGGCCTTTTGCCATGTGAGGCATTGATACGATTGGTGAGATCAAACCTACCGCTTCCAATGGACATCATTTCATTCTTGTTGCAATTGATTACTTTACGAAGTGGGTAGAGGCAGCCTCATTTTCTTTTATTACCAAGAATGTTATGGCTCGGTTCATCAAGCATAATATTATATGTCGATATGGCATCCTTGAAAGGATTATTACAGACAATGGTACTAATCTGAACAACACTATGATTACTGAACTCTGTACGTAGTTCAAGATTAAACATCACAATTCTTCTCTATATCGACCAAAGATGAATGACACAGTGGAAGCCGCCAACAAGAATATCAAGAAGATCTTGCAGAAGATGACAATAACATACATAGATTGGCACGAGATGTTACCATTTTATCTTCATGGTTATCGCACCACAATACGTACCTCAACTGGGGCAACCCCATTCTCGTTTGTCTATGGTATGGAAGCAGTATTTCCCCTTGAAACCCATATTCCTTCCTTAAGAATTATGAAAGATTGGTCGCGACTTCCTGAGTCTAACGGTTACTAACTGCAAGTGCATAGTCTATCACGTAGTAATAAAATATATTGATCCCACAGAGACTCGGTAATCAACCTAGTGATGTCGGGTGTTGCTATGTATAACTAAGGCGAGAGATGCTTTGGGTTTAAAAGGGTTCAGAGTTAACTAAATTAAATTAATGATATAAATTATCGGTACGTAATTGATTTCGCCTTCGCGAATTCAATAGAGGGTCGGCTTTATAAGGTTTATTAAGTTATTTCTCCGTAGAAACTCTCGGTCTAAAAGTCCTCGACTTACACTCTCGTGGTCTTGCCTAATACTATACTCCTAAGTTCATTTGAGCGCTCTAGCTGTATCAATTCAAGTTAGAAATACTTTTTGGAAACCTAAAGGTTCTAATTGGTTTTAAAGCGCTTTCGTTGTGTTTAAAACTAATGCCTGATTTCAGCTATCCGATTATGATCTCACACTCCCGTGGTCTTAATCCTAATCTTTTACACTCTCTTACTCTCGTAAAAAAAGTTAATTAAAATAAAATATTGAAACCAGATTATAACTTAATTTAAGGTTTTAGCCTAATTCTATCAAATTCGTTCCGGTTTATACAATTACATACCGATTAACGGTTTAAGCTGACATATTAAATAAAGAAAGGTAGAAGGGGGAGAAATGAATAATATAAATAAATACGATAATAAATAAATGAATAAGCATTAAATTTGGAAACCGTGTTGCAATATTCTTGATCAACCAAACTTTAAAACTTGAAACAAAAACAATAATGTAGTGGCTAGAAACAATAAAAGTGGTGATAGTTTCTTAATGGCGGCAACTATCACTAATGTTCAGTAAAGGAAATAAAAACAAATGTAATACTGAAAAATAAAGGCGAACTTCGAAGAATAAAAACGGAAGAAATTGGACGTCAAACGAAGCTATCTTTTTAAAATGGTAGAGAACTATATTTATAGGCATTGAGGTAGGGTTTGTTGAGGAATAATAGGCTTGGACTCCGATTGGGCTTGTGACTGAATTCTAGATACTGGGTGAACTAAGGTGAGGAAATTTCTCCGCTTGAATGAAAGAATCTCTCTCACTTTTGACTTCTGTTTCATTTGTTACGGATTTTATGTTCCTGCAATATTAAGTTGAAACGAACGTATGGTATTTGAGATGGGTAACTTAACAATGAGACGCCCAACTCAACTCCAAGTTGGGCGTCTGAGGAATGAGACGATCATCTGAATAATGAGACTGTCGTTTGACAGTAAAAATGCAGAAATGCGTTTTTTCTGTTGTTTTCCTTCTGTTTTGCTTTAATTTCTTGTCTTAAAAGCTTCCTTTTGCATTCTTGCCTCCAAATGACGTGACCGATCACATATCTGCAAAACAAACACAATTCACGCGTAATATCGTCCAAAACAGATAAGTAAACATATTAAATATCTGGAAATCATATTAAATAATCAATTTGAAAGTTGGAAATATTTTTATATGGGATATATTAACCCCCCCCCCCTTTAGATCTGCGCCATCATCTAACAAGTGATATCAGGAGCACCAGTTCATCTAGTGCTTCACATACAACTTTATAGAAAATGGATAACGATCCAATGGGGCTATAATAGAGCGCCTGTTTTCACCAGAGAAAAATATAGTCACTGGAAGGATTGTATACGTATTCATATCAACTTTGTTGATTGAAAGATATGGAAGGTTATTCAAGATTTTCCCATGCAAATAACTGTGACCAACTTGAATAATGTTGAAATACCTAAACCTGAAGCACAATGGGATGAAAAAGATGAAAAGAACCAAAGTTAGGATTGGAAGGCTAGATATATGATAATTGCCTCTTTGGCAGCTGATGGATATTATAGACTTTCACATTGTATTAGTGCTAAAGCTATGTGTGAAGCGTTACAGATTGCTCAAGAGGGAACTGATGATGTGAAACTAGCTAGAATTAATACTTTGCAACAAGAGATTGATCGTTTTCACATGAACCAAGGGAAAACCATTGGGAATTTGGAAAATTGATTTTCTCACCTATTAAATTGCTTAAATGCTTTTGATAAAACTACTCCTAATGATGTTGCTACTAACAAAATTCTAAGATGTCTTACTAGGGAATGGCTACCTAAAGTCACAACGATAAGGAAGCAAATGATATAAGAACCTTATACTTGACCAAGTTAATAGGCAAGTTACAAGAACATGAGCAAGGGCTATTAAATCTCAATGAGCATGAAGAGAGTGGAAAGAAAGAAAAGAATGAGAAATCCAAAGACAACGAGACGAAGAATAAGTATATTGCATTGAAGGCTTCTACTTCTAAATCATCCACCAAAGATGAATGTGAGAGTGAGTCAAATGACAAATACAATGAATCAAATGAAGATATGGGGTTATTTATAAGAAGATACAATAGATATCTTAGGAAGAATGAAATCTCTCATTCAGATAAACGTCTCGTCAATTATAGAAGGAAATCAAATCCCTCTAAGCAAGATCAAAGTAAAATTACCAAGTCAAAAGGGTCATGCTACAATTTCGGAAAGCCCAGACACTATAAACCGGAGTGTCCAATGTTGAAGAAGGACAAAGGTAAAGACAAATATCACAATAAGGGTGGCAAGGCAAGAAGATCTTATATCGCGTGGGAAAGCGATAGCGAAGTCTTAAGTAACGACAACTCAAGTAATGAAGAAGAGAAAGTAAATCTTTGTCTCATGGCTCATCAAAAGGGCAAAAAGAAAGTAAGACATGCTAAATATGATAATTTTGATAAATTGCCTTATTCTGATTTACTTAGTACTTTTAAAGTTCTCTACCAAGAAGCTAAAGAAGCTTTTAAACGCTTAGCCTCCAATAAACATATTTTTACACATTTAGAGAAAAAAGTTTCCGATTCTTAAAAATAATTGGAAGCTCTTAAGCATTCTATGGTGGAGCCAATTAAGAAAGACAAACAGGAATGGTTTAATTTTTATAGTTGTGAAACTTGTTGTATTTGGCAAAGAGATCAAAACTCTTCAAACCAAATTAGAAAAAGTATCACAACCAAAAATGACATTTGCTATTGATCGATCTAACTTTAAAAATTCCATGAATAATCCATACCAAAAATACACTTATGTGGTGAGAGATCAAATAAGCAAATATGTCACCAAACCAAACCTAACTTGTTTTTATTGTTGCAAGAGGGAACACAATATTGTCAAATGTCGTTTTAGGAGATTATTGGTTCCTAAAGGAATTTTCCAATGGTTTCCCAAATGCAACCAATGTTTCACTCACACACAAGTACCCTGTAAAAATTGGGTACCTATTTTCCTTATTTAAATTTGTAGGTGGAGTGTCTTAAGGCTACAGAGAGAAAATGGTTTCTCGATAGTGGATGCTCAAGGCATATGACGGGTGACATTTCCTTATTATATGACTTTGTGGATAAGAAGAAGGGATTTATAACCTATGGTGATAATAACAAGGGAGCTATACTCGACAAAGGTAGTGTAGGTAATCCATAATCTACACCTATCTCCAATGTACTTTTAGTTGAAGGTCTTAAACACAATCTTATTAGCATTAGCCAATTATGTGACAAAGGATATAAAGTCTCCTTTTCAAAAGAAGGTTGCATAATTGAACATAATGATAAAAATAATGACGTGTTTAAGAGCTTGAGGGTCAATAATGTATACATGCTTGACAAAAATGAAGTGTCCGTAAATGATCCTAAGTGTCTTGTCTCCAAGAGTGATGAATATTGGTTTTGGCATAGGCTCTTAAAACATGTCAACTTTGAATTGTTAAATAAGATAGTTTCAAATAATTTAGTATTTTGTCTACCCAATATTAAATTTACCAAAGATCATCTTTGTGATGCATGCCAAATGGGAAAGCAAACAAGGATCTCATTTAAATCCAAAAACGTTGTTTCAACATCTAGAACTCTTGAACTTACCCATATGGATTTATTTGGTCTATCTAGAATTAATAGTCTAGGTGGAAACTATTATGGGTTTGTTATTGTAGACGACTATTCAAGATTTTGTTGGACTATCTTTTTAGCTAGTAAAAGTGACACCTTTTTGGCATTTTAAAAGTTTGCTAAATTATCTCAAAATAAACTAAACACTAGTTTTGTTACAATCTGGAGTGATCATAGAGGTGAATTTGAAAACCATCTCTTTTAGGAATTTTGTGATAAACATGGAATTGATCATAATTTTCCGCTCCTAGAACTTCGCAACAAAATGGTATTGTGGAGCGGAAAAACCGTATTTTAGAGGAGCTTGGAGGAACTATGATCAATAACAATGGTCTTCCTAAATATTTTTGGGCTGATGCCATAAGTACGGCGTGTTATGTTTTGAATAGGGTGCTTATACGTTCTACTCTAAATAAAATAACCTATGAACTTTTAAAAGGTAGGAAGCCCAATGTTTCGCATCTCCATGTATTTGGTTATAAATGTTATGTGTTAAAGAAAGATAAATAAAATCTTGGAAAATTTGATTCAAAATCTAATGAAGGTATCTTTCTCGGATACTCTAATTCAAGCAAAGCATATAGAGTATACAACAAAACATTACATATCATAGTAGCATTTGTGCATGTATCCTTTGATGAATCTTATCCGAAAGTTGTCAGAAAAGGTAGTTGTGTTATTGGTGCAGGTGTTTCTGTTGCACCCCAAAATTTGCCCTCACAATACAAGACTTTGTGTTCTAAGAAGGTTCACAAGGTTCACAAGTTTCTCTACATTTACAAGACCTTTCTTGAAGTTCACAAGTCACTTCTTGAAGGTTCACAAGGTTCACAAGTTCTCCAACACTTGCAAGACCCTTCATGAGGTTCATGAAGTCCATAGGTTGCTTCTTGAAGGTTCACAAGGTTCACAAGCTTCTCAACATTTACAATACCTTCCATGAGGTTCATGAAGTCTATAAGTTACTTTATGAAGGTTCACAAGGTTCACAAGCTTCTCAACATTTACAATACCTTCCATGAGGTTCATGAAGTCTATAAGTTACTTTATGAAGGTTCACAAGGTTCACAAGCTTCTCAACATTTACAATACCTTCCAATGAGGTTCATGAAGTCCCTAGGTTGCTTCTTGAAGGTTCACAAGTCCCACAATGTTTACAAAGCTTCCCTGAGGATCATGAGGTCTACAAAGCCATTTCATGAGGTTCACAAGGTTCACAAGCTTCACAATACTTCCCATGAGTATCACAAGACATCTTATGAAGATTCACAAGGTTCACAAAGTTCACAATTGGTCAAAGAAGTTGACAATTCCCTCAGACAATGCACCTCCTAAGCAGTGCATCCAAAACTAGGGTTTTGACTTTAATCAGGCTAAATGGACTTCCAATACCTCAAGTGAGATTCATAACATCTTATATGTGTATAAGAACCCCCATGTCAAGTTTCAAGACTTTTCTCAAAAGTTTGCTCAGTCAGATGATCAGATAAGTCAAAATCAGTCAAAGCAGTTAAAAAGTCAAACTGAGGTCAACTGTGGTCAAACCAAAGTCAAACTTCATGATTTTTTGCCAACATCAAGTATATGAAGTAAAATTCATCATTTGATCAAGGATTGATCATGATTCATCAAGGAGATTTCAGATCATCAAGAATCAGGAGTTTCTAAATTAGGGTTTCCTCAGTAAAAGTCAACTGAACTTTGACCAGGCATAACTTTCACATACTTCATCACCAGGTCTCCATCCAAAGCTCATTTTGAAGGAAATTGAATTCTCTACAACTTTGATGTTGAAGGTTAAGCCCAAAAATGCTTCATTTTAAAGATATGATCTAAGACATTATAGGTCATTTCAAAAGTCAACAAAAAGTCAACAACTTCAAAAGGGCATAACTTGAGATTGGTAAATGATATGGACCTGAAACCAATGGGGTTGTTTAGAGGACTCTTCAAGCTTTCCAAAAAGTCCAAGAACACCCTCATACCCTTAAAATTGAGGGAGATGTGCCTTTGCAAAGTTAAGAAATTTTGTGATGGTTTATGTTGAAAAGGGAGGTTCAAAATCATTTCTTTTCAAATGGGCCATTCAATTTGTGACCCAATCCACTTCATAATGCCATGCACGAAATTTTCATGATATTTTCATATTTTTTATTTTATTTTATTAATTTATTATGATTTATTACATTTTAAATCATTTTAAATTTAAAAAAATATTAAATATGAAAAGATATTTTTGTGATTGGATCTAAAAAATCATAAAGTGTGATTGGAGTCAAAGGAGAAGGAAATCATATGAATCATCCCAAGATAGCAAGGTTTTATGATCAAATATTTGACTTTTACAACTTAATCTTTGTCAATCTTTTTTGGATCAATTTTTCACATAGCCCATCAATATTTCTGACCTAAATTCATCACACATATATACTTAACAAAAACCTAATGTAAAAACACGGATTGAGCAGCTTCAAGGTGAGTTTCAAAACACAAAAATTTGTCAAAAAAGTGAGAATCGGATTTCGAATTTGAGAGCTTTAGAAGGTAAATTAAGAACATAAACATGTTCTTTGATCATCCATGAAGCGAAATCATCCATCATACGCATACCATATGTCTCATGTTGAGCTACCCGAATCCATCTTTGCCTTGAATTTAAATTTTTCGATTCAATCAATATATGTAATATAAACTGTTTTTGATTGTTGATATGTGTTTATCTTGATCCATAGAACGTTTCTGGGCAATTGGATTGAAGGATGAGTGCTTGAAACGCAAACGGCCATAACTAGGGTTTTGACCTAAGTTTAGGGATTTCCAATTTAAGAGACTTAAATCAATTCTAAAAACATGGAATGACTCGTGTAAATGTCAGGATCATGTTGTTATGTTTAATTTTGGAAAATTGTATGGTTTTGTTGCTTGTTGACATTCGCAGGTCTTGCTGGGAATTGGTTTTCGCAGGAAATATCGTAGGTTAAATCGCAGGTAAATTCGAAGGTCTCAAGGTTGAAGATGAAGTCTGGCTGGCGCGAAAATTAATATTCAAATTTCGTTTTAAAATATAATTAATCTTTTCAGTTTATATCACAAGCTAAATGCTTGGCCTGGTGGTAAGTTGGGCGTGTGTTTGTTGTAAGGGGCCTGGTTCGATTCCTGGCAATGCATTGTTTTTGCTTATTTTTTTCAGGATACTAGAAGACTTGATATATTATTATTATTTGTCAACAAGCCAGCAGATGGGCTCTTCCAGCCGGGTGGTATAGCGCGCGTATGAAATGCATAAAGGTCCTGGGTTCAATCCTCCCCCAGGCCTTTTATTCTTTTATTTTTCCAGAATTTGCAAGAACAAAGAACAAAACAAAGTATTCTCATTCTCCTTTCAGCTGCGCTTAATTGGCTTGGTGGTTGGTGTTTGCTGCTGGCAATCAGACTGACCTGGGATCAAATCCAGCCCAGGTAAGTTTTTCTTTCACTATTATTTCTATTTTATTTCTTTATGTAATTAATTTGTTTGTTTTAATAATTTCAATAAAAAATTAAGTATGCATGAATATATATATTTAAAAATAACTCTAATAGGTTTTTTCTAAAAAGGTTCAAATTATTATTTTTTTCAAAATCATTTTCTATGTTGTAGTTAAATTATAGAATGTATATTTATTTAATATTTTTTGTATATATATATATAAATCCTAATTCTAAAACCCTAAAAAATATAAAACCCTAGTTTTCTAACTTTAAAATATTTTTTCTAAATAACATTTAATTCTGTTTTTTTTATTATTTCTAATATAATTATAATTTTTCATAAAATTTTGTATTTGTAACTTAAATTAATTTTCTTTTAATATTTAGAAATAGTTTAATTTATATATTTTGTATATAGTTAAAATTAATTTATAAATATAATGACCAATAGAAATTAAAAATCAATCTTTTTCTTATAATATGTATATAAATGTAAATATATGTTTATAATAATTAAATTTAGTAATTATAATAATATTATATGAATTTAAAAACTAAATTGTATATGATAATTTCTTCTTATCTTACTATATTATTAGTTAATTTTTTTTTTTTTTTTTTTTTTTTTTTTGCTTATTATAATTTCATTAATCTTTTAATTTTTATTATTAACCATGTTATTATCTATTTTTATGTTTATAATCTCATTTATTCTAATTATTATTATTATTATTCTACTAACCAAATTATTTTGCTTTATTAATTTCATATTATTATTATTATTATTTACTAACCCTTTATTATTTTATTGCTTACTTATATTTGGTTTACTTTTATTTAATTATGTTGCTTATTATTTTCTATTATAATTTTGTAATTGTTCCTGGTTGTAAAGTTGTGATTATTTTAATTATTATTATGGTTAGTAATTAGGGAGTGTTAACATGTATGTAATATTAAAATCAATTTAGATAATTTTTTAATCAAAGATAATTAAATTAAACACTTCACACACGTAAGTCGATTTTTAATCGCCGTCTCACTTTCTAAAGATATCCCTCTCGTTGCCTACGAATAATGGTTAAGTGGGGTGTATAAAAGCAAGTCCCTCGAATAAAAATCATCAAAGTCCCTTCTGGTTGCCTATACGAATCGAGTCCCTTTCGAAAAATGATGATAGTCCCTTAATATGCTTATTACACCCCACCACGGCCTTCAAAGACCAAATTGCCCCTTACATGTCCCTTAATATCCAAAGTAAGGACTACCTACTCCATTATAGTAGGGATAGTCTTACTAAAGGAAAGAATAAAGAATAAGAAAGACCTTAACATTAGGGTAAGTTACTTTTAAGTACTTAAGCTCATTTCAAAACTTTCTTCACACTTAAACAATTTTCAAACAAATTTTCAAACATGTTTTTAACACATCCTTACATGGATTATTTATTAACAATTCTGAAAATTTTATTATTCACACACTACACTTTCAAAACAATTCAAAAGTGAGCTTAAGTACCTAAGAGCCCATGGATAACCATGGATGAAAAGGGTGCTAACACCTTCCCTTTTCATAACCTACCCCCCGGACCCAAAACATTCTCTAAGGTCTTTCCTGTTCTTTTATAACCTTTCCTTATGGATAAAATAAAAGTCGGTGGCGACTCTTGCTATCCGCAACATTGTTTAAAGTCAGTTCACCGGGTTACAGAACTGGCGACTCTGCTGGGGATCTATTTAAGAGGGGTACCCTTAGGAAATAAGATCACTTTAAATTGTTTGCCTTGTTTGTTTTATATTACTTGTTGGGGTGTCCTTATGTGTGAAAGGTCCTAACCCGGATCTAGTGTACCTTAGGTAAATGGCAATAGACCAAGGAAACTGTGCGACGTATATCGACACGGTTGATCTGGTGGCCATAGTTAGTGCGACTTCTTGGTTGGTGCTTATATTCCTTAAGTCAAGTTGAGGATAATATTGAGGCTGCCATATGTTGTCAACGCACTAACTGACTTTTAGAACCCTAGTTAACTCATCTTGGCCTTTAGAAAGTAGTGAGGTAACCGGCTTTGGTGCAGACTGAAGTTGGTTGACACTCGATGCTACGCTCATTGAGATCTTAAACTTGGAGGGTTTTGGTTGGCAAGTAAGTTGCCTTCTGATCAACCACCCTTGTGAAGGATCAATGATATTGAGATCCCTTAGAACCCGGTTACTTTTGTAGGACAGGATGAACCATCTAACTTCAGGGGAGGGTACTTACCTTAAACCTCATGCAAGCCTTTAAACCTAGGGCTATGGTGTGACTTGTTTGTGTGTGCCACATGTTTGTGATTGAACATAACATCATGACATCATCATGCATCATGAGCATATCATTTTCCCTAACCATTTCAAGGACCAAGGGATTTATCTTTGTTCTTTGTTGCAGGTCATGGCTTCTGCTCGTAGAAACACCATCAGGATCAACTTTGTGGGGATACCTCCCAAGCTTAAGGAGTTGGTTTCTCAAGTGTCTGATCATTCTAGGTTCAACAAGAGACATGGTCACCTATTGGATCTAGTCACTTCAGGGTTCAGTGAAGACATGATGAGTGTGCTGTTTCAGTTCTTTGACCCTAAGCACCATTGCTTTACATTTCCAGATTATCAGTTAGTTCCAACCATGGAGGAGTTCTCTAAACTTCTGGGTATACCTGTTCTTGATCAAAGACCCTTCACAGGTCTGGAGAAGGAGCTTAAACCAGAGGTTATTGCTGCAGCCCTACACCTGAAGAAGTCTGACATTGTTCTAGAGACGAGAAGTGGAGTTAAGGGTATTCTTGCCAAGGTATTAATGGATAAGGCTCAAATGTTCTTGAAGGCCATGAGCTATGATGCTTTTGAGGAGATCTTAGCCTTGCTGATATACGGCTTAGTATTGTTCCCCAATCCAGATCAGTTCATAGATGTTCATGCCATCAACATTTTCCTGAGTCACAATCCAGTGCCTACATTGCTTGGAGACATCCTGCATTCTCTTCACACCCGTACTACAAGGGAAAGAGGAACCTTGATGTGCTGCATACCTTTGCTATCCAGGTGGTTTATTTCTCACCTTCCTCGCTCAGTAATGAAGAATGAGCAAGGGTTCAGATGGTCCAAGAGGATCATGTCACTTTCTCACTCAGACATCCATTGGTGCTCCAGATCTATGGAGAATGTCACCATCATTGACCGTTGTGGGGAGTTTCCAAATGTGCCACTTCTAGGCATAAGAGGAGGCATCACCTACAACCCCTCTCTAGCTTTACGACAGTTTGGTTACGCTCGGAGCGATGGTCCACATGACATGTTGATTCAGGGCATTGTGTTTGATTACGACAACGATCTTCAGGGTTACCGTCAGAGATTCATACGAGCTTGGGGAAAAGTAAACAGGATTGACAGCAAGACACTGGAGCCTAAGTACACTATTCCTATGGAGGCTTATCTCAGATGGGTGCGATCTCGTGCTCAGACACTCATGATGCCATATCCTGCCGTTCTACCAGTTACCATGGAACCTGTTGCTGAAGGAGACACAGCTTATACCATCCTTCACCCAGACATGCCTACTGATATGGAAGACTTGCAGAGATCATGGATCCAGTTGAAGGAGCAAAGGGATACTTTCGAGGCTCATTACAAAACAAGCCAAGCAAGAATCCTAGAGCTCACAAAGCAACTTCACGAGGAACGAAACCTCAACTCATACCTCAACACAAAGAGGAAACGTCCATGGGAGACTTAAAACCCCATCTTTTGTACTTATTTCATTTCCATTTTTGTAAGCCTAAAAGGCAAAACAAGTTATTACTAATAAAAAGTTACTTTCTTGTTTGTTTAAGCAAATTTAAATTCTGCGGTCCTTGAAAACATTGCATATGCATTCCCATATCATTTCATTGCATCACAGGTTTATAATTGTGCACAGGTTTCTCATCTTCTCGCTGTTTATTTCAGCAATGGCACTTGAACAATCAGTTAAGGATCTTCAGGCACAGAATGCACAGTTCCAAGAGCTGATCTTGAACCTATCCAAGGGGCAAGATGATTTGAAGGCACTGCTGGCCAAGAAGACTAAGAAGACTAGAAGGTCTGCTGGGTTGCTCAACATGGGAAGAAGGTTCAAAGGTCCTGTCAAGACCAAGGAAGAGGTTGAAGACTATGAATCTGAGGAATCTGAGAAAGAGAGAGGCAGTCTCCACAACACTATAGGGGACTCTGATTCTGAGGCTAATTACTACCATGAGCCTAATGAAGACAAATTCAAGATGCTGGTGGATAGGATGGATGCTATGGAATTGCAGAAATCATCTGGGCTGGATTTTGAGGATTTGAGTTTGATATCTGGGGTTGTGATACCCATTGGTTTCAAAGTTCCTACATTTGTTGTCTATGATGGGGTCTCTTGTCCCAAATTGCATCTGAGGTCTTATGTTAGAAGGATCCAACCCCACACTGCTGACAAGAAGTTGTGGATCCACTTTTTTCAAGAGAGCTTATCTGGGGCTCAGCTAGAGTGGTATTATCAATTGGAGAGTGTCAACATCAGAGATTGGAATGACCTTGCTGAAGCTTTCTATAAGCAGTATCAATACAATGCTGACTTGGCTCCCACTCGCATGCAGCTTCAAAGCATGTCTATGGGTGCCAAAGAAAGCTTTAAGGAGTATGCTCAGAAGTGGAGAGACTTAGCTGGAAGAGTTCAACCCCCTTTGACTGACAGGGAGCTGGTTGATATGTTCATGTGTACACTGAATGGTCCGTTTTACAGTCATCTCATTGGAAGCTCATCATCTGGCTTCACTGAGTTGATCATGACAGGAGAGCGGGTAGAGAATGGTATTAAGAGTGGTAAGATCCAAGTGGGCACTTCTTCATCAGGTGCTGCAAAGAAACCTCCCACTGGAAAGAAAGAATCTAATGCTGTTTATGGTCAGCCTGATCGTAACAGAAGGCATCAGTCTGTGAGTGTAGTTCATATTTCAAATCCAACTCCTGCAACAACAGAGCAGCCTCAAGGCAACCAACAGAGGGCTAGAAGACAGTTCACGAAGATCAACATGTCAATGGCTCAGGCATTGCAACACTTGTTGAAGGCTGAACTTATTACCCTGAGGGAGGCTCCTCAGAATCCCAATGTTACTTCTCCCAAGTACAATCCCAATGCACGGTGTGCATATCATTCAAACTGTCCAGGACATGATACTAATAACTGCTGGGTCTTGAAGAACAAAATTCAAGATATGATTGATGCTGGAGAAATTGAGTTTGATCCACCAGGTACTCCAAATGTGATTACAGCTCCAATGCCAAATCACGAGAAGACTGTCAACGCCATTGATGAAGATATTGATGAAGATCTACATGTCTATTCGGTTATGGAGTTGAGCACACCATTGTCTGTTATCAAAAAGAGGTTAGTACAAGCTGGGATTTTTCCAGGTTGTCGTGAAGATTGTCTGTATTGTACCTATAAGCCGGATAGTTGCTTCATTTTGAGAGATGGGATTCAACGTCTCATGGATAAGTATACTATAGTGTTTGAAAGAAGACCAGCATCTGTAGAAAGTATGGTGGATCATCTGACTCAGGGTAAGAAGATTGAAGAGGTTGATATGGTTGACAAAGTACCGGTAAGAATCACTTCAAAGGGTCCCATTAAAATCACTCATCAGGGCCCAATCAAGATTACTGCTGAAGGTCCTGTGAAAATTGTTGCTGAAGCCAGAGTGGCTCCCCTGATCATTACCACTCCTGGTCCTATTCCTTATACATCTGACAAAGCTGTGCCTTGGCACTATGGGTCTGACGTTTACATCCATGGTGTTAAGCAGGAGCCTTTACCTAATGTGCCTGTTGACATTGATAATATTGCTGGATCTAGCAAGATCACTCGTAGTGGAAGAGTCTTCTCTCCTCCAGATACTTCCAAGAATGCAGTTACTCCTGCTGCTACTTCCACCACTGATACTCGGGGCAAGGGTCCTGTTATTGAGCCTGTATCCACTGATGGTCCAGCTGCTGATGACCTCTCTAAACAGATGGAAGAAGTATTGAAAATCATTCGCAAGAGTGATTATGATATTGTTGATCAGCTGGGGCATACTCCCTCAAAGATTTCCATGCTCTCCCTATTATTATGTTCTGAGGCTCATGCCAAGTCATTGATCAAGTTCCTGAAGATGGCTCATGTACCCAGTGCAATTTCTGTTGACCAATTTGAAAACTGTGTTGCCCACCTGACCTATGACAACGGGTTAGGATTTTCTGATGCTGATTTGACCCCTGCCAAGAGGGATCATAACAGGGCCTTGCATATTTCAATTGAATGCAGGGACACTACCCTGTCTCATGTGCTGATAGACAATGGTTCCTCTTTGAATGTGTTGCCTAAGGAAGTCCTGAACAAGCTGAGTCCTGAAGGTACTGTGTTGAAGCCCAGTAATATTGTGGTAAAGGCTTTTGATGGTTCTAGAAGAGTAGTGCATGGGGAAATTGATCTTCCAATCAAGGTTGGCTCTCAGATGTTTACTGCTACGTTCTATGTGATGGATATTCGTCCTTCATATTCTTGTCTGCTCGGTCGTCCCTGGATCCATGGGGCAGGTGCTGTGACCTCTACATTGCACCAAAAGTTGAGATATCCGGTGAATGGAAAAGTTGTTACTGTCTTCGGAGAGGAAGAATACTTTGTCAGCCATGTAAACACCTTCAAGTATCTGGAAGTGGAAGGTGAATACATTGAGACTCCGTGTCAGTCATTTGAAGTGGTTCCTTGGGTTGGTAATGATTGTATAGCTCCTCCTGCTGTGAAGAAGGTTCCTGTGGTTATCAGAAGCCCTCCAACGATGGCAATGGCCTCTCTCAATGATGCAAAAGCTGTGGTGAAAGAAGGTGGTTGTACTATTTGGGGTCAGCTTCCTGATATTCCGTACAAGTCTGATAAGTTTGGTTTGGGTTTCACTGCAGAGTCCCAGAAGGCTGTTCGTCGCGCTCGTGCTGCTCGTATCACCAATCAAGGGGTTATCAATGCTGTGGGAGATCAAGATGAAGACTACAACTTGGATGCATGGATTTTTCCTACTGTGGGCGCTGGACTCAATAATTGGAAAGCTGAAGATGTTATCCCTATCTCCTTTAGTCAGGAGTAAATACTATTACTGTGTTATGTTTTTAAATTTGTAATTTTCTGGAACAATTAAAACTCTCAAGCCATGTGCCTTACCCGGGGCACAATGGTGTGCTTGTTACGGGTTGTCATTTCATTTGCATACTTCATTTAATAAAATCAGTGGACGTTTCGCTTTCGTAAATATTGTGTTCCTTGTCTTTCTTTTTCTTTTATTTTTGCTTTATCAGCTATGTGTTCTCACACACACCCACATCACTAAATGCAGATCCTCATCCACTCTGGATCCTGTTGATAACAGTTCTACTATTGCCAATTACAATTTCGAGAATCCGATCTATCAAACTGAAGACGGAAATGAGGACGATTGTGAAATACCTGTAGAGCTTGCTAGGTTGTTACAACAAGAAGAGAAAGCTATACAGCCACATGAAGAGCCAGTCGAAGTTGTGAATCTGGGAACTGAAGAAAACAGAAAAGAGGTCAAGATAGGGGCTGATTTAGAGGACAGTGTCAAGAGCAGGTTGATTCAGATGTTATGTGACTATGTGGAGATCTTTGCTTGGTCTTACGAAGATATGCCAGGTTTGGATACAGACATCGTGGTTCACCGTTTGCCAGTGAAAGAAGATTGTCGTCCAAAGAAGCAGAAGGTTCGTCGTATGCGTCCTGAAATGTCAGAAAAGATCAAGGCAGAGGTAATGAAACAATTCAATGCAGGGTTCTTAGCAGTGACTTCTTATCCTCAGTGGGTTGCAAATGTGGTACCGGTTCCTAAGAAAGATGGTAAGGTACGTATGTGTGTAGACTACAGAGATTTGAACAAAGCTAGCCCCAAAGATGACTTTCCACTTCCTCATATTGATATTCTGGTAGACAACACTGCTCAACACAAGGTATTCTCTTTTATGGATGGTTTCTCTGGTTACAATCAAATCAAGATGGCACCTGAAGATATGGAGAAAACAACATTTGTGACACAGTGGGGCACCTTTTGTTATAAGGTAATGCCATTTGGTTTAAAGAATGCAGGGGCAACATATCAGCGTGCTATGGTGGCTTTGTTTCATGATATGATTCATCACGAGATAGAGGTATATGTGGACGATATGATAGCCAGGTCTCAGAATGAAGAGCAACATCTTGATCATCTGCACAAGTTGTTTGAGAGGTTGAAGAAATACAAGTTGAGATTGAATCCAAACAAGTGTACTTTTGGAGTTAGATCTGGTAAACTCCTGGGTTTCATTGTCAGTGGAAAAGGTATTGAAGTGGATCCTGCAAAAGTGAAAGCTATACGAGAGATGCCAGCTCCCCGTACTGAGAAGGAGGTTAGAGGTTTCTTGGGACGATTGAACTACATTGCAAGATTTATTTCCCAATTAACTTCTATCTGTGAGCCAATTTTCAAGTTGTTGAAGAAGGATCAGGTGATGGAATGGAATAATGAATGCCAGACTGCCTTTGATGAAATCAAGAGATATTTGTTAGAGCCACCAATTTTGATGCCACCAGTTGATGGAAGACCCTTAATTATGTACTTAACAGTGTTAGACAACTCAATGGGGTGTGTGTTGGGGCAACATGACGAGTCTGGTCGAAAAGAGCAGGCAATATACTACCTTAGCAAAAAGTTTACCGACTGTGAAACAAGATACTCACTGCTCGAGAAAACTTGCTGCGCTTTGGCATGGGCTGCTCGCCGACTAAGACAGTATATGTTGACCCATACTACCTTGTTGATTTCGAAGATGGATCCAATCAAGTACATATTCGAGAAACCTGCTCTCTCCGGAAGAATTGCAAGATGGCAAATGATTTTGACAGAATATGACATACAGTATACTACTCAGAAGGCCATTAAGGGAAGTGTTGTTGCTGATCATTTGGCTCATCAAGCAGTGGATGATTATCAATCAATGAATTTTGAGTTCCCTGATGAAGACATTATGACTGTTACCAAAGAACCTGGACAATATGACGGACCTGAACAAGGATCCCGATGGACTATGGTTTTTGATGGTGCCTCTAATGCACTTGGTAATGGTGTTGGTGTTGTGATTAGTTCCCCTGAAGGTTGTCATACCCCGATTACTGCCAGGCTTTGTTTCCATTGTACCAATAACATGGCTGAGTATGAGGCATGTATCCTGGGTATTAAAGCTGCTATTGATATGAAGATTCAGTTCCTTGATGTGTATGGAGATTCAGCCTTGGTAGTGAGTCAGATCAAAGGAGATTGGGACACAAAGCATGATAACCTCATTCCTTACAGAGAGCAGGTGTTGTCTTTAATCCCACATTTCAAAGAAATTACCTTTGGACATATTCCACGAAGAGAGAATCAGTTGGCAGATGCTTTGGCCACCATGGCATCTATGTTTGAGATCAGCTGGGATGATGAAGCTCCCAAGATTACTATTGATAGATTTGAGAAGCCTGCATACTGCAATGAGATTGACACTGAAGGGGCAGAGGAGAAGCCTTGGTTCCATGAAGTGAAAAGATATCTTGAAGCTCAGGAGTTCCCTGAAGGGGCATCTGTCAAAGATAGGAAGTTCCTGAGGAGGTTTGCTACTAAATTCTTTTTGAGTAATGGGATTCTGTACAAGCGTAATCATGATTCAACTATGCTTCGTTGTGTGGATAAGAAGGAAGCTACAGAAATTATGGAAGAGATGCATGATGGGACCTTTGGCACTCATTCTAGTGGTCATACCATGGCAAAGAAGATTTTGAGAGCAGGTTACTATTGGTCTACCATGGAAGCTGATTGCTATCAACACTCTAGAACTTGTCACAAATGTCAAATCTATGCTGATAAAGTTCATGTACCTCCATCACCATTGAATGTGTTGACTGCTCCTTGGCCCTTTGCCATGTGGGGCATTGATATGATTGGTGAGATCAGGCCTACTGCTTCTAATGGGCATCGTTTCATCCTGGTGGCTATTGATTATTTTACGAAGTGGGTAGAGGCAGCTTCATATGCATCTGTAACTAAGAATGTTGTGGCTCGATTCATTAAGAATAATCTCATATGTAGGTATGGCATCCCTGAAAGAATTATCACTGACAATGGCTCTAATCTGAACAACACTATGATTACTGATCTCTGCACGCAGTTCAAGATTAAGCATCACAACTCTTCTCCGTATCGTCCGAAGATGAATGGGGCAGTTGAAGCTGCTAATAAAAACATTAAGAAGATTGTACAGAAGATGACTGTTACTTACAAGGATTGGCATGAGATGTTACCATTTGCTCTTCATGGTTATCGTACTACAATACGTACTTCAACAGGGGCAACCCCATTCTCCTTAGTCTATGGTATGGAAGCAGTTCTGCCCATTGAGGTTCAGATCCCCTCCTTGAGAATTATGAAGGATGCAGGCTTGGATGAAGATGAGTGGATTCAGACTCGACTGGACCAGATAAATTTGATTGATGAGAAGAGGTTAGCAGCAGTTTGTCATGGCCAGATGTACCAGAAACGGATGATCAAAGCTTTTAACAAGAAGGTTAAGCCAAAGGTATATCAGGTTGGTGACTTGGTAATCAAGCGTATCATATTACCACAGGGTGATCCTAGGGGCAAGTGGACTCCAACATATGAAGGACCATTTGTAGTCAAGACAGTATTCTCAGGAGGTGCCATGATACTGACTACAATGGATGGTGAAGACTTCCCACAGCCTGTAAACGCAGACATAGTTAAAAAATACTACGCATAAAAAGAGACCCGCTAGGTTGACAGGCCTAGGCAAAAATAAGGGCATCCCGGCAAACCAAAAGGGTTTGGGCAAAAATTAGGGATATATATAAAAAGATGTACACCCGGCAAGTCGAAAACCTGAAAAGGCGGCTTGGGCAAAAAAGGGTATCCCGGTGGATTGAAAACCTGAAAGGGCAATCCAGGCAAAAGTTAGGGATTAAAGCGTATGACTATGTCTCGTTTGGATCACCCATGAAACTGCAACCAGTTGCACTACTTATTCAAGCTCGAACAGATAAAGCTCAATCCAATCATTTCCGTCTCAACAGCAAGAAGATGAGATACTTGAGTGGCAATAGTAGAATTGAAACTCAATAGGATTGTTTCCCACATAGCTGATTCTTTTTGTAAAACTTTATGACAAAATCCTCTTACTAGGGTTTATGTCTCCTTGTACAAACTTACCCGCGTATGGGTCACTTTTTGATATAAATAAATTCCATCTTTTGAATCCAGATTTACTTTTACCCTATTTACATAAGCGAAACGTCCATTGGTTGTGTTTGAATGTATGTATGCCTTTGAATATGATTGATGTTTACCAGAAATGCATGTATGCTTTTTAATATGATTGAAGTTTACCAGAAATGCATGAAAATACAGTAATAGTATTTACTAAGGACGAACGAGGGGAGGATTTCAACGAAGCTTCGCCGGTTCACCTTTACAAGACAATTACAAAACCTTCAGTAGGACGAATCCATCTTCATAAAGTCTCATCTCCCCTGGAATTTATATCCATCTCTTTTATCCTCATACGGATATAAGGGAAATTACTTCCCAATAAGAGTACGACGAATGAAGACGGGATGTTATACTTATCCTACTATCAAACGAAGACGGGAGGTTATATATACCTTACCATCCCCAACAACGGGAGGTGATATCTATCCTTACTATCCCCAGCATACGGGAGGTTATCTATACCCTAATATCTTCTTCAACGACGAATCGGGATTTATTTTCCCTGGCCAGCAGTTGTTATACGAAGATATCCAGACATTTCCAGCAGTATCATATCATACATACATCATTTACATCATACCATAGCATACATACCCATAGATATATAGTACATTACTTAAGTGCATCATATTATACATGCATACATAATGCATAAACTAATATTATTATACAGAATGCTACCTTGTTTCAGGTTAATTATCCAACAAACAAAATTATGGTCTCCAGGACTGCTTTATTGTAACCTCAGGGTTACTTTATCCTCCTGATAACTTCTCATGACTTCAAGACTGCTTTAGAGCTATCCAGTGCTCTATCCTCCTGAAGACAATTACATTAGTATTTCAAGACTGCTTTAGAGCTATCCATTGCTCTATCCTCCTGAAATTATTACTTCAAGACTGCTTTAGAGCTATCCAGTGCTCTACCCTCCTGAAGACCATTACATTATTATTTCAAGACTGCTTTAGAGCTATCCATTGCTCTATCCTCCTGAAATCATATCTTCAAGACTGCTTTAGAGCTATTCATTGCTCTATCCTCCTGAAGTCATATTATTTCTTCAAGACTGCTTTAGAGCTACCCATTGCTCTATCCTCATGAAGGCATACTGTTACATCAATATTACTCCAGACTCCTGACAGTTCTCATTATACTGCTGAAGAACTCTCCCCTAGTGGCATCTTTAAGCCCACTCAATCATGTTCAACCAACCATCAATATCACTCTATGCACTGGTGAGTGCAAATTTTTGGGCTTTTGTGTTCAATCCCCTTCAACCTTCCAGGTTACGACTGGCAAATATACCAATCTAACCCCTCAGGTTTCAGAAAATTGAACAGGGGCAGCTGTTGCACCCCAAAATTTGCCCTCACAATACAAGACTTTGTGTTCTAAGAAGGTTCACAAGGTTCACAAGTTTCTCTACATTTACAAGACCTTTCTTGAAGTTCACAAGTCACTTCTTGAAGGTTCACAAGGTTCACAAGTTCTCCAACACTTGCAAGACCCTTCATGAGGTTCATGAAGTCCATAGGTTGCTTCTTGAAGGTTCACAAGGTTCACAAGCTTCTCAACATTTACAATACCTTCCATGAGGTTCATGAAGTCTATAAGTTACTTTATGAAGGTTCACAAGGTTCACAAGCTTCTCAACATTTACAATACCTTCCATGAGGTTCATGAAGTCTATAAGTTACTTTATGAAGGTTCACAAGGTTCACAAGCTTCTCAACATTTACAATACCTTCCAATGAGGTTCATGAAGTCCCTAGGTTGCTTCTTGAAGGTTCACAAGTCCCACAATGTTTACAAAGCTTCCCTGAGGATCATGAGGTCTACAAAGCCATTTCATGAGGTTCACAAGGTTCACAAGCTTCACAATACTTCCCATGAGTATCACAAGACATCTTATGAAGATTCACAAGGTTCACAAAGTTCACAATTGGTCAAAGAAGTTGACAATTCCCTCAGACAATGCACCTCCTAAGCAGTGCATCCAAAACTAGGGTTTTGACTTTAATCAGGCTAAATGGACTTCCAATACCTCAAGTGAGATTCATAACATCTTATATGTGTATAAGAACCCCCATGTCAAGTTTCAAGACTTTTCTCAAAAGTTTGCTCAGTCAGATGATCAGATAAGTCAAAATCAGTCAAAGCAGTTAAAAAGTCAAACTGAGGTCAACTGTGGTCAAACCAAAGTCAAACTTCATGATTTTTTGCCAACATCAAGTATATGAAGTAAAATTCATCATTTGATCAAGGATTGATCATGATTCATCAAGGAGATTTCAGATCATCAAGAATCAGGAGTTTCTAAATTAGGGTTTCCTTAGTAAAAGTCAACTGAACTTTGACCAGGCATAACTTTCACATACTTCATCACCAGGTCTCCATCCAAAGCTCATTTTGAAGGAAATTGAATTCTCTACAACTTTGATGTTGAAGGTTAAGCCCAAAAATGCTTCATTTTAAAGATATGATCTAAGACATTATAGGTCATTTCAAAAGTCAACAAAAAGTCAACAACTTCAAAAGGGCATAACTTGAGATTGGTAAATGATATGGACCTGAAACCAATGGGGTTGTTTAGAGGACTCTTCAAGCTTTCCAAAAAGTCCAAGAACACCCTCATACCCTTAAAATTGAGGGAGATGTGCCTTTGCAAAGTTAAGAAATTTTGTGATGGTTTATGTTGAAAAGGGAGGTTCAAAATCATTTCTTTTCAAATGGGCCATTCAATTTGTGACCCAATCCACTTCATAATGCCATGCACGAAATTTTCATGATATTTTCATATTTTTTATTTTATTTTATTAATTTATTATGATTTATTACATTTTAAATCATTTTAAATTTAAAAAAATATTAAATATGAAAAGATATTTTTGTGATTGGATCTAAAAAATCATAAAGTGTGATTGGAGTCAAAGGAGAAGGAAATCATATGAATCATCCCAAGATAGCAAGGTTTTATGATCAAATATTTGACTTTTACAACTTAATCTTTGTCAATCTTTTTTGGATCAATTTTTCACATAGCCCATCAATATTTCTGACCTAAATTCATCACACATATATACTTAACAAAAACCTAATGTAAAAACACGGATTGAGCAGCTTCAAGGTGAGTTTCAAAACACAAAAATTTGTCAAAAAAGTGAGAATCGGATTTCGAATTTGAGAGCTTTAGAAGGTAAATTAAGAACATAAACATGTTCTTTGATCATCCATGAAGCGAAATCATCCATCATACGCATACCATATGTCTCATGTTGAGCTACCCGAATCCATCTTTGCCTTGAATTTAAATTTTTCGATTCAATCAATATATGTAATATAAACTGTTTTTGATTGTTGATATGTGTTTATCTTGATCCATAGAACGTTTCTGGGCAATTGGATTGAAGGATGAGTGCTTGAAACGCAAACGGCCATAACTAGGGTTTTGACCTAAGTTTAGGGATTTCCAATTTAAGAGACTTAAATCAATTCTAAAAACATGGAATGACTCGTGTAAATGTCAGGATCATGTTGTTATGTTTAATTTTGGAAAATTGTATGGTTTTGTTGCTTGTTGACATTCGCAGGTCTTGCTGGGAATTGGTTTTCGCAGGAAATATCGTAGGTTAAATCGCAGGTAAATTCGAAGGTCTCAAGGTTGAAGATGAAGTCTGGCTGGCGCGAAAATTAATATTCAAATTTCGTTTTAAAATATAATTAATCTTTTCAGTTTATATCACAAGCTAAATGCTTGGCCTGGTGGTAAGTTGGGCGTGTGTTTGTTGTAAGGGGCCTGGTTCGATTCCTGGCAATGCATTGTTTTTGCTTATTTTTTTCAGGATACTAGAAGACTTGATATATTATTATTATTTGTCAACAAGCCAGCAGATGGGCTCTTCCAGCCGGGTGGTATAGCGCGCGTATGAAATGCATAAAGGTCCTGGGTTCAATCCTCCCCCAGGCCTTTTATTCTTTTATTTTTCCAGAATTTGCAAGAACAAAGAACAAAACAAAGTATTCTCATTCTCCTTTCAGCTGCGCTTAATTGGCTTGGTGGTTGGTGTTTGCTGCTGGCAATCAGACTGACCTGGGATCAAATCCAGCCCAGGTAAGTTTTTCTTTCACTATTATTTCTATTTTATTTCTTTATGTAATTAATTTGTTTGTTTTAATAATTTCAATAAAAAATTAAGTATGCATGAATATATATATTTAAAAATAACTCTAATAGGTTTTTTCTAAAAAGGTTCAAATTATTATTTTTTTCAAAATCATTTTCTATGTTGTAGTTAAATTATAGAATGTATATTTATTTAATATTTTTTGTATATATATATATAAATCCTAATTCTAAAACCCTAAAAAATATAAAACCCTAGTTTTCTAACTTTAAAATATTTTTTCTAAATAACATTTAATTCTGTTTTTTTTATTATTTCTAATATAATTATAATTTTTCATAAAATTTTGTATTTGTAACTTAAATTAATTTTCTTTTAATATTTAGAAATAGTTTAATTTATATATTTTGTATATAGTTAAAATTAATTTATAAATATAATGACCAATAGAAATTAAAAATCAATCTTTTTCTTATAATATGTATATAAATGTAAATATATGTTTATAATAATTAAATTTAGTAATTATAATAATATTATATGAATTTAAAAACTAAATTGTATATGATAATTTCTTCTTATCTTACTATATTATTAGTTAATTTTTTTTTTTTTTTTTTTTTTTTTTGCTTATTATAATTTCATTAATCTTTTAATTTTTATTATTAACCATGTTATTATCTATTTTTATGTTTATAATCTCATTTATTCTAATTATTATTATTATTATTCTACTAACCAAATTATTTTGCTTTATTAATTTCATATTATTATTATTATTATTTACTAACCCTTTATTATTTTATTGCTTACTTATATTTGGTTTACTTTTATTTAATTATGTTGCTTATTATTTTCTATTATAATTTTGTAATTGTTCCTGGTTGTAAAGTTGTGATTATTTTAATTATTATTATGGTTAGTAATTAGGGAGTGTTAACATGTATGTAATATTAAAATCAATTTAGATAATTTTTTAATCAAAGATAATTAAATTAAACACTTCACACACGTAAGTCGATTTTTAATCGCCGTCTCACTTTCTAAAGATATCCCTCTCGTTGCCTACGAATAATGGTTAAGTGGGGTGTATAAAAGCAAGTCCCTCGAATAAAAATCATCAAAGTCCCTTCTGGTTGCCTATACGAATCGAGTCCCTTTCGAAAAATGATGATAGTCCCTTAATATGCTTATTACACCCCACCACGGCCTTCAAAGACCAAATTGCCCCTTACATGTCCCTTAATATCCAAAGTAAGGACTACCTACTCCATTATAGTAGGGATAGTCTTACTAAAGGAAAGAATAAAGAATAAGAAAGACCTTAACATTAGGGTAAGTTACTTTTAAGTACTTAAGCTCATTTCAAAACTTTCTTCACACTTAAACAATTTTCAAACAAATTTTCAAACATGTTTTTAACACATCCTTACATGGATTATTTATTAACAATTCTGAAAATTTTATTATTCACACACTACACTTTCAAAACAATTCAAAAGTGAGCTTAAGTACCTAAGAGCCCATGGATAACCATGGATGAAAAGGGTGCTAACACCTTCCCTTTTCATAACCTACCCCCCGGACCCAAAACATTCTCTAAGGTCTTTCCTGTTCTTTTATAACCTTTCCTTATGGATAAAATAAAAGTCGGTGGCGACTCTTGCTATCCGCAACATTGTTTAAAGTCAGTTCACCGGGTTACAGTTTCCTCTGAGGATATTCTTAAAGATAAAGAAATATTGAGTGTTGAATCCATTTCGGATAAAGCTGAGGAGGAGCCGGATAAAGGATCTAAAATCAAAGAGGAGAATCATTCAACAAATCAAGACGATATCCCTTTGGAATGTAAAAACTTAAAAGAGCATCCCATTGACAATATTCTTGGAGATATATCAAAGGAAGTTACTACACGTTCAAGGATAAGTAATTTTTGTTATCATTTTGCTTTCGTCTCTCAAATTGAGCCTAAAAATTCCAAAGATGCTTTACTCGACGAACATTGGTTTTAGCTATGCAAGAGGAACTAAATTAGTTTAAGAGAAATGAGGTTTGGGACCTTGTCCCTCCTCCATAAGGCCATCGAGTAATTGGCACTAAATGGGTATTTAGGAACAAGATGGACGAAAACAGAATTATAACTCGCAACAAGGATCGTCTTGTTGCTCAATGGTATAACCAAAAGGAGGTTATTGACTATGAGGAGACTTATGCTCTGGTTGCCCGCCTTGAGGCTATATGTCTTTTACTTGTATTTGCATGTTCACAAAATTTTAAACTATATCAAATGGATGTAAAAAGTGATTTTCTTAATGGATACATTAATGAAGAAGTGTATGTATGTCAACCTCCCAGTTTTGAAAGTCATAAAAATACTAACCATGTTTACAAGCTTAAACGTGTTTTGTACGGCCTCAAACAAGCTCATAGAGCTTGGTATGAACGCCTTAGCAAGTTTCTATTAGATTAAGGAGTTTCAAGAGGTAAAGTTGACACTACTCTTTTCATTAAACGGGAAGGAAAACATTATATTTTGGTTCAAGTATATTTAGATGATATTATGTTTGGGTCTCATAATTTGAAATTGGTCAAAGAATTTTCAAGCTCAATGCAAGATGAATTTGAGATGAGTATGATAGGGGGGCTCAATTATTTCCCCGAACTTCAAATTAAACAACTTGAGGAAGGAACATTCATAAGTCAAACAAAGTATTGTAATGAGCTTCTCAAGTGATTCGATATGACAAATTCAAAAGTTATTGATACACCAATTCCTATCGCGACAAGCTTAGATTGAGATGAGAAAGGTAAGGACGTAGACATAAAAAGGTATAGAGGTATGATTGGCTCTCTTCTCTATATTACCGCATCTCGTCCAAATATCTTGTTTAGTGTTTGTATGTGTGATAGGTTTCAATCATGCCCTAAGGAATCACATTTAAAATCCATTAAACGCATTCTTAGATACCTTTGTGGTACTTATAAGTTTGGACTTTGGTATTCTAAGGGTAGTGATTGTTCTTTGGTAGGTTATTCCGATTTTGATTTTGCTGGTCGCAAAGTGGATAGGAAAAGCACTAACGGCACATGTCATTTATTTTCAAATTCTCTAGTAAGTTGACATTGCAAAAAGCAGGTTTCCATTGCTTTGTCAACTGCAGAGACGGAATACGTTGCGGTCCGTAATTGTTATGCCTAAATTTTGTGGCTCAAACAACAATGACTGGACTTCAATGTAAATCTTAAAAGTATTCCCATTTTTTGTGATAACACAAGTGCTATAAATCTTACCAAAATACAACCTTACACTCACACACTAAGCATATCGAAATCCTCCATCATTTCCTTAGGGATCATGTAGAGAAAGGGGATGAGGTATTTGAGCATGTTGAGAGTAAAAATTAACTTGCCGATATTTTTACAAAACCACTTGCTACAGAACCCTTCTTTCACATCTGTAGGAAACTAGACATTCTCGATATCTCGGATCGCTTATGATATGTATAATACAATTTCCTTATATTATTATTTGTATTATTGTATTTTATCTATCCTAAACAATTAGCTACTTGAGGGCATCACTCTATTGCATCATGAGAAGTAATATAGGCGTGCCGACTCAAAATTTGAATTGAATGAGTCGACTCATTCATAATTTTAGGTCGACTCATTCCAGTGTCACGCTGACCAACACGTGTTGGAAAACCCATTTTTGCAGCTTTTGCACTACACTAGGTCGGCGCATCCCCTCATTTTAGGACATAATGTCATTATTTTTAATGCACCTTTTCATTTCATTCATTTCCTTTATATTTCTTATTCATTAAATCATTTCATATTACATGTCTTCTTCATTCTATCATCTCATCTTCTCCAAAACCCTAAAAACTCATTTCTCTCAAATCCTTCCAAGAACATCTTCAATGGCTCCAAAGGTTACCGGAAAAAGAATAGTAAGGGGGTCTTCTTCTCGGTCTACTCTTCCGGTAAATGCTTTATCTATTCTTCCGTATGATCTTAGAGATTATTATGACAAGAAGTTCAAAAATAGGAAAATCATCAACCAATATGTGTACTCTAAACGCACTGCTTGTCAAATGCATATCCCACATATTGTTGAGTTGATTGATTTTCAAGAGATTAACCCATTTTTGCTTGTGAAATTGAGTACAATGAGGACATGGTTAGAATGTTTTATGCTAGTCTTGTTGGAAAGTTTAAGGGCTATAAGTTCAATTTTAGGATGGGAGATAAAATGTATGTTGTAAATGCTCAAGTTTGGAAGGATTTATTTCGTATTGATCCCGCATCTCCTGGAATGTTGGTAACTGATTTTGACACTGTTGAGGGTTATAACTTCTGAAAGGAGTTGAATGGTATTCTTAAGGAACCATTCATTGAAGATGTTATTGATAGTGAGTTGTTTCATACTTCCACCACAAAGGGTAAAGTCAATCCTACTGATCATATTCTCCATTGGATTGTCTCTCACAACATTCATCCAAAGAAGGGTGGTTTTTCTTGTATTGATATATCGGAGGTTCACCTAATATATCTTCTTAGGAACAAGGTTAAAGTGAATTGGCCATATTATTTTGCTAGTATGATCTTTGCCCTCAAGGAGAAGAAGGGTGTTTCCTTAGCTTATCTGTATCTTGTTCAGGATATTATCAACAAAGCTGAGATTGTTGTAGAAGGTCTCCATTTAACCTCTTTCTCTGATAATCAATTCTTTCAACAGAAAACTCTTAGCTTGATAGGTCACCTTTGGGATCCTAAAGAGAAATGATACATGTTTGTTGTTCGAGCTGGATACTTTGATGATCAAGATTATGAAGGGGAGAAGAAGGTCTGAATCCTGAAATCACACCAAATGCTGAGCAAATGGATAATGATTTGCAAATAGATAGTGATGCTTGGCATCAGGTTGGTGCAGAAGATTCCGCTCAATATGAAAATCAAGGTTGGGGTGAATGGTGGTCACGACTTTCTGAGTCTAACGGTTACTAACTGCAAGTGCACAGTCTATCACATAGTTATAAAAAAATATCGATCCCATAGAGACTCGATAATATACCTAGTGCTATCAGGTGTTACTATGTTTAGCTAAGACGAGTGATGTTTTTAGTTTTAGAAGGTGAAAAATTAATTAAGTTAAATTAATGATAAGAATATCGATATGTAATTGATTCACCTTTGAGAATTCAATAAAGGGTCAACTTATTAGGTTTTATTAAGTTATCTCTCCGTAGAAACTCTCGGTTTAAAAGTCGTTAACTCACACTCTTGTGGTCTTTCCTATTACTATATCCCTAAGTTCAATTGAGCGTTTTCGCTGTATACATTCAAGTTAGAAATACTTTTTGGAAACCTAAAGGTTCTAATTGTTTTTAAAGCGTTTTCGTTGTATTTAAAACAATGCCCGATTTCAGCTATCTGATTATGATCTCACACTTTTGTGGTCTAAATTTTAATCTTTTATACTCTCATACTCTCATAAGGAAAGTTATTTATATTAAGAAATCGAAGCCGGAAAGTAACTTGATTTAAAGTATTAGCCTAATTCTACCGAATTCGTTCCGGTTAGATAATTACATACCAATTAACAGTTTAGCCAGACATATTAAATAAAAACAAAGAAAGGTAGAAGGAGAAGAATTTCATAATATAAATAAATGTAATAATAACTAAACAATAAAGCATTAAAAATAAAAACCTGGTTGCAATGTTCTTGATCAACCAAACTTGCGAAAACTTAGAGACTAAAACAATTATTCAGTGGCTAGAAACAATTAAAATAGTGATAACTTCCTAATGATGGAAACTATCACTTGGGGTTGGTAAAGGAAAATAAAGACGATGGTGAAAATGGATTTGAACTTCGAACGGAAATGCGGTAGAATGTTGGGACGTGAATGAAGCTCTCTTTGAGCTTTGCAGTGGCTTCTATTTATAGCTTGGTAACCTTGGTTCGTTGAGAGTTTGAAGGAATGGAGTTAGCTTGGGCCTTGACTGATAAATTTGGACTGAGACTGATTAGGGTAGAGAAAATCCCTCTGGTGAACGAGAAGAAATCGTAACTTCTCTTTCTGTTTTGAATTCTGTTTCGTAAATAGGTTTTTGGAATTGGACTTGTGATGATCAACTTGCAAATGTGACGATCACCTCAGTGTTTGTGACACTCAACTTGTAATCATGAAGAGCATCCTGGCTTTGTGACGGTCGTCACTAATAAGTGACGGTCGTCCCACAGTTAATTATGCAGAATCCTGTTTTCTTCTTCTGTTTTGTTCTATTTTTCTCCATTTCTTGTCCAATTAGTCTCCTTTTCATATTTTGCCTCCAAAAGTCAAACTTAATCAAATATCTGCAAAACAAACATAAAATTTGCGTAATATCGTTCGAAATGTGTAAATTAACAAGTTAAAACGATCGAAAACTGTATTAAATAATTGATACAAATTTGAATTATCAAATGGAAATATACTATATGGACCTATAATGCAACTTCTTTCACACCTCCGTCTCCAGCGTATCCACCAGCTTCTCAAGACAACAATGCAAGAATTATTGCAATGCTTCAAAACATGCAGTTGCAACAACAAAGTTTTTATGAGGCTCAAACTGAAAGGTATTCTGAATTGGAGCGGAAGATTGGGGCGCAAAACATAAATGTTGCATCTTATATGTCCATTCAAGATGAGGGTTAGATAAACTTGCAAGCCCAACTCCAAACTCACGGTTAAAAATTTGATGTGTTTGCATCCAATTCGTTGGCACGAATAAATGAGATTCGTGGCTCTCACAATGATTTTGCAAACTCATTCAACACTCTCAACACCAACTTCATTCACTTCACCACCACCTATGAGTAAGATCTTCAATCGGACGTCTATCATCAACGACATCCTTCGCAAATGGGTCCAAGGTGTAGCACCCCATTTCTACCCAACGAATTTAATAAAACCATAGTTACGAAATTTAAACACACAAATAGAATGTCACATTCAGAGCTTAAAATAACAACTTTTATCACATACAAACGGATACATAACACTTAAAACATAGGGTGACAATTAACAACTACAATTATTATTTAAAACAAAACAACTTTATTACTTAAGCAGCGGATTCATAATTTCACCTTTAATGGTACAATGTCTTTATTCAACTTGAAACAACATCCAAAATACAAGTAATCTTTCGAGTTCAACTTAAAATTCAGCAAAGGAATAAAAACAACATTAAGGAAACAAACATTCAACCCCCCGAGTGTTACGTATCAGAGCGACGACATCGACTCGAACTAACAAAGATAAGCAACTCTATCCTGGATTACCTGCATGTTACCAACAGAGGGAAACATTCAAACAAAAGGGGTGAGATATCGAACTATATAACTAGATATATGATAAATAACATATTAGATCAAATTATAATATCACCACTTCACAACTTTACAATCAACATCAATCAACAACACAACAACAACGCTATGCAACGTGGAATGCAACTTAGACAAATGCATATGCATGTGGTACCATTGGAGCAAAACTTCCAACTTAATAATTTTCCAATTAATAAAGGAATCAACAACAAGGCATAAGCCTTCAACATAATTTTGCCAATCCAGACCAACTTACCAAGCATCAACTCCAACTTGATATGTTATGTTTGCAACGACATAAATATCAGAATAACCACAATAATAGTTATATAACCACACGACAACAACATATTATCACACTTAGTAACAAAAACATACTACAACAACTTAACTCCAACTTCATGCTACAACAACTTAACAACAACACATACTCTCATAACCTAACAACATCAACAAATCAATGTTGTTCATAAGCCTACAACTTAACAACAACAACAACAACAACAAGTCAACACTGGCCATAGGCCTACAACTTAACGACAACAACAAGTCAACATTGGCCATAGGCCTACAACTAAATAACAACAACTTCACAACTTAATCACGATGATATCACAATGAATTATATTATACTCTGTACCAACCAACTAATATTACAAACGTTCCTCAAAACTATTCGGACCATACTACCAAAACCATCTAATTATTCTTTTGCTAGTTTACTACTCTGTTTATTATTACCAACATTGTTATTTTATTATCCTACTATTTTATCACAATTAATGTTACTAAAATCTGACCTCACTGCTACTTCGATATCATGCCTGCTACATGTAAATTACTACTACTTGTTAATTACTACTACTACTACTACTACCACCAATTAATTTGTTGTCAAACAAAACACTCTGCTAGACAAAATATACTATCTGTTGCATACCTATTATCACTACTATTACTTATACACTTACAGTGATTATCAACTTAATTAATTACTACTGCTACTTGTAACTCCCCAAATTCTGTTTATTTATTTTAATTGGAGTATAGTATTTGGTGTGCGAAAGAATAATATATTATTGAATGTAATATCAATTTAAATAATTATATTATGAAGAATAATATTATTGTTAGGAAAATAAAATTATTGGATTAATAAGAGGTTAAGGGGTAAGGTGGTCAATTGGAGAAATTGGTGAGGGTAAAGGGGCAAGTTAATAGATTGGGTCTAAGGGGTTATGTTGGAATAAGAAAAAAGAAGGAAAAGGAATCATGTGGAGAGAACGATAAAACGATCGAAAGAAGTTGAGTGAAGAAGAAGGAAAAGGATATAGCGTGAAGCAGAAACCCGCGAGGAAGAAGAATCTCTCGTCAATTCCAAGGTAATGGTGGGATTTCTTCCATTGTTAAGGGTTTATAATGGGGGTTTGGGTAGGTTGATGATTAGAGGTTAAAGAATTTGAGAGTGATCGTATAAAGTGAACTAGAGTTAATAGAAGGATGAATTAGAGTGACCCTGATGGTTGTGTGTTGATATATGGATGTTATTTGATCATCTTGATGCAATTTTGATTATAGAATGACTTATTTGTGGGGTTTAGGACACAAAATCGCAGCAGGAAGTGGTTTAGGAAGAAAGGGGTTTTTGTCGCAGGCTGACACGGGCCGTGTCATGTGACACGGGTGGCCGTGTCAGCGCTCTGGTTGAGCAAAACAATTTTTTTTGTTACAGTGGACCTGACACGGGCCGTGTCAGGTGACATGGGCGACCGTGTCAGACCACTGTATTTTTGCCTTTAGTTGAGTTTTGGGAACCTTGGGCGTGGACCTCTGACACGTGCCGTGTCAGGTGACACAGAAGCCCGTGTCAGCCCCCTGATTTTGTGAATTTTGATGATTTTGACGATCCGTAATGATTTTATAATTGATATTGTTAATCGAGAAGCTATACATATAACGTAGGGGTCGATAGTATAAGTTGAACCTAAACATGGTGAATATGTTTATTAGCTGGTTGTTGATGTGATGAGATATATATGTATGATTGTTGATGGTTTATGATTATATGTAATATGTTGTTGTTGCGTTGTGATGGTTAAAGTGGATGGATGTTATTATATGCTAAAATATGCATGATGTTGATAATAGCTAGTTGTTGTGAATTGTGAGAGGTAGTTATTGTATGCTTGCATGTATGTCATGGGTGTTGATTGACATGTTGCATAGTGAATAACATACCAAGGTGGGGTATGTCGTTGTTGTGATGTTGGTACGATCATGAAATAGGGATCGTACGTGGCTATGAAATAGGGACCGAGAGTGTGACCATGAAATATGGGTCATACTGGACCATGAAAGAGGAGTCGAGAGTCCCGACGGGAACTGGGTTTTGAAATAGAGATTGGAGTCGGTATCGCATTCATAGAGTCAGGTCTCGTTGCATAATGATTGTTGTTGTGAGTATGATGTTGATGATGTGTATTACATTGTTATGTATATGATGTGGTGGTATAGTGTTGTTGAGGAATGATGTTTTATTTTCGATACTTCCAATCCTTATTATACTATTCTTTATGATGTAAGAATCTCACCCCTTCTGTTTAAATGTTATCCCGTTATGGGTAATAGGCATGTGAGCAGGATGAGTCCAGTGGTGGACAGTGAAGTCGGTGTGCTTCGCTTTATTAGGATGTCAGTTATGATACGTAATTTGGGGGTGTCAGGACTTTTATAGTATTTTCCACTGCATGCTAAACAATTTAATTTGAAAACGTATCATCGAGCTAATTATGATGTTTAGTCGAATTGTGACACTCAAATATTTTATTGAAAGTTATACTATGAATTTTTTATGATTATTTCCGTAGGGTAATTTTGGGTGTTACAAAGTGGTATCAGAGCAGGTCGGTCTGTCCGACCAAGTAGTTGAGTCATTGAGTCGTTGAGTGGTTGAGTTGTGGTGTCATTGTGAGTGTGAACATTGTGATTGTTGTTATTGATTCTAAATCGTCGTTGGATTGTTGTTGTATGACATATTTATAATGGATGGAAGAAATGATGCTGCACTTGCCACTGCTATGCAAGCAATGGCACAAGCTATGCAAAACCCAAGGAATGATGGGGATCGCAAAAATGACGAGTTCAGGAAGAATGATCCGCCAACGTTCAAGGGGAAGTATGATCCTGATGGAGCACAAGATTGGCTCAAGGAGATTGAAAGAATATTCAGGGTTATGGAGTGTTCAGAGGGAAGCAAGGCGCGGCTGGGTGCACACAGGATGATAGCTGAGGCTGATGATTGGTGGGTTGGCACTCGTCAACGATTGGATGCGGTTGGTGAAGCAGTGACCTGGGCTGTGTTGAAGAGGGAATTTCTGAGGAAGTATTTTCCTGAAGATGTTCGGGGAAAGAAGGAAATTATGTTTTTAGACCTGAAGCAAGGCAGTATGTCAGTGACCGAGTATGCTGCTAAGTTTACTGATCTGGGAAAATTCTATCCTCATTATAGCAAGGCGACCGTTGAGTTCTCGAAATGTGTCAAGTTAGAGAATGGTTTGAGGCTTGATATTAAGCAGACTATTGGCTATCAGAGGATCCGAAGGTTTCCAGACTTGGTGGATTGCTGCAGAATCTTCGAAGAAGACAATAAGGCTCGATTTGAGCATTTCAGAGGTCTAGCTGAGAGAAGAGGGAAACAACCAATGCATCATGGAAAGCCTTATGCATATCTTGCTGATAAGGGTAAGAAGAAACAAAAGGAAGGTAAAAGGCCAAGTGGGGGAAGTGCTCCTGCTTTGCTTAAGTGCTACAGGTGTGGTGAGATGGGTCATCATGTCAGTGAGTGCACGAGTGATGTGAAGAAATGTTTCAAGTGTGGTCAGCCTGGACACTTGATTTTCGAATGCAAGACGAATGTGGTTACTTGCTACAATTATGGAGAGCAAGGTCATATCAGTACGCATTGTCAGAAGCCCAAGAAATCTGCAACTGGAGGAAAGGTGTTCGCTCTGACAGGAACACAGACTTCCAGCGAAGACCGTTTAATCAGAGGTATTTGTCATATTAATAATGTTCCTTTGATTGCTATGATTGACACTGGTGCAACATACTATTTTATTTCAATTGATTGTGTGAGAAGACTAGGTCTTGTTGTTTCTCCAATGAAAGGAGAGATGGTTATTGAGACTCCTGTTGATGGGTCGCCAACTACTTCCCTCGTATGTCTGAATTTTCCGTTATCTATTTATGGTAAGGACTTTGGTGTGGATTTGATTTGCTTTCCGTTGAAGGTAATGAATGTAATTTTAGGTATGAATTGGTTGGAGTACAACCATGTTCATATTAATTGCTTCAATAAGTCGGTTCGGTTTCTTACTCCTGGTGAAGAGGAAGAAGAAGCTGGCTATTTGTCTGCACGAGAACTGAAAGAGCTTATGGATGATGAGGCGCAAGTTCTAGTGTTGTTTGCTTCGATGTCAATGGAGAATAATATAGCAATTAATGAAATGCAAGTGGTGAGATATTTTCCGAAAGTGTTTCTAGATGATGTTATGGATGTGTCGCCAGAAAGAGAGATGGAATTCAGTATCTATCTTGTGCCAGGAATGAGACTTATTTCAATGGCACCTTATCGAATGTCGGCATCCAAATTATCTGAGTTGAAGAAACAGTCAGAGGAACTGTTAGAAAAGAAATTTTTGAGACCGAGTGTATCACCGTGGGGAGCATCGGTATTATTGGTAAAGAAGAAGGATTATAGTATGAGATTGGGTATCGATTAAAGGCAACTGAATAAAGTTACAATCAAGAATAAGTATCTGCTTCCAAGGATAGACGATCTGATGGATCAGTTGGTTGGTGCTCGTGTATTTAGTAAAATTTATTTGAGATCGGGTTATCATCAAATAAGGGTGAAGGACGAAGACATTCAAAAGACTGCCTTTAGGACTCGGTATTTACACTATGAATATGTAGTGATGCCATTTAGAGTTACTAATGCACCTGGTGTAATCATGGAGTATATGAATCGGATCTTCCATGAATATCTGGACCATTTTGTTGTTGTTTTTATAGATGACATCCTGATTTACTCTAAGTTAGAAGAAGACCATGCAGAACATTTGCGAATAATGTTACAGGTATTGAAAGAGAAGAAATTGTATGCTAAATTGTCAAAGTGTGAATTTTGGTTGAAAGAGGTGAGTTTCCCTGGTCACGTAATTTCGGAAAAAGGGATTGATGTGGATCCATCCAAAGTAGATGTAGTGCTTCAGTGGGAGACTACGAAGTCAGTGACAGAAATTAGAAGTTTCTTGGGATTAGCGGGTTATTATCGAAGATTTATTGAGGGATTTTCAAAATTGGCACTTCCATTGACCCAATTGACTTGTAAGAATAAAGCATTTGTGTGAGATTCTCAATGCGAGAAGAGTTTTATTGAGCTGAAGAAGAGGTTGACTAATGCGCCGGTTTTGATTTTGCCAAAAACAGATGAAACGTTTGTAGTTTATTGTGATGGTTCTTTGATGGGCTTAGGTGGAGTATTGATGCAAAATGGTCAGGTTGTGGCGCATGCGTCGCGCCAGTTGATAATTCACAAGAGGAATTATCCTACGCATGATTTGGAGTTAGCAGCTATTGTGTTTGTGTTAAAAAGTTGGAGACACTATTTGTATGGTTCTAGGTTCAAGGTATATTGTGATCATAAGAGTTTGAAATATTTATTTGATCAGAAAGAACTGAATGTAAGACAGAGACGCTGGTTGGAATTTTTGAAGGATTACGATTTTAGTTTGAATTATCATCCAGGTAAGGTTAATGTTCCGTCTTTCGCTTTTGCGTTATTTTGCTTATCCATAACTTTTGCCTGGACTGATTCTTGTGAATCTTTGATTGTGGAGTCCAGCGGGATGCCCTAACTTTTGCCTAAGTCGCTTGTTTTCAAGATTCGACTTAGTGGGCTTTTTCTTTCCTTTTTCTTTTTTGCATTTTGAATAAGTCGCGTGACATTGTTTGTCTTGATTGCTTCGTGAGGGTTGTGACTGCCTCATTCTTTGGTCGATGAAGGATAACCATTATGGTTTTCAGTCTTTGGACCTTTTGACTTGGATAACCATTGTGGTTTCGGGTCTTTGGACCTTTTGATTTGGATAACCATTGTGGTTTCGGGTTTTTGGACCTTTTGACTTGGATAACCATTGTGGTTTCGAGTCTTTGGACCTCTTGATGCAATGGATCTTCAAATACATACCTTTATGAAAGCCTGAACGCTTGGTCCGACTAGCTGACATCTACCCTGCCCCTGGGTTACATGTGAGGGTTTTTTCATGTGAAAAGAAACTCCTACTTCAAGGCTCAAAGGGGTTAGCAAGGGTCTATCTTCCTTATATCTCCAGTATTTAGGGATTTGAAACAAAGCCTGTACATCGTCAACAAGGCCTTACTCGAGAGCACACAATTAGAGATTTTGCGTTTTTGTTTCGTCATTCTCCTTCATAGAATTTAAGCACGAAAACTGGTATTGCGATGTACACATGAAAAATTATAAGGGAATGCAAATGACTTACTTCAAGAAAAACATGTGAGTTTTATTATTGCTAACATTCAAAAAGCAAACAAATTTCATACATGTAGACAAATGTTCAGCATATAAAAGAAACTACAAATGGAAATACAGTAAAGAAACTGAATATTGCCGTAGTTGAGGAGGCTTGGCTCCGTTCTGGACCTGTCAGTCTTGGATACTTTCAATGATCAATAGCTCTTTCACGGACTTGCAATCTTCAATTCGCAGTTGTATACCTAACCATGGAAGTCATACTCCTTCTTCTAGTTATTCTGACTCTGACACGAGACATCTGAAGGGAGAGTGAAGTTGGGAGCAAAGTTGCCCCATAAGGTTGCTCGGAAAGACCTGACAATCTTCTGCCTACGTATCTCCACTGAATGATGACCAATGAAGAATCAGAGCGACGTAGTTCCCCTCAATAGGGATGAAAATGAACAATGAAGAAAGGCAAACACACAAATGCCATCACTGAGAGTATTTGAATACTGCTGACTCTATTTTCTTCATGAATACCCTGGCGTCCTGGGTGATTAACTTGAAGACTTCAGCTTAACGTGAACCATCTGGTAGAATAACCGTGACACCGGTTCCATTATGACTAGGCATTGGATTCTGGAGTACATTTTGGGAGAGGAGCGAAATTGATCGCCTTGGAGTCAACTAGGTCTTGTACCTTGTTCTGAAAAGCCCAACATTTCTCAATACTGTGCCCCTGGGCACCTGAATGGAATTCACACCTGGCATTAGCATCAAAATTTGGAGGTAGATTGTCAGGAGGAGGAGGTCTCATGGTACGAAGCTCGACCAGGTTCAACTTTAGCAGCTCTGGGAGCAATACAGCATATGGGCAAGGGACGGGGTCGAGTCTGTGGTTTCTCGCTCTCGTTCTTTCTTGAAACGGTCTCTGTACCTGTTGTTGCTGACCCTGTGGTCGTTGTTGTTGAACCTGTGGAGTAATAGTCACCGCAGCTGCTTGGTGGTAACCTTGAGAATAACCTCTGTCTCGGCTTCTATACACAGCATTCGTCTCGCCTTCTCTTCTTCTTTGGCCGTTGCCAAAAGGCTTTCTCACACCAGAAGAACTAGCACTGCTTGCATCCTGGATCTTTCCCAATTTCAGAAAATTCTCTATTCTTTCTCCAGCAATGATGATATCAGAAAAACCAATGGACGGGCAGGCGGCCAGACGATCCAAGTAAACACCCTGCAAGGTGCCCATAAACATGTCGTCCATTTCCCGATCCAGCAACGGAGGTTGAACCTGTGCGGCCAGCTCACGCCACCTCTGGGCATACTGCTTAAAACTCTCCTTAGGTCCTTGAGACAAGTTCTGTAGCTGAGTGCGATTCGGAGCCATATCAATGTTGTATTGATACTGCTTGAGGAATGTTTCAGCTAGATCTTTCCAACTTCGAATAGAGACCCGACTCAGCTTCATGTACCAGCTCAACGAAGCTCCAGATAAACTGTCTTGGAAGAAATGCATCCAAAGTTTCTCGTCATCAGTGTGAGCCGAGATTCTTCCAAAGTACGCGTGAATGTGAGTCCTAGGACACGTGCTGCCGTTGTACTTGTCAAACGATGGTGCCTTGAACTTTTTAGGGATTCTGACTCCTGGTACTAACCCGAGACTGGTTACATCGATGCCCAAAGAATTCTGACATTCCATGGCCTTGATCTTCTCTGCCAGCTCTTCATACCTGAGATTGTTGATCTCATTCATGTTACCCATATCAGCATCCAGTAGAGTGAACTGGTCCTCTTGATTGTCTTCTAAACCTGCATTACGGGTTGTGGTCCTATTTGGATTAGGTTCTCCATTACGGGCGGCGTTAGAATCTACATTCTCATCCGGTATTCCCGTATTAACATTCCCATGAGGTTGCTCAACCATCAACCGGAGACGCTCCTGGTTCTGGGCCATGCCAGTCATCATTTCCATGAACTGATCCATCCTCTATCGGAGTTCATTGAGATCAGTCTGCATTCGTTCAGCCATCCTTACTCGGTTTCTTTTAGTCGGATATCGGTGAACGCGTTGACCAGCTATATTGCCTGCAATCAAATAAGTTAGAAACCCTGGGTAACCTGCAAAAACACAAGAATATGATATGCAGGAAATGAATGTTATGGCATGTTGATTCATTTTTAGGGCGTCCATCCCCTGATTCCAGTTTTGTGGGTTTGATGAAGACATAAGCTCTTTTTGCTGTAAATAACAAGCAGTGTTGATAATATAAGGTGTGCGTGTGTAGCAGACGTGTCAAACATTTCCAAGAATACGAAGACCAACGTGTTTTTTTGCAAATGTGTCAGATGTGTCAGTGATCACAAAGCGAGAGCACACATAATGATAAGAACTTTGTTGATATAGTCAAAATACCAAAAGCATTGATTTAAACAGAAGTACAATGATAAAAAGATTCCATCAACAGTCCTGATGGTAATCCCAAAACATACAAGCAAAATAGAAAGATGTCTTTGTCAATGCGATCCTTTATCTAGATCTGATTCAATGATCGGTCCTGCCTTAGGAACTTCTACCAATTCCTTCGCCTGTACCTGGTTGTCTTCAAACCTCTTCAGCTTCTTCTGATAGCAAATCATCATCCGCTTGTAGTAAGCAGCTTCTTCTCGGGCTTTAGCAAGTTCTGTATCTTTTTCTCTCAACTTACTGGCCATCTCTTCGTCTTTCTCCTTTAGCTTACTCGCGATCTCTTCGGCTTGAACTTTGTCTTGTTCCTCTCTTTGGATTCTGTAAGCAGCATGTCTCTTTTTCATGTTCTCAAACATCAAGGTCTTCTGATCCAGTTGCTTTCTAGTGTCAATATGTTCCTTGGAAGAACTTCTAGTAGCAAACTCGAACCTCTCATACCGAGCTAACTCAACTTCACACTGTTTCCTTGCAATAGCATGCCTCTCAGCATCTTCTTGAGCCTTCCACTCAATCTCAAGTCTGGCGTGATTAGCTTTAGTAAGCTCCTGACCTAACTGTGCATTCTCCATTAACAAACTGTCCCTTTCCGTCTTCATCTTGTTGAACTCTTCAATGCTAACTGTGGTAGGTTGTTCAATGATCGTGGGATATAGGATAGGCGCAGGCCCAAATGGTAACAGTAACACTTCAACCTGTTCTTTTAACCATTCTGTAAACGGTGGATACATTCGACAATTCCCTACTCCCAAAGTCTTCTTCCCTCTTGTCTTTCGACTATGCCAAGCATTAGAAGCTTTCTGAGCAATCTCGAATCCATCCGTTGATTGGAAGTACAAGGATTTTGTGATGTCCACATCGGCTGGTGGTTCCTTTAAGGCATACCCAAACTGTCTAACCGTGAGAGAAGGGTTATAATTAACTCCCCCTTTCCTCCCGATCAATGGAACATTAGGGAATCCTCTGCAACTATGAAGAATGTCAATGCACCACAAACCCTGATTAACCCAAACAATGTCCTTTGCTTGCAAACCCATCAATCTTTCCGACCATTCAAGAGTGTTCTTCGTCTTCTCAAAAGCTCCTGATTGCGGAAGAAAACGTGTGAACCACTTGTAGAATACAGTCGTACAACAATTCAACATTCCACCCCTTCGCTTCTCATTCTTATAATGCACAGAGTGGTAGAGATCACCTAGGAGAGTAGGAATAGGATTCTTTGCTATGAAAATGCGAATAGCATCAACATCCACGAAGTTCGGCATGTTCGGGAACAAAGTGATTGCATAGATACACAAAGCTAGGATCGCATTGAAGGCACTCCAACTTTTTGCCTCAGCTGCTTTGGTAGCCTCATCTAACAAGAAACTCAAATGATATCCTCGGAAGCTTCCTTTGCTATCAATCTGGTCTTCCAATAATGACTTGCTCAAATAAAGAGCAGTTGCTACATCTTTGAAGTCGGGATCAATCTTGGTCCCAAAGAATGGTGCACAGTCCTTCACAGAAACTCTCAGGATGCTCGAATACTCCTCTAATGTAGGTGCCAACACGAAATCAGAAAGTACGAAACATCTAAGCTGTGGATCATAAAACTGTAGCAAGGTGTGCATCCCTCTGAAAGCATAGTCACTGATGGGCTCTATGAAATACAAAATCCACCCGTAATCCTGCTTGAAGACATTCAGAACTTCTGGAGGAGCTAAGGCCTTCACTTTGAGAATTTCTTTCACAACAGGTTGATAAACCTTGTAGGAGATAATACACTTGGTCTTTTTCTTGGATTCCATGCTCATAGATCAATACCCACAACTGGGATCAAGGACGTGATATGCAGCCCTGCAAATGAATAAACATGCGTTAGGAATGCAAGTATGCAGATGATGTGATGCAATGCAAAGGCATGTGATCACTGTTGCATATACTGGGCACTATTGTACTGCCTTCTGATTTTGCCTGAATACCGACTGTCAAGAACACTAGATCATAAGTATGTGTCAGAAGAAAACCCAAGTATCAAAAACAAGGTAGGTTGAAGGTTTAGTTTTCCTGCGAACCTGTAAACCCCTCCCAATCTCACGGGTATGCTACTACGGGTCAACATCACGGACTCTCAAAGCCGAATAGCAATAATACGTTCACCATTTCCGAGAAATGGCTCAGGGACAAATCAGGGAATCGGTTTGGCATTATATACTACTCAGGGAGGCCTCAGCTGAATTCCGGAAAAACAAGCATCCCTCATAAGTTCCCGGCTTCAAGCACTGATGTCGAGAAACAATAGTACATTCATCCCAAAGGGTACAATACTACCGTCATACGACCAGTTGCTTTAACCAGGTTCCTACGAGAGAACAAGGTCATCCTATGCGATTTCCTAGTGGGCCCTCGGGTGCGAATGGGTTTGCCACGAAATGTGGTCTGCCACTGTCACCACTGGAGAGGGTTGTTTCCACTAAGGTCCTCGATGATCGGTTCACAGTGTTAGCAGCTCAGGTGGGAACATTTTATGGTCTGCCTAGGCAGTATAGAACATATCCCAAGAGAGTCTGATCTGGGTGTGGGACTCGTGAAAACTACACGTGCTCAAGACCACGCAAGCCACACGACTGCCCACTCTAAATCCTATGTGTATACTCAAGCAGGGTATTTGGCTTATCTCACAATAATCCCATCCCGCCAAGGAAAACCAGAACAGCCAGTACAGTATATGCCAGTATATGTGACGGTAAAGTAAAATGCAGAAAGCTGTAAATAAAGCTGTAAAGGAAAGCGATAAACCGTAAATAAAACAATAAAGCTAAACTAAAACATAACAGCGAATGAATAAGCACCCAACGAAAACAGAAACAGACAAGCGCTAGGATTGACTCTCAAAGGGGAAATTAGAATTTCTAAAAGTCCCCAGCAGAGTCACCAGCTGTCGCTCCCGGGATTTTCATCCTAGTACAAACGCGAAAGTGGCGCGGAAAAGGTTAGAGTCGCCAGCCAGACATTTTTATCCCAAAGGAATGGGAAAGGTAATGTTGCACAAACCTAAGGAATAAGGAAAAGGACGAGGCCTTGCGAACCAAAGATCTGGATATGGGAGTCGGTTACGAATTGAGAAGGTATTAGCACCCCAATCCGTCCGCCGTACCCGACGGGATCCACGCTTATAAGTCTGTTTTCAAAGGGTGAGAAATAATATGCTGTTTGAATAAAGGAATGGCTATTTGGAATGAAATGGAAGTGAGAAAAAGAATGGAATTAACAAATGGTAATAAAAGGGGAAAAATGTAGGGAAAATAAATATTGTGCTCGAATGGGCCCTACCCCACTGCCTACGTACCTCATCGGGATAAATGAGGATCAGAGACGCCGTAGTTCGTCTAACTAAGGCTTATACTCGTTTGTGATTTTTAGGATGACGTTGCCATAGTTCTAGCTCAGGTGTTACCGGCTCTGACTCGAGGGTGTTTACCGTATCGCTATTTGAACTGTCGAGACAAGTCATGTTCGTCCGCAAAGAGTATGAGATGAGATGAGAAGACGTGACTTCTTGGTTTGTTGTTTTTTAGAAGAAGTGTTTTGAATTTGTGTTTATTGAATGTACAACACTAAAGACTATGACACAGGAGCGAATACTTTCCAAGATCGCCCCCAATGGAACGTTTGTAAAGCATCCTAGAAGAGTGAAGGAGACCTCCACTAATCATTTCCCGTATAGCTTAAGGCTCGTGGCGCATTGTACACCTTTCCTTTATTAAGTGTTTTTTAATTTTCTTTTAAGATGAGAAGTGAGACTCAAGTTGCAAAAGGAAAAAACTTCTAAGGGAAACTAGACTTACCCTAAATTAGTTGAATTTAAAGATGACTTATGGTTAGTGAGGTTTGAGATAAATCTACCTAAGAGATATTAGAACTAGAAATAAGAACATAAAAGGAAATAATGAACAATATGGTCCTCCTAAGTCATGGTGGGTAAAAACGTGAATGAAACATAAACGGGATAAAACGATGGATCGGGTGGGTCGATTGCGTGGTGCTAAGACGCACGACTTATGGTGTGAAACATACAAGGCTTGCTTTTTGTTGAATGGAGTGGAACGATGGTAACCGAGGAACCCTAAAGTCACATACAACTTTATTTATTTATTTGAAAAACTTACTCGACGTTGGATCGAGTCTTTATTTATTTTTGAGATTTTTGTTTTCTATCGATTTGTTTTATCTTTTCTATCCTAATTATAGAAACTATACAAACATACAAGTATTACGCTATTACATCACAAAGTACACAAAATATAAAACATAATCGAGGCATAAAAGTATCCAAGTCCATAAGCCAATCCTTGAAAACATACCTTGCACAAAAAGCAAATAGTTAGTGAATGACATGAACCATGAATATGCATAATATGATGGAAATGAATTAAAATGACAAAAAATATCAAAAGTTATGGAAAAAATGTGAAATTAATTTCCTATGGTCTCTAACTTGATTATAACACTATATCAAAAAATCTCTTACAAATTCTAAGTCTAACTATGGTAAATGGTCCTTTAATTCTATGTAAGATTCAATCACAAATTTGTACAAATCACAATACCAAAACAGTAGAAAAAATGCCCTAAAAAATACACCAAAATATTCTAGGTACTTTAATTTGTCCTCTAATCATAGCAAAAAGAATGGGCAAAAAATGTTATGGGAAGTGGCAGAAATAAATTGTACAAATTTATGCGTCCATGAATGAATTTAATATGAATCAATTAAAATGAAAAAATCGAAATTAAATTGAAAAATGCGAAAATTCAGAAAGTAAAAATTGAGAATATTTCTAAAATGGCTTAATATTCTACCATAATTTTTGTGGAATTTTATTACTCATTTTCGTATTTTTTATGATTTAAATGAAAACTATATAATATAGAGATTAAATAGAAAAGGAGATAAAGGGGGAGGTGAAAAACTAATTTTTCCAGGTTAAACAAAATTATGGGCTTAGTATTGGGGGTGGGATTAGCGAATTCCCTAGGCCCAATGCGCAGGAGCCTGGGGGTATATAGTATGCAATTTTCAAGTTCAAGAAAAAAAACACGGGGGTGTGAGAAGCAACGTAGGAGACCAAAGGATATAATACTTTTTATTGGTAGATTAATAGTCTTTATTAGTGGATTAATAACCTTAATTAGCCTATTAACCATAATATTGAATATCAACATAAAACAAGACCAAACCAAAAAAGGGGGACGAACGAAACCCTAGGTTCATCCTCTATGCCTTCACTATTCATATTCTTCCTCCTTCCTCAAGAAAAAACCCTAGAAAACTCTTCTCCTTTCCCACGGCGCCTTTTCTTTCACTATCGTCTTCACCTTTGGCGCCCTCAAACCCTAGCCTACGCCGTCATCCTCCTCTCATCTTCACCTGTTATCACCGTCACTCTCATCTGTCTTCATCTTCTACCTTCACAACCTCATCCTTCCCAATCAAAAAACCATAGCACCGTCGTAACTCCAAAGAAACACCACCGGAGAAATGGAAAACGACTCCGCCTTAAATTCTGGTCTCCCTCAACTGAAACACTTCCTTTTTATTCTCTCTCTCTCGACTTCATCTCTTCAACAACAAAACCCTAGCGGCGGCATTGCGAAAAAGCCACCGGAGAAAACCACGTCACCCTATACTCCCTTTCACCAACACTCTACAACCTAACCCCTTCGCTTACCTCAAACCCGACCTCATAATCCCAGAAACTCACTCAAGATACCAGCTTGAAGTTACTAAAATCAAGACCGATAACCAACACGCAAAAACGATTACACACAAATGGAGTCTCGGATTCATACCTTGTAACTTGAAGACGCGTTGACGCTACCACTGAAGAAAAAATGTTCGTCGCTTCGATGCCGCCACGAGGTTGATGACAAATACGTTTAAGGGATGAGGAGGACGCGAGGATGAAAACGACGAAGGCACAAAAAGTTCCGCTCAGGTACGTTTCGGAGACTCGTCTGTCACGACTTGTTCCATAACTTCTTTGCGGTTCATTGTTGATCGATTCTGAGTTGATCTTTTCTCTGATGGGCTTGTTGTCGTTCTTCTTGCATGATTTTTATGTATGTTGTGAATCATAAAATCTCATTGTGAATCACTTTCCTCGAATTTGCAGATTTGAAGCTATCATTGATACTTGCTCTTAAATCTTCTTCATCTTCTCACTGCGGATTTGAATTGTGGTTGGAGTATGTTCTTGCAGTGATTCTTGATGCAGGTAAAATGTGCTTGGAGGTGAAGAATTCAAGAGAGTCCAAGAGAGAGGGTAAAGTTTCTGTTAGCTTCTCCTTATTATAAATCTTAAATCTTTGGTTATGAAGAAATCCAGAGAAACGGTTACAAATTCTTTTCCTTTTTGTTTGTTAGAAACCAATTGAGAGGGTAGCAATGAAGATGAATAATGGAAAGTTGAATTGAGAGGATGGAGATTTGAAGTTTTGTAAAGGTGTGAAGGGGGTGATGAAGCTGAGTGAAGGAGATGGAAGAAGCTTGGAGGCTGAGAGGGTGAATAGATGGAGGAAAGGATGGAAGAAGAAGAAAAATGTATGAAGAAGGTCCTGCTAACTTATAGAGATGCCATGAGGTATATTTCTATCTGAAAATCTGTTAGTGGTTAGTTAGAGTTTGTTGTAACCGACTCTTTTTTTGCAATTTTCTTCTCCTTCTCAGCTTTTGGCATTAGTTCACTGCTTTTTGTTTCCGATTTTCTGGTGTGAAATCTTTTGTTGAACTTCCCTGATTCTGAGTTATATTTTTGTTTCTATGTCATTTGTAAAGATGCAGGATTGGTGGAGTTTGAAGAGGCTTGCAGGCCTTGACGATGACGGTGACTTCACTGAAATTTTTCTTAGTGAAATTTTGTTGCAGCTGGGTGAACTCGAAGTTGCCAACTGATGGCGATCCCTCAAGAAGTTTCTTTTCTTTTAGCTTTACATTAGAACTTGGTTGAGCTTTTTTCCAGATTTTCCCCTTAGGATTTTTGTTAAGGTTTTTTTTTTGTAAGAGATTTTTATAACTGAATTTTGAGGGACTTTTTCTCTATTTCTTCTGCAGTTTCCTGTTATATCAGTGTACCATAACTGATTTTTTTTTACTTCTGTTATTGAGATAGACAACGGTTTTTTTTTTCCAAATTCTGTTACTATTTTATTGTGAGAATATTATGGAAGGTTTTAAGATTGAATGAATAGGGAAGAATTTCTTTCAAATTTGATTTTCTACCTTTTACTTAACTTAAAAGTATAACTTAACTTCTGATAAAAATCTGGTAGTTCTAGGATTTGTTATACCAGAAACTTATTTCAACACTATCTCATGGGCCTTGAATTGGACGAACCCAAAAAATATGGACATAATATGTGAGTTCAATAGTAATAGAGACAAAAACAACAAAACCTTAGAGTAAAAAAGACAACCCTCATAATTGATAAAAGTGGACTTTGAATCATGGGAAATAATGCTTGAATTTGTGGATAAATCAAAGAAAGGATGAAGAGGTGACATTGACAAACTTTTGGGATGAACTCAGATAATGGATTCAACAAATGTATAATTTGGACTTTGATTTTAAAGAAGTGAATTAAAATGAGTTTGGAGAAGTGCAATATATTAGCTATTTGGCTATTGGATTGAAAAGATGGATAGAAGAACAACATGGTTTATTGAACGAAATTGATACAGAAATAGACATTTGAAGATTGGACTTAGAAATATCAACTGAAAACTTGAACAAGTACATCACCAAAAATTCTCGTTGGCCCATGAAACAATCGTGACTTCACTGTTTCGACCACGAATGATTTGTATCACAAATAAAGGCTTGAAAAAGTAACGATGCCTTGAGTATAATAAATCCTTGGCCACGAAACCATCTCAAATAACCTGATAATAATGTCTTGGAGAACCATTGAATGTGATAACACGATCCTCAATTAACGAAACACTCATGAACTCATTCACGAATAAGAAACCCTTAAACCTTCTTGAAATATGCACTAAGTGAGAGAATGCTTCGAAATGTCGAAATCCAACCCGACCTTAGCTCCTGGTTAGTCTTAGGTAAACCCTGGTGAAGCTTAAGTCGCTTACTGCCTCTTATAAGATCTTGGGGACAAATCCTTGATGAACCCTTGATATGAAGACCAGGATAAGAATAGCTCAACCTCTTGCTTTGTCTTGAATGAAAGAAAACCCTAAGAAAATAGGAAAACTCGATCCAAAGCAATTTATGGTCATCTGTCTTAAGAATTCTATGCAAATGCACGATTACGAGCAACGTGAATTAATGAGAGAATGCAGATAAAACGTGAAACATTAGCCACTTAAGGTGATAAATAAGAGGGCAAATTTTGGGGTGTTACACTTGAGGTAAGTTTTCGAGGATGAAAACCTTTTTAGTGGGGGAGAGTTGTAACGCCCCAAATTCTGTTTATTTATTTTAATTAGAGTATAGTGTTTGGTGTGTGAAAGAACAATATATTATTGAATGTAATATCAATTTAAATAATTATATTATGACGAATAATATTATTGTTAGGAAAATAAAATTATTGGATTAATACGATTATATGTAATATGTTGTTGTTGCGTTGTGATGGTTAAAGTGCATAGATGTTATTATACGTTAAAATATGCATGATGTTGATAATAGCTAGTTGTTGTGAATTGTGGGAGGTAGTTGTTGTATGCATGTATGTATGTTATGAGTGTTGAGTGACATGTTGCATAGTGAATAACATACCAAGGTGGGGTATGTCATTGTTGTGATGTTGGTACGATCAAGAAATAGGGATCGTACATGATCATGAAATAAGGGACGAAGGTGTGACCATGAAATAGGGGTCATACTGGACCATGAACGAGGGGTCGAGAGTTGCAACGGGAACTGGGTCTTGAAATAGAGATCAGAGTCGGTACCGCATGCATAGAGTCAAGTCTTGTGGTATAATGATTGTTGTTGTGAGTATGATGTTGATGATGTGTATTACATTGTTATGTATATGATGTGGTGGTATAGTGTTTTTGAGGAATGATGTTTTATTTTTGATACTTCCAATCCTTATTATACTATTCTTTATGATGTAAGAATCTCACCCCTTCTGTTTAAATGTTATCCCGTTGTGGGTAACACGCAGGTGAGTAGGATGAGTCCAGTGGTGGTCAGTGAAGTCGGTGTGCTTCGTGTCGTTAGGATGTTAGCTCTGATACGTAACTTTGGGGGTGTAGGGACGATCTTGTTTCGTCTAATTTATTTAAGCAACCTTTTGTACTCCTTTTGAATACTAAAATTTCTTTTATAGTATTTTCCACTGCATGTTAAACAATTTAATTTGAAAAAATATCATCGAGCTAATTATGATGTTTAGTCGAATTGTGACACTCAAATATTTTATTGAAAGTTATACTCTGATTTTTTTATGATTATTTCCGTAGGGTAATTTTGGGTGTTACACTAATTCAACTCTTAACATGATTTCCAAGCTCTATTATGTTACTGGAATAAAGGAACACATGTTACCCACACACATGCTAACCAAAACAGAAGGGATAAGGCCATCGTCACAAACAAAAGGGGTGACGGTCGGTACAAAACCAAATAACCGTCTCAACAAAAAGCGCGACGGTCAGCACAAGGCCAGATGGTCGTCACATCCAGCCAGGTGACGTTCGTCACCATCAAGGGACGGTCGTCCCAACGTGAATTTCCTGCGTTTCTCTTCTCAGTTCTCTTCGTTTTCTCATTCTGTCCATATTTTTCCTTCGCATCAATCCCAAATCAACACAATACAACTAAAACATAGATAATTCGACTCAAAACACATAAATTAAATATTCTAAAACTAATTCGACAACATCAACTAATTCTCCAACATTCTGTATAAATTACGAAATTAACATATACAAATAACATAATTCAACATACATAAACAACATATACGACATACACAACAACATACGCAGATGATATTCTACAAATCTAATCCCACATATCATTCATCAATTATCCCATTATAGAGTCAGAATCCCACCCTTGCCTTGGATTGAAGGTCGCTTTACTCTCCAATTGGATTCTCGCTCTAGCAACCTGTATCTAATCTCTGTCAAACCCTTATTCCTCTTTCTGTAACTTTGCAACTTCCACATTCTCTCTAAACTTCTTGTTTTCTTTTACTGATAACCTATTTTTCTTATAATCCAATTAATCTTATAATTTTATTAATATTATTATTCCCATTTGGGCCTAATCCATATACCCCACTCTTTACTACTTCTATCCATAAATAAGCCCATTAAGAATACTAGTATCATTCCAACACTATTTCTTTGAGTTAATCAATTAATTCACTCAACTAACAACAACACAACTTAAATAAACTTTTCTATAACTTAATCAACTTAATTAATTCGACTAACCATAACATAACTTAAATCAACTTAATTAAATTAATTCTACTAAAACCAACATAGCAACTCAACACAACACAATTTCAACAATCAACACAAGTCAACACAAATGATACGAAGATATTTAATTATATAATTAATTAAATAAACAGGGCGTTACACAAGACCTTGAGTGCATTTTGCATTTCATTTCATTCTGATATGCATGTTGTTTCTCTGTTTTTGTATTTCATCAACAAACTTCTTATGATAACGGTTTCTTATTTTATATATGTATGTTTGTTTGATTATCTCTATGCATTGGAGTTTTATTTAAAACTATTTTCATCTATCTCATATTGTGTGTATGTAGACTTATGATATAGATTGCAATGTATGATTTTATAATTTTCTGATTATTTTTAGCATCTAATCCATTTTCTCTTTTTGATGTTGTCAAAGGGAGAGATGTGATTGAGTAAAGGAATTTTTGTTTGTGGCACATATTTAGGGGGAGCATGCTATTGATGCTCTTGTGTTTATGGCACATATTCATAAGTGTTTCCATAATAAAAAAAGGGGAGTTTGTGAGAGGTACTTGTGTTTTAATGATGTCAAAACTTGTGTGATCCTTGAATAAACAATGAATCATAAGGGATTGACAAATTAAATCATCAGGATAAGTTTTTATTATGATTGAAATCAAATGAGTCGACTCATTGGTTCAAACAGGTCGACTCATTCAGTGAAAAACAAATGAGTCGACTCACTCAGTTAAACAGGTCGACTCAAATCAAGTGAAAAATTTCTTGTTTCCCTCAGGTCCCAATAGGCCGACTGATGACCAAAATTAGGTCAACTCAAATGATGTAACAGGTCAACTCAAATCAAAAGGGAGGTCGACTCAAACTGGAATAAAGCGCCAGATCACCCATTTCTCTCTCCCATTTTTATTTTACAAGGGTTTCCTCATCTCATGTAGCATTACAGATAGCTGGGTCATTATTTTTTCATGTTAACAAGAAAAGTGAAAGATATACACAATTTTCTCTCATCATCTTCTCCTTCTCTAACATTCATCAACAACTACACACAACCATTTTTGTTGATCAAAGTGCAAGATTCAAGGTGATAACGTTCAAACATTTGAATTGCGAATTCAGTTTGGGTTGAGAGATTTATGGGTTTTTCTTGAATAAACCTTAAAGGTTTGTCCTCCAAGATCATTGTGATTGGGGGGGGGGGTTCACACACCATTGGTTCATAAATTTAGTAAAGTGAAGAGGTTTGAAGATCAAAGTGATTGTTCAACCACATCACGATAACTAGAGGATTATGAAGAATGGTGTGGGTTCACTTGTATCGAATCAAAATGGTTGTTCTCGAAGTTTGAAGAATAAAGGATTCTTGCAAGAAGGGAGCAACAATCGGAGGTTTGTTCGACACATGTGAAGAACTTGATTCAACTTGAATCAAGGGACAAAGAGAAACATAACTACTACAACAATTAGGATTGGTTTTGTCATTTCAATTTTTTCTTTGTAAGAACATTGTATTTTTAATAAATATCCCAATTCAATTTTTTTGAATTGGGGGCAGAGGTACCCTTAGCAAGGACGGTAGAGGAACTGCCTAGACCTAACTACCTTAGTCTTTTTTGCACCAACAATTTATTTCCTTTGTGTTTTTTCCTTGATGTCCTTGATTTTCATATTTGGATTATCTTTCAAGGAGTTTTGAATTCTCTTACTTTACCACTTTGTTGTCATCATCTTCACATTGTATAATCTACTAAACTTATGAATATCCACTACTTTCCTCAATTCCATGAATCATCAATTGGTAATTTTCCATAGTAGATATTCCATTCACACCCTTATTTACATATCACATTCACCCTTTGTTTGTATTTTTAGAGAACTTCATATCTCTACCTGTCTGGATTGCATATGTGGTGATTGTTTCCTTGAAATTAACCTTGGTAGAAAATAGGTCCATAATTCCCATTTATATTATAACATGTGTTTTTTGCAATTTGAAACCACAATATTTCTTCCTATTACAACCATCCTTACCTGTTTCACATTCAATATACAATTCATCACTAGCATCCTCACTTTCAAACTCACTAAAGTTTTGTTTTTGTTTTTTTATAGTACCTTCAGTCTCATCACAATAACCTAAGAAATTTTCATTACCCTCATCGACTAAACCATCATTACCACTACCCTTACCTGAATCCTCAAATGAAACCTCTAAAGCACTGTCATATTGAAAGCTTATATGATCACTATCATAATAAAAACTATCAAGCCCAACATCTCTTCCCTCTGCATTAGTCAACTCAACATCATTAACTTCATCTCCATTACCTGAAGGGACGAGAAATAAAAGAAATATAAGGTTTGAATTGGGTTTCTTCAATTTTGAACTTTTCTCCAAAACTCAAACACATAGTAAATAAGAATAAAACAATAAAAAACACAATTATTTTTATCATGTATCGTTGTTAACGAAGTTACTCCAGTCAACCCGCCAAGGTGCTTTCGCCTTCAACAAGGACTTAATTCAATAATCTCAACAGATTATTACAACCTCTAAGTGTTAGACAATAACTTATCCCTCTCAAATATTCAGACCAATGACTTAGTCACTTGAGGAAAATCACTTTGAAAACTCTTACAAAGGTGTGTACAAAGAATTTCTTCTAATTAAGAAGATTACACAAGTTTTAGTACAATAACACAAACATGTTAATAGCAAGATATGAACAAAAGTTCCTTACTTAATCTAACAAAACTATCTTAAGATAAATCTCTAAAAGATTATGTAGCATTAGTTTTGTTGCTTAAAATATTTTCTTGTTGAGCCATTGGATTCTTTTCATTGAGCTTAAAGCTTCTTATTTTGCTTCTTCTTTTTGAGCTTCAATGTTTGTTCTTGTTGAGCAGCAAGCACACAAATTATTTTTGTTTTGCCAAAAAGCTTATTCTTCAAGTATACAAATCTTCATCATATAGAGCTTGATAATATATCCGTTGGAGGGTATATATGGAAATGTATTCCAAGTGTAAGTTCCTAATGATCACTTGAATGAGTGGTCTTCATCATAGTACAAAAAGTTGTCCTTGTGCCACCTTATAAAGGTAGAGGTCACAGTGTACTTTGTACTTTTATATTCAACATACTATCCAACCCATTCTACATCTTATGTCTTCTAACTTCTTTAGAGGCTTAAAATGCATATTTTATGAAGCATGTTATAGAAGAATCACTGCTTGAGTCTTCAGATCCAAAGTCTTTAGAACCTCCAGAACCTCGTTCAGTAGAACATGTCTTGAGAGTCTTTAGCACTTGGTCTCTAGAATTGAAGTCTTCAGAATCTTAAGAACTTGTTCAACCAGAACCTCCTCTTCAGAATCTTCAGAACTTGTTTAACACATACTCGTCTTCAGAGTCTTCAGACTTTTGTTCAGCTGAACCATGTCTTCAGATACTTCAGAACTTGGACTTCTCAATTGATATCTTTAGAATCTTCAGAACTTTGTTCAGGAGAACCTTGTCTTTAGAATCTTATAAACTTTGAACATTAGAAGCACATCTTTAGAAAGTTTTTCAAGCCTTACACGCCAAGTCATGATCAGAAGCTCTAGAACCAATGTTCTTCAGAACTGTTGCATTAGAAGCATTCCTCCATCATGACACGTAACCATCATATGTTTTCTTCTAGAGTGTTCAGTTCAGATTCCGATAATGTAACATGCCTTTCCTTCAGAGTTAGAAATAGTTTAGCAAAAACTACACACTTGACATAAATCATAGAGTGCATAATTGTTCTCTAAACTTCAAGGCCAGATGCATAAATCTTAGAGTATAATTTTAACACGGTGGAGAACTAACCTGGGCGTTTTTGTTTCCAAAAACTATGTTGCGGATAGCAAGAGTCACCACCGAGTTTTATTTTATCCAATAAGGAAAAGGAATAAAAGAACAGGAAAGGCCTTTGAAAAAGATTTTAGTTCGGGGGGTAAGTTATACAAAGGAAAGATGTTAGCACCCTTTGTATCCATGATTATCAATGGGCTCTTAATTACTTATCTCACTTTACTTTGTTTGAAAAAATGTGTAGTGTGTGTTTAGAAAATATTTTCTTAAGTCTTTAACTTTGTAATGATCCTCGTATGGATATATACAAAGTGTTTAGCTTTGAGAAATATTTTGAAAAAAAGTTGGATGTAAAGAGTGTTTTTGAAAGAGTGATCAAGTATTTAACAGCTACCTACCCAAAGTTGGTATTTCTTGTATTTATTTCCTTTAAGGGGTAATACTGTCCTTAATATTAGTGAGTAAGTAGTCTATACCTTGGATGTTTAAAGGGACGGGCGTAGGGTCATCTTATGGTCATAGAAGGCAACCTTGTAGGGGTATCTTATTAATTCGAAGGGATGATCATCATTTTTCCATAGGGTCATCGAGGGACAAGATCATTTATTCGTAGGGACTTGAAGGGACAACGAGAGACTATGATCTTTATATCGAAGGGACTTGATGATTTTATTCGTATGCAACTTTACTAAGATACCCCCACGTTCAAGGGACTTGACCATATTGTAAGGCAACAAAGAGGAATTTAACGATCGACTTACGTGTGTGAGTGTATTTATTTCAGATATTTTGTCTTAGAAGTTAGTGGGCTAGGTCCAATTATTTTTGCATACATTCTTTTCACACCCTAGTTTACTAAACACGCAGTTTAATATTTTTGCGGAATTTAAATGTGGAAAATAAAACCAAAACTATTACATCATGGGGAGGGGGATACATAGTTTAAATCGGGGGAGTGCGAGAAGTAAAAGTGCGGAAAAATAAATATTACAAAATAATTAATAATCCTATACACTTGTTCTAATAAAAATAAATGACAAAAATAAAATAAAATCGGGAAAGAGATAATAATGAAGGAGGAAGAAATATTGGAGGATTCGATTGAAATCGTTTAATTGATTTTTTTTAAAATTATAATCAAATATTGATTTACTTTTATGAAAAAATATTCTTTATGCATTTTTTTTTATTAAAAGAGAAAAAAAAGTCATTAATTTTCTAATTTGTTATTGGTTAGGAAAAAAAAGCTTGATTATTAATTAATTTAATCATGAAAAAAAATATTTTTTATGTATTTATTTTTATTTACAAAAGAAAAGCAAAAAAAAAGTTATTAATTTTTTATGAATTTATTTTATTTACAAAAGAAAAAGAAAAGGATTATTACTCTTTTAAAAATTGTTATTGATTAAAAATATTATTAGTTAATTAATTACTTATTATAAAAAATAGAAGAAAAAAAGAAATAAGTTAAGAAAATAGAAAAAGAAAAAAAGGCGTTGGGTTTATTGCTACGGTTTTGCTTACATTCAGCTACGATTTAGCTACGATTTTTCGAAACTAATTGACCATGACACTTCTTCATACTTGCACATAAACCAGAAAACAATGGATCTAAATGATCCTAAACATAATATTAAATGCATATATGAATGAAACATCAATAGAAATAACATGTAATAAGAGATTCGGAAGAAAAAAAAGTGAGAATGGCGGCCATGCATGGAGGCCGTGTTTCACGAATTTTCCACCTTCAACAATAGTGAGGATTGTCTCCTAGAACCTTCTTAAAGATGTTTGGACGTGGAGAAATGAAGAAAACATGCTACAAAGTACTTTGGTAGTTTGACCTAATTTTCCTTTTTTTGAATTTTTTTTGGGTTTTTTTTGGTGTAAGAATTTCATGTGTTTGACTTCTGAATATGATAGGTATATATAGGAGTGTATTTTAGGTCAAAAAGTTTGGGTTTGGGTGAAGGAAACTTGGTTGCTTTGGAGTGAAGAAAGAAACTTTCTATTTTGGTCAAAAAATTTAGATGAAATAATACTCTTTTGGTCTTGCACGAATTTGGACACTTACAATCATCATAAACATCAAATATTTGATCCCAAAATAGACCTAAGATCAAATATTAGATTTTTCAATATTTATCTAGATTAAAATTGAATTTAAATGAATTAAATCCAATATAATATAAAATAAATATAAAAAAATCAGATATTATGATCTATGGGTCGTGCATGATCTTATAATTGAGTTTGAGTTAGAAAAATATGGGCCCATTTGGAAGAAACTTGAGTTTTTGTCATTTTTGCTTCACACATCTCAAAATTGCCCAACTTCAACAATACATAACTCTCTCAATATTTAACCATGAAGGTGTTCTAGAACTTTTTAGAAAACTTAGAGTGTCCTCTAACTACTCATTTTGGTCCCATGTCCATTTAATCTTCCATTCTTAAGTTATGAGCTTTTGAAAATGTTGACTTTTTGTTGACTTTTAAAAGGACCTGTAATGTCTTGGCTCATATCTCTCAAATGAAGCATTTTTGGCATTGGCTTGTGAGACACACAGATGTAGATAATTTAATTTCCTTTAAAATGAGCTTTGGATGGGAAATATTTGATGAAATATGTGAAATTTATGGCTGGTCAAAGTACAATTGACTTTTCCTACCAAAAACCCTAATTTAGTAACTCCTGATTCTTGATGATTATGAGGTTTCCTTGATAAATCATGACCAACCCTTGATCAAATGATGAAATTCACCTCATAATATTTACATTGACAAAAATATTGAAATTTGACTTTGTATTGACCACAGTTTACTTTTTGACCAAGTTAACTGATTTTTAAGTATCTGAGCTATTGAATGATCAAACTTGTAGGGAAAGCCTTGAAACTTTACATGAGGATTCTTTAATGTATATCAGATACCGTGAAGTCCATTTGAGGCTTTATAAGTGCAATTTACTTTAAGAAACTTCAAAACCCTAGTTTAAGATCCATTGCTTAGGAGATGGCTTTGTCTGATGAAACCTTGAATCTATTTGAGCAATTGTGAATCTTGTGATTATTAGGGGACCTCTTGAGACACATTGTCTTGAATATTTGAGGGAAAATTTTGGGGTACAACATCTGCCCCTGTTCTAGTTTCTGAAACCTGAGGAGTTAGATTGGCATGTACGCCATTCTTGACCTGAAGGTAGAAGAGGATTGGACACTTAAGCCCAAAATTTTGCACTCTCCGGTGCGAAAAATAATACTGTTAGTTGATTGTATTGCTTGAATGGGCTTAAAGATGTCATTCAGAGTAACTGGATATGGGCTTATAAATTCCATCCAAAGTATATGTGGGTAGGAGTGTCGTTTGACTTTATCTGAATGTTGTTACTGAACTAAGTATCTGAACTAGATCTTCGTCTTGACCATCTCTAAATTGTTTTTGTAACATATCCTGAACTAAGTATCAACACTAGATTTTTGTTTAGGTCGTCTCTGGGGGGAAAAGATACCTGCACTAAGTATCAGCACTAGATCTTCGTCTTGATCGTCTCTGAACTGTCTCTAGGAAAATATCTTGAATTAATCATCATAACTAAATCTTTTTTTCGATTATCTCTAAATTGCTTATGGAAAATATCCTGAACTAAGTATCATCACTAGATCATCCTTTAGATTGTCTCTGAATTTTCTCAAGGACAATTTCTTGAATTAAGCATCATAATTAAATCTTCGTTTCGATTATCTCTTAATTGCTTTTGGACAAAATATTGAACTAAGTATCAGCACTAGATCTTCGTTTAGATCGTCTCTGAACTGTCTTTAGGACAATATCTTGAATTAAGTATCAAAACTAAATCTTCGTTTAGAATATCTCTGAATTGCTTCTGGAAAATATCTTGCACTAAGTATCAGAGCACTAGATCTTCTTTTAGATCATCTCTGAAATGTCTCTAGGATAATGTCTTGAACTAAGCATCATAACTAAATCTTTGTTTAGATTATCTCTGAATTGCTTCTGGAAAATATCCTGCACTAAGTATCAACACTTGATCTTCGTTTAGATCATCTCTGAACTGTCTCTAGGACAATATCTTGAATTAAGCATCAGAACTAAACCTTCCTTTAGATTATCTCTGAATTTCTTCTGGACAATATCTTGCACTAAGTATCAGCACTAGATATTCGTTTAGATCGTATCTGAACTGTCTCAGGGAAAGAAAAGCATCATGCACTAAGTATCAGCACTAGATCTTTGTTTAGATTGTCTCTGAACTGTCTCTAGGAGTTTATAGTGTTTATCTTACTGCAACTATCTTGAAAAGGAAAGGTTAGTTTTATGCAAGATTATTTAATGTATGCATGCATGGAATGATGTTCTTAATGTAAATGAGAATGTCATATGCGTTATGAATGTGTATGCCATGATATGATGTAAATGATGTATGTATGAATTATGTAGTTGAAGTACATTAGTAGCTTTGTATAACAAAATGCTAGTTGGGGAAAATAATTCCCGACTCGTTGCTGAGGAGTATGAAGACATCGTTCCTGTCATGTTTCAGAATATTGTACTTAGGATTTTCCGACTTCCGTTTGTCGTACTTTTTATTGAAAGATTAAATTCCTAAATACCCTGAATGGTGATAAAAGAGACAGACATTCCACTGAGAGACTTATCTGACCAAATGTCAATTCTTATGAGGATATCAGGCTTGAGAGAAATCTGCCTGGGACTTTGTATAACTGGAAGTACAAGAGACTACCCAGAATACTTCACTGGAATAAATCCGTAAAGATTACTCTATGGGGATGAACCTGCGAAGATCTGTTGGATATGAACTTTGTTGGGGATTCCAACCTTCAAGAGTCTTTAGTAAATTTAATTATTGTAATTTTATTCATTTTAGTAAACATCAATCATATTTGAAAGCATATATTCATTCAGAGTAACTAATGGATTCAGAACTTCTGATATTCTCGACTTCCCCGAGTAATTTTCAAGGAATTATCACGACTGAATCTGAAGACATGATACTGACATCATCTGATACTATTGGCACAGACAATCAATTTCCACAATGGCTTTTGCTGAAATCCGGTATCAAGGCAATGTAATAAGAGGAATGTGCTTTCAGACTGCGGTGGATCGTGTACACCCTGGGTAATGGTTAAGGATCTTGTAACTTAATTTGATCTAATTAGATTTGAAAAGAGAGTGTTGCTCCTAGCTGAGGATGATTTGTCCCAGAATGGAAGTATTTGAAAAGAGCTGCCTCAAGAGAAATAAACGAGATGCCCCATAATAATATGCCCCTGGCATCGTGAACTCGGTAATGTTACCTCTGGTAATTCAGATGAGGAGACCTACCCCCAGATGAATTGGACAATAATATGCCATGTCCCCTTGATTGGAAGATAGTGACTATGCCCTTTGTATACATTAGCTTTGATCCAGCTGAGTCGGGCCCAGGAAGCAACTTTGTCTGTCAGAAGGACTTTGGTTTATTGAATGTTCATCATGTAAGCTTCTTTGCTGTCAAACACCTAGTCGTATGCAAACAATGATATTCAAAATGTAAAGCTTATGTATGTCTTGAAGTTTTGAAAAAGAATTATTTTAGCAAAACAATGTTTGTAAAAACTGTGATATTAACTCAAGATTTATAATAATCCCTAAAGGAGTCAGGATACCTTTTTGTAGAAGTACGCTTTCGAACTAACCATGCTTTAGTTAGGACTTTTAAAGGGTTGTAACGTGGCCTGGTTCACGGTTTAAGAAACAAAGGATAAAGACTCAAATTTTATTTGTACCCAACCCATCATTCGTGATGTTCTTCAGTCCTATGTTCGGTTAACTTATGCATTGAGGCTCCAAAGGAGTTTGAAATTGTAAAATTGACATCAGTTTATTTGAAAAGCCAATCATCTTTTTTTTTTCTTTTGACTTTGTTATGCATTCTTTTGCCTGAATTGTTTGTTTCAAGATTACAGTCAGCAGGATGTCTCAATTTTTACTAAGTCTCCTTCATAGATTTGACTTAGTGAGCTTTTCTTTGACTTTAGACTTAATGATTACAGGGAACCATCATTAGTTGTATACAAAATGGACAACTGACATAATTGAGTTAACCGAGGAACTACCCTGCCCCAGGTTATGATTAAGGGTTTTAATTCGCGTGGGAATGAAAACTCCTACTTCATAGGCTCAAAAGGGTTGACTAGGGATTAATTTCCTTATATCTCCACTGTTTAGAAATCGAAAAAATGCCTGCACATCGTCAGTATAGTCTGTTCAAACGAACACTGTATGAAATTATGGTATCATTTTCGTCATCCTCCTCTAAAGGCTTACAACTTTAACAAGAGTTAAATATCACAAAAGAGAGGTAAGAAGTATAGTTAAAATTTAGTGAAACAAATGGATTAATTCAAAATAAAGATACATAATGCATTATTGTGTAAACAAAGTTTGACATAATAGTAAGTGTTTGAGCAAACAAAAGAAATTACAACTGAAGAAATCAAATGATGTCCCATCTAGTTGACTGAATGTCTTCGATTGCAATATGTGAATTTTCAGGAGTGGTATATTTTACCATGAAATCAAATATGCCACTTGGTTGTCCTAAGGTATCCCAAACTTCAACAGGGATATGTGGGCTTTCTTTCTTGCTACCTCGAGTGATTTGTCTTGCAGCTTCGATGTTTGACGGACGATAGGAGAAATAAATCTGGTCTTCTAGTGTAACCTTGAGGACTCATTCGTCAATCAGGTCTTGAATCTTATTCTTCAATGCCCAACAGTTATTAGTGTCATGTCCAGGACATTTGGAGTGATATGCACACCTTGCATTGGGATTATAGTTGGGAGAGGAAGTATTGGGATTCAGATGAGATTTTTTCAAGGTGATTAGCTTCATCCCCAACAAACGTTGCAAAGTTTGCGACATTGTAGTGTTGATTTTGATAACTGTCTTCTATATTCCTTGTGTTGAGGCAGATTAACCCTAGAAGACCTTCTTCCTTTAATTGAATAACTAACAGTAGTAGCCTGTCTCTTTCCTTCTCTTATCCTCATCTTGTTTTCAACCAAGTCATCTTGTTTAATTGGAGGTTGACTGATGATTAGATTCCCGACTCTGTTGTCTTGAAGTTTATTGACGAAGACTCTTAGCTCTTCTTGCCCCTGGGCTAAGTTTTGGATAAGAGCCACCTGGCCATTCATCTGGATTCTCATCTCTGCCATCTCAGCTTGCAGTTGTTCCAACTGATTATCCTTGTAGTCTTCAGGATTCTTCTTTTTCTTATCCTTATTGAGGAGGGCTTTCAACTCTTCCTGCCCCTTGGATAAATTCAGGATCACTTCTTGAAATTGAGCATTCTGGGTTTGGAGATCTTTGACAGTCTGTTCGAGGTCCATTTCCACTGAAATAAACAGCGAGAAGATAAGAAACCTGTCGTGGAAACCTGTTATGCAATGGTATGGTATGTAGATGCATATGCAATGTTTTCAAGGACCACGTAGGATTTAAATTTGTTAAAGGAAAACAAAAATAAAACTTTTATTAATAAGTTTAAAATATAATTTCCCCTTGGACTTACAATGAAAGAAAACAAAAACTTGTAAATAAAATAAGAACATCTGAGACTCAAGTCTCCCAAGGACACTTTCTCTTTATATTGAGATATGTATTGAGGTTACTCTCTTCGTGAAGTTGACTTGTTAGTTCCAACACTTTCTCTTTGTGAGCATGGAACTGATCTTCAAAAGTATCCATTTCCTCCTTCATTTAAATCCAAGATTTCTGTAGCTCTTCTAGATCTGTGAGCATGTCAGGATGAAGAATTGTATAAGGAACATCTCCTTCAACAATTGGCTCAACAATTACTGGTAGAATAAAAGGATATGGCATAATAAGAGTTTGAGCACGAGATCACACCCATATGAGGTAAGGTTCCATTGGGATGAAGTATTTTAGTTCCAGAGTATTGATGTTAATCTTCTTCACCATGCTCCAAGCTCGTATAAACCTCTGATGTTAACCTTGAAGATCATTATCATAATCAAATACAATGCCTTGAATAATCATATCATGAGGACCATTACTCAGAGCATAACCAAAATTACGTAGTGCTAAAGAAGGATTGTAGGTAATGTCCCCACTTATGCCAATGAGTGACACATTAGAGAACTCTCCACAACGGTCAATGACAGTAATATTCTCCATAGATCGGTAACACCAATGAATATATGAATGAGAGAGCGACATTATCCTTCTAGACCACCTTAAACCTTGTTCCTTCTTCATCACAGAACGAGAAAGGTGTGAAATAAACCACCTTGATAGTAGAGGTATGCAACACATCAGAGTTCCATGCGCCTTCGTAGTACGAGCGTGAAGAGAGTGCAAGATATCTCCAAGCAAGGTAGGCACCAGATTGTGAGTCAGAAATATGTTGATAGCGTGTACATCTATGAATTGGTCTAGATTAAAGAACAATACCAAACCATAAATCAACAAGGCTAAGATCTCCTCAAAAGAATCATAACTCATAGCATCCAAGAACAACCGAGCCTTCTCTATCAATACCTTAGCAAGAATACCCTTAGTTCCACTTCTGGTTTCCAGTACAATGTCTGGTTTCTTCAGATGCAAAGCTGCTACAATAACTTCAGGTTTGTCTCATTCTCTAAGCCTATGAAAGGTTTCTGATTAAGAATGGGCACACCAAGTAGTTTGGAGAATTCTTCCATTGTGGGCACCAGCTGATCATCGGGAAATGTGAATCAGTGATGTATAGGATCAAAGAACTGGAACAAAACACTCATCATATCTTCATCAAACCCTGAGGTAACCAAGTCAAGTAGATAACCATGATTCTTGAAGAATTGGGAGCTTTAAGAAACTTTTGAGACCAACTCCTTACGCTTGGAAGGTATCCTTACAAAGTTGACCCGAATAGTGTTCCTACGAGTGGAAGTCATAACTTGCAACAAAGAACAAAGATAAATCCCTTGGTCCTTGAAATGGTTAGTGATAATGATATGTGTAACACGGTGGGAGAACTGACTTTAGTTAAATGTTGCGGATAGCAAGAGTCGCCACCGACTTTTATTTTATCCAAAGGAAAGGGCATAAAAGAACAGGAAAGACCTTAAAAGATTTTTGGGTTCGGGGGGTAGGTTATGTAAAGGGAAGTTGTTAGCACCCTTTACATCCATGGTTATCCATGGGCTCTTAGTTACTTAGCTCACTTTAAAATGTTTTGAGAAGTGTAGTGTGTGATTGAAAATTTTCTTAAGTACCTTATAATGATCCTTGTACGGATATATATAAAGACTTTGTTTTGAAAATTGTTTGAAAATGTGAAGTGTAATGAAATATTTTTGAAGAAAAGTGAGCAAGTACTTAAGAGGAACCTACCCTATGTTAAATCTTTACTGTTCTTGAATGTTCTTTCAATGGTAAGACTATCCCTATTATTAAGGAATAGGTAGTCATTACCTTGGATGTTGTAAGGGACATGTGAAGGGTCATCTGTGTTTAGGCAACTGTAAGGTGTCTTAGAAATTCGAAGGGACTTATCATCTTTTATTCGAAAGGGACAAGATCGTTTATGAAGGCAACATCGAAGGGACTTGATCTGATGATATTGAAAGGGACTAGATGATTTGTTTATGAGAAGGGACATTGCTTTTAGACACCTTACTTGACCTTTTTGTTTAGGCAACATGAGGGATATCCTTAAGAAGTGAGATGGCGATCAAAGATCGACTTACGTGTGTGCGTGTATAAGTTCATATATTTATCTTATAATTAGTGATCTAAATTAATTTTAAAATACAAACATGTTATCACTCCCTATTTTACTAACCACGCAATTTAAATATTTACAGAATTTAAAGGACAGAAATTAAAAGGCAGAAATTAAAAGGCAGAAATTAAAAGACAGAAATTAAAAGGCAGAAATTAAAACTCCTACACTATTACGTGGATTCGGGACAGTTACATAATAATTAGGCGGAAAATAACACTAAATTATTACATCAAGGAGGCAATTACATAATAATTAGGAGTAAAATAACACTAAATTATTACATCAAGGAGACAGTTACATAATAAGGCGAACAAATAAAAATGTAGAATATTACAAATTTACACGACAAAATGAATGGCAAATGAATAACATAAAGATGAGTTAGAGTTAGAGTGAAAATTAGAGTTCAAGGTTTATAGAGAAAATTATTAGGGTAAAATATATATATATATATATATATATATATATATATATATATATATATATATATATATATATATATATATATATATATATATATATATATATATATATATATATATATATATATATATATATATATATTTGGGTTAGTGAAAAAAGTTAAGGTTGAACACGTTAAAATTCATAAAGAAAATATATAACCAGTTTTAGGAAAAAATCATAGTAGTTAGTTATCTAATTAATTGAATAAAAGAAATAATAAAAAAAAACAACGATGTTGCTAACGCAAGAAATGTGATCATCGCAACTGAACCGGATCAACATAAGTGTCACGCCTCATACTCACAGATGTACAAACGGCGTATCGACACGATCCGATCCGAACAACCTAATCTAATTATAAAAATAAATAAATAAAACATATTTAATAAAAATAGTCAACCCTTTTTTTATTTATATATTAATCTTATATATTATATATTATAATATACATATTATAAATATTATGTATTATACATATTAATATTATATTATATATATATATATATATATATATATATATATATATATAATAAACATATTATAGAAAAAAAAGCAACACAGATATCTTATAACTTATTAAAGAAAAACGTTCATATCAGTATAAACGTTCATATATGCAAGCCATGGAAACATATTATATATATATATATATATATATGAGAAACAGAAACGTAACATGATGTACACTATATATCAATAGACAAATTCAACATATGTGCTTACTAATCTGTAAATCGTAGATCTGCCGAATACTTTGTTTTCTTTTCTTTTCGTTTTTTCCAGTTTCTCCCCCTCTAGCAGCAACACACATATAAGTATTTATAGGATTAATTAGGGTTAATGTCAATTGGGCTTATTTTGAAACCCAATAAAATATTAATATAAATAATTAAATAAAGTTTAATAAAAATAGTTAAAATTAAAATAAAAACTAATTAACCTATTTATTTATTCTAGACTTAATAGACTCAAAAATAAAATAAATAAAAAAAAAAGTCGGACACCAAAATGTTCGAAAAAATAAAATGAACACGTCAAAATAATCAGCGCGAAATAAATGACTCGGAAAAATACAGCGTTTGGTCGGATTTTGAAATAAAAATTATGACCGCTTAAGCCGCTCAGACTGATCAACATATGACCAAAAATAGTCGTAAAAATATTTTTAGCATGTCAAATTAAACCACGTGAACCGCAGATTAATATTATCGACATTTGCAAACTTAAACTTGACATTTTTTCGTTTACTGATTTTAGGCACAATTAATTTGACCAGTCTGTCTGCAAATTCCGAGAAATTATTTCGGCTAATATTAAGACAAAATACATGTTATGCTATGAAGATGATGCAAATGAATGCGAAACAAAAAGTCGGTTAGAATTAAAAACCGAGGGCAAATTTTGGGGTACAACAGCTGCCCCTGTTCAATTTTCTGAAACCTGAGGAGTTAGATTGGCATGTGTGCCATTCGTGACTTGAAAGGTTGAAGGGGATTGAACACAAAAGCCTAAAAATTTGCACTCGCCGGTGCGTAAAGTAACACTAATGATTAATTGTATATGCTTAAGTGGGCTTGAAGATGCCACTTGGAGGAACTGGAGATGGTCTTATAGATGCCATGGAGATGGGCTTAGAGATGCCATCTAAAATATCAGGATGTGATGATGTCTTTATGTTGATACTGGATATCAGTAATAGGTCTTCGTATAGGCCGTCTTTGAATCGTTTATGCAACATAGTTTGAATTGTTGAATAGAGCAGTAGAAATAAATCTTCGTGATGATTATCTCTTCTGGAAGTATCTTGGATTAGGGAATGGATCTTTGTATAGACCGTTTGCCTACTCTCCAAGGTCAAAAGAATATCAGGATTAATTCTTCTGAAAATATCTTGAACTAGGGAATGGATCTTTGTACAGATCGTTTGCCTATTATTCAAGAGCCAATAGATTAAATCTTCTGAAAATATCTTGAACTAGGGAATGGATCTTTGTACAGACCGTTTGCCTACTATTCAAGACCAGATAGATGAAATCTTCTGGAAGTATCCTGGATTAGGGAATGGATCTTTGTACAAACCGTTTGCCTACTCTCCGAGGACAAAAAAGTGTCAGGATCAAGTCTCCTGAAAATATCCTGGATTAGGGAATGGATCTTCTTACAGACCGTTTGCCTACTCTCCGAGGAAATAGATTAAATCTTCTGAAAATATCTTGAACCAGGGAATGGATCTTTGTACAGACCGTTTGCCTGCTATTCAAGACCAGATAGATGAAATCTTCTGGAAATATCCCGGATTAGGGAATGGATCTTCTTACAGACCGTTATCCTACTCTCCGAGGACATCTTGAGTAATGTATGGATCATTTCTGACCTGTTGTGAATTGTTGATGCTGTTTTATCTGTATATAACTATCCTGTAAGGAAAATGTTAGTTTATGCAATATGTATGCATGCATAGTATGATGTACCTAAGTAAATATATTATGCATTTATGGATATGTATGCTATGATATGATGTAAATGATGTACGTATGAATCATGTAGCCTGAAGCGTCTGGATATCTTTGTATAACAACTGCTGGCTAGGGAAAATAAATCCTGATTCGTTGCTGAAGAATATGAGGAACTTGTTCCCGTCTTATTTGATAGTATTGTATTTATAACTTCCCGTCTTCGTTCGTCGTACTTCTATTGAAGGAATAAGTTCTTGAGTATCCCGACTGAGGATAAAAGAGATGGACATAAATTCAAGGGGAGATGTAACTCGAAGTATCTATAAAGATAGATTTGCTCTACTGGAGATTTGTAGTTGTCTTGTGGGGATGAACCGGCGAAGCTTCGTTGAATTCCTTCCCTCGTTCGTCCTTAGTAAATACTATTACTGCATTTTTATGCATTTCTGGTAAACATCAATCATATTCAAAAGCATACACACATTCAAACACAACCAATGGACGTTTCGCTTATGTAAATAGGGTAAAAGTAAATCAGGATTCAAAGATGAAATTTTATTTATATCACAAAGTGACCTATACCTAGGCAAGTTTGTACAAGGAGACAGAAATCCTAGTAAGAGGAATTTGTCGTAAAATTTTTACAAAACAAAGAAAATCAGCTATGTGGGAAATAATCCTATTGAGTTTCAATTCTACTATTGCCATTATATTCAAGTATCTCATCTTCTACTGTTGAGACGGAAACGATTGGATTGAGCTTTATCTGTTCGAGTTTGAATTAGGTAGCACAACTGGTTGGAGTTTACATGAGTGATCCAAACGAGACATAGTCATACGCTTTAATCCCTAACTTTTGCCTGGATTGCCCTTTCAGGTTTTCAATCCATCGGGATACCCTTTTTTGCCCAAGCCGCCTTTTCAGGTTTTCGACTTGCAGGGTGTACACATTTTTTTTTATATATATCCCTAATTTTTTCCTGAACCCTTTTGGTTCGCCGGGATGCCCTTATTTTTGCCTAGGCCAGTCAACCTAGCGGGTCTCTTTTTATGCGTGGTATTTTTTAACTATGTCTGCGTTTACAGGCTGCGGGAAGTCTTCACCATCCATAGTAGTAAGCATCATGAAACCTCCTGAGAATACTGTTTTGACCACAAATGGCCCTTCATATGTAGGAGTCCACTTGCCCCTAGGATCACCCTGTGATAATATGATACGCTTGATTACCAAGTCACCAGCCTGATATACCTTTCGCTAAACCTTCTTATTGAAAGCCTTGATCATCCGTTTCTGGTACATCTGACCATGACACACAACTGCTAACCTCTTCTCATCAATCAAGTTTATCTGGTCAAGTCGAGTCTGAATCCACTCATCTTCATCCAAGCCTGCATCCTTCATGATTCTTAAGGAAGGGATCTGAACTTCAATGGGCAGAACTGCTTCCATACCATAAACTAAGGAGAATGGGGTTGCCCCTGTTGAAGTACGTATTGTAGTACGATAACCATGAAGAGCAAATGGTAACATCTCATGCCAATCCTTGTAAGTAACAGTCATTTTCTGTATAATCTTTTTAATGTTCTTATTAGTAGCTTCTACTGCCCCATTCATCTTCGGACGATACGGAGAAGAGTTGTGATGCTTAATCTTGAACTGCGTGCAGAGATCAGTAATCATAGTGTTATTCAGATTAGAGCCATTGTCAGTAATAATCCTTTCAGGGATGCCATACCTACATATGAGATTATTCTTAATGAATCGGGCCACCACATTCTTAGTAACAGATGCAAATGAAGCTGCCTCCACCCACTTAGTAAAGTAATCAATAGCAACCAGGATGAAACGATGCCCATTAGAAGCAGTAGGCTTGATTTCTCCAATCATATCAATGCCCCACATGGCAAAAGGCCAAGGAGTAGTCAACACATTAAATGGTGATGGAGGTATATGGACTTTATCAGCATAAATTTGACACTTGTGACATGTTCTGGAATGTTGATAGCAGTCATCTTCCATGGTAGACCAATAGTAACCTGCTCTCAATATTTTCTTTGCCATGGTATGACCACTAGAATGAGTTCCAAAGATCCCATCATGCATGTCTTCCATAATCTCAGTTGCTTCCTTCTTATCCACACAACGAAGCAAAGTTGAATCATGATTGCGCTTGTACAAAATTCCATTACTCAAGAAGAACTTAGCAGAAAACATCCTCAAAAACTTCTTATCTTTGACAGATGCCCCTTCAGGGAACTCCTGAGCTTCAAAATATCTTTTCACTTCATAGAACCAAGGCTTCTCCTCTGCTTCTTCAGTGTCAATCTCATTGCAGTATGCATGCTTTTCAAATCTATCAATAGTAATCTTGGGAGCTTCATCATCCCAGCTAATCTCAAACATAGATGCCATGGTGGCTAATGCATCTGCCAACTGATTTTCTCTTCGTGGAATATGTCCAAAGGTAATTTCTTCAAAATATGGGATCAAAGACAACACATGCTCTCTGTAAGGAATGAGATTATCATGTTTGGTATCCCAATCTCCTTTGATCTGACTTACTACCCAGGAGTTTACCAGACCTAACTCCAAAAGTACACTTGTTTGGGTTCAATCTCAACTTGTATTTCTTTAACCTTTCAAACAGCTTATGCAGATGATCAAGATGTTGCTCTTCATTCTGGGACCTGGCTATCATATCATCCACATATACCTCTATCTCATGATGAATCATATCGTGAAACAAAGCCACCATAGCACGCTGATATGTTGCCCCGACGTTCTTCAAACCAAATGGCATTACTTTATAGCAAAAGGTGCCCCACTGTGTAACAAATGTAGTCTTCTCCATATCTCCAGGTGCCATCTTGATTTGATTGTAACCAGAGAAACCATCCATGAAAGAGAATACCTTATGCTGAGCAGTGTTGTCTACCAGAACATCAATATGAGGAAGTGGAAAGTCATCTTTAGGGCTGGCCTTGTTCAAATCCCTGTAATCTACACATATACGTACCTTACCATCTTTCTTAGGTACCGGTACCACATTTGCAACCCATTGAGGATAAGAAGTCACAGCTAAGAACCCTGCATCAAACTGTTTCATCACCTCTGCCTTAATCTTCTCTGACATTTCAGGACGCATGCGACGAACCTTCTGCTTCTTTGGACAACAATCTTCTTTTACCGGTAACCGGTGAACCACAATGTCTGTATCCAACCCTGGCATATCTTCATAGGACCAAGCAAAGATCTCCACATAATCATGTAACATTTGAATTGATCTACTCTTAACACCATCCTCTAATTCAGCCCCTATCTTGACCTCTTTCCTGTTTTCTTCAGTTCCCAGATTCACAACTTCGATTGGCTCTTCATGTGGCTGTATAGATTTCTCTTCTTGTTGTAACAACTTAGCAAGCTCTACAGGTACTTCACAATCGTCCTCCTTTCCATCTTCATCTTGATAGATCGGATTTTCGAAATTATAATTGGCAATAGTAGAACTGTTATCAACAGGATCCAGAGTGGATGATGATCTGCATTTTAGTGATGTGGGTGTGTGTAAGAACACATAGCTGATAAAATAAAAATAAAATAAAATAAAGACAAGGAACACAATATTTACGAAAACGAAACGTCCACTGATTTTTATTGAATGAAGTATGCAAATGAAATGACATCCCGAAACAAGCATACCATTGTGCCCCAGGTAAGGCACAAGGCTTAAAAGTTTAATTGTTCAAAAATTACAAACTTAAAAATAACAACATAGTAATAGTATTTACTCCTGACTAAAGGAGATAGGAATAACGTCTTCAGCCTTCCAATTATTGAGCCCATCACCCACAGTAGGAAAAATCCAAGCATCCAAGTTGTAGTCTTCATTATAGTCACCCACATCATTGATTTGGTCTTTCATGATCCCTTGATTGGTGATACGAACAGCACGAGCACGACGAACAGCCTTCTGGGACTCTGCAGGGAAACCCAAACCAAACTTGTCAGACTTGTAAGGAATGTCAGGAAGCTGACCCTAAATAGTACAACCACCTTCTTCAACCACATCTCTAGCATCTTTGAGGGAGGCCATTGTAGGAGGTACTCTGGTAACCACATGAACTTTTTTGACAACAGGAGGAGCTTCAGCAGCAGGAACAACCCAAGGAACCACTTCAAATGTCTGGCACGGAGTCTCAACATATTCACCTTCCACTTCAAGGTACTAAAATGTATTCACATGACTGGTCATATATTCTTCTTCTCCGTAAACAGTGACAACCTTTCCCTTTATTGGATATCTCAACTTCTGATGTAAAGTGGAGGTAACAGCACCTGCCCCATGGATCCAGGGGCGCCCAAACAAACAAGAGTACGAAGGACGAATATCCATCACATAGAATGTAGAATTGAAGACTTGAGAACCCACTTTGATTGGGAGATCTATTTCTCCATGCACCACCCTTCTTGAACCATCAAAGGCCCTCACTACTATATTACTTGGTCTCAACACAACATCTTCAGGACTAAGCTTGTTTAGGACCTCTTTGGGAAGTACATTCAGTGAAGAGCCATTGTCTATCAGCACATGTGACAGGGTAGTGCCCCTACATTCAATAGAGATATGTAAAGCCCTGTTATGATTCCTCTTGGCAGGAGTCAAATCAGCATCAAAAAAACCTAACCCATTATCATAGGTCAGGTGTGCAACACAATTTTCAAACTGATCCACAGAAATCTCATTTGGCACATGAGCAGTCTTCAAGAATTTAATCAAGGATTTAACATGAGCCTCAGAACACAACAACAAAGATAACATGGAAATCTTGGAGGGAGTATGCCCCAATTGGTCCACAACATCATAATCACTCTTGCGAATGATCTTCAGCACTTCTTCCATCTACTTAGAAAGATTCTCAGCAATTGGTGTCTCAGTTTGCACAGGTTCAATAACAGGACCTTTGCCCCGGGCATCAGCAGTGGTGGTAGTAGTTGGAGTAACTGTATTCTTGGAGGTAGCCGGAGGAGAGAAAATTCTTCCACTTCTTGTGATCTTACTAGATCCAGCAATATTATCAACATCAAGGTTTTCATCAACAACAGTTGTATCAGCTAAGGGTTCCTGTTTAACACCATGGATATAAACATCGAAACCGTAATGCCAAGGTATAGCTTTATCAGAAGTATACGGAATAGGACCAGGAGTGGTAATAATCATAGGAGCCACTCTAGCTTCAGCAACAGTCCCCACAGGGTCTTCATCAGTAATCTTGATTGGACCCTTATAAGTGATCTTGACAGGGCCCTTGGAAGTAATCCTTACTGGTACTTTATCAACCATATCCACCTCTTCAACCTTCACACCTTGAGTTATATGTTCAACCATACTCTCCACAGAAGGTGTCCTCTCAAACAATATGGTGTAATTGTCCATGAGGCGTTGGATACCATCCTTCAACCTCCAGCAGCTATCAGGTTTATACGCACAATAAAAACAATCTTCATTACAACCTGCAAAGAACCCAACTTGTACCAACTTCTTCTTGATAACAGACCATGGAATAGTCACATCTGCAACTGAGGAAATATATGAAACTTCATCAATGGCATTAACAGTCTTTTCATGATTTGGTATAGGAGCAGTAATCACATTTGGAATCCCATGAGGGTCAAATTCAATCTCTCCAGCATCAATCATATCTTGAATCTTGTTCTTCAATATCCAGCAGTTGTTGGTATCATGTCCTTGACAATTAGAATGATATGCACATCGTGCATTAGGATTGTACCTAGGAGAGGTAACATTAGGATTCTGAGCAGGGTCCTTCAAAGTAATGAGCTCCCCTTTCAACAAGTGTTGCAAGGCTTGGGCCAGTGACATGTTGATCTTGGTGAACTGTCTTCTAGGCTTCTGCTGATTGCCTTGTGGTGGTTCTGGTGCTGCAGGAGTAGGATTGGAGATATGAACTGCACTCACAGATTGGTGCCTCCTATTACGACCAGGTTGACCATAAACAACATTTTCCTTCTTCCCACTAGGGGGCTTCTTTGCAGTACTTGATGAAGAGGCACCCACCTGTATTTTGCCACTTCTTATGCCACTTTCCACACGCTCTCCCATCATTATCAGCTCAGTGAAGCCAGATGATGAGCTTCCAATGAGATGACTATAAAAAGGACCATTCAACGTACTCATAAACATATCCACTAACTCCCTGTCAGTTAGAGGAGGTTGAACTCTACCAGCCAAGTCTCTCCACTTCTGGGCATACTCCTTGAAATTCTCCTTAGCACCCATAGACATGCTTTGGAGTTGCATGCGAGTATGTGCTAGATCAGCATTATATTGGCATTGCCTATAAAAGGCCTCAGCAAGATCATTCCAATCACGGATGTTGACACTCTCCAATTGATAGTACCATTCCAATTGAGCTCCAGACAAGCTTTCTTGGAAGAAATGAATCCAGAGCTTCTTATCAGCAGTATGAGGTTGAATCCTCCGGACATAGGATCTTAGATGCAGCTTGGGACACGAGACACCATCATATACTTCAAAAGCAGGGACCTTGAAACCAATGGGTATAACCACTCCAGATATCAAACTCAGATCTTCAAAATCCAGCCCATAAGACTTTTGTAACTCCATAGCATTCATTCTATCAACCAGCATCTTGAACTTATCTTCATTAGGATCATGATAGTAATTTGCTTCAGAATCAGAATCCCCCATAGTATTATGGAGACTGCCTCCTTCTTTCTCAGACTCTTCAGACTCATAATCTTCAACCTGTTCCTTGGTCTTGACATGACCTTTGAGCCTTCTTCCTAGATTAATAAGACCTCCTGATATTCTAGCCTTCTTAGTCTTCTTGGCCAGCAGTGTCTTCAATTCATCCTGTCCCTTGGACAAGTTCAGGATCAGCTCTTGGAATTGTGCATTCTGTGCCTGGAGATCTTTGACTGTTTGTTCAAGAGCCATTTCTGCTGAAATAAACAGCGAGAAGATAAGATACTTGTACATAAGAAACCTGTGATGCAATGATATGGTGTATAAATGCGTATGCAGTGTTTTCAAGGACCGCAGGATTTAAATTTGTTTAAACAACCAAAAAATAAACTTTTATTAGTGATAAATTTGTTTTCCCCTTGGGCTTACAATAAAAAATGAAATAAATACAAAAGATGGGGTTTTAAGTCTCCCATGGACGTTTCCTCTTTGTGTTGAGGTATGAGTTGAGATTCCGCTCCTCGTGAAGTTGCTTTGTTAGTTCCAGGATTCTTTCTTGACTTGCTTTGTAATGAGTCTCAAAAGTATCCCTTTGCTCCTTCAACTGGATCCAGGACCTCTGTAACTCTTCCATGTCAGTGGGCATGTCTGGATGAAGAATGATATAAGAAGTATCTCCTTCAGCAACAGGCTCAGAAGTAACTGGCAGGATGGTAGGATATGGCATCATAAGGGTCTGAGCACGAGATCTCACCCATCTGAGATAAGCTTCCATAGGAATAGTCTACTTGGGCTCCAGAGTCTTGCTGTCAACCTTGTTCACTTTCCCCCATGCTCGTATAAACCTTTGACGATAACCTTGCAGATCGTTGTCGTAGTCAAACACAATACCCTGAATCAACATGTCATGAGGACCATCACTCCGAGCGTAACCAAACTGACGTAAAGCTAAGGAAGGGTTGTAAGTAATGCCCCCTCTTATGCCTAGAAGTGGCACATTAGGGAACTCCCCACAACGGTCAATGATAGTAACATTCTCCATAGATCGAGAGCACCAACGAATATCTTAATGAGAGAGTGACATAATCCTCTTGGACCATCTGAACCCCTGTTCATTCTTCATCACTGATCGATGAAGGTGAGAAATAAACCACATAGACAATAAAGGTATGCAACACATCAGAGTTCCTCGTGCCTTCGTAGTACGAGTATGAAGAGAATGTAGGATGTCTCCAAGCAATGTAGGCACTGGGTTATGAGTCAGGAATATGTTGATAGCGTGTACGTCTATGAACTGATCCAGATTGGGGAACAATACTAAGCCATAAATCAATAGGGCTAAGATCTCCTCAAAAGCATCATAACTCATAGCCTTCAGGAACACTTGGGCTTTCTCCATCAATACCTTAGCAAGAATACCCTTAACTCCACTCCTTGTTTCTAGGACAATGTCTGATTTCTTCAAATGTAGGGCTGCAGCAATGACTTCAGGTTTAGGCTCTTTTTCCAAGTCTGTGAAGGGTTTCTGATCAAGGATAGGTATGCCCAATAGTTTGGAGAACTCTTCCATTGTAGGAACCAGCTGATAGTCGGGGAATGTGAAACAATGGTGCTTAGGATCAAAGAACTGAAACAGAACACTCATCATGTCTTCATTGAACCCTGAAGTGACTAGATCCAGTAGGTGACCATGTCTCTTGATGAACTGGGAGTTTTCAGAAACTTGAGAGACCAACTCCTTAAGCTTAGGAGGTATTCCTACAAAGTTGATCCGGATAGTATTCCTACGAGCAGAAGCCATGACCTGCAACAAAGAACAAAGATAAATCCTTTGGTCCTTGAAATGGTTAGTGAAAATTTATGATTATGATGCATGATGATGCTATGATATTATGCTCAATCACAAACATGTGGCACACACAAACAAGTCACACAATAGCCCTAGGTTTGAAGGCTTGCATGAGGTTTAAAGGTAAGTACCCTCCCCTGAAGTTAGGTTGGTTCATCCTATCCTATAAAGTAACCAGGTTCTAAGGGATCTCAATATCATTGATCCTTCACAAGGGTGGTTGTTCAGTAGGAAACTTACTTGCCAACCAAAACCCTCCAAGTTTAGAATCTCAATGAGTGTAGCATCGAGTATCAACCAACTTCAGTCTTCACCAAAGCCGGTTATCTCACTACTTTCTAAAGGCCAAGATGGGATAACTAGGGTTCTAAAAGTTAGTTAGTGTATTGACAACATATGGCAACCTCATATTATCCTCAACTTGACTTAAGGAACATAAGCACCAACCGAGAAGTCACACTAACTATGGCCACCAGATCAACCATATCGGTATACGCCGTACAGTTTCCTTGGTCTATTGCCATTTACCTAATGTACACTAGATCCGGGTTAGGATCTTTCACACATAAGAGCCCAGCAAGTAAGTATAAAGCAAACAAGGCAAACAATTTTAAAGTGATCTAATTCCTAAGGGTACCCCTCTTTTATTAAATCCCCAGCATAGTCGCCAGTTCTGTAACACGGTGGGAGAACTGACTTTAGTTAAATGTTGCGGATAGCAAGAGTCGCCACCGACTTTTATTTTATCCAAAGGAAAGGGCATAAAAGAACAGGAAAAACCTTAAAAGATTTTTGGGTTCGGGGGGTAGGTTATGTAAAGGGAAGGTGTTAGCACCCTTTACATCCATGGTTATCCATGGGCTCTTAGTTACTTAGCTCACTTTAAAATGTTTTGAGAAGTGTAGTGTGTGATTGAAAATTTTCTTCAGTACCTTATAATTATCCTTGTACGGATATATATAAAGACTTTGTTTTGAAAATTGTTTGAAAATGTGAAGTGTAATGAAATATTTTTGAAGAAAAGTGAGCAAGTACTTAAGAGGAACCTACCCTATGTTAAATCTTTACTGTTCTTGAATGTTCTTTCAATGGTAAGACTATCCCTATTATTAAGGAATAGGTAGTCATTACCTTGGATGTTGTAAGGGACATGTGAAGGGTCATCTGTGTTTAGGCAACTGTAAGGTGTCTTAGCAATTCGAAGGGACTTATCATCTTTTATTCGAAAGGGACAAGATCATTTATGAAGGCAACATCGAAGGGACTTGATCTTATGATATTGAAAGGGACTAGATGATTTGTTTATGAGAAGGGACCTTGCTTTTAGACACATTACTTGACCTTTTTGTTTAGGCAACATGAGGGATATCCTTAAGAAGTGAGATGGCGATCAAAGATCGACTTACGTGTGTGCGTGTATAAGTTCATATATTTATCTTATAATTAGTGATCTAAATTAATTTTAAAATACAAACATGTTATCACTCCCTATTTTACTAACCACGCAATTTAAATATTTACAGAATTTAAAGGACAGAAATTAAAAGGCAGAAATTAAAAGGCAGAAATTAAAAGGCAGAAATTAAAACTCCTACACTATTACATGGATTCGGGACAGTTACATAATAATTAGGCGGAAAATAACACTAAATTATTACATCAAGGAGGCAATTACATAATAATTAGGCGGAAAATAACACTAAATTATTACATCAAGGAGACAGTTACATAATAAGGCGAAAAAATAAAAATGTAGAATATTACAAATTTACACAACAAAATGAATGACAAATGAATAACATAAAGATGAGTTGGAGTTAGAGTGAAAATTAGAGTTCAAGGTTTATAGAGAAAATTATTAGGGTAATATATATATATATATATATATATATATATATATATATATATATATATATATATATATATATATATATATATATATATATATATATATATATATATATATATATATATATATATATATATATATATATATATATATATATATATATATATATATATATATATATTTGGGTTAGTGAAAAAAGTTAAGGTTGAACACGTTAAAATTCATAAAGAAAATATATGACCAGTTTTAGAGAAACAATTAAGGTTTATATGAAAAATTTAAGATTTTAGGAAAAAATCATAGTAGTTAGTTATCTAATTAATTGAATAAAAGAAATAATAAAAAAACAACGATGTACAAACGGACCGGATCAACATAAGTGTCACGCCTCATACACACAGATGTACAAACGGCGTATCGACACGATTCGATCCGAACAACGTAATCTAATTATAAAAATAAATAAATAAAACATATTTAATAAAAATAGTCAACCCTTTTTTTATTTATATATTAATCTTATATATTATATATTATAATATACATATTATAAATATTATGTATTATACATATTAATATTATATATTATATATATATATATATATATATATATATATATATATATATATATATATATATATATATATATATATATATATATATATATATATATATATATATATATATATATATATATATATATATATATATATATATATATATATATTATAAACATATTATAGAAAAAAAAGCAACACATATATCTTATAACTTATTAAAGAAAAACGTTCATATCAGTATAAACGTTCATATATGCAAGCCATGGAAACATATTATATATATATATATATATATATATATATATATATATATATATATATGAGAAACAAAAACGTAACATGATGTACACTATGTATCAATAGACAAATTCAACATATGTGTTTACTAATCTGTAAATCGTAGATCTGCCGAATACTTTGTTTTCTTTTCTTTTCGTTTTTTCCGGTTTCTCCCCCTCTAGCAGCAACACACATATAAGTATTTATAGGATTAATTAGGGTTAATGTCAATTGGGCTTATTTTGAAACCCAATAAAATATTAATATAAATAATTAAATAAAGTTTAATAAAAATAGTTAAAATTAAAATAAAAACTAATTAACCTATTTATTTATTCTAGACTCAATAGACTCAAAAATAAAAAATAAAAAAAATAAAAGTCTGACACCAAAATGCTCGAAAAAATAAAATGAACACGTCAAAATAATCAGCGCGAAATAAATGACTCGGAAAAATACAGCGTTTGGTCGGATTTTGAAATAAAAATTATGACCGCTTAAGCCGCTCAGACTGATCAACATATGACCAAAAATAGTCGTAAAAATATTTTTAGCATGTCAAATTAAACCACGTGAACCGCAGATTAATATTATCGACATTTGCAAACTTAAACTTGACATTTTTTTCGTTTATTGATTTTAGGCACAATTAATTTGACCAGTCTGTCTGCAAATTCCGAGAAATTATTTCGGCTAATATTAAGACAAAATACATGCTATACTATGAAGATGATGCAAATGAATGCGAAACAAAAAGTCGGTTAGAATTAAAAACCGAGGGCAAATTTTGGGGTACAACAATATGCTTATGATGTCATGATGTCATGATGTTATGTTCAACATAAGCAAGTGGCACACACAAACAAGTCACGCAATAGCCTTATGTTTAAAGGCTTGTATGAAGTTCATTGGTAAGTACCCTCCCCATTGAAGTTTAGGTGGTTCATCCTGTCTTAGCAATAGTAACCAGGTTCTAAGGGATCTCAATATCACTGGTTCTTCTCAAAGGTTGTTGTTCAGTATGGCATCTGACTTGCCAACCAAAACTCCTCAAGATTAGAATCTCGATGAGCGTAGCATCAAATATTAACCAACTTGAGACTTCACCAAAGTCGGTTATCTCACTACTTTCTAATGGCCAAGATAGGTCAATTATGGTTCTAAAAGTAAGTTAGTGTTAACGAAAACATATGACAGCCTCATGTTATCCTCAACTGACTTAAGGAACATAAAAACCAACCAAGAAGTCACATTAACTGTAGCCACTAGATCAACCATATCGGTATACACCGTACAGTTTCCTTGGTCTATTGCTACTTACCTAAGGTACACTAGATCCGGGTTAGGATCTTTCACATAATAGCCCAACAAATAAAGATAAAGCGGAAAAATCAAACAAGTATAGTGATCTAATCCTAAGGTAACCCATATTTTACTTGGTACTCCCCAAAAGAGTCACCAGTTCTGTAACACGGTGAGAGAACTAGCCTGAGTGTTTTTGTTTCCAAAACCTATGTTGCGGATAGCAAGAGTCGCCACCGACTTTTATTTTATCCTATAAGGAAAAGGAATAAAAGAACAGGAAAGACCTTTCAAAAATATTTGAGTTCGGGGGGTAAGTTATACAAAGGGAAGATGTTAGCACCCTTTGTATCCATGGTTATCCATGGGCTCTTAATTACTTAGCTCACTTTACTTTGTTTGAAAAAATGTGAAGTGTGTGTTTAAAAAATATTTTCATAAGTCTTTAATTTTGTAATGATCCTCGTATGGATATATACAAAGTGTTAGCTTTGAGAAATGTCTTAAAAAAAGTTGGGTGTACATAGTGTTTTTGAAAGAGTGAGCAAGTATTTAAGGGCTACCTAGCCTAAGTTGGTCTTTCTTGTTATTTATTTCCTTTAAGGGGTAAGATTGTCCTTACTATTAGTAAGTAAGTAGTCTATACCTTGGATGTTTAAAGGGACGGGTGTATGGTCATCGTATGGTCATAGAAGACAACCTTGTAGGGGTATCATAGTAATTCGAAGGTTCCATAGTGTTAATCCTATTATTTTATGATTGGCATTATGTTTGGTAAAACTAATATGGCTGGAAAATGTTGAATAAGAAGTTCCATATGTTAAATTAACATGGTATAGATTCTGGAAGAACATGTCAAACATGATGTCCTGACATGGTGGCACAGATAAATGTGGTTATAATAACAGACAGATGTCAAAGAAGATATTGAAACATCTGCAAATGTCATGACATAATTATTGTCATATGTTACAGACAGATGTCAAAGAAAATGTTGAAACATCTGCAACTGTCATGACAACATTACTGTCATATGTTACAGACAGATGTCAAAGAAAATGTTGAAACATCTGCAACTGTCATGACAACATTACTGTCATGTGTTACAGATAGATATCAAACAAGAAGTGTTGAACTTAGTTCAGGATGTCACACCAGATGTTGTGACATTGTGAAACAGAGTAACAGTTAATGAACTTAAGTCAAGATATCAGGATGTCACACCAGATGTTGTGACATTGTCAAACAGAGTAACACTTAAGTCAAGACATCAGGATGTCACACCAGATGTTGGGACATCGTAAACCTGCTACCAGACTTAAATGATGCGCAACAGAACTGAGTAAATTCAGGGGAATTTATCTGGAATTAATTGGAAAGAGATAAGCAATACAAGGCGCATCTTTAGGGAGATTAGTTATCTGAATTCAGTATAACAAAATAACTAACTCACCTTGAATCAAGGAGGTAACAAACTAACTAACCCTAATTCAAGGTGATGACAGTGGGATTTATCAGATCTGAATTATGCAGAATATTCTACAAAATATTCTGATATCACAGGTGGAATTATTTTTTAAAGATGCAGAATATTCTGGAGATATTATGCAATCATATGTGGCGTTGATTTAAAGGGTGCTGATTTAGAAGATCTTAAAGACTCAATTTAAATTGAAGACAAATATTGAAAAATATAGAGTTTCTATATTTAGAGATATTTTAGGAGTTTTTATATTTGAAGATCTTTTGGTATATTTGTAGCAGATTTTTTCTGCATATTTGTAGCAGCTATTGTTGTGATTGTTTAGGCCCAAATCTAGTTGGGAATAGGTTATAAAAGAAACCCTGTAACCTAGTTTAGAATCAACCCAATCAACCGAAAATGTAAACATTATTAGGGTTGTGTTCTTGTGGCAGCCGTGCGTAACAAGGAACCTTATTGTGGCTGTTTCACCTGTGATTCTCGAAGCTTGTAAGCAAGAGAAGTAGTGTGTCTTGATTGAAACTTTTAAGTAAGATCAAGCTGTTGTGTTTGAAGTGTGACTTCAATTTTATTAATCATTGTAAAAGATCACTGTGTGATTGAGGGGGAGTGAGTAGGTACTCATATCTAAGTTGTGTCTTAGGTAGAAATTTCCTTGGGTAGATATTAAGTGAAGGATTAAACTGATTGGTTTAAGTCCAGAATTAATATTACTTATATTGGATTTCCTTCCTGGCTTGGTAGCCCCCAGATGTAAGTGTGGAGATACACTGAACTGGGTTAACAATTCTGTTGTGTTCTTTATATCTTTTATGTTTTATGTTTTATGCAGTACCTGAACTGAATGTCCTATCAGATGTCACAACATCCTGAAGCATGTTTGACTCTGATATATCAGAATTATTTAAGTACTGATATGTATGCCTTACCATGTTTATAAGTAACAGATAAGATGTCTCAACATCATATTCGACATCTGAGTCTGTCATACCAGAATTTCAATTGGTATCAGAGCAGGCATCCTGGTCTGTTTCTGGATGAGATCTAAGGGGGATACTTTCTGGTTCATGGTAAAGGAAGAAGGATGATATAATGAAAAGCTGTTGGAACTTGAGAGGTTCATATTGGCGTTTGAATGGTCCCTAGAAGTGGAGGACGGACTATTCATCATATGGTATAATGGTGTTTTATTCACATAGATTTGCTGATGTCAGATAAGATGTCTTGACATCGTGTTTCAATATCTTTTGGAGGATCTTACTGTGGAGGAGTTTATTTATCTCCAAGGAATTGGTCTATTATTTATGATGTGTTATGTCTGATTGTTTGATAGTGGTTCCCCAGTACTTCATACAAAGGCTGTTGTAAAGCTTCAGTTCATAATGTCAAGTTTGATGTTCTATCATGTGATTACAGAACTGGAGAACACTAAGTTCAGAATGTTGTGTTTCTTGATGAGAGATTCCTGGTGAAAGAAGAGGTTGGAGCCAAAGCAAAAGAGTATGATTATCAAATCTTTTATGCGGGAGTGAAGATCTTGATAAGTTATCTCTTAATCTTATTTATGGTGACCTAATTATGATATTCTTCCTGGTTATGGTGTCCAATGTAGTTTAGATATAGCTGAAGAAAATCTCTCCTGTGAAGATACATGTTTCTGATTGTCTAAATCATGAACTGAAGGAAGTTTCATCAAGAAAGAAGCTGAGTTGATATGTCAATCCTAATGTCTTGACACCACGCTACACATCAGCAGTTTATGGTAAATGTTGAGTCAAAGACCTAAAAGATTGTGGCTTTTTTAAGGATCTCTGAAGATATGAAGTTGAATACTCTTTGAGATGCTACTGACGATTGTATTTGTGCAAAGTATTTTTCATAATGTTATAGCACTTCAGTTGGAGCTGATTGGAGAAAAGGTAGTAATCTTGAAAGCAGTAATGTTTCAGAACCAAGCTTAGTTTTGTGTTCCAGAAGAAGGAAACTGGTGTGATATCCTGCTAACATGATGGATGCTTTGGGTGCTAGACAAATGTGTGATGATCACATATGTTTGGAACCTACTCCTAACCTGGAAGAGGAGGCATCTATGCTATGTGTTGAAGGTCTCAAGTTTAAGAAAGTGGGAGTGGGTTGCTAATAACCATAGTTATTGGTGTATGATCAAGGGAATTCTCCATCAAGCTTAGGCCCAATTATGTGATGTCCACGTATGAAGAGTATAATATGCAGACATGTTAATGGTATGTATCATGCAAGTCACTGCATGTATTTGGGTCTGATAGAAAAGGATGATTAACTTCTGGTGAACTCCCGTACCCTCTGCAAAGAGTTGTACATGGATTACTACTGTTGTTACCCCCAAAACCATAGTAAGTGTCAAATCAATTTGTTTGAGATTGTTGTCAGATCTGATGTTGGAACATCATCTCAAAAATGTTGAGTCTTCAACCAAGGAAGTTAGTTGTGCTCATGGTGGAATATCAGGTCAAGCCACTTACCTAATTTGAAGTGATAGGTGGTGTGGATTAATAAAATAGGGACTAGCAAGTGCCACAGGTCTGCAGGAAATGAATGTCAAACCAAATCTCCTACCTTGTGTGAGAAGGTTACCTTATCACATATGATAAAAACCTTGACAGGAGTTAAGTATTTGTCTGCTATTGATAAGGATATACATCTAACCGATAGTGAATACTCTGACAGGAGCTAAATGTTTATCTGTCTTTGAAAGATGTTGTGCTTTCAACCAATGAGAAAATACATTAATGGAGGATTATGTATATGTCTGATGTAAAAGTGCAGAACTACAGTCTAAACATCATAATTCAAGAAGTGTTGAGAAATTACTTTTCTCTTTGTGGCTGTATATTTCTTTTCATGGTGTTTTAGTCTGTGATGACCTGAAGTAGCTACTGAAGGTGTGATCCTTAGAGATTGTCTTTGGAGCTCTGTGTTGAAGTCCTAAATGATATTGAAACAATCATGTCTATTGGTAGATAAAAGAAGCTTCTGAATGTATCTACAAATGTGTGTGATAAATGCATGACTTTGGTCATGATTAAAGCTAGCAATGTGACCAATAATTGCTAAGAGCAAGGGAAGAATGTCAGATTGGGAGGTCTGATCAGAATGGTTGTTGAACTGGTCATGGATAGTGGCAGTATGAACCCTTTGTAGCAAGCAAACTAAGAGCATCTGTTTTGGAATATAAAATCAAGTGTGTCTTGTATGGATATATAAGGATATTTATCAGTTGTGCTCTTTGTGGTATTCTCAGAGAACTAGTGTATATGAATTTGTAAAACTCATGATTGTTTTTCGGTTTGAGAGTATGTTCATCAGAGGTGTGAAGTTGAGAATTAGTGGAGTTGGAGTATTGTTTATCCATGACATGAGGAGATCTTGCTAATCTTATCTGGAGCTAACCTTAAAATCCTTCAAAATTAAAAGATTAGATTGTGTAGAACTATCTGATAGGGTATTATACAAGGATTTAAGATCAATTTTTGTTTGTGGAGTTCACAAATATTTGATTGATTATCCTTGTGATTCAAGATTGGTGATGTTCAAAAAGATGTTGGAACATCTTATCATCAGACTTTGTGCAGAATCATGGGAGAGGTATTGCATAAGTTGTAGCATTGGCTTCAGTCTTGTGTGACAGGAGTTATGTATTTCTGGAAAGTTTCTTGGCAAGAACTGGTCTGGATATTGTTGATTCTGAAGATGGAGATGAAAGACCATGAACACATCATAATCTTGATGACTACTTGGATTGGTTTATTTCTGATCTAGGTGCAGTCCAGAATGCTCATCATGGAGTTAAGATAGGTGGCGATATCATAAATTTGTTAAGACTGCCTTTCTCAAGGAAAGGTGGCATCCTTGGTATAGTTATGAGGTGTAGTTCTTAACTATTCCTTCTGAATGATCAGACAGTGGCAGGTTTGAAGACTTTGGAGAAACATTGGAAGTTTCTCATCAATATGTGTTATCGGTAGGAATTTCTGCAAAACCAATAGAATGGAGGTTGTTTACTCAAACTTGATGGATAAATCAAGTCTATGAGAGCATGGAACTCTTGTTCTATAAAGGAAGGAGGTTCTTTCAAGTGGCAGAAGAAGGACCTGAATTCAACAGATGGATGTGGGCTAATAATGTTCAAACATCTAGTTCAACATCAGAGTCTAATTGGTGAAGTGACACATAAATTAAGATAGAATGATCTATAGGGATTGAATGCTTCATAAGGCCTATTATCTTGACAGCTTGGTGAAGATCAACTTTATTGATTAGGATATCTTTGGAAGATTTATTATAAACGTGAAGAAGACAAAAGTGGCAATTGGCTTTTTCATATGAGGATTCATAAAGGAGGTTATCAAAATGTGGTAATTGGTTGATCTTTAAAGTGGATTCGAAGAATCAAGATAATCAGAGTGTGGCAGCTGGTTGTTCTTGAGGATTGTCTTGGAACAAATTGCTCTTGGGCAGAGGAGTGATGAGTAGAAGACTCAAGAGGATTTATTCTTCTTGAAGGTGGATGAGAGTTTATCACTCTTTTTGGATTTCTGATTCTAACTGGTGGCACAATGTAGTTGAAGATTTTCAGTTCTTGGATTACTATGCTATAGTAAGTCCAGTTGGTGGAGCACATCTAGGATCATGGTGATAAGGTCTTGGTGTATGAAAAATGTTCTAACTAAGTGTTAGTACATTATATGGGGTGTTTATCTACATGGTTTCTATTATTAGACTACCTAATCATATGGGAGAATGATGAAGTAGATGATCTATATTGGAAGAAACATGTAGAAGAGACTGAAGTATATCAGGTATTGATTGCTTGGAAGTTTGTTTGTGGACATTAATTCTAATGTCATAATTAGTTTGGATGTGTTTTATCTGGATTGTATGGCCTTTGGTGTGTAAAGGCTTAGTGTCAAGAACCTGTGTGCTAGAAGATGTTCATCTTGTGTAGTCTGTGGTAACTACAAACCAAAAAAAGGAATCAGGTATGCTTTGGTACAAGAAGTGAATGTGTTCAATTGGGAATTGAACAGAGGGTGAGCTCTTGAAGACATGAAGATGCGTCTTATGTGTTCCTTTCATGAATGTACAGAGAAGCATGGAGTATCCTAGACAGGGGGAGTGTGTTACAAGTATGTGCAACTGATTTTGTGGAGTTAAGGGGGAGTAATACCTTAACCAGATAAGGAGTATCCTAGGAGTCTAGAAGGCTATATTGTATAAAGCTGCTCTCTGCAGTTTATGTTTGATTCTTGAGGAATTGTGAACCATACAGTTGCACTTCTAGCAGATAGTCTATGGTTATTATCGTGCCTTTGTCTTTTTATGGCTAAAAAGGGGGAGAATTAATAGTGTGTACTATTGAGGTCTGATATGAAGATATGATGTTAAGGAACTTCTACATGTAAATTAGTTTTAGCCAAAATAAGCCAAAGGGGGAGATTATTAATCCTATTATTTTATGATTGGAATTATGTTTGGTAAAACTAATATGGCTGGAAAATGTTGAATAAGAAGTTCCATATGTTAAATTAACATGGTATAGATTCTGGAAGAACATGTCAAACATGATGTCCTGACATGGTGGCACAGATAAATGTGGTTATAATAACAGACAGATGTCAAAGAAGATGTTGAAACATCTGCAAATGTCATGACATAATTACTGTCATATGTTACAGACAGATGTCAAAGAAAATGTTGAAACATCTGGAACTGTCATGACAACATTACTGTCATATGTTACAGACAGATGTCAAAGAAAATGTTGAAACATCTGCAACTGTCATGAAAACATTATTGTCATGTGTTACAGATAGATATCAAACAAGAAGTGTTGAACTTAGTTCAGGATGTCACACCAGATGTTGTGACATTGTGAAACAGAGTAATAGTTAATGAACATAAGTCAAGATATCAGGATGTCACACCAGATGTTGTGGCATTGTCAAACAGAGTAACACTTAAGTCAAGACATCAGGATGTCACACCAGATGTTGGGACATCATAAACCTGCTACCAGACTTAAATGATGCGCAACAGAACTGAGTAAATTCAGGGGAATTTATCTGGAATTAATTGGAAAGAGATAAGCAATACAAGGCGCATCTTTAGAGAGATTAGTTATCTGAATTCAGTATAACAGAATAACTAACTCACCTTGAATCAAGGAGGTAACAAACTAACTAACCCTAATTCAAGGTGATGACAGTGGGATTTATCAGATCTGAATTATGCAGAATATTCTACAAAATATTCTGATATCACAGGTGGAATTATTTTTTAAAGATGCAGAATATTCTGGAGATATTATGCAATCATATGTGGCGCTGATTTAAAGGGTGCTGATTTAGAAGATCTTAAAGACTCAATTTAAATTGAAGACAAATATTGAAAAATATAGAGTTTCTATATTTAGAGATATTTTAGGAGTTTTTAGATTTGAAGATCTTTTGGTATATTTGTAGCAGATTTTTTCTGCATATTTGTAGCAGCTATTGTTGTGATTGTTTAGGCCCAAATCTAGTTGGGAATAGGTTATAAAAGAAACCCTGTAACCTAGTTTAGAATCAACCCAATCAACCGAAAATGTAAACATTATTAGGGTTGTGTTCTTGTGGCAGCCGTGCGTAACAAGGAACCTTATTGTGGTTGTTTCACCTGTGATTCTCGAAGCTTGTAAGCAAGAGAAGTATTGTGTCTTGATTGAAACTTTTAAGTATGATCAAGCTGTTGTGTTTGAAGTGTGACTTCAATTTTATTAATCATTGTAAAAGATCACTGTGTGATTGAGGGGGAGTGAGTAGGTACTCATATCTAAGTTGTGTCTTAGGTAGAAATTGCCTTGGGTAGATATTAAGTGAAGGATTAAACTGATTGGTTTAAGTCCAGAATTAATATTACTTATATTGGATTTCCTTCCTGGCTTGGTAGCCCCCAGATGTAAGTGTGGAGATACACTGAACTGGGTTAACAATTCTGTTGTGTTCTTTATATCTTTTATGTTTTATGTTTTATGCAGTACCTGAACTGAATGTCCTATCAGATGTCACAACATCCTGAAGCATGTTTGACTCTGATATATCAGAATTATTTAAGTACTGATATGTATGCCTTACCATGTTTATAAGTAACAGATAAGATGTCTCAACATCATATTCGACATCTGAGTCTGTCATACCAGAATTTCACATAGGGTCATCGAGGAACAAGATCATTTATTCGTAGGGACTTGGAGGGACAACGAGGGACTATTGTCACACCCCAAATTTTACCCCTAAATTTAGACATCATTTTATTATACCGTGTTGTGTATTCGAGCACGAGGAAGATTGTGATTTGGAAGGAGAATTGAATATTCGATTTAACTTTTCTTTGTGACTCGACTCGACGAGGAGCTTGATATGGTTCTTTGCCTAAAAGACAAGTTCGTTTGTTCTCCAAAAAAGGATGTGCTTATTTGTGTTATGGAAGGACAAATCTTTGTTTTTTTGAAACCATAGTACGGGTCTGGAGAGTATTCTGACTTTGTTTTAGGAACCAAAAGTTTGGGCTTATTTGTGGATCTTTGTGATTATTGGAGCCTTCCAAGTTTTAAATCCAAGTTCTAAATTTCATGTCCAATTTCAAGTCTCGTTTTCCAATTTCATTTCTAATTTGTTTTCAAATTTTCACTTTTCAAGTTTATTCTTAATCTCTAGGTCTTTTCGAGTTCCCAAATATATTTCCAAGTGTCAATTACAAGTTTCCATTCAATACGTGTTCCAAGTTTAGTTCAAATTCCTAAAGCACAATTTCAAATTCTATGTCAAAATCACAAAATTGTTTCCAAACTGCAAGTTTCAATTCAAAGTTTCCTTTTAAAAGTTCCTTTATCATTCAATATTTTCCAAGTGTCATTTACAAAGTTTATAATTCCCTGTTTACACCAAATTTAGTTTAGAGAAGTATGTGATCATTATATGGATAAATTTAAAGCCAAATAACAAACAAGATTTAATTGTTACAATATTTTGTTACAACAGCTTTGTTACAATAATCATTGTTACAATATTTTGGTTACAACAACTTCGTTACAAGGTTTTGGTATGCAATGCCTCCATGGATAACCTCCTGACGCAGTTGCGTATCACTGCAATCCGGGAATTTTCTAGCTCCCAAACGGTTCACAAATGCATCCTTCATATCAGCTCATCCATCCGAGTATTCTCCGGTTCCCAATCCCAAGCTCCAGCCGCGGTAAACATGAAATTGAGACAAAAATCACAGGTTTAAAGCATGTGCCGCAAACAGCAAGGGCCAGAAGCAAGCAGTACATTTCAAATTTAAAAAAAAAACAGAAAGAATCACATATGTTACTAGCAGACGGGTAGTTAGCCAAAATTAGTCCAAAGCTAAGTCTCAATTCAAGTGCAGTTTGTTAGTTTCATTTCAAACCAAGATTGGTTCAGATGTTGGCAGCAGGAAACATACTTTCCCCCAAATCACAAGTTTTCACAATAACCGCAGACAGAAAATATAGTCAGTAGGACCTTTTTTTGTTCTAAGAGGCATACCAAAACTAAAAGAGAAAATTCAGACCTGCTGTAGGAAAAAGCAGGGACAACAGGGCGCTGTATCAGTACAACGAAAGAGAGGATAGAAAGGGGGCCATACCTGCTGCAACCAAGTTCAGAACGGCTGCAAGTACAGCTATTGTCAACCCTATCTCTATCACCTTTTGCCAAACATGAAAAGTTCTTGCTCCAAATGGGACAAAACCTGCAAAGGACAACACTTGAGGTCAAAAGCAAACATCAGATCAATGCTTTTGTGAAAAACAATCAGATTGAAACAGAATGTATTGATATAAAAGGAAGAGGAGCATCAACAAACAAGGGGGGGATCAAAACAATTTCAACTGAGGCAGCCACAAAAAACATCAAAAAAGAACTTCATATCCAAACATATAACACAGCAAAACACGAACCTTCATCATAACTCTTCACAAAACCGTTCGACTCTTCTGTATCAGTCCACCAAGCATCAGGCCCTTCCACTCTCACAACCTCCATCGCCTCCATTCCCACTCACCATCGTTACAGACCTAAAACGAAATACACAGGAGGGGAGGCAACATCAAAAAAAACAATTTCAAAAAAAAACCAGAGTATCAACAACCAAAAAACTGAATAGAAACAGCATCGAAAAATTCAAACAATCCTAGCCGCATCCTTCAACTACAATTCATCACCACCCGAAAACCCTAGCCGCATTCTTCCATCACCACGATACCACGAAACCCAAATTCATGTACTCAAACCATCATGGCCATGTTCATCATCGTTCTCGAACCGTGAATCGCGAGCTTTAGAGTGATGAGGATCTGAACAGGGGAACGTCAGTGTCAAAAGCGACAAACAAAAACGCAAGGCCAATCCAAGTCACGAGCTGAAAGACGAGCAAGGAGAGAAGCAAATTACCTGTTAAAGCTCTTTGAATCGGTAGATTTTGTTGCCTTTTTCTTTTCACATTCGACCTGTTGACTTTGTTTCTTTGCGATCATTGTTGCGCTCCTAATTCTTGCTGTTTTCGTGTAAAGTAATACTTCAATATTTTGGGGTTAGGGTTTCTGTTTCTGTTGTTTCGTTTCATTGAGTTGTTGATGTTGATTTCCGCCTCTTTATGTTTGGTAAGGGACGATTGATGAGTTTCGGTAAGTTGGAGTGATGAGAAACGAAAACGTTTGGGTGCGAGAGATTATGTGAGGTTGTTGTTTTGTTTCTGGAAAAAGGGACTGAGTAGGAAGAAGTTGGTTTTGAGCGCTAGAGAGGGGAAGATTTCGTTACTGGTCTAAAAAGGAAGACAAAAGCGCCGTGCCATTTTTGCCTTAGGGTTTTCTTGCCCACTTCTTTGCTTGTTGTTTGAACCGGGTCAGAACCAACCCACATACACCGGCCCATCCCCTGTTTCTTGGGCCTACTGGGTTTGACTGTTTTCAGCACCCCTTTCTTCTTTCTTAACCCAACCCATTCAGTTTTTTTTCTTATTTAATTTATTTAGATAGTTGCTATTTCTAAAAAAAAAAGAGATTTTAAAAAGAAAACATGATAATATTTTATATAAAATGATTTTTTAAAAAAAAAATTATTACATTTAATTATTTCTTTAGTTAATTTGTTTGCTAAATTTAATTAGAAGCTGGTTTAATTTAGTTATATCTGTTGTTCGATTTTTGCTTATTTATGTGGGAACTGTTGTTATATGTGTGAGAACCATCGTCTATTTTTATTTTTTTCAATGGTCTCGCTTACATGTATGGTTTATTTTGAATAATAATATTAAAATATCGGATTGATAATAATAAGTATGTTTACCCTAATTCTAACGAGAATAATTTTTCTTGGTCCAATGCCAAGTAAATGCATACGCCTACACTACACACACGTAAGTCGGTCACCAAGCGATCGCCGTCTGCACGTTTCGCGTATTTTTTTTAATTTATCTTAACAAGGAATAGAGCTCCGGAGTCTAGCATTCCGCACGTTCTAGAACGAACTGCAAATGGGCTAGCCCCACGCGTATTGTTCGTCTACTCCTTCGTTATTAATCGCATTGATTCTAAAGCATCTAAAAAAAACAATTATTCAACGTATAAAAATTACGACAAGAAGGAATTCCGGAGTCTAGCATTCCGCACGTTCTGGATTGAACCGCAAATGGGCTAGCCCCACACGTTGGTTCAATCACCACTCGTATATCAAATATTCAAATCACAAATTAAAACATATCAACCAATTCAAAGCATTTTCATAATTAATTAGCGAGTAACTGAACTCCGGAGTCTCGCACTCCGCACGTCTTGAATGCAACCGCAACATGGGCTAGCCCCACGCGTGGTTCATTCGCCCTCTCGTTTTAAAACACCTTTAACAAAGTCAAACACTTTCTTCTAAAACGAACATTGTTTAAATCATTCTATCTCTCGAACAAGCTAGCGCTTCAGCCTCCACTGTGAGTATAAGCCAACGCTTAACAGTAGAATGCGTTTTAAATAACTGTTCAATAAAAATCACAAACCGTAGCAGCACGAACTACGAAGCTCTGACTTTCCCATTGCACAAGGGAATACGTAGGCACAGAGATTTTAATCCTTCGCGAGCACAATAATAAAAAATTAACTGTCTTTCCGTCACCCTTTTAAAAAATAATCTCTAATCCTTTCTCCGTCATAATAATTTAAAATTTTAATTCCCTTTAAGAACAAACATATTAATGATCATTTAGAAGACAAAAAATTAAGATCAAACATTTAATCGCATAATTAGCTAAGAGGTTCCCGTTGAGTACAACGGACGTGAGGGGTGCTAATACCTTCCCCTTGCGTAACCGACTCCCGAACTCAGAATTTGGTTTCGTAAACCATTTCTTATCCTTTATTAGGTTGTATCTATATCTCCCTTTTCTCTCGTAGAATAAATAGAATTAGGTGGCGGCTCTGTTGTTTTGTTTTAGGATCGTATTTTTCGAGGTACGACAGCTGGCGACTCTGCTGGGGACATGCTTCATGCTAGAGAGAGTCGAGCCTAACTTAGCATTGGGTGTTTATTTGTTTGATCTTATATTTTTCTGTCTTCTCTATGTTTATTATTTATGTTAGTTTATCTGTTCCTTTACCGCTTTACTTTATTGCTCAATATATTTTGTTTGTGGTTTCTCGGGGTCACATTGCAAGTAATTTTGAGTGGTGGAAAAACAGAGGGAACACCTAAGTTTAGAATTGGATGTTATTAGTGTTAGTCTCCAAGGACTCGCTCCTTGCACGCCTAACATGAAAGCTCCCCCAGATAGTTAGACTTTTCATATATCTTGTCACAACGCAGCTAGCCTGTCGCGGGACCTGATTCATGAAAGGGCTGTGATTCTGGGACCCTAGAACCTGTTTCAATATTGGTAGTTGTGTAATGTTAGGTTCCAAGGACTCGCTCCTTGCACGCCTAGCATGAGAACTCCACTCAAGGTAGACCTTATCGTTATTATCGTCACAATGCAGCTAGCCTGCGGCGGGGCGTTAATACGATAAACGTCCGTGACCTTGAGTTTCCTTAAACCAATTACCGTAGAAACTATCCTGTGAGTGGGACTTATGGGTAGTAAAAAGTAGAACAACTCTCTTACAGCCCACCTGATAGGAAGGTTCCGAATTTACCCGCTGCACCCTCACATCTTTGCATCTTTGCATCTTAGCATCATATGCATCATTTTAGCAAATGCTTCAAGGAATAAAGAAGTTTTGTTGCAAACCTCACAAATTTTACCTGGAATGCATTTCAGTTCATTAGTTTTGGGAAATAACAAGAAGTTTTACCCATTTTGACATTTTGCAACAAACTTCTTGAGTCCCTTGAGGCATTTACTAATTTTTTTACTCATATTTGCATCTCTGCATCTGCATTTTGTCAAAACTCATTCTCGTCAACTCCTTTCCAGCTGTCACACTGAGGATCTCACGCAAATACTCAACCCGAGCCCAGGCCAAGAAGAAGATGGCTGACAGGGACCCTGAAATGGACAAAGTTAATGAAGAGCTTTCTGACCTTCGTGGAAATATGGGTCAGATGATGGAAATGTTGCAAGTCATTCGAGCGAAGTTGGATACCCAGCAGACTGTGGTGTCAGAAATTGTCACTGCAACGACTGAAGTTGTCACTGCAACGACCGAGCCTACATCATCAGTCACTACTCCTGTGACCTGGTCTCCTATTGGGTTTCCTCCTGGATTTTTCCCTCCTTCTCAAGGTTTTGCTTCTCAGAATGTTATTCCCTCTTCTTCAGGATTTGCTGCTCAGGGTTTCTTCCCTCCTTCTCAAGGTTTCGCTTCTCAGAGTTTTATTCCTTCTTCCCAAGGATTTGCTGCTCAAAGTTTTATTCCTTCTTCCCAAGGATTTGCTACTCAGGGTTTTATTCCTTCCTCCCAAGGATTCGCTGCTCAGGGTTTCTTTCCCCCGTCCCAAGGTCTAGCTTCTCAAAGTTTTGCACCCCCCTCTCAGGGTATGACATTTCCTTTCCAAGGTTTTGTGCCTCCTCCTCATGTATTTGCCGCTCAACAAACTGTTCCTGTGACTAATGAAGAGAATCATGCAGTTGCCAATTTTACACCAGACATTATGCACACCCGTGCTCAACCGTACTTCAATGATCATCAGGGATATGAAGCGCCAGATATGTCTGAAAACGGAGATGAGAAGCATGTGAAAATGCAAGAGAATTTCGAAACCCTTGAGAAAAGGTTAAGAGCGATTGAAGGTGACCAGATCTTTGGGGCTGCTGCCAGAGAGATGTGTCTGGTGTCTGGGTTGGTGATACCCCCAAAGTTTAAGATCCCCACCTTTGATATGTATGAGGGTGCAACTTGTCCCAAGAACCATCTTTTGATGTACTATCGAAGAATGGCTGCACAGGTGGACAATGATAAGTTAATGATCCACTGCTTTCAAGACAGTCTGAAGGGAATCTCCTCTAAATGGTATCTGACGCTTGACCAGTCGAAGATCCGCAGCTTCCAAGACTTGGCAGACGCTTTCATCCAGCAATACAAGTACAACATGGACCTTGCTCCCGATAGGAGGCAATTGCTAAGCATGTCCCAGAAAGAGTCTGAATCCTTTAAAGAGTATGCTCAGAGGTGGAGGGGGACCGCTTCTCAAGTAGAGCCCCCATTGACCGAAAAAGAATTAGCTGACTGGTTTGTTGACACTGTGCGACCAGAATTCTATGAGAGAATGGTGGGGAGCATAACTGCTAGTTTCTCTGATTTAGTGGCTGTGGGGATCAAGGTAGAACTCGGTTTGAAGAGTGGAAAGATGAGTGGTGCATCTGGCAGTTCTAGCACTGGTAGTGGAAATATTGGCAAGAAGTTTACCAATAACTTCCACAAGAAGAAAGAAGGTGAGACAAATGCAATAATGGCAAGTCAAAGAAGAAATCCGCTGTGGCAAAGACCTTCACCTCATCAACGGCAGTATGCTCATCCACAACAGTATGCCCAACATCCTTATGTAGCGGCGATTCAACCATCATTTAATCCACAAGTCCCCATGTATCGGCCAACTCAAGCAGTACCGATGTACCAACAAGCGGCTCCAATGATTCAACCTTATCAACCAATGCTCAACAATCCAGGCTATCAACAAGCGCCCAATGCTTCAGCCTACCAGCAGAGAACTCCAGCTCCTCATCCAAATCCCAATTTTCAGAATAGAAGACCAGGTGGAAGGCCTCTTAATCCTCGAATCCCTATAACTTATACTGAGTTATATCCTTCACTGCTGAAAAAGGGTTTGGTTGCTCCAAGGCCTTTAGGTCCTCCACCCGATCCGCTCCCACCAGGTTACAACTCAAATGCCCACTGTTTGTTCCACGAAGGTGCTCCGGGGCACGATTTGGAAAGTTGCATTGCTTTGAAGTACATAGTGAAAGATTTGATGGAGAAGAACATTCTGTCATTTGGGAATACTGGTCCGAATGTCAAAGATAATCCTTTACCCAAGCATGGGTCTATAAATGCTATTGTTGATGAGTCCGAAGAAGGTTTGATTTTCAATGCCACCGAGATCAAGACCCCGCTCAGAGACTTCCATGCGAAGTTAGTAGAGGCGGGTATACTGAAGAGCAGTCATCAAAATTGTGAAGGTTGTGTTGATAGTCCAAAGGGATGTGAATCGGTCTTAAAAGATGTTCAAGATTTGATTGATGAAGGTGTCTTACAAGTGAGCAGTCATATGAAGAAGAATGAAGTGGCAGTGATTGAACCGATTTTCAACTTGCCTGAATCTAATTCTACCTGGGTGCCAGTGTTCAATCTGCCTGAATCTTCAGGACTTCAACCTGTCTTCAATACTCCAGAATCTGTGGTGCCAATTTTCAATGTACCTGAGCCAAGATTTGAACAGAGGAGTAACCCTTTCCGTTATGAAGACACTAAAGCAGTTCCTTGGAAGTACAATATAGGGAAAGTTCATCAGAAGATTGATAAAGCTAATCAGAAGGAAGGTTCGAAAGTTGCAAGTACTGATATAGCGGGTGCAGGTCGTTTGACCCGTAGTGGTCGTGTATATACCCAGCAAGCCAATACGGCTCCGCCTAAAGAAGTCATTCCAGTTGTTGCCAACAAAGGTAAAGAGGTAGTCTTGGGGGAAGAGGATGCCGAGTTCCTCAGAATCATAAAGAAGAGTGATTATAAGGTAATCGATCAGCTGCATCAAACGCCTTCCAAAATATCAATCCTATCACTTCTTATGCATTCTCCGGCTCATCGAAGTGCGCTTCAGAAGTTGCTAGCTCAAGCACATGTTACGCATGATATAACAGTGAACCAGTTTGATGGTGTCATTGCCAATATCACTGCGTGTAACAACCTCAGTTTCAGCACGGAGGATCTTCCAAAAGAGGGTTTGGACCACAACCGTGCGCTCCACATATCAGTGAAATGCCAAGAGGATACTTTAGCAAGAGTTCTTGTGGATACAGGATCTTCTTTGAATGTTTTGCCGAAGAGAACACTGGCTAAGTTATCTTATCAAGGGGCAGAGATGAGGCCCAGTGCACTGATTGTAAAAGCTTTCGATGGGTCAAGGAGAACCGTTATTGGAGAAGTAGACCTACCAATCCTGATCGGGCCACAGGTTTTCAAAATCACTTTCCAGGTTATGGACATCAATCCTAACTACAGTTGTTTGCTGGGAAGACCTTGGATCCATGCTGCTGGGGCAGTCACTTCTACCCTACATCAAAAGATGAAGTTTGTGGTTGATAACAAGCTGGTAACCGTATCTGGGGAGGAAGATCTCATGGTTAGCAACCTTTCATCCTTTACCTATATTGAGGCTGATGAAGATGCTTTGGAAACTTCTTTCCAAGCTCTTGAGATAGCCAATGCTGTCCTTTTGGAAGTAGAGGAACCGAAAGGGAAGGGTATCCCATCTTTCGCGTCGCTGAAGAGTACCATTTCCACCATTGAAGAAAGAAGCTATGAAGGTTGGGGTGATGTCATCGAAGTCAAACAGAAGCTAGATCGCTGCGGGTTGGGTTACAAACCAACTCATGAGAAGGAAGGAGCATCAACCTCCGCTAAGGGACGTCTGAAGACCATCCAAGAAGTGTTTTCCAGTGCTGGTTATCAGGTCAACGCAATTGATGGAGTTTCTGAAGATGAAGATGTGAATCATCTGGTGTATCAGTGTGAAGCAGCCCTGGACAATTGGGAGGCAGTCGAGATCCCAGAGTTTTTTCCATTGTCAAAGTAATTTGTTGTTTTTTAAGTGTTTTCAAAGTTCCCTAGCTCTGCCCAAGGCTATGGGATCATTTTGTAGGGCCCCTTTCATTTTTCAAGTTAATTAATCAATGAAGGCATTTTGTTAAATTCTTACTTTGTTTTATTTACTGTTTTTCTCTTTTCACTTTTAAAAGGAAAATGGCAATCTTTCAAAGCTAAATAAAAGTTTTCTTATATCTCTCTGTTTTTCACTTTTAATAAAAGCAAATCATTCTCATATGCAGAACAAATGAAAACCCTGTTGAATCCAATGACTCTATATTCCCTCCTAACTTCGATTCGCCCATCTACCAAGCGGAAGATGAAAGTGAGGAAGATTGTGATATTCCCGAAGAACTGGCAAGATTAGTTGAGGATGAGCACACGGATCTCCAGCCGCATAAGGAGCAGGTTGAGTCCATCAACCTTGGCACCGATGAAGATAAGAAGGAAGTAAAGATTGGTACAACACTTGGGGCAGACGTCAGAGAAAGATTGGTCAAGCTTCTCAAAGAATATGTGGATGTATTTGCATGGTCGTACCAGGATATGCCCGGTTTGGACACAGACATAGTTGTTCATAAGTTGCCGCTTCGACCGGATTGTCCTCCCGTGAAGCAAAAGCTCCGGAGAACAAGACCAGACATGGCCCTGAAGATTAGAGAGGAGGTCAAAAGACAGTTTGATGCTGGATTTCTTGCAGTTGCAAAGTACCCTGAGTGGGTAGCTAACATTGTGCCAGTCCCCAAGAAGGATGGCAAGGTTAGAATGTGCGTGGACTATAGAGATTTGAACAAAGCCAGTCCAAAGGATGACTTCCCTCTTCCGCATATTGATACATTGGTTGACAACACTGCCAAGTTTGCTGTTTTCTCTTTCATGGACGGATTTTCGGGATATAACCAGATCAAGATGGATCCTGATGATATGGAAAAGACCACTTTTATCACACCATGGGGGACGTACTGCTACCAAGTTATGCCATTCGGTCTTAGAAATGCGGGAGCCACTTATCAAAGGGCAATGGTCACCCTTTTTCATGATATGATGCATAAAGAGATAGAAGTTTATGTGGATGATATGATCGCCAAATCACAGAGTGAGGAGGATCATTTGAATCATCTCCTGAAGTTATTTGAGCGTCTCAGAAAGTTCCAGCTGCGTCTGAATCCAGCTAAGTGTACCTTTGGTGTCCGATCAGGAAAGCTACTCGGTTTTATTGTTAGCCAGCAAGGAATTGAAGTAGATCCGGATAAGGTCAGAGCAATTCAAGAGATGCCAGCTCCAAAAACAGAAAAGCAAGTCAGAGGCTTCCTCGGGAGACTGAATTATATCTCCAGATTCATATCCAACATGACTGCTACTTGTGAGCCTTTATTCAAGTTGCTCCGGAAGAATCAAGCAATTGAGTGGAGTCCTGATTGTCAACTAGCTTTTGAGAAGATCAAGGTTTATCTGCAAGAACCTCCTATCTTAATCCCACCTACTCCAGGGAAACCTCTCTTCATGTACCTGACTGTACTCGAGGGATCTATGGGTTGCGTATTGGGCCAACAAGATGAAACTGGTCGTAAGGAGCACGCCATTTATTACCTAAGCAAGAAGTTCACAGACTGTGAAAGCAGATATTTCGCTTTTAGAGAAAACTTGCTGTGCTCTGGCGTGGGCGGCCAAACGTCTCAGGCAGTATATGGTTTGTCACACCACTTTGTTGATCTCGAAGATGGATCCGATAAAGTACATCTTTGAGAAGCCTGCTCTGACTGGAAGACTCGCCCGTTGGCACATGTTGTTATCCGAATATGACATCCAGTACGTAACCCAGAAGTCTATTAAAGGCAGTGTTTTATCTGAATACCTTGCTGATCATCCTGTCGAAGATTATGAACCTCTGAAGTTCGAGTTCCCGGACGAGGACATTATGTTGATAAAGGATTGTGAAGTTCCCGGTCCTGATGAAGGTCCCGAGCCAGGTCCTCGTTGGAAGATGATGTTTGACGGTTCCTCTAATTACATGGGGCATGGTGTGGGAGCTGTTTTGATGAACCCTGATGGTGGTTACACTCCTTTCACGGCTAGATTGTGTTTTGAATGTACAAACAACATTGCTGAGTATGAAGCATGTGTTTTAGGTATCGAAGCTGCAATCGATACTAGAATCAAGATCCTCGAGGTATACGGAGACTCAGCCTTGGTAATTTACCAAGTCAAAGGTGAATGGGAGACTCGTGACGAGAAGTTAATCCCTTATCGTGCCCACATTGTGGAGTTAATTAAATACTTTGATAAAGTCACCTTCCACCATGTTCCAAGGGCAGAAAATCAAATTGCAGACGCTTTAGCTATGTTGGCATCTATGTTTCAAGTCAGATTTCTTAATGAAGCGCCGCTCATTACAATCGAGCGAAAAAATGTACCTGCCTACTGTCTACTGGTCGAAGAAGAAACTGATGAGAAACCGTGGTTCTATGACATCAAGAACTACTTGCAAAATCAGGAGTACCCAGCTGATGCAACGACTTTAGATAAGAAGACTATGAGAAAATTGGCATCCAAGTTCTTCCTCAGCAACAATGTACTTTACAAGAGAAATCATGATATGGTTCTGCTCAGATGTGTGGACAAGCGCGAAGCAGACTTATTGATCAGGGAAATCCATGAAGGATCATTTGGAACACATGCTAATGGACATGCCATGTCCAGGAAGATTTTGAGAGCTGGATACTTCTGGTTGACCATGGAATCAGATTGTTTCAAGTATGCCAGGAAGTGTCATAAATGCCAGATTTATGCCGACAAGGTGCACGTACCTCCAACACTTTTGAATGTTCTGTCATCGCCTTGGCCTTTCTCAATGTGGGGCATTGACATGATAGGGGCAATTGAGCCTAAAGCTTCCAATGGTCACCGGTTTATCTTGGTTGCAATCGACTACTTCACCAAGTGGGTAGAAGCAGCTTCCTACGCCAATGTGACAAAGCAAGTGGTTGCTCGTTTCATCAAGAACCAAATTATCTGCCGCTATGGGATCCCAAGCCGAATCATCACAGATAATGGGACTAATTTGAACAACAAGACGATGAAGGAGTTGTGTGATACATTCAAGATTGAACATCATAATTCTTCTCCTTATCGTCCGAAGATGAACGGAGCTGTTGAAGCTGCAAACAAGAATATCAAAAAGATCTTGCAGAAGATGGTGAAGACTTACAAAGATTGGCACGAGATGTTACCGTATGCCCTACACGGATACAGAACATCAGTTCGCACTTCAACAGGGGCAACCCCTTTCTCTTTGGTGTACGGGATGGATGCAGTTCTCCCTATCGAAGTAGAGATACCATCTTTGAGGATCTTGATGGAAACCAAACTGGAGGAAGCTGAGTGGGTCCAGAGCAGATATGACCAGCTGAACCTCATTGATGAGAAGAGAATGACCGCCATGTGCCATGGCCAGTTGTACCAGAAGCGCATCAAGAGAGCATTTGACAAGAAGGTCCATCTCCGAGAATTCAAAGAAGGGGACCTCGTACTCAAGAAAATCTTGCCAGTCCACAAAGACATGCGTGGGAAATGGAGTCCTAACTATGAAGTCCCATATGTTGTGAAGGTGGCATTCTTCGGAGGTTCCCTAATCCTCACAACTATGGATGGTGAACAACTGAAACACCCAGTGAATTCTGATGCAGTCAAAAAATATTATGCCTAAATAAAGCCCGATAGGTCGAAAACCAGAAATGGCGACCTATGCAAAAAAGGGTATCCCGGTGGATCATAACCTATGAAGGAGATCCAGGCAAAAGTTAGGGATAAAATTAAAAAATAGAGCTCGCTAAGTTGAAAACCCGAAAGGGCGGCTTAGGCAAAAAAGAGCGTCCCGGTGGATTGAAAACCCGAAAGGGCGGTCCAGGCAAAAGTAAGGGACAAAGGCATTTGACTGCATCAGATGGTGTTTATCATTACTGAAGATCATTACTTGAAGACCAATCCAGTCGCTCTTGTCAGAACCAAGGTGTTGGGCGGTTTTAGTTATTAGGGATTATAGTGGTCGTTGGATTCAATGTAGACCTTTCCCCATTGCCAGTTTCAAATTGTAATTTTCCATGGAGCTTTTGCTATTGGCAAGCTACCATTCTTGAATGAAATACAACCTTTTCCTTTAAACTTTGTCTTTTAGTTCTTATCTTCTTTGTTATGCGAAATGTCTTTACTGAATTACAATTTAACTTTGAAAATGAAAAAAGAAAATTTTTAACAGTTTTGAAAACATACCGGAAAACATTCAAATTTCTCTGACTTTAGAAAAATTAAAAGATTCTCTGTCTTCTAAAAAACCTTTGGCTGGTGACAACACTCCCATGCAATTATTACAGAAATCCCCACAGAGAATTTTAAGCTGGTAGCACTCTTGGATGAATCCTTGGACCAAACACCGGTTTCCAAGTCTGAAGACATCTCCCCAGCATCTTTCTTATTGCTCATCTGAGTGTTTGCGCTGAGATCCTACTCTTCCTGCTTTATCAAAACTCCCTGTCTCCCCAGTAAAGTCGCCATTTGCATATCATGATCATTCGCATCATGTTCATCGCATAAGCATTTGGCATAATCATCTGTCTATCCCCAGTTGTCGTCTGCTTAATTTCAGATCCAGATTACTGGCTTTTGTTATTTAAAGTCCTTTGTTGTTGGTACCCCGCAGTGTGGTTGACCAAGTTTTCTCTTCCCAGAAGCACAGGTATCCCCTGCAGAGACTCTTCTTGATGTACCTTAGTACAATCGATACTTCTTTTGAGTCCAATTATCATTGGCATGAATCCTTTAAGTTGTTTGCTTAAGACTTATGACTGTCTAATTCAAATGCGTTTGTGTTTCCTTGATAGCTCCTAAGAGTTTTTCTAAAAAGTTTCTTTGTTCTAAGAATTTCCTAAGGTTGGTCGTTTATCTCGCCGAAGACTCCAACATTTATTCTTATCTGCCAGCTGGTCGCTTAGAGCCATTTGATTTATCTTTAAACGCTTTGTATGCTACTCCCAGTGTCAGTATGTATGCACAGAGCCACTGCCGAATACTATTTTCCAACCCTTGATTATCAATAGCTACACTTGAACATGTTGATTTGCTATTTTGGATTTATGACAATCATTTATTTCGCCAACCACCGTGTTGAGTGTTATTTCCAGACCACCGCGTCTCTATCTGTATTTTATTTCCAGACCACCGCGTCTCTATTTGTCATTTTATTTCCAGACCACCGCGTCTCTATCTGTCATTTTATTTCCAGACCACCGCGTCTCTATCTGTCATGTTATTTCCAGACCACCGCGTCTCTATCTGTATTTTATTTCCAGACCACCGCGTCTCTATCTGTCATTTTTTTTTCAGACCACCGCGTCTCTATCTGTCATGTTATTTCCAGACCACCGCGTCTCTATCTGTATTTTATTTCCAGACCACCGCGTCTCTATCTGTCATTTTATTTCCAGACCACCGCGTCTCTATCTGTCATGTTATTTCCAGACCACCGCGTCTCTATCTGTATTTTATTTCCAGACCACCGCGTCTCTATCTGTCATGTTATTTTCAGACCCCCGCGTCTCTATTTGTTATTTTATTTCCAGACCACCGCGTCTTTATCTGTCATTTTATTTCCAGACCACCGCGTCTCTATCTGTCATGTTATTTTCAGACCACCGCGTCTCTATCTGTCATTTTATTTCCAGACCACCGCATCTCTATCTGTCATTTTATTTCCCGACCACCGCGTCAATATCTTTTATTTCACGACAGTCGTGTCGACATCCGTTATTTTATTTTCCGATCACTGTGTCAATATTTGCTTATTTTTGACCGCCGTGTCAATGTCTGTTATTTTTGTTCTCCTGACTGCCAAGTCGAGATCACTTATATCTTTCTCAATCACCGAATCGTTGCATTGGGATCCCCAGCGCCCACTTTGAACTTGCTAACTCATCACTTCAGTTAGTCTGGTTTTTAATCCTACGTTTTGTTTTCCGTCTTATGTCATTCTTAGTGCCAGCAGTTACACTTGAACCTGTTGATTTATCCTGTTTCTGTCTTGTCATCCCCAGCATACTGTTACCCCCAGCAAGTCTTCATCCTCGATTTTTGTTTTGTGGATCACCTTTGCATTTGTCTGCATCATGCCATACCCAACATATTCATCATTAAAAATCAGCATGTTAGGCCATTGCATCTCGCATATCATATCTCCAATCCAATAAAGAGTCCCTCATAAGTTCATAGCATGCCATTGCATTTAGGGGCAAAATTTCCGGTTATTTCTATATTTAAATATCTTTCACTCCGATTTTATGAGGATTAACATCACTCCTTTTATCTGGTGAAGTTATTTAAATAGGGGCAACTGTCACACCCCAAATTTTACCCCTAAATTTAGACATCATTTTATTATACCGTGTTGTGTATTCGAGCACGAGGAAGATTGTGATTTGGAAGGAGAATTGAATATTCGATTTAACTTTTCTTTGTGACTCGACTCGACGAGGAGCTTGATATGGTTCTTTGCCTAAAAGACAAGTTCGTTTGTTCTCCAAAAAAGGATGTGCTTATTTGTGTTATGGAAGGACAAATCTTTGTTTTTTTGAAACCATAGTACGGGTCTGGAGAGTATTCTGACTTTGTTTTAGGAACCAAAAGTTTGGGCTTATTTGTGGATCTTTGTGATTATTGGAGCCTTCCAAGTTTTAAATCCAAGTTCTAAATTTCATGTCCAATTTCAAGTCTCGTTTTCCAATTTCATTTCTAATTTGTTTTCAAATTTTCACTTTTCAAGTTTATTCTTAATCTCTAGGTCTTTTCGAGTTCCCAAATATATTTCCAAGTGTCAATTACAAGTTTCCATTCAATACGTGTTCCAAGTTTAGTTCAAATTCCTAAAGCACAATTTCAAATTCTATGTCAAAATCACAAAATTGTTTCCAAACTGCAAGTTTCAATTCAAAGTTTCCTTTTAAAAGTTCCTTTATCATTCAATATTTTCCAAGTGTCATTTACAAAGTTTATAATTCCCTGTTTACACCAAATTTAGTTTAGAGAAGTATGTGATCATTATATGGATAAATTTAAAGCCAAATAACAAACAAGATTTAATTGTTACAATATTTTGTTACAACAGCTTTGTTACAATAATCATTGTTACAATATTTTGGTTACAACAACTTCGTTACAAGGTTTTGGTATGCAATGCCTCCATGGATAACCTCCTGACGCAGTTGCGTATCACTGCAATCCGGGAATTTTCTAGCTCCCAAACGGTTCACAAATGCATCCTTCATATCAGCTCATCCATCCGAGTATTCTCCGGTTCCCAATCCCAAGCTCCAGCCGCGGTAAACATGAAATTGAGACAAAAATCACAGGTTTAAAGCATGTGCCGCAAACAGCAAGGGCCAGAAGCAAGCAGTACATTTCAAATTTAAAAAAAAAAACAGAAAGAATCACATATGTTACTAGCAGACGGGTAGTTAGCCAAAATTAGTCCAAAGCTAAGTCTCAATTCAAGTGCAGTTTGTTAGTTTCATTTCAAACCAAGATTGGTTCAGATGTTGGCAGCAGGAAACATACTTTCCCCCAAATCACAAGTTTTCACAATAACCGCAGACAGAAAATATAGTCAGTAGGACCTTTTTTTGTTCTAAGAGGCATACCAAAACTAAAAGAGAAAATTCAGACCTGCTGTAGGAAAAAGCAGGGACAACAGGGCGCTGTATCAGTACAACGAAAGAGAGGATAGAAAGGGGGCCATACCTGCTGCAACCAAGTTCAGAACGGCTGCAAGTACAGCTATTGTCAACCCTATCTCTATCACCTTTTGCCAAACATGAAAAGTTCTTGCTCCAAATGGGACAAAACCTGCAAAGGACAACACTTGAGGTCAAAAGCAAACATCAGATCAATGCTTTTGTGAAAAACAATCAGATTGAAACAGAATGTATTGATATAAAAGGAAGAGGAGCATCAACAAACAAGGGGGGGATCAAAACAATTTCAACTGAGGCAGCCACAAAAAACATCAAAAAAGAACTTCATATCCAAACATATAACACAGCAAAACACGAACCTTCATCATAACTCTTCACAAAACCGTTCGACTCTTCTGTATCAGTCCACCAAGCATCAGGCCCTTCCACTCTCACAACCTCCATCGCCTCCATTCCCACTCACCATCGTTACAGACCTAAAACGAAATACACAGGAGGGGAGGCAACATCAAAAAAAACAATTTCAAAAAAAAACCAGAGTATCAACAACCAAAAAACTGAATAGAAACAGCATCGAAAAATTCAAACAATCCTAGCCGCATCCTTCAACTACAATTCATCACCACCCGAAAACCCTAGCCGCATTCTTCCATCACCACGATACCACGAAACCCAAATTCATGTACTCAAACCATCATGGCCATGTTCATCATCGTTCTCGAACCGTGAATCGCGAGCTTTAGAGTGATGAGGATCTGAACAGGGGAACGTCAGTGTCAAAAGCGACAAACAAAAACGCAAGGCCAATCCAAGTCACGAGCTGAAAGACGAGCAAGGAGAGAAGCAAATTACCTGTTAAAGCTCTTTGAATCGGTAGATTTTGTTGCCTTTTTCTTTTCACATTCGACCTGTTGACTTTGTTTCTTTGCGATCATTGTTGCGCTCCTAATTCTTGCTGTTTTCGTGTAAAGTAATACTTCAATATTTTGGGGTTAGGGTTTCTGTTTCTGTTGTTTCGTTTCATTGAGTTGTTGATGTTGATTTCCGCCTCTTTATGTTTGGTAAGGGACGATTGATGAGTTTCGGTAAGTTGGAGTGATGAGAAACGAAAACGTTTGGGTGCGAGAGATTATGTGAGGTTGTTGTTTTGTTTCTGGAAAAAGGGACTGAGTAGGAAGAAGTTGGTTTTGAGCGCTAGAGAGGGGAAGATTTCGTTACTGGTCTAAAAAGGAAGACAAAAGCGCCGTGCCATTTTTGCCTTAGGGTTTTCTTGCCCACTTCTTTGCTTGTTGTTTGAACCGGGTCAGAACCAACCCACATACACCGGCCCATCCCCTGTTTCTTGGGCCTACTGGGTTTGACTGTTTTCAGCACCCCTTTCTTCTTTCTTAACCCAACCCATTCAGTTTTTTTTCTTATTTAATTTATTTAGATAGTTGCTATTTCTAAAAAAAAAAGAGATTTTAAAAAGAAAACATGATAATATTTTATATAAAATGATTTTTTAAAAAAAAAATTATTACATTTAATTATTTCTTTAGTTAATTTGTTTGCTAAATTTAATTAGAAGCTGGTTTAATTTAGTTATATCTGTTGTTCGATTTTTGCTTATTTATGTGGGAACTGTTGTTATATGTGTGAGAACCATCGTCTATTTTTATTTTTTTCAATGGTCTCGCTTACATGTATGGTTTATTTTGAATAATAATATTAAAATATCGGATTGATAATAATAAGTATGTTTACCCTAATTCTAACGAGAATAATTTTTCTTGGTCCAATGCCAAGTAAATGCATACGCCTACACTACACACACGTAAGTCGGTCACCAAGCGATCGCCGTCTGCACGTTTCGCGTATTTTTTTTAATTTATCTTAACAAGGAATAGAGCTCCGGAGTCTAGCATTCCGCACGTTCTAGAACGAACTGCAAATGGGCTAGCCCCACGCGTATTGTTCGTCTACTCCTTCGTTATTAATCGCATTGATTCTAAAGCATCTAAAAAAAACAATTATTCAACGTATAAAAATTACGACAAGAAGGAATTCCGGAGTCTAGCATTCCGCACGTTCTGGATTGAACCGCAAATGGGCTAGCCCCACACGTTGGTTCAATCACCACTCGTATATCAAATATTCAAATCACAAATTAAAACATATCAACCAATTCAAAGCATTTTCATAATTAATTAGCGAGTAACTGAACTCCGGAGTCTCGCACTCCGCACGTCTTGAATGCAACCGCAACATGGGCTAGCCCCACGCGTGGTTCATTCGCCCTCTCGTTTTAAAACACCTTTAACAAAGTCAAACACTTTCTTCTAAAACGAACATTGTTTAAATCATTCTATCTCTCGAACAAGCTAGCGCTTCAGCCTCCACTGTGAGTATAAGCCAACGCTTAACAGTAGAATGCGTTTTAAATAACTGTTCAATAAAAATCACAAACCGTAGCAGCACGAACTACGAAGCTCTGACTTTCCCATTGCACAAGGGAATACGTAGGCACAGGGATTTTAATCCTTCGCGAGCACAATAATAAAAAATTAACTGTCTTTCCGTCACCCTTTTAAAAAATAATCTCTAATCCTTTCTCCGTCATAATAATTTAAAATTTTAATTCCCTTTAAGAACAAACATATTAATGATCATTTAGAAGACAAAAAATTAAGATCAAACATTTAATCGCATAATTAGCTAAGAGGTTCCCGTTGAGTACAACGGACGTGAGGGGTGCTAATACCTTCCCCTTGCGTAACCGACTCCCGAACTCAGAATTTGGTTTCGTAAACCATTTCTTATCCTTTATTAGGTTGTATCTATATCTCCCTTTTCTCTCGTAGAATAAATAGAATTAGGTGGCGGCTCTGTTGTTTTGTTTTAGGATCGTATTTTTCGAGGTACGACAACTATGATCTTTATATCGAAGGGACTTGATGATTTTATTTGTATGCAACTTTACTAAGATACCTCCACGTTCAAGGGACTTGGCCATATTGTAAGGCAACAAAGTACTTTGGTAGTTTGACCTAATTTTCCTTTTTTTTATTAGGGTTTTTTTGGTGTAAGAATTTCGTGTGTTTGACTTCTGAATATGATAGTTATATATATGAGTGTATTTTAGGTCAAAAAGTTTGAACTTGGGTGAAGAAAACTTGGTTGCTTTGGAGTGAAGAATGAAATTTTCTATTTTGGTTAAAAAATTAGATGAAATTATATTCTTTTGGTCTTGCACGAATTTGGGTACTTACAATCATCATAAACATCAAATATTTGATCCTAAAATAGACCTAAGATCAAATATTTGATTTTTCAATATTTATCTTGATTAAAATTGAATTTAAATGAATTAAATCCAATATAATATAAAATAAATATAAAAAATCAGATATTATGATCTATGGGTCGTGCATGATCTTATAATTGAGTTTGGGTTAGAAAAATATGGGCCCATTTGGAAGAAACTTGAGTTTTGGTCATTTTTGCTTCATACACCTCCTCAAAATTGCCCAACTTCAACAATACATAATTCTCTCAATTTTTATCCCATGAAGGTGTTCCAGGACTTTTTAGAAAGCTTAGGGTGTCCTCTAACTACTAATTTTGGTAGCATGTCCATTTTAACTTCCATTCTTAAGTTATGAGCTTTTGAAAAAATTGACTTTTTGTTGACTTTTAAAAGGACATGTAATGTCTTGGCTCATATATCTCAAATGAAGCATTTTTGGCCTTGTCTTGTGAGACACAGAGTTGTAGATAATTGAATTTACTTTAAAATGAGCGTTGGATGGGAAATTTTTTTATGAAATATGTGAAACTTATGGTTGGTCAAAGTATAGTTGACTTTTCCTACAAAAAACTCTAATTTAGTAACTCCTGATTCTTGATGATTTTGAGGTTTCCTTGATGAATGATGATCAACCCTAGATCAAATGATGAAATTCACTTCATAATCTTGACGTTGACCAAAAATCTTGAAATTTGACGTTGTAGTGACCACAGTTGACTTTTTGACCAAGTTAACTGATTTTTAAGTATCTGAGCACCTGACTGACCAAACTTGTAGGGAAAGCCTTGAAACTTGACATGGGGATTCTTTAATGTATAAGGGATACCATGAAGTCCACTTGAGGCTTTAGAAGTCCAATTTACTTTGAGAAACTTCAAAACCCTACTTTAAGATCCATTGCTTAAGAGGAAGCTTTGTCTGATGAAACCTTGAATCCCTTTGAGCAATTGTGAATCTTATGATTATTAGGGGACCTCTTGAGACATATTGTCTTGAATATGTGAGGGAAAATTTTGTGGTACAACAATAATTATCATCAAAACTTCAAGGTCAGATGCATAACTAATCTTGTTCTTACATTATCTACATCCATATTTACTTCAGGCCCAATACATACACCCCACCATTCACCTTAGTCCCATTAACTTCATTCTCATTCATCTTAACCCCACTACCTTCACCCTCATTCACATCAGCATCATTACCTTTGAGAGCTTCTTTATACAATTTTAGAATATCTTCTTCATCTTCATAAAGCTCAACAACGTCCTCTGGGTTTATGGTATCTTCCTCTAAAGGACCATCATAATAGCCAGGTTGACAAACAAGATATTGCACATACATATGAATACTCAAATGAGCCTTACATAAATCAGCTACATCTTAGGCACCTTTGTCATCAATTGAAGTTAACATACCAATTGTAGGATCCTTGTATAATATTTTACCAACTTCTTTATAATCCAGTTCTTTTATAATCCCTACCACCTCAAAATAACTCCACTTATCCATATCACATTTCACCTTAGAAACTAATCCTTTGTAACTAGTATACTCAACATCTACAAATTCACTTCCATGGTGAATAAAAACATGCACAAATTCATCCATTACTCGCCTAAAACTAAAACTATTTACTCATAATACAAATAACAACAAAACAAATACGAAATCTTACACAAAATCATTCAACACTTAACTTTTCGAGAAGAACTAACAAAAACCCTAAAATGAAAACTATTTATTTAGAAAACAAACAACAACACTCAAACACAAAATCATTCCACATTTAACATTTCAAAAAGAACAAACAAAAACCATAATACGAAGGAACTAACCTAAACCAAGTTTTATACACGAAATCAAACATTTTGCAAGAAAGTTTGTACCCAGTAAAGTGAAAACCAACTCAACCATATATTAGAAAGAGGCGAAATTTAAAAACACATCAAAGCTTAAATTTTAAAGAGACAAAACTTTGGACTTGTTCTCAATTGTCAAATCTCTGTGAGAAACATTCGTTCTTAGCCTTCGTTCTCACCACTTTATTCTTTGTTCCAAAAAAATTACAAACAAATGATGACAATGAAGTCCTAATACATTTAAATATTCCAACTCAATAGAAAATACTACTCGTAATTAATTATTAATCGACACATGACATCTAACATACTAGATTAACTTTGACTAACCTCAAAGACAAACGTGATACTAATTGAATAATTAATAGATCAATATGATCGTTTTTTAAATTAAGTGATCAAACTAAATCCTGATCAAAAGATATGTAAAGATAAAGAATATTGAAGAAAAAAAAGTCAAATCTATTTTATTAATTATTTTATAAAGAATAAAGTGATTTATTTTAGTGTATATCGACGTGGCTATTGGTAGTTGTATGGTGGTGGCATTGGAAAAGGTAGATGGATGAGAGTGAGACACAATATTGATCTTTTACTGATTTCTCCCTTACCCATCACATTCACATAACCCCATTTGCAGCTTTTTCTTTCTTTATGTTATCTAAAACTCTTTTATTTCTTTTTAAACACCAAAAGCAGCATCAAAAGCTCACCTCTTCATATCACATCAATTCACTCTTAACTTATTAAATAAAATAATTTTTTTATAATTAATTTTCTTAAATTAAAATTAAATGGATTTTTTAATTTATTCATTTCGAAAATGAGTTATTTTACATATTAAAAATCAATGAGTTTTATTTTTGTAAGGTTTGATTACTTAACAAAAAAAGCACTTTTTTTGTTCAGCCAACATAAATGGCTGTTTTCAATGCAGAGGCAGAAGTAACATGTTCATTGCCTTGTCGTCCTCATCTCAACTAGCTAAGGATTCCAAAAATAAAAAGGTGAGGTCCTATTTTTATTTCTTTTTTTGGACGCAAGGTCCCATTTAGATAGTATGTAATATTATATTAAAATATATTGACAAAATACTTTTAGAATATTTTATGAAGAAATAAAAGAAATTATTTTTATATAAAAATTGTATAGTTACTCTTATTATGACACATTTACTTTAAATTAAGACAAAATTCACTTTATTAAAACTCTTTTGTGAGGATCTGTATAAACGAGGTGACTATTTTAAGTCAATATGTATTTTTTATTATTTATTTTTATTTTGAAAGTATTTTGGTGCTTTGAGATTATTTGTATTTAAGTGTTTTTCAATTTTTTTTATGAATAAATATTTTGCCATTAAAATTTTCTTAGCGTGATTTACATATTTTATGAGCTCGTATGATGAAACTCCATTCGCCACAAAAAGTCTATAGTGGAAGTTTCTTTAAATGGTTTTAAATCGTGTATCACATGTACAAAATTACCTTTTCTTTTTATAGTATTCAATAAGTACCAACTTGTTTAATTCAATATTTATTTTGAAACATGTTCAATCATGTTATGACGATTTACAAAACCATTAGTGTGGATCCACGCATGGGTTGTCGACCAAAATAAACATCAGGTTATAGTGATTTACCATGCCAAAATATACCATTTTGAAGGACTTTTGATTAGAAATTAAAATTAAATCGAATGGACTGAGATTAAAATGAGATTAAAATAGTAAAATGAATAGTTTTTTTTTTATAGTATTTCAAGTATTCTTAAATTGTCTTAGAGTTTATACGTAAGGATATTTAGAATAATTCAGTTTATAGTCGAGTTTGCATAAGACCGATGAAAAATCAAATACAGAGAAGATGAAATATGAAATTTTGTGTAAAAATGATAGATTTTTCCAATGTGTTTTTATGAATCTGGAATGTCCAATTTATAGGTAAAACTTGTGTTTTTCATAAGATTGTGATCCTTGATAAAACATACACTTTTAACAACACTTTTGCTAAATGTTGCATTGTTTCGTCTACAACATCATTTTCAAACGTTACATTGTTTTACATACAACAATACTCTTACCAAATGTTGCATTGTTTCGCCTATAACAACAATTTTAAATGTTGTACTGTTTCACATTCTGCAACACTTCACGAGTGTGTTACCTATTTCTGGATTCAAAATACAAATTGCCTACTGCAACATTTTACATGTCTTGCCTATTTTGAAATTATAAAATTAACCTTCACTTGCATATTTTCTTGTCATTTTGCAATACACTCAAGATTATTAATTTTAAATAATTTACAATAATTATCCACTTGTTTTAATAATGACAATGTCAATTCAAAAAAAAAAGAGAAACAAATAATATTAGTACGATTAAGTATCTTTCGATTTGAACTTAACCTTAGTAAGGATAACACAAAGTCTAATCAGAATGTTAGGTAACAATGCTTTGAACCAGTTGTGAATCAGATACCTTAGAAACAAAGTATAATTGGTTCCTTGATCAGTTAGGAAACCCACAAGGGGTAGGGTTTAGGGTAACCAAAGATAACAACAAAGATTTGTTATAAACTGCTATTGTTTCCCTTTCTCTTTCGACTTACAAGTATACAAGAATAACAAATAACCTTTATCACTATTGAATTAGGGTTTTATCTTCCTATTTTCCCTTATTCAAAATATGAGAGACTAGTATGCTATTCATAAGAAAACTAACACACTAGCCTAATGAGATTTTTAACAATTACCCATTACAAGCTAACTAAGGGTACAAGCTAACTTAACAATTGGATCCATAACACAAGGTCCAATTAAACAACAACATGTGAGCGGACTTCGACAACATGTTAACCCTAAATTTTGTTCCAATATCTCGCAAATCCCCACATTGGAATAAACTTTATAACAACAAGAAAACAAAACTACCTTTCTTCATACAACTTTATCAACTACATACATTGGAAAAACTTGCAACTGGGCAACGTCTTGGTGATCATATCAGCAACATTATAATCTGTCAAAACCTTCGGCACTTGGACTTCTCCACGTTCGATTACCCCTCTGACGAAATGTAGCCTCACATCAATGTGCTTGGTTCGCTCATGATAGGTTGAGTTCTTCGACAAGTGTATTGCACTTTGACTATCACATTTAACAGTGATACCTCGACCTTGAAGTTTCAGCTCCTTTGCAAAACCTTCAAGCCACAATGCTTCCTTTACAACTTCAGTTAGGGAGATATATTCCGCTTCAGTGGATGATAAGCCAACAACCTTCGGAAGTGTTACTTTCCAACTAATTGTTGTGCCAAACATAGTGAAAACAATATTCAGAAATAGATTTTCTGGAATCCATACAACCTGCATAATCAGAGTCGACATATCCTTTGATTGCTACTTTACTATCTCCACCCAAGGCTCCGCCATAAATTAGGACTCTATTCAGAGACCCATTTATGTACCTTAGAATCAACTTCAATGTTTTCCAGGATTCGACATGTACCTGCTTACAAGACTTACTGCATGTGTTATGCCGGGTCTAGTACAGACCATAACATACATAAAAGAACCTATTATATTAGCATATGGAATGTTATTCATATAAGCTCTTTCGACATTAGTACTGGGACACTAAGCTATACTCAGCTTGAATTGAGGGTTTGTTGGAGTCACAACAGGCTTTGAATTCGACATACCAAACTTATCAAGAATCTTCTTCAAGTATGCCTCTTGAGATAAGCATAATCTCGATTGCTTTCTATCTCTCCGGATGTCAATCCCAAGAATCCTGGACGCAACTCCTAGATCCTTCATATCGAAATTCTTATTGAGTTCATCCTTCACCCTCTTTACATCTTCAACATTGTTGCTTTCTATTAGAATATCATCCACATAAAGCAACAAAATAACAAATGAATCACCCGGTCAAAATCTGAAATAAACACAGTGGTCGAACTGACTTCTGATGAAACTTATGCGTGCCATGAACTTATCAAATCTCTTATTCCACTGTCGAGGAGATTGTTTCAGCCCATATAAAGATGTCTTTAGTTTTCACACATACTCTTCTTTCCCCTATTCGACATACTCTTCAGGTTTCCTCATCAGAATTATTTCACCAAGATCACCATACAAGAAAGCAGTCTTCACATCCATCTATTCCAATTCAAGATCGAATTGTGCCACCATGGTAAGCAACATTCGGATGGACCTGTACTTCACAACAGGAGAGAACACATCATTAAAGTCGACACCTTCGTTCTGAGTGAAACCTCTTGCAACCAACCTTTCCTTGTATCTCTTTGACGCCATTCTTTCGATTCCTTCGTTCCCATGTATTGTTATCATGAAGAGACTTCATCTCATCATCCATGGCCTTCATCCATTCAGTGTTATTTCGACTCCTCATAACTTCCTTATAGTCTATAGGTTCTTCATCCAGAACCTCACTTGCAGAGATTAAGGCATAAGTTATAAGATCTGCATACCCAAGTCTTTGAGGTGACTTGATGACTCTTCTCGACTCGTCTCTTGCCAGCATGTAGTCTTAGTTTGTCAAGATCTGGTGGATGTCCCGACCAAACTTCTTCAGGTGTCTTCATATCTAACACAGTCAAAAGAAATCTGTTTGTCAGATATGTTGTTGTTGTGGCACACTAATTTGTGCCCAAAGTTTTCTTCGCATTTTCATCTGCATCTTGCATACAAACAAGATTGCACTGGTTGCTCGGTTCTTCTCGGGTGTAGGTTTATGCCTCACAGGGGATCACCGTTGCCTTTAATTGCTTTATTTGTTTATGTCTACTAACCATTAATTAAAATCCAAAAATATTTTGTTTTCTTTCACTAACATTTCCAAGAAAGAGGAACCATGTGAAAACGCCAAAAATAGCAGTCCTGCAGCTCGAGTAAAATTTCACAGACAAAAGTCGAAGTTGATCTGTGATTAATTCAAAATTCTCTGATCAAGGATTTCCCAATTTAATTTATTCATTCAAAGAATTCCAAGTTTTATGTGTTTATTTTTATGCCTTCTTCGACGTACAAAAAGAATCGGGCCACAACAACCAAGCAGTCACATTTGAACAAAATATTCAAATTTTAGCTTGGTTAATCGGTTAACCAAATGCGTTAACCGGTTAACCAGTGCAAAATTTGAATATTTTATTCAAATTCAGCACCATTAGATCATTGATATAATTGGAATATTCTAGATCCATTGGTCTCTGATTTCTCTACACCACTTTGATCATTTCCTACCATAAACCCTCACTAATCACCACTCTTTTCCATTTCCCACCAAATTTGCAATTACCAAACCTAATTTTAATTACCAAAGCAAGCTCCATTCCACCAAATTCCCATACCTAAAGTATTTAAATATGACCATAATTTCATTCATTCACCAAGCTTTGAAGAGCCAACAAATCCCTTACAAAATACTTCCCCAAAACAAAAAAATTCACTAAAGCTCTTTTTCTTTCTTTTGAAGTTATCAAGAATTCACATTGAATTCTTGATTAACTAGAGCTAAACCTTCATCCTATTCTTATTTTTGTTCATCCATTGTAGTAGATCTAGCTTGATTTGGTCCAATTTGAAGAAGTGCTTTTGGTAATTCACTCACTTCATAAACCCATATTCACCATCAACATTCAAGATGTAGATCTTTGGTTCCTTTGTTTCTAGATCTTTTGGATCTTAATTTGTTGTTTGATTGCAGGGATTCCACTGTATTTTGGTTTTAAAATTCGTGCAAATTTAGATCATGATCACCAAGTGTTTGAAAAGGGTTTTGAAAATGGATCATGCTGAATTTCTGCAATTTTTCTGCTACTGATTCAGCATTAACCGGTTAACTATTTACAGTGTAAATTGGTTAACCGGTTAACCAGTTTTAAGGCTGCGCAGGTTTTACTTGCGTTAACCGGTTAACCAAATTTGTTAATCGGTTAACCAGTTTTAAGACTGCGCAGGTTTTGCTTATGTTAACCGGTTAACCAAATTGGTTAACCGGTTAACACAAGTCAGAATGGTGTTTTTGACTTGTTTTAAGCTCCTTTTTGGTTCCTCTTTCTTCTTCTTCCTCCTCCTTTTCATTTTTACCTTGGGAAGCACTTTTGGGAGTGATTTCTCCTTAATTTCAATGAACTTTGGGTGTAGATTAGAGTAGTTAATGTTCATTAGTTCAAAACTACATTAAGTGAATTATTTAATTCATTTAAGGTACTTTGCATTAGTGATACATTTTCATGCTTGAATCTACCGAGATGAGTGATTGAACTTAAGGATGGAAGAATACCATGAGTGCGGCTCAATTTGGTATTCATCTTTAGTTTTGTGCGGTATTGCGTCCAGATAGCGATTTACATATTGTTTATCTCGCATGCATTAGCATTAACATTGTGCACCTTAATTGGTGGTGGCCGGCCTCATTTGTAGGGTAATTACTTCATAAATTACTCGGCGATTGCTTAACATAGACCTAAATGTGTCTCGAATTCGGAATAAAAAAAATCTAATTGGGTACTTGCACTTTCGTGGACCGGACCTCTTGTTGGTCGTGTAATCCCAAAGTGGTTAATCATATTGCATTAAGAATCGAGACTTATGAATGTTTGATGCATAGGTGCTTTGGTTCTCCCAACCGCCTTTCAAATTTCATTGAATTCAATTCGTTTTTCCTTCATTAATCACTATAGTGTAAGATGCTAAGCGGATCCGATTTCCTTTCGATTTTGGTTACTCTTTTGGTTGTGGTTGATTAAGTTCATCATACCACTTTTATGGAAATATTATTGTACTATTATTATTATTATTAATATTTTAGTTTCTTGCACTTTAATTTCTTTTGCTACTAACATTTAAATTCTTGCACTTTTATTGCCTTTATTTTATTATGCTTTATTCATTCATTATCATGTTTGTTATTTGCTCTTATTTTGTTATGTTGATTTTCATTTTGTCCACTTGGACACAAAAACATTAATAAAGGATTAAACCTCTAAAAAACTTGTGACTTTAATTTGTGAACTATTGGTTACTATCCTTGGCATTGGAATGGAGATTTTGGACTTAGACTTTAGGATCCCTCTCCCTTACTTTGATCTTCATGAAGTTGGAACTTGTCTTTATTTGGCCATTTGCTAGCTTATAAGGATGAAACTCTTATGCTCATGATGAGAAGGGTCATCAAGTTTGGTTAGATCTTTCTTCCTTTATCTCCTTATTTTCTTTTTTAGGATAGTCCTTTCATCTCCACCCCTTTAATTTTCAAAATCTCCTCTCTTTTTCAAAGAATTATTGTTTTCTAAAATCATCACTTCTTTAATAAACAAAACCTTGACTTTTGTCAAGTGGATTTTACTTTTTCTTTGCTTTTAAAAATCAATGAATTTAATCATCGTGACCTTAATTCAAAAAATAAAAAGAATCAAACTCATTCAAGTCATTTTGTGCCTTTGTGCATTTGTGTTTATTTTCTTTAAAAGAGTGCCGATTATGAGTCATTATTCTTTAGTCGGGTGCAAGTCTCTCAATATCCATGGTTGTAGTTTGATGTAATTGAGTCTCTTGTCATTTGTGGGGGTTTAGTGGCATACTCGTTGATTTTATCCGAGTTAGCGTCCTCCCCATAATGATGTATGAGTCCATGCCTTCATTCTCATGGTAGTTTATTTGGCCATCCACTTGAAGACGAAAAATTCTCTTCACTTAATAAAATCAATCACAACCAACCCTTTTCACTATTTGTACCACGAACTACGGGGTTTTGATCTCGCATTGCACTTTGTGGGTACGTAGGCATGAGGTGGTAAGCCTCTCCAAACACAAAAATATAAAATAATTCTCTTCTCATCCCTCCACTCTCATTTAACAAACCTTTTTCAAACCAAAAAACAGTAAATTTTTCAAAGGGCTCCCGTGGAGTACCAAAGACATTTTGGGTGCGTAAAACATTCTCATTGTGTAACCTATCCTCTTACCTGTTTCTCTGTTGTTTTTCTTTAGCTTTTTGCTTTTAGATTCATTAGGATTTATTCTCTCTTTTTTCCTTTTCCTTTTGGAATAAAATAAAAGCGTGGTGGCGACTCTGTTTACTTTGAGTTAAGTTAACTAATAGCTTACACTCATGATTTTACCGCTACAGTTGTCAAAACAGCCTCAACCTAAAACACCTTTAATCCAGCATTAACCAACATGCATCTAATCCTTTCAAGGATTATGCGATTAAATCTCTCAGTTAGACCATTTTGCTGAGGAGTACCTGCTACAGTCTTATGCCTTGCAATCCCAGATTCAATATAGTAATTGTCGAAAGAGGCTTTATAAAATGGATAGAAGTTAAAACTATCTCCATTTAGACTTTAAAGGTATGGAAGCCATATTAGGTTGGATTAAAAAAAAAATTAGAAAGAGGCTTTAGAAAATTAACTATTTGTCCTTTATCTATGAAATAAAGTAATTACCTTTGTTAGTGACATTAGATTGTGACGTTATCTTCGATAAACTACTTAAAAAAAATGCTATAAGGTGACATTCTTTAGATTTACAAGATGAAATTTTTGAGATTTATGATATATGTTTTTTTAAGTAATTTAATGACCGAAATCCACTTTATTAAATAAGAATAAATAAGATATTGTGAGTTTGCATCTACGTCTGACACTCCTATATTTGATGTTTGTATATAATTATCAACTAAATTGTTTTAACGAAATACGTATTTATAATCAAACAAATACTTGATAATAGGTGACACTCGTGGTAATTATACTTGAATAATATTAGCAAAAAAAATACTTTGTTGAAAGACACACACTTAAAACTTGTTGTAATATGCATTTCTTCATCAACCACTTTTTGTTAGTCGAATTTCTCCATTTACTTTTATTGAATTCTTTTAGCAAGAGTTCTGAAATATGTTCCTTAATTCTTTCCTAAAATTATTCCCCTCTCATGAAATGAGAGATGCGAATTCATTGAATCATACCTTTTTTTTATAGCAAATTTATTGTTTACGGTTCTTGTGCTCTGTATATTCGTTTCATAATAGAGGCAAGAAGTTCTGCAAAAATAAAAACGAAAAACAATGGGAACCGCTTCCATTAATGGCGGCTTTTACTTGCATGCGTAACAAGAGTCGGTGTCTGCACCGTCGATTCATGCCATGGCGCCAACTCAGGTAACCCCTGATGACACGTGTGTTACACGTAACAAAAAAAATCAAACCCATATAATTCAAATTGTTAGATTCATGAGTCAACTGGATTATATATGTTAGGTTCATGAGTCAATTCGATTATATATGAGAATGATTATATTGTTTTAAAAATAAATTTAAAGATATAATATAAATTTTAATATTCTAATTTATTTTATTCTAATATTTTTAATTGATAATTTAAAGTAAGAAAAATATTTCTAAAAATAATTATTCAAATAAAATTAGTATCATATAAATTATTTAACTTTAAATTAGTAGATCTTTAAGACAAAGTTAAATTTCAATCTAATAATATATTTTTTATTTTATTTTAATATTTTCTTTTTAAAATAATATTACTTCTAAAATGTCAAATATATAAAATAAAATAAAAATTAAAAACGACTTTTAAGTCCGTGAATCAAGCGAGATGAATCTAACGAGTTGAATCGAGTTGCTCGTGATCTTATAACGAGCCGAGTTTGAACTTTAAGAAAAGTTTGTGTCAAACTCGAACCAAGATTTGAGTTGAATCAATTTTTAACGGGTCGAGCTGAACTGGGGCGAGTTCGACTAGACTCGGCTCATTTCCAGCCTTACTTATGGCTGATGGCTGATGAATGATAACTTATAATTTATAACAGATGATTGATGATTGATAGTTGATAAACTAATTGAAGTGTTTGATAAAATTAACGGTTCAACTAACTTATAATGTAAAATCACATAAAAGATATTTATACATATTTATTTTATTTTAAATTAAAATAAATTATAAAGGATAAAAAAAAATATTTGTGAAAATAATAAAGATTAAAATATATAAAAAAAATGATAACGTATAAGCTATAAACTAAAACGCTATTTAAAATAATATCTAAAATAATATCTGAAAAATAAATTATAAACTAATAAAATAAATTTAAATTCGTGATAGAAAGACCATTACAAAATATATCTAATTTATCGTATGAATTTATAAACTATAAGTTACAAGTAAAATAATGTTTAGCAATCATAGCCTTATTGTTTTTCAGGTTATTCATTTAAGTTTAAATGCTTGTTTTTTTATTATATATAATTTTCGATTATACACAAAAATATAATTAATTCTATATGAAAAAAAAATTATAATTATTTATATTGTTAGAAAGTGATTTTAAATTAAATTGATCATTCATAGAATAATGTATATGCGTAATTTTTTAATAGTACTTTAATTAGTTTTTAAATTGTCTTGGATTTTGTTTAGGTGTTTAGAGGATAAATGAGAAACACTATATTAAAAAAAAAAAAAGGATCATAGAAAATTTATGTGAGAATGATTTTGAGGAGTTATGTTTATTAAAAAAACGAAATATTTTTTAATTGTATGAATTAAAAAGTTTTATTTAAGAGAGATTTAAAATACTTAAACAAATTATTCAAATATAATTTTTACTGTTATAATATTTTAAAAATATATATTAATAAAAAATATTATTTTATCATTCAATATAAAATTATTTTTTAATATTAAAGATTTTTCTATATTTTTTGTCAAACTTTTAAATAAAAAACTAAATTCATCTTTTTCTCCTTTAATTTAATTTGTTGTTTCGTTTTTGTCCTTAAGTTGAAAATCGTTACATTATAGTCCTTTAAAATTGATTATGTTAGTCAAATTAATCTATTCGGTTAAATTATGGAAAAAAACGTTAAAATGAGCATACATGGCGGTCTACTTGGCATTATGTTATATTATATGAATTTTTATTTTGTTTATTATCAATTTATTATTATTATTATTATTATTATTATTATTATTATTATTATTATTATTATTATTATTATTATTATTATTTCTCACTTCTTAAATCCATTTTTCAAACCCTAAGAGCCACCCCACCTTCTTTTATTTATTTTCCTTCAGATCCTCCACAAACAATGTTTATTATTGTTATGGCTACGAGATTTTCGTCTTCGTTAAATTTCATATCCATCATTTCTTCATAAATAATCAATAAAACATATGTTTCGGTTACGTCGATTTCCAATTCCTTTCAATCCAACATTTTTGCGATCTATTTCTTCACTCTTTCACGCCTCAAAATCAGTTCAACACTAATCTCAGAACAACAACTGAGCATTGAGTTCTCGTTTTCTTCTCGAATATGTTTTCTCTTTAGAGATTTCAAATCGAGTTGAAAAAAATATGATTTAATCGGTTTCTGTTATGGTGAAGTTCGTTGTGGCTTTTGCATTGCTGTGTATAATCACGGTGAAACATTGCTTATGGGAGGACTTCGATTTCTTTAGATCTGGTAAGAATCACATACTTTAAGATTTTTTATAGTTATGAATTTGGTTTTGAACTGTGTATGTTTTTTGTTGAAAAAATTGAAAGGGTATTATGAGATTTGTTTATAGTTCACTATTTTTAGTTCCTGATTATTCTGAGATTTGTGTTTATATTATTATGAGATTTGTTTATAGTTGACTGTTTATAATTTCTTAGATTTGTTTAGATTATTCTAGAACTCTTGTTTAAAAAAGCTTTTTTCTTTTTGGGATTTTGAATTTTTATTTTGTATACTAGCTGTTTGTTTGTTTATATGAAATTTGTTATAACTACGATAATTGATGAATGTAATCAAGTACTTGAGAAATTTGCTTCTTACTAGCTGTTTGTTTGTTTTCTTTCAGGGAGGGATTCTAATTCGAAAAGAGCTAAGCTTGTCAAGTCTACTTTTGGAGAAATTGTCGGATGATTTTATACAAATTAATTAGGATGATTTTTTGGATGATTTTTATGTAAATTAATTAATGATTTTTATGTTTTTAATTAATTATGAAAATGATGTAAATTAAATAATTATATATTTATTTTTAATTTGTATTTTTTTTGTTGACTCAGCATCTACTTGGGATGCCACAGTGACAATCGCTAACAGCTAAACATAAGAATTAACGGAATGGATCAAAAGCTTTAACGGAAGCGATATCATGGGACTAACGTGAAACATTTATTTATTTATTTTGGGATTAAATCGGAACTCAAAATTATTTTACGGGACTTGGGGACTAATTATGCCTAAATAAAACCTAGTCTTCACAAAGTAATATTCAAGATAATTCAATTTCGAGTGTGCACAAGACAAATGAAAACTCAAATGCAAGAAAGAAAGAAAGAAATATGGAATTTAGCAATGCATAGGAGAGTTCAAATTACCTTTTTTTTTCCTGAATTTGAAACAATTTATTAATAGACTACATGATGTAGTTTCACAAGGTTACAACCCTTGATAAAACACTCTTTCACCAAGTATCGTAACTCTTCCCACTAAATTTTGTAACTTTTTACTAAGTATTAAAGTGTCACCTATTACAAGCTGCCACTAGCACTTCTAAATCTATGCCCTCGATCTCACTTCCAATTCTGGAATCGTAGTCGGTGGCAACACCAACGATAGAGAGTGTGAAGGTGACAAGTGACATAAGGATTTGCCACCACTACATTCATGTATGTGACAATTTATCCTCTTTAACTCCTTAAAGTTAATTAGTGCAACTATATATAAGGAGCATGAAGGTGAGTTAAACTTAATTTAAACGTGAGATTCTTTCTTACACATTGAATGTTCACTTACTCTAAAATATCATGTTATTATTGGAACACAACAATGGTCATGTATTTAATTACTCTCTTCATTAATTAATAATTACAATAATACTTCACTTATTATAATAATCACAAGAACAATTTCAGAAGAAAAAAAAATGAAGAAGGCTAATACATTTAAGTATTTTTTAATTTGAACTTAACCTTAATAAAAACGACACAAAATTTAATCGAAATTTCAGGTAGCAAAACTTTGAATCTGTTATTTTTTATGGTTAAATTGCAGGAACAACATGCCTTTTAGCACATACCCCAAATTTTGGAGGTCCCCAATATTTTATAAAATTCAACTTTTTAAAAATTAATATTAATAAATATATAAAATATTGTTGAACAAATTAAATAAATTAAAAAATACTATAATAAAAATCTAATATATTAAAAAAATTAAATCGATCAAAGTCAAAGTCAAAATAATTATAATTATACTTTTATGTATTGTTTTTAATTATTATAATTATATTTTAAAAAAAATTGATCCATTTTTAAATTAGAACTGGACCTTCAATTTGATTGTGTCAGATCTGAGTTTAATGTTTATTCACATACATCTCACGTCTAATATTATTTATGATCATGTGTTTTTCTAGTCTTGCGAATTTATCGTGAGAGAAACTCCAACTCTCACTTTAATATGACATCATCTCAAAATTTACATAAAATTTATATTATATCTAATACAATAGTTTGAAAAAACTCAATCCCTCTTAATACAATAGTTAACATTATTATATAATATTATATAAATATTTAAATCAATGATTTGTTGTTACTTATTAAATCTAAGATTAGTATGTTCCAGTATTGATAAATAGTAAAATGCGATAAGTGTAACTTTTAGTGTGAAAATAACATTTTTGAAAAAAAAATTCTAAAGTATAATATTTTTGAGAATACTTCCACATTCCAATGTGAAAAGGTGTAGATGTTGATTCCCGTAAAATTTAGAAATATCAAATTATATATCAAACATTTCAATTTCGGATGGTCCCCTTCGCAGTATCGTTGTTTGTCTATTTGTATTATTTTCGTTCAATATTGTATCTTGTTTATTTTTAGTTGTTTCCATATACTTCTTGTGCCTTGTAAATTTTTCTCCTATACTTTAAAATTTATCTCCCTTATTAATATATTTCTTTTAAATGATCCAAAAATTATATTTTTTTAATATTTTTTTTTGGATAAAATATTTCTAAAAATCATTTATAGTTCTAATCTAACAAATGTTCCAGAACTTATAATTTGCATATGAAACATCAATCACAAACATAATTTGAAATCACATACAACTATTTAATTTCCCCGTTCAGATTTATAAAAAAAACAATTTTTTTAATTATAAATTAAAAATAAAAAACACATATTTTATTCACGTAAGATTTTATTTTTAATTTTGTATAAATAAAATTAAAGTTTAACTGTAATATAGGTTCCGTATTATCATTTTTTATTTTATTTTTGATCCTCTTATTTTAAAATCCGAAATTTTTATCTTTTATTTTCATATTTTTTTAATTTTGATCCCTAGTTCAAAATTAGAAAGGAGATTAAAATTAAAAATAAAATAAAAAATAGAGAAGAAAAAGTAAAAATAAAAAAAGAGTAATAGATGTAGTTGTTGGATGGCCTACTGAAAGAAAAACAGAGCTAGTCACATGCAGGAGTAGGTGCTCTTTATTTGTTCTTAGGGCAAAGCGAACACGTACCATCCAAATATTATGACGATTCATTCAGACAGACATTGTCGACTGTCGGTAGATTCACTTTCAAACTATCTTATAATCATCCAAATTATACTTTCATTGCTTTGCTTTTAAACTTTTTATTTTATTTAAAGGGAAATATGTATCAACCAAACCCAAATTTCATATCCGTATAAAATTCACAAAAGATTTATATTGAATAATATCTTTGTTTTATCGATCAGTTTTATAAAATTGAATTAGATCATATTCTAATTTTATCATTGTATCACGAGCCTATCTTAACTACCATTTAATATAACATGTACACCAAATTCAAAATAGTTGAACGCGAAAGAGTATATTGAAAAAAATATAAACCTCATATTGATTAAAGATAGAACTCAAGAATTTATATAGAGTGACAATTCTCACCTTATCAATTGTTTGATAGAATTGAATTATATCAAACTTTAACTCTATCAATATGGAATGGTTTTAAAATAAATAAAAAATCAGAATTAAAAGAAATAAAAGTTTTTCTTTTCAAAAAAAATATGTATCATATTATTATATTATATCAGAAGTTATAATTCAATATTTTGTCGAAAACTAACATTTGATTAAGTTGAAGTAGCTAATCGAGTTATAGGAATCAGCTGTATTCGATCGAATTGAATACAAAATATAATTGTTACGTTGAAATATAACTTAACTTTGTATCGTTTATTGTGTATGTTTTGGATTTAGATCGATTTGTATAGTTTTGAGCATGTACTTTAGTTGCCTATATAAAAGGTAATGTAAATGAAAATTTCACTCAATAGTATTTCTCTTTTGCAATTCAGTTTCTCTCTTTTCTCTCTTCTTTCATCTTTCATGAAAATTCTTTTATTCCAACAAATTGGTATCAAAAAATCTAAATTTTAATTTAGAGAAAATCTATAAACGAAAATACAACATCAACACAATTTCTAATTGAATTTTATATTACAAACATATGTTTTGTAATATAAGAAAATCATCTAGTGTGAAGCAAATAAATACTTAGAGGTTTAAGGCAAGGAAATTTGTGACTAAAGAATCTTCTTCCATACTCTCTTTATTTTCGATAGTTAACTTTTTTTTGTTATTTTGTTATCAAAACAATATGAACACAACAAATTTCACTTCAAAATCACTTTAATAGTATAATTCTACAATATTTTACAAGATAGAAGTTACAATATAAGAAATGGATCAAGAATAACACATATGAACACAACAAATTTCACTTCAAAATCACTTTAATTGTATAATCACTTGTAGAAAAGAACAAGAAATGAAAGTTTTCTTGAATCAACTCGTGATCAAAAGGATCATGGCACAATTTAACATGCAATTAAAGGAGTGGCATTGTATAAATATCGTATCGAAATCAAAATAAATCATGGCCCAATTAGTGAATCACTCCTATATGCCACGTAGAATTATTCATACTAATAAATCGCAATGCAATTCTATTAAGTTGCGACATGATTTTGCAATATAAAACCTTAGCATGAATGTTAAACTCTCGACAAATGATAAGTATTCAAATTTTGAATAGGAGATGAGTTTCTCTTGGTAAACCCTAAACCATAAACCCTAAATGCTAAACCTTAAACCATACTAATAAATCGCAATGCAATTCTATTAAGTTGCGACATGATTTTGCAATATAAAACCTTAGCATGAATGTTAAACTCTCGACAAATGATAAGTATTCAAATTTTGAATAGGAGATGAGCTTCTCTTGGTATGGCGACTGAAAAGTTCATGCCCTTTTATCATTAAAGTTTTGATTAATAACATTTTTATATATAGGTGACTTTTGATTTTTCTTTTATAAAAAAAATTATGAAATTCACTTTGTTTAATGAAGATTCTATCGTTTTAGACCTTATAAAAAAATGAGTCACTAAAAATACTTATATGACGTGCTGATCGAGCTTTTAAAAAAAAAATTCACAGAACTTTTTTTTTTACTTAAAAAATATAATAGGTGAAAATATCAAAAAGTTAAATTGAATGAGAGTTGAACCGAAAACAACTCCCTCATAGTGCAAATCTATTACCACTTAACTAAGCTTATTCTTTTACGAATGTTTCTCATTTGGAATTGTATATAACAAAACTATGTAAAATTATCTTAATATATAGATAAAAGTTATTTTAAAATAAATAATTTTAAAACTAAATTAATTTAATAATAAATTTCAAAATTTTATATATTATGTTTTCAAAAGATTAATTTCACAATTTTAAAATCTAAAACGATATAATCTTCGTGTCATAAGATTAATTTCACAATTTTTTTACATGAAGAAAATCAGAAATCATTTTTTTTTGGACAAAATCAGAAGTCATCTTAATATGCGGTTTTAGTGATTGTAATTTTTGAAACATTTTAATTAAATATGTCAAATGTGTATAGTTTTCTATTTATACAGATTTTTAATTAATATACTACAAAAATACAAATATATACAAAGAGATAATATTTTATTGTTGGTTTAGATTTTTTCTTTATTTGGAATTTAGGCCGGCCGGCTTCTAGGACATCTCATTCAAACATTATTGAGTATTTTGAAAATATTTTTAAAATAAAGTTTTATTTATTATGAAAAATATATTCAAGAATAAACTTTGACATTTGAAAAGTGAATCTTATTAAATTACGCATGAGCCCTTGACTTAGCCTAATTCTTTTACATGGGACAAAACATGAACAATGCAAACAAAACTATGAAACACATGCTCTTTTAACAAGTTAATTTATCGTTGATTAAATTTTAGATTGTTTCCGTTAAGATGCGTTGAGACATCCAATTTTGGTGGCATAGATAGGAGAGTATATGGATCAATTTGAATTGGGTTTGGTTAAACTTAATATTCAATATAAGAAAAAATTGGGTTTGGTTAAACTTAATATTCAATATGAGAAAATTTTAGCACGTACCCCACATCTTTATCCTTATACCCTATATTTTATAAAAACAGTTAATTTTGTTCTCGTTTATTTTTAACTAATTAATTATTTTATCTTTTAAATATATTTTAAATTTTTATTTTGCATATCGAAAAACTTTGTAAAAGAGTCCTGATAATTATTTTTCAAATATTTTTTTTAACTTTTTTTTTAATATCAGAAGACTTTATAAAATAGTTTCGATAGTCAATTTTTATATATCAGAACTTTTTCAAGTATTTTTTGAACTTTTTTTATGTGTACCTGAATACTTTGAAAAAAAAAGTCGATAGTGAAATAAATTTTAGAAAAATATTTAAAAAATAAAATAATAAATTAGTTAAAATTATGAAGGATAAAATTGATATTTTTATAAAATGTAAGGGTATAAGAATAAAAGTAGAGGTATAAGATACAATTTTCTCAATATAAACTCATTAATTTTTTTGATTGAGTTGAACTATAGATTATCTAAATAATTTTTCTATTTATTAATATTAAATAATTAGATGATATATCGTATTTTTCATAAAAGAATATTCAATATTTTTATATTTTGAAAAAAATATAGATAATCTATTTTTATTATTTTATAAAATTATAAGATAATTAATAATATCATCAACTAATAAAAGTCATTATAAAATACTAACAACAAACAAAAACTAGTTTAGAAAAGTCAAATTTTCTTTTATTTTTCTCTCAAAATATTAAAAAAAAAGTAAAAACAACAACTTTTAAAAAAGAAAATTATGAAACACTCCCTCAAAAGAGTTATACCAACTTGAGAATATATAATAATAATAATAATAATAATAATAATAATAATAATAATAATATTAAATTATATTTTTCCAAACTCACAAAATCAGTCCTCTATTTATTTTGTAAATAGTTTTGGTCTTCATGTTCATTTTTTTGTCCAAAAAACGTTATTATGTACTATTTTTTAGATACGTGACATACTTTTATTTACCATGCATAAGAAAGATTAATTATTCGCTATATTTTCGACAAAGTTTTATTCCTTCAGTCGTCTTCTCTGATCGTCTTCTTTATCTTCTTTCACTCTCGATTTTTCATTCGACTTCTTCATTCACCAAAAAAATGCTCCATGTATTCTCTCTTGTTAAGAAAATATGTCACGTATACAAAATCAATATTTTTTAGATAGAAAATGGACATAGAGGCCAATAATGTTTAAAAATTAAATAGAGAAACTAATTTCGCGAGTTGACCAAAATAGAGGATCAAAACTGTAATTTAGTCTAATAATAATGATAAATAATAATAATAATAATAATAATAATAATAATAATAATAATAATAATAATAATAATCATCTTATTATATTGTTGTCTACTTATATAGTTTTATTTATAAAATGATTAAGTTAACCTAACTGGAAATTGTTAGATGGGTTAAATAGATACAAGCTGTTAGTTTAGAGTTTAACTCATGCCAACGTTGTTGTAAATAAATTGTTTATATTTATAAGTTGGTGCAACATACTTTCCTTATAACATTATCTTGTGGCCAAATAGGGTAGGAAGTGGTCACTCGAGTTCACAACAAAATGAGAGGTCTTGAGGTTGTGTATAGGGGTGGCAAACGGGCATGCCCGCCCCGTTTAGGCCCGTCCCAAAAAACCCGTAAAAAAATGGGGTGGGACGGGGCGGTCAAAATTGAGGATGCGGACCAAAAATCTAAGTCCTCCCTGCAAAAAAGTGAGGGCAGGGCAGGAAAAGCCCGCAGACATTGCACTTTTTAAGCCTAAAAATACAAAAATTGAAGTAAATATACATGCCCGTAAAAGCCCGCGACAAAAACGGGGCGGGGCAGACACTTTAGAGGGTGATGACCTAAATCCTTAGCCCACCCCGCACTAAAGTGCGGGCAAAACGGGCATGCCCAACGGGCCGGGCCCGTTTTGCCACCCCTAGTTGTGTTGGTATGTGATTGTTTGGTTGAAGAAAGACTTATAAGGATTGATTGATACTATCTATGCTAAAAAGATGCATCTTCTTTTCAATAGCCTAACAGATAAGAACTTCACAATTAAGCATGTTTGACTTGAAGTAGTATTTGAATGAGTGACTTTCTAGAAAGTTTCTCGAAAAACGTGTGAGTGAGGACAAAACATGCTGAAAAGATTTGTGTTGGTTTGTGAGGTTAGTCAATAATCCTGAAAGCAGTTTGAGGTGTTACAAATGTAATTGTAACACCTTAATATTTTATTTAATTATTGACGTGTTAAATTATGTGTTATTTGGTGTTTAAGGGTATTTTGGTAATTTAATAATTATTGAGGATATAGAGTTTAAGAGATTAGAAATAAAATATAATTTATTTAACTTTTGAAATTTTTAATTAATTAAAATAATATAAATATAGGAATTATGAGTTATGAGGTGAAATTAGAAGTTTAAGGAAATTTGAGTGCCAATGAGTAATAGTCAAAAGTTGAAGGGGAGTTAAGAATTAGCAAAAATCTTTTTAAGTTATTTAAATAGAAAAGGCAAGAGATTGCGATTTAGTTTGATACGTAAAAGTGAAAAACATAGACAGCTGTTAGGAAATCTAAGAAGCTATAAGAAGAAGAAACTATAGCCAAAAGCTAAAGAAATTATATAATTCTAAGGTAAGGGGTAGGGAAAATTTCTTTATTGATGGCTGATTATATGCATGGTGGTGAGGGGTCTTTACTCTCTCATCAACACCGTGTTATATGCTTTGTTTTCTTTCTATAATGTATTTGGCTAAATAAGGTTTGAGCAAAATCTTATTGGCATTGATCGATAATAACTTAATTTCTTTGTGTTATTGTAGCTGACCAATTGGGATTTGGGATAAATCCCTTATGATCACCGTGAATAGTCGTTATTGATGTGTATTATTGTATGATCTTGTTATGTGTTGTAATAGTATTCTGGTGATGTCTCTATAATTTTTTTAGCGATCCTAATTGGTCTAGTTTTTCTAAATTTTCAGGAACTTTTATGATGTGTAAGTTTTTCTTAATTTTTCCAAAAGTCAGAAACCTAATTTTTTTCAAAACTAAACTTTTTCATGAAAATTGAAAAATAAAAAATTAGTCATTTTTCAAAAAAATATTGAAAATTGGAATAAAAAATTGGGAAGGAGATTGCGTCACGGTTCGGCGATGGTGCGGTCGGGTGTTGGAGGGTCATGTGGTTGGCCGCAATGATAATAGACAGATTGTATCGGACGGCGGCCAGAGTCGACAGTCGGAGTAAGTGGAAAAGTAAACTCAATGACATAGGAATTAGATATAAGTCCTTGCAAGTTGCATCACATTTTCTCACTTGCAACAAAAAATTGATAGAATCTCATTTAAATTTTTGGGAATCACAGTGAGAGCGAATCTTAGAAGATATGAAACTTGAAATTCTGTTTTAGAAATATTAAAGGGCAAGCCATATGTTTGAAAAGGGAGACTTTTATCCGTAGGTGATAGAGTCCATTGTTATTCTTATAATTGAAATCACCTAAATAGGTAATATAGTTTTATCTATTATTAATAAGATAATTTTAGTAAATAATATTTATTTTATTATTAAAATTAACACAATTTATAATTGTCTTAAAATTCGAGAAATATCTCAATAAGTACGCTCACTATGAGAGACAAGATATATCAAATAAACTGCTCTTTTTCTTATATCGATAATACATCAATGAAAATTAAATATTAAATATTAGGTGAATATTCCGATTCATATAAATTTAGTTGAGTATTGATACATTTATCCAATTAAATAATAATATTCTTTTATTTTATTTTTAAAATTTAAATTAATTTACCTAAAAATATCGATATCCAATTAAAATTAATGAGTATTTAAGAATTGATTTAAATATTAAAATCAAAACCAGTGCCATTTTTAATAATAAAAAAAACAATGCTATTTAAAGAAAAAATTTGAAAAAGAAATATAAAAATGCAAATATGTTATATTTTAGAGGTGAATTTTAAATTAATTTTAAATTTAATTTTAATTTTAATTTTAATACGGTCATAAAATATTCATAATAATGCATGATTGAAATGTATTTTTGCATTTTTTATTTTTACATTTTCTTAGTAGTTTTAAAAAAATAATAATTTGTGGCATAGTAGCACCTAAGCTTCCTTAAGATCGAGTTAAGGGACAAAAACTGAGGGGTCCACGTGAAAATCAAATTTGTTAATCAAGATTTGGATGTAGTCACTATTAAACATTGTGTCTAAGAATGCAATTAAATAAGTCAATTATATCTGATTAAAAGAGGCATGGAAGAACACAACAAGCAAGCAATAGCTGTTGTTGTCAATGACCTAATAATGTCAAAATATAAAAATAAATGTGTGGGTCTCAACAATCGTATTTCGACTTTGCTTGAGATGTGTGATTATAAAAAGAGTTTAACTGTTATATAATAATCCTTCCGTTTTAAAAATATTATCATAATTAATTATTTTACAAGAATTAAAAAATATAATAAATAAATAAGAGAATATTATTTTTATCAAACTATCTTTATTTATTATTAATGTATTTAAATTATCATAAATATAGAGTGAGAAAATAATAAATTAAGAATATTAATTAAAGATTTAATCAATAGATATATATTAGAATTGCATCGTAAATTAAAATATTAGAATAAATAATTTTATAAGATGTATCAATTATTTTTAATAGAGATAATAATAGTTCGTACAAAGTTTAAAATAATCAAAAAATTTACAATTATTTATAAATATGATTTATAAAGTAATTAAGAATAAAGTCAAATATTTAATTTTTTTTGGATGAGATGTTAAAAAATCATTTTTCTCTTAACAATATGTTTCAACCTGTAGTATAGGACAGTCTTAAATTTTTGTATTTAATTGTTAGAAAAATATTAAATTAGCCCTTCAATTTAAATTTAATCAATAATTTTCATTATCATTAAAAGGACAACTTAATTTATATTAATAGTTAAATTGATGCTTGAGAAAGAAAAAATAGTTGAACTCACTAATATTCAACTTTGAAATAAAATAGATTTCATTTTTCATATGTTGTGATTTTTTAGCAAGACCAATTTTAGTCTATACCAAAGGTATAGGTTTAATACTTTATTAAAGGCATAATATATATAATACAAGAGAAAATGCCGGTAAGCACAAAATATTTCACTAAGAATATGAAAAAAGAAAACAAAAGGAAGGCAATATAAAAAAAAAAATTAGTACACTGATAAACGAAAAAGAAACAAGTGATAGATGATAGGGGTCGTAAAAAATTTCGTATCCGCAAATATTTACAGATAAAATCTATTATAGATATGAGATCGGTAATTTATTGGAGATTCACGGATAAAATAAATGGATATTTAAATATTTCATTCGTTAATAAATATATATATATATATATGAGTTTAATGATATTTATATCATCTGTTAATAAATTATAAATATTATTTAAATATTATTAGTTTTTTTTCAAAAAGAGAAATATATTAAAGAGAGAAAATGTACAAAGAGGGGGGATATATATCAAAACCCTCGGCGATTTAACAAAAATGAAAAGAGGGAATGCATAGTCTGTTACAAACCAGAGAGTCAAAAATAGACACTGAAACTTCATTCCACCAAACAAAACCATGAGTGGTAAGGCCTAATGAAGTCCGGATATCTGCGTATTGGTTTCCTTCCATAAAGATGTGAGAAATATAAAAACAAATTTGACTAGAAGAATTGAGGAAATTAAGCCAAGGGTTCTTCAGAGATCTCAGAACAAGATGCTGATTGTTGATGGCCGAGGAAACAATTTTCGAGTCTGTTTCTATCCAAAGAAACTTCCAATCCTGTCTCGGGCTATTTCAATAGCTCTCAAAACTCCTGTGAATTCTGCTTGCAAAGCGAAGTTGTCTCCTAAATTCTCAACGAAGCAACCAAGGACATTTGAAAAATGATCCCTGAAAATTCCCCCGCATGCAGCCTTAGTCGGAGCTCCGAGCGAAGTACCGTCAGTGTTACATTTAATCCAAGAATGAAAAGGAGGAACCCAAAAACTTCAATAATATTAGAGGTTTTTGGAGGTAAAATTTTTATCTTGAATTTCTTTAGAATTTGAAAGTCTGTCATGTTGCAAGGTGAGACTGGCTTGGGAGACATACTAGAAATCCCAACCTGAATTAAGATACTGGTAATTGCAGCCTTGGCCAGGGTGCCTTTGTTATTGTGTTTTTTCAGGTTTCTTGCTATCCAAATAGAATTTAGAATAAAAGTGATAGCTGTCAGAATTGCCATTTTATCTTGCTTTGAGAGAGAGAGAGAGAGAGAGAGAGAGAGTAAGACTTCCATATTTATGTGATATTGAGGGATGCAGTTGCACATGTTGCATTGGAAAACCAGTTACAAAGGTCCTTGGCAAATGAGCAGTTCCAGAAGAGATGTTCGTTTGTTTCAGCATATGTGCCACAAAGATAACATTTTGAGGGGAACATGCAAATACCAAGAGTTGCAAGGGCTGCATCAGTTGGCATTTTCCCTAGTAAAAGTTTCCACACGAATATAGACTTGGAGGGAGGAATATGAGAATTCCACAGCAAATATGTCCAGTCAAGCTTGGCACTGTGAGGAGACGTGTAACTGTAAGCATCTTTTAAAGTTAGAGATCCTGCTAGAGAGTGCTTCGAGCACAATTCATCATTTTTGGGGGTGCTTGGGATATGAACCCGATTTAGCAAACCAACCAGAGTATGGAACATGAGTTGCAGGTCAAAAGGCACTAGCCATTGCTGGTCTTGAATGAAGTCAGTTGGCCTAGAAATTAAGCCAAGGTGCAAGGAGGAATTGATATTCATCTGAGCAGCCAGAGGTGGTCCACACCAGGAGTCATTCCAGAAATAAATGCTTCTACCATTTCCCAAGACCTAAGACCCAAGATGGGTTTTCAAGCAAAAGTTGGAATTTGTTTTTAATACCAACTCATATTGAAGAAGAAATGTGATATGTGATGTGTTAATTATGTCTTAGGGCTCTAAGCCTAAGGAGCTGAGCCCATTGGAAAAAGGAGTTGAAAAGATCCAAACATAACTTAAGATTAGCAGCAACATTGATGTGAGAAAGAAACCTTAACCCCAATCCTCCTTGAGCATAGGGCAAAATATTATTAGTTTATTATACTTTATATTTTTATCTTCTAAGAAAATTAATCTTCTTATATTTTTTCATTTTTTTTGTTGAAATTTTCTTTGAAGAAAACTATTCACATTTCATTCAAATCCTATTAGTCATTTTATATTTAAACTCTTCAATACTTCATACATCACTTCAATAATTTTATACTCCAACTAATTATAGTCGTCATTCCTCTGTCGAATCCGTGTCTCCTTTCCCACTCTTCTTTCGTCCGCTCTTCCACCATAACTTACAATCTCAATATCTTTTATTTGTTTGGTTAAAAACGAAATGTATGAATATTATGATCTAATTATGTTTTGATGAATAATAAGAAAATTAATGTGATGAAATATTATTCTTAAATTAAAAGCGAGTTATATGAATGTTATGTAATAATAATTTTTTTTGCCTTTATTAAAAGATTAAAAAAAATTCAAAAAGTAAAATTATTTATGGATATCTATAAATATCCGCAAATACTGTAAAATCTACGAATTATCCAATTAACGGATGCTCGTATGGATATGAGACGAATATAAATATCATATTTATTCAATAAAAAGGATACGAATGTCATAGTATCTATCTCCGTAAATATCCATTTATAAGATGGTCAACTTAAATTTCTCCATTCAAGACAATAAGTGGTGGAACACTATCTCGAACTCTATCAAACCAAATTTTGCTGGTAATTATCTAGATTTCTTTTCCTATCGTTTTTGTTAATTGTATGAAGGTTTTAGTTCTTTGTTCCCCTCTTTTATATAATTTATTTGATTTTTTATTTATTTTATATTTTATATATTTCATAGGTGTTGCTCCTTGCACGCCTTTATTTAAAAAAGAAACAAAGAAACAAGTGGTCCAAAGAAAAGGAACTCAAAGGGAAACACAAAACACCATCACACATATTCAGGCAAGAGACCATAATTCAAACCAAAAGAAATACCATCAACAAAAACAAGCTCTCAAAAACTAACCACCACTCCTCTATTGATTTGTCCACTTAAAACATATTAAAATACAATTTTTAAGTTAGAAAAATATTAAGTTAGGATCAATTTATTCTAAGAACAAATTTTTTTAAATTTCTATAATCGTAACATTTAAATTAGTTTAAATTTAATATTATAAATATAAATATTGAGTGAATCTAATTTAAATTTTACGATTATTAATATTAAGTAAGTTAAAAAGACTTACTTTTGAAATAAATATAAATATTTAATTTTAAGAAAAAAACAGTTTAACGTAATATAAAATTTGAAATAATAATAAAATATTAATATTTGCCGAACTAAGACAACTTGATTGATCTTTTGTTTATAATAGGCAGATGTGTGACATTTTAAAGTAAATATAAAACTTAAAGAAAAAGCCTTAGTTATTTAACAAAATAAAACTGAACTAATTTAAATATGTAGATTGAACCATAGACTTTAGACATAATTCCACACCTAACCCACCACATGGTATTCTTTAATTGAAAAACGGATTAATTAATTTATTGTACAGAGATTTACTTAAAAGTCAGATCTATCGTAACAAGTGTACTTCCATACACACATAATAGCATAATCACATATTTAATAGATCTGATTATTTAGTTATTAACTATGAGACGCTATATTGATAGTTATTTATATAAATATTCAGTTATATTTTATATTAATACATATAAATTTGTAATAAAAAATCTCAAAAAAAATATGCCAAAAATTAACACTTGAAGTAAGTTAGTATGATTAATTAATCGATTTAGCATAATTAAAATATAAAATTTAATATATAATAATAATAAAATATTATCCATAGTTTATTAAAATATCAAGCTTGACTATTAAAAAAACATAATCTAAATAAATCTGGCGGTAACGCCGGTATGACATATTCTGAAACCTAACACACCTCATGGCATTCTTTAACTGAAAATAAGGCCTAATTGAAGTACAAAAGTTTATTAAAAATTCATATCAATAGCTTAATCACATACTTAACTGATCTGTTTATTTATGAAATGTTAGTTGCATTAAATAAATGTTTGGGTGACACATTCAATCACTTAGATTTGAATTTATGATATTTAATTTAGAATCAGTTTGTTTTAGCATTTTATTAAAATCATTTTCATAGTATTATATGTTTTTGTTATAACTTTTAAACTAAAATATTAAAATATTATTTTAAATGAAAATAATTAATTTTGAAATTATTTCAAATAATTTTTCATAAAAATTCTTATTAAAACATTTTTTTAAATTACAATTTTTCAATAATATATATTATTTTATAAGACGTCTGAATTAATTTTTAAATTTATAAAAGAAATTAATATTTTCAAAAAACTTATTTTTTTAAAAAAAAAAAATCCATTCTTTTAATTCTGACTAAAAGTGTCGATTCAAATTTATACTTCAACGTATTAAATATTTTTAGGATATCAAACAATCAACTTTTTATTTATTTATAAATTTTACTTTTTATCATTTTTGTTTTCAAAATTATTACAATTAATTAAATATAAATGTTACTTTTTTTTTTATAAACAACAATGTATTATATAAGAAAAAAGATTCAAAATAAAGGAAGTCCACGGGAAGAAACTAGAAGAATAAAAAAACTAACAAAAATCTACGACAAACAATTTGAAATCATAAAAGCATTGAAACCACTTCCAACAAGATCTTTTAATAAACTTTCAATTAAGTCACTTGATTAGAAGATTTTTTAATACACCTCATATATTTCTTAGATATCTAGTGGATTTCATAAAATATCTTCTGTTTTTTTATTTGTAAATCAGGATGCATTATTTTTTTTAATGTTGATTTTTTTTTGGATCTACACATCTGAATCTCAAATTTACAAATAAATTATTTATGGATGTGTACATCCAAAAACAATTTATTATGTTATGCCAACCATCACAAATCACAAATCAACGTTACTATCTTCTCAAGACAACGTCAAAAAAATAGAAAGTGAAATAACAGCCAACATAAATCACAAATTGAAAATCATCACCCTTTGTACCGCACATCACAAATCAATATGATCTTCATCCTAAAAAATGACGACTCGACTGTTACTACCTTTTCAATCTCAAATCAAACCGCGTGGCCGCCTCCTCCTTCTTTTTCGTTCACGATTTCATTTTTGAATCTCTATGTTTGTTTGATTCTGAATCGCGTTTGGAGAAGTGTTCTGATGGGTTAAATTTGTTGTTGTCCGGATCTTACTCGTAGAAGAGTGGTGCAATGTGGTATATTGTTTCCGGATGTACAGATCCAGAAATAATTTATTTGTAAATTTGGGATCCGAATGTATAGATCTGGAAAAAATCAACGGTGAGAAAACAAATGAAGCATCCTGATTTGCAAATTCAGAAATAGTGGATATTTTTGAAAATTCACTAAGTGTCTAAGAAATCCTCTTTAGTTAATAGTTGTGTAAGGACATCAATGAAGTGAGTTCGAATATGCATCATCCTATTTATTTATTTTTAAAGACGAATTCTAGCCACCAGAGTCGTTTCAAAATTTTAAAAGATCCAATGTAGGAAGTTGTTGTTAGTTTTAGTTAAATCGTGAATTTAAAAAAAATATATATTCCATTGTAAATTAATCGTAGAATATATGTATCAAAGTCCTTTATGTCATATATTAATCATTAAAAAATATGAGGTTCTATGTTGGAGGTTTCCTTGCACATCGTTAAATTAACGATAAATTGATCGTTAAACTCATATTAATTAAATAAAAAAGATTTAAATAATAATTTTAAATAATTAAAAGATTAATATAAACCTTTTTAAAATCAAGAGATTAACATAAATCTTGAGTTTAAGATACAAGATCAAGATCAAGATCAAAAGCTGTTAACCTTTTAATTTAGATTACAATTTCAATTCTTCCATTTTGCTCCATTCATAGGAATAATTCTTTTCTTAAATTTAATTATTTTTAAAAAAAAATTATTACATTTTTACATTTAATATTAATAATATATTTACTTTTAAATGACATACCATGTGAAATATGAAATCTTTTGTAAAATTTTAAAAGCAAAATACATAAATTACACGTTATTAAAAATGATATACCATCAATTCTAAAAATAAAAAAAGTAAGAAAAAACTAAAATCTTATTATAAATCAAAGATAAAACTATATATTATACACCATTAAAAAATAGACACCTCATTAATTTTGACTGCATAAATATGAAACGAATATACAATTTTGTAAACTTAAAAATAAAAAGACTATTTTAACAATAATGTAAAATATAAGAAAATAAATTATACTTTAGCTTTTTAAAAAAAAATATTTTTTTAACCAAACCATCTTTACTTTTTATTTAAAAGAAAAAGAAAAAAGAAGTAGCATATACACATGGCCACAACTACAAGTCAAGCACCACACATTTCTTAGCCTCCACTTACTTAGTCCCCATCATTTTCGATCTGAAATCACAACAACATGTACACTTTGGTGTCTTGTATTGTCCTCCCCTTCCCACTTGCAATGAATCTGCCAAACTACCTCACCTACATGACACCACAAAACCAATTATGCATTTATGCTTATGCTGTCTCTTTCTCACTCAAATACACCTTATCTTATTTCAAGGGTTCATATGCTCCCAAATTCCACCTCTTCGTTGTAAGATATTATACCAATTCCACCCTAAAGATTTTCTTGCAATTAACACACTTGCCCCTACCACTTTACTTACTCTTTCTTTTCAAATTTTTTTTGAAATTTTTAATCTTATTGCTTAAGAGACAAAAATAAAATTTTGTATATTTATATTATTTGCGTAAGTTTTTAGTGGTTATTACCTCATCGTTTAAATAAAAATAAAATTAAACTTTTTTTATAAATTATTTATTCATTAAATATAATTTTAATCGACTGTTTTTATAATTATCTAGGGAAAATTATGAGCAGTTTGTTTTAACTTTAAAAAAATAGATTTTTTTTCTTTGTATTTTCGAATATAGATTTTATAAAACCGTTTTTTAAAATATTATAAGTTTTTTAATATTTATTTTTTATAAATTAGAAGACTAATTTTGACATCGTAAAATATAAATATACATTATTGAAGATCAAAACATAGTCGAAATCACAATTTTTACAAAAAATTGTATCTCGAAAATGATTTTTATGAAAAACTATTTGAAATAGCTTCAAAATTAAGTGATTTTTTTTTATAAAAAAAATTAATATCCAATTTTTTTTTGATAAAATGATAAAATATCTAAAATAACATTTTAAGAATAACTATTGAAACAAATTTTTCATTTGAAGCTTTTCTGAAAAGTTTCTTTGTAAATTTTTTTTTCACAAAATTATGTTACACAAAAAATTCATTTATAAAAAAAGTCAAAACAAACTGGCCCTATATAATTTCTTAACCATTTCTCTCTAATAGGTTTCGTGCTTGATGGATTGTGGATTGTGATATCTTTTCTTAACAACTTTGCTTTTACATTCCTTGTGTTTGAGAGATTCTGGACGGTTATATTATAACATAAGCTCATTAGGTATCAATGATCATGATCAGTTAGTTATTCATCTCATAAATCAGTCGAAAAAAGTCTAAAAGGAGGACGAGCGATGTCCAACATGTGTAAGATATGCGAACAAACTTTCCACATTCTCTTACATGTTTGATGATGACTCACCAAATATGTTCTTTTTGTACAGGTTGATAGTGAAATTTTCTTTTTGTACAGATTTATTCTTTGGTTGACAAACAATTGGACTTTGAAGGTGAATTACCAGACGAGAACCGATTTATTGAAGGTAGACCACCAAACGAGAACTGGTGGGCAAAGAATAAGTTGTCAGACGAGAATTGACTTATTTTTTTGGTTCACTATCAGACGAGAATTGAATTTGAAAAAGAATGACTACCAGACGAGAACCGGAGTTCAAGATAAACTAAAGAAAAGACGACTAGGCGAGAATTGGTTTAAAAGTTATCTACAAGATGAGAACTGGTATTTGAATTTGATTTTCCAAACGAGAATTGGACTTTGAATTGTCAAGTGATGTTGGGTTACAAGGCCCTTTAATGAGAGATTCATGCTATGAGATTAAACCCGGTGAAAGATATGATATGTATGGCTTCAGGCTTGAGCGAACGACATGATTAATGCATGTGGATGATTTTATGCAATGATTATGGAAGTTTCCAAAATTTCCCCTGAGGTGGGTAAGAAAGTATTTTATGGCAGAGCTTCTGGTTTGAGAAGGGTGACATGGAGAGGGTGGGATAATAACATGATTTCTCGGCACTCATATTGAACTTGGAGATCGCCCCTGTGTAGCATGTTTTCCCCAGTCTGACAGGTCTTTGAAGAATTTTCTTGAAAGTAAGTTTGGGAATCAACTTCCACGAAAGACTTGCCCCCAATACTCTGAAATTTGAAACGAAATGCCCTTGAGTATCCAATTCTTGGAATGGCATACCTGGATGTTCCCTTGAGGAAAGTCTCACTTAGTAAGTTCTTGTGACGCCCATATAATATATATCTAGAATAATACCATACAAGTGTTATTTTGGTACTGACACCATCATAAGATGCCTAATAGCATAATTCACATTCTTGATCAATTCTAAAATAATACACAACAATGGTACAATACATGGAAATTATACTAAAACAAAGAGCTAATATCAATACAATATCCCTTATTGTACAAAGATACAAAAATACATAGCGGAAGACTAAAACTATGCTTCACTTGAAACATCCTGAGCATAGCTCCACTTGTAAATCAAACCTGCAGAAGAAACCTGAAAAGAAACAACAATAGTGGGGTGAGATAACAACATCTCAGTGGATTCCCAATCTTAGAGTTCTCTCGACTTTAAGGGTTCAGTCCTAACACTATTCGCATCTTTGGCCACTTCTCCACGATGAACCAAAGCAAGATGGAAACGTCCATACATCGCACTCAACACCATGCGTGAAATTTAGTGGAATATCATAGTAATTGCTATCAGCAAGACTTCACGTGGGACTCAGTCTAATATCCACCATAAGTCACTACCTAAGTCTTTACGGATGCTTCCCGTGGGACTCAACATAACCCACCTCAAGACTTAATCAAGACTCCAACGACAAGGTTTCCCATGGGACTCATTGTAATACCCATCTCAAGCGACTACCATGCTTCCCGTGGGACTCGGTGTAATACCCACCTCAAGACTTAGTCAATGCTTCCCGTGGGACTCAGTGTAATACCCACCTCAAGCCTAAACGATGCTTCCCGTGGGAATCAATGTAATACCCACCTCAAGCCTAAATGATGCTTCTTGTGGGACTTAGTGTAATACCCACCTCAAGACTTACTCAATGCTTCCAGTGGGACTCAGTGTAATACCCATGTCAAGCCTAAACCGGGGCAAGACTTCCTGTGGGACTCAATGTAATACCCACCTCAAGTCACTACCCACCACATTGACGGTACCTCAAGCCTTTACGGATGCTTCCCGTGGGACTCAATGTAATACCCACCTCAAGACTTACTCAAGACTTTACGGAGGACCGTGTGTTACGCGTCAACGATTCACATCACCTTAGGGTAGTCCTAAGCATATCAAAATTTATACCATCTAACAATTCCTAGTTACAATACTAGGCCACGCTATTGGTTTATGGTAAGATTCACTTCACTCTTTCTTCATTCTTGATGCTTTTAAATATATAGTTTCAAACATATAATTCTAACATATTAATTTAATTATCATAATTAAACTAATCTCACAATAATCTCATTGCCTCTACTCTCAATCAATCCTCATGATTCAACATATGTCACAAAATCGGTTTACACTACAATTCCCTAAATAATGTAATTACGGTTAATTAGAAAAGTCGGGTAAAAGTCGTCTCAAAATAATATTTCTCAGCATCATAAGATATTTCATGATTCTAGCTTCAAAACGATAAGTGGAACACTAAAAACGGATACCCAAAACGGAAGTTACGAAGTAAAATGTAAAACATGACAAACTGCCAGGCTCGCTAAGCGAGCTACACCAGAACATAGTCTTCTCTGCAGAATCAACCTTCTCGCTAAGCGAGCTCTGCAAAATCAGCTACGGGCAGAACTTCCCCCAATGTTCAATACTCAACCAAACATCACCAAAACAGAGGGACTAACCATCAAACATGAATATTATCATACACTAACCAACATACTTTGTTTTATCGAGTTTTAACCGTTTAATCTTTCAATTTCTAAGATTTTCTAAAAAAACCTAAAATCATAAATTCAACCAAAACTAAAAAAAAAAGGTTTCTAACTATGAACCCACCTTGCAATCGATGAGGAGGTTAGTGAAGATGAAGATTTGATGAAGAAATGGTGATGATCCAAGTATTTGCTCTTCTAGGGTTTTCCTTATTCTTTTCCTCCATTTCTCTTCTTTCTCCTCTCTTCCTTTCTTTCCTTTTTCCCTTACTAACTTTCTTTTCTTTCTTTCTCTTTTTATAACACATAACTAGTTTTTCTTTCTTTTAAACCAAACAACAATAGTTATACTAATATAACTATTAGTTAGTAAGCTAACGGGTCCAAATTAAGAGTATCCAAAAATGTCTTTGAGTCAAATATTTAATAAAGCCTCTGAGTCAGATAATACTAATTAATCTTAATTAATATTATCTAGAGCGTTTAATTAAATAAGGGGTATTACATCCTCCCCTCCTTAAATTGAAATTTGTCCTCGAATTTCCTCTACTCCATAACAACAACAGTTTACAACACTGTCTCAGATCCATATTTATCCTTACTCATACGTTTGTTCCAACATTAGGTTAATTTGCAACTTACTATTTCCGTAATTCGTCTGTTGTTTCATATCGAATCTCTTAGTATCATTCATCCTTCGGAGAAACATACCACTCTAATCCCTTCTATTAAGTCACAACACAAAAGCATAACACTCCAACTTGATTTCGGGACACAAACACTCAACAAATCTCCACCAGGTATCTTGGTGAAACCTTAACTACGCACAATTTCCAACAAAATTCTTATTACAATCCTTTAATCACTAAAGCCATTTCAAAGGTTGTCAAACGACTTCTTTACCAATTCCACTTGCTCTTATACCAAAATTGTAACCATTTACATCAGACATTTCATTCTTTCAGTATCTTACTATAGACAACATACTTAGAACAAAATCCTCATACTTCAACACTTATAAATAATTCTCCTCAAGACTATCAACTACTCGGTATTATTTGAGAATTGTGGTATCTCAACTGTTAGACTTTGAAAGCGTAATGGAAAGAGACAAATGAAAGAGTTCAGTAGGATTGTTGAGAATACACTTATCCATTGGAGTTCTCACCAACCAACAAAACAAAACTTGCAGACATTCCGGGATAAAATAACTTACTTTTCAAGCATACAATAATAACATCAGACCAAAACTCTCCAACGAGAGATACAGGGGTTGTATTGTTGCAATCATAACTTATACAATTCTGATTCCATTCTAAACTCGAAGCAATATGTCCAATTAAGCTTAACAAATATGACCATGGTTACTATACTCCATTAAAAATAACGTAGCAATGTCACATAACTTAAAAATAATTAGTGAGTCACCAATACCAAACTTAAATCATCCTTAGTATACTTGTGATTCTCCATAACACTTGACTATTGCATACAATATTCCACTTACTCGCCTTTTGGGACCATACGAAACTTCTCGTTCAAATCCATTTCTCCCAAGGGTCTCGTTCCTCAACAATCCAATTTACATGTTTAACTTCGGAATATTCATGTATCACTCTCACCTGGAAGGGTAACTTAAAAATCCATATCTCTGAGTACAGCTCAATTGTACACATCCAGTATTTCTCTTACGAAGTCCAAAACTTGATGTTAAGAATTTAACGATACAAGAACTGACCAATTGTTCATCTCTTATCCACACAATAATCCAGTTACCAAAACATTTCCTAGGATATCAACACTTCATGAGTCTTTATAACTTCATAATAGGTCCTCAATAGTCACAACAACGACACACCAAAAGTTCATATCATTTACCGTCTACCAAAACATGCTCAAAAGAAATTCCAACACTTTATCCTCTGATGCTTCAAACGGAAGCTAAAACGCACTTACAGTTCAGGAAGTATAATCCTCTAAAGTCTTCCACAAAAGTCATGTGTCAATCGATTACTTATTCAAGGCTAAACGGTCGAACACAACTAGACTTGTTCCTTTTTGTTAGCAAACAATACAACTCAAATTTACCAATCCAGTCCATACTAACTTGCAATATGACTTTCACTCGCGGTTTCTAAACATGTGTAACAATCGTTCACCATCCACAACTCAAGATAACACATAACGGGGCACAACATACATATTACACACTCCAACAAGCGACGAAGTAGAACTACCATTCTATTACAGTCACATCACGAATACTCAACGGAATAGTACGATTCCACTCGTACAACGACATTAGTAGGAAAACAAAAACAATGACATCAAAAGGGTTTTAGTCGCAAGCCAACACTTGGTTCTTCCGTAAACAAAATCCAACACACAATCATTATCGGGAAGAAAACAAAACAATGGACATCTCATCTCTAGCATACAACTTTGTCTTCTCACTAATTCCTTGGCAAGAATTGAAACAACAACATTCTTAATCCCATTAGAAATACTTTCCAATTACTTCGATCATTCACAAACACAAGAGTTTTCCCTTACACCTGAAAACTGAGGTAATGCACTCCTCTGAAGAACCTTCGATATCTCTACTCACGCATTAACCGGGGTTCCCTTACCCTCTACTAACCATTGCATAGAAAGTATCCACAACTTTCTATCGGTACTAGGAATGCTTCAATTAGGCACTCAAGTCAAAATATATGAATCTCATAAAAATCCAATTTTTCAAAACTTAACAATGATAATCAGTCACTACCAGAAGGGTAACTGATTACTCAGTGCAAATCTTGGACTTCCGGTAGCTAGAAGAGATTGAGAAACACAATTATGTAACTGGGTACTACCCAGAGGGTAATCCGATTACTCAAACTCATAAGCACAATTCTGGTTTTCGTTGCTACCCAAACCTCCCAAGCTTATTCCAATCACGTCCAAAAGTTACAACCATACCAATAGATGATTCCACACATATAGAAATCATACCACCAGGGTCCTAATGGGCGAACCATCATTGCTTACACTTCCTTAACTTTAATTTCAATAACAACTTAACAACTCCATAGTGCATTCTTCAAACATACCTTCCGTAGTCACTATCTCATATTGTATTGTTAATACCGTTTCCATACTGTGTTCGCTTCACGCTTTACGAAAATCCTTTCATACCCAAACATGATTAGTCTTACAATAATTTTCCCGAATACAAGGTGCTTACTCTAACACTTAACGCAAATTCATTTGGGCCATACCAAACACATCTCATGTTACTAAACAAAACTTGCTCTCTCTCTCTAGAACTATACTTTATGCCATTCCTTGGGTAGTTCAACATTTCCTAAGTGATCCCTTATTAAATATAACATCTTGATTTATCACTCTAAACTTTGTCTCCTCGGTCATAACCGAATATACAACTCTAGTCTTCTACTTTTCGTCTGGGTATACTTGTCTCACACAAGGCATGTAATCACATCTTTGTGTTTCTGATCAATGCATTTTAATGCACAATCTCCCATGTTTGCACTTAAGCATTTCTTTAGTTTTCTTTGTTTATTTTTATATTTTAATTTGTTTTTCTATTTTATTTTATTTTTGGCTTAATTTGATTTTCGTACTTAATTTCCAGCTTTAACAGCTTTTATGGAAATGATCATAACCAGAGTTCCAGGAATCTGATTGAGGCGTTCTACTAGTCGACACAAAGCTAAGAGAGAGAGCTACAACTTTCATGTTGGAGCCAAAGTCAGATTCGGAGTCATATTTTCCAGAATTTTGTTTGAAGTTGTTGCATTAGTTTTATTTAGTTTCGGGTCATTTAGAATTGGGTCTGAGTTATGTATTTGACCCAGTTGGGTTGTAAATGGGTTTTTTTGTTTTTCCATATAACCTAGCAGCCGCGACTGTTCACATATACACTTTTTACGATTTTAATTTTTTACGCTCGAAGAGACGAATTATGGAGAACTAATTCCAAGGATTAATCTGCTGTAGTTGGTTTTCGCCGACACTTTGAGGTTCTTATATTTTCCAATTAATCTATTTCCTTTCAATTCTGATCTTGATATCTTGTTTGCTTAATTCGATTTATCTAAGGTTAAATTGATTTATTTCGATGATTGCATGTTCCTATACTTTAATTGTGTTTGCTTAATTCGCGTATGTTTATCGTGTTTGCTTAATTCACGATTGATATATTTCATCCATTTGCTTAATTCGGAAATTAGGAATGTTTATCATATAATATTAATTACGCTTGTTTGATTGTTATTATAATCGAAAAGGAAATAGAGTCCGCTTAGGAATCGGGAATTATTTGGGTCGATGATAAGTTGGGAAATCAAAACAGCAGATTAACCATTTCAGCTTATTTTGATAATCACTTAATTGAATTTTTTATGTTAATCGAAACTCAAACCCCTTATTGTTCCAATTGGTTGGTTATAACAATACAAGAATCCTTGTGAGACGATTCGAGTCATTGTCGCTATACTACGTTTTCAAAAATTACTCATTTTTATCCGTGCGCGACACCCGACCAAATTGGCGCCATTGCCAGGGATTCTTGTTGTTATTAACTGATTTTATAGTCATAAGAATCGTTTTCTTGCTAGTTTTTTTTTATTTTCTTTTTTGTTGTGTTTGTTGATTTTCAGGGTTGCAATACCGGTTGCAGTATAGTGATAAGTTTTCCAGCCTTTCAGGTAAGTTGGAAGCTATTGTTTCTATTTGCTCCGATTTTTTTTCCAAAAAATCATAAATAAATCGAAGAACAACACTCTTTTAGAATAGAATTATATAAGATTTCGACCCTCAAAATCGCAAATTTTGCGTTTTTCCATTTTATTTGATTTATTTTCTCTTTTCATATTTTCAAAAAATTCTGAAATTTTTTGTGCGAGCTTTATTTGATTTAATTAGATTTTTAGCGTTTTTTTATATTTTTTATATTTTATTTTAATCGCTTTTCTTTTTTCCATTCTTTTTAAATATGCACTGATTTTATTTGATTTTGTGTTGAAATTTATAATCATGTCATGGCTGATCAAAGAACTCTGAGAGAATTGGTTGCACTTGTGAATTATAATTCTTTATGTATTGAATATCCTGATGTTGTTGATGCACCTTTCAAATTGAAATTTGGTTTAACACACTTGTTGCCAAGTTTTAATGGTTTTGCAGTTGAGGATCCACATATGAATGAATTTCAGGTTGTATGCTCTGCACCTTCTGAACCTTCACTAGAGGACCTTGTCAAACAAATGGCTGCAAATAATTTCCAGTTTCAGCAACAAACAGATTATAGTCTTCAGGCTTTGCAAACACAGCTTGATCAACTTACCACTTCGATGAATGCCATGCAGCAAGCTCAAAGATCAAACCAACAACCTTTGGAAGAACATTCTATTTTTCAAATAAAGTTTCCTTCTGAAATTGTTGATGATACTTGTATTAATTTGTTTGCAGCTAATTTTCCATCATTGTCTGATTTTGATAATGTTTACTCTTGTGATGTTAGTACTGACACTAAAATTTGCTCTGTTTGTGCTGAAATTGAGGTTGCCTTGCAAGTTAATATTCTTACTGCAGATGAGGTTGAAAATGAAGTTTTTCATGTCAATGAAGCTCTCGACATCCCGGCTGCCCGGAACAAACCATCCAATGAGAAACCATCATCTTTAGAGTTGAAGCCACTTCCTAATAATTTATTTGAATTTGTGCAAGAAGAGAAATCATTACAGGAACATAAGAATGAAATTGGATGGACTTTGTTTAATACTTGTGATATTAGCCCATCCATGAGTATGCATAGGATCTCAATTGAAGATGGAATAAAAGTAGTGAGACAGCCCCTTAATCCTTTGATTCTTGAAGTTGTAGAAAAGGAGATCAATATCACTTGCACATTCAACACTTTTACTTATCGAAGATCCTTCTTTGATCCTGGAATAAAAGGCGAAGGCACTAATAAAAACTCTAAGATTAATGGATATTACCCAAAGCTACTCTATGAGATCCCCACTTTGGAAGAAGAGACTGTAGAAAAGCTCTCTTTAGGAAATACTGCTTATGTGATCACTTATCCACCTTGACTACTTGAGTGTGTTCTTTCCTTTCTCTCCCTCTTATTTTATATTTATGTCCTTTCATTGAGGACAATGCTTGTTTTAAGTGTGGGGGAGGGAATAATTTATTTTCTTTGTTTTTGTTTTTGTTTGTTTTGTTTTGTTTTAGAAACACTAGACTTTTTTTTTGAAAGTTTTAGGCTATAGATTATTTTGAGGTTAGTTGTGGAGACTTGGGAAAAGTTCATAAGATCGATATCGTTTTAACACCTTAAGTCTTCTGAATATGGAAATCATTTTGATTACTTGTTATGCCATAGCCTTGATTTCTCATCCTTTAATAGCTCTTAAGTAGTTTATATAGCAGTCAGCATCATCTAAATATAGTACACTAAGTAATTAAGTTGATGCAAATAAGTGAATGATCTCGTACTTAATAACAAATCTGAATAGGAATCCGCCTTTTAAGTTAGGTGACCCTCACCAGGTCATTTAGCCTAACGGATGTGAAACCTTCAAAAATAAAAATTGTTGATGCTAAAGTAAATTTAAAATATTGACAAGATATGGATCATAGTCACTAACAAACTTATTTACCATGTGTATGAATATATAACGGGCTTAATGTGATTGTGCTAGAATGGAAGAGAGAAAAAAGGAGGATGAGTAAGTTAGGATTAAACATAATAACATGATTCAAAATGGTTTGTATATGATGGAGGCTTATGACCGCACAATTGTGGATTTGTGTTCTTACGATATCCTTAGTGTGTAAGATTAGTACATATCGATGCAATCTTAATCAAAGAAGAGTTTGTAGCCTAGAATGAGTATCTGAATGATGTTGTGTTTCTTGAGTCTTGATTTTATTTTGCTCGGAGTGCAAAAGTTCAAGTGTGGGGGAATTTGATCAATGCATTTTAATGCACAATCTCCCATGTTTGCACTTAAGCATTTCTTTAGTTTTCTTTATTTATTTTTATATTTTAATTTTTTTTCTATTTTATTTATTTTTGACTTAATTTGATTTTCGTACTTAATTTTCAGCTTTAATAGCTTTTATGGAAATGATCATAATCGGAGTTCCAGGAATCTGATTGAGGCATTCTACCAGTCAAAGAAAAGCTAAGAGAGAGAGATACAAATTTCGTGTTAGAGCCGAAGTTAGATTCAGAGTTATATTTTCCAGAATATTGTTTGAAGCTGCTGCATTAGTTTTATTTAGTTTCAGGTCATTTAGAACTGGGCCTGGGTTATGTATTTGACCCAGTTGGGTTGTAAATGTTTTTTTTGCCATATAACCTAGCAGTCGCGACTGTTCACATATACACTTTTTACGATTTTAATTTTTTACGCTCGAAGAGACGAATTATGGAGAACTAATTCCAAGGATTAATCTGCTGTAGTCGGTTTTCGCCGACACTTTGAGGTTCTTATTTTTTCCAATTAATCTATTTCCTTTCAATTCTGATCTTGATATCTTGTTTGCTTAATTCGATTTATCTAAGGTTAAATTGATTTATTTCGATGATTGCATGTTCCTATACTTTAATTGCGTTTGCTTAATTCGCGTATGTTTATCGTGTTTGCTTAATTCACGATTGATATATTTCATCCATTTGCTTAATTCAGAAATTAGGAATATTTATCATATAATATCAACTACGCTTGTTTGATTGTTATTATAATCGAAAAGGAAATAGAGTCCGCTTAGGAATCGGGAATTATTTGGGTCGATGATAAGTTGGGAAATCAAAATAGCAGATTAACCATTTCAGCTTATTTTGATAATCACTTAATTGATAACAATACAAGAATCCTATTGTGAGACGACACTTTGAGGTTCTTATTTTGATAATCACTCAAACCCCCTATTGTTCCAATTAGTTGGTTAATAACAATACAAGAATCCTTGTGAGACGATTCGAGTCATTGTCGCTATACTACGTTTTCAAAAATTACTCGTTTTTTATCTGTGCGCGACACACGAATCAGTTTCTCTTCACATTTCTCCACGACTTTAGGTTCTCAAAAGAAAATAAACATTCTTAACTTGTAACTTCAATCTATCCGTGAGGTATCATCAGAATACATTTCTTGAAGTACTTTTGCTCATCTAAAATGCCACCGCGACCTTAGAACTGAAACACTAACAATTAACTCATTCCCGAACTTACGTCACACGTTCCACAAAGTACCCTCTCTTTTCATGGAATTAGATTTCTCAACACTCTTGTCCATATCAGTGACCAATACTGATCCACCAGTGACTTTACATATTCCTTGATGCTTTGACCACTCTACCGATAAAGGTCATTTCCTCTAAGACTTTACTCGTCCCAAAGGATCTCTCGAACAACACACTTCTCTAAAACTCCATGTTACAGGAAGTAAAACTCTTATGAAGACTCCAACTGAGCTGACCAAAGCTCCCTCTGCTAACTCTTGGCTTGGGTATACTCCCACATCACGAGTTACGACAACACTTCAGGGTCCTCATGGTCGCACAACCATGATTCTACCCATCACATGCATAGCATTAGGTTGATCAGACCCAATACTATATAATATGATATTAAGAATCATGCCGGTAAGACACACTTAAGAGGCAGGAAAGATTTACATATGATATTAAGAATCATGCCGATAAGACCCATCACAGCGGAAGACTAAAACTATGCTTCACTTGAAACATCTCGAGCATAGCTCCACTTGTAATTCAAACATGCAGAAGAAACCTGAAAAGCAACAACAATAGTGGGGTGAAATAACAACATCTCAGTGGGTTCCCTATCTTAGAGTTCTCTCGGCTCTAAGGGTTCAATCCTAACACTATTCGCATCTTTGGCCACTTCTCCACGATGAAACAAAGCAATATGGAAGCGTCCATACATCGCACTCAACACTTTACATGAAATTCCGTGGAATACTCTAAGTAAGTTCTATCGGCAAAACTTCACGTGGGACTCAGTGTAATACCCACCACAAGTCACTACCTAAGTCTTTATGGATGCTTCCCGTAAGACTCAACATAACCCACCTCAAGACTTACTCAAGACTCCAACGACAAGGCTTCCCATGAGACTCAGTGTAATACCCATCTCAACCGACTACCATGCTTCCCGTGGGACTCAATGTAATACCTACCTCAAGACTTACTCAATGCTTCTTGTGGGACTCAGTGTAATACCCACCTCAAGCCTAAATAATGCTTCCCGTAGGACTCAGTGTAATACCCACCTCAAGACTTACTCAATGCTTCCTATGAGACTCAGTGTAATACCCACCTCAAGCCTAATCTGGTGCAAGACTTCCCGTAGGACTCAATGTAATACCCATCTCATGTCACTACTCACCACATCGATGGTACCTCAAGCCTTTACGGATGCTTCCCGTGGGACTCAATGTAATACCCACCTCAAGACTTACTCAAGACTTTACAGAGGACTGTGTGTTACGCCTCAACGATTCACATCACCTTATGGTAGTCCTAAGCATCTCACAATATGTACCATCTAACAATTCCTAGTTACAATACTAGGCCACACTATTGGTTTATGGTAAGATTCTCTTCACTCTTTCTCCATTCTTGATGCTTTTAATTATATAGTTTCAAACATATAATTCTAACATATTAATTTAATTATCACAATTAAACTAATCTCATAATAATCTCATTGCCACTACTCTCAATCAATCCCCATGATTCAAGATATGTCACAAAATCGATTTACACCACAATTCCCTAAATAACGTAATTACGGTTAATTAGAAAAGTCAGGTAAAAGTCGGCTCAAAATAAATTTATCAACATCATAAAATAGTTCATGATTCTAGCTTCAAAATGATAAGTGGAACACTAAAAACGGATACCCAAATCGGAAGTTACGAAGTAAGACGTAAAACATGACAAACTTCCAGGCTCGCTAAGTGTGGGCTGCTCGCTAAGCAAGCTACACCAGAACAGAGTCTTCTCTGCAGAATCAACCTGCTCGCTAAGCGAGCTCTGCAAAATCAGCTGAAAACAGCTACGGGCAGAATTTCTCCCAATGTTCAAAACTCAACCAAACATCACCAAAACAGAGGGACCAACCATCAAACATGAATATTATCATACACTAACCAACATACTTTGTTTTATCGAGTTTTAACCGTTTAATCTTTCGATTTCTAAGATTTTCTACAAAACCCTAAAATCATAAGTTCAACCAAAACTAAAAGAAAAATGTTTCTAACTATGAACTCACTTTGCAATCGATGAGAAGGTTGGTGAAGATGAAGATTTGATGAAGAAATGGTGACGATCCAAGTATTTCCTATTCTAGGGTTTTCCTTCTTCTTTTTCCTCCATTTATCTTCTTTCTTCTCTCTTCCTTTCTTTCCTTTTTCCCTTACTAACTTTCTTTTCTTTCTTTCTCTTTTTATAACACATAACTAGTTTTTCTTTCTTTTAAACCAAACAACAATAGTTATACTAATATAACTATTAATTAGTAAGCTAACAGGTCCAAATTGAGAGTATCCAAAAATGTCTCTGAGTCGAATATTTAATAAAGTCTCTGAGTCATATAATACTAATTAATCTTAATAATATTATCCAGATCGTTTAATTAAATATGGGGTATTACACTCTTGAGGTGCCTTGCCCCGGTATGAGCGTGGGAGCGACTTAACTCATTCTGATTGAGTGTTGGAAGAATTCACCTTTAGTTGACAAAAACTCTATGTGGCCTGCCCCAGTTTGGTATATTCACTTCTGTTAGACTGACTCTTGAATAATTTTGCCCTCAATAAATCGATGCTTGGGGACTTGCTCAAGACTGACTGGTTCCTTGATCAATATAACAAATGGATGACAATGCCTCTAATTCATAGGAATATAAGATGCTCTTGATTCTGGTCAATCGTTGAATGATCAAGTTCTATCTGATTGCTCTTTATAAGTATTTCTCGGATGTCACATACTGACTTGCAATTAAAATATTTACAAATGGAAATCTTAATGTGATGCTCATGCAAGTTTTGAAAAGTCGTTTTTTGAATGATGTGATAGTGTGTGACAAATGAACTAATAATCTAAACATAGTGTTGAGATAGCTAGTGAAGAAGATTAGCAAATCTCTAGGAGTCAGTTTACGCAGCCTAGTCGCAGTATGCTTTCAGAATTGACCCAACTTAAATTAGGACTTTTGAGGGTTGTTGTAACACCCCATTTCTACCTGGCAATTATATTAAAATAGTCAGAGTAAAAGATTCAACCAACAAGTAAACAAACATGATGTCGCATTTTTCAACTATAAAAACAACTTCATTGATTTTCATATATCAAGGATACATAACACTTTCAATTAGGACAAAACCATAACGTCAACTCTTATTCAACTCTTTGAAATAAAGCAACTTTTACAAATAAGCAGCAGATTCACAAATATTCAACTTAACATCGTATAACAACTTGTTCAACCTAACAACTTAGTAATAACATTTATTTCATTGAAGCAACTTAAAACAACAACAACAACTTAATATAACACAAAAACAACTAAGCGTTCATCCCCCCGAGTGTTACGTATCATAGCATCGACCGACTCGAACTATTAAAGATAACAATCTTCCTTCAACCTAACTTGCACGTTACCAACCAAGGGTAACATTCAAATAGAAGGAGTGAGATATCGAACAATATAAACAAGAGTATGATAATTAATACGCTAGATATAATCATATAATTTTCATACTATCCAACAACAACGTCTTACCAATCACCCACAACCTATCAACATACTTATTTCAACTATAGAATCAACATAACATAAAATTAACTTATTCAACATAAAAATGTAATCAACGTATATAATCAACTTAAATCATATCATAAACACAATTCAACCTAAACAACTTCATCAACTTGAGAAACTTAAACAACTTTATCAACTTCAACAAACACAATCAACATAAACAACATAGATAAGGCAATACAAGATGCAACTTGACTATGCATATGCATGTGGTACCATTGGAGTAAAACTCCCAACTTAAAATATACTAGGTTATCGAGGTATCTGCAAGGCATAAGACTTCAACTTAATTATTTTTCCAATCCAGGCTAACATGGTGAGCATCCACTCCAACTTATAAAATGCAATGTATCCCATGATTACAACAACACAACACATAACAACAACCAACTCGAAACAACGTACAACAAACAACATAACAACTTTAATTCAACATGATTCAACTTTGGCCATAGGCCTACAACTCATATACATCAACGTTGGTCATACGACCTACAACTTTAATTTCAACATTGGTAATTCGACCTACAACTTAAAAATAACCAAAAACCAGGACAAAACAACATATTCAACGTACAAGAAAATCCACACATTCAACACATATTCAATAAAATAGAACGACTAAAATCACATACTAATTATTACAAACTACCTCGATAATTTTTGTTGAATTCCGAATAACTAATTTTATCGCGTAAATTCACCCGGTCGACTAAATTATCATTGTTTTATACACTACAACTTCTACTAGTCATTTCTCACTGCATCTATTACATTCAACTTATTGATATCCACCTTTTTCTGCTATTAAATTATATTATCATTAAACTAAACCTTACTGCAAAAACCAGCTATGTCTGTTAAATTCATTCTCTGTTCAGGACTGATACTGACACTGTGTTATATTCTATTATCGCTACTAATATATTCCACTGAATATGTTAATTTCCATTAAATTAGCTTACTGATAGAAACATATTTTATGATAGCAACCCCATCGTCATTAACATTCTACTCGGATACAAAACCTGCTACTACTACTGTTATGTCTAAGTCCTCCACATTATGTAATTATAAACATGTGAATGAGTAACATTAAGCAAAAAGTAGTGGTCCCCACTCCACAAGGGATGGCATGCGCCATCCCCACTCTACCAATACATGGCCTGCACCATGATTAACGAAACAAGGGGTGGCATACGCCATAGCCCTATGGCCCATGCCATGAATCTTCTTCTTTTATATTGGGTGGCCTGTGCCACCCCTATGTGTGTAGTAGGTGGCATGCGCCACCCCTAAAATACAGAAATTAGTTTTTCGTCCCCAAATTAATTGTTTTCCCAGAATCGACAAATTCACAATGACATGCATCAAATTAATTTAACAATGAAACTCAACAACATCGGTTAATCAAATTCCACAGACAACATTATTCCATCAATTTCACAACTACAAGATCGACCAAATCAACTACGGACAACACAAAATTATACGATCCCAAACCCGCATACTAATCTTCATAATCACAACTATAGAGTTCGAACCCCACCCTTACCTTAAATTGATGGTCGCTCGAACCTCCTATCGGCTTTCCGTTTTGACTTTCTGATGGTGATTTCTCGTAACCGTTTTTCTCCACTTTTCCTCGTTCTAAATTTTTCTCAACTTCTCCTGATACTTCTTCTCCTCTTGACTAATTCTTCTTTTATTTTCTTTTTATTAAAATAATAATCCAATATAATAATCAACTAATGGGCCTTAACACTACACCCCCCTTTAATTGTTGTTTCCGACGAAATCAAGCTCATTAACCAACATGCTCCAATAATCAATAATATCACTTATAATATTATTTCCTCGACTTTCCAACTTAATATTCCGACTTAATGACTTAATTTACCACAATGCCAACTCGACCGAATAATAATTTACAAAGAAATACTTATTCACGACTTAATCGATTAAATTCCGATTATCAACCAAATGGTCCAACCATTCTAACAACATATCCAACAATACCCGGAGAATATTCCACATCGTATTCCATAACTTATATACACTTAATTAATTAAATTCGACTTAAACCAACTTATAATTATCAACATGATAATTTTGATATTTTGGAAATCAACTTAAATCAACGCGACTTAACACAACATACCACAATTATATTTAATTAAATAATTAATTAAATAAACGGGCGTTACAACTCTCCCCCACTTAGAATATTTCGTCCTCGAAAATTTATCCAATTCAACTACTCCAACTACTTATTCCATTCGACTAATCAACTCTCATCTTCAAAGGCAACCCACATATACTACAAACAATAATTCACAACTTCGATGGCGACAACAACATGAAAACCCCTCGAACAATACGCTTGGCAACTATCAACACAATAACAATGAGTAACCAACTTAAACTTAGAACACATTAATACAAGAACATACAACTTAATCACATTGTTAATACAACCAAACTACCAACATCGTTGTCATTCGCGTACGAACAACGACGCCACACCACGTGCTTGCTGCGCACTCTGATTATTTGTAATTTACAAAGCTTACTGAGTCTATCTCCAGCTCACAATCACCAAAATCGACATATCAACAAAGCCTCAGACTTACTCCTCAGAATTTTCATTCCAACAGGTATTCTAACTCTTTCGTATTTACCGAATTTTTCCAACTTAGGTCCATAAAACAACAACTTTGAACATTAGGCGTAATTACAACGTCGACTACCTCCCAATCTTGAATAAGATGTACTTACACTTCCTAATTTATCATGAACATAACTACCACTTTACTACCTTCCAACAACACGTCCTTCGAAATTCATCTTAACCACACAACATCATTACACCAACATAAAGTACAAGGGTCCACGAATTCCCACAAGATAACTCATATTCTTTGCTTCTAACTAATTCAACATGCCGAATCCTCGATTCGTACTCATGTCGACACAACCCTTCATAAATTCTTATCTGAATCAGTATAACCAAACAACTTTTCTTGTCTGATTAAAATCACGCACTTTAATAAACCAACTCATAATTCCACTTCTTCTAATACTTACAACTCAAATTTATCTGACATTCTTGTCAAATCATCGTTTTACATTTACACCTACTTTCCCTTCTAATCATCTCAAGAAAGCTTCAAGTCTCAAGAAACTTACTTCATCACTAAACAACATTCAATTATCCCGAGTCCAACTACGAGTTTCCATAATACTATTCAATCCAACTGCAACTTCATGCTACCATCTTTAAATCCAACTAATTTTCTTATATACAAATCTTCATCGACAATTCAAAAAATCCTCAAGTGCTCGGCTTGACTTCGACCAATTGAACGTAGCTACAATACCAGTTGGCATGACACATCTATCCATCGATTATGATTCCGTCTACTATCAACAATAGATTAAGGGTGATCAGTTCCTCAATTTGTCAATAGACTTTCGACGACCATAGCAGTGACATAAATCATCATTACCCAACACAATAACGTACTTCAACTTGTGCCCAGAGTCCGTAAGTATAATGCTCCGTCAACTCTCTAAGGCATATCAACGTCTTCTTAGTCTCCTTAATTCCAACTTCGTCAATTACACCAAAAATCCAAAATCCAATACAACATTTCTTATACACGCTCGTAGCATAATACAATACAACTTTAAATATCCTTCTAACACCGGAGTCGCCATAACATCAAGCATAACTCAATTCGGTTCGTTTCCAGTTACAACTTTTATCTAAGTTAAAATTCTTAACAACGCTAATCAAACATCCATCTTCCTATCAACAATACCATCATCTAACATCGGCACTTTAATCGTCCTCATTCGACATAAATCGTATCTCTATGCATTCTCTGATACATTCACATTCTTTCTAATAACAACATTTTATTCCTTATCAACATTTTCATCTTTCCAATTTTTCAGCAATACTCGCTCCACTTCGGACACAATTATCTCTTCCAATAAAGACCTCCAAATCTCAAAATTATATTCTAACCTGAAGAGAATTTCATGCAGATTCCAGAACTTCAAAATCGCTTGAATCCAACGTACGAGTAAAAAGTTATCCCCCTTACAATGGGACTGGTTTAGAATTCACGTATGCAAAATTTCTAAAAATCAGCAGCAGACCCAATTATTAAAATGCGCTTATCTCCCTCATCATAAACCTCCTTAATGAAAATCATATATGCAAACATAGGGAATTTTTGTAATCTTTCTAAAAATTTTGGAATCGACTACATCAGAATCATGACTAAAAAGTTATGCATCTTCTCGTGACAACTGCTCCAAGATTACAAAAACCAGAATTTTGAGATTGATGAATACAAGTTCCGTCTCTCTCCCTCTTACTTCCAAGATCTACCAAAAATCTTGCTCTACCTCCAACTTTAAAATCACTCGACTTTAATCCAACTACACTCAAAGCATAACAATCTACCGACTTGATCCTTCAACTTGATCCATCAACTTGTATTTTCATTTGGAATAAATCTTCTTTCTCAAACAATCTCCATCCAAAATCCACACACTTCTCAACCCGACCGATACGAATTCATGAATCCATGCTCTCACCGGTCCGCAACAATATCTCTTAAACAACCTTTCACTCTTGCAATCAACATCAAATTTGAACCAACTTCGACATTCCAACAACAGTCCGGGAGTCAAGCTTCTCCCCCACTTAATTCCAACCAACACCTGCAGACAACGACTAGAGACTAACAACAAGTACCGATAGTGTTTCACACACATGCTACATACTAAGGGATTAACAACATTATACAACATTGGCCGGACGGACCAACCTGCTCTGATACCACTGATGTAACACCCCATTTCTACCCGACAATTATATTAAAAAAGTCAGAGTAGAAGATTCAACCAACAAGTAAATAAACAGGATATCACATTTTTCAACTATAAAAACAACTTCATTGATTTTCATATATCAAGGATACATAACACTTTCAATTAGGATAAAACCATAACGTTAACTCTTATTCAACTCTTTAAAATAAAGCAACTTTTACAAATAGGCAGCGGATTCACAAATATTCAACTTAACATCGTATAACAACTTGTTCAACCTAACAACTTAGTAATAACATGTTTTTCATTGAAGCAACTTAAAACAACAACAACAACTTAATATAACACCAAAACATCTAAGCGTTCATCCCCCCGAGTGTTACGTATCAGAGCATCGACCGACTCGAACTATTGAAGATAACAATCTTCCTTCAACCTAACCTGCACGTTACCAACCAAGGGTAACATTCAAACAGAAGGGGTGAGATATCGAACAATATAAATAATAGTATGATAATTAATCCGCTAGATAGAATCATACAATTTTCATACTATTCAACAACAACATCTTACCAATCACCCACAACCTATGAACATACTTATTTCAACTATAGAATTAACATAACATAGAATTAACTTATTCAACATAAACATGTAATCAACGTATTCAACATAAACATATAATTAACTTAAATCATATCATCAACACAATTCAACCTAAACAACTTCATCAACTTGAGCAAATTAAACAACTTTATCAACTTCAACAAACACAATCAACATAAACAACATAAATAAGGCGATACAGGATGTGACTCGACTATGCATATGCATGTGGTACCATTGGAGTTAGACTCCCAACTTAAAATATATCAGGTTATCGAGGTATCTGTAAGGCATATATAAGCCTTCAACTTAATTATTTTGCCATTCCAGGCTAATGTGGTGAGCATCCGCTCCAACTTATAAAATGCAATGTATCCCATGATTACAACAACACAACATATAACAACAACCAACTCGAACAACGTGCAACAAACAACATAACAACTTTAATTCAACACGATTCAACTTTGGCCATAGGCCTACAACTCATATACATCAACGTTGTTCATACGAAAATCCATGACAAAACAACATATTCAACGTACAATAATATCCACATATTCAACAAAATAGAACGACTAAAATCACATACTAATTATTATGAACTACCTAGACAATTTTTGTTGAATTCCGAACAACTAATTTTATCGCGTAAATTCACCCGGTCGACTATTTTATACACTACAATTTCTACTTGTCATTTCTCACTGCATCTGTTACATTCAACTTACTGATATCCACCTTTTTCTGCTATTAAATTATATTATCATTAAACTAAACCTTGCTGTAAAAACCACCTCTGCCTATTAAATTCATTCTCTGTTCAGGATTGATACTGACATTGTGTTATATCCTATTATCGCTACTAATATATTCCATCGAATCTGTTAATTTCCAATAAATTAGCTTACTGATAGAAACATATTTTATGATAGCAACCCCATCGTCATTAACATTCTACTCGGATACGAAACCTGCTACTGCTACTGTTATGTCTAAGTCCTCCACATTATTATTATTCCTTTGCATTATTAAATCAGTAAACATTGTTAAGACATAAAGTATTTATCTGACTACATTACCCATTAGATGGTAGTTCTACTAATCATGTAGATAATAATTAATTGTTTCAAGCATTTCATAAAATAATACTTAACATAATTATGTAATTATAAACATGTGAATGAGTAGAATTAAGCAAAACGTAGTGGTCCCCACTCCACAAGGGATGGCCTGCGCCATCCCCACTCTACCAATACATGGCCTGCACCATGATTAAGGAAACAAGGGGTGGCCTGCGCTATAGCCCTATGGCCCATGCCATGAATCTTCTTCTTTTATATTGGGTGGCCTGCGTCACCCCTATGTGTGTAGTGGGTGGCATGCGCCACCCTAAAATACATAAATTAGTTTTTCGTCCCCAAATTAATTTTTTTCCAGAATCGCAAAATTCACAACGACATGCATCAAATTATTTTAACAATAAAACTCAACAACATCGGTTAATCAAATTCCACAGACAACATTATTCCATCAATTTCACAACTACAAGATTGACCAAATCAACTACGGACAACACAAAATTATACGATCCTAAAACCACATACTAATCATCATAATCCCAATTATAGAGTTCGAACCCCACCCTTACCTTAAATTGATGGCCGCTCGAATCTCCGATCAGCTTTCCGTTTTGACTTTCCGACTGTGACTTCTCGTAACCGTTTTTCTCCACTTTTCCTCGTTCTCCAATTTTCCTCGTTCTAACTTTTTCTCAACTTCTCCTGATACTTCTTCTCTTCTTGACTAATTCTTCTTTTATTTTCTTTTTATTAAAATAATAATCCAATATAATAATCAACTAATGGGCCTTAACACTACACCCCCTTTAATTGTTGTTTCTGACGAAATCAAGCCCATTAACCAACATGCTCCAATAATCAATAATATCACTTATAATATTATTTCCTCGACTTTCCAACTTAATATTCCGACTTAATGACTTAATTTACCACAACACCAACTCGACCGAATAATAATTTACAAATAAATACTTATTCACGACTTAATCAATTAACTTTCGATTATCAACCAAATGGTCCAACCATTCAAACAACATATCCAACAATACCCGGAGAATATTCCACATCGTATTCCACAACTTATATCAACTTAATTAATTAAATTTGACTTAAACCAAATTATAATTATCAACATGATATTCCGATATTTTGGAAATCAATTTAAATCAACACGACTTAACACAACATACCACAGTTATATTTAATTATATAATTAATTAAATAAACGGGCGTTACAGTTGTAACATGTCTTGGTTCACATTTTTAGAAAAATAAATTTAAGGCTCAAAGTTTTATTGTACCCATCCATTCTCCTTGATGTTCTCCAGTCCTATGTTCAACTAGTTTGACACAAACGCTCACCTCTCAAAAGGGTTTTGTGATGGTTAAGGAACCAATGACTCTTATGGTTTAAGAACCAATGAGGTTTTTGGAGTGACAATTACCCCATTTGTCTTTTGTGTCTATAGTCACACGACTCTGTCCTTGTTTAAGGATCTTTCTTTTGTAATCCTTTTCGCTTTTCGCTTATGTTTTCTCATATTTTTTCCTGGACTGTTTTTTTCTTCCGATTTTGAAGTCCAACGGGATGTGTAACGCCCGTATTTAGTTAATTAATTTAATTAAATATTATTGCGTGTGTTTTCCGATTATAGGTTGTTAAGTGTTGTTTTGTCGTGTGTGTCGTTAAGTCGTTTAAGCTGCTAAGTTGATTTATATGTGCAAGTTAAGTTGTGATTGGGTTGTTTTAGTCGAATAAGTCGGATTAATTAAGTAGAATAAATAAAATAATTATTAATAGTATAATATTAAGTTGAGCTTGGTTTTATGGTGTCAAAGTAGTAAAGTTGGGGGTTTTGTTTTAGGCCCGTTAGTAATTAGGTTGATTAGTGTAAATTAGTAGGATTAGATAAAAGAAACCTAATTAGGAGAATTTCAGAATTTTGGTGAGAGAAGAAGGAGTCTAGAGGAAGAACAAGAGGCTAGGTTGGATTTTCGCGGGAATTTTTACGGCAAATTCGAGTTGCCTTCAATCAAGGTAAGGGTGAAGTTCAAATTCCATAACCGGGACTAGTTAATCGTATGTAGGTTGGGATTTTCGTGTAATTTCATTGTTGTGTTTTGTGATATGATTGTTGTTGTCGATTTCGTGTTGATATCTGATGAAGAAACATGTTGTTCTTGTTGTATTACTGATATAATCGTTGTTGTATATGTTGTCTGTTGTTGTTGGACTGTTATTGAAAAATTCGTGTAGAAGAAGTTAGGGTTCGTAAAATCGATCATACAATTTGATAGATGAATACATACATGAGTTTTTGAGAGTAAAATTGATGTAGAAACCCAACTAAGATTGAACAGAATGATGAAAGTGCGAGAAAGCTTAGCAGAGTTGGAATTGGAGGCATTATGGTAATTTGCGTAATAGATTTTATGTTACGCGTATCAGACAAGGAAATATGCGTAACAAGACCCTTATGCGCATGCCATACGCGTAACATTCAAGGGCAATATACATATCAAGGTGGCTATATGCGTATGGGCAGGGCATGTGCAGAAAAATGCAGTTTTTGGCGATTCGACCTATTTTCGCATCTGTTTCGAGTTGGATTGATCTTAGACTTAAAATAGGGATGAAATAACGTTAATTATAGTATATTGGAAGATTTGAAATGATAATTTTAGTAATATAATCGATTAATCTGTAGTTTTGTCGTTTTCACGTTGAAGTTGTTATAAGTTGTGTTGCCTCAACCTTGAGGAAGATTAATATGTTGCAGGTCTTATGACCAATGTTGATTCATGTTGCTGAGTTGTTCAAAATGTTATGTTGATAAGTTGTTGATTATGTTGTTGTTTATGTATGTCATCCATAGTTGCATACATGTGCATATTTCAAGTTGGAGTGTATGCTCGATTCAAGTTGGTCTGGATTGGCAAATAAGTTGATGATGCCTCGATAAACTGGCAATGTTTTAAGTTGGGAGTTTACTCCAAATGGTACCACATGCATATAAGTTGAGTCGCATTGAGTTGCATATTATTTATGTTGATTGTTGGATGTAAGTTGTACGTGGATGTTGTTATTGTGTGAAGTGGTGTGATTATATGACTATCTTGTTTACATATTGATTATCGTATCCTATTTATGTTATTCGATATTTCATCCATTATGTTTGAATGTTGCCCTATGTTGGTAACATGCAGGTAATGAAGAGTCCAATACTTAGTAGCTTCGAGTCGGTGTTTGTTTCTCTGATACGTAGCACTTCGGGGGGGATGAACTTGTGTTTTATCTTTGTGATTTTGTTTAAGTTTATCAACTAGTTTTAAGATTTTTTATGTTGAAGAACCAAGTTGAGATGTTTTGATGTTGATTTATTTGAAGTTGAATTAAAGTTGAAACATGTTGATCCACTGCGTTGTTTTTCAAAGTAATTACATTAATGAAGTTGTTATTTGGTTTAAAAGTTGGAAAATATGATATCCCATGTTTGTTAATGAGATTTTATAACTTTGATTTAATAATAAAAGTCAGGTAGAAATGGGGTGTTACAGGATGCCATAACTTTTGCTTAAGTCACTTGTTTTAAAGTTTTCTACTTAGCGGGCTTTTTTTCTTCTTTTTCTTATTCTTTTTTTTATTCTTTTTTTTTTGAAGAAATCATGTGACACTGATTTGTCTGACTTGTCTGAAGGGGTTGTGGCTGTTTCATTCCTTGGTTGGTGAGGGATAACCATTGTGGTTCACGTCCTTTGACCTCTTTATGTGTGAGGGATAAAAATTAATGGATCCCTGGATGCACACTCCTTTTGAAATTTGAATGCTCAGTCAAATTAACTGAAACCACCCTGCCCCGGGGTTGAATGTGAAGGTTTTTTCATGTGAAAAAAAACTCCTACTTCAAGTCTCAAAGGGGTTAACGAGGGTCTATCTCCCTTATGTCTCTGGTGTTTAGGATTTTGAAACAATGGCTATACATCATCAGCATATTCTAATCTGAAAGCATGCCTTCAATAGTTAGGGTATTTCGTTTTCATCATCCTCCCTCAAGTATTTTCTAAACATATGTTTGGTACAATGAAGCAAATGAGAGTATTATGGATGCAAATTTTTTTGTTGTTTTTCGATGCAAGTGAAGAAAAAATGAGCGAATGCGACATAATTAATTCAAAAAGTGCATGATCACCTCATTAATAATACCATTCAAAACAATAACGTTTAAGAGAAAGTATCATTTACATGAAATAAAATACAATGCAAATGATAAAAAGGGATACAATAATTTCCAACTATGATGATGTCTTCTTGTCTGAACCAATGAAATCAGGAGATGTCAAAGTCTTCGAACTCATTCGGATTAGAAGTTGACGTACACAACCAAGTTTCCTTCTAAAAATAATATGCCTTTTGTCGATCAACCATTGTACTATGGCTTGAAAATCTTTGCAATCTTCAGTTGAATGTCCCATCGATCCACCATGATATCCACATTGCTCATGAGGATAATACTCTTGAGGGTATGGCTTTGGCAATGGCTTGAGAGACCTGAGAACCACCAATGAGCTTTGAATCAGGTATGGCAAGAGTTGACTATATGACATAGGAACCAGATGAAGAGGAACATTCATTCTTTCCAAGTTGTTACGAGGCATATGTTGAATCTGATGTCGATTCTAAAATCCTCAACAATGGACTTGTTGATTTGGACGAGGAGAAACCCAATGCTTTTAATATGGGGCTCTAATCATTGTTGTTTTTCCATAAGGATAGCAAGGCTCTGAAAATGATATCCTTTGAGAAGATGAAGGACATTTGCCATAATAACATTGATTTCATATTCCTCTTCCTCTTGGGAACTAACAACAAATCTATTTTCATTAGCTGGGATGTTCAAGATGTCTTAGATCTTTCCACTTTTGAGAAGGCTCTCAATGCGCTCTCCAACTATCACCAAGCCTGTGAGGTTTGATGTCCCAATTCTAATCATTATTTCCAAGTATGGACCTTGCGGGGTATCCATGAACACGTCAACTAATTCTCTATCCAAAAGTAGTGGTCGCACTTGGGTTGCCAATTCACTCCACCGTTGTGCATATTCTCTGAAAGACTCATTAATCTTCTATGATAGGCTTTGCAACATTGTGCGATTGGAAGCCATGTCCAAATTGTACTGGTATTACTTTAGGAAAGCGCTGGATAAATCACTCCATGATCGAATACGACTACTTTCCAAGTCCATATACCAAATTAGAGATGCCCCACTTAAATTGTCGTGAAAACAATGAATCATCAACTCATCGTTATGGGTAAAGGAAGTCATCTTTCGATAGAACATCACCAAATGAAATTTTGGGCAGTTGAGACATGTGTACTTCTCAAACTTTGGTGTTTTGTACTTCGGAGGTATCAAAAGTTTGGGTACCAAACACATGTTTAAAGCATCAAGACCAAAAGAATCATGTCCTTCAATGGTTTTGAGTCTTTCATACAACATAAGATATCTTTCAGCAGACTCAATAGCACGTAGATCCTTGATTTTCATCATAGGGACCTCCCTTTGGGAATATGGCACATAGAAGGAAAAACTCTGATAGACCGTATCATCAGGAGAAGAGGAATGTCCACCTTGGACAACAAATTATTCAAGTATATCCTGATTCACAACAGGGATATGCACATACTGAGCTTGAGTAAGGTTGTTTCACTTGTGGAGGATCATCATCAGGCAGAAGACCAGACAAGGGATTGGTTGTCACAATAAAGCCTGGTGGGGAATCAACATTCTAAAGGTTATTCCTTGACATATCTACCAACAGCTTCTTGTCATACCCTAATTTTTTTACCTAATATCCCATATCATTTGCATCATATGCATACACTTTTTATATACATCACTAACCCATTGGAGGATGCCAAGTTTGTTGCTTGTCTTGTATTTACAATGAATTATGGTTTTGAGCCTCATAAACAATTCAGGTAAATGATCAATCAAGAATTGGCATTATCCTTAACTTATCAAGCATATCAATCATTCATAAAATTCAATGGATCTCCCTCATCAAGGATCAAGCACAAGTTCACATCATTACAAGTCACTCAAGCCCCAAAACTATCAGAGGCACCAAATTAGGATTTTTGTTGATTAGAGCCTCCAAAGAGGAATTTTCATCTAAAAATGAGCCAATACCTTAATATATGATTCATGAAGTTTATATACACCTTTTAAGTCCATTCATAAGCTTAAAATAACCTCTAAGGATTCACCCATAAAAAATCAGGAATTAGGGTTTTTCTGCACAAAATGCATCTGAGACCCAAAGTTAAAGTTTAACTTTTTGGCCAAAAATGTTCATCATGAGCCATTATTTAAGAAAATATGGTCCATAGTTGCATTTGATCAAATATTAAATCAAGAAATCAAGGTTACTTGCAAAAGAAGCCAAGTTGAGAAATTTGAAATTTTCACTAAGTTATGGAAAAATCATGTTCAAGCACCTAACTTCACAAGGCCATAACTTGCAAACCAAACAACCAATTGTTTTGTTCCAAAACCTAAATGATAGATCTCATTCCATACTACAAGATTGTTGGGAAGGACCATCCCCAAAAATGCTTGGATTTTAAGTTATGGATTGATCAAAATCAAGATAAAGGCTAAAAACATTTCCAACACTTATCCAAAATTCTGCCAAGAGTTTTCAGCATGAAACATCAAACTTTGGAGGGGTTTTTAATCATGATCCAAGTTAAATCAATTCCAATGATGGGAATCAAAGTTAAAGTAGGTGATATCATCTTTCTAAAATGTACAAGAACATCCATTGACTCAACTTGAGCAAGAAGTTATGAACCTCACAACATGCCTTTATCAAGCTGATTTTTAGGACAAGATTGTTGCATTACTTGTGCCACACGATTTTCATCTTCAATTTTGTCATTATACAAGCCTTGTCATCTTCCAAGATCAAAAGGAATCTTGATGAATCACCTAATATCTTCAACTTTGGACCAAAGAGTCAAGGTTTTATCTCTTAAACATGTGAAAATCATCATCATAAATTTGAGAACTTAAGTTTTGTTAAGTTGCATTTAAGTGATGCATTGAATTAGCAAGGGTTATGCACAACCAGTAAAGATGCATACAAAAACAATGAGTAGTAAACCTGCAAAGCAAGTTGAGTCAAGATGCTAAGAAGACCAAAGGTACCTTAGTATTCAAAAAAGTGCAACATGACAAAATCCATTGGATAATAGAGTGATCCCTCATCCAATACTATTCCTAAAAATAACTTGTTGTCCTATAAATACGACTCATTTCTGATCATTTAAGACACACCTAAACAACATCACAATTTATTTTCTCATTTCTCATCCTTGTTCCAAATCTCAAAGTTCCATGAGAGTAAGAATCTGAATTTCTCAAACCAAAGCAATTCAACCCAAACCAATCATCCATACACCTCACATATATCATATAGAAGGGATCTAAATCATTCAAATACTTCTGTAACACCAGAATCAAAATCCCCCATGTCCATTTTATCACATATGTCGTTGGAGTCGAGCTACTCATTCCAGAGGGATCCATTCCATTCCATGCACATCAACATATTCATTGAGGCATAAGGAAGCTATCCAGGTCATCACTTTGCATATGTAACATCTCTACCATAAAATTCTATTTCTTCTTGCAGAGGAGATATCATGTGTTTTACAAGTTGCTATCTAGCTCGAGGAAGATGGCCATGACCCAGTGGTTAGTGCCTGCGTGTTAAGTGTGTTTGTGTGTGTAAGGGTGCGGGTTCAACCCTCCCCCCCCCCCCCCCCCCCCCGGCATTTTTTCATAACTTGTCATTTTCCATATTACTAGTGGGATACCCGTGCATCCACACGAGTACTGGTTCGATACACACACCTTTGTTTTTAAATGTAATAAAATAATAAGAAAAATTAAATGAAAAAAAAACAAAATTGCATAATCAAAATAATTGATTATTTTTAAAAAGGATAATAAATTGGTTTCAATATATTAATCAATAATATAATAATTTTAAAATGTAATAAAAATGTAAATCAGAAAAACAATTGTTTTACCAGATTTGGTTTACATCAATAATATATATTTTAACTAAAAGTGTAATAATTTGTGCGCTCACATTGATTTTGGAATGGTTACCCGTGTGTTTGCACGCTATTGGTCTGTTACCCGTGCGTTTACATTGTACTGGTGTGTTACCCGTGAGTTCGCATACAAAAAAATGTAATAACCTATGCGCACGCACTAATTTTGGAATGGTTTCTCGTGCGTTCGTCGCACGGGTACTAGTATGGTACACACATATGTTTTCAAAATGTAATAAAATTAAAATTATTTAACCAACAAAATTTATTGTTTTTAAAAAGAAAATAAATGGACATCTATAATTTTTGTATATACACAAATATTTAATTAACAATATGTTTTTTCGAATATAAAATTTATTTTTGTTTTGGTATTATTTTTAAAAATATTAAAATCATTAAATAAACTTGTTCTCGTTAATATTTAATATTTTGATTTTTAATTTTATATTTCCGTTATTATTTTATATTTTGAACAGTAATTTCATATTCATATTATTATTCAATATATTAATGAGAATTAAACACACAAATTTATTTACTCTTAAGATAAAAAAAATTTATCAATAACTTCAAGTTCACATTATCATCATGAAAATTAAACACATAAAAAAATATAAAAATTATATATAAAAGCCCTTTATGCCATGAGCAATATCCCTTTATGCCATTTAAACTGTAAATGGTGAAACAATTTGAGATACCATTTAAGCGGATGATATTTCTTGCGAGCTGTTTTCCTGATTCTAAATCCAATATTTTTATTAACTTTTCATTTGCAAATCCAATATTTAATTAACTTTTCAACAGTGTCACACCCCAAATTTTACCCCTAATCGCTCATGTCATAATCATACATTTATCGCATTTGGCAGGGATTTTTTCCCGATTTATTTTTCTGTTGCCTTCTTCTTATTTTCTAGCTTCCATGTTAATTTTTTTTTTTTTTTTTATTTATGACTTTTTAATTCATTTTCGTATTTTTTTTAATTTTTAATTTCTATTTTTGTTTCTATTATCAAGTTCCTATTTTAAAATTCTTATTTCTAACCTTTAGCTCAATTTTCAATTCTTTCTAAATTTATTTGTTATTTCTTTTCATTTTCAAGTTCGCATTTTTAAATTAATTTTTATTTCATTTTCGAGTTTTATTTTTGAATTTATTTTCTATTTCTTCAACTTTTAATTTTATTCCATTTTTAAGTTGTTATTTCTAAATCTAATGTCAATTTCAATTCATTTTTATTTTCTAAATTCCAAACTTATTTCTCAAATTCTAAAGTTAATTTTTAAATTTCAATTATTTAAGTTTTTAAGTTATTTCAATTTTAAGTTTAATTCTTTTTTTTATTTATTATTCACTTCTAATTCAAATTTTAATTTTTAACCATTTATTCCATTTTAATTCATATCCACATTTTTATTTTCTAAATTCCAATTTCTTTTTTATTATTCATTTTAGTTACAAGTTTATTTATTTAAGTTTATAAGTTATTTTTAATTTTAAGTTTAATATCTTTTTAATTCATTTCTAATTTAAGTTTATGTTTAGATTTTAATTTAAAGTTCTCATTTTCAAATATTAAGTGTTCAATTTCAAATTAACCCCAAATGTAAATAATCAACTTTTTTATTCCATAATATTATTTTGTTTATATTACAATTGCATAGAAAAAAATGTACAAAAAATTCTGCACTAGAATACAAATGCAACAGCACAATTCAGCCCCATGCAGTCCCAAAACTCAGCATGCAGCCACCAACACAACCCTGCTCCACTCACAGCAGCAAATTCAGACTGCTGTCCCCTTTCCTCCAACCCTTCACCTACAAGCAAGGCAAAAAAAAATTCAGTCCAGCACTACAAATCAGTCCTCAAAACTCAGCCTCAAAACACATTGATAACACAACACAACAGTCACAAACAACTCTCATTCATACACAAACTCAGCATTCAAAACCAAAAAAAAATACAGCACCAAAACACCCCATTTCAACCTCAAAAACAGCCCCCCAAAAAACTCAAAAACAGTCATAAATCAAACACGAAACAGTCCCCAAAAAACTCAAAGAGCCCTAACCACTGTTACATTCAAACATCACACAGAAAAATCAGCATCAAAATACAACATAAACAGCCCTGTTACATTCACAAAACTACACCACAAAAACTCAACAACCAAGACAAAAATTCAGCAAGCATTCCACAGTCAAAAACCACAAAAGAAAGAGGAGAAAAGGGAGAAAACAAGCAAATTCAGAGGGATAGGAGGCTACCACTTGTGGAATCTTCTCCCCGATAACGTTCGGGTTGGTAACATCTTTCTCTTTTCCCCTCCTGCACTTTTTTTTTAGCATTTGTTCATCGTTTAGTTTTCTTTCTCAGCTTTGTTTCCAATCTGCATACAAAACAACTCCATATTAAAACTCCAAAAATACTTAAAACCTTTTTTTAAAATAAAAAAAAAATCAATCAACAACAATACTTGTAAATAAAGAGAGAACAGAACCCAAAAAAAACCTAAAAAAAAAACCAGCAGTCTTGCATCACCAATACCCTGCAGCCAAAACTCCTTAACCCTTCATTCAATCCTATCCATCACAAACATCCAAAATAAGAGAAAAAAACAGAAACAGAAAGCCACTGCAAACCAGGAAAAGACAAGTTAAATCTGAACTGGGAATCCCAAAATCCAAACAGAAACAGAAAAAGATATGGACTCACCGGACTCTGTCGTCTCTTCACCGAACTCACAACTTTCATCTTCGCCTAACCATTTTCACTAAACCACATCTCACAAAATACCTTCCACCACCTACAAACCAGAATCAAAAAAACTTGATCACGATCCAAAAACAACCATGAGCCAAATGCCAGCAAGTATAAATCGATTGAGAAACCGAAATCAAACCTCACCATAATCGTGCACCTCCATCATCACCATTCCTCTGCCCAAATACAAACCATGAAAACTCAGGATAGCATTGAGAACCACTGACCTGAAACAGAACCACAAACCCTGTTTTAGAACTACTCACTGAACCAATCTGGGTTACCGAAACAAATTCGTAACAACCACACTTCATCAAAACGCTTCAAGCCCAAACAACCGAAATTGCAACCATAACCCCAAAACAGCCACAAACCTGTGAACAAAAAAACTGTGCCAACGATCGAAAACCATCCACGCCTTCAACCATCATCCGCCGGCCAAACCGTATCCACCACCTCAAAAAACTGAACAAACGCAGCCAACATCAAACTCACAGAACGCGAATCGCGAACCTCCGGCCGGCCACAACCGCGCACAACCCGCGGAATCCGTCACAAACTCTCACAAACCCAACAAACTTTCCTCACCCAGCCACCATTTTTTCTCACCTCAACAAACCTACACTCATCTAAAACAAACCAGAAGAACTCTTCTACCTCAAACACCCTGCTGTCTTCAATCTTCCCAAAACTTTTCCTCGCAACAGCATCACGTACCACCATCACTATGACCCTTTCCATTCACAGCCAGATTTGAAATACCAAGAGTAGAAAAAAAAACGAATCAGATACCAATCACTCACATATCAAACTGAATCCACCATAATACCCTCACAAATCACAAATCGCATCTAACAATCACGGTTCATCCTCTATCACCATCAGCATAAACTGAACTTCTCATACAAACCTTCATCACCCTGTCCAAACCTTCAACCACCGTCCCAAACCCGTCACCTTCTGTGAACCCAATCCACCACTGTCAAGAAAACCTGAAATCCACAAGCCGCCATCAACACAACAAATAACAGTAAAGTTGAAAAGAAGGTGATGTTGAAAATCAAAATAAATCGTTAGACCAACTGAACTCACCTGCAAAAGGCCAGTATCACCATCAAACTCCGGCTGCTCCTAAACCTTCGCACAGTCCCGCCCATAAACCGAATATTCACCACCATTGATTTTTCTTTCAAAACAAACCTGAATAAAAATACAGAATGAAAAAACAAGGTTGTTGAACCACCTTCAACCTAGCTTCATCACAATCCAATCCGTCACCCACCGGCAACCAACCACTCATTCAACCCACCACTGCGAGCTACCACCTTCAAATTCCAAAAGCCACCATCCACCGAACAACACCCAGCCGCCGCGCCGTCATCACCATCACTGACCCAAACTCCGACCCGCTTCGCATCAACCACCCTCACCACCGCTCAACCCTTTCAACCCCAAAAACCCACTAACCGAATCCTCTTTCAACCCTTTACCACCATTAAACCCTCTCCTTCAAATCCAAAAGCAAACGGAAACAGAAGCAGCAAGGGGAAGAATGAAATCAAACCACCATGAACGAAAGAAACCGAAGCTACTCACCTCAAAATTGAACCTCAAGCCGCCGGAATCGCACCCATCAACACCAGCCACGGAAAACCGTAGCAACCGACCCGCCGGTACAAACGCGTCAAGCCTACACAAAATCCCTTTACCGATCCGAGCCACCACCGTCAAACCGGCCACAATCCGCCGCTCAATCTTCCAACTGTAGTCATCGCCACCGCCGCGGATCTACCGGCATCCTTCATCAAACCCTTGCGCCGCCATGAGCGTTTGAGTGAGAGGGTGAGACCGAACCAAAGCCCAAACGCAGTGAAATCAGAGTGAGACTGAGAAGGATGAGCACCGAGTGAGAGAGAGAGCACCGTGTCGAGAGAGATACATGAAACTGAGGGAGTTGGAATCGCGAGTGAACAGTGAGGGTGGGTTTCTTTTCTCTGTGTTTTTTTCACGTTTGATGAAGAAGGGGAACTGAGCTTTTGTTTTTTTTTTTTTACAAAGAAAATCTCTAAAAAATACTTTATAAATCAATTAAATATTATATTTTAAATAATTAGACTAAGTAAATATTTAGTTAATTAATTTTCTTTTCTTTTCTTTCGTTTAAATATATATGAAATAAATAAATATAATATTTTAACTTTTAATATTTTCTTTTTATTATATTATTAAACTTAGTTTAGAAAGTTATATATATATAAAATAAAATAAAACATTTTAATTTTCATTTTTTTTCTATTTAGTTAAGAATTATATACATACAAAATAATAATAAATATGTTTTAATTTTAGATTTTTTCTTTTCTATTATTATCGTCATAAGTAGTAAAAAAAATGTATATATAATTTCTGGATTTTATTTTTAGGGCCGATGATATGACGAAGGTCACGATAAATCGTTTCCGATTAATCGTGACCCATATGAGGCCATTGCTATTTATTCTATTTCATTTATTTATCCATTTAATTCATTATTTATTCTATTTAATTTATTTAATCCATTTCATTTTATTTTCATAACTTATTTCATTTTATTATTATCATTTATTTCTCGCGTTTTACACCATTTAATTTTATTTCAAAAATAATAATTCCTTGGTCCAACGCCAAGTGAAATTCACTACACTTCACTCACACACGTAAGTCGGTCGTTTACGATCGCCATCTGCACAGTTCCTTACACTGCACAGTTTTCTAACTCAAACAAATTATCGCACCACGCTTGTTTTCCACCCCTGCATTCTCGATCCACATATCGAGTCATAGCCCGGTTACTAAGCCTTTGCCTTGTATTCCATTTACTTTATTCAATTTATTTATTTTTGCAAGTAGCAGCCTTTGCCTAGTCTTAGGAGCTTGCACCCTTATTTATTTTTGTTGTTGCATTTCAATCCAAAAGGGAAATACTCCTGCAGTTGACTCAATGTCATAGGAAGTTTAGCAATCCCTAATTCCATTTTTGACCTTAGCAATTAGGTCTCCCATCCTTAGGTCCTTAGCCATTAGGTCCTTAGTCTTTTATTTTATAACTTTTGTGACTTTCTTAAAGTCACGTGAGTGTTTGTCATAACACTTACCTTCCCCCGCGAACCTTGAGCGTAACCAAGTGTTCGTTAATCCTTAGGAGAACTACGAGTGCTCTGATTCTATACCCGATACGTAGGCATCGATGCGATGTTGTGCGAGCACCATTAGAAATAAACCTTAGGTTCCCATTAGTTTTAGCAAGCAATAAACAACAATAATACAAATATTAACAAGAGGTTCCCGTAGGATACTGTGGATGCTTAGGATGCTAACACCTTCCCTAAGTATAATCAACCCCCGAACCTAGTTTCTCCTCATTTAGGGTTTTTACGATCTTTTTCCCTTTTCCTTTTGGATTAAATTAAAGTCGGTGGTGAACATAAATGTTTTATGATTCAAGCTCAATCAATAGCTTGGTATCCGATTCTCACCGCGACAAACAGCCATCTCCTTCCTAAATCCAATTTTTAATTAACTTTTCAATAACCATCTCTATAGAATTTTATTTAACTAAAGTAAATCGTACCAAGTATAACCTTATGAGTTTTTGCATTATATCTGTTCGATGTGGAACTAATATTAGTGTTGTTCATTGCATAATTGCTTTATTACTCTTGATGCTAGAATTGAAGGATATTGACTTGTTTTTAATGTTTTTTTTTAAACAGCCAAAATTGTTATTAAAGCACCAGGAGTGCTAAATAAAATAGTTCAATACAACCAGTCACTGGAAAAAATCACACCAGAGACATCAGCCAACACACAAGCTAAAAAGGAGACATTCCCTAGAATACTAACTAAAACACACACCAAAACAAACAACATGAAAGGTAAAACTGTTTCCAAAACTAACCCAATTCAACATAAACTGGTTAACTAATAACATTTAGCCGCTATGTAATTGATTTGCTCGCAGCCCCTGCAAAAAAACTCAGGTGCCAACGAACTTTGTAACAAACATATAACAGCCTACATCCACGAGCGAGGCAGACCCTCACCAATATGTCTACTATTACCAAAGCAAGCACTCCAAAATTCGACTCAGCAGCACGACGCAACAACAGATACACAGTTACCTCCGAGGCACCACACCTGCTTCCATACATCTACAGGATCTAATAGATGGGTACACCATCACCAAAAAGCTCCAGCATGCACACCAACTATGACCAAGCCCCTTCTTATAATAACTTGATCATGGACTTACAAAAGCGAAACCTTCTGAATTGTTAGCTAACACCACCAAGGCACCTGAACCTAAACAATGCTCGATCGCCAAACGCGAAATCCTCCAAGACTAAATTCTGTTAAGTTCACTCTGTCCATCCTGCATTCTTAACCTTGAAATATTCGCTCCTTGAGTGAGATATAATGTCCCAAGCAGACCATGCCAAGATTATCAGGGACAAACTATCGGGGATTCTTCAGTGGCTTCCTACACCCAATATCTACAACACTACTCCACCAGCTTCTAACAGAGAGATTCCCCACAATTGTGAAATTACTAAAAATACAGCTCCAATCTCAAAATTCCTCCTAATACCACCAATCCCGACTCTAGAATAATAGTATAGTCAAATTACCTTGCCATCCACCAAGTTTGAAGATTCATCGATCCACACACAATTATATTTGTTTCTTATCTTGTTATCATACTATATTCCATTAATAGTTTTAACTAATTATCCAACTATGATATAATCACTTAAATCGATGTTATGCCTCCAAGGAACCGACCACTGCTACACCTAAACGCCACACCAGAATTATAGTTAAATGGAAGCCATTGACTTAATTAATTTTTGTGAAACTGAGAAACAATTGAGACATCAAACGCACGCCTGAGCAAAAACAAATATCAGACCAGAAAATTCAGACTGCACCAGAAACTCAAATAGCCGAACCAACCAACCTAATATCAACCGACACAACTCTCCCTACCCAAGCAAAACGGCTCCCTTCGAACCTAAACACAATTGAACATCGAGATAGCGCCCAAGCCGCAACCGAGGAAATGAATATATACAAAAAACACATTGAATTAATTCACACAACTTTGGTGCCATTAAAGACAACAACAAAATTATATCATGAACAGTATTCAATTTAGTACAATAACCCCTTGTCAACAATCTAGTTAAAGGTTAGCAAATCATCATCTTTGTGCTAGACTTTGCATTACAAATTTATAAATTTCATACCTACAGTGCTCGAAATCCAACTCTACTTCATTCACCATGAAGACTTCTTGCACCCTCGATATCAGAAGCCATCTGTTTTGCTGCAACCAAAGACAATTCAACTAACAACCACAAATATAAAATAACAACCACCAATAATAATTAACATCAAAAGCTTAGAATTATGAACCTTAAAAAACCAGGTTCACAGTAATAGCAGTTCCTAATGACATGAACATTGTAAAAACAATTGTGGATGATACCCATGTTGTTGAGAGCCATGCATGTAACAGGATGATAAAATCCAACAACTTGAAATGATACAAGACAACCAAATAGTACATTCATAATTAAATTGTGAGCAAAACTGTCTGCGTCTCTCTTTTCAAAAAGTTGCATTCCAACTTATGCCTCTCTTTATACATTTGGGGTCAAGATTATTTACCTTTCCTGAAACTTGATAGGTCTCTCTTGTGGCTTCATTTTTTGTGGCTCCAACTACCAAACATCACAAACAACAACCCAAGATGTCATTAACTGCAATAGCTATATGGTGAACAATTTCCTGCAAATGCATGAAACGCAGAATCTCTATTACAACACTAAACTATGCATGTAGTAAAAGCAATCAATATTGTTGATTGCAGACAAAATAAATCCATAAACCCCCTATGAACCACTATAGCACTGCCATCTTACTTTCGACTGTTCCAAAAAGCATCGATTTTTTTTTTGTTGTAGTTGATTGCGATCGAGAAAACTGTACAGCCAAATTTAAATGCACCCTAAACACCATTAAATGTTAAAATGACCGCAGTTCCATTAATGACCAGTATAGGGTCACAATTGTAAAGTTGAGGCACATTTAAAATCATCAATATCCAAGACCATAACAACTATGCACGATTGATTATATAATCATTCCTTTGATATTACAGTAAAAAGGCTTGGAAAAATTTACCTGCCCATCAAGGATGCTTCTGTATAGTAACAACATAAGCAATCATCTGTTCTAAGATGATGAAGTCTATCATGGAAGTGTGATTGGCCACAAAAACCTGTGAAGAAAATGAAGGGAAAGCTTGATTGGCTACAACATAACATAGGAATCAAATTGCAAACATAAGATGAAAATATAGTAAAATTGATGAAAGTTGACTCACAGCGAGGGAAGAGAAAATATATACTCCAGTTGTCAAATACCTAATGATTATACAGATGGAAAATTAACTAGAAAAACTTGATCAACACATCGGCATATACATAAGCTTAATAGTATCACCACCTCCAATGGGGACGATATTCAAAACATCAACACTCCGGCATTCATGATACCATGACAGTCGATCTTTAAGAATCTCGACAATCTATAACAAAATATCACAAAATAAAAACGTCAAGTAAAACATATTAATTACTAAATAGCAAGGAAGAGACAAATGACAATAAAAATAGCAGAAAATAACCTTAGTGGGTTCAAACATTAGGCTGATGTAGGTTTTGTAGTTGGTTTGACCACTCATTATTACCACAGAATCACATGTATTATCTGTGGTAGTTGCAGCAGAAGCCTGTTAAACAACATAGCATGTGAAAATTATAATGATAACTTAGAATAAAATTGTAAACATTTTTTTATGAATGTAATGAAGACATAAATTAACAATAAAAAGAAAATTTGAAAAATATTTAAACAGAAAGCAGTAGCGTCTTACACTCCAGAGGTAGTAACTAACTACAGATTTCAAAGCTTTCGGTTCAATTTCTGTATTCTCTATAATAAGGTCTTCCAATCTGTAATACTGAAGTACTTTGATGATATGTTAATAATAAACTAAAAGTATCAAAGGTGAACTTGGATTTTACAAATAAAGTAAAATTGTTTTGTTCCATTGGGAACAACAATCTGCCTCTATGTCTTTTATCAACAAAGTAGAGCAAATGAAGAGTTATATTTGAGTTTTTAAAAAAGCACATTCTCATTATATCTAACACACAAATAAAAAAGAATAAACAAAATACCTTGGAGATATTGGCCCTTTCGCCTACGTTCTTTAGCCGTCGATTTCTTCTGCAAGATCCAAGCGAGAAATCAATGATGAAAAACCAAAATCCCAACCACAAAATCATCATATCAACCACAACCACAAAAACCCTAACCACGTCATATCAACCACAACTACAAAAACCCTAACCATAAAAACATCATATCAACCACAAAAATCATAACCACAAAATCAAAACCCTTACTTTATGCAGAAAACCAAAAAAATGTGCATGTGCATTTCCTCCTCGCAACATTTCCTTCACTTTCTTATGCATTTCTTCATCCACCAAGAGAGGGAAGAAAGAAGAGAAAGACGAGGAAAGAGAGAGAAAGGAGAGAGAGAGAGTAACAGAGATAAATGACGATAGAGAAAGAGAAGATGCAAAGATTTTCAAATTAACGTATACATTGAATGAAGAGAAAAAGTGAACTTTTGCAAAACCAATAGTTTGTTTCCAACATTTTCGTTCCATAGTTACTGCATATTTGGTAAAGGAAAATATCATCACCTTCTCTCTCTTCCCCCTCAATTAATGTCTATATACTTGTCATATACTTGTTTATTCATATTAAGTTTCTCTTGGCATTAATAATATAACAATAGTAAGTTTAGGCATAGTTAGAGATGTAAATGGATATCCATGGGGACATATATTATGATATTCGTATCTGCCCCGTTAGATAAAAATGATATCCATATTCATACGGATATTCGTTAAGTATGATATCCATATCCATACGGATATTCGTTAAGTGGGTAATCTGCGGGTTTAAAGGTATTCACGGATATTTACAGATATCCATAGATAATAGTTTAAAAAATAAATAAAAATTATTAAAAAATAATAATAAAATTCTTTTAAAGACACAAAAAGTTATTATCATATAACATTCATACAATTCACTCTTAATTTAACAGCAGACGATCAAGGAGTGGGAAGGAGACATTAGTTTGATAGAGGAATGACGACACTAGTTGGTTAGAAAGTGAAATTGTTGAATTGAGGTATGAAATATTGAATAGTTTAGATATGAAATGGCTAATAGAATTTGAATGAAATGTGAAAGGTTTTCTTAAAAGAAAACTTAAAAAAAGTAAGAAATATAAGAAGACTAATTTTTTATAGATGGAAAAAATAAGGTATAATAAACTAATAATATTTAAAGGATTTTTATAATTTATTAACGGATATGGATATCCGCAGGTGCGAATATCATTAAACTCGTATCCATATCCATTAACAAACGGATATTTAAATATCCATTTATTTTATCCGTGGATATCCATTAAGTTATTCGCCCCATATCCGTGACGGATTTTATCCGCGGATATCCGCGGGTACGGATAATTTTGCTATCCTAGGCATAGTTCAAATAATAGGATCCTTTCAACTACAACTTAATTCAATAACTAGTTCCCTCTTATACAAAATTATTTTTCCCCAGTATAGATAGCCACTTGGGCTTTATACAAGGATAATTATCCTCCTCTTGGGCTTTATACGAGGAGACTTGGAAAGTCTCATCCCCAACCTCCTTTTGGGCTTCATACAAGGACCCACATGCTTCCTATAAGTATCCTCAGCCTCCTCTTTGGCTTCATACAAGGACCCTCAGGCTTCTTAAAAACATAAGTCAATACTTAGTCACCTCACAAATAGAATCAATTCCCAAAGGAATCAACCCAATCACAATTATTCATGTATTTCAACTGTCTACAATCCTCAGCATTGAGTCAGTCCCTTCTTAAAATTCCCCAGCCTCCGTCACACCCCAAATTTTATCCCTAACATTCATCTCACCATTTGCATTCCATTGCACATATCTTTCATGTTGGATTTGCAGGAGAAAGTGTCAGGAAGGATTCTTGGTTTTGTGACAAGTACTTGAGGATTAGAGTTTTATGCTGAAAGCGTAGGGTTTTGAAGTGGTCTCATAAGTGGTGGAGTAGGGATATCAAGTTTAAATAATGGACATGTTTAAAACCTAAGGTCACCTTTGGTTTTACTTGGTGTGATGTCTCAACGAGAATTATTGATACCTGGTGTCGCTCCCTGGATTTCCATCCTGGTACAAATGCGAAAGTGGCGTGAAGAAGGTAGAGTCGCCAGCCAGGCATTTTTATCCCAAAGGAACAAGAAAGGTAATTCTGCACAAACTGAATAAAAGAAAAGGAAGGAAAAAGGTCCTGCGAACCAAAGAACTAGGTTCGGGAGTCGGTTACGACCTGGGAAGGTATTAGCACCCCAGATCGTCCACCGTACCCGACGGGATCCACACTTGCAAATAAATTGTTTCAAAGGGGTAAGAAATGAAAGCTACCGCAAAACTGAGACTAAAAATGGATAAGAAAAGAAAAGAAAGGGGGAAAATGTAGGGAAAATAAAAAAGTGCTCGAATGGGCCATACCCCACTGCCTACGTACCTCTTCTGGACATGAGGATCAGAGTCGTCGTAGTTCCCCTAACTAGGGAGGAAAATGGCTTGTGTTTTGAAGCTTGAACTGCTTATGTCAATGCTCAGGTGTTGCAGGTTCGTCTAGAACAAGTGCGTTACTGTCTTGCAAAAAGACAAGTAGGAGCAAGTTCATACATTATGATTGAGGATGATGAGAAAAGAAGTCCCGAAGGAAAGACGTTTGTTATGTGTTTGAGTTTTTTAGAAGCTTGTATGAGTGTGGCACAAGAAAGTGAATTCAAGTCCTTTTCTAGGGAACGTGTACTTATTACTACATTCCTATATAGAATAAGGAATAAGCACACCAAGTAAGAAAAAGATCCTCAAACTTGTTTCCGGAGATTAGGGCCTAAGCTCACTAACTCATTGAATTTATTAAGTGTTTTTGTAATATTAAATGAAAAAGTGTTTTTTATGATTTTCTTTGTGAAAGTACCCTCATGATTAGACTTGTACATCATGATAGACAAGCTTGTACCACCACCAAGAGGGGATGAATACAAGTGCCCCATGGAATAAGTCCATACACATAAAACTATTTCAACCTTTATTAAGTTTTTTAGGTTTTTGTTTGAAGATGAGAAAGAGAAGGAACTAAAAGATCTTAAAGGTAAAAGAACTAGAGGGAGACTAACAAATCCTAATGTTATCATGCATATGAGTCCTAGGTTAGTGTGGTTTGAAGTCTATCTTAATGAAGAAGAAGGAAAGAAGAAAAGAATAGAAGAAGAAAGGATCAGAAGGAATCAACTTACTTCTTAAAAGAAGTTAAGTTGATTCTAAGAGGGATGAAAAGAAGTTGAACATCGATGGCATAAGTACATCACATACACAAATGGATAAATCATAAAAGAAATAGGAGAAAGAAGTTTGAGATGTAGAAGTCTCATCCACACCTCTTACTTACCATAGCCCCTGAAAGTGTTAGAAATATTCATAAATGACAAGAGAAGATCAAATAGGTTCAAACCATGTAAAAACAAGCATTTAATCACCACAAGCCAATAAAACTAGAACCTAATGATCATGTAAAAGTTCTAATGTTAGTCATACAAAGCCACACAAAAAGGAGTGAAAGAAATCCCACAAACAACTAGCAAAACAACATGGGAGAATTAAGATGAAAACATGTGATTAAAAGAATCAAACAAGTAAAAAAATCAATAAGTATCATCAAAGTCAGAACCTAAACATGTTGATTATGTGCCTAAGCAATATATACAATCATCAATCAAAGCACACTAGCACCTACTAAGTCAATTAGAGGAGACATGAAGAAGTTTGAAGTGGAGTGAAACATGCTTGTGAAAGTGTCACTTAGTGCACAAGGTAAGCATCAAACAAGAAAGGTGAGGCTCATATATAAAAACCAGTGATCATATAACATGTTATCAATCACCAAACAAGATCCTAAAAGATGGAACAAGTTCTTTTCTAATCAAGCAAACAATCATGGCTTAAAAGATCTTCAAATAAAGCAATTTAAAATCAATTCTCAAACAATTAGTAAGCATGCTTAAAAAATTAAACCATTAATCAACAAGGTACTTCAAACATGTACAAACATCATAGCAAAGTCACATGACCAGAATCAGAAGCAAAATCAATAAAATAATAGGTCCAAGTGGAGTTAGGGTTTCATTTTCTCATACAAGAAGCAATAAGCCAAAAGGCAACCAAACAAAGTCTAAAAATTATGATAAAAATCAACAAAGTACCTCAGCATGTTAGTGAAGCATATCAAAAAGAATCAGGCTCATAATTATCTTAGAACTCAAGTTAGATAATAAACAAGGTCAAGTGTTCATGAGAGAAAGCAAAATAAAAGAAATTACTTAGAAAATTAATTCAGGCTATTAAACATAAAAGGAAATGAAAAATAAAATTTGGGTAAATTCTATAAAACTCAAAATAACATTCCAGAATTATTTTGGGATTTTTAAATACCTATAACTATTTTTAATAATTGAAAATGAAACTCTAAAAAAGAAATAAAATAAAATTGGAATAAAGCATGGGAGGTGCAGTCAGCAAACAAATCACGCTCAAAACAACAAACTGGGCCTAAGGGGGAGTGTGGATAGAAACCAAAAGATCCAAGTCCAAAAGCACAGTCAACAAGTCAGTCAAAGTACGCAACATCATGGTCCAGATCAAACCTCAAAAAGTATTAAGATCATATGGCTATCATGCAAGTCAAGCTTCACAAAAGTAAAAGCATCCAACGCGTGTCAGTGAGTCAACCAGGAAAGCAGTACCATCCAATGATCATCAACAATCATCACAAAGTAATACAATCCAACGCGTGACAACCAAAGTCAGCAAGACCAGTCAAACAAATAAACGCACACGATCCAAAGTTCATACAAGTTAATATAGGCTGGCATGCAAAAGCAATTTAATGAAATAACACAAACATGCAAGGCACGTGAGATTTTTAATTCAGTGGCATCATGGCATGCGTTGGATCAAACACAAAAAAGGTCCATATTTCATCTTCTTCATCAACTCATCCTTTCCACCTGCAACATGTCTGGTGACGGAGCCCTAGCTCCGGTCAACAGAAAACACATAGCCAAGAACAAACATGCACAAAAATGAACCAAAATCTCCAGATCAAATTTATTCAACATCAGGAATCATAATCCAACATCAAAAACATTAAACATTAAACATATATCATGAATCTAAGAGATCAATTTTAGATCTAAAAATCTGAAACCTCACCAAACAGCCATAATACACGTTCATTCTTTAAATTAAACACAACAACATGTTCAGTGAAGCACACAGATCAATATGCACATATTTAAATTAAGATCTAAGAGGATAAATTCAAAAGCTAACCTGAACTTTAAGCTGGTCAAAATTCTCAAGATAACCTACAGAAATGTGCATATCCACTCCTTTTGAGCTCTATTTGCAAAATAAATGCAAATAGAGACTTGAAATGGACTAGATCTGAAGATTTGAAGCTTCAAATTTGAAACCTCTGAATCCTTGCACTATAGCTTGAAATGATGACTGATTCTTGTTCCTTACACTTCATTGAGGATGATTATACAAAGAGATGGATCAATGTATGGAGGAGTTGTGAGATTCTAAGAGAATTGCAAATGGAGCAAAAACTTTGAAACTAAGAAATGAGAGTGCATGAGGCTGATTCAAAGGGATTGTAAGCTTATATACCATGTGTACATGCACCTGTGTAGGGTTTTAGAAGCAATGACTGCATGAATTGTCTGATGTGGAGTGAAATGCAAATTTGCATAATTATGGTCATGTAGTAAATCCCTCGTGCATTCTCCTCATCAAGTGCATGATCATATTCCTTTTGAGTCACTTAACACCCTTGGATCAATCGTAGGGCTTAAAATTGTTTGATTCATGAGTTGTGGATGATCTTGCAAAATTGCACATTGTGAAATAACTTGTGTACATGGCACGATTTGATGTGATTCCTTGGGAAAAAATGAGTGTTATGAAGTATACATTGATGTAGTAATCTGAAGCATTAGAGGTCATGTGAAACTAATTTGGATCAATTTGCAAATGGTACCAACTTTGCCATTTTGAAAAACCCTAAAAATCCACCAACTTCTTTGATCACAACTTTCAATCCAAAAATGTTATGGAGGAGTTCTAGGACTTTTTAGAAATGGGATAAAAAAAACCTACAACTTTCATATTTAAATAAAATTCATTTTAAGCCATCTTGATCAGGAAAAAATTAGTTGAAGTTATGGCAAAAATTGCTAAAAATAGAAAGTTTTATTATAGGTCACTTTTTAAATTTAGTAACTTCCTTCCAAACTCTTGATTCTTGACTTTTAAGATCATCCAAGCTATTCTTTGCCCTCTTGAAGGTTCATAAGCTTGAAAATCATGATTGGAACCCTTGAAATCCCATGGTTGACTTTTCTTCTACACAATTGACCTCTTTCTTCATTTACAAGTAACTGAACCAATGCCTGACTTCCCTGATGATTTTTTGCATCAAACTTCACCCTAGGCCTTGAATACCATATGAAAGCCTTTGACCACAAGAATTGGTCAAATCTAAGAGGATATCATGATCTGAGGCAAAACTCTGATTAGGGTTTCTTTGCATAGGAGGATGGTGCACTTCTGAACTTCTGATGAATCACACCCCTCCTTGGGCTTTGAGGATGAGTTTAAGCTTGTATAAGATATGAGGATCCTTTGTAAGATTTTTGCAAGACCACTTGGATCTTATCTTGTCTTTGAAGAATCATAACTTGCTAGATGACTGACCATATTCCTTATGCTTCTAATTAGGGGTGTCATGCCTCATTTTTCTATGAAAAATGCTAGGATATGTATGCTTTATGCTTTATGCTATATGATATGAAATGAGTGAGAAAATTTGGGGGTGTTACGGCTGGTTTGGATGATTTCTTGTGAAACAAGTCTTGGTTGTTACTGGGAAAAGAAGGAAATGATGAATCCCGAAGTTTGGTTTTCAACTGAAGATTGACTGTATCTGTTTTGTCGATTCTCAAATGTCAAATTCCATTTCAAGTCTTCATTTCAATTTCTAATTTATTTCCAAATTTTCTAGTCCCATTTCAAATCCAAATTGTAAATCTATTTCTAAAGTCCAATTACAAGTTCCATATTCCATTTGCTATTCAAGTTTCAATTTACATTCATATTCTCAAATTCTTTCCAATTTCCATTTCTAATCCCGAGCTGGTTTTTAGTTCTAAGTATTTTTTTAAATCCATATTTCAAATTCATTTTAATTCATTTTCCAACTTCATTTCCTATCTTAATTCCAATTTCTTTTCCATGTTTTAATTTCAAATTCTCCAAGTTTAAATCCAAGTTCAAGTTTCAAACTCATTATCTCATTCAAAAAATTCAAATTTTGCTAGTTCTATATCCTTTCCAAATTCAATGTCCAATTTCCACGTTTTAATTCAAGTTCTAAGATCCATAACCGCATTTCAAATTCTATTCCTAAATATTTCAATTTCAATATTATAATTTTCAATTTCATTTAGTGTCCAAGTTCTCAAATTTTCCTTTAAGGTTCAAGTCACAAGTCAATTCCCTTACATATTTCATTTCAGTTTCAAGTTTCAAATTTCATTCCAAGTTCTACATCCAATAATTCCCAAACTCTTTTCTAATTTTATTACCACTTTCAATTTTAAGTCCAAATTAACTTTGCATTCATGTTATTTTCCAAGCATTCATATTCATATGCATGTTAATACATACAATTTTACAATCTCATTCACATAAATCCATACTCATAATACACATACCATTCAGGGGCATTTAGGTTACTTACATAATTAGGATTTCATTTTAAACTTAAGTACACAAAACTTCCAAAAAAAATATTATTGTTACATCTTTTTAATTTCCAAGTAACTCCATGGTTTCTTCATATCCAAGCATTCATGAAATCTTCTTTCTCCATGGCCATTTCCCATCATTCCAAGTCTATCCATTTTTACATGAAATCGAAAAAATGCAAGTTAGCATTCATATTCATTCATACATAAACACATTCCTTCAAATATCCAAAATCCAGTTTCACCAACACATACATAAACATCACTCATTCAAACATGAATCATCAATTTCATTTTCATATATCACAACATTCAAATTCACATCATAACCAATTCATTCAAACCTAGTTAAGTTTAACATATTCAATTTCATCAAGTCATTAATTCATCATTCATACATATTGCATATCATATTTCCAAACAAGCACATAGCATATTCAAATTCATATCATTAACATATTATGTCATAATTATTTTTCAAAAGCACAAATTTTCAAGCCAACACAACAAAGAGAAAAATCAGCAGGGGACCACAAGTTTTCATTAGCATACAACATTTTCAAGGAACATACACAGGTTTGCAATTTGTACTTCCACTACTCTCCCACCACAACCAAAGCTCATAATCTATCCCCTATTTTCAAACCCTTCAGCCACAAGTTATCACAACACAGATTCAAACTCACACAGAAAAAACCCTAATCCCATCCCTATTTAAAGAGGCATTGTTTTCATTCAAAGAAAGAAGAAAAAACCAGAAGCCACAAGAACAAGAGCCAAAAAACCATAGAAAAAAACCGCATATCTTAGAAAAACCAAAAAACAGCAACCACAGTGATACACGAAAACCCTACACAAAAATTATTCAAGACAACCATCACCATAACCGAGCCATAAAAATATCATCAGAGAACCTAAGACACAAGAGAAGACCTAGCCGCAGTACTTTAAGAAAAAACCCTAACCTACGGGAACAATGGCTATACACCAAGAACAACAAAAATTCCTAAACTCTACTGAATACCACAACAATCAAACGGCAACATCGTAGTAACATCTTCAGAAAGAAAAGAAAAGAAGGAAGGAGTAGAAGAGAGGGTAGAAAGAACGAGAACAAATAAATGTGAGTACCTGAGAACGTTCGCTGAGATCACAATCGAAAAAGCTCCCCCTTCACTTTGTTCCTTTCGCCTCTTTTTAGTGCATTTTTAAATCTCCTTGTTGTTTGAAACCTTTTCCCCTTGTTAATTGCTTGTTTGGTTGGCTTTTTGTTAGGGTAGGGTTTCATTTGTTTGAGTCTGATCCAGATGTTTGGTTAGATTTTAGCTATTTTTTATTTCAGATTCGTGTAGTTGAGGAAAAATTGAGGAGGGTATGTGTAGGAAGCTTTCGTTTTGGTGAGGTTTCGTCGAGAAAGAGGTAGGCAGCCACCGCGTACCGCCTATTTCTTCGATCGTTTTCTTTTGATATCCGAAGAGGTGAGATGAACGATGAATTTTGAGAGAGAGAGAGAGAGAGAGAAAGAGATGCATAATGAGAGTGAGAAGATAACAAAGAGAGATAACTGATTTGATTTGAAACACTAATCCCTTTTACAAACGTTTTTTATCGTTAATGATGAAGTTTGAGTTGGTTTTTGGGACGGTGACAAGTGTCTCCTTGTGGACACTTGTCACCAGGTTTTTTTTCTCCTTGACCTATTCCCAGTTGGATCCCACAAGAATCACTTTAATTAGCCTCACAATACACCCTTTTGACAAACCTAGGATCATAGTCAAATTTGACCCCTTGTTTGATCCTACGCATTTGATTTGTTTTAAAGTCAACAAGGTTGACTGAGTTCCAGTGAATACACCATGTGCCTGGGCTTCCTTGCTGGGCCAGTTGTTTCTTTTTCTTTTCCATCTACACCTCCAATTTTACTCTTTATCAGCCCAGTTTTTGTTAAAATACAATTCTTATTTATTTCTTGTTATTTTTTTTCATTTTTTTTATAATTTAATTAATTTCTTATTTTCTTAAAAAATATAAAAAATATTTTGTTTTGGTTTTTGACTATTTTTTATATTATTTTCCATTTGTTATTTCATTTAATATATTTATAAAAAAAACCAGAAAAAAAACATTTTCTTTTATATTAATTAAACCTTTTATTTAGGAATTAATTTTATGTTCAAAAACCCAAAAATATTTCTTCTTGATCTTTATATTTAGTTTTGTTAATCCTTGAATTAATTTAATTTAATTTTAGCTAGTCCAATTAGGTTAATGTTTATTTTATTTTTATTTTCTAACTTGATATTTTCTCTAAATCTAAAAAATTAAAAAGTTTGTGTCTTGTCCTTCTTCTTTCAAGTAACTTTTAGAATGTCTAGTTTAGGGTTCTCTTCTTTAGGGGTGTCCCATTAGTGTGAGAGTTTAGATTTATTTCTTTTTGTGTGAGTATATGCATGATTTACTCTTTTATTATCTTGGTTGTATGCACGCTAAGAATTACATTGATTTTATTTCACATTATGACCATATATTGTTAAGATAAAACTTGAAGCGTGCACCATATTGACTTTAATTTTCAAGATAATAAATCCTTAGTCCAACTCCAAGTTGAATTCTATACACACTTCATCCATGCATACACGTAAGTCGATCGTTCTATGATCACCATCAGTACTACCTATCGCTCTCGAGATTTCCATCCTGGTACATATGCGAAAGTGGCGCGGAAAAATAAGAGTCGCCAGCCAGACATTTTTATCCCGAAGGAAGGGTAATGTTGCACAAACCCGGAAGTATGAGAAAATAGGGTCTCGTGAACTAAAGAGAATGGGTAAGGGAGTCAGTTAAGAATTGGGAAGGTATTAGCACCCCATATCATCCATCGTACCCGACGGGTTCCACGCTTGCTAGGACTATTTCAAAGGGTGATGGTATCCGCTACTGCTGCAATTGCTACTAAAAAGGATTGAAAATTAATATGGAAGAATGAGAGCAAAAGACAAGGAAATGAAATAGCACGAAGAACGAGGAAAGAGTTTGAAGGATTGTTTGCCAAGCGTCGTCGCTTGTGCCTATGTATTCCCTTTACGCAATAGGAAAGTCAGAACACCGTAGTTCGACTCAATAAGACTAACACAACTTTCTTGTGTGTTTTGGGATTGAACTGCTTATGTCTATGCTCAGGTGTTGCATGCTCGTCTGGAACAAGTGCGTTTACCGTCTTGCAAAAGACAAGTAGGAGCAAGTTCTTTAGTTTGGAGTGAAGGAGATGAGAATAGAATTCTCGAAGGAAAGACGCTTATTGTTTTTTAAAGTTTTTTAGATATTTTTATTTGAGAGTTTGGCACAGGAAAGTGTATTCAAGTCCCTTTCAATGGAGTATGTACTTATTACATCACTTCAAGATGGAATGAGGAAGAAGCACACCCAAGCAAGGATAAGATACTCAAAACTTGGTTCCAAAGATTATGGCTCAAGTACACTAACCCATTGTACTTATTAAGTATTTTTGTATTTTGAAATGAAGAAGTGCTTTTTAGGCTTTTCTTTATGAAGATGACTTCAAGTTTAGACTTGTACATCATGCTATAAAAGTCCACATTACCCCAATATGGGATAGATGCAAATGCCTCATGGAATAAGTCCATAACACAAGAAGTCACTTCAACCTTTATTAATATTTTCTTAGCTTTTGTTTGAGAGAGTGAGAAGACTCAAGAGAGACTTAAAAGGTAAAGGTTTAAAGGATACTAAACAATCCTAATTAAATTGTCATGCTTGAATATCCTAAGTTAGTGAGGTTTGAGAACTCTATCCTAAAGAAGAATGAAGAAGAGAAGAAGAAAATAAGAGGAAAAGAAAAGAAGAGGAGAAAAGGATTTGAAGACAACTTACTTCCAAGATGGAAGTTAAGTTGCTTCTAAAAGGGGAAGGAAGAAATTATACAAAGACAAAGCATATTAAATGCTTTCACAAACACAAGTTTGAATATTAAAAGAGAAAGTAGAGGTTGGAATGTGGAAGCACATACACACTCCTTTAACTTACCAAAGCCCCTGAAATGGTTAGCAAATGAAGCACAAACTTTCATAAGAAAAAAATATAAACCAATCAAACAAAGGGAACAAAAGAAATGGATCAAAAGGTACCAAGACCTTACAAGTAAGAACTCACACATAACTAAACTTTAAAATCTCCAAGAACTCAATTAGAATTAAAAAAAATGCAAAGAAGCACAAAAGAGATGAAAAAGTTCAAAGAAGTAGCAAAAGAAGAAGTAAGAAAGCAAATGGGCACACACATGGATGAAGACACATGAGAAACTTTAAAGTCAGAATTCAAACATCATATTAGAATTCCTAATATTATCCTAAATGAACATACCAAAGTGAATGAGTTAGTTCATGGTAGAATGATAGACGAGGAGAGAAAGACAAACACATATTCAAGTAAGAAGAAACAAGTAAGGTAAAGATAAAAGTCAAAGAGACATGGATGACATGGGATGATCAAAGCCGGTAGAAAATGCACAAAATGACATGTTAAAGATGCACAAACGATCATGGCAAAAGCACATATCAAACAAGTTCAAACAACTTAGCAAAGATGCATAAGATTGTCACATTAGGCAAAGTATGATTCATACATGAAATGGGAGGTAATAGATGAAAAATGTCATACAAGTATGGATGCTTGGGTATGAATTCAGTAGAATATCAAGGATGCAATGCAAGTGGGATGATGATATCGACATGTTAGAGGCAACCAAGTAAGAATGAGAAGCATATTATGAATACATGGGAAGAATTAGGTTAAAAATTCACATAAGATGCATCACACAAACCAAAGGATCAACTCAAACCAAATGGACTCAACAATGATCATACAAGACTTTTAAGAGTCTAACCTTAACAAGCAAACTCATACAATAGATCTCAAATGGTGGCATAAATGCCTTCAAGAAATCAGGGTTAAGGGATGACAAATAGTGATCATGCAAAGCTCCTTCAAATACAAGAAATCAAACATATATCAAATGTCATTCAAAATTGTATAACCATAACTCAAATGATCTAATCCAGAGATCAATCACATGCTAAAAGATCAAGCAAAAATTCAAAGTTTAAATAATTCATATAATTAGGCAAAGGTCAAGTAGGAAACATGGATCAACATGCAAAACACAAGGACTAAAATGCAATTAAAAAGAGTTTTAAAAATGAAATAAAAATGTATTTATGAACTTTAGGATGATAATGAATGAATGCAAAAAGTGTGGTTTAAAAATGTTTGGTATGCTAAGAGAAATAAATACAAGAAATAAAATATGCACAAAATTATTTTAATGTTTGAAAATGCTTCAGGATTTTTTGTAGGATTTTTAGATGATTTTAGAAAATGAAATGCAAAAACTATGTAAAATAAAATGAAAAATGAAAGAAATAAGCCAGGGGGTGAAGCAATAATAAAATCCACGTTCATAACAAGATCTGGGCTCAAACAGGGGGTGGAGAAAGCAACCTAGGTCCAGGTCCAGTCAAAAGCATAGTCAAAACAATATGGTAGTCAACAGTCAATAATGTTGACCTAATCAGGTCTAATGGACGAATCTAACGCATATCATGAGGTCAAAGCAATCACAAGTAAGCATGATGAGAGGTTATGATCAGCGCGCACACAACAATTAACATGATCAGGCACACACGTGCATTAATTATGAAAACATAATTCACGTGAGGTGCACGCATATTTTAATGCGCTGGCAAGCCACAAACCCTTGGATCAAACCATCGTACGGTGGAAACATAATCTTTTTCCTTCAACCCTCGGATGACCTGAAAAATACACAGACGCTAGAGCCCTAGCTCTGGTCGTCTTCTCCGACAAGGACTCACCAAATTTTTTCCAGAAACTAAAACAAACACCATAAGTCGAATCTAAAACACTTTATAAGTTCAAATATCACACTCAAATCATCAAACAATGCACCAATTTCTCAAATCGAAGCCAAACATTTTCAGATCTAAAAATTCAGATCCACATTATACTCATGAAATACGTCCAAAATCAGTTCTAAACACATCATTATGATCCTTAGAACTCATATATTCTAATGCACATCATAGAAACAAGATCCAAAAGGTTGAAAATTGCACTAACCTGAGATTTTGTAGAACTGAAATTACTCATAGAAATCCATCTGGATGATGTAGATCAAGTCCTTGAATCTTGTAATTGCAAAATAAATGCAATTAGATCTTGAATCTGATCTAGATCTTGAGTTTTGAAGAAGATGATTCCAAATTCGAATCTGATGGATATCTTGCTACGAGCTTTAACTAATGACTGCTTCTTGTTCTATGGATCTTCAGGATCAAGAATGTGAAAGAAAATTGCAAAAACTCTCTATGTGGAAGGAGAATCGAATAAATGAAGTTTTTGGCAAATTTTATGCAATCTGAATAATGGTTGAACTTCCAGGATTAACCAAAGGTATTTGGAGCTCTTATATGATAAGTTTTGGGCCTAACAATGGTTAGAGACCCAATGGATCCTTGGTTAATCAGATTTGAAGGAAAATGCAAATTTGCATGTTATGGTGAAACTCATGATTCACACGTATATGAAGCTCCTTGTACACATGCATTGCATTCATTTTGCCTCCTGATCATTGCTTAATTAATTTGGTGACTTGTAATAGCTTGGTTATCAAGTTTTGAATCCTTTTGCATTTTTGCACATTATGGAGAAAGTGAGAAATTCTTCATGAAATGACATGATTCCAAAGCCAAATCCACACTAAATGAAGTTTACTTGAAGTATATAAGCTGAATTTGTCAAGTGAAATCAATGCAAGTCACTTTTGAAGCCTTTTTGCAAAAGTGGAAACTTTGGTTCACATGAAAAACCCTAAAAAAATACCTTGTGGTCTTTTGATCATAACTTGAGATAAACACATGATATGGAAGTGATCTAGAACTTTTTAGAAAGGGGTGAAAATGATCTTCAACTTTAATGCTTGGAAAAATTTCATTTGAAGCATTTTTTATGATGAAAAGTCAAGTTGAATGTGACTTAAAAAGCTTCAAAAAAATGGAAATTTCAAATTACAAATCATTTCCATTTTTAGTAACTTTTGCCATGAACCTTGATTCTTGATTCTTGATGTAAATCTTGCAATTTTAAGACCATATGAAGGTATGGGACCTTTAAAATCATGATTCAACCCTCAAAAAGTCACAATTGACGTTTCTTCTTTCATAGTTGACTTTTGCTTAAACCACAAGTAATTGTCTGTCTGAAAACCTTCCTCAAGGAACCAATGCACTAAAATTAATCCATGAACCCTTGAGAACATATATAAGTCCATGACCATAAGTTAGAACCAAAAACCTTCAAGAAAACCCCTTGTAACCAAAACCCTAGTTTGGGTTCCTTGTGTAGGAGATAAAGCTCTGAGCTAGCTTTCTGATGAATTTCCCCCTTCTAGGGACTTGAAACATCATTTGAGCTTATGTGAGATATATGAGACCTTTGAGCCTTTTTTAGAGACACTTGACCCTTGTCTTTGGCTTTGGATGATCATCAACTTGCAAGTCACTAACCACATGCCTTATGCCTCAAGTTATGGATATTATACTTCATCTTTCTATGTTAAGGATGCAATGTAATATATGCAAATGATATGCTAAATGCTATGAGAATGAGAGGGAAAATTAGGGGGTGTTACAATTGCCTCTTTTCAATCATCTGTTAATATGAAAAGGATGAGAGCATCGACTTCGAGATAAACTGTGATCGAATACCCAAATAAACCAGAAAATTTGCACTTTGATGGAGAAGAATACAAAGGATGTAAATCCAACCAACGAAAACTCTTCCTGGAGAACTCTGATGCAGAGAAAAGTAACCAATGATAACAACAAATAATTGTCTTTTGAACAATGCCAGGAGACTACTGGCTTGCCATGGCGACAGTGAACTTGGAACAATATCTTTTGTACGACGCCAGATAACTACTGGCTTGCCACATCAGCGGTGGACTTGATGCACTTAAGTCTATGGGATAGGCAGACACTGGTCAGGATAAACGAACCTTCTTCACATATCCTACGCGGATGTGCGGTATCAAGATAAACGAACCTTCTTCACATGTGCTACGTGGATATGCGGTATCAGGATAAACGAACCCTCTTCACATGTCCTACGCGGATATGTGGTAAGAATGCATATGTTCTACTATTCTGAACTGCACTTTTTTGAAGCTTAATCTCACCATTAGGACTTCTAACCTCTTCAATATAAACGAGTATTAGATGATCATCAAAGAAACATAAACAAGTGCCTTAGTCAACGATATAAACGAATATCAGACGACGATCAAAGAGACACAAACGAATGCTCTAGGCAACAATACAAACGAGTATCGACCATTGATATAAACGAGTATCATACAATGATACAAACGAGCATCAAAATATATGGAATCAACCCACAAACAAGTGATTGAAAAAAATGATACAAACGAGCATCATAAGGGTGAAGAATCAACCACAAACAAGCGACTGAAAAATGATACAAACGAGTATCACAAAGGTAGAACCAAACACAATCGAGTGTGTGAAACAGATGATTAACACAGACGAGTGTTAAAAATGATACAGATGAGTATCCACAGGTTTTAGAATTAGACACAGATGAGTGTTTGAACCACATGAATAACACAGACGAGTGCTAAAGAGATACAAACGAGTGTTATACAGACGAGTATAAAAAATTAGGAAATTAATCACAGACGAGTGAATGAACAATGATACAAACAAGTATCAGCAGGTAAAGAACCAATCACAAATGAGTAGTTAAACAACGATACAAACAAGTATCCACAAGTTTTAGGACTAGATACAAATGAGTGTCTGAACCACAAGGTCAACACAGACGAGTGCTGAAGAATGACATAAACGAGTATCAAAGATTATGTCAAGCACAAACGAGTAACTAAACAATGATACAGACGAGTATCAAAGTGTACCAATCCAACACAAAGGGGTGAATGAACAAAGGGTCAACACAAATGAGTGCTGCAAGACTAGATAACGATTGCTTAACAAAAGCTCTGTCTGAAGATGATCTGACCTGTAGGTGAATTAATAACCTTAAACCCCACTGGAGATGAAGTCACGTTGTCAAGACGAGAGTTGTAAGGAATCTCTTACTAGGGATAAGAGATAGAAAACACCTCTTGGCAAGGATATCCTTTGCTTGGGGAATACCACCCTTTAATACCTTGCCATGAAAAGCACTTGATATTGATTAAAAAAATCTTGTATCCATCATGATTGTAGAAACAAATTTCCATAATTCTTTGTGTTGACAAAAGATCTTTTCATTCAAGCCCCTGGGCTAATTGACTGCATACTGATCAGAAGTAATTTTCTCAAGAGGATTTTACAGAAAACCTGGCATCCAAAATGCCCCAGTGTCTTCAAACTCTTGGAGAGATTCGTCGGATCTCGAATAACTACCCCAGACTGCATTGTCTATGAAATTATTCCCTTCGAGAGAATTCATGAAGCACCTCCTGTCATTGTGTGATATTCTTCCCCAGTATTCTGAACCCTGGATAGTTTGATTAATCGTCTGGATGAAGTGACTTCTCGTGCTCTTAGGATGGTCTGCCCCCAGAACGAGTTTTGAGGTGATCTTGCCCCTGACTGACTGATCTTTGAGGGAATACCCCGACTAACCGTTCTCCGAGAGATTTGAATCTCGAAGTGATTGTCCCAATTTGGCTGAAATTTGAAGAGATTGATCGACGTAACTTTCCCAGATTGGCTACCCCTTAACACAACTGGTTGGGAAAGTCCATACTTAATGGAGTTTTTTTTGGAAAAGCACAACTTCGTATGCTCATCCTTCTTAACTTGGAAAGATTAAGCATCTGAACTGAGATTCCATATGTAAGCTTCTTTTAAGGTCAAACAAAAGTATGCAGGCATACAATATTTTATTATGGGAATGAAAATTCTAATGCAACACACTTGTTAATCTTGAAGTTTTACTAAAAAGATATCGCAAACCCTTGTGAGCGAATCACTGGTTAAGATACAACATTATTTTTTTGAATAAAAGAAAACACGCACATGCACTACCAAAAATAATCTTTTAGCACAACTCATAGGAGTCAGGAATGCTATCTCATTGAAGTATGCCCTCGAAATAACCTTGTTTCAATTAGGACTTTTTAGGGTTGTATTGTGGCCTGGTACACGGTTTTAGAAAAAAAAAAGTGTTATGACTCAAAATTTATTTGTGCCTACCCCTCTTCGTAATGTCCTTCATTCCTATTTTCATCTAATTTTCACAAGCGCTCACCTTTCATAAGGGTTTCGTGTTGGTTGAGAAAACATTGTTGCTAACAGTTTAAGCACCAATAAAATTTCCATTTGGAGTCAATCACCCCTTCTTTGTCTTCGTGTCTGTTCCACACGACTTTGCTCTTGCTTAAGGATCTTTCTTGTGTAATCCTTTTCGCATTTGCTTTTGCATTCTTTTCCTGTTTATCCCTAACTTTTGCCTGGACCGATTCTTTTGGATCTTTTTCAATTATAGTCTAGCGGGATGCCCTAACTTTTTCCTAAGTTGCTCGTTTTTGAGTTCGGCTTAGCGGGCTTTTTCATTTTTTTTCCGATTCTTTTTTTTTTAACAAATCGTGTGACACTGTTTGTCTTGATTGCTTTGCGAGGGTTGTGACTGCCTCGTTCTTTGGTCGATGAAAGATAACCATTGCGACTTCCAGTCTTTGGACCTCTTGATTGGGATAACCATTGTAATTTTTTGTCTTTGGACATCCTGATTTGGTACGCTAAAATGTAATGGATCCTCAGATACACTCCTTTATGAAAGTCTGCACGCTCGGTCCAACTAGCTGAAACATACTTTGCCCCTAGGTTAAATGCAATGGTTTTCTCATGCGAAAATAAATTCCTACTTCAAGGCTCAAAGGGGTTAGTGAGGGTCTATCTCCCTTATATCTCTAGGTATTGGGATTTGAAATAATGCATGTACATCGTCAATAGGGTCTTATTCAAGAGCATACAATTACAGATTTTTGCGTTTTCATTTCGTCATTCTCCCTCAAGAGTTTGAGCACGACAATTGGCATTGCAATGCACATACACAAAATTATGAGTGAATACAAATGGATTATTTCAATAAAAACATGTGCTCTTTATTATGATTAATCATTCAAAAACAAACAAGTTCATGCATTCTTACAAATGCCTAGAAAACAAAAGAAACTACAAACGAAAATGCAGTAAAGAAGCTAAATCATTGCTAACATTGAGGAGACTAGACTCTGTCTGGACTTATTGCTTTTGAGGATGACCTTGCAAACTAGGTGATTAATCTGAAGACTTCAGCTTAAAGTCAGACCATCTGGTGTAATGACCTTTGCATCAATCAAACTTTGCACTTTATGTTCGAACTCTCTACAATTGTCAATCATATGTCCAAACGTTCCTGAGTGGAACTCGTACCTAGCAGTCATATCATAGTCTGGAGGAAACGGATATGGCACTGGAATAACATGGCTCAACTTTATCAAAGAGCTTTGAAAAAGGCGATCAAGTAGTTGGCTTCGAGAAACAAAAACTTGAGTAAGCACTCTTTCAGATATCTCGGGCCCTTGTCTCTGTTGTTGACGATTCTATTGACAATGTTGATTAGGGTGCCCAAACTGCCCTTGTACCTTTCTCACTATATTTGGCACAAATTTTTTATGTGATTCCTTGGAAACCTCAAACTGAGGAGTGTACCCATGACCTGGTGCAAACCCTGGAGAAGTAAAAGTAATACCCACTTCTTTGGCGGCCACTAAAGCAAGATTACCAACTATCTTCATGTCAACTGGTCCAAACTCGATTACTCTGGAGTCAATTAAGTCTTGCATTTTATGATAGAAGGATATACACCCTTCAATATCATGACCATGTACCCCTGAGTGAAAATCACAATGAGCATTGTCATTTCATCCCTTTGGAAGCGTGGAAGATGGTGGCGATAACTTGCGAGTCTCAATCAATCTCATATGAAGCAAGTGCTGAAGTAGATCGACAGGATACATTGATAAAGGTTAAAAAACCCTTTCTCACTTCTAATAGTGAGTTGGTACAACCAGGGAAATCTCAGTTATAATCTGTTGATGTGGTAATTTCAGAACCCAAGGCTTACGACCTGAAGAAAATACCTGAACAATGAGAGGAACATCCTTCTCTTTTGCAGCAGGTGGAGGAACATCACTTTGCTTGGCCTCATGGACGAGTGCAAACCTGATTGCTCCTAAATCGATGAATTCTTGAACCTTATGCTTGAGCATCTTACAATTTTCCACATTATGAACAAATGCTCCTAAATGAAATTCGCACCTAACATTGACATTAGAAACAATAGGGTACTTGGTGTGCTAAGGTCCCACATCCATCAACTTAATCAACTTCAATTCCAACAAAAGTTGAAGCAACTGCGCATACGGCATCGGGATTGGATCAAACTTTTTCTCATACTTCCCTGCTTTGAATTCCTTAGGAGATACTGGTTTGTGAGAAACTCTGATAGTGGAGGATATTCGGAAAGAAAACCATGATCCAACACAGGTCCCATATAAAGGGGAAGAGTTAGCATTTCAGTTGCAGTAGCAAACAACTGATTTTTTTCCTTCTTCAATACAACTTCCAACATTTCTGTAATCTAGCCCATCTGAGCCTTCATCTCGTTGGCCTCTTCCCTCAACAGTTTCTGATCTTCGGACAACGCTCGAATGTCCACCATAAAATTCCCTAGTTGGGCCTTCATCTCATTCACTTCCACTTGGAGTTGTTCCATGATATATGATATGTTCCCTCTGATTAGATATAGTGTCTGAAAAGGGAAGAAAAGTCAAAAATATGGAACCTGTACCTGCAAAACAAGAAGAAGAGTGTTATGCATGCCTTGCAAATGTTGTATGTTTTCTTCTTAAGGTCGTTTATGTCCCAATTCCGGTATTCAATAGTAATTAGAGAAATCCATATGGCTTTTGGAACCCGACTTTTTGAGAAGAAGCATTCACGCAAGGCTCAGATATGGTTGGTTTGGATGAACAAGTGTCGGCGCGTAGACAAAAATCAGAAGATAAACAAGAAATAAATAACATAAAATGAGCTCACAAAGCAACAAAGGATCTCCCGAAGGGTTACAAGTTCTTACATCAACAAAGAAAATAAACAGAAAGATAAAGCAAAGATTCCCACAAGCCAACGGGTAATCCAAGTACAACAAAAGACACTAAACTCTACAAAACTCCACATCTATCAGCCTCCTTCTGAACTGTTTGACAGTCTCAAACAATTAGGCGACATCTGGATGCTCTGGGTCTTCAATTAGCCTCTGAATAAGCAAGTCTCTCTTTTCAAAGGAATCATGCAACTCACTGATTTGTTACAAGAACACTTATTCAATATCCCTACTGGAACCTGGCTCCGATCTAGCCTTCTTGGTTTTAGCATGAATCTTGAGTTCTTCAATTTATTTATGAGCATCCTCCATTGACTTTTGACTTTGCTCTAGCCTGTGGAAATAGTCCTTTCGTTGCTCGTGATATTTTTGAAGTTCTTCAACTTGAATTTCTACATGTACTTGTAAATCTTCAATCTTCAACTAATATCCCTTCTCTATTTCCGTCTACTTTCTCTGATTTTCCTCTCACAGCTCTTTCCAGAGAGTTATGGCCTCGTTTGCCTCATCCATAGACTTCTTGATCCTTCTACGCTCACCAGCCTTGCTAATCTCAACCAAGCCTTTCTTCTTGAAGTAAAGCTCCTAGTCATTAAACTCTTTCTTCTTGTCTTCCATAGCCTTTTGAGCAAGGTGGAATTTTTTCTCCAATGCTTTGTTAGTATGCCCCAAATGCTGATACAAACTGTTGATCTTAGAGTTTTCAATTCTGACCTTCTGAAGTTCAACTTCTAGCTTCTGGTATTCTTCAATAGGCATTGTGGTTTTAGGTTCAACCATCTTCAGATACAAGGGAGATTCCACTGAAAATGGGAAAGGCATAACTTCGATGCGATGTCTCATCCAATCTGCATAGGGTGCATAATTCTTTGGATCTATTCTTCCAAACTCTTTCTTCCCTTTCTTAACCTTCACATCCCAAGCCTGAGAAACCTAGATTAACAAGTCTTCATTTCCATTGGCCGGAAAATATAAGGATTCTACCATATCTTCTGCTCTGGGAGGAGCCTTCAAAGGATACCCGAACTATTTGATAGCCAATACTGGATTATGGTTAATTCCCCCTTTTCTCCCAAGCAAAGGCACTTTAGGGAAATTACCACCACTAGTAATCAACTCTTTCCCAACCAAATAGTTGTTATAGCACCAAGTAATGTCATCCGAGGTCAAGCCCATGAACCACTTGGACAACTTAACATTATCTTTAAGCTTTACGAAAGGGCCTGACTTTGGAAGGTGTCTAGAAAACCAAGTGTAAAATAAGGGTGCACAACAGTGTACAAGTCCTCCCCTCTTTCTCTCATTCTTGTAATGAACAAAATAACATAAATCTCTCACCAAGGTTGGAACATGGTTTTTTTAATGAAGATGGCTATCGCATTCATACTTACAAATTCCTTCTCATTTTGAAACAAACTAATCTTGTACACAATCAGAGCTAAAACTGCATTAAAATCTACCCACCTTTGCTCTCTAGCATACCTTCTAGCTTCAGCAATCAAGAAGGCCAAGTGGGATCCTTTACTCTCTCTCTCTCTCTCTCTCACTTGTTTTTTTATGTTGTCTATGACCATAGCCAAATTCATGTGAGTAGTGAAGGAGCGAAAAACACAAGGAAGGGGGTTGGAATTGGGTTTTCAAAAACAATGATAATAAAAAAAACACTTTGATTTATCCTGGTTTATTTGAACTCAAACTACATCCAGTCCACCCGCCAAGGTGATTTGCCTCTCTCAATGAGGTCTTAATCCACTATTCAAAACTTGAATACAACCACTAAAACCTATAGTCAAAGTCTTCTTGAGTCTACTGACTACACTAGTCACTCAAGGAATTTTACAAAGAGTTTTATAGAGGTTGTAACAGAATTGCTTCAAAAAGTTATTATCATACAGTGATAGTTTTTACAAAGTTAAGAACTGATAAAAAGAAATTGATAAGAATTATTTGCACGCAGAAGAAGAAGCTTCAATTTCTTCAAATGATCTCCTTTTATAAGTGTTTGATGGAGATATCCGTTGAGAACATCTGGTGCCATTTTTGGAAGATTGTAAATAGTCATAATGTCCTTCCAAAAATAAAAGATATTGTTCCCAACCATTATTCTTGATTCCCTCTTAATTTCCCTTTATTATGAGAATCAGAATGTACTTATTTCACATCAGAGTATGTTTGAATTTTGCAGCTATAAATACGTAGTTGATGAGAACTTCTTTCTACCATCAGATCTTCCACGAGTGATGTGCTTAGCTTTGTATGCCATTAGAATATGCTGAGAAACTTAGAGATAGTCTTCTCATAAGAACTTCTATACTTCACATAGAAGATAATTTTAGTGCTATAATTTGTTATTTTAAAATATTGTTATCATCAAAACTCTATCAGAGAAGTAGAATCAAAATCTTGTTCTAACAATCTCCCCCTTTTTGATGATGACAAAACATTAATTTTAATTTAGAACGAATAATTAAAAGGTAGGGAAACTCCCTTTAGATGGTGATATATTATTTCAGAATTTTCATAAGAAGTTATTTAGCTTATGCTTCCCCTGAGTTAATTACTTATCATGTTCTATAAATAACTTAGACAGTTTGATCAGAGTATTAATATGTTTGAGGCTTAGTCTGATAGATTGTTATAGATCAGAATCAATTACGTTTCTCCCCCCTTTTTGTCATTACTCAAAAAAACATAAAAAATGAAAGTAAATAGAGTCAAAAGATAAGATCTTCATTAATCAGATAATAATGGAAAACATTGGACAAAATATAGAAATATCAAAAAAACAAGAAAACAAACAAACATAAGGAAAGGCATAAAACATAGTCAAGGTTGGGGGTTAATCTTGGTAACTTAAGCTTCCAAAAGAAACTTGATCTGAGAAGTTGATTCAACTTGTTGTCCAATCATAGATTTGAGTTCAGCATTAGTCTCATCTTGCTTGTCCAACCTCTGCTTGACAAATTCATTTTCTTTCTTTAGTTCGTCCAGAGTTTTCAGCACCAAGGAATTTTGGAGATGGTTCTTTAACTGTTGCAGCAACTTAAGTAGAGTGTTCCTCAGAAGATTCTTTAGCAGAAAGTGCTTCAGCGGTTTCTTTGCCTTTGCTTTAGCAAAAGGAACAATCTTTAGTTGAAGTGTAGAAGATGATTCCTTTGGTTCATGTTCTTTCCAAGGCTTGTCATCCAGAAGGTGAGTTCTCTTCTTCTCAAGGCTGGTGACCACTTCTTGTTGGATTTATTAATTCAGCGTCACCCTTAGGGATTCGATGGGCTTAACATCCCAACCCATGGCGCTTAATAGGCGCAGCCCCTTGAAAGACTCTATACTATAAGGAAATAAAGTTGCGCCTTCACTAACAGCAATTGCTTTTAGTGCAGTGGTAAGCGCTTGATCCTACAAGTGGTATCAGAGCCAGGTCATGGGTTCGAATCCCCCCGGCTGACACTGGGGGGGGGGAGATTGTTGGATTTATTAATTCAGCGTCACCCTTAGGGATTCGATGGGCTTAACATCCCAACCCATGGCGCTTAATAGGCGCAGCCCCTTGAAAGACTCTATACTATAAGGAAATAAAGTTGCGCCTTCACTAACAGCAATTGCTTTTAGTGCAGTGGTAAGCGCTTGATCCTACACTTCTTTCAGACTTGCACATAAATTCTGGTGAGCAATATCATAACAAATATGTTTCAACTTCTTGGTCTCAGAAATAAACCACTTTCTGAAGGAGGTCCAAAGAAAGTCAGAAGCTGCATGATCAAGGTTTTCTGCATAGGCGATCTTCAGATCTTCCAGCCTAAGTTTCATTTCTGCTTCGAATTCTAGCACAGTGTACCAACATCTTATTTGGTTGTTTTTGGTTTAGGCTTGGGTATGGCAGTTTTGTTTGTGACAGAGGATAGTTTTTGGAGAGATTCTACATCAATAAAGGTTCTAAGAGGGTCCTCAGGTTCATTGGTTAGGGGGGGGGGACTATCTGGAATGTTAATGTAAGTGGGAGTTTTTGGAGGGGTTGATACATAAGAAGATAAGGATTCTTCACGAATGGGGGATATATAAAAAAAATATGAGTGTCAGAGTTTAAAGGAGGGTTAAAGCCATGTGTTTGTTGAGTGAATTCTGTTGGAAGTGGATTAGAGGACTGAGTTTCAGAGGCAGTAACAAAGGTAGGAAAAACGTCAATATCTGACAGAACATGTTGAAGTTCTGAATGGGTTTCAACAAAGGTTGATGTGTTTAGATCAAAAGGTGGTGTTGGGTTTATTGGTATGTCGAAATCTTCTAGAGTTTGAGGAGAGTGATGTTCAGATGTTTTTGATGGTGAGGAAGTGTTTTCAGGTTGAGTATTTTGTGAAGGGGAAAATATAGTAGGGATTTCAGAAGTTACAGGATGAGTGGTATCATAAGGAGGGTTTTCAGATGTGACAACTATTACAGATTCTACAATAGAAATAAACTCAGACTGAGAAGAAGAAGTACTTTTATTTCTGAGTTGCTTTGGAGCCTTCTGAGAGGTTCCTTAAGAAGCTTTCCTCTTTTTGTTCTTCTTCTGAGCAACTTCTGGTGCAGGTTTTCTGAGCTCTTCTGGTTTGAACAGAGGATCAACACCATCCATTTTGCAGGATTCCAAGTATCTTACAATAACCTCTGGTGGTGTGTCAGCAGATAACATAGGGAAGTCCTTTAGAGGAATTTTCCTGGTGGTAATGACTTCTCTAGAGTGCAGAATTGGATCCTTGTTGATGGTTTCTATGAACTTCATCTTCTTCAGATTCTTAGCATTCAGAAGCTTCACAGTTTCTGCTTCCAAAAGATCAAATTGTTGAGCCTCAATCAGATGATCAACTAACTTGTTTTCAGTCAGAATGTCTGAAATGAGTCTTCCCAGAGGAATCTAATCTTTTTTGGTTTTCTCATCTTCTCTAGTTTCCCTTATGATGTTCTTCAGATGATTGAAAAGTGAGTGAGCAAGATTGACCTTTTTGTTCTTGGAGATGAAGTACAGCAAAAATTGATGATCCACATTGATGTAATCTGGGGAATTTGTTGCTTTCCTGTGACTGATGCAACCTAAAATTATCTTTGCCCAAATTCTCAGATGATCCTTCAGATCTTGGGTTTTGTTGGAATGTTGTCCATTTGAGAAGATTTCTTTAGAGACAAGTGTAGTACCAGAAAGCTTATCAAGATGAAGGTTTGAACAAGGGTACAGTGAAAAATAGAAACAAGAGAGTGATGGTGAAAGTGAAAGTGTGAAAAGTGTTTGTGAGGTGAAAAAAATCATTTATAGAGTTAAGAGGAGGTAAAAGAAAAGCACAATTAGTGGAAAACATTAATGCATAAAACATCATGATTAATTGCATTAAATGAGTTCTGACAGGGGAGTGTAAACACCCCAAATTTGCCCTCACCCATTCACACCATGGCTTGTGATCTCTTCATATGCATAAGTTCAATCATAGCATCTCATATTACATTTTTGATTCACTGTATTGGTTCAAAGTCATCTGCATCTAGGGTTTGTGATCTGAGCAATCCAAGAGCCTCTTGAGCCACTTCAAAGGTCATCAATCACTTCAAAGGGGTCCATGTATGTTCAAGCATCATATTATATCCTCCCAAGGCCAAAGGAATCAAAGAATCACAAGAAATGAGAATGGCATGGAAGCAGAGCCAGACTTAACTGCACAGATAACCTAGAATTAGGGTTTTGGTTTCAGAGGCCATAACTCCAAATTTTTTGGTCATTCTTGTTTCTATTGGTCTTTATATTGTATAGGGATCATGCATATCAATTTTCATGAAGAAATTCCATGGGGAAGGCATCTGATCAAAAGTTGACTTTTTGAGCAAGTCAGTGCAAAATCAGGGCATCTGAGGCCCCCAATGACCCAACCAAAGGTTGTTCTTCATCATTTTGATTATGTATGATCTTTATTTGATCATAGAAGATGTTAGAAGTTCACAAAATTGAAGAATTTCAAGCCATTTGCAAAGTTGACTTTTTGGGAAAATGACTTGTAATGGAAACTTGCCATTTTGGGAAACTTTTTCAACCCTTGCTTTTTGATTCAAAAATGCTTCAAATGGGAAAACTTTGGTCATGAAAGTTGTAGAATGGATCATTCCCTTTTCAAAAAGTACAAGAACTTGTTCTGATTCATTTTGGATCAAAAGTTATGGCTTGTCAAAGTTGGCCAAAATCACATAATTTCAAGTTTTCTACCAAAGAGGCATTTTGCAAAATGGTATGATCAAGTGTTCTAAAGGCTTCAAATGTGCACAAACTCTTCACAACATGATCATGTGACTTCTAAAAGTCAGAATGGGCCCAAGAATATTGCATTTTGATGCCTTGAATCTCATGAATTTCCAAAGTGGCCAAACTTTGGGAAATTTGCAAAACATCTCATAAACTTCATTCCACTTGCTGAATCATCTCAAAACTGATTCCATGGACCTCCTTAATCTCAGATGAGCAAGGACAAGCCAATGAGCTAGCTACACCATTGCCCATACCTCAAGTACAACACTTTTGACTTTTTGGCAAAAACACCCATACCAATCCCACAGTGACACAACAACTCTCTGCCCAATCCAGACCTTACAAACACACTCCAAGGATTCATTTTCACAACACACACAAGCCTGAAACTCCAAGAACACAACATACTCAAAAATCCTCACATTTGCAAAAGCTTTCGAATCCCTTGATTCAGCCATCAAACCTTCAAACTTTTTCCACCATTCAACTCCATAAACCTCACTGATCATTTCCCACCCTCCATCTTGCCCTAAAACCTCCATAATCAAAAACACGATTTTCACATTTCATGAACTGAGATTCTACAAACTCTCTCCAGAGGCCATTTAAACTCCAGCTAAGCATCACAAACACTTGGGGGTGATCATTGGAGCTTGTTTGAAGCAAGGAACTGGCCAGAAAGCACCATTTTCGAAAGCTTCAGTTCAGGTATCATCAAGAAATTTTTTTCCAGAAACGTGTTTTTAAGTTTCTAATTGATTCTCCATGATTCACTGATGATCCTGATGTGTTTATTTTTGAAAATGATCAAGTATTAAGCATGTATTGAGTTTCTGAAATTTCTACCATGTTTTCCGTTTTGCTCTGATTCACGAATTTGATGATGAATAAATGATTTTTGGTGAGTGATTCTTGTTGGGGTTGATGTGGGGATCATTTCTGGAAAGTTAGAGAGCTTGGGGATGCGTAGAGAGTGAGATAGCATAAGTGACTCGTCGGAGAAGATGACCGGAACACTGTTCCGGTCACCTGAGAATGATTAGGGTTCAGATTAGGGTTAATGACATAATTAGCGTAGTTTGAATTCTGGACCTTGGATGACGCGCGAAGTAAATTCCCTCCCTTTCTTGTTTGAATCCTGGCCCTCAGATCTGATTACTTTCATTAATTGATATTTTAATTTCATTTTAATTGCCTTTTCTTTATCATTTTATTAAAAATAGCAAAATACATTGAAAAATTCTGAAATTTTTTATCAAACCTTTTATTAATTTTCAGAACCCAAAAATATTTTTATTTTTATTTTTTGCATTAAAAATTATTTTTAAATCATTTAAAAGTTTATTTTTAATTAATTAATGAAAATTAATTAATTAAAAATACTTTTAGGTATTTAAAAATCACAAAAAAAATCACGTGACATTCAAAAACATTTAGAAACATTGTCCAACTCTCAAACCAAATTTATTTTTTGTTCTTGATGACTTTTGATCATTTTCAATGGAATTAAATTCATTTTGAGGCAATATTTTGTGACAAACTTCAAAAATTCATTTCTGCCTAACCATTGAGAGTTGGACAATGATTCTTTTTGCATTGCATCTTGCATAACATGTAGTTTATAGGATAAAATTGGCATGAATTGATCTTGCATTTTTAGTTTGTTTTGCATTTTTCTTGACAAGGTACCTTAAAACCCTAGCAATCTTAGAAAATTCATAACTCCCACTAGGTTAAGAATTGGATCCCCTCCTTTGGGCAGTGAGTTTGTGTAGGTTTAGGGTTCCTTTGATTGCATTTTCAAATTTTTATCATGTCATTTGCTTCTGGTTTTGGATTTTTGCTTTGTATGTTGCATATAACCCTAATTCATGCCTTCCATTGCATCCATCTTCCATTTGCTTGCATACCATGACTTGCCATGACATTTTGTGCACCCATTTAATTCATAATACATCTTAAGACATATTAGAATCATGTTTGATCATTGCATCTTGCATTTGCCATGTTGTATGTCTTTTGCATTCCATAACATTTCATGAACATTCATGGTTCAAAGCATGCTTCTCTTGCATCCATATGTTTGTATGATCATTCTAATGCCTTGCCTCATGTTTGCATCATCTCTTAGCATCATTAACATCAGACTCATGCTTCTGGTTCTGGTTTGCATCATCACATTTCACCTCATTTGCATTGCATTTCATTTCTTTTGCTAACTTTTCAGGTGGTAAGTTGTTTGAGAAGTGAATTTGCCTTCACTTCTCACATTCTCTTTTCATCTCTTTCATACCTCCCTTGCTGCATTTTGTATGTGTATTGGATTGAGCTTGCTCATTCTTGTTCATCTTACTTTCTTTCTTCAAGCAACTTGTCTTCTTAAGTGAAGCAAGTTGTTTTGCTTCTTGCTCCTTTCATCTGTTTCTCTCCTTGGTGATTCCTTGAAGATTTCTTTCTTAAACCCCACAAAACCCTAGGAATGACCAAGCATGGTAACAATTAGGGTTTGATTAGTCCCCCACTTAGCTTTTACCTTTGTGTCTCTTTGAGTCTTCTCTTCTCATCTCATAATCAGGGACTAAACCCTAAAGGCTTTAAGGCTTTGTGGTTAAGCTTATGCCTGCATCCTTCTATTAGGATGGAGTGTATAACTTTAATCCTAAGTGTTAAACCCTTAATGTGTTTAAATCCTTTAATCAATTCACTTAATAATCATCAAGACATCAAACTTGTAACTTGGGCCTTGCATTAGGGTTCTAATTCTTCCTTAATTGGTTAAGAAGGACTAACCCTAGTATTAATGGACAAGTCCCCCTCAAGTTGTCTTATAAACCATAAAACTCACTTCTTCATCTTATCATTAACTAAAATCCATCTAATAAAGGCTTTGTTTTTTCATGAGGTTAATCCCTAATCATGGATTAAGTTGAGGAGTCTTTCTCAGCTTAAACATTCTCATCTATTATCCTTCTATTAGGATGGTGTAATGAGTCTGTTTAATCCCTGATTATGGCTTAATCTCATTACTTAACACTAAACAAAAACAACAAAAACATCTAACTAATCACAAGTAGGATAATGATCTTAATCCTACATCAAAGGTGATTAAGTGTGAGATACTGACTTCACACTTAAGGTATTCTCATTACCCCTAATCAGAGGGAGGATGTGATGAGTTTATTAACCCATTGGTTTAGGCTTAAGCTCATTTCCTTATGACAAACTCTCAAAAGCAATAAAAGACTAAAAATACAGAAACAAAAAATAATCGTCTCCTCCGGGATTCTTTTCTCATCATCTTCACTCACAAACGAGAACTTTGTTTCTTCCGTCTAATGCAAGACATTTTGCACCTGAGCCAGACAGGTCATACACTTGAGCATAGACAAGCAAGCAGTTCATTAGTCAATTCATCTTTCAGTCTCTTTGGGTCGAACTACGGTGTTCTGACTTCCTCATTGCACGAGAGGATACGTAGGCATAACTTAACAGTTATCGAACAAAAGTCTCTGTACATTCCCCCTCCTTCCAGTATCATTCTTTAAGCCTCATAGTCTTGAGCTTCCCATTCTTTCTTACACTGACACTTCACTTATACACTTCACTTCTCTTACACTGACACCTGTACATCCTTTTCCAGCTCTTTTATACACAGATTGCACTGACACTACCCCTTTAAAACACAAATCTTTTAAGCGTGGATCCCGTCGAGTACGGCGGACAATCTGGGTGCTAATACCTTCCCAAGTTGTAACCAACCCCCTTTCTCAGTCTCTCTGGTTCGCAACTATCTTATCCATATCTTTTCTTAGGTCTATGCAGCATTACCTTTCCTTCGGGATAAAAATGCCTAGCTGGCGACTCTTTGTCTTTCTGAGTTCACCCCTGTGTGTTCTCATTCCTCTTTCGCCGACCGTTCGCGTCTGTACCCGTTCTGACCTTGGTTGTCATTTTGGTGGGAGCGACAGCTTGGCGACTCTGCTGGGGAACCTTATACTGTAACCAGGGCTTCTGGTTCTTTTTGTGGGTTCCTCCTAGCGCTTGATTGATTTGTGTTTACTGGGGTGTTATGTGCTAATTGTGTTTGTGCATTTGCTTTATTTATTGCTTTATGTACAGTTATTTTATTGCTTTCTTTACAGCTTTATATATCATACTATCATACTGTCATCTGGCTGGATCTGGTTTTTGTTTTGGTGGGTGGGGTTCTACTGAGAGATTAAGGTCCTATACCTGGGACCTGAGTGACACCTAGGCTAGAGTGGTTCATGTTCTTTCCCATTCCATTTCGGTCTGGTGCGGGAATATGAAACACGGTCCAGATGTGGGTTTCTTCTTGAGAACTCTGTGCTACAGATTTCCTGTAGTACTAGGGCTATTTGGGAAGCCTGCTAAGTCTGGATGACCTTTATTATGACCTTCAGAAACTGAGGTGAATTAGAGGAGGATCTTTTATGGTTATTGTAAACACTGTACCTCCGGGTTAGAAGTGTTTACACTTCTCATAATTGATCCAAGTCTGAGGATCTTTGTTTTAGAACATCACCTGTGAGGGGGGTTGGGGCTGTTTACAGGTTTGCAGGAACCCTTGGCCACATCATACCCTGTTACCTATTGTGTTTAAGAATGCCTCACTTTGGACAGTTCTTGTGATTTAACCCAGGACATGTGACTCTTTATTTGAGTCCCCCACCTTGGTTACTGGATTTCTGAACCTCCATCTGGACTTCTTGAACATACATGGACCTTTATATCAAGGCAGTAATCAGATCCAGCTTGATCACAAACCCTTGCATATCATTTGCATACTCATCATTTGCATCATTTAACATTTGTTTATTTGTTTTTCAGGGTATCCATATTCCATCTGGCTTGGTTTTGACCCCTTCATCTGCATAGACCCTTGTTCACCAGTTATCTGCTTCAGCTCTCTTCATCAGTTGCCTGCTTCAGCTACCTCCATCATCATCACCATCCTATCAGTGGTTCATCTCCAGTATCAGTCATCATCATCAGCATCTGTTTTCAGCTCTTCATCAACAGTCATGGCACCCAAGAAGAGCAACATTTCATACCATTTCTTTGAGCCTGTGCTGGCTGGCATCAGGCAGGTCCAGGAACTTATTACTCCAGACCATATCCCATTATTCAGAGAACATTATGGAGGCATCCTTGATATGGTTATGGACCTAGACCCTTCTCAGAGGAGTTTGATCCACACTTGCCTACAGTTCTATGATCCTCCTTTGAGATGCTTCACCTTCCAGAACTTTCAGCTGGGACCTTTGCTGGAGGAGTTCTCATCATTGATTGGAGTACCTGTCAGGGGTGGTGTCCCCTTCAACCCTGAAATGACTTCTCCCAGCAATGAAGAAGTGGAAAAAGCACTATACCTGGAACCTATTTTGATTGAGCAGAACATGACAACAAAGGCTGGGATCCCTAGCCTACACTTAGACTTTTTGACTTCTCAGGCCATCCTGAAGGCCTCCTTGGGAGAATGGAGGGCAGTTTGTGCATTGTTAGCCCTCAGTATATATGGGGTTATACTATTTTCAGATGAGCCCAAGTTTATCAGCAATAATGCCATTCATCTCTTCCTTTTGAGGAACCCAGTGCCCACCTTGCTGGGAGATTTCTATTATTCTATTCACCAAAGGAATGAGAAGCAGAGAGCGAGGTTGGTAAGGTGTTGTGCTCCTCTGTTTCATACCTGGCTGCTTAAACACTTGCCCAAGACTGATGCTTTCTTGAATCCTCACCAACAGAAGAATTGGGCTAGAAGGCTTATTGCTTTAACCTCAGATGACATCAGGTGGTGCACCCAGAGCACCAAAGGCAGAGACATAATTACTAGCTGTGGACAGTTCCCCAATGTACCTCTAGTGGGAGTAAAGGGTTGCATCAACTACAATCCTTTGCTGTTCAAGAGACAATTGGGCTATGCTTTGGTTCACCCCCCTAGAGTGCAAGACTTGGCTGAAACCCTGTATTGTGAGATAAAGCCTAATCTAGCTGTTGTCAGACAAGCATCCTGGGCTTGGGACAACATCCAGACCAAAGGGATGGCCATTCTTGGGAGATGCAATAATGTGGCCTCAGCTCAGTATTATGAATGGTCTCATGCTAGGGCTCAGATTTCTGGAATGCCTTTCACCGTTGAGGATGCACCTGGACCATCCACAGCACCACCTCCAGCCACTGTCAGCCTGGAGGAATTTGAGAAACTGAAGGAAAGGAATGAGAATATGTCTCATGCCTTGAAGAAGACCCTCTGGGAGAGGAGTGATGGTCGTCTAGACATTGAGAGGTTGGAGAAGCTTAAGGTGGAGTATCTAGCCAGGATTGAGAAAGCAGAGGACTACATCAAGAAATCAAGAGCAGGAGAACAAATTTTGAAGAATGCCTGTAAAAAGGCCCAATTTCAGAAGGCTAAGACTGATCTCTATCTGAAAGAGAGTCAAGATAGGTGGGTCAGGATCACTGAAGCTCGCACTCAAGAGGATAAGAGAACTTAGGCCAGGATTGAGCAATTAGAGGCCATTGAGAAGAAACAACAGAAGGCTCTGCTAGCAGCCCAGAAGGAGATTTCAGAATTGAAGCTTAGGGCTGGTGTGAAGAGGTCAAAGGACCAAGACAGGCACAAGAAGCTGACCACTGCTATTGCCACCAGGAATCTTCTTATCAGAAACATTACAGAGCATCCGACTGGTCCTGTAACTGAAGCACTGATGAAGGAAGTTAAGGAGGATGAGTTTGGATTAGATGTTTGATTACTTTGCTTGTTGCTATTTCCATTTGATGTACTTTTCTTTTATGTTGTATTTTGACCCCTCAGGGGCATATGTTGTAAAAACAAACTATGTATGATCCACCATGTGTAATGTATTTGTAAGTTTGTTTCATTGAGTTTCTTTTCTCCCAAGCAACATCAAAGCATCTTCCTCAGGGTTTGGAAAGGTCAAAACCAAGAGCCAAGCCGGATACCTTGGAAACAAATAAGCATACTGCATTGCATACTAACCTTTGTTTTGTTTTGTAGGTTTTGTTTTTGGTTTGTTTATTACTAACTCTGTTGTGATTAAGGAATTATTGCTCGCCGTCGGGTGTTCCCTCTCAACCGTCCGCACAGATATCCTACTCGCAACAATCTTCCTGGTATCCAGATGGATCAAGTACAGCAAGAGCTGACAGAGGTCAGAACCCAGATGGTTAACGAAAGGTTGGAAATGAGAAACCAAATGACCCAGTTCATGGAAGTAATGAATGGCTTGGCTCAAAGTCAAGAAAGGTTGAGGGCATTGGTGGAAATACAAACCCCAGAAGAACCTCCCCTGGGAACTGGAGGAACAAGTAACAATGAAAGGGGTCAGCCTCATGTTAATCCACCAGTATATGGGCCTCATCTGCATCCGGAAGTCAACATCCCGGGTATTGTGCAAGGAAATACTACTGGAGGAAGAGTCTTACAAGAAGACCCCCAGGAAGAGCAGTTTACTGTGATGGGAGTTGGGGATGAAGTTTATGATAGGAGGCTCGATGAAATTGCTGAGAAATTGAGATCTCTGGAGTCTCAAAACTCCTTGGGTTTTGATGTCATGGATATGGGGTTAGTGGATGGGGTAAGGATTCCTCATAAGTTTAAACCCCCGTGCTTCGAGAAGTACAATGGAACTTCCTGTCCACGAACTCACTTGCAGTCTTTTCTGGGGAGACTTAAGGCATACACCATGGATGAGAAACTATGGATGTTTTACTTTGAAGATAGCTTGACTGGGGCTTCAAGGGAGTGGTACTCTCATTTAACCAGGGCTACCATCAGATGCTGGAAGGACCTAGCTGAGGCCTTCATTAGGCAGTACCAATACAATCTGGACATGGCTCCTAACAGGACCCTCTTAATGGGAATGTCTCAATCCTCCAGAGAAAGCTTCAGGGAATATGCCCAGAGGTGGATACAGCTTGCTGCTGCTGTCCAACCACCCATGTCAGAAAGAGAAATGGCCGACATGTTCATGAACACTCTACAAGGAACATATATTGATAGGCTAGCTGCCTTTTCTTCCACCAGCTTCGCTGACATAGTTATAGCCGGGGAAAGAATTGAAAGCCTTCTGAAGATGGGTAAAATTTCTGATAATGGTGCAAGTTCGTCCAGTAACCCCAGGAAGCCTTTTGTGGGACCTAGAAGAACCGGTGAGACAAATGCCATTCATGCCAGCAGGGGCAGACCTCAGTATGTTCACAGGTCAGTGGCAGCTATCACTATTCCAGCTCCAATTCCTCAGCAACCAACATATCAACCACAACAACAACCACATTATCAACAGTAAGTCCAGTATCTTCCACAGAGGGCCTACAACAATCAGCAACAAAGACCTTTTCAGCAAAGACCATCACAGGCAAATAGGGTGATTGATCCAATCCCTATGCCTTATTCCTCTTTATTGCCACAACTCCTGAAACTCAACTTGGTTGAATTAAGGACGTTGGCACCACCAGTTCCCTCTAATCTGCCAAGAAACTATGATGTCAACGCCAGATGTGCTTTTCACTCCAATGCACCTGGCCACAATACTGAGAAATGCAGGGCTTTACAAATGAAGGTACAAGATTTGGTAGATTCTAAAGCCCTCAACTTTGCACCCCCGCCAAGTGTCACCAAAAACCCCATGCTCAATCATGGAGGGCCAAGAATTAATGCCATTGAGGAAGACAAGCCATCTTTCTTAATCACCAGTGTTGGGCAGATTCGGACACCTCTGGTCGAGATTAAAGCTCAGCTCCTAGAATGCCAGATGTTCCCCGGGTGTGAACTCGGTTGTGGTTATTGCAACATTTCGATCAACGGGTGTGATAACTTGAGAAGCGGCATAGACGGTCTTATCAAAAGTGGTATCTGTAACACGGTGGGAGAACTGACTTTAGTTATGTTGCGGATAGCAAGAGTCTCCACCGACTTTTATTTTATCCAAAGGAAAGGCATAAAAGAACAGGAAAGACCTTTTTAAAAGATTTTTGGGTCCGGGGGGTAGGTTATGTAAAGGGAAGGTATTAGCACCCTTTACATCCATGGTTATCCATGGGCTCTTAGTTACTTAGCTCACTTTAAAATGTTTTTGAAAATGTGAAGTGTGTGAATAGAAATTTTCATAAGAGTTTGATAATGATCCATGTACGGATGCGTAAAAAACTTGTGTTTGAAATTTGTGAAGTATTTGAAAAGTTTGAATAGTGAGCAAGTAACTATGAGGAACCTACCCTAAGGTTTAAGTCTTTCTGTTCTTTATCCTTTAAATGGTAAGACTATCCCTATTATTAAGGAATAGGTAGTCATTACCTTGGATGTAAGGGACATATGAAGGGACATCTGTTTAATGAAGGCAACTGTAGGGTGTATTAAGCATTTTGGAGGGACTGTCATCATTATTCGAAAGGGACTAGATCATATTGAAAGGCAACCATTTAAGGGACTTGATCTTTGATTATGAAGGGACTAGATGACTTTTCTTTTAAGGGACTTTTGCTTTATACACCCCACTTGACCTTGTGATTAGGCAACATTGAGAGGTAACCCTAGAAAGTGAGATGGCGATCAAAGATCGACTTACGTGTGTGAATGCTTAATTTTATATTTATCTTATAATTTAAATGATCTAAATTCAATTTTAAATATCATACATGTTTACACTCCCTATTTTACTAACCATAGCATAAGAAATAAATAATTTAAATATTACAAAAAATTACATCCAGAAGCAATTACAATAATAATAATAATAAATAGCAAAATAAGAAATAATCAAGAATAAATAAATAATTATAATAGGGGTTAGTGAAAAATAATAATAATCATAATTTAAAATAAAGGGGGTTAGTAAAAAAAAAAATAATAACAATTTTAAATGGGGTTAGCAATAAACATGATTAGTAATAATAATAACAAATCAAAATATTATAATAAACAAGAATTAAAAATTAACAAGGAAATATGAACAATTTAATTATAAAATTTTAAATTATATGCAACTTATAAAAGTTAAATTAATTATAAACATATTATAATTACAAGATTAAATTAACATAGATTTAATTATTTCTAAACATATATTTAAAAATTATTTATATATAAAATTTAAATTATAAACAAGTTATAGAAACATTTACATATTATATAAAAAAATAGAATTGATTATAATTTTATTTACAAAATTTAATTATATTAAATAAAATATGTACATAATATTTATATTTACAAAAATTAGAAATTAAAATCACAAGATAAAATTAGGTTTTTTTAATTGTTTAAAAAAAATAAACTAGGGTTTATAAAATTAGGGTTTGTCAAATATTAGGGTTTATTTTATTTACAAAATTAATTTAACGAATATATACATATTATAATCTAAATACATAAAAAAAAAACTAATTTTTGAATTAATAAAAATAGTTTTAGAATTTAGAGAATATTGAATATATATATATATATGTGGAATTATTTAATTATATGTATATCTATGATTATTAATAAAAATAATTAAACAAAAATCAATTAAACAAAATAAAATAGAAAAAGAAACAAAAAAAAATTGAAACTTACCTGGCTGGGATTTGAACCCAGCACCTTTGGCTTGCCAAGGACTACACACACCACCAGGCCATCAGCGCGCGTGTGATAGTGAAGGGAGAGGAATTTGTTTTATGCATTCAACCTAAAAATCAGAAAAAAGGAAAAAAAAGCAAAAGGCCTGGGGGATTCGAACCCAGGACCTTACACACAAACACACAAGTACATGACCATTCCAGCTAGATGAGCGAACCTGATAGTATAGTGGTAACAATACATAATATATGAAGCTTTCTTGTTAACCTGAAAAATAAGAAAAAATTTGTACCAAGCCAGGATTCGAACCAGTGCCCTCAAGCAGCACACACGCTGGCTTTACCACTAGGACAAGCGTTTGCTTGTGAAATAATAACAGAAACAAAATCATAATATTTTAAAACAATAATTCAAATTTAAATTTCGCGCCAGACCAGCTTCATCTTCAACCTCAGATTCGTAGGATTACCTGCAAATTTTGCCATGAACCTACCTGCGAATTTTCATACACACAAAACCTGTGTTTTTCGAACCACATTCATACATCACAATTTTATCAAATTAAAAACATCTTTGGATTCCTTGCAACCTGTACAATCCAATTATGTCAACCAAATTCATTTAGTTGCCTAAATCGTGAAACCCTAAAACTAAGCTCCAAACCCTAACAATGGCTGTTTGTGATTTAGGTCATGAAGCTCCAAGTTTTTTGTCCAGAAAGCATCTATACATCATTACTAACACAAATATACAATTAGATTTCATTGTTATGGCATAAATAATTTAAATCGAAATTTTTTTAAAGATGAACAAGATGCATTCGGGTTATGCTATGTGAATGATTTTGGATGCAACCAAGCATTGGTTTCCACTCAATGATGTCCAGGGATCATAGCTGTGTCCTCAAATTACCTTCTAATGCCTTGTATGAATGAATCCGAATTTGAGTTTTTGCTTGAATTTTTGAAGTGTGAAACTTACTCTTGGAGGCTGCCCATTCGTCCCCTATGCTTGTGATATGTTTATGTACTTATAGTGGATGGAAATAGGTCAAAATATGTGATCATTCTTTGGACTTTTTGATCATTGAAGATTGAAAAAGATAATGTCTTAAAATTCAAATATTTTTTGATATAACATTGCTATTTTAAGACAATCATCATAATTTTCATATCAATCTAATTCAATCAAGGTTTATGACTTTCTAGAATCAAAATATATTTTAAATCTTCATATTTTATATTTTATTTGAATTTAAAATGATTTTTAATATAAAAAATCATAATAAATAAAATAAATAAAATAAAATTATGAAAATATTAAATAAATTTCGTGCATGATGTCATGGAACACCTTGGGTCACAAAAAGTTCAGCCCATTTGGAAGAATTTGGTTTTAAGACCCTATTTTCTTCATAAACCTCCCAAAAATTTCCAAATTTTGCAAGGGCACATATCCTTCAATTTTAATGCTATGAGGGTGTTCTTGGACATTTTGGAAAGCTTTAAGAGTCCTCTAACCAACCCCACTGGTTTCATGTCCATATCATTTACCATTCTCAAGTTATGCCCTTTTGAAGTTGTTGACTTTTTGTTGACTTTCAAAAGGACCTATAATGTCTTAGCTCATACCTTCCAAATGAAGCATTTTTGGGCTTGGCTTGTAAGACACAAAGTTGTAGAGAATTCAATTTCCTTCAAAATGAACTTTGTATGGAGACTTGGTGATGAAGCATGTGAAAGTTATGGCTGGTCAAAGTTCAGTTGACTTTTACTAAGGAAACCCTAATTTAGAAACTCCTGATTCTTGATGATCTGGAATCTCCTTGATGAATCATGATAAACCCTTGATCAAATGATGAATTTTACTTCATATACTTGATGTTGGCAAAAAATCATGAAGTTTGACTTTGGTTTGACCACAGTTGACCTCAGTTTGACTTTTTAACTGCTTTGACTGATTTTGACTTATCTGATCATCTGACTGAGCAAACTTTTGAGAAAAGTCTTGAAACTTGTCATGGGGGTTATTACACACATATAAGATGTTATGAAGCTCACTTGCAGTCTTGGAAGTTCATTTAGCCTGATTAAAGTCAAAAAACCTAGTTTTGGATGCACTGCTTAGGAGGTGCATTGTCTGAGGGATTTGTCAACTCTTCTGACCAATTGTGAACTTTGTGAACCTTGTGAACCATCATAAGATGTCTTGTGAACCTCATGGGAGGTCTTGTGAACCTTGTGAACCTTGTGAACCTCCTAAAGTAGCTTGTAGACTTCATGAACCTCATGAAAGGTCTTGTAAGCATTGTGAATCTTGTGAACCTTGTGAACCTCATAAAGTGACTTGTAGACTTCATGAACCTCATGAAAGGTCTTGTAAGTATTGTGAATCTTGTGAACCTTGTGAACCTCATAAAGTTACTTGTAGACTTCATGAACCTCATGAAAGGTCTTGTAAGTATTGTGAATCTTGTGAACCTTCTTAGCACACAAAGTCTTGTATTGTGAGGGCAAATTTTGGGGTGCAACAGCTGCCCCTGTTCAATTTTCTGAAACCTGAGGGGTTAGATTGGTATATTTGCCAGTCGTGACCTGGAAGGTTGAAGGGGATTGAACACAAAAGCCCAAAAATTTGCACTCACCAGTGCGTAGACTGATATTGATGATTGGTTGTATATGCTTGAGTGGGCTTAAAGATGCCACTTGGAGAAAAGTTCCTCGCATACATTTCTTGGAGGATAAAGCAGTCCAAGATATAATGATAGCTTCCAGGAGGATAAAGCAATCCTGAGGTAGTAATATACTTTCAGGAGGATAAAGCAATCCTGAGGTAATGATATGCTTTCAGGAGGATAAAGCAATCCTGAGGGATTGATAATATGCTTTCAGGAGGATACAGCAGTCCTGAGGTAGTAATGTACTTTCAGGAGGATAAAGCAGTCCTGAGATAGGGGTGATATCTTTCAGGAAGATAAACAACGTCCCGAGGAGATAATATGCTTTCAGGAGTGTAATACCTCAAAATTTGCCCTCTCATTTCCTCAACATTTTGCATAGCATGTAGCATACATAAATTCATAAAATAACCAAAAACATTGCATCATATATAGCATAGCCGAGGCGGGGTATGTGATCAATGATCGGAGCAACCGAAAGTTATGAAGAGGCTACCGAAGGGCCACAAAGCTTCTCAACCTTATGCAAAGGGTTCACAATATCCCACAAGTCTTCACTTGAAGCCACAAGTCATGGAAAGTTTTGGTGTGATTGAAGGAGGCAAGCAGTGCAATACTTCTTGAGGGAAAAGAGCCGAATTAGGGTTTCATTTCTACGGGGTTTCCGCATAAATTTTTGAGTCGAAGTGGATTTCTTTGACTTATATATGATGTCAAGTGCCTAGGGTTCAAATCTCGTCCACAAATTCATTTTGGAAGGGGTTCGACTGGCCGGACGATGGAAAATCGAAGAATCGGAGAAAAGGCAACCGAGCTAGGTAAAAAGGGATCGACTCCGGACTTTTAAGATCGAAATCATGAAATTAGGGTTACAATTATCCTATGGTTCATATTTGGTCAAGAAACGATGGAGGAATCATGAAAAAATCAAAGAAAAATCATTTGAAAGTTAGTTGGTTTTCCATTTCCCTCCACCTTTCCTTCCACTTTCTTTCCACACTTCCTTTCATTCTTTCCATCTCATTTTTCCTTTTCAATTCCACTCCATTTCCCTTGGAAGCTTCCACCACCTTCCACCATCTTCTAGAGTGTTCCAAGGAATATTCCAAGGAATATTCCAAGGAATATTCCAAGGAATATTCCCTTTTCCAACCCTAACCCTAACTAACTTCCAAACCTAATTTTGGATCCCAAACCTAATTTTTGGGCCCCAAACCCAAACCTAGCTCCTAGCCTAAGCCCTATTTAAGTCATTTTCATCCAAACCAAGAGGGTTACACACCATTTTTTCAATTTTTCAATCTTTGAGAATCACTTTTTCTCTCACTTTTCCTCTCCCTTTCACCAAAGCTTTTTTCAAATAAGCTCTTCAAGTTTCACATTGAAACTTGAAGATCTTGAAGCTTAAGCCTCAACCTCCATTGATTTTGTGGATTGTGGAAGAAGAAGCTACTGAATTTTGTGAGGATTATCGACTTATCGGAAGCACACGAAGATTCAAGCTCAAGAACGCATTTATTTTGCGGTTTTCGGTTTTCGGTTTTCTCTTCGATTCAAGCTCCGATACTTGCAACAATCACCGAAGCACTCCTCCGCTTCGTAGGTTGGTGATCTTAATCACTTCTTCTTTAAGTTATTCTCTTCATCTCGCCGTTTCGGCATTCTTTAAGTGCTTTTCGCTTTGCTTGAATTAATTCCGTTCGATTATGTGTTGTTTGCATTTTTGTGATTTTTGTTGAATTAGTATTTTTAAGGTGTTAATAGATTAGGTGCTAGCATGTGTAAATAAGCTCCGAATAAGTAGAAATTAGTGGTAGCATGTCCCTAGGTATGTTAGGATTGTGTAGAAGCAAGTTTGTGGCCAAAAGCACTTATTTCAAAAGCTTTTTTTCAATTCTGTTCAGGGTTAACCGGTTAACCTATATGGTTAACCGGTTAACGCGTGCGTTTTTGGCCAGTTTGCTTCTGTTTTGGGTCTGTTAACCGGTTAACCCATATGGTTAACCGGTTAACGCTGTGAATTTTTGTGTTTTTGGATTCTTTGATTGCTTAGTCCTAAGTCCTAGTGCCTATAGTGTTCATACATGTTTAGGTAGTGATTTTAGGGAATTTTTGGATCCATTTCCAGTGGCTAGTTCCCCCATTTCGAGTCGTTTCGACACGATTCCGTTTATGTTGCGTTTTATGCGGTTTTTGAGTTTTTTGTGCATGCCTTGATTTTCTTGCATTATGTTGCCATGTTCATGCATCATTTGGTATGAAATAATCATGTTGCATTCTGTTTTTACATGTTTGCATTGCATTAAATCCTTTTGCATTATGTTGATGTATGTTGCATTTTGCATAATCACATGTATGTGCATTTGGATGCATTTAGTTGCATGCTTGATCATAGCATTTGCATAAATTTAATTCTGAATTTTGCATTAGGTTTAGTGTGTTTGTTGAGCCATCATGTTGCATGTTCATAATCAAAGATCATCATGTTCATATGCATGTTCATGTGATTCATTTGTGCATTTACTTGTTGCATAATTCATGAGATGCATGCTTGCATAATCATTCAAAAATGTTCATGTTCTTGCATTGGTAGATGTTAATCCATGTTCAAATGCATGTTTGTGATGTGTTTAGTGCATCCTTGATTGAGTTTGTGTATTAAAAAATGAAAATAAGCAATTCTGGATTTTGCATTCCATAGCTGTTGTTTTGCATAAGTGCTGTAAAATGTATGCTGTTTGTTATGTGTACATGCTGCATTTGACCTTTTACACCTACTTTTTCATGCTGCATGCTGGCTGTAAAAAGCTGGCTTGTGTTAGGCTTTGTTTTCATGGCTGTTTGTGTATTAGGGGGCTGTAATAGGTGCTGTATTTTGGTTTTAGCATTTTTCTAGTTCCTTTAGGATTAAGATTGGGTCTAGTTTAGGTCCAAGTTCAATTAGGATTTAATTAATGTGTGTTTGCCTTATTCTTTTTAAATAAAATGTGCACTAACCATTTGTTTTGTAGTGGGGAAGATTGAGGTAAGTTTACTTCACTTTATCCCTTACTTTTTATGCATTGCGTTTAGGTTTTTTTTTTAATTCATTTTTCCTTCCATATTTGTGTTTGGTAGGATTCCCCCTTTTTAGGATCAACTTACCTTCCTTAGGAAGTAAGTTGTAACCTATTTCCTTTCTTTCTTTTCCTTTTTTTCATTAGGATTAGAATACCTCATTAACCATAGGATCTCCCTTTGTAAATAAATAACCTAGGGTTGTGTCTTAGTCCCCCTTAGTTTTTGTCCCTTTTCCCATTTGAGTCATTCTCTTCTTATCTTCAAACAAAATCCAAAAAAAAAAAAACACTTAACAAATAAAATGAAATGATTCCTGGTGTATAGCCTTATTCCATGAAACACTTGCATTCATTCCATCTTGGAATGGTGTAAGCTTGTCCATCATGATGCACAAGTCTCATCAAGGAATTGTTCATAAAGAAAAACTTAAAAGATATTTCTTCACAAAAGCAACAAAAACACTTAATAAAGTTCAGCGAGCCAGTGAACTGAAACCCTAATCCTAGGAAACCAGTCTTGGATAAATTCTCCTTGCTGGGTATGCTTGTTCTATTATTCCATCTTGGAATGTAGAGTCAAGTGTACATTCCATGGAAAAGAGTTTGAATTCACTTCCTTGTGCCAAATTCATACAAAACTCATAAAAGCCAAAAACAAACAATAACCGACTATCCTGCGGGAACTTCTTTTCTCATCTCATTCACTCACAACGCGAACTCGCGACTACTTGTCTCGCATGCAAGACGGTTAACGCACTCGTACCAGACGAGCCTGCAACACCTGAGCATAGACATACGCAGTTCCAGCTAAAAAAAAAAACACAAACAAATAGTTCCCGCCTAGGTTAGGCGAACTACGTCGACTCTGATCCTCATTATCCCGATGAGGTACGTAGGCAGCGGGGTAGGGCCCGTTCGAGCACATTCTTTATTTTCCCTACATTTCCCCCTTTCTTTCCATTCTCTTTTTCAGTTCCTTTCTCATTTCCATTCCAGCTCCAGTTAGCAGTTCTTATTCAGCAGCAATCATATTTTTCTCACCCTTTGAAACAAGCAAGCAAGCGTGGATCCCGTCGGGTACGACGGACGATCTGGGGTGCTAATACCTTCTCAGGTCGTAACCGACTCCCGAATTCAGATCTTTGGTTCGCAAGGCCTCGTCCTTTTCCTTCTTCCTCAGGTTTGTGCAACATTACCTTTCCCATTCTTTCGGGATAAAAATGTCTGGCTGGCGACTCTAACCTTTCCGCGCCACTTTCGCGTTTGTACTAGGATGAAAATCCCGGGAGCGACAGCTGGCGACTCTGCTGGGGATTTAACCTGATTCTTCCGGTTTCCCTTGTAGAGTCAATCCTAGCGCCTGTTTGGTTTTGTTTCTTTGGGTGTATATGTGTTTGTTGCTGAGTGCTTTAGTTTAGCTTTACTGTTTTCATTTACAGTTTTATTTACAGCTTTACTTTATCGCATTTATTTATCGCTTTCAGTATTTTATTTTCCATGCATCATATTATACTGGACTGTTTGGCTGTGCTGGTTTTCATTTTTTCTGTGGGTGGGAGTTACTGTGAGATAAGCCAATTACCCGGCTTGAGTGCACCCTAGGACTTAGAGTGGTTCCACTTTGGCTTCATGGCATCTTGCTATGTTGGTAGTAGTGAGTTCCACACCTTGACTTGCGACCTTCTCGGGAATGTATTGATACCGGAATCTTTCTGGGTTGATGCGCTACCTTGATAGTTATGTGCAGTCAGGGGACCGATCATTGAGAACCTTTGTGGAAACATCCCTCTCCAGTGATGACAGTGGCAGACCACATTTGTTGGCAAACCCACTCGCATCCGAGGGCCCACTGGGAACTCGCATAGAATGGCCTGGTTCTCTCATAGGAATTCAGTTAAAGCAAACTGTTCGTATGACGATAGTATTGTACCCTTCGGGATGAATGTACTATTGTTTCTCGACTCAGTGCTTGAAGCTGGAAACTTGTGAGGGATGCTTGTTTTTCCGGACTCAACTGAGACCTCCCTGAGTAGTACATAATGCCAAACCGATTCCCTGATCTGGTCATGAGCCATTTCTCGGAAATGGTGAACGTATTATTGCTATTCAGCTTTGAGAGTCAGTGATGTTGACCCGAGTAGCACACCCGTGAGATTGGGAGGGGTTTGCAGGTTTGCAGGAACCCTGGTACCTTCAGCATACCCACTTTGCCTTTGGTTCAGTTTTGTGATCTGGATTTCTGTTCTTAAGTTATGGACCCCGGATCAGAGGGATGATTATTGTGATATCTGGATTTTGAGACCGTGCACCGACACCTGATTATATGATTGGCACATCACAGACACTTCACTGATCACATGCCTTGTCTTGCATAAGCATCATATCATCATTAATCATTTTGTGTTCTTTTTATTCCCAGGGTTCATTACTTCCTAGGTCCTGGTCATATTTTCTATTTCAGCATGGAGATCCCGAGGAAGAGAAATGTTCATTATACTTTCCCGCAGCCAGAGACAGAGAGTGTTCAGGGTTTGATTAGCTTGATGGATGACCGAGTCCTTGATGATTTCAGGAGAGAGTATGGCAAGATACTGAATTATGTGAGCAAGCCCACAGTCGACCAGAAGGATAGCTTGCATTCTTTGTTGCAGTTCTATGATCCACAGCTGAGGGTCTTTGTTTTTCCTGATTATATTCTGGCACCTACATTGGAGGAGGTTTCTAGCATGCTGAGTGTTCCTGTTAAGGAGGGTGTACCTTACTATGTTTCGGAGAGGATCCCATCTCATGAGGATATCACTATTGCCTGTCATTTGAGTATGCCTAGACTCAAGGTGGGATTAGAGGCTGGCCAAAGTAAAGGAATCCCTTTGGACTTTCTTGTTGCAGAGGCACGTGTTATGGCATCGGAAAAGAAGTGGGAAGACTTCAAAACACTGTTGGCTATGGTAGTATATGGAATCAGTTTGTTTCCCGGAGAGAAAGGACTAATTAACATGGAGGCCATTACCATCTTTGTCAAGAGAAATCCTGTTCCTACGTTGCTAGCTGACTTTTATTATGGAGTTCACCACAGAAATGAAAAGAGGAAGGGGTTTGTAAATTGTTGTGCTCCCATATTCGCTGATTGGTTTGTAAGGCAACTCCCTAAATCAGGACCCTTTCAGGATTTGAAACAATCTTGGAAGTGGTCCAAAAAGATTAATGGGCTTAACCTCAGCTGACATTGCTTGGGGATGCAACAGAGATTTGGTGGGCAAAGAAATGTTGGTTAGTTGTGGTAGCTTTCCAAATGTGCCTTTGATGGGAAGGAAAGGTGGGATTAGCTACAATCCTATCTTGTCCAGGAAACAGTTCGGCTATCCTTTAAGAGACGTACCTTTGATCGGCGATGCAAATGAGTCCTTATATTTCTCAGCAGAGGGAAACTCCAAAATGAGTATCCTAGCATCCCAAGCTTGGGAAGTTAAGGTGATGAAAGGAAAGAAAGATTTTGGAAGAGTAGATCCTAATACCTATGATCCTTTTGCTAGCTGGTTGGAGGATCGTGTGAAGACTCATCTTCTACCATTTTCTAGAGAGACACCCCTCTACCCTAAAGAGGTGGCACCAAGGACTATGGTGCCTTTGGAGGAATATCAGAAGTTAGAAGCTTTGGTTAAGCAACTGAGGGTTGAAAATCAAGAGGCTCTTAATTCTTGTCAAGCACTAATGATCCAGAACCGTCGATTGAAAGATAGAGCTGTGCAAGCCGAGGAGATAGTCCGTCTCAAGCAGAAGGACTTTGAAGATAGAGAGCTCTATTTCCGAAAGAAAGGTTTAGCTGAGACTCATATGACGGCCCAGCGCCGAAGAGAGAAGAAGGATCTTAGTGAAGCCAATGAAGCTGTTACTTTATGGCAGGAGAAATGGGACGAGAATCTGAAGAAACAAAAGGAATTAGACGCCAAGCACGAACAGGAAGTCAAAAGTCTTCAGGATTCTTTAGATGGGCAGAAAGAACTTCTCAGGAAAGCTTATTATCAAGAGGAAGATCGTATCCGGCGCGTAACAGAAAGTCAGCAGGCACTGAAGGAAGCTCAAAAGGAGATTGAAGACTTGAAGTTGAAAGCTGAAGTGAAAAGGTCGAAAGCCGAGTCGAGTCAAAGCAAGGAGAATGAAGAAGCATTTCTACAGCAGATCGAGGAGTTACACGCTTCTTCTGATACGAGGGACCTCCTCATTCAGAAGCTTATCCAGGAGCCCGGTCATCCAGATGTGGGTCAGCTGTTCCAGAATGTCAAATGCCTTGGCTGGAGATTGAAAGATATAGAGTTCCCTAGTGTGTAATTTCATATTGTTGTACTTGGATTACCCGCAGGCTTGTTGTGGGATTCCTTATATGTGGTGTACTTTTGTTATTGTGATTGGCACCCTTCGGGGACTTTGTATTTTCAAACTCCAGTTTATATGATTGAGTTGTTCCGGATTTTTTGTTTGTTACTTGCACCGACACGGGGTAATGAGCACCAATTCCTCACAGTCATCATTATGCCTGAATATTACTTGGGTCTTCTTCCCAATTCTTATCTTCTTAATGCCAGGACCGGACACAGGAAAATACTCGGGAATAAAAGGAACACATTGCATTGCATACGCATCATTTGCATTTTGTCTTTGTTTTTGCAGGTTTTTTTTCGAGGTGTCTAATTTATCTGTGTTCATCAGGCAAAGATTGCGAGGGCCGCTAAGACCCGGTACCTCCGACAAAATATTCCTCATCGGTACGCGACCCGCAGTAATCAAAGAACAGCAATGGACACCATGCAAACAGAACTCAACGATGTCCGTACCAAGATGGCAGAATTTATGACTCTGATGCAGGGGATGGCCCAGGGGCAACAGGAGCTGAGAAATGCAGTTCAAGGGTTGACTCCTCCTAACGCTAATGTTCAAGCAACTGCTTCCGGCGGACAAGGGGGTCCTCCCAACACTAACAACGGTACAGGTGGACCTCATGTTCCAGATCCATCTATGGCTGCGTATGTTCCTGTGCAGGACAGGCAGGAAGACCAATTCCAGTACTTCAACAATGATATGGGTTTCGGCGGTGATGGAAATCTCAACGACTTCTTGGTGCTTGCAGAGAAGGTCAAGGCCTTAGAGTGCAAGGACACTTTGGGAATTGACGTGTCAGATATGGGTTTAGTGCCTGGGGTGGTCATTCCACACAAGTTCAGGCCACCAGCATTTGATAAATACAGCGGCAACTCTTGCCCGAAAACTCACTTACAGGCCTTCTACCGGAAGATTGCGGCTCACACGCGAGACGAGAAATTATGGATGTACTATTTCCAGGATAGCCTTTCTGGGGGATCCTTGGAGTGGTACATGAAGTTGGAAAGAAGTTCTATCAGAAGCTGGAAGGATTTGGGAGAGGCCTTCCTCAGACAATATCAATACAACATTGACATGGCACCTAGCCGTACTCAACTTCAAAGCTTGACACAGAAGAGCTCGGAGAGCTTCAAGGACTATGCACAGAGGTGGCGTGAGGTGGCCGCCCGAGTGCAACCACCTTTATTGGAAAGAGAGATGGTCGATCTTTTCCTGAATACCCTCCCAGGGCATTTCATGGAAAGGTTGGCTGGTTGTTCCTCGAGTGGTTTTTCGGACATTATCCTGACTGGAGAAAGAATCGAAAGCTGGCTCAAACAGGGGAAGATTCAAAATGGAAGCGCTTCAGCATCTGGCAGCAAGAAACCCTTTGTGAAAAGGAGGGAAGGAGAAACAGGAGCAGTATACGCCCAGAGGAGAATGGTTCACCAAGGATATTATCAACAAGTGGCCCCCGTCACTATTTCAACTCCTCCAGTTCAACAGCAGGTTCAGCCTCCACAGCCGCAACGCTCACAGGGGTATCAGCCAAGACCCCCTCGTCCATACTACCCTCAGAAGGCGAGGGATAGACATTTTGAAGCTCCACCAATGTCTTACTCCCAACTGTTGAAGAATCTCATGCAGCTTCAAATGATTCAGCTCCGGACCTTGCAACCTCCGAAGCCAGGCCAAATTCCTGAAGGTTATGACTCGAATGCTAGATGCGAGTTTCATTCTGGAGCTCCCGGTCATAGCACTGAGAATTGTAAAGCATTGAAGCATGCTGTTCAGGACTTGTTGGATTCTAAAGCGATCAATTTCGCTCCCTCTCCTAATGTGCTGGAAAATCCCATGCCTCATCACAGGGGCACGGTTGGTGCAATTGGTGAAGGGGAGAAATTGAATCTGGTGGATGATGTAGATGACTTGAAGACTTCATTGGTTGCTATCAAGGTTTGCTTGTTGAAGAAAGGCATTTTCCCCGGATGCGAGGATGATTGTTCAGAATGTACAGGAGCTACCAATGGTTGTAAACGGTTGAAGGCCGGAATTCAAGGAATGATTGATGAAGGAGTGTTGCAATTTGATAAGATTGTGAAAGAGAGTGAAGTATCTACGGTGACTATCTTTTATGATCCATCCCAAGTTCCTTCGCGTGCTAGAGTGGCGCCAATAACCATTACTACTGCTGGACCCATGATGTACCAAAGTGACAGAGCAGTTCCTTGGCATTACGGTGGTGAAGTGTATTACAATGGCCAGAGGCAAGAATTGGCCACGACTAGTATAACCCCAGCTCAAGTAGAGAATGTTGGAGTAGGGGGTTTTACTCGAAGTGGAAGATTGTTTGCGCCTGAAGCATTGAGAAACAATGTGATGCCACCTAGAGATACTGCCGAAGCCCAAGCAAGATCCAGAGGGAAGCAACCTGTAGTTGTCAGTGATTCAACTCCATCAGCTGATCCAGATCTCACCTTTGACAAAGAAGCCGAAGAATTCTTGAGGATCATCAAGAAGAGTGACTATAAGATTGTAGATCACTTGCAGCAGACGCCATCAAGGATCTCCATCTTATCATTACTCATGTGCTCGGATTCTCACAGGAAGGCTCTCCTAAATATTCTGAACAAGGCATACGTGCCTCAGGATATTTCTGTGAACCAGTTAGAAACGGTGGTGTCCAGCGTTAATGCCAGTCATGGATTGGGTTTCACAGACTTGGATTTGACTTCTGATGGGCGTGCTCACAATCGGGCATTGCATATTTCTTTGGAATGCAAGGGTGCGGTGCTCTCCCACGTGCTGGTGGATACTGGATCATCTCTGAACGTCTTGCCTAAGAAGGCATTGATGAAGCTGGACTATGATGGGGTGGTGTTAAGGCCCAGTGATCTAGTAGTCCGAGCGTTTGATGGATCAAGAAGATCGGTATTTGGAGAGGTGGAGTTACCTATCAAGGTAGGTCCACAAGTCTTCAATACCACGTTTTACGTGATGGATATCCAGCCGGCATATAGTTGTTTACTTGGAAGGCCCTGGATACACTCGGCAGGAGCAGTTTCTTCTACACTTCATCAAAAATTAAAGTTCGTCTGGGAAGGTCAAGTTGTGACAGTCAGCGGGGAAGAAGATATCTTCGTCAGTCATCTAGCCTCATTCAAATATGTGGAGATGGATGGCGAAATAGTCGAAACCCCATGTCAAGCTTTTGAGCCCTTAAAGTCTGAGCAAGCATCTGCCGTAGCAACTTCTCCTGAAGAACCGAAGAAGGTAGTTTCCATAGCTTCCTATAAACAAGCGCGTGAATTGGTAGAATCCGGGATCCGAGAAGGCTGGGGCAGCCCGGTAGAAGTGCTAGAGAAGAAAGACATGTTCGGGATTGGCTATCACCCTGGAAGATCTTCGTCGGAATCAAGTGCTAAAGGTTGTCAGAGCCCGGTCACCTTCACAAGTGCGGGAATGGTAAACTACGAGAACATCAGTGCCGTACAGGATGACATCGTCGATAGTGATTGTGACTTAGATGAATGGATCAGGCCTGCCGCTCCAGGAACTCAACTTAGCAACTGGACATCGGAAAGGCTTATTTCGGTCACTTCCTTCGAAGAGTAATAATGTTTTGTTTCTATTTTTTCCTGTACTAAAGCACTATGTCTTACCCGGGGCATAGTGTCTCTTTGTAAGGGTTCATATGTTCATTAACGCAATCATCAATAAAATTGACGTTTCGCATTCATTCATGTTGTTCTCTGTCTTTCGTTTTTTACTTTTGTTTTTCAAAAAGAAAGAAAAGTTTTAAAAAATGGCAATGTTTCCCATTTTCTCAAGTTGTTGCTAAAGCCTTGCATGAATCATCATTCATGCAGGTGCTCGTCACCGGATCTTATCAATGACGACCCTGTTATGGCTAAGTATGACTTCGACAATCCGATTTATCAAGCCGATGAGGAAGGTGAAGAGGATTGTGATTTGCCCGAAGAATTGGCCAGACTGCTCAAACAGGAAGAGAAGATGATTCAGCCGCATGGAGAAGATGTTGAAGTGATAAACTTGGGTACGGAAGAGGACAAGAAAGAAGTCAAGATCGGAGCTGCATTGGAAGAATCTGTCAAGACTCGTTTGATGGCTATGCTTCGAGAATACGTTGACGTCTTCGCATGGTCCTACCAAGATATGCCGGGTTTAGACACTGACATTGTGGTACACAAGCTACCTCTCAGAGAAGGTTGTCCTCCGGTAAAGCAGAAGTTGAGGCGTACACATCCAGATATGGCAATCAAAATAAAAGAAGAAGTGCAAAAACAGTTTGATGCTGGCTTCTTGGCCGTGACTAGTTATCCTCCATGGGTTGCTAATATTGTGCCGGTTCCTAAAAAAGATGGCAAAGTCAGAATGTGTGTGGATTACAGGGATTTGAATAGGGCTAGCCCCAAAGATGATTTCCCTCTACCTCACATTGATGTACTTGTCGATAATACTGCTCAGTTTTCCGTGTTCTCTTTCATGGACGGATTCTCAGGCTATAATCAAATCAAGATGGCTCCCGAGGATATGGAAAAGACAACTTTCATCACTCCTTGGGGCACTTTTTGTTACAAAGTCATGCCGTTTGGTTTAAAGAATGCAGGAGCTACCTACCAACGGGCAATGGTGACGTTGTTTCACGACATGATCCATCATGAAATTGAGGTTTATGTTGATGACATGATAGCAAAGTCCCGGACGGAAGAAGAACACTTGGTCAACCTAGCAAAATTGTTTGACAGGCTTCGAAAGTTCAGACTGAGGTTAAATCCGAATAAATGCACCTTCGGGGTTCGTTCTGGCAAGTTGCTCGGCTTCATTGTTAGTGAACGAGGAATTGAGGTTGATCCGGCCAAAGTAAAAGCAATCCAGGAAATGCCTGAGCCGAAGACTGAAAAGCAAGTGCGTGGCTTCTTAGGGAGACTAAATTACATTGCACGGTTTATTTCTCACCTAACGGCCACATGCGAGCCCATCTTCAAGCTTCTGAGGAAGAATCAGGCCATTGAATGGAATGAAGATTGTCAGCGAGCCTTTGACCGAATCAAAGAATACTTGTTGGAGCCACCAATTCTTATGCCTCCAGTGCCAGGGAGACCTCTGATTATGTATCTCACTGTGCTGGAAGGATCGATGGGATGTGTACTGGGTCAGCAGGACGAGTCTGGTCGAAAAGAGCACGCCATTTATTACCTTAGCAAAAAGTTTACCGATTGTGAGACACGATACTCACTACTCGAGAAAACTTGCTGCGCTTTGGCATGGGCTGCTCGCCGACTAAGACAGTACATGCTGACTCACACTACTCTCCTAATTTCCAAGATGGATCCTGTAAAATACATCTTTGAGAAGCCGGCTTTGACAGGAAGAGTGGCCCGTTGGCAGATGATACTCACGGAGTATGACATACAATACACTTCACAAAAAGCAATTAAGGGGAGTGTGTTGTCAGAATATTTGGCCCAGCAGCCGATTGATGATTACCAACCCATGAGGTTTGAGTTTCCGGATGAGGACATCATGTTCCTCAAGTCGAAAGACCATGAAGAACCACTTCCGGAGGAGGGGCCTGACCCTGAATCCAGATGGAAGTTGATGTTTGACGGAGCTGTAAACATGAATGGGAGTGGAGTAGGTGCTGTTATTATCTCACAAGAAGGAGTCCACACACCTCTCGCTGCTCGGTTGACCTTCGAGTGCACTAATAACGAAGCAGAGTATGAAGCCTGCATCATGGGGATCGAAGAGGCAATAGACTTGCGGGTCAAGAACCTTGAGATCTTCGGAGATTCTGCTTTGGTGGTGAATCAGGTCAATGGTAAATGGCTAGTTCATCAAGCTCGTTTGATTCCTTACCGTGATTACGTCAGGAGGCTGTTAACTTTCTTTACCAAAGTAAAGCTGAGCTATGTTCCTAGGGACGAAAACCAGTTCGCCGATGCTCTCGCAACTTTATCATCCATGATTAAAGTATGCCAAGAGAATTTCGTGCCTCGAATTTCGATCTCTCGTCTTGAAAGACCGGCTTATGTCTTCGCAGTTGGTGATGGGGAAGATGACAAGCCTTGGTACCACGACATCAAGCAATTCCTGAAGGCTCAAGAATACCCGGCTGGGGCATCCAGTAAAGACAAGAAAACTCTCAGGAGACTGGCGGGAGGTTTCTTCTTGAATCAGGATGGTGTGTTGTACAAACGGAACTTCGACATGGTGCTGCTCAGGTGTGTGGACAGACACGAGGCAGATATGTTAATGCAGGAGGTTCACGAAGGCTCCTTTGGTACCCATGCTGGAGGACACGCCATGGCCAAGAAACTATTGAGATCGGGATACTATTGGATTACCATGGAATCCGATTGTTGTAAATTTTCCCGTAAATGCCATAAGTGTCAAATTTATGCCGACAAGGTCCATGTGCCTCCGAATCCGTTGAGTGTCATGTCTTCACCGTGGCCGTTCGCTATGTGGGGCATCGATATGATTGGAAAGATTGAGCCGACAGCTTCTAATGGGCATCGCTTCATCCTAGTTGCTATTGATTATTTCACGAAGTGGGTCGAAGCTGCTTCCTATGCCAATGTCACTAAACAGGTGGTCGCTCGATTTATTAAGCGGGACATCATTTGCCGATACGGAGTCCCTGAAAGGATCATTACTGATAATGGTTCTAATCTCAACAACAAAATGATGGCTGACTTGTGTCGAGACTTCAAAATAGAACACCACAACTCTTCTCCATATCGTCCGAAGATGAATGGCGCCGTCGAGGCGGCTAATAAAAACATCAAGAAGATTGTTCAGAAGATGGTTGTGACGTACAAAGACTGGCACGAGATGTTACCATTCGCGTTGCATGGGTATAGAACATCAGTACGCACTTCAACTGGGGCAACTCCATTCTCATTGGTGTATGGTATGGAGGCAGTCTTACCAATCGAAGTAGAAATCCCTTCCTTGAGGCTGATGATGGACATCAAGCTAGATGAAGCTGAATGGCTCCGATCCAGATATAATCAGTTGAGTCTCATTGAAGAAAAGCGCTTAGCAGCTGTATGCCATGGACAGTTGTATCAGCGACGAATGAAGCGAGCTTTTGACAAGAAGGTGCGACCACAGAGATACATACCAGGAGATTTAGTGCTGAAAAGGATTCTTCCTCCTCTCAACGATCACAGGGGCAAGTGGACACCCAACTATGAAGGACCGTTCGTGGTTAAAAAGGTTTTCTCAGGCGGAGCCTTAATGCTGACAACCATGGACGGAGAAGACTTTCCATCCCCTGTCAACGCAGACGCAGTAAGAAAATACTTCGTGTAAAAAGGACCCGCTGGATAAAAACAGAATGATAATCCAGGCAAAAATGGGCATCCCGGCGAGCCAAAAACAGAATAAAAGGCTCGGGCAGAAGTTAGGGAAATATTGAAAAAATTGTACACCCGCTGAGTTGAAAAGCCACATCGGACAACTCAGGCAAGAAAGGGTATCCCGGTGGATTGAAAACCTGAAAGGGCGATCCACGCAAAAGAGGGATTAACACGAACGACTGCGATCTGCGAGATCCATGACCTACCTACAGTTAAGGCTATCCTAAGGGTTGAAGATCAGTTCACTTACTTTTTCTCAAGAGGCAGAGCGAGCAGAGCGTCTTGAAGACATACGAGTCATAACCGGGTTGATACTTGATGAGATTCATTTTCCACATTGCCAATAGGGTAGTTTGTTTTTCTTTTAGTTGTTCCCTCATTCCAGGGAACCGCTTCCTTTGTATTGCCTATTCAGGGCCACCTTTCCAAATCAATAAAGTTCAACTTCATTCAATGGACCATTTTGTTTCTTTGTTTTTACTTTTTCATCTAGCATTGATTGATTGTGAAAACGTCTAACTTGCATTGTGTTATGAACATTTGAATGTTTTTCTAACTCGTGCAGGAGAATAGAAACATTTAATTCAACTCTGAAAGGGTGCTGAGATACCTAATTCTCTATGTTGCATGTACTATCGATGGTGTTCATGCAGGTACAGGTACTGGTGTTGCTAACAGAGCTAAAAGATCACTATCCAGGATGGGCATTCCCATTTGTTTGAGCAGGAACAAATGTTTCCCAGGGGGTTTCCAATCATCCCCATCCATGTGTCAGTTGAAACTTCACCTAGCAAGGTGGCAGAGAGTGGGTGCAGTCCCCAAGCATAAAGTTCCCTTCATACAGGGGCAATTCTTAACAGCGCAAAGAGTATGTTGCCTCCCCAGCATTTGTTTCCTCAGCAGTGTCATGCCTTTGGTGCCCAGGAAGTCCTCACTTCCCCATCAGAGTTCAAGAATGGTCCACTTCCAGCAGGGTCTTGGCGCTCCAATCTCAAAGTCCAATTTATTTTTGGCAGTGGCGGCTATTCAGAGCCAGTGAATTATTAACAACTTTCCCCGCAGAGTTGTTTCCTCCTCATCAGGATGAGCCAGATCAATGCAGTGATCATCGTTTCTTTCCAGCCAAGTTATACGGAATTACCTGCGGTCCCCTTATCAGGAGATCTTTCTTTGCATTGTCATTCGCATAATCATCATTGCGTCTGCATCTTCCAAAGGGTAGCATTTTCATCCCCAGTGAAGTCGCCATAAATTCAAACATATGCATGCCAACATGGGCCAGTTTTGAGGTATATCACGTACGACTTATAACATCTTCTCAACCTGAAGTACTCCGCACAGAGGATACCCATATCATTTTTCAGACATCCGTGTCTTTTCAAGTCAATGTTCGTCATTTTTCCGCGTCTTGTTTGGTACAACAGTCGCGTCGCAGGTTCCCGTTTTGTACAACGGTCTTGTCTGCTTGGGCTCTCGTTTATGTACAATGATCCCGTTCCATCTGGTCCAATTTTCTTTGTGTTTGGTTATCAGTCGAGGCTGGTATACCTTTGCGTCTCCATTTGAGGATGGTTTCGTGTTAGATCCGAGGATCTTTTGATTTGTCATTTGAGGATGACATTTCTTTTCTTCAAGTCCTTCTGCGGTTGGTCTTGTTGTTGTGGCTATTATTCGAGGATAGTAGTTCACATTTTGAGCTTATTGATCGAGGTCAGTTTGTCTCTTTTGCAAAGTCTGTCTGAGGTCAGCTTTGTGTTTGGTTATCAGTCGAGGCTGGTATACCTTTGCGTCTCCATTTGAGGATGGTTTCGTGTTAGATCCGAGGATCTTTTGATTTGTCATTCGAGGATGGCATTTCTTTTCTTCAAGTCCTTCTGCGGTTGGTCTTGTTGTTGTGACTATTATTCGAGGATAGTAGTTCACATTTTGAGCTTATTGATCGAGGTCAGTTTGTCTCTTTTGCAAAGTCTGTCTGAGGTCAGCTTTGTGTTTGGTTATCAGTCGAGGCTGGTATACCTTTGCGTCTCCATTTGAGGATGGTTTCGTGTTAGATCCGAGGATCTTTTGATTGGTCATTCGAGGATGACATTCTTCCCAGCATTATTTCCACCTGGTTCTATTTCCGCTACCTATTCAGAGGTCGAAATCAAAAAGTACATAAATAAATAAATGGGCAGATGGCGTTTCCATTACCCTCAGTGTGCAAATTTTCAGGTTTTATTTGAGTATTCAATCACTCCATACCTTGAACGTCTAAAAGCTGTTGCAATTATCCGTTCAGGTCTGCAGTTGATTGAATAGGGGCAGCTGTAATACCTCAAAATTTGCCCTCTCATTTCCTCAACATTTTGCATAGCATGTAGCATACATAAATTCATAAAATAACCAAAAACATTGCATCATATATAGCATAGCCGAGGCGGGGTATGTGATCAATGATCGGAGCAACCGAAAGTTATGAAGAGGCTACCGAAGGGCCACAAAGCTTCTCAACCTTGTGCAAAGGGTTCACAATATCCCACAAGTCTTCACTTGAAGCCACAAGTCATGGAAAGTTTTGGTGTGATTGAAGGAGGCAAGCAGTGCAATACTTCTTGAGGGAAAAGAGCCGAATTAGGGTTTCATTTCTACGGGGTTTCCGCATAAATTTTTGAGTCGAAGTGGATTTCTTTGACTTATATATGATGTCAAGTGCCTAGGGTTCAAATCTCGTCCACAAATTCATTTTGGAAGGGGTTCGACTGGCCGGACGATGGAAAATCGAAGAATCGGAGAAAAGGCAACCGAGCTAGGTAAAAAGGGATCGACTCCGGACTTTTAAGATCGAAATCATGAAATTAGGGTTACAATTATCCTATGGTTCATATTTGGTCAAGAAACGATGGAGGAATCATGAAAAAATCAAAGAAAAATCATTTGAAAGTTAGTTGGTTTTCCATTTCCCTCCACCTTTCCTTCCACTTTCTTTCCACACTTCCTTTCATTCTTTCCATCTCATTTTTCCTTTTCAATTCCACTCCATTTCCCTTGGAAGCTTCCACCACCTTCCACCATCTTCTAGAGTGTTCCAAGGAATATTCCAAGGAATATTCCAAGGAATATTCCAAGGAATATTCCCTTTTCCAACCCTAACCCTAACTAACTTCCAAACCTAATTTTGGATCCCAAACCTAATTTTTGGGCCCCAAACCCAAACCTAGCTCCTAGCCTAAGCCCTATTTAAGTCATTTTCATCCAAACCAAGAGGGTTACACACCATTTTTTCAATTTTTCAATCTTTGAGAATCACTTTTTCTCTCACTTTTCCTCTCCCTTTCACCAAAGCTTTTTTCAAATAAGCTCTTCAAGTTTCACATTGAAACTTGAAGATCTTGAAGCTTAAGCCTCAACCTCCATTGATTTTGTGGATTGTGGAAGAAGAAGCTACTGAATTTTGTGAGGATTATCGACTTATCGGAAGCACACGAAGATTCAAGCTCAAGAACGCATTTATTTTGCGGTTTTCGGTTTTCGGTTTTCTCTTTGATTCAAGCTCCGATACTTGCAACAATCACCGAAGCACTCCTCCGCTTCGTAGGTTGGTGATCTTAATCACTTCTTCTTTAAGTTATTCTCTTCATCTCGCCGTTTCGGCATTCTTTAAGTGATTTTCGCTTTGCTTGAATTAATTCCGTTCGATTATGTGTTGTTTGCATTTTTGTGATTTTTGTTGAATTAGTATTTTTAAGGTGTTAATAGATTAGGTGCTAGCATGTGTAAATAAGCTCCGAATAAGTAGAAATTAGTGGTAGCATGTCCCTAGGTATGTTAGGATTGTGTAGAAGCAAGTTTGTGGCCAAAAGCACTTATTTCAAAAGCTTTTTTTCAATTCTGTTCAGGGTTAACCGGTTAACCTATATGGTTAACCGGTTAACGCGTGCGTTTTTGGCCAGTTTGCTTCTGTTTTGGGTCTGTTAACCGGTTAACCCATATGGTTAACCGGTTAACGCTGTGAATTTTTGTGTTTTTGGATTCTTTGATTGCTTAGTCCTAAGTCCTAGTGCCTATAGTGTTCATACATGTTTAGGTAGTGATTTTAGGGAATTTTTGGATCCATTTCCAGTGGCTAGTTCCCCCATTTCGAGTCGTTTCGACACGATTCCGTTTATGTTGCGTTTTATGCGGTTTTTGAGTTTTTTGTGCATGCCTTGATTTTCTTGCATTATGTTGCCATGTTCATGCATCATTTGGTATGAAATAATCATGTTGCATTCTGTTTTTACATGTTTGCATTGCATTAAATCCTTTTGCATTATGTTGATGTATGTTGCATTTTGCATAATCACATGTATGTGCATTTGGATGCATTTAGTTGCATGCTTGATCATAGCATTTGCATAAATTTAATTCTGAATTTTGCATTAGGTTTAGTGTGTTTGTTGAGCCATCATGTTGCATGTTCATAATCAAAGATCATCATGTTCATATGCATGTTCATGTGATTCATTTGTGCATTTACTTGTTGCATAATTCATGAGATGCATGCTTGCATAATCATTCAAAAATGTTCATGTTCTTGCATTGGTAGATGTTAATCCATGTTCAAATGCATGTTTGTGATGTGTTTAGTGCATCCTTGATTGAGTTTGTGTATTAAAAAATGAAAATAAGCAATTCTGGATTTTGCATTCCATAGCTGTTGTTTTGCATAAGTGCTGTAAAATGTATGCTGTTTGTTATGTGTACATGCTGCATTTGACCTTTTACACCTACTTTTTCATGCTGCATGCTGGCTGTAAAAAGCTGGCTTGTGTTAGGCTTTGTTTTCATGGCTGTTTGTGTATTAGGGGGCTGTAATAGGTGCTGTATTTTGGTTTTAGCATTTTTCTAGTTCCTTTAGGATTAAGATTGGGTCTAGTTTAGGTCCAAGTTCAATTAGGATTTAATTAATGTGTGTTTGCCTTATTCTTTTTAAATAAAATGTGCACTAACCATTTGTTTTGTAGTGGGGAAGATTGAGGTAAGTTTACTTCACTTTATCCCTTACTTTTTATGCATTGCGTTTAGGTTTTTTTTTAATTCATTTTTCCTTCCATATTTGTGTTTGGTAGGATTCCCCCTTTTTAGGATCAACTTACCTTCCTTAGGAAGTAAGTTGTAACCTATTTCCTTTCTTTCTTTTCCTTTTTTTCATTAGGATTAGAATACCTCATTAACCATAGGATCTCCCTTTGTAAATAAATAACCTAGGGTTGTGTCTTAGTCCCCCTTAGTTTTTGTCCCTTTTCCCATTTGAGTCATTCTCTTCTTATCTTCAAACAAAATCCAAAAAAAAAAAAACACTTAACAAATAAAATGAAATGATTCCTGGTGTATAGCCTTATTCCATGAAACACTTGCATTCATTCCATCTTGGAATGGTGTAAGCTTGTCCATCATGATGCACAAGTCTCATCAAGGAATTGTTCATAAAGAAAAACTTAAAAGATATTTCTTCACAAAAGCAACAAAAACACTTAATAAAGTTCAGCGAGCCAGTGAACTGAAACCCTAATCCTAGGAAACCAGTCTTGGATAAATTCTCCTTGCTGGGTATGCTTGTTCTATTATTCCATCTTGGAATGTAGAGTCAAGTGTACATTCCATGGAAAAGAGTTTGAATTCACTTCCTTGTGCCAAATTCATACAAAACTCATAAAAGCCAAAAACAAACAATAACCGACTATCCTGCGGGAACTTCTTTTCTCATCTCATTCACTCACAACGCGAACTCGCGACTACTTGTCTCGCATGCAAGACGGTTAACGCACTCGTACCAGACGAGCCTGCAACACCTGAGCATAGACATACGCAGTTCCAGCTAAAAAAAAAAACACAAACAAATAGTTCCCGCCTAGGTTAGGCGAACTACGTCGACTCTGATCCTCATTATCCCGATGAGGTACGTAGGCAGCGGGGTAGGGCCCGTTCGAGCACATTCTTTATTTTCCCTACATTTCCCCCTTTCTTTCCATTCTCTTTTTCAGTTCCTTTCTCATTTCCATTCCAGCTCCAGTTAGCAGTTCTTATTCAGCAGCAATCATATTTTTCTCACCCTTTGAAACAAGCAAGCAAGCGTGGATCCCGTCGGGTACGACGGACGATCTGGGGTGCTAATACCTTCCCAGGTCGTAACCGACTCCCGAATTCAGATCTTTGGTTCGCAAGGCCTCGTCCTTTTCCTTCTTCCTCAGGTTTGTGCAACATTACCTTTCCCATTCTTTCGGGATAAAAATGTCTGGCTGGCGACTCTAACCTTTCCGCGCCACTTTCGCGTTTGTACTAGGATGAAAATCCCGGGAGCGACAAGGAGGATAACAATGTCCTGAGGTAATAATATGCTTTCAGGAGGATAAAGCAGTCCTGAGGTATAAGAAGCTTTCAGGAGGATAAAGCAGTCCTGAGGGAGTAAGCTTTCAGGAGGATAAAGCAATCCTGAGGTAATGATATGCTTTCAGGAGGATAAAGCAGTCCTGAAATAATGATATGCTTTCAAAATGATAAACAACGTTCTAAAGTAGAGGTGATAGCTTCCAGGAAGATAAACAACGTCCCGAGGAGAGAATATGCTTTCAGGAGGATAACAACGTCCTGAGGAAGTGATGATATGCTTTCAGAAAGATGAACAACGTTCTGAAGTAGAGGTGATAGCTTTCAGGAAGATAAACAACGTCCCGAGGAGAGAATATGCTTTCAGGAGGATAACAACGTCCTGAGGAAGTGATGATATGCTTTCAGAAAGATGAACAACGTTCTGAAGTAGAGGTGATAGCTTTCAGGAAGATAAACAACGTCCCGAGGAGAGAATATGCTTTCAGGAGGATAACAACGTCCTGAGGAAGTGATGATATGCTTTCAGAAAGATGAACAACGTTCTGAAGTAGAGGTGATAGCTTTCAGGAAGATAAACAACGTCCCGAGGAGAGAATATGCTTTCAGGAGGATAACAACGTCCTGAGGAAGTGATGATATGCTTTCAGAAAGATGAACAACGTTCTGAAGTAGAGGTGATAGCTTTCAGGAAGATAAACAACGTCCCGAGGAGAGAATATGCTTTCAGGAGGATAACAACGTCCTGAGGAAGTGATGATATGCTTTCAGAAAGATGAACAACGTTCTGAGGTATGAATATGCTTTCAGGAGGATAAAGCAATCCTGAGGGATTGATAATATGCTTTCAGGAGGATACAGCAGTCCTGAGGTAGTAATGTACTTTCAGGAGGATAAAGCAGTCCTGAGATAGGGGTGATAGCTTTCAGGAAGATAAACAACGTCCCGAGGAGATAATATGCTTTCAGGAGGATAACAACGTCCTGAGGTAATAATATGCTTTCAGGAGGATAAAGCAGTCCTGAGGTAATAATATGCTTTCAGGAGGATAAACAACGTCCTGAGGTATAAGAAGCTTTCAGGAGGATAAAGCAGTCCTGAGGGAGTAAGCTTTCAGGAGGATAAAGCAATCCTGAGGTAATGATATGCTTTCAGGAGGATAAAGCAGTCCTGAGGTAATGGAAGTTTTTAGGAGGATGAAGCAGTCCTGATAATCACCAATCTGTTTGCTGGAGAATTAACCTGGAAACAAGGTAGCATTCTGTATGATAATATTAGTTCATGCATTATGTATGCATGTATGTTATGATGCACCTGAGTAATGTATTATGTATCTATGGATATGTATGTTATGGTATGATGTAAATGATGTATGTATGATATGTTGCTGCTTGAGGCGTCTGGATATCTTCGTATAACAACTGCTGGCCAGGGAAAATAAATCCCAGTTTGTTGCTGAAGAGTACGGGGAATTTGTTCCCCTCTTGTGTGATAAGAAGGTATACATAACCTCCTGTCTGCTGGGGATATCAAAGTATATATAACCTTCCGTCTGCTGGGGATAGCAAAGTGTATATAATCTCCCGTCTGCTGGGGATAGTAAGGTATACATAACCTTCGTGTGCTGGGGATAGCAAAGTGTATATAATCTCCCGTCTGCTGGGGATAGTAAGGTATACATAACCTTCGTGTGCTGGGGATAGTAAGGTATATATAACCTCCCGTCTGCTGGGGATAGTAAGGTATATATAACCTCCCGCCTTCGTTCGTCGTACTCTTATTGGAAAGTAAATTCCCGCATATCCGTATGAGGATAAAAGAGATGGATATAAATTCCAGGGGAGATGTGACTTTATGAAGATGGATTTGCCCTACTGAGGGTTTGTAACTATTTTGTAGAGATGAACCGGCAAAGCTTCGTTGAAATCCTTCCCTCGTTCGTCCTTAGTAACTACTATTACTGCATTTGCATGCATTTCAGGTAAACATCAATCATATTAAGCATTTATGCATTTCTGGTAAACATCAATCATATTCAAAAGCATACCAATGGACGTTCCGTTTATGTAAATAGGGTGAAAGCAAATCTGGATTCAGAGGGAAAAGTAAAGCTGAACTTGAAAACAGGGTCGTTTCAACTTCGAGAGTGTATAACCGATTGGATTTAGAGCTCCTGAGATTCTTAGCTTTCCTGAATACCTTCCCAGAAATCCTCATAGCTGGATCTGAAGACATGATACTGACACCATCTGATACTACTGGTGTAGACAATTAATTTCCATCATGGTTTCAGCTGAATGTAGTTACCTCAGGAGAACTAAGCAGAATGCCCCATAATAATATGCCCTTGACATCATGAACTTTGCAGTGTTACCCTTGGTAATTCAAATATATGAGAAGAGCTGCCCCTGGCTATTAAGCACTGTTGGATCTGGAACTGATTGCCCCGAATGATTTGAACAGTAACTTGGTATGCCCCCTTGATTAGGAAACAATGACCATGCCCCTGGCATTATGAATTTTGTAATGTTACCCTTGGCACTTCAGATAGATGAGGAGATCTGCCTCTGGCTGCTTAAACATAGTTGAATCTTGTCCTGATTGCCTCAAATGAGTTAGGCAATATCATGGCCTGCCCCCTTGATTGGGAGATAATGATTATGCCCCTTTGTATACATGGACTTTGATCCAGGAAGCAACTTTGTTTATTGAAAGGACTTTGAACATTCATCCTGTAAGTTTCTTTGTTTATCAAACACTCAAGTATATGTAAAAAAATATATTCAAAAATGCAATGCTTATGTCTGTCTTGAAATTTTGAAAAAGAGTTATTTTAGAACAACATTTTTTGTAAAAACTGTGATATTAACTCAAGTTTTATAACAAGCCCTAAAGGAGTCAGGATACCTTTTTGTAACAGTACACTTTCAAACTAACCATGCTTCAGTTAGGACTTTTAAAGGGTTGTAACGTGGCCTGGTTCATGGTTTAAGAAACAAAGGATAAAGGCTCAAATTTATTTGTACCCAACCCATTCTCCATGATGTTCTTCAGTCCTATACTCAGTTAACTTATGCATTGAGGTTCCAAAGTAGTTTGGAATTGTAACACTTACATTTGTGATGGTTCAGAAACCCAAAATTTATTTGAACCTTCAGTCATCTTTCTTTGTTGAGGATTCATATTGACCTCTTTTTTTTCTTTTGGCTTTGTTATCCCTTCTTTTTGCCTGAACTGTTTATTTCAAGGTTACAGTCAGCGGGATGTCTTAATTTTTTATTAAGTGTCCTTCATAGGTTTTGACTTAGTGAGCTTTTTTTTTTTGCTAGATATTGACTGTCAGGTTTAATGATTACAGAGAACCATCATTAGTTGTGTACAACACAGATAATTGGCATATTTGAGTTAACCGAGTAACTAACCTGCCCCGGGTTATGAATAAGGGTTTTAATTTGTGCGAGAATAAAAACTCCTACTTCATAGGCTCAAAAGGGTTGACTAGGGATTAACTTCCTTATATCTCCACTGTTTAGGAATTGAAACAATGCCTGTACATCGTCAGCATAGTCTGTTCAAAAGCATACTGCATAAGATTAGGGTATTGTTTTCGTCATCCTCCCTCTACAGGCTTATAGTTTTATCAGGAGTTAAATATCACAAAATAGAAATATGAAGCATAATTCAAAATATAGTGAAACGAATGGATTAATTCAAGACAAACATATGCAATGTATTAATGAAAACAAGAGTTTAACATAATAGTAAGTGTTCAAACAAATAAAGGAAATTACAAATGAAAATTCAAATGTTGTCCCATCCAGTTGGCTGAATGTCCTCAATTGCAATCTGTGAACTTTGAGGAGCAGTATACTTCACCATGAAATCAAATTTACCACTTGGATGTCACAAGGTGCCCCATATCTCAACAGGAATAGGTAGGCTTCCTTTCTTGCTACACTGGGCAACTTGTCTTGCAGCTTCGGTGTTTGATGGGTGATAGTAGAATTCAACTTGACCTTCTGGAGTAACCTCTAGGATTCCTTCGTCAATCAGGTCTTGGATCTTTTTCTTCAATGTCCAACAACTATTAGTATCATGTCCAGGACAGTTGGAGTGATACCCACACCTTGCCTTGGGATTATAGCGAGGAGAGGAAGTTTTAGGATTTTGAGGAGAATTTTTCAAGGAAATTAGTTTCATCTCCAACAAGCATTGCAGAACTTGTGATATTGGAGTGCTGAATTTGATAAACTGTCTTCTACATCCCTTGTGTTGAGGTGGATTGACTTTACCATGTCTTTTTTCTTTAACTGAAGAACAATCAGTGGTAACCGGTTTCTTACCTTCTTTTATCCTCATCTTCCTTTCAACCAAATCAGCTTGTTTTAACGGAGGTTGATTGGTAATTAGATTCCTGACTCCATTACTTTGAAGTTTTTGGACAAAGGTTCTCAGCTCTTCTTGCCCCTGAGCTAAACTTTGGATAAGAGCCACCTGGCCATTCATCCGGATCCTTATTTCTGTTATCTCAGCTTGCAATTGTCCCAACTGACCATCCTTGTTGTCCTCAGGACTCTTCTTCTTAGCCAGCAGCGTCTTCAACTCATCTTGTCCCTTGGACAAGTTCAGAATCAACTCTTGGAATCGGGCATTCTGAGCCTGGAGATCTTTGACTGTTTGTTCAAGAGCCATTGCTGAAATAAACAGCGAGAAGATAAGAAACCTGTGCACAAGAAACCTGTGATGCAATGATATGGTATGTAAATGCATATGCAATGTTTTTCAAGGACTGCAGGATTTAAATTTGCTTAAACAAACAAGAAGGTAAACTTTTATTAGTAATAACTTTGTTTTGCCTCTTGGGCTTACAAAAAATGAAATAAATACAAGAGATGGGGTTTTAAGTCTTTCATGGACGTTTCCTCTTTGTGTTGAGGTATGAGTTGAGATTCCGTTCCTCGTGAAGTTGCTTTGTTAGTTCTAGGATTCTTTCTTGGCTTGCTTTGTAATGAGCCTCGAAAGTATCCCTTTGCTCCTTCAACTGGATCTAAGATCTCTGTAAATCTTCCATGTCAGTAGGCATGTCTGGGTGAAGGATGGTATAAGCAGTATCTCCTTCAGCAACAGGTTCCATGGTAACTGGCAGGATAGCAGGATATGGCATCATGAGAGTCTGAGCACGAGATCGCACCCATCTGAGATAAGCCTCCATGGGAATAGTGTACTTAGGCTCCAGAGTCTTGTTGTCAACCCTGTTCACTTTTCCCCATGCTCGTATGAATCTCTGACGGTAACCTTGAAGATCATTGTCGTAGTCAAACACAATGCCCTGAATCAACATGTCATGTGGGCCATCACTCCGAGCGTAACCAAACTGTCGTAAAGCTAGAGAGGGGTTGTAGGTGATGCCTCCTCTTATGCCCAGAAGTGGCACATTAGGGAACTCCCCACAACGATCAATGATAGTGACATTCTCCATAGATCTGGAGCACCAATGTATATCTGAATGCGAGAGTGACATGATCCTCTTGGACCACCTGAACCCTTGCTCATTTTTCATCACTGAGCGAGGAAGGTGAGAAATAAACCACCTAGAAAGCAAAGGTATGCAGCACATCAAAGTTCCTCTTGCCCTTGTAGTACGGGTATGAAGAGAATGTAGGATGTCTCCAAGCAATGTAGGCACTGGATTGTGACTCAAGAATATGTTGATGGCATGAACGTCTATGAACTGATCTGGATTGGGGAACAATACTAAGCCATAAATCAGCAAGGCTAAGATCTCCTCAAAAGCATCATAGCTCATGGCCTTCAAGAACACCTGAGCTTTCTCTATCAACACCTTGGCAAGAATACCCTTAACCCCGCTTCTCGTTTCTAGAACAATATCAGACTTCTTCAGATGTAGAGCTGCAGCAATAACCTCTGGTTTAAGCTCCTTCTCCAAGCCTGTGAAGGGTCTTTGATCAAGCACAGGTATACCCAGAAGTTTAGAAAACTCTTCCATTGTAGGAACCAGCTGATAGTCAGGGAATGTAAAGCAACGGTGCTTAGGGTCAAAGAACTGAAACAGAACACTCATCATGTCTTCATTGAATCCTGAAGTGACTAGATCCAATAGGTGACCATGTCTCTTGATGAACTGGGAATGATCAGACACTTGAGAAACCAACTCTTTAAGCTTAGCAGGTATGCCTACAAAGTTGATCCTGATGGTGTTTCTACGAGCAGAAGCCATGACCTGCAACAAAGAAACAAAGATAAATCCTTTGGTCCTTGAAATGGTTAGTGAAAATGCTATGCTTATGATGCATGATGATGTCATGATGTTATGTTCAATCACAAACATGTGGCACACACAAACAAGTCACACAATAGCCCTAGGTTTAAAGGCTTGCATGAGGTTTAAAGGTAAATACCCTCCCCTGAAGTTTAGTTGGTTCATCCTGTCCTATAAAGTAACCAGGTTCTAAGGGATCTCAATATCATTGATCCTTCACAAGGGTGGTTGTTCAGTAGGCAACTTACTTGCCAACCAAAACCCTCCAAGTTTAGAATCTCAATGAGCGTAGTATCGAGTATCAACCAACTTCAGTCTTCACCAAAGCCGGTTATCTCACTACTTTTCTAAAGGACAAGATGGGATAACTAGGGTTCTAAAAGTTAGTTAGTGCATTGACAACATATGGCAGCCTCATATTATCCTCAACTTGACTTAAGGAACATAAGCACCAACCAAGAGGTCACACTAACTATGGCCACCAGATCAACCATATCGGTATACGTCGTACAGTTTCCTTGGTCTATTGCCATTTACCTAAGGTACACTAGATCCGGGTTAGGATCTTTCACACATAAGAACACCCAACAAGTAAAGTAAAGCAAACAAGGCAAACAATTTAAAGTGATCTAATTCCTAAGGGTACCCCTCTTTAATATTAAGTCCCCAACAGAGTCGCCAGTTCTATAACACGGTGGGAGAACTGACTTTAGTTATGTTGCGGATAGCAAGAGTCGCCACCGAATTTTATTTTATCCAAAGGAAAGGCATAAAAGAACAGGAAAGACCTTTTTAAAAGATTTTTGGGTCCGGGGGGTAGGTTATGTAAAGGGAAGGTATTAGCACCCTTTACATCCATGGTTATCCATGGGCTCTTAGTTACTTAGCTCACTTTAAAATGTTTTTGAAAATGTGAAGTGTGTGAATAGAAATTTTCATAAGAGTTTGATAATGATCCATGTACGGATGCGTAAAAAACTTGTGTTTGAAATTTGTGAAGTATTTGAAAAGTTTGAATAGTGAGCAAGTAACTATGAGGAACCTACCCTAAGGTTTAAGTCTTTCTGTTCTTTATCCTTTAAATGGTAAGACTATCCCTATTATTAAGGAATAGGTAGTCATTACCTTGGATGTAAGGGACATATGAAGGGACATCTGTTTAATGAAGGCAACTGTAGGGTGTATTAAGCATTTTGGAGGGACTGTCATCATTATTCGAAAGGGACTAGATCATATTGAAAGGCAACCATTTAAGGGACTTGATCTTTGATTATGAAGGGACTAGATGACTTTTCTTTTAAGGGACTTTTGCTTTATACACCCCACTTGACCTTGTGATTAGGCAACATTGAGAGGTAACCCTAGAAAGTGAGATGGCGATCAAAGATCGACTTACGTGTGTGAATGCTTAATTTTATATTTATCTTATAATTTAAATGATCTAAATTCAATTTTAAATATCATACATGTTTACACTCCCTATTTTACTAACCATAGCATAAGAAATAAATAATTTAAATATTACAAAAAATTACATCCAGAAGCAATTACAATAATAATAATAATAATAAATAGCAAAATAAGAAATAATCAAGAATAAATAAATAATTATAATAGGGGTTAGTGAAAAATAATAATAATCATAATTTAAAATAAAGGGGGTTAGTAAAAAAAAAAAATAATAACAATTTTAAATGGGGTTAGCAATAAACATGATTAGTAATAATAATAACAAATCAAAATATTATAATAAACAAGAATTAAAAATTAACAAGGAAATATGAACAATTTAATTATAAAATTTTAAATTATATGCAACTTATAAAAGTTAAATTAATTATAAACATATTATAATTACAAGATTAAATTAACATAGATTTAATTATTTCTAAACATATATTTAAAAATTATTTATATATAAAATTTAAATTATAAACAAGTTATAGAAACATTTACATATTATATAAAAAAATAGAATTGATTATAATTTTATTTACAAAATTTAATTATATTAAATAAAATATGTACATAATATTTATATTTACAAAAATTAGAAATTAAAATCACAAGATAAAATTAGGTTTTTTTAATTGTTTAAAAAAAATAAACTAGGGTTTATAAAATTAGGGTTTGTCAAATATTAGGGTTTATTTTATTTACAAAATTAATTTAACGAATATATACATATTATAATCTAAATACATAAAAAAAAAACTAATTTTTGAATTAATAAAAATAGTTTTAGAATTTAGAGAATATTGAATATATATATATGTGGAATTATTTAATTATATGTATATCTATGATTATTAATAAAAATAATTAAACAAAAATCAATTAAACAAAATAAAATAGAAAAAGAAACAAAAAAAATTGAAACTTACCTGGCTGGGATTTGAACCCAGCACCTTTGGCTTGCCAAGGACTACACACACCACCAGGCCATCAGCGCGCGTGTGATAGTGAAGGGAGAGGAATTTGTTTTATGCATTCAACCTAAAAATCAGAAAAAAGGAAAAAAAAGCAAAAGGCCTGGGGGATTCGAACCCAGGACCTTACACACAAACACACAAGTACATGACCATTCCAGCTAGATGAGCGAACCTGATAGTATAGTGGTAACAATACATAATATATGAAGCTTTCTTGTTAACCTGAAAAATAAGAAAAGATTTGTACCAAGCCAGGATTCGAACCAGTGCCCTCAAGCAGCACACACGCTGGCTTTACCACTAGGACAAGCGTTTGCTTGTGAAATAATAACAGAAACAAAATCATAATATTTTAAAACAATAATTCAAATTTAAATTTCGCGCCAGACCAGCTTCATCTTCAACCTCAGATTCGTAGGATTACCTGCAAATTTTGCCATGAACCTACCTGCGAATTTTCATACACACAAAACCTGTGTTTTTCGAACCACATTCATACAGCACAATTTTATCAAATTAAAAACATCTTTGGATTCCTTGCAACCTGTACAATCCAATTATGTCAACCAAATTCATTTAGTTGCCTAAATCGTGAAACCCTAAAACTAAGCTCCAAACCCTAACAATGTCTGTTTGTGATTTAGGTCATGAAGCTCCAAGTTTTTTGTCCAGAAAGCATCTATACATTATTACTAACACAAATATACAATTAGATTTCATTGTTATGGCATAAATAATTTAAATCGAAATTTTTTTAAAGATGAACAAGATGCATTCGGGTTATGCTATGTGAATGATTTTGGATGCAACCAAGCATTGGTTTCCACTCAATGATGTCCAGGGATCATAGTTGTGTCCTCAAATTACCTTCTAATGCCTTGTATGAATGAATCCGAATTTGAGTTTTTGCTTGAATTTTTGAAGTGTGAAACTTACTCTTGGAGGCTGCCCATTCGTCCCCTATGCTTGTGATATGTTTATGTACTTATAGTGGATGGAAATAGGTCAAAATATGTGATCATTCTTTGGACTTTTTGATCATTGAAGATTGAAAAAGATAATGTCTTAAAATTCAAATATTTTTTGATATAACATTGCTATTTTAAGACAATCATCATAATTTTCATATCAATCTAATTCAATCAAGGTTTATGACTTTCTAGAATCAAAATATATTTTAAATCTTCATATTTTATATTTTATTTGAATTTAAAATGATTTTTAATATAAAAAATCATAATAAATAAAATAAATAAAATAAAATTATGAAAATATTCAATAAATTTCGTGCATGATGTCATGGAACACCTTGGGTCACAAAAAGTTCAGCCCATTTGGAAGAATTTGGTTTTAAGACCCTATTTTCTTCATAAACCTCCCAAAAATTTCCCAACTTTGCAAGGGCACATATCCTTCAATTTCAATGCTATGAGGGTGTTCTTGGACATTTTGGAAATCTTGAAGAGTCCTCTAACAAACCCCACTGGTTTCATGTCCATATCATTTACCATTCTCAAGTTATGCCCTTTTGAAGTTGTTGACTTTCAAAAGGACCTATAATATCTTAGCTCATACCTTCCAAATGAAGCATTTTTGGGCTTGGCTTGTGAGACACAAAGTTGTAGAGAATTCAATTTCCTTCAAAATGAGCTTTGTATGGAGACTTGGTGATGAAGCATGTGAAAGTTATGGCTGGTCAAAGTTCAGTTGACTTTTACTGAGGAAACCCTAATTTAGAAACTCCTGATTCTTGATGATCTGGAATCTCCTTGATGAATCATGATCAACCCTTGATCAAATGATGAATTTTACTTCATATACTTGATGTTGGCAAAAAATCATGAAGTTTGACTTTGGTTTGACCACAATTGACCTCAGTTTGACTTTTTAACTACTTTGACTGATTTTGACTTATCTGATCATCTGACTGAGCAAACTTTTGAGAAAAGTCTTGAAACTTGTCATGGGGGTTCTTACACACATATAAGATGTTATGAAGCTCACTTGCAGTCTTGGAAGTTCATTTAGCCTGATTAAAGTCAAAAAACCTAGTTTTGGATGCACTGCTTAGGAGGTGCATTGTCTGAGGGATTTGTCAACTCTTCTGACCAATTGTGAACTTTGTGAACCTTGTGAACCATCATAAGATGTCTTGTGAACCTCATGGGAGGTCTTGTGAACCTTGTGAACCTTGTGAACCTCCTAAAGTAGCTTGTAGACTTCATGAACCTCATGAAAGGTCTTGTAAGCATTGTGAATCTTGTGAACCTCATAAAGTGACTTGTAGACTTCATGAACCTCATGAAAGGTCTTGTAAGTATTGTGAATCTTGTGAACCTTGTGAACCTCATAAAGTGACTTGTAGACTTCATGAACCTCATGGAAGGTCTTGTAAGTATTGTGAATCTTGTGAACCTTGTGAACCTTCTTAGCACACAAAGTCTTGTATTGTGAGGGCAAATTTTGGGGTGCAACAGTATCCTTCAGATCACAACATCAGCTCCTAAAAATCCAGCAATCCCTTTGACGACAATTCCTGACTCTTCTACAACTGCAACAACAATCATTCCAACCAATTCATCAATATCATCAACAATGGCTCCGTCCATCACTTCAACAAATCAGATGTCAACAACCATCTCTTCTACAACATCAGCACCCATTTATTCAGCAGAATCTTCTACAACGCCAACAGAAATTGATGAAGATATTTCAGCAGTCACCATTTACTATGATCCATCATATGTTCCTCCAAACAACAACTTTCAACAACAAGTAGTGGCATCTCCTGCCAGGTCACTAGTCACCATCTACTACGATCCGCACACCATTTCAGTACCCTCCTCTGCAACAGTCAGTCCAGTTACCATCACAGTGCCTGGACCCATTCCATATGAAAGCAGTAATGCCATACCTTGGCATTATGGCTCTGACCTCTACTGCAACGGGGAGAAAATCACTTTGTATTCTTCAACTTCTTCTCCACAGATTGATAATGTTGGGGGAGGCGGAGGCTTCACCAGAAGCGGACGCCTTTTTGCCTCACAATTACAAAGACCTAATGCCGAAGCAGAGGCTGCTGCAAAAGCAAAGGGAAAGAGTGTGGTGCCTGAAGAACCAATCATCAAAGAAACTCCGAAGACATCTTTTGAACAAGATGTAGACGAGTTTATGAGAATCATAAAGAGAAGTGATTACAAGGTGGTGGATCAGCTTCACCAAACTCCCTCAAAGATCTCCATATTATCCCTGTTGATGTGTTCTGAAGCTCACAGGAATGCATTACTGAAAGTCTTGCACGCAGCATACGTGCCAGAGGAGATCACTATTAATCAGCTAGAAATTGTGGTGGCAAATGTCAACACCAGTCATGGACTGGGCTTCACCAATGCTGACTTAACGACTGAGGGACGTAACCACAACAAGGCTTTACACATCACTCTAGAATGCAAGGGTGCTGTTCTATCCCATGTACTGGTGGACACTGGGTCTTCACTCAATGTTCTACCAAAGAAAGCCTTAGTGAAGCTGGAGTATGATGGTTTGGCTCTACGTCCAAGTAATTTAGTGGTGAGAGCATTTGATGGCTCTAAAAGATCAGTGCTAGGGGAGATTGACTTGCCTGTGATGATTGGCCTGCATACCTTCAAAATTACCTTCTATGTGATGGACATTCAGCCGGCCTACAGCTGTTTGTTGGGTAGACCTTGGATCCATGCCGCTGGCGCAGTTACGTCTACCCTTCACCAGAAGCTGAAATTCGAGTGGGAAGGCCAGATCAGCACCATCTGTGGTGAAGAAGATATCTTTGTTAGCCATCTGGCTACGTACAAGTATATTGAGATGGATGGAGAAATCCATGAAACCATGAGCCAGGGATTTGAGGCCCTGAACATAAATGAAGCATCTGCTGTACTGGGAACCTCCATGACGTCTTATCAGCAAGCCAGGAAGGTTGTTGAAGAGGGGACTGCCCAAGGCTGGGGCAAGTTGTTGCCTGTGGAGAAGAAGGAGGACAAATTTGGGTTGGGTTACAAACCAACTCAACAAGATCAATCAGAGGCTGCCAAGAAGCCCAATTTTGTCAGCGGGGGGATGCTCACCCCAGATGCAGTGAACAACTTGGAAGATGAGTCGGAAGATGAGCGCAAGCTGGAGAGCTGGATACGTCCAAGGATCCCGGGGAGCCGTATCTCAAACTGGTCTTCCCAGGAAATTATAAGGGTTACTCCTGCAGAGTAATTATTATTTCTTGTATATTTTAAGCATGCATCAAGTCTTGCATCTTGCCCAAGATGACAAGACTCATTTTGTAATCGGGCCATCTTGTAATTTTGTGCAAACAGATCAATCAATGAATATCGGACATCTTTTGCAAATGAGTCTTTTTCTTTTCCGCTCACTGTTTTTCATTTTTCTTTTTGTACAAAAATAAAATGGCAATGTTTCCAAAATGATAACTTCACTTCACTTTTTCTAAACAAGATTAAAATCGATCACTAAAATGAACAATCTAAACCCTTGCAGAGAGTGCCTTTCAGACTGCACCGACAACAACACAGCTATGACTCTGTATGACTTTGACAATCCAATCAATCAAGCTGATGAAGGGGTTGAAGAAGATTATGAGCTTCCTGAAGAGCTAGCCAGGTTGTTAAGGCAAGAGGAGAAGGTTATCACTCCTCATCAGGAGGAGGTCGAAACAGTTAATCTTGGTACGGAAGAAGACGTGAAAGAGGTTTAAATCGGGGCCTGCCTACAAGATTCGGTGAAAGAACAACTGATTGATATGCTTCGGGAGTATGTGGATGTCTTTGCTTGGTCTTATCAGGACATGCCAGGGTTGGACACCGATATTGTCATGCACAAGCTGCCTTTAAAAGAAGACTGCCCACCGGTAAAGCAGAAACTGCGCCGTACTCGCCCAGATATGGCAATGAAGATTAAAGAAGAGGTACAAAAGCAGTGGGACGCCGGGTTCCTTGCTGTGACTAGCTACCCGCCGTGGGTTGCTAATATTGTACCTGTGCCTAAGAAAGATGGCAAGGTAAGGATGTGTGTGGATTACCGGGATCTGAACAGAGCCAGCCTGAAAGATAACTTCCCTTTACCTCACATTGATGTATTGGTGGATAATACGACTCAGTTCTCGGTATTCTCCTTCATGGACGGATTTTCAGGATACAATCAGATCAAAATGTCACCTGAAGACATGGAGAAGACAACTTTCATCACACCTTGGGGCATGTTCTGTTATAAGGTGATGCCATTCGGACTGAAGAATGCTGGTGCTACTTATCAACGGGCTATGGTAACATTATTCCACGACATGATCCGTAAAGAAATTGAATGTTATGTGGATGACATGATTGCCAAGTCCCTCACAGAATAAGACCACCTGGTAAATCTGTTGAAGTTATTCAAGCGTCTGAGGAAGTACCAACTGAAGTTAAACCCCAACAAATGCACATTCGGGGTGCGATCCGGTAAGCTGCTGGGATTTATTGTAAGTGAGAAGGGGATTGAAGTCGACCCTGATAAAGTCAAAGCCATTCAATAAATACCTGCACCGAAGACAGAAAAAGAAGTTCGGGGGTTCCTAGGTAGATTGAACTATATTTCACGGTTCATATCTCGCCTTACAACAACCTGTGAGCCCTTGTTCAAATTGTTGAGAAAAGAACAAACGGTCAGGTGGAACGAAGACTGCCAGAGGGCTTTTGACAAAATCAAGGAATACTTGCAAGTGCCTCCAATCCTTATGCCTCCAGTTGAAGGAAGACCTCTGATAATGTACTTGACAGTATTAGAAGAGTCAATGGGGTGTGTGCTGGGCCAGCATGACGAGTCTGGTTGAAAAGAGTATGCAATATACTACCTAAGCAAAAAGTTTACCGACTGTGAACAACGTTATTCACTGCTCGAGAAAACTTGCTGTGCTTTAGCGTGGGCTGCTCGCCGACTAAGGCAGTATATGTTGACCCACACCACTTTATTGATCTCCAAGATGGACCCAGTTAAGTACATTTTTGAGAAGCCAGCACTTACCGGACGAGTTGCAAGATGGCAAATGATTCTCACTGAATATGACATCCAGTACACATCTCAGAAAGCCATCAAGGGCAGTGTATTGTCGGATTATCTCGCTGAGCAACCTATTGATGATTACCAGCCTATGAGATTTGACTTCCCCGATGAAGACATCATGTTCATTAAAGCAAAAGATCATGAAGAGCCTGTTCACACTGAAGGGCCTGACCCAGGAGAATAATGGACTATGATGTTTGATGGGGCTGTTAATATGAATGGTCGTGGTGTTGGTGCAGTACTCATTACACCTAAAGGAGTTCACATGCCTTTCTCGGCAAAACTCACCTTTAACTGCACTAACAACGAAGCTGAATACGAAGCTTGCATTATGGGTCTTGAGGAAGCCATTGACCTCAGGATCAAGACTTTGACTGTGTTCGGAGATTCAACTTTGGTAATCAATCAAACCAGCGGTAAATGGTACACCCACCAGGATCATCTGATTCCTTACAGGGATTATACAAGAAGGTTATTGACTTTCTTCACAACAGTCAAGCTTGAGTATATCCCTCGGGACGAGAATCAGTTTGCAGACGCTCTTGCCACCATTTCATCCATGATCAAAGTTCAAACGGCCAACTTTGTGCCTCGGATTTCAGTGTCCAGACTTGACAGACCAACATATGTATTTGCAGCAGATGTTGTTAATGATGATAAGCCTTGGTTCCACGACATCAAATGCTTCTTGGAGGATCAGACATACCCACCTGGGGCATCTTCCAATGATAAGAAGACCTTAAGAAGGCTAGCATGTAGTTTCTTCCTGAATACTGACGGTTCCCTGTACAAGAGAAACTTTGACATGGTACTCCTCAGATGCGTTGATAAAACGGAAGCAGACTTGTTAATGCACGAAGTACACGAAGGATCCTTTGGTACCCATGCTGGAGGGCATGCCATGGCCAAGAAGTTGCTAAGATCAGGTTATTACTGGATCACAATGGATGCAGACTGTTGTGCCTATGCCAGAAAATGCCATAAATGCTAGATCTATGCGGATAAGGTGCACGTGCCTCTGAATCCTCTGAATGTGATGTCTTCACCCTGGCCCTTTGCCATGTGGGGCATTGATATGATTGGCAAGATTGAACCGACTACTTCAAACGGCCACAGGTTCATCCTGGTTGCTATTGACTATTTTACCAAGTGGGTTGAAGCAGCTTCCTATGCCAATGTTACAAGGCAGGTGGTAGCCCGATTCCTGAAAAGATACATCATTTGTCGGTATGGAGTTCCCGAGCGAATCATTACTGATAATGGTTCCAATTTAAACAACAAAATGATGACAGAACTGTGCCAGGACTTCAAGATCCAACACCACAATTCTTCTCCTTACAGGCCAAAGATGAATGACGCTGTTGAGGCAGCTAATAAGAATATCAAGAAGATTGTGCAAAAGATGGTAGTCACTTACAAAGACTGGCATGAAATGCTACCATTTGCTTTACATGGGTACCGTACATCAATCATAACATCCACTGGGGCAACACCGTATCAGCTTGTGTATGGTATGGAAGCAGTCCTACCTGTTGAAGTTGAATTACCCTCCCTGCGAGTACTAATGGATGTTAAGCTGAATGAAGCAGAATGGGTCAGGTCCCGATACGAACAACTGAGTCTGATTGAAGAGAACAGATTGGCTGCAATTTGTCATGGGCAGCTGTATCAGAAAAGAATGAAGAAAGCCTTCGATCAGAAACTCAGGCTCCGAGAGTACCAAGTAGGAGATCTTGTGCTGAAAAGACTCCTCCCTCCTCATACAGACCACAAGGGCAAATGGACTCCGAACTATGAAGGACCATTCGTAGTAAAGAAAGTTTTCTCTGGTGGAGCACTCATGCTCAGTACTATGGATGGTGAAGACTTCCCGTCACCTGTGAATTCAGATGCAGTTAAAAAATACTTCGCATAAAAAACGACCCGCTGGACATAAAAACAAAATGTAAGTCCAGGCAAAAATAGGGCATCCTGGCGAGTCAAAAACAGAATAAAAGACTCGGGCAAAAATAAGGGAAATAAACAAAAAATGTACACCCGCTGAGTTGAAAAGCCGCATTGGACAACTCAGGCAAAAATGGGTATCCCGATGGATTGAAAACCCGAAAGGGCGATCCATGCAAAATAAGGGAATAAGCGAACAATTGCATTCTGAATTCATCTGTATCGCCACGACTTGGTAAGCTTCAAAAGGATCAAGCTTCCTTCAGAATCAGCCTCCTTCAGAAAGCAAGACGAGAAGAACGTCAAATGTCATACGAGTCATAGCAAAGGGAAGTTCCCCGAAGCGTCGTCAACATTGCCAATACCTTTTATTTCTCAATTTGTAACAATCTCCTTGTTTTAGGGATTTGTTCCTTTGACTGTATCTTGCCAATTCAGGGCACATGAATTAATAAAATCAGATTTTTCAGTCATGTTTCGTCTCATACATTTTTACTTTCATTTGCAAGAATGTCCGATGTCTTTAAAATACTGATTGCATAAATACAGATGCTTTTCTTCTAAAAAACGTGCGTGCAGGAAGTATACTTATTCCCGGGAGTGTCTGAACTCCTATGACGGAATCCGGTAAGGGATACCTCGGGATTACTTGTGCGCTTCTCTATCTTTTTAGGATTGCATGTATTCAAAGCACAACATGGGGCATGAAGGCTTCTCCCCAGCAAGATGCCTAATCATTATCCACTCAGTCTTAGCCCCGGAGGTGCTTTCTCCACAGCTGAGTTACCATATGTTATTTCCTCCTCAGCCAAGTACAAAAGCCAGGGAACCATCTCCCCACAGAGTCTCAGCCTCTATCCAGGAGAGCAACGCCTGAAGATCTCACAACAGAGTGAAGCAAACTTCTACAAACCCCAGCTAGGTCCCTCATTACCAAAGATAGGTCTATCAGTAACCTATATCACCAAGCAGAGTTCCATAGGTCAGATCTACCAATGATCTCAACCCCAGTTGGGATACCCACTCCAAGCAGATCAGCCAGAGATCTTCGCGGCAATGGGATCCGAATCCCGGATCGGTGTCTTTGCATAATCATAGCATTCACATCATATTCTCCCCACAGAGCGTAGCATTCCGTGAAATACGGAGCATTACGGCAAAAATCAAACATATTGCATAATCATAAGCCATGTTCTGAATCAAGCACTTGTAAATACTGGCAATCCATCAAAGATATACAAAGGAACTCCCCGGATTCCCCGGCAGAAAGCCAAGGAATTTGCCTTACACTCATAAATACAAATGAACACTCCTTTTGGCACCCGTCCGTGTCATGATTCCCCAGTAAAGTCGCCCGAGCTTTCTTTACAAACAGGCACTTATATATTACAGATGCTTCCTGACACCCGTCCGTGTCATATTCCCCAGCAGGAAGCCAAAGTGTCCTCTTTGCACTCACAGATACATATGTCTACAAGTCCCTTGACACCCGTCTGTGTCACTTTCCCCAGCATAGTCACCTAAATACTTTGTAAACCATACACCTGTTTATATTACACTTTTCTCTTCCTTGACACTCGTCCGTGTCACTCTCCCCAGCAGGTTAAACACTCATCTGTACATCACTCATACAGATACTCGTCAGTATCTTTTATACACCACTTATATCCCCGCAGATTCGACACTCGTCCGTGTTCTCTGTTAACCAGTTGGTACTCGTCCGTATCATCATCTCTGAGCATGCGTCAAGCGTTTGCTTCTACCTGATACTCGTCCGTATCACAGTCTTAAGGATGCTCGTCCGCATCTTTAATCCATACACATGCCAAACACTTATGTCTTCTTGAATTTAGACACTCGTCTATGTCTACCATTCCCCAGAAGAGTCCCCACAGAATCAACACTCGTCCGTGTTCTTTGTTAACCGGTTGGTACTCGTCCGTATCATCATCTCAGAACTTGCATCAGCGTTTGTTTCTACTGATACTCGTCCATATCACGGTCTTAGGGATGCTCGTCCGCATCTTTAATCTATACACAACGTCAAAACACTTATACCTTTTATTTCTTGGATGTAAACACTCGTCCGTGTTTACTATTCCCCAGTAGGTCGCCAGCAAGGCAAAACTTCTTTTCTATCTGACATTCGTCCTATGTCATGATACCTTTTCGGCAGCCGTACCCTGCCAGGTGATCGTCCTTCACCTTTGGATGACCGTCCCTTATCCTTTCCCTAGCAGTCTCCATTATTGGAACCCTTTTCTATCCGACATTCGTCCTATGTCGTGATATTTAGCAGCCGTCCCCTGCTAGGTGATCGTCCTTCACCTCCTAATGATCGTCCTTCATCATTTTATCTGATGGTCGTCCCCATCGTTGACCTTTTCTATCCGACATTCGTCCTATGTCGTGATATTTAGCAGCCGTACCCTGCTAAGTGATCGTCCTTCACCTTTTGATGATCGTCCTTCATCATTTTATCCGATGGTCGTCCCCATCGTTGATCTTGTTATCTGACATTTGTACTATGTCATGATAAACCCTCAGAGCAGCCGTACCCTGCTAGGTGATCGTCCTTCACCTCTTGATGATCATCCTTCATCATGCTTATCTGATGGCCGTCCCCATCGTCGACCTTTTATCCGGCATTCGTCCTATGAAGTGATATTTTTGGCAACCGTACCTTGCCAGGTGATCGTCCTTCACCTTAGATGACCGTCCCTCATCTTGTTCCCCAACAGAGCAGCCGCTCCCTGCTAGGTGATCGTCCTTAACCTTTGATGACCGTACCTCATCATTTATTTTTACCTATAATCCCCAGAGAATCTTTGTCACTTTGTTTTGATGGTCGTCCCCATCATAATCTCTTATATTCCCCAGCTTGTCGGCCGTCCCCGTCATTGCTTTATTTTCCACATCCTCCCCAGCATGTCGGTCGTCCCCGTCATTGCTCTTTCCCCAGCAGTCGTCCTCTGTTCGACGGTCGTCCTCCGTCGCCCGCACTTTATGAATATACTTTATTTTCTTTCACAATCTATATCCCTTTTCTTCTTCATTCTGTGAGTGCAAATTTTGGACTGTCTTTGGTATTCAACCACAAGTTATCTTGTTTGCCTGTTAAGCCGTTGCTTACATTCTACACAGCTAACTCATGCTTGAATAGGGGCAGCTGTAAACACCCCAAATTTGCCCTCACCCATTCACACCATGGCTTGTGATCTCTTCATATTCATAAGTTCAATCATAGCATCTCATATTGCATTTTTGATTCACTGTATTGGTTCAAAGTCATCTGCATCTAGGGTTTGTGATCTGAGCAATCCAAGAGCCTCTTGAGCCACTTCAAAGGTCATCAATCACTTCAAAGGGGTCCATGTATGTTCAAGCATCATATTATATCCTCCCAAGGCCAAAGGAATCAAAGAATCACAAGAACTGAGAATGGCATGGAAGCAGAGCCAGGCTTAACTGCACAGATAACCTAGAATTAGGGTTTTGGTTTCAGAGGCCATAACTCCAAATTTTTTGGTCATTATTGTTTCTATTGGTCTCTATATTGTATAGGGATCATGCATATCAATTTTCATGAAGAAATTCCATGGGGAAGGTATCTGATCAAAAGTTGACTTTTTGAGCAAGTCAGTGCAAAATCAGGGCATCTGAGGCCCCCAATGATCCAACCAAAGGTTGTTCTTCATCATTTTGATTATGTATGATCTTTATTTGATCATAAAAGATGTTAGAAGTTCACAAAATTGAAGAATTTCAAGCCATTTGCAAAGTTGACTTTTTGAGAAAATGACTTGTAATGGAAACTTGCCATTTTGGGAAACTTTTTCAACCCTTGCTTTTTGATTCAAAAATGCTTCAAATGGGAAAACTTTGGTCATGAAAGTTGTAGAATGGATCATTCCCTTTTCAAAAAGTACAAGAACTTGTTCTGATTCATTTTGGATCAAAAGTTATGGCTTGTCAAAGTTGGCCAAAATCACATAATTTCAAGTTTTCTACCAAAGAGGCATTTTGCAAAATGGTATGATCAAGTGTTATAAAGGCTTCAAATGTGCACAAACTCTTCACAACATGATCATGTGACTTCTAAAAGTCAGAATGGGCCCAAGAATATTGCATTTTGATGCCTTGAATCTCATGAATTTCCAAAGTGGCCAAACTTTGGGAAATTTGCAAAACATCTCATAAACTTCATTCCACTTGCTGAATCATCTCAAAACTGATTCCATGGACCTCCTTAATCTCAGCTGAGCAAGGACAAGCCAATGAGCTAGCTACACCATTGCCCATACCTCAAGTACAACACTTTTGACTTTTTGGCAAAAACACCCATACCAATCCCACAGTGACACAACAACTCTCTGCCCAATCCAGACCTTACAAACACACTCCAAGGATTCATTTTCACAACACACACAAGCCTGAAACTCCAAGAACACAGCATACTCAAAAATCCTCACATTTGCAAAAGCTTTCGAATCCCTTGATTCAGCCATCAAACCTTCAAACTTTTTCCACCATTCAACTCCATAAACCTCACTGATCATTTCCCACCCTCCATCTTGCCCTAAAACCTCCATAATCAAAAACACGATTTTCACATTTCATGAACTGAGATTCTGCAAACTCTCTCCAGAGGCCATTTAAACTCCAGCTAAGCATCACAAACACTTGGGGGTGATCATTGGAGCTTGTTTGAAGCAAGGAACTGGCCAGAAAGCACCATTTTCGAAAGCTTCAGTTCAGGTATCATCAAGAACTTTTTTTCCAGAAACGAGTTTTTAAGTTTCTAATTGATTCTCCATGATTCACTGATGATCCTGATGTGTTTATTTTTGAAAATGATCAAGTATTAAGCATGTATTGAGTTTCTGAAATTTCTGCCATGTTTTCCGTTTTGCTCTGATTCACGAATTTGATGATGAATAAATGATTTTTGGTGAGTGATTCTTGTTGGGGTTGATGTGGGGATCATTTCTGGAAAGTTAGAGAGCTTGGGGATGCGTAGAGAGTGAGATAGCATAAGTGACTCGTCGGAGAAGATGACCGGAACACTGTTCCGGTCACCTGAGAATGATTAGGGTTCAGATTAGGGTTAATGACATAATTAGCGTAGTTTGAATTCTGGCCCTTGGATGACGCGCGAAGTCAATTCCCTCCCTTTCTTGTTTGAATCCTGGCCCTCAGATCTGATTACTTTCATTAATTGATATTTTAATTTCATTTTAATTGCCTTTTCTTTACCATTTTATTAAAAATAGCAAAATACATTGAAAAATTCTGAAATTTTTTATCAAACCTTTTATTAATTTTAAGAACCCAAAAATATTTTTATTTTTATTTTTTGCATTAAAAATTATTTTTAAATCATTTAAAAGTTTATTTTTAATTAATTAATGAAAATTAATTAATTAAAAATACTTTTAGGTATTTAAAAATCACAAAAAAATTCATGTGACATTAAAAAACATTTATAAACATTGTCCAACTCTCAAACCAAATTTATTTTTTGTTCTTGATGACTTTTGATCATTTTCAATGGAATTAAATTCATTTTGAGGCAATATTTTGTGACAAACTTCAAAAATTCATTTCTGCCTAACCATTGAGAGTTGGACAATGATTCTTTTTGCATTGCATCTTGAATAACATGTAGTTTATAGGATAAAATTGGCATGAATTGATCTTGCATTTTCAATTTGTTTTGCATTTTTCTTGACAAGGTACCTTAAAACCCTAGCAATCTTAGAAAATTCATAACTCCCACTAGGTTAAGAATTGGATCCCCTCCTTTGGGCAGTGAGTTTGTGTAGGTTTAGGGTTCCTTTGATTGAATTTTCAAATTTTTATCATGTCATTTGCTTCTGGTTTTGGATTTTTGCTTTGTATGTTGCATATAACCCTAATTCATGCCTTCCATTGCATCCATCTTCCATTTGCTTGCATACCATGACTTGCCATGACATTTTGTGCACCCATTTGATTCATAATACATCTTAAGACATATTAGAATCATGTTTGATCATTGCATCTTGCATTTGCCATGTTGTATGTCTTTTGCATTCCATAACATTTCATGAACATTCATGGTTCAAAGCATGCTTCTCTTGCATCCATATGTTTGTATGATCATTCTAATGCCTTACCTCATGTTTGCATCATCTCTTAGAATCATTAACATCATACTCATGCTTCTGGTTCTGGTTTGCATCATCACATTTCACCTCATTTGCATTGCATTTCATTTCTTTTGCTAACTTTTCAGGTGGTAAGTTGTTTGAGAAGTGAATTTGCCTTCACTTCTCACATTCTCTTTTCATCTCTTTCATACCTCCCTTGTTGCATTTTGTATGTGTATTGGATTGAGCTTTCTCATTCTTGTTCATCTTACTTTCTTTCTTCAAGCAACTTGTCTTCTTAAGTGAAGTAAGTTGTTTTGCTTCTTGCTCCTTTCATCTGTTTCTCTCCTTGGTGATTCCTTGAAGATTTCTTTCTTAAACCCCACAAAACCTTAGGAATGACCAAGCATGGTAACAATTAGGGTTTGATTAGTCCCCCACTTAGCTTTTACCTTTGTGTCTCTTTGAGTCTTCTCTTCTCATCTCATAATCAGGGACTAAACCCTAAAGGCTTTAAGGCTTTGTGGTTAAGCTTATGCCTGCATCCTTCTATTTGGATGGAGTGTATAACTTTAATCCTAAGTGTTAAACCCTTAATGTGTTTAAATCCTTTAATCAATTCACTTAATAATCATCAAGACATCAAACTTGTAACTTGGGCCTTGCATTAGGGTTCTAATTCTTCCTTAATTGGTTAAGAAGGACTAACCCTAGTATTAATGGACAAGTCCCCCTCAAGTTGTCTTACAAACCATACAACTCACTTCTTCATCTTATCATTAACTAAAATCCATCTAATAAAGGCTTTGTTTTGTCATGAGGTTAATCCCTAATCATGGATTAAGTTGAGGAGTCTTTCTCAGCTTAAACATTCTCATCTATTATCCTTCTATTAGGATGGTGTAATGAGTCTGTTTAATCCCTGATTATGGCTTAATCTCATTACTTAACACTAAACAAAAACAACAAAAACATCTAACTAATCACAAGTAGGATAATGATCTTAATCCTACATCAAAGGTGATTAAGTGTGAGATACTGACTTCACACTTAAGGTATTCTCATTACCCCTAATCAGAGGGAGGATGTGATGAGTTTACTAACCCATTGGTTTAGGCTTAAGCTCATTTCCTTATGACAAACTCTCAAAAGCAATAAAAGACTGAAAATACAGAAACAAACAATAATCGTCTCCTCTGGGATTCTTTTCTCATCATCTTCACTCACAAATGAGAACTTTGTTTCTTCCGTCTAATGCAAGACCGTTTGCACCTGAGCCAGACAGGTCATACACTTGAGCATAGACAAGCAAGCAGTTCATCAGTCAATTCATCTTTCAGTCTCTTTGGGTCGAACTACGGTGTTCTGACTTCCTCATTGCACGAGAGGATACGTAGGCATAACTTAACAGTTATCGAACAAAAGTCTCTGTACATTCCCCCTCCTTCCAGTATCATTCTTTAAGCCTCACAGTCTTGAGCTTCCCATTCTTTCTTACACTGACACTTCACTTATACACTTCACTTCTCTTACACTGATACCTGTACATCCTTTTCCAGCTCTTTTATACACAGATTGCACTGACACTACCCCTTTAAAACACAAATCTTTTAAGCGTGGATACCGTCGAGTACGGCGGACAATCTGGGTGCTAATACCTTCCCAAGTTGTAACCAACCCCCTTTCTCAGTCTCTCTGGTTCGCAACCGTCTTATCCATATCTTTTCTTAGGTCTATGCAGCATTACCTTTCCTTCGGGATAAAAATGCCTAGCTGGCGACTCTTTGTCTTTCTGAGTTCACCCCTGTGTGTTCTCATTCCTCTTTCGCCGACCGTTCGCGTCTGTACCTCTTCTGACCTTGGTTGTCATTTTGGTGGGAGCGACAGGGAGTGGCGTAAAGATTTTAGAACAGTTACGAACGTCACTAGCACCTCAATTTGGTCTTTTCAGCCATTTCAGTTTCCCAAAAATTGAACACGTATTCTTCTGCAGAGGACATATGTCCAAGTGCTGGAATGCATGTTCTGTCCATCTTCAGAGTATGAACACATATTTTAATTCTTTAGGATACCTTAGAGCTTCATTGACACATGTTGGTGTTATGATCTACATTTTATTCTTTTGACACAAAAGTCTGAGAAGTAAACAGTCAGATCATCTTAAAAACTTATGAACCAGTTTTCTTTCTAGAAGGGAATAAATTGGTATAGAACTTCTAAAAGTTAAATGCATAAAGTTAAACATTTATCATTATGGACATAGTTTCATATTGATTAGCCATAATGAAATTAAATCTATCTTCAGCAAGGAGTTTTGTAAAAATATCAGCCTATTGATGGTCCGTATCTATAAATTTTAAAAATATGATTCCCTTCTGGGTATAGTCCCTAATGAAATGGTGTTTAACTTCTATGTGTTTAGCTCTATAGTGTAAAATAAGGTTTTTAGAAAGACAAATAGAAGAAGTGTTATCATAGAGGATGGGAATGTTACTCTCATAAATATTGAAGTCCTCAAGCTGGTGTTTCATCCAGAGCATATGAGTACTGCATCCAGCTGCAACTATGTATTCAGCTTCAGCAGTTGATAGGGCTATGGTTGATTGCCTTTTGCTGGACCAATATATTAGATTGTCTCCTAGAAATTGACAACTTCCAGAAGTACTTTTCTTTCTGTTCTGTAGGAAACATGATCTAAGGTTAGGGATTATTTTTGTGAACAACGCTTCCAGAAGAGTCTTGATCTGAGAAGTTGACTCCACCTGTTGACCAATCATGTTCTTGAGTTCAGAGTTTGGCCCATATTGCTTGTCCAATCTGATTTTCACAGCCTCATTCTCTTTGTTTAGTTCTTCCAGAGTTTTAAAACCCAAAGAAGTTGGAGGAGTTTCTTCAATAGAAGTAGTAGCTTGATCAAAATTTGGAGCATGATTTTCTCCAACAGAGGATGACTCAACAACCACTTTCCCTCTGTCTTCAGTAGAAGGTGCAATAACAATCTGAAGTTCAGAAGATAAGTCCTTTAGTTCTAGTTCAGTCTAGGGTTCAGAGTCCAGAAGATGTTGGGTCATCCTCTTCAAGCAACTGAGAACTTCTCGCAAGTTTTCGCAAAAGTTTTGCTGAGCACTATCATAGCAAATATCCTTCAGATTCTTGGACTCAGAGGTAAACCATTTTCTGAATGAAGTCCAAAGGTAATCTGAAGCAACAGGATCCAAATTTTTTGCACAAGCAGTCTTCAAGTCGTCTATCTTGTTTTTCAGCTCTGCTTCAAAAGCTAGTAACAAGTCACCAACATCTGATCTGGTTGGTGTTGGTTTGGGTTTTAGAATTGCTATTTTCTTAGTGATAAAAGCTAGTTTCTGAAGCACATCAATGTCAATGACTATTTTTAGAGGATCTTCTAGTTCGTTAGTGGGAGTGGGAGTATCTAGAATGGTGATGAATGTGGTTGATCTAGGAGGAGTGGATTCATAAGAAGATATATATTCTTCTTCTATAATAGGGATGTCAAAAATAAGTGTAGGTAAGGACGATTTCAGAGGATAGTAAATTCCAGGAATTATTTGAGTGGTGGTAGGTGGTGGTGGTGGATTAGATGTGTTGGATTGAGAGGCTGCAATGTAGGGTGGAAAAACATCAATGTTAGACAAAACTTGTTGAAGTTCTGAATGAGTTTCAACAAAGGAGGTGGTGCTGAGATCAAAATGGTGGAGTTAGGTCAATAAGCATGTCAAAATAATCTAAGGTTTGTGGTGAGTGATGTTCATATGGTTTTGGAGAATGTGAAACATTTTCAGGTTGAGAGGTTTTAGTTTGAATGATTTTAGGTTGAGTGGTTGCATGTTATGGAATTTTAGAAAGTTGTTTTGGAATATCTGAAGGTTGTTGTGGAATATTTGGTTGGGGATCAATAGAGGTTGGAATTTCAGAAGGTGGTGCTTCAGAGGTGATAGGGTATGAGGAAACAGGAGTATCAGAGGGATGGTTTTCAGAAGCAAGAGTTTCTGGAGGAGGATCAGATGTTGTTGTTGTCACTGACTCTATAACAGAAACAAAAGTTGGAATGTTACCTTTCTTTTTGGAAACCTTTGATGTCTTCTGAGATGTTCCCTCTGAAGCTTTCCTTTTCTTGGATTTCTTCATATAAACTTCTGGAGCAGGTATGCGTAGTTCTTCTAGATTAAACCCAGGGTCAATTCCATCTTGTTTGCAGGATTCCAAATATCTGACTATGACTTTTGGAGGTGTATCAGCAGAAAAAAGAGGAAAATCCTTCAGAGGCGTTTTCCTAGTTGTGATTACTTTCTTTGAATGCAGAATGGGGTCCTTCTTGATTGTATCAATGAACTTCATCTTCTTGAAATTATTTGCGTTGAGTGGCTTTCCAAAAATAACTTCCAGATCATCTATCTGCTGGGCTTCAACCAAATGTTCCACTAGCTTATTTTCAGTCATAATAACTGAAATAAGCATTCCAAGAGGAATCTAGTCTCTTTTTGTTTTCTCATCTTCCCTTGTTTCTTTGACACTATTCTTCAGGTGGTTGAACAAACTGTGAGCAAGGTTGATCTTCTTGTTTGTTGCAATGAAGTAAAGCAGAAATTGTTGATCCACGTTGATGTAATCTGGAGAACTGGTTGGTTTTTTGTGGCTAATGCAACCCAGAATAATTTTGGCCCAGATTCACTGACGATCCTTAAGATCCTTGATTTTTTTGGAGTGTTGCCCATTTGTAAAAATTTCTTTAGAAACAAGGGTTAAGTCAGAAATTTTGTCCATATTGCTGCATTTTATCCCATTTCCATCATATTCAATCAACTTTGCAATGAGTTCTTCGGTGATGCTGATCTTCTTTCCCATCACATAGGAAGTGACTTGATTGTTGGAGGCTAAAGCTAAAATCCAGAATTCCTTAACCAATTTAGGAAATACTGGACCCATTAAATGGTCAAAGTATTTTGCCCAGCCTTGAAAGTTGGCTTATGGAGTAAGATCATAACCATTCTCCTTCATACTTTCAAAATCAACGAACAGTTTACATAGAACTTCTAAATTTTCAATAGGGGTGAGTAGAGTTCTGACTGGAATTGCGTGAATTTCTTCTGAAGCTTGGGCTACAGAAACTTGTTGAGATGAAGAAGAAAGTTGAACATCCTTTGCAGTGGAGGCCATTGTTCACAAGAAGGGGGTTTGAATGCAAATGCAAATGCAGAGAGCAAGAGAAAATAGAAAGTAAGAGAAGAGTGAAAGTGAAAGTGAAGGGTGAAAAGTGTTTGTGAGGTGAAAATAAACACATATATATAGTAGTTACAACGGTAAAAAAAACAAAATTAGTGGAAAAATTAAATTACAAAACATGATGATTAAAATCATTTAATGAATTATGACAGGGGAGTGGCGTAAAAGATTTTGGAACATTTACCAATGTGACTAGCCATTAACTTTGCCATTTCAACTGTTTCAGTTTCCCAGAATTTGAACACGTATTCTGCCTCAGAGGATAGTTGTTCAAGTGTTGAAGTAAATGTTTTATCCTCTATCAGAGTTTGAACTCGTTCATAAGGACACTTGGAGCTTAATTGACATGTGTTGATGTGGTGATCTGCATGTTCTTTCCTTGACATAAAAGTTCTAAGAAGCAAACAGTCAGATCTTTCTGTAAAACTTCTGATACAATTTTTCTTCTATTCAGAGGAATTATTAATCAGGAGATAAAGATAAGAATATTTTGAAAGTTAAATATATACACTTAAATACAATCATTATGGATATACCATACTAAGATTAGTCAGAATGAAATTGAACCTATCCTCAACAAGGAGTTTTGTTAAGATGTAAGCCTATTGATGGTTTATATCTATACATTTTAAGAATAAAATACCCTTATGAGTGTAGTCCCTAATGAAATAATGTTTAACTTCTAAATGTTTAGCTCTAGAATGTAAAATAGGATTCTTAGAAAGACAGATGGCAGAAGTATTATCATAAAGGATAGGAATGTTACTCTCGTATATGTTGAAGTCCTCAAGCTGGTTTTTCATCCAGAGCATCTGAGTACTGCATCCAGCTTCTGCTATGTATTCAGCTTCAGCAATTGAGAGTGAAATTGTTGATTGTCTTTTGCTGGACCAAGTTATTAGGTTGTCTCCCAGAAATTGGCAACTTCCAGAAGTACATTTTCCTTCTGTTCTATCTCCAGCAAAATCAGCATCATAGTACCCTACAAGTTTATATTCTCTGGACTTTCTCTAGCAAAGGCTAAGGTTAGTAGTACCTTTCAGATACCTGAAGATTCTCTTAACAGTTGTTAAGTGAGATTCTCTAGGATCTGATTGGAATCTAGCACATAGTCAAATGTTATACATAATATCAACTATTGAGGCAGTTAAATAAAGAAGAGAGCCTATCATACCTCTGTATATCTTCTGATCTACTTTCTTAGTTACCTTTTCCTTCTCTAGAGTACAAGTGGGGTGCATTGGAGTTTTAGATATTTTACTTTCTGACATGTCCAAATTCTTCAGAAGTTCTTTGACGTATTTGCTTTGATGAATATAAGTTCCTTCTGATGTTTGATTTATTTGGATTCCTAGAAAGAACTTTAGTTCTCCCATAAGGCTCATTTCAAACTCTGCCTGCATAGACTTAGCAAATTCCTTGCCCAAAGAGCTTTTAGTAGATCCAAAAATTATATCGTCTACATAAATTTGACAAATCAAAATATCATTTTTAAATGTTTTACAGAAAAGAGTTGTGTCCACTTTCCCTCTGGTAAAATTATTTTCTAAAAGAAAATTACTTAATCTTTCATACCAAGCTCCGGGAGCTTGTTTCAGACCATATAAAGACTTTTTAAGTTTATAAACATGTTCTGGATATTTAATGTTTTCAAAACCAGGGGGTTATGCACATAAAATTCTTCATCAATATAACCATTTAAAAATGCACTCTTGACATCCATCTGATAGAGAGTGATGTCATGATTTACTGCAAAAGAAATTAAGAGTTTGATAGATTCTAACCTTGTGACTGGTGCAAAGGTTTCTATATAGTTTATTCCTTCTTGCTGACTATAACCTTGTGCAGACAGTTGTGCTTTGTTTCTGACAAATTCACCTTGTTCATTGAGTTTGTTTCTGAAGACCCATTTAGTTCCAATGATGTTGAATCCTCTGGGTTTAAGAACTAGATCCCATATGTCATTCTTGGTGAATTGATTTAGTTTTTATTGCATTGCAAGTATCCAATCATTTTCTGAAAGAGCTTCATCAATAGAAGTTAGTTCAATCAGTGAAACTAATCCCATTAGTGATTCTTCAGAGTTTCTGAATGAAGATCTTGTTCTGATTGGATCATCTTTCTTTCCCATGATTTTATCTTCTGGATGATTCAACGTGCTTCTGGATAGTTTCTTCTGACTGGGTTCTTCAAAAAAATTTTTGGTAGTTGTGCTTTATTTTTTAGTATATGGTTGTTCTTCAGATGTTCTGGCTTCAGTGATTTGAAATTATATATCTGCAAGAGATTCATTCTGCTTTGGCTTTTCAGGACCAGGCTTATAATCAAATCTGACATAGATAGATTCTATCACAATTCGTGTTTCTGTATTGTATACTCTGTATCCTTTAGAACATTCAGAGTATCCTAACATGAAACATTTGTGTGCCTTAGAATCAAACTTGTTTAGAGGATCATTAGGATTCAGAATAAAGCAAGTACATCCAAAAGGATGAAATTAAGAAATGTTGGGCTTTCTATGCTTCCATAGTTGATAAGGAGTCTTCTCCAGAATAGGTCTTATAGATATTCTATTCTGAATATAACACACTGTATTTACTGCTTCTGCCCAAAAGTGTTTAGCCATGTTAGTCTCATTGATCATGGTTCTGGCCATCTCTTGCAATGTGTAAACACCCCAAATTCTCCCTCAATTTTTCTCACACCATGGCTTGTGATCTTTCATATAGCAATGCATAAGCATACCATCTCATACTGCATAGTTCATTTCATATGCACCTTGGATTTGTGATCTGAGCAATCCAAGAAATGATTTGAGCCATCCCAATGGTCTTGAAGCTTACCAAGAGGGTCCATGTGTGTTCCATGATCATAATATGCTCCCCAAAGCTCATAAAAGTCAAGAGATCACAAAGTATGGCAAAGGCATAGAGGCAGACTGAAGATTTCCTGCACAGATGACCTAAAATTAGGGTTTTGGTTTCAGAGGCCTTAATCCCAAATTTTTTGGTCATTCTTGTTCCTAATGGTCTTAATATGTTATAAGGAAGGATCATGTGTACCAAGTTTGATGAAGAAATTCAATGTGGAAGTCATCTGATCATTGGTTAACTTCTTGAGAAAGTAAAGTCAAAATCAGGGCATCTGAGGCCTCCGTCAAGGGAACCAAAGGGTCATCGTCATCATTTTGAGTCTCTATGATCTTTATTTGATCTTAGAAGTGGTTAGAAGTTCACAAGATTGAATAATTTTGAGCCAAATGCAAACTTGCTATTTTGGGAAATGACTTGTAATGGAAACTTTCCATTTTGGGAAAGATATTCAACCTATTCTTTCATGACCAAAAATGCTTCAAATGAAAGATCCTTGGACATGAAAGTTGTAGATTATGTCTTCCCATTTTTAAAAAGTACAAGAACATGTCTTGATTCATCCTAGAACTCAAGATATGGCCTTTCAAAGTTGGCAAAAATCTTGTAATTTTCAAGTATGTGCCAAAGAGGGATTCTTGCAAAATCAAGTTTCAAGCATTAAAATGACCTATAATTGACTTCTAAACATCATACAAACATGATGCAACATTACAAGACCAAAATCATGCCTTGGATCACAAGTCTCCATAAGCCATTTTTCACAAAAATTCTCAAAGAGGGATGTTTTGCAAAACTGATTTTTAGGACTTTGTGTGACCTCTAATCCACTTCAATGCATCATAGCAACATTATGCAACATACCATGACCAAAAGTCATATTTGAACCCACCAATTTCATGACCAATCTCTTCAAAATTCACAAAGTTGCAAAAGTGCAAAACCATTGCAATCTCACCATTCAATCATCACAACTCATCACAATCAATCCTATGGTGTTCCACAAACTCAGCTGAGCTCAAAGCAACCCTAAAATAGCTTCTGCCATGGCCCATGCTTGTAGTACACCAACTATTGACTTTTTGGCAAATTACTCCATACCATTCCCACAGTGTTATGCAGTCTTTCTGACTCATTGCATTAGTTTATTCATGGCACAAGGATCATAAAACACAACACACACAAACCTGAATGAAGGGCATAAGCTGAGTTTCACAAAAATCCCCAAAACTTTCATGCTATCGAATTTCTCAGCATAACCATCAAACTTCACAACTCTTTGCACCAATCATCTATACACATCACAAGGAACACGAACCAACCATTGAAATGGCTTGAAAGCTCCCCATTCACAAACACGATTTCTGCAAAACTAGAACCACACAGCTCAAAATAGCCACCACAAACTTGTTCTAAGCCTTTCAGAAGCTTCAGGGAGTCCATTGGAGTGGATTAGCATCAAGGAGAGGTCCAGGAAGCTCAGATAGAGAAAGCTTCATCTCAGGTATCATCAAGAACATGTTTTTCCAAAAACCTTCTTTTAAGTTTTAGAATGATTTTATATGTTCTCCTGATCACACTGATATGATTTATTTTGAAAATGAGTGAGAAATGGCCATGTATGGAGCTTCTGAAACTTTTTAACCTAAAACTTGTTTGATTCGATTCGTGAGATTCATGAAGTATAAATGATTTTTGATGTCTGATTCTTGCTTGTTGTTGTTTGGGGATGTATTCTGGAGATTTTGGGGGTCTGGGGTAGCTTATATATAGAGAGAGAGATTGGATGAAGAGCTCGCCGGAGAAGATGATCAGAGCTTGCTCCAGTCACCTGAATGCCATTAGGGTTCTAATTAGGGTTTAGGGATCAGTTTGAATGGTGGCCCTTGGATCTTAGCTTAACGCGCGTTTGAGTGGCTCAGATTGCCTCATTAATTTTAATCCATAATTAATTAGTTTAATTAGGTTTAAATAATTAATTTCCTAAGTTTAAATGTGGACCCTTGGATAGCGCGCACAGTCAATTCCCTCCCTCCACGTTTGAATCTCAACCATCAGATCTGCATACTTTCATTTAAATTCATTTTATTTTCATTTCTTTTGATCATTTTATTAAAAATAGTAAAAACCATCAAAAAATTCTTAAACTTTGCATTTTTGTTTCTAATATTTTTCTTAACCTGAAAACATTTTTTATTTTATTTTTTACATTAAAAAAGTATTTTTAAAATATTTAAATGTTTTATTTAATTAATTAATTGATTTTAATTAATTAAAAATGCATTTAAGTTTCTAAAAATCACCAAAAACTGATGAAGCATTCCAATACATTTAGAAACATTTTCAAACTCACCATACAAATTTACTTTTAGGTTTGATTCCATTTTCACAATTTTCTTTGAATTAGGGTTCTTAAAAATCACATTTTCTAACCCTAACTTGAAAAATGCTTTTCTGCCTAACCATGATAAGTTTGAACTTGATTCTTTTTGAATTGTTTCACATATTGCATATAGTTTCTAGTTTATTTATCTCATGATTTTATCTTGCATTTTCAATTTGATTTGCATTTTCCCTTTAGAAGCACCCAAAAACCCTAGCAAACTTAGAAATTTCATAACTTTCACTAGGATTAGTTTTTTACCTTCTCCTTTTGGATGTGATCTTGTATAGGTTTAGGGTTTTGTTTGAGTTCAATTTCATTTTTTTATCATGAAGTATGCTTCTGTTTTGGTCTTATGCATCTCATGTTGCCTTAAAACCCTAATTTCTCATGTTTATTTGCATTCATCTTTGCATAATATCCACACATGAACTTGCCATGACATTTCAAGCATTTTTATGACATCTTAGACATATTAAGACATTGTTGAACATTGCTTGATCATTTCGTCATTCATTTGCTATGCTTTGCATCCATTACATTTCATGAACATCCATGTGTTTTCATGCCTTTAAACATGCTTCCTTTGCATCTCATCTTTGTATGATCATTCATAAGCATTTTGTATGACTTTGCATCATCTCATATGCCATTTACATTGCATTATCACTTCTGACTTTGGTCTTTACATCTCATTGCACTTCATTTCCATTTGCTTTATGTCTTATGCATTCATACTAACATTTCAGCTACTTTTTGGTAAGTTATCTGGGAGGTGGGTTTGCCTTCACCTCCCACCTCTTCTCATCTCATTCATATGAATTATTACTCGTCTTTGAAGTGAACTTGCTTCACTTATGCTCTCTCCTTCTTACTTTCTTGCTTTCAAGTTACTTATCTTCTTCAGGAAGTAAGTAACTTGTTCTTCTTCCTCCTTTTCTTCTCATCTGCTTCTTCCATTGGTGGCCTTGAAGATCTTTTATCTTAAGCCTCACAAACCATAGGATGTCCAAGAATGATAACTTTTAGGGTTGTGTATAGTCCCCCCCTAGTCTTTTACCTTTGAGTCTCCTTGAGTCTCTCTTCTCATCTCAATAATCAGAGGCTAAACTCTTAAAGCTTTAGGACTTTGGAATTAGGGTTATGCCTGCATCCTTATCTTAGGATGGAGTGTATAACATTAATCCTTAGTGTTAAACCTTTAATTTGTTTACACCTATTAATCAAAACTCATTAATAATCACCAAGACTTTATCTTGTAACTTGGGCCTTACATTAGTGTTCTATCTCTTCCTTATAGTTAAGAGGGACTAACCCTAGTGTTTAATGGACAAGTCCCCCTCAAGTTGTCTTACAAACCATAAAATCCACTTCTTAATTTCACTCTTTAATTAAAATCCATTTAATAAAGGCTTTTTATATAATGAATTTAATCCCTAACCATGGATTAAGTTGAGGTATCTTCCTCAGCTTAGGTGTTCTCATCTATCATCCTTCTATTAGGATGGTGTAATGAGTTCACTAATCTGTGATTGGAGATTAAACTCATTACTTAACACTAGAAAAAAACCCAAAAACATCTAAATAATCACAAGTAGGTTAATGATATTAATCCTACATCATCATGGTAATTAAGTTGAGATGCTTATCTCATACTTACAAGCCCTTGATTTAGGCTTAAGCTCATAATCCTATGCAAAACACCAAAAACAATAAAAAACTGAAAACACAAAAACAAACAATCATCGTCTCCTCCGGGATTCTTTTCTTATCACACTCACTCACAAACGAGAACTCGCTTCTTCCGTCTAATGCAAGACAGATAGCACTCAAGCCAGACGAGTCATACACTTGAGCATAGACAAGCAGGCAGTTCACCGTCAATTTATTTCCAGTCTCTTTGAGTCGAACTACGGTGTTCTGACTTCCTCATTGAACGAGAGGATACATAGGCATAACTTAACAGTTATCGAACAAAAGTCTCTGTGTCTTCCCCTTCTTTCAATATTCTTTCTAAGCCTCAGTTCCTGAGCAATTCACCCTTTTACACTGACACCTGTATTTTCCCTTTCTAGCTTTTGCACACAGATAGCACATACACCTACCCCTTTTAAACACAATCTTGTAAGCGTGGATCCCGTCGAGTACGACGGACGATCTGGGTGCTAATACCTTCCCAGGTCGTAACCAACCCCCTTTCTCAGTTTCTCTGGTTTGCAACTGTCTTATCCATCTCTTTCCGGGTTTATGCAGCATTACCTTTCCTTCGGGATAAAAATGCCTAGCTGGCGACTCTATTCAATTCAACCTCATTTTCTCTTTCGCCGACTGTTCATGTCTGCACCTTGGGACCTCCAGTGTCTTTTCAGGGGAGCGACACAATGTTCTGTTTTTACGTTCTACAACTCCATTTTGTTGTGGAGTTCTAAGACAAGAGAAATTGTGAGAGATGCCATTTTCGTTAAAAAAATAACTCCAATTTTTTGTTTTCAAATTCTCCACTATGATCACTTCTGACTTTTACAATTCTAAACTCTTTTTCATTTTGAACTTGTTTACAGAAGTTAGAAAATACAGAGATTGACTCATCCTTGTGTCTAAGAAACTTTACCCATGTCCATCTGCTATAGTCATCTATGATCACTAATCCGTACTTCTTACCACTGATTAAGGCAGTTTTCACTGGTCCAAACAAATAAATGTGCAGAAGTTCTAATGGTCTAGAGGAAGAAACAACATTCTTAGATTTAAAAGCAGGTTTAGAAAATTTTCCTTTCTGACATGCTTCACACAGAGCTTCTGAGTTGAACTTCAAATTTGGAAGTCCTTTGACCAAATTGAGTTTGTTAATATGATATAATCTTCTCATATTAACATGTCTCAATCTTCTTTTCCAGACTCATTGCTCATTGTCCACAGGCATAAGACACTTTACATTCTTACTTTTTAGTTCAGGAAGTTTTATTTTATAGATCTTGTTCTTTCTCTTCCCACTAAAGAGGATTGTTCCATCTTTCTGACTAACAACTTTATAGAACTTTTGATTAAAGATTATATCATAAACGTTATCACTTAATTGACTTATTGATAACAAGTTATGCATTAATCCTTCTACTAACAGAACATTAGAGATAGAGGGAAGAGTATCATTACCAATAGTTCCAGAGCCAATGATTTTTTCTTTCTGATTGCCTCCAAAACCTACATAGCCTCCAGCTTTAAGCTCAAGACTTTGGAACATATGCTTTCTTCCCGTCATGTGTCATTAGCATCTAGAGTCTAGGTACCAAGATTGGTGTTACAATCTTGTTGTTAAAGACATATGCAACATACATAATTTTATCTTTGGGTACCCATATCTTTCTAGGTCCTTGTTTGTTAGAACTTACAAACTTCTGATTGAGTTTAAATTTCTCATCAGAACTTGTAGAACGTGATGACTCGCTAGTATATTTCAAATCATGATTATGACCATAAGTGAAGTGAGAACTTAAAGGCGTATTTACTTTTATAATCATGTTATCAACTTTTTTAATTTTATGTGATGCCTCTCCTATAGGTTTGACATATGATATGCCTCTTCTAACGTTTCTGCTAACTCCATAGATCATTGAGGCAATTTTGCTTCTATCTATGTTTTTAGCTAGAAATTTTTTAAAGCTATAATCATATTGTTTTATGATACTATCAGAACTATATGAAACTTTTGATTCAGATTCTTTCTGAGCTTTAATTTTTTCAAAAGAATTTTCAAATTTTAAAAGGTTTTCTTTAAGCTCAGAGTTTTCTACTTTCAGTTTCCTAGTTTCCTCCGATTTAGATACTAGACATTGTTTCAAGTTTTTGTATTTGAATTGAAGGTTCTTATATTTTTCAAGAATTTCTAAGAGGCTATCTTCTAATTGTGTTCTAGAGAGTTTAGAAAATATCTCTTCTGTTTCAGAATCTGATTCTGATTATGATGTGTTGATGTCATCTGGTATCTTTTCCATTAACGCAATGTTAGCATGTTCATCTTTTGATTATGTGTCGGCTTCAGAAGATTCTGAGTCATCCCATGTGGCTATAAGACTTTTCTTATTTTCTCTGTTGAATTTCTTTCTGGGCTTCTCTTTATGAAGTTTTGGACAATCACTCTTGTAATGTCCAGGTTCCTTGCATTCATAGCATACAACTTCTTTGCTTCCAGATTTCTTGTATCCAGAGGATGATTCAGAATGATTGCTTGATCTTCTGGGATTCCTGAATTTCTTCTAACAATGCTTCTATAGTTGTTGAACTCTTCTGGAGGGAAGTGATAGTTCGTCTTCTTCTGATGAGCCTCTAGGGCTTTCTTCTTCTGCCTGAAAAGCTTTAGATTCAGATTTGTTAGATTTAAGAGCAACATACTTACCTTTCTTCTAAGGTTCATCTTCTTCAAGTTCTATCTCGTGACTTCTCAAGGAGCTGATCAGTTCTTCAAGAGATATCTCATTCAAATTCTTTGACAACTTGAGAGCAGTGACTATGGGTCTCCAAGCCTTTGGCAAGCTTCAGATGATCTTTTTCACATGATCTTCTGTTGAGTAGCCTTTGTCCATAACTTTCAATCCAACAACCAGAATTTGAAACCTTGAGAACATTTTCTCAATCGTTTCATCTTCTTCCATCTTTAATGCCTCATACTTCTAGATAAGTGTCAGAGCTTTGATCTCCTTGACTTGAGTGATGCCTTCACGCGTTATTCTTAAAGATCAAACATGTGTATGGCTGGTTCTTTGTTTGTGATCTTTTCATACTTTGTGTATGAGATAACACTTAGAAGTATAGTTCTGGCTTTGTGATGATTTCTGAATTCTTTCTTCTGTTGAGCTGTCGTGTTCTTTCTTTCGATCTTCTGACCATCTGCTCCAATAGGGTGAATGTAGCCATCAGTCAGCATATCCTAGAGATCTCCATCTAGAGCCAGAAAGAAACTTTCCAGAACATCTTTCGAGTAATCAAAATTGACCCCATTGAATACCAGAGGTTTCCCATTGATTTTTTCATTCTGATAATCGTTGTTGTTCTGAACTGGTTCTTCCATTGTGTTTTTCTTCTGGATATTTTTCTGACACTGTTAGGCGCTTGCACTCAGAACTAGGCACTCTGATGCCAATTGAAGGTGTAAAAACACAAGAAACGGGGGTTTGAATTGGGGTTTTCAAAAGTTAATTGTGAACAACACGTTGATTTATCCTGGTTCGTTTGAACTCAAACTACGTCCAGTCCACTAGCCAATGTGATTTTGCCTCTCTCAACGAGGTCTTAATCCACTATTCAAAAGTGATTACAAACACTAAGACCTATTGTCAAAGTCTTCTTGAGTCTACTGACTACACTTAGTCACTCAAGGAATATTACACTAATTACAAAAATAAGTTGTAACAAAAAGTGCTTCTAGTAAGTAATTATCACTACTGTGATAGTTTTTACAAGTTTGAGAACGAGATTGAAGAATTTTTATTTGCTATGAATTGTTGCGCGCATAAGAGAGAGAACTCGAAATTCATCAAGTGTTTCCTTTAAATAGATTTGAATAAATTATCCGTTGGAGACATCTTGTGCTATTTTTGGTTGTTTGATAAATGCCATTAAAAGCTTCCAAAAATAGATTTTTGTTTGGAGCCGTTATTTCTAATTCTTTAATAAATATGTCTGATTCTGAGAATCAAAACATGTGTAATACGTATCAGAGTATTCACTTCGCAACTGATCTTACATATTTCATGAAATCTTCTATAGACTTTCGATCAGATCTTCTTTGTAGTAGAAGCTTTGCTTTTGCTCTAAATTTTTGACCAAAAATATCTTTCTCTTTGCAAGAACTTCTAATCCTGCACATAGAAAAAAAATTAGGTATCATATTTTGTTCTTAAATTAATTATTATCATCAAAACTTTATTAGAGAGGTAGAATCAAAATATTGTTCTAACAAATATGTAATTCTCTTATCCCCATAGTATTGTTTTAAATGTATAGATTCTTTTTCACCTTAGAGAGCTAGTGGAATACTTGTTGATTTTATCTAAGTTGGATCCCTTCTCATGGTGATGCAAAGGTCCATTTTCACATGCTTGTGGGTGATTAGTTGAGTGTTCTCCTTAAAACGACAAGTTGTTTTTTAATTTAAAATCAACCAAACGATCTTTTTGTTATTTATACCATAAACTACGAGGTTTTTGATCCTATATTGCACTTTGTAGGTACGAGAATCAAAAGGTCTTAGCAAACACAAATTTTTTAAAACAAAATTCTTTTCTCATCTCCCTAATCTCATTGCAATAACCCTTTTAGCCAAAAATGCGTAAATTCCAAGAGGTTCCTATAGAGTATTGTAACACCCCTAAATTTCCGCTCTTATTCCCATAGAATTTAGAATTTCATTTGCATACAAAGAACTGCATTCCTAATATAGAAAATTGAAGCATGACATTCATAACTTAAAGCTTAAGGCATGTGGTCAGTGACTTGCAAGTTTGTGATCATCCAAAGCAGAAGACAAGGGTTAAGTGTTTCTCAACAAGGCTCAAAGGTCTCTTATATCTCACATAAGTTCAAAATGATGTTTCAAGTCCCTAGAAGAGGGAAATTCATCAGGAAGTTAGCTCGGAGCTTTAACTTCTACACAAGGCACCCAAACTAGGATTTTGGTGGCAAGAGGCCTCTTGAGGATTTTGTGGTTCCAACTTATGGTCATAGTCTTATATATGTTACCAGGTGTCTATGGATGGATTTTGGTGCATTGGTTCCTTGAGGGAGGTTTTTAGGCAGACAGTTACTTGTGGTCTAAGCAAAAGTCAAATGTGCAAGAAGAAAAGTCAACTGTAACTTTTTTGAGGTCTAATTCATGATTTTCAAGGTCTCATACCTTCACATGTTCTTAAAATTTCAAGATCTACATCATTAATCAAGAATCAAGCTTCATGGCAAAAGTTGCTAAATTTGGAAATGACCTATAACTTGAAATTTCCATTTTTGAAAACTTTTTAAGTCACATTCAACCTGACTTTTCATCATCAAAATGCTTCAGATGAAATTTTTACATACATGAAAGTTGAATATCATTCTCTCCAATTTCCAAAAGTTACTAGATAACTTCCATAGCATTTGTGAATCTTAAGTTATGATCAAAAGACTACAAGGTGTGCTTTAGGGTTTTTAATGAAGCCAAATTCTTCCACTTTTGCAAAAATGCTTCTACAAGGCTTGTATTGCTTCTAACTTGCCAATTAAGTCCATATACTTCAAGTACAATTCATTTAAGGAAATTTTGGCCTTTGAATCATCCAATTTCATGGCTTATGTCTCACAAAATTTTCAAATGGAAAAATTGCAAAGGGATTCAAAACTTGAGAACAAATCTATTACTAGTCACCAAATCAATTCAATCATGATCAGGAGGCAAAAATAAGCCAATTCATGCCCACAAGAAGCTCTATGAATGTGCTTATCATCACCTACACTTCAACATTCAAAAATGCAATTTCAATCAAATTTGATTAACCACACTTCCACTGGGTTTCTAACCATGGCTAGGCCCAAAACTGATCATATAAAAGCTCCAGTTACCTCTGGTTAAGAGAGAGGTTCAGCCATTGTTGAGATTTCACCAAATTGCACAAAATTTTCACTGCTTCGATTCTCTCTCATTTCAAGTGCTTTTTTGCAAAATTCTTTTACATTCTTGATCCTGAAGATCCATAGAACAAGAAGAAACCATTGGTTTGAGCTTATTGCAAGGATTTCATTGGATTCGAATTTGAGATCATCTTCATCAAATCTCAAGATATATACCAAGTTCAAGCTCTAATTGTATTTATTTTTCAATTAGAGGATTCAAGGCATTGATCTGCAGCTTCCAAATGGATTTCTAGGAGTAGTTTTAGTTCCGCAAAAGCTCAGGTTAGTGCAATTTACATACTCTTAGATCTTGATTATTTGACGTGCATTTTGTTCCTTGAGTGTTGTTGAGCATGATCATGTGTTTAGAATCAAATTTGTATGTATATCATGTGCATAATATGGATCTGAAGTTTTGGATGTTGAACTTTCTTGCTTCGATTTGATCAATTGGTGCATTGTTTGTTGATTTGAATGACATATTTGGAATCAGGAAGTAATTTAGAAGCGATTTGTGGTTTTAGATTTCATTTCTGGAAAAAAAATTGTTGATGTTCATCTGAGGTGGTGACCGGAGCTAGGGCTCCAGCACCAGATTCTGTTTCAGACCACCGGAGGTCTCAAGGTAGGAAATGATGTTTCCGCCGTTTGATTATTTGATCCATAGGCTCACAAGCAACCAACACATTAAAAACATATGCAACTTACGTGATCTTTTAATTTCATATTTAATCTGAATGAGTGCGCGTCCTTTTTTGTTATCATGTGTATTTGATCTGAAGCGTTGATTGTGATTACTTTGGGATTTGTTTACTAAGTGTGAGGCCTTGGATTGATCTGAGGGCCTGTGTGTGAGTCTTTGTGTTGACTAGCTGACTTTTATAATGTGTGAACTTACGTGTTGACTGGACCTGGATCTAGATTGATATTACCACCCCCTGTTTGAGACCATTATCATTTTTAAAATGCATTATTTGCTAATGTCATACCCCATGGCTAATTTCTTATGATTTTCATGTTATTTTTCATATGTTTTGAATTTTTATGTTTTAAAATCATTCAAAGTCATTCAAAAATTCTATAAAAAATCATGAACATTGATTGTTTACACATTTAAATAATTTTGTACATTTTTTATTTCTGAATTTTTGCATTTTTCACATTATTTCCGTTATTTTCTTTTATTTCTTTTTCAAATGGTTCTCATTTTGATACCTTGACTTTAAAGAATTGTTTCTCATAGCATATCAAACATTTCTGGATTATTCTTTTTGAATTCATTTAGTAACATTCCAAAGTTTATAAAAAAAAATTGTTTCATTTTAAAAACTTTTTCATATTTCATTTTGGTCCCTCTTATTTGCATGCTGGCTTTTGGTTTCTATTTGACCTATGCTTGCTTGTTTGAGGTGCTTGAACTTTGAATTTTTGTATGAGATTTTAACATGTGATTTGGTACCTGGTTTAGTTCATTTGAGTTCTAATTCTATAATTTTTTAATGTCATTTGATGTATGTTTGCTTGCTTGTGTTTGAAGGAATTTTGCTTGATCACAATTTGTAATCCCTTAACCCTATTTGCTTTGAGGAATTTATGCCACCATTTGAGGTCTCTTGTATGAGTTTGTGTGTTATGTTTAGACTATTAGAAGCCTTGTTTGATCATTGTTGAGTCCATTTGGTATGTGTTGGCCTTGTGATTGGTATGATGCATCTTATGTGAACTGTTGACCTAATTATTTCCATGTATGCCTCATATGCTTCTCATGTTTGATTGTAAGCCTCTAACATGTCCATATCCTCATCTAATTTGGATTTTCATCCTTGATATGCTACTAAATTCATACCCAAGTATCCATAATTGTATGACATTTTACATCTTTTGCATTCCATTTCAAGTATGAAGCATACTTTGCCTAATGTGACAATGTTATGCATCTTTGCTAAGTTGTTTGAACTTGTTTGATATGTGTAACACCCTATTTCTACCCGGCGATTATATTAAATTTAGAGTATTAAAATTTCAACCAACAAGTAGACAAAATAGGATGCTACATTTTTCAACTTATAAAAACTTCATTTAATTTCAAGAAAATTGATACATAACACTTTCGGTTCATAAGAAACTAACAACAACGACTTTTATTCTGAAACCAAATTCAACTTTTACAACTATGTAGCGGATTTTCAAATTATTCAACTAAACATGGCATAACATGTTATTAAACTTAAAACTACCTAGTAACAACATATTTATACTAAAACAACTTGGAAACAACACAAAACAATTAAGCGTCCATTCCCCGAGTGTTATGTATCAGAGCACTGACACCGACTCGAACTAATGAAGATAATCATTTTCCTTCAAGCTACCTACACGTTACCAACATAGGGGTAACATTCAAACATAAGTGGTGAGATATCGATAATTATAAACGACATATGATAAAAAAAATACTTAGATAAGGATCATAAATAATTCATCACTTTACAACATCAATCAAAACAACAACTTAACACTCATCCACCTTTTATCAACTTATTTTACTACTATTATATCCATCAACGTTTTCTACATAAACCACATAATTATATATTCAGCACGAACTACTTAATCAGCCTAATCAACACAGTTCACTTAATCAACTTGAAAACAACATAACAACTTATCAACTTAAAATGACATGCACAACTTAACAACTCGGACAACATAAACAATATAGTCGACATAAAATAGTGCAACAAAGATACGGCTCGACTATGCAAATGCATGTGGTACCATTTAGAGTAAAACTCCCAACTTAAAATTATTGTCAGGTTATCGAGGCAATCAAGGCATAAGCCTTCAAATTTCAACTTAGTGCCAATCCAAGCCAACATTGTGTGAGAAACGGCTCCGACATAGAAATGCAAATGATCTACATAGCATGCACGACTCTACAACATAACAACATACAACATCAAAAAGCACAACCAACTTATACAACTTGAACAACTTAAATCAATGTTGGCTGTTAAGCCTCAAACTTGAACAACATAACAACTTTGACCATGCAGAACAACTTATACGACATAGGTAACTTAAAAATCAACTTTAGCTTATAAGGCCTTCAATATAACAACTTAGAGATTTTTCGTAAATCAGAATCATTTACCAACTCAACTGTTCCTGCAACTCGACTTTACAAAATATTTTCGACAAAAAAACATAACAAAAATCAATTATTAAATTACCCGACTTACCCCAGCAAATTTCGTTAAATTTCGAGCAACTACATTTTTCGCCTAATTCGGCTAAACCGACTAAACCGACATTGTTTTCATCATTCCATGATTATTACGACTTATTCTGAAAATAATATCAAAAGCTATTATTTTTGGTAAATTATTTTGTCATAGAAAACAAAGTGTTAACCAAATTTTGTTAAAAGACATGTTCTGCTAGTTTTACCTGTCATAACAATAAGGACTACATTCTGTTTTTCTGTCTAAAACTACAACACAATACAACTAGCCAAATTTCTCTTGCAAGTCATAGGGTTTATATTTCTAAACTCTGAACCCAGAACCAGAACCTTATCCTTTTTCCTTAACCAGATTATAGTTTATGTAGTTAATATAAATAATATAATTAAGTACTTATGAAAGAATGTTTAATTATGATTTTAAATCAAATAAATTGTAAAACATTACAATTGGATTATTTAGTAGATTGTGGTAATAAAAGTAGGTGAGTGGTCCCCCCCCCATTACAGGGTGGCTTGCGCCACCCTCACCATTTCTTGTCATGGCTTGCGCCATGCTTATGTTGGTAAATGTGGCTTCTACCACTTTCCCATGTGGCACCTGCCACATGGTTGCTTCTTCCTTTAGGTGGCCGACACCATCCCCACTTGGGTGGCCTGCGCCACCCGTGTGCTTCTGCACCAGGTTCAACGTCCCTAATCCGAATTTTTCAAAAAATACAAAATCACAACAACATAAATAAAATCGACACCATACGGAACAATTTATAATGATCAAGCAATAAAAAAATATACAGAATCGATCAACAAAATATTACCACCAACAAAAATACAAGAATCAACATAATTCGACACCAGCATCAACAAAACACAACACATACAACTACCCAAACCTAGTATTATTTATCAAACCCGGTTATAAAGATCGAACCCCACCATTACCTTGGATTAATAGTTGCTCTAATAATTTTCCGGTTAGTCTCCAAAGTTCTCCGATCGAATTTCCAACCCTTTGCCTTTATGACTCTTTTCCTCTCCTCTTTCATCCATGGAGATTAGAAATATGAACATGTTGCCATTAAGTTCCTCTCTTGACCAAAATTCAGCCTCCATCATCATTAATCTCGTAACTTCTATTTGACCAATTTCTAGCATGAAATTCCAAACTTCAAATGTATTTTTATCCTTCAATACCGAACTTATTGACACGAAATCATATATCAAATTGAAGGGAATTTCATAAGATTTCCAGAAATTCAAGAATTGCTTTAATAGGAATTACGAGTAAAAAGTTATCACCTGTTTAGTGGAGGTTGTACCATAAATGTGAAAATGGAGATATGATCATGAGTTCTTCTTTCTCCTTCTTTGCTCCTAAACTATTTTCTCTCCTCTAAAACCCTTATTCTTCTCTAAGACTTTTTCCTCTGTAACTTCTATGTCCTATTCTCTTGCTACCAATTAACCTAATTTTCTTATCATATAATTCTATTATATTGGGCCTAAGTCATACTCCCTCTTAATTGCTAATTTCGACTCAATCCAAGCTCATTAACCAACATGCTCCAATAATCAGTAATATAACTTCTAATATTATTTCCTCGACTTTCTGACTAATAATCCAACTTAACAGTTTAATTTTTCGCAACATAAAATCAACCGAATAATAATTCACGACTAACTACTTACTATCGACTTAATAAATTAACTTTCGATTATCAACCAAATGGTCAAAACATTCCAATCAACATATCTAACAACAAATGGAGAATACTCCATATCGTTTTCCACAACTTATATCGACTTAAATAATTAAATTCGACTTAAATCAACTTATACCATCGACATAATATTCCGATACATTCAGCCATCAACACAAATCGACACAAATACTCAAATCAACCTGAATTACCACAACATACCACAATTATATTTAATTAAATAAACGGGCGTTACAATATGTAGTCTTGCCATGATCCTTTGTACATCTTTAACATATCATTTTGTGCATTTGCTTCTGACTTTGATCATCTCATGTCATCTTTGCATCTTCTACTTTCTTCTTCATCTTACTTGTTCCTTCTTACTTGAATAGGTGTTTGTCTTTCTCTCCTCATCTCTCATTCTACCATGAAACAACTCATGCACTTTGGTATGTTAATTTAGGATAACATTAGGCATTATAATGTGATGTTTTAATTCTGAATTTTAAGTTTCTCATGTGCCTTCATTCATGTTTGAGCTCATCTGTGTTCTTACTTATTCTTTTACAACTTCTTTGAACTTCTTCATCTCTTTTGTGCTTCTTTGTATCTTTTTTGATCTTGGTTGAGTTCTTTGAATTTTTTTAAGTTTGGTTATGTGTGGGTTATAACTTGTAAGGTCTTGGGACCTGTGGATTCATCTATTTTGTTTCCTTTATTTGTTTGGTTTTGATTTCTTTACTTATGAAAGTTTGTATTTCATTTGCTAACCATTTCAGGGGCTTTGGTAAGTTGAAGGAATGTGGATGTGCTTCCACATTCCAACCTCTTCTTTGTCTTGTAATGTTAATACTTGTGTTTGTGCAAGCATTTAAGATGCTTTGTCTTTTCATAATTTCTTCCTTTCCCCTTTAGAAGTAACTTAACTTCCATCTTGGAAGTAAGTTGTCTTCTAATCCTTTCTCCTTTTTTCTTCATCTTTGTTTTTTCTCTTCTCCTTCTTCTTCATTCAGATAAAGATATTCAAACCTCACTAACTTAGGATATCCAAACATGATAACTTCATTAGGCTTAGTCTCCCTTAGACATATTACCTTTAAATATACTTTTGGTACTCTCTTTCCTCTCATCTTGAAACAACTTAAAAAGACTTAATAAAGGTTGAAGAGACTTCTTGTGTTATAGTCTTATTCCAAGGGAAATTTTCATCTATCACATATTGGGGTAATGTGAACTTGTCTAGCATGATGCACAGGTCTAAACTTGAAGTCATTCTCACAAAGAAAAGCTTAAAAAACACTTATTCACTTCAAAATACAAAAACACTTAATAAGTGCAATGAGTTAGTGTGATTGGGCCCTAATCTTTAGAACCAAGTATTAGGGGTCTTCTCCTTGCTTGGATGTACTTCTTCCTCATTCCATCTTGGAGTGGGGTAGGAAGTACATACTCCATGGAAAAGGACTTGAATATACTTTCACATGCTAAACACAAATAAAATCTTTTAGAAGCATTCAAACCAATAATAAGCGTCTCTCCTGCGGGAATTCTATTCTCACCTCCTTCACTCTAAACGGAAGAACTCGCTTCGACTTGTCTTTTGCTTGACGGTAAACACACTCGTTCCAGACGAGACTGCAACACCTGAGCATAGGCATAAGCAGTTCCATCTTAAAAAATATAAACAAAAAAAATTCCTTCATAGTTAGGGGAACTACGTCGACACTGATTCTCATTTCCAATGAGATACGTAGGCAGTGGGGTAGGACCCATTCGAGCACTTTCTTTATTTTCCCTACATTTTTCCCTTTCTTTCTTTTCAGTCATTTCCGGTAGCTGTTGCTGCAGTAACATATACCCTTACCCTTTGAAACTGTGCTAGCAAGCGTGGATCTCGTTGGGTACGACGGACGATCTGGGGTGCTAATACCTTCCCATTTTGTAACCAACTCCCTTACCCTTTCTCTATGGTTCGCGAGACCCTGTTTTCTCCTTCTTCCAGGTTTGTGCAACATTACCCTTCCTTCAGGATAAAAATGTCTGGATGACGACTCTTCCTTTTCCGCGTCACTTTCGTGTTTGTACCAAGATGGAAATCCCAGGAGCGACAGCTGGCGACTCTGCTGGGGATCTCCTAACTAGAGTTTCTCTAGTCCCTATGTGAGTCAATCCTAGCGCTTGTTTGTTTCTGTTTCTTTGGGTATTTGTTTGTTTGTTGTTGTGTGTTTAGTTTACTGTTTTTATTTACAATTTTATTTTACATATTTATTTACTATTTTCAGTATTCATTTATCATGCATCAGTTTTATACTATCTGGACTGTCTGGTTTCTTTTGTGGGATGTGAGTTACTGTGAGATGAGCCTAATAACAAGGCTCGAATACACCCTATACTTTAGCATGGATAGTCACTTTTCTTTCTTGATATCTTGTCATACGAGTAGTTGTGAGTTTCACACCCAGATTGTGTCTGTCTTGGAAATATTATGATATAGGGGTATTCCTTACTTCAAGATATGACCTTTATGGAAACATCCCTCTCCAGTGGTGGCAGTGACAGACCATATTTGTTGGCAAACCCACTCGCACCCGAGGGCCCACTGGGAACTCGCATAGGATGGCCTTGTTCTCTCATAAGAACTCAGTTAAAGTGTTGTTCGTATGACGATAGTATTGTACCCTTCGGGATAAATGTACTATTGTTTCTCAATCTCAGTCTTTGAATCTGGGAACTTATGGGGGATGCTTGTTTTTCAGGACTCAGCTGAAACCTCCACTTTTAGTGTATAATGCCAAACCAGAAACGGTGATCGTATTATCGCTACTCGACCTGAGAGTCCGTGATGTTGACCCGTAGTAGCACATCTGTGAGATGGGGGAATTGTTTGTAGGTTTGCAGGAACCTTGCCTTTCTACATACCCATTTCTTCAACGATGTTCTATTAATTGGATCCAGTTCTATGTGGTTCTTTGGTTCTTAGTTTTGGGTTGATATTCAGATATCCTGTTATTGTGGCTATTCAGACATTTGGTTCTTGGCTCAGTACCAACACCAGACACCTGTCACTGGTTACATGCCTTGCATTACATTGCATCATATCATCATTAACTTTTTATTTTTTCATTTCTCATGTTATTCTCTGTCATTCCCAGTTCTGGTGGTTTTTATGTTCTCATTCCAGATGGCTCAAGATATTCCTCGCAAAAACAATGTTCATTACACTTTCTCAAGGCCAGAAACTGAAGACATTAAGGATTTGTGTGGTCTGATGAATGAAAATATGCTAGATAATTTTAGAAAGAAGTATGGTTTGATTCTAAGTTACATGGACGAGGCTACTCAAGAGCAAAAGGATTGTCATCACACTCTTCTTCAGTTCTATGAACCTCAGCTGAGGTGATTCGTCTTTCCTAATTATGTTTTGGTTCCTACCTTATAGGAGATTTCTAGTATCCTGAGGGTTCCGGTTAGAGACACCCCTCCGTTCTACAATCCAGATATGGTTCCTGCTAACGAAGACATTGTTAAAGTTACTCACATGAATTTGGGTCTGGTCATAGAAAACATCAAAAACAAGAGAGAGTAAAGGATTCCACTTGGCCTTCTTAATTGCTGAAGCCAGAAGGTGTGCTAAAGAACAAAGGTGGATAGATTTTAATACAATTTTAGCTCTGATTATGTACGCGATTAGTTTGGTTCCAAATAAGAAGGAATTTGTGTGTATGTATGCAATAACCATCTTCATTAAAATAAACCTTGTTCCAACCCTGCTGGGAGATTTCTGTTATGGTGTTCATTGTAAGAATGAGAGAAAAGGGGAGGTCTTGTACTCTGTTGTGCACCCTTATTTTATACTTGGTTTGCTCGACACCTTTCGAAGTCAGACCCTTTCGTAGAGCTTAAAGGAGATGTAAAGTGGTCCAAGAGGTTGATGAGTTTGACCTCAGATGACATTACTTGGTGTTATAAAATAGACTTGGTGGGGAAAGAGTTGATTACTAGTTGTGGTAATTTCCCTAACATACCTTTGCTTGGGAGAAAAGGGGGAATCAACCATAATCCAGTATTGGTTATCAAATAGTTCGGGTATCCTCTGAAGGCTCCTCCCAGGGAAGAAGATATTGCAGAGTCCTTGTACTTTCTGGCCAAAGGAAATGAAGACTTATCAATCCAGGTTTCCAAAGCTTGGGTTGTAAAGGTTAAGAAAGGAAAGAAAGATTTTGGAATATTTTGAAACCTCTACTTATCCACTAGTTTTTGGATGATAAGGTGTTGCTACTCGATGTCTTACTTCATATTTTAATAAGAGTTTATCAAATATTTTAGATATGAAATGAGAGTCTCGGTCACTTATGACGAGTCTTGGCACACCGAATCTAGGGAAGATAATATTCTTGAAAAGCTTTATGACTACTCATGTGTCGTTTGTCGAAGAAGCTATGGCTTTGATCCATTTTGAAACGTAATTGATAGCTACGAGTATATACTTATTTCCAAAGGAAGACGCGAATGGTCCCATAAAGTCAATTCCCCACACATAAAAAATTTATACTTCTAAAATGCCTTTTTGGGGCATTTCATCGCGCCTCGAGATGTTACCAGTCAAAACTCGATCACGCTGCCAATCAAAAGATTTAGTTTTTAAGTTGTTGGTTTGGCTATGAGGATATCCAATCAAAACTCGATATTTGGTTCGAAACCAAGCCATTTAAAATGTTGTTTCAATTTAGAGGATATGGCTCAAAACTATGCATTTAATTCAAGACAAGTCTTTACATACTTCTCATTAATATATAAATTATAAATTATATTTTATTTCTTTTTGTTGTTTAATAACTTGGAGTGATTTTCTTAGTAAGTTAATTTTTTTTATCTTTATTTATTACTTGAAGAATAAATACATTTGTTTTAATAAATTACAAGAAAAAGGTTTTACTAAAAAAAAAAGAGGAAGGGATTTCCTCCAGAAATGAAATTTGTACATTTTATAATCAATCAAGTTAACTTTATTCTGTAATATTTATTTAAAAGTTAAAACTCTTAATTATTATTCTAAATAATATGAGACTCATTTAATTATTTTTTTCATTAAATTAAATAAATTAGCTCTAAAACTCTTGTAATTTGACAAGACCTTACATACTTTCCATTAATATATAAATATGCATTACATGTTTTTATTATATATATTTATTACTTGAAGGATAAATGCATTTCATTTTTAATAAAGTATAAGAAAAAGGTTTTACTTAAAAAAAAGAAAGGAAGGCTTTTCTACAAAAAAAAAAAGGTTTGTAAAATTTATAATTAAATCAACACTATTCTATATTATTAAGTTGTTGAAAAGAATACGCAACAATTAAAAAGCAACATTAACATATATAATTAATATGAAATACCTTATATTTGATTAGGACATAAAATATATATTATTAAGTTGAGATTTGAGCAAGACATCTAATATTTTGCTACTGAGGTTATGCTTTTTATACTCGTGACTTTACTAAAAATAGTTGAACATATGGACCATATGTGATGCTCTTGTTAATAATAAGAGTAAATATATTGTTATAATAAGCAATAATAAATGTGAAAGGAATATATACTGTATGTAGGACAATTTTATATAATTCCTCTCTCTTAATGAAGTATATTTTTTAAATATTAAATAATATATATAACATGACATTTCAAATATTTTTTTTGTCTTTATTTGGTTGAATTATAGTGAGAATTGAGAATAATATGATTAAGAAAAAAAATAAACTGATGTACAATATTATTAAAAAAAATATTTTTAACTTGAATTATTTTAATTAATGTGATTAAAATTATTAATTTGATTATATTTTTCATTAAATTAAATAAATGAGCTCTAAAAGTCTTTTAATTTGACAAGTCCCTACATACTTTCCATTAATGTATATATTACTTGAAGGAGAAATACATTTTACTTTTAATAAAGTATTAAGGAAAAAGGTTTAACTTAAAAAAGAAAAGGAAGGTTTTTCTAAAAAATAGAAGTTTGTAAAATGTATAATTAAAATAACATTAATGTATAATAATTGTTTTAAAGGTAAAACTCTAGTGTATAAGTAGGCATTAGTGTTGAGAGTGATGAATCAAGAATAAGTTCTTCCAAACAAGTTTACTATTCATGGACTATGGCCAGAAGAATGCTTGGGAGCAGGAAATGGAAAATTGACTCAACCTACTGTAAGTGTCTTTCTTACAAAAAGTTTCTAGTTTGATTTTTTTTATTTTTTTATATTTTTTTTGATATTTTATATATATATTTTTCAGTATAATCAATTAAAACCAGAAATTCAAAGTGAATGGCCAGACACAGAGAAAGGAAATGATAAAGGTTTTGTGGAAGCAGAGTGGAATAAGCATGAAACATGTTCTCTCAACAAATTTACTCAAATAGAATATTCACAATTTGTTCTGCATATCAAAAAACGAAATAGTCTAATAGATGTTTAAAAAAATACAAATATCGTGCCACATAAAACAACAACTTATAACATAAATGATATTGTTCAAGCCATCAAGAAAAGATATGGTCTTAAAGATGTTTTATGTGGTATAATATTTATATTTTTTAAAACATCTATTAGACATTTTTTTTTTATATCCAGAGAATATGTTGTAAATATTCTATTTGAGTAAATTTGTTGAGAGAACATGTTCCACGTTTATCCCATTCTTTTTCATAAAATCTTTACAAGAAATAAGGTTGTGCTTTGACGACGATGGAGAACAACCTAGGATTGTCCTGAAAATACACTCATCATGTGTAATAATAGAAAAAAAAAAGTAACGATAAGGTCTTTTTCCCAGCATGATATTATGATATTCGTGTTTTTTCTTTATAAAATAAATTAAAATAAATATACTACCTGTATGATCTTATATATTTTCCAGCATGATGATGATGATCATATTCATGCTTATGCTTTTATTGTAATAATATATATATCTAAAATATATTGAAATAAAAAGTGTGCAATTTTATTTGTATTATATTAAATTTTATTAAATATCTTACAGTATAATGAATTTGATTTAATGTAGTTTTATGATCTGATGAGATGTGTCAAAATTATATTGTGAATTTTGTATTTGTAATGTTGTAATCCATATCGGAAGTTTCACGTGTGCTTAACAACAAAGTTAGAAAAAAAGATCAAAAACTTCTTTCTTCTTTGCCGATAAATTTCTTTCTTATTTTCCTTCTCAAATATGAAAAATTGATCAAAATCTTCATTTCCAAAAGAATAGTACTAAGATAAATTATTAGTTTAAATAATATATTAATTAACAAAAGAGGACAAAATTGACCTTCAAATATATTCTAATATACTAAGAAACGTATAATTTATATATTTCATTACAAAAATAATTATACAAGAAACAGTTGTCACCAATGTGCAAATTAATAAAGTTGTCAAAATTTATTCTATGTCTATAGGTTCATGTAATCGTTGTTAACTAGCTCTCTAATTAATAAACTAGCTTATATTAAAGACCTAAAAAAATCAATATCATAAATAATTTCATCTTCTAATTGAAAACATTACTACACCCATCAATTATATGTGTATTCAAATTATATACTACTAGTTCATCATATTTTCTTTTTAAAAATAGTTTAATATTCTTCATATTTTTTTTCCAATAGAATGATCAATGCAACTTAATGGACAAAATATGAAGGAAAACAAAATTATTCCACTATCCAAGCCTGACATATCCTGATATGACCAAACAAAGATATTCATATATTCTCGCAGCATACCAATCAGTCCTTCTTTTACACTGGCTTGCAGCCCAGCCCCAATCTTGATTTCTTTTTTCTCATCCTTGGACCCCAGGTTGATAACTTCAATATCCTCCCGATGAGGCTGAATAATCCTTTCCTCCTGTCTCAATAACCTGGCTAATTCTTCAGGGAGTTCACAATCTTCCCCAACCCCTTCTTCAGCTTGGTAGATAGGATTATCGAAATCATACCCGGTCATAGCAAAATTGTTATCAAAGGAATTCGGGTGATTAATTATGCACAAGTGATGTGCTTATTTCAGAGTTCAGTTTTATGAAAAAGAAAAACAAAACAAAATAAAAACATTGTCATTTTATTGTTTTTTGTAAAAAAGATTTAAAAAGAAAGAAAATGAACACAATTTTGAATGAAAATGTCCTTTATTCATGATAAAATAACATTGCAAACAATACAAGGGAGGCCCTATAAATGGATCCATGCACCTTGGACTGAGTTCAGGACTTGACATGCATATGATATGGAAAAACAAAGAAAATTACTTTGGCTAGAAAGTAACTTAGATGATATCTTCCGCGAACCAGTTCTTCAGCTCTTTATCTGGGACACACGGGCGTACCCAATTATCCAGGTTACAATCGTTGTCGGCGTCTTCTTCAGTGGCAACACAAATTTGATTCGGATCAATGACACCCCCACTTGAGAAGCTTATCGATCCTTTGCTCTTCGAAACCTCCGGTTGGCCTGATATATAGCCTATTCCAAACTTATCTTCCTTCCTGTCAACTTCAACGACTTTGCCCCAGCCTTGGGCATTTCCAGCTTGTACCACTTCCAACGCTTGTCCGTATGAAGCTATGGAAGTGAAAATTTGTTCAACACTCTTCCTCTTTGGGATAGTAGAAGCTTCATGAATATTGACAGTTTCAAACGCCTGACACAGGCTCTCATGTATCTCCCCGTCCATCTCAACATATTTGAAGGTTGACAAGTGACTTACAAAGATATCTTTCTCCCCGCACACGGTAACAACCTGGCCATCAACGACGTATTTCAGCTTTTGATGCAGCATGGATCTCACAACGCCAACTGTGTGAATCCAAGGCCTACCGAGAAGACAATTGTAAGCAGACTCTATATCTATGACATAAAAAGTACTTTTGAAGACCTGTGACCCAATCTTTACGGACAGTTCAACTTCTCCGAAGACTGACCTCTTTGAGCCATCAAATGCTCTCACCACTAAGTCACTTGGTCGCAAAAAACTCCTGTCCACATCAAGTTTCATCAGAGCCTTCTTAGGCAACACATTCAAGGAAGATCCAGTGTCCACCAACACATGCGAAAGTACGGCCCCTTGCATTCCATGGTGATATGCAAAGCTTTGTTGTGGTTTCGTCCTTATGAGGTCAAATCTCTGTCAGTGAATCCCAACCCATGACTGGCGTTCACATTAGCAACCACAACCTCCAATTGGTTGATAGTAATATCTTGAGGTACATAAGTCATTTGCAGGACTTTCAAAAGTGCTTCCCTATGTGCCTGGGAACACATCAGCAGGGATAAAATTGAGATCTTTGAAGGCGTTTGATTTAGCTTCTCTACCACTTTGTAGTCACTTTTCTTTATAATCCTCATGAACTATTCCACTTCCTTCTCAAAAATGCTCTTCTCTATAGCGGGAGTCACTACATCCTCGGTCACCACCTGCTTACCTTTTGCACGGGCTGCAGCTTCAGCCTCAGTATTAGTTCTCAAAGTCTGGGGAGCAAAGAGTCGCCCACTTCTGGTAAAACTACCAAGACCTCCTACATTATCAATACTAGACCCCACCTCCATCTTTGATTTCTCATTGACCTTCTGATCATGTACGTATACATCTGCACCGTAGTGCCATGGAACAACCTTCTCAGTCTCGTAAGGAATAGGGCCATGTACGGTGATCGTTACCGGACTTACCTCTTGAGGGATATAAATAGTGACAGGTTCCGGTTTGGGAGGCACCGAAATGTCAGCTGGAGTGAAATAAATAGTGGTTGTAGAAACAATGTTGCTTTTGTCATTTACTCTGTCAAACTGTAAGGATCCTTCGTCAATCAAACCCTGAATACCCGCCTTCAATTTGTTGCAACCATTCACACAACTTGAGCAGTCTTCGCATTCATCATCACAACCCGGGAACACCTATCCCTTCAGCAAACGTCTCTTCACGACCTTCAACGGCGTCTGGACTTCATTCAGGTTTGTCACTAAATTTAGTTCTCCTCCATCTTCTAATGCATTTACCCTTGCACCCCCAATGTGGTTCGACATTTGGTTGTTAGTAACATAGGAGGTGTGTCGCTCCTAGGATTTTCATCCTAGTACAAATGCGAAAGTGGTGCGGAAAAGGTAGAGTCGCCAGCCAGACATTTTTATCCCGAATGAATGGGAAAGGTAATACTGCACAAATCGAAGAGAAAAGAAAAGGACAAGGTCCTGCGAACCAAAGATCTGGGTTCGGGAGTCGGTTACTACCTGGGAAGGTATTAGCACCCCAGACCGTCCGCCGTATCCGACGGGATCCATGCTTGTTTGTCTGTTTCAAAGGGTGAGAAATAAGATGTTGCTAAACAAAAGAACGGCTAATTGGAACTTGAACTAAAATGAGAATGGGAACTGGAAAAGAAAATGGAAAGAAAGGGGGAAATGTAGGGAAAATAAAGAATGTGCTCGAATGGGCCCTACCCCGCTGCCTACGTACCTCATCGGGAAAATGAGGATCAGAGTCGACGTAGTTCGCCTAACTAAGGTGGAAACTTGCTTGTGTTTTTTAGGATGACGTTGCCATAACTCTAACTCAGGTGTTACCGGCTCGCTGAATCGAGGTTGTTACCGTATCGTTGTTTGAACTGTCGAGGCAAGATGTGATCGTCTGTAACGCCTCAATTTTTATAAATTATTTTATAAAATAATATCGAGAATTGTGGAGTATAATTGGGATAGTAATTAAAGAATTATTTTGTTTTTAAATAATAATATGATAATGAGGTGGAATATTATTATAATATTGTTATTTAAATAATAAAATAATAATTTGTAAGTCTAAGGGGCAAAGGTGTAAATTGATTATATTATGAAAAGGGAGAACACGATAGATTTCTCATTATCGTGCATTTTGACGAAGAACAGAGAGCTCTAGAGAAAAGGGAGAAGAATGGGAAAATCAAGAATCGTAGAGTTCAAGGTCAAGAGTTCGGAAAAGCTTTATTCAATTTCGAGGTAAGGGGAGAAAGGGTTTTATATTGGTGATCTAACATAGAATGGGTAATTGGGGGATCCTACTCCCTTAGGGTTTATAAATTATAATTGTTTTGGATGAATTTGTGATGTTGGATGAATAGTATGGTGATGGATTATGTGTGTATGAATCTTGATGTTGAATTATGAGTGAATTTGATGAATCTATGATATAATTGTGAATAGTGTGATGATTGTTTGTATATGTTTGGGGTTTTAATGTTGAATTGCTTGGGTATGTGTGTATTATGTGAATTGGGATTATGAAGGTGGATGATATTGGATGATTGGAGAAGATGAAGAGAACTTATAATTTCCCTATTTAATCTGTAATAGTTAGACTAGATGATTAATTGATGTTATAGGTATAAATTGGTAGTAAGTGAGTTAATTGGACTATTTAGGATGTAAAAAGAGAAATAAAAAGAATTAGATTTGTGCTGGTGTAAAAAAGAAGAAAAATGGAGTTTTTTTGTGAAAAATCGACTTTCTTGGTACAGGACCCCTGACACGGGCCGTGTTCCAGGACACGGGTGGCCGTCTCAGGCTACGGGAAGATGAATTTTGGAGGAATTTTGGGGAAGGGGGCTTCAGGAGGTGTGACACGGGCCATGTCACACGACACGGGCGACCGTGTCAGCCCCCTGGACGTGTTGGAAGCTTGGAACTTTGGGGGTGCACTTCAGACCACCTGACATGGGCCGTGTCAGGCCTCTGTATTTTAGAATTTCTCCATATCTTAAGTTGGATTTAACCTGTTCTTTCCGTTAAGGTTCGTATCATTAGTCTAAGGCTGTAAGAATAAAGTTTAGTAGTAATAATAGGACCTGACGACCAACTTTAGTAAATGAGTCTTAGGTGATTGTGTAAGTGATATGAGCTTGCTAATGGTGAATTGAATCGTATTGATTATGATAATAGGTAATATATGCTTTGTATAAATCATGTGAGGAAATGCTTGATGTTTGATGAAGATCATGAGGATCGTATTGATATGACTATATTCATATATGATTTGAAAATGTATGTTGTAATCGAGTATTTGCATACACATACATGTTGGGGGAATAATCATGTCTCAGATGGAGCGTAAATGATTATTCGGATTCATTGGGAATCAATGGGTGGGGGATGATCATGTCTCAGTAGGAGCGTAAGCGATGCATTTGGTCTGAATCGATGGACATTTGATGAAGTCGGTACCGTATTTGCATGTGTATTAAGTCACATTGCATTGAGATGAATGATTGATTGATGTTGTATGTTATGATGAGTGTGTGTGAATTACTTCTTCATATATGTTATTTGCACCATTTTAATATGAAATTGTTTCTCTCCCCTTTGTTTGTTTTGTGGCGTCTGTGCTTCTTCGGAAATACAGATAACCCATGTACCTGAGAAGTGCTTGGCGTTGCTTGTTCGAGTCCTAGGAGCTCTGATACGTAACGGGAATGGGGATTTTTCCACTTTGTTTTATTTTATATTTTAAGACTTGGCTTAGTTACGTATCTGTTTTAGGAACTATAAGAATTAGTTTATCTTGTTGAATAATTATGCTTGAGCACAAAGATGTTGAAACTATTTAATTTTCGCTGCTTATGAAAGAATAAATTAAATTTTGGTTTTGGTTGAAGTGTAGCAACTCACTTTGGTTTTTAAACTCTGATTTTATCAAGATTTATGTTATATTTTTGAAAATGGGAAAAGCGGGTGTTCCAATTGGGATTAGAGCATGTCGGTCCAACCGGCCAGATTGAGTCAGTCCTTAGGATAAGAGTTGTTGTGTGTCCTAACCTGAGATGTTTGTTGTATTAGTATGGCATGAAGGAATGATGTTGCTCCTTCTGCGGCTATGCAGGCTATGGCTTAGACGGTTTAAAACATTGTTTAGGTAGCTCAAGTGGGAGGTAACGCCCAGTCCCGTGCATTAAATCAATTCCGGAGCAACAAGCCGCCTAAGTATGAAGGTGGAATCCTGGATCCAGAGGCTGCGCAAAAGTGGTTGAAAGCTATTGAGAAGATCTTTAGGACCATGGGGTGTACTGATGATCAAAAAGTGAGTTTTGGCCCTCACATGCTAGAAGGCGAAGCCGAAGTCTGGTGGGACAACAGTCGCCAAAGGTTGGAAGCTGCGGGGACTGCAATCACTTGGGCCGTGTTTTGCAGAGAGTTCTTGGAGAAGTATTTTCCAGAGGATGTCCGCAATGCTAAAGAGATAGAATTCCTGGAGCTAAAATAGGGTAACATGACGGTATTTGAGTATGATGCTAAGTTTGAAGAATTGGTGCAATATTGTGCACACTATAACACTGAGGAAGCTATGACCTTAAAGTGCCTGAAGTATGAGAATGGTTTGCGTCCGAAAATCAAGCAGGGCATTGCTTGCCAGAATATCAGGAATTATCCCGAACTGGTGAGTAGAAGCCAGATTTATGACAATGACAATCGAGCTCGGATTGCACACTACAAGTCTGTGAATGATAAGAGGGGAAAGCCGAGATTCGATGGTACTCCTTATAGTGCTCCAGCTGATAAGGGGAAGCAAAAGGCTAGTGCTGAGAAGAAACCAAGTGGGGGAGGAGGTACTCCCGGTAATCTCAAGTGCTACAAATGCCATGGTACGAGACATTGTGCCAGTGAATTTCCTAATGAGGTGAAGAAGTGCTTCAAATGTGGGAAGTCGGGTCATGTGATGGCTGATTGCAGGGTGAAGGCGCCTACTTGCTATAATTGTGGAGAGCATGGTCATATCAACAGCAATTGCGAGAAACCAAAGAAACCGCAATCAAGAAAAAAAGTATTTGCATTAGTGGGAGCCCAACCTACTGGTGGGGACCAATTGGTCAAAGGTACTTGCTTTATCAATAATATTCCTTTATTTGTGATTATTGATACGGGTACAACACACTCGTTTATTTCTTTGGCATGTGTGAAGAAACTAGGATTGGAACCTTCTCAGTTAAGTCGAGGAATGGTTATTGATACTCCATCTATAGGTTCTGTGACTACCACTTTGGTGTGTCGTAACTGTCCTCTGGTTATCTTTGATAAAGAGTTTGGAGTGGATCTTATATGTCTGCCACTCAGTAATATTGATGTGATTTTGGGTATGAACTGGTTGGAATTCAACCGAGTTTATATTGATTATTTTAGGAAGAGATTGTTGTTCTTGACTCCGGAAAAAGAGGCTTTGGCCAATTTAATTTCTACGAAGGAACTGAGAACATTATTGGAAGATGCAACAAAGATGTTTGCAGTGTTCGCTTCATTATCCGTTGAAGAAACTGTTACTATTGAAGAGTTACCGGTGGTGAATGAGTTTCTAGAAGTGTTTCCATGTGATATTACAGAGTTTCCTCTGACGCATGAGGTAGAGTTCACTATTGATTTGGTTCCTGGTACGAGGCCTATTTTTATGGTACCGTACAGGATTTCTGCAACAGAGTTAGCGGAGTTGAAGTCTCATATTGGTGTTTTACTTGATAAGAAGTTTATTAGACCCAGTGTATCACCATGGGGAGCTCTGGTGTTGTTAGTGAAGAAGAAGGATGGTAGTATGCGCCTATGCATTGATTACCGACAGCTGAATAAAGTGACCATTAAAAATAAATATCCATTTCCTAGGATTGACGATTTAATGGATCAACTTGTTGGAGCATGTATTTTTAGAAAAATTGATTTGCGGTCGGGATATCATCAAATTAGAGTGAAAGAAGAAGATATACAGAAGACGACATTTAGAACTCGATATGGTCATTACAAATATGCAGTGATGCCTTTCGGAGTGTCTAATGTGTCGGGCGTTTTTATGGAGTATATGAATTGTATATTTCACTCTTACTTGGATCAGTTTATTGTGGTGTTTATTGACGACATATTGATATATTCGAAGTCTGAGGAGGAGCATGCGAAGCATTTGAGAATTGCATTGCAGGTGTTGAAAGATAACAAGTTGTTCGCTAAATTCTCCAAATGTGAATTCTGGGTGAAGACGGTGAGCTTTTTGGGGCATCTGATATCTAGCGAAGGTATATCAGTAGATCCTTCAAAGGTCAGTGTTGTGCTTGAGTGGGAACCTCCGAAGACGGTAACAGAAATTAGAAGTTTCCTTGGTCTAGCTGGTTATTGCCGAAGATTCATAGAAGGATTTTCTAATTCAGCATTGCCATTGACTCAATTGACCCGGAAGAGTCAAGCCTTTATTTGGGATGCAGCTTGTGAGAAAAGTTTTGAAGAGTTGAAGAAGAAATTGACTTCGGCACCAGTATTAATTTTACCGAATCCAAGTGAAGCTTTTGTAGTTTACTATGATGCATCTAAAATGGGCTTAGGTGGTGTGTTAATGCAAGTTGGTAAAGTAGTGGCGTATGCTTCAAGGCAACTAAGGGTACATGAGAGTAATTATCCTATCCATGATCTAGAATTGGCTACAGTGGTGTTTGTATTGAAAATTTGGAGGCATTACCTTTATGGTTCACGGTTTGAAGTCTTTAGTGACCATAAGAGCTTAAAGTACTTATTTGATCAAAATGAGCTTAATATGAGGCAAATAAGATGTTTAGAATTTTTGAAGTATTACGACTTTAATTTAAGTTACCATCCAGGAAAAGCAAATGTCGTAGTAGATGCATTAAGCCGAAAGATAATTCATATGTCGGCTATAATGATTAAGGAAATGGAATTAATTGAGCAATTTAGAGATTTGAGCATGGTTTGTGAAATGACACAGGAAAGCGTCAAGCTGGGTATGTGTAAACACCCCAAATTTGCCCTCACCCATTCACACCATGGCTTGTGGTCATTTCATATGCATAAATACAATCATAGCATCTCATATCACAATTTTGAGTCATTGCATTGTTTCTAAGTCATCTGCACCTAGGGTTTGTGATCTGAGCAATCCAAGGGCTTCTTGAGCCACTCCAAAGGTCATCAATCACTTCAAAGGGGTCTATATGTGTTCAAGCATCATATTACATCTTCTCAAAGTCAAGAATTCCAAAGAATCACAAGAACTGGGATTGGTGTGAAGGCAGAGCCAGGTTTGACTGCACGGTTGACCTAAAATTAGGGTTTTGGTTTCAAAGGCCATAACTCCAATTTTTTTGGTCATTCTTGTTTCTATTGGTCTCTATATGGTATAGGGAGTATGCATATCAATTTTCATGAAGAAATTCCATGGGGAAGTCATCTGATCAAGAGTTGACTTTCTGGACAAGTCAATGCAAAATCAGGGCATCTGAGGCCCCCAATGACCCAACCAATGGGTGATCTTCATCATTTTGAGTGTATATGACCTTTATTTGATCATATAAGAAGTTGGAAGTTCACAAAATTCAAGAATTACAAGTTTTTGCAAAGTTGACTTTTTAGGGCATGGTTGACTTTTAATGAAATGTCATTTTATGCAACTTTTTCAACCCTTGCTTTTTGATCCAAAAATGCTTCAAATGGAAAAACTTTGGTCATGAAAGTTGTAGATTAGATCTTTCCCTTTTCAAAAAGTACAAGAAAATTACCTAATTCATTTTGGATCAAAAGTTATGGTGTGTCAAAGTTGGCAAAAATCACTAATTTTCAAAATATGCACCAAATGAGAAACTTGCAAAAACTTTGTACCAAGGCATTTGTGACCACTAATTGATGTCTAACCAATATGCAAGCATCATACAAGTTCTAAAAATCAGATTTGAACCAAAATATCACATGTTTCATGGTTTGTAAAGCAAGATCTTTCCATGAGAACCAAAAGTGAGCAAGTTGCAAAACCATCATCACACTTCCATCCACTTGCCTGCTACAATGCTGAACCAGCCCTAGCCTTTCCCCTCACCATGCTGCGCAGCCCACAGCCCTTGTACTTGGCTAGAAGTTGCCCATGCTTTCTCTTACACAAGAGTGGACTTTTTGCAAAAGCTAGCACACCTATCACAAAAGGCCAAGTCACATCATCTGACCAATGAGATTTTTTTATGTGGATCAAATGCTAGCAAAACATAGCAAAAAGGCCAGCCTGAAACAAGCCCTAGGAACACATTCCCATTTTCACTCTCACTTGCAAGAACATTCGAAATTCATTCCACAGACCATAAACACTCAAACAAACTCCACTAATCATCTCACCATGCTTCATTGAACCCAAACCAACAAGACATAAGCCTGAAACCAGCAAGAACTCAACTTCCCCATTTTTCACTCTCAAAGCCAAAGCCTTCGAAACTCTTCATACAGGCCACAAACACTTGAACAAACCTCATAAACCTTCTCAAATCATCATCCTGATCACAAAGAACCCCTCACCCATGTCTGAAACTGCCTGAATCACAAGCACCATTCTCACCTGAGCTTGAACAGAACTTGTTCAATCTCCCTAATCAGCCAGCATAAATCTTTTCTAAGCATCAAGGGATCATCTAGGGACTAAAGGGAGTGGCTTGCATCAAAGAAAGGGGTCAGAAGGTTGCAAGATTGGAAGCTTCGAAACTCAGGTAGCTCAAGAACTTTTTTTCCAGAAATGATTTTTAAAGTTCTTAAGTTGTTCTACATGCCTTCCTGATCATGAATATGTCTTTAGTTTTGAAAATGGTGGAGAGATGAGAGTTTAATCAGTCTCTGAAACTTTTTGCCCTAAAACTAGATTGATTCGATTCAGCCATTTTAGGAGTGATAAATTTGTTTTGATTGGGGGTTTTGATTCGTGAGTGAGTGGGGATCATTTCTGTTTAACTAGATTTCATTTTAGATGCGTGTGGAGAGAGTTGGTGTTTTGGGGTGAACGGAGAAGATGACCGGAACACTGTTCCGGTCACCTGAGGGTAATTAACGACAGGATTAGGGCATAAGCATTAATTAGCTAAGTTTGAATTTTGACCGTAGGATCTGGCGCCAAGTCAACACGCGCGCGTTTTAGTTTGAATCTGGTCCCTAGGATTGGCTGACTTTTTCTTTTTCCATTTAAATTCATTTTATTTTCATATTTAATTCATTTGTTTTATACAATTTATTAAAAATAGCAAAAAGGCTTTAAAAATTATGAAATTTTTTACCAAGGGTTTCATTAATTTTTAAAGCACAAAAATATTTTTATTTTCATTTTTAGCATTAAAAAAGTATTTTTAAATATTTAAAAGTTTATTTTTAATTGATTAATGAAAATTAATTTATTAAAAATACTTTTAGGTATTTAAAAATCACCAAAAAATTCATGAAATGTTCTAAGACATTTAGAAACATTGTCCAACCTTCAAACCAAATTTCTTTTTTGATCTTGATGCATTTTGAGAATTTTTCATTGAATTAAAATCATTTTTATGCATTATTTTGATCCAATCTTCCAAAAATCATTTCTGCCTAACCCTAAAGAGTTGGACCTTGATTCTTCTTGCATTGCATTGTGTCTAGCATATAGTTTTTGAGATTAAATGGCCATGATTTGATCTTTCATTTTCCATTTGTTTGGTAATTTTCTTGTTAAGGAACCCTAAAACCCTAGAAAACTTGTGAAAATCATAACTTGAATTTGGTTAGGAGTTGAAACCTCTCCTTTGGGCAGTGAGTTAGTATAGGTTTAGGGATCCTTTGAGTGCATTTTCAATTTTTCATAATGTTGTTTGCTTCTGATTTTGGTTTGTGTTTGATACTTTGATCATAAACCCTAATTTGGCATTTCATATGCATCCATCTTGCATTTGCATTCATACCTTGACTTGCCATGATATTTTATGCATCCATGTGATTCATTTAACATCATAAGACATATTGAAAGCATGTTTGATCATTGCATCTTTCATTTGCCATGTTGTATGCCATATGCATTTCATAACTTTTCATGTATGTTCATGTGTCTTAACTTGCTTCATTTGCATTCATAAGCTTGTATGATCATCCACATGTGTTGTTTCTGGTTTGTAGCATCCCATAGCATCATTAACATCATGCATATGCTTCTGGTTTGGTTTTGCATCATACCATTTCATCTCATTTTGCATTGTATTGCATTTCCTTTTCTAACTTTTCAGGTGGTAAGTGACTTTGAGAAGTGAATTTGCCTTCACTTCTCATAACCTCTCTTCATCTCTTTTATGCATCCTTGCTGCATTTTTATATGTGTTTGAGTTTGAGCCTGCTCATTCTTCTTCTTCCCACTTTCTTTCTTCAAGTGACTTGACTTCTTAAATGAAGCAAGTTGCTTTGCTTCTCTTGATCCTTTCATCTGCTTCCTGGTGGTTCCATTGAAGACTTCTCTTGTAAACCTCACAAACCTTAGGAACAACCAAGCATGACAATGATTAGGGTTTTGATTAGTTCCCCCTCTTAGTTTTCACCTTTGTGTCTCTTTGAGTCTTCTCTTCTCATCTCATAATCAGGGACTAAACCCTAAAGGCTTTAAGGCTTTGTGATTAAGCTTATGCCTGCATCTTTCTATTAGGATGGAGTGTATAACTTTAATCCTAAGTGTTAAACCCTTAATGCGTTTAACTCCTTTAATCAATCCACTTAATAATCATCAAGACATCAAACTTGTAACTTGGGCCTTGCATTAGGGTTCTAATTCTTCCTTAATTGGTTGAGAAGGACTAACCCTAGTGTTAATGGACAAGTCCCCCTCAAGTTGTCTTACAAACCCTAAAATTCACTTCATAATCATATCATTAAGTAAAATCCACTTAACAAAAGGCTTGTTTTGTCATGAGTTTAATCCCTAATCATGGATTAAGTTGAGGAGCTTTCCTCAGCTTAAACACTCTCATCTATCATCCTTCTATTAGGATGGTGTAATGAGTCTGTTAAATCCCTGATTATGGCTTAACCTCATTACTCAACACTAAACAAAAACACCAAAAACATCTAAATAATCACAGGTAGGTTAATGATCTTAATCCTACACCTAAGGTGATTAAGTGTGAGAATCTGACTTCACACTTAAGGTATTCTCATTACCCCTAATCAGAGGGAAGATGTGATGAGTTTACTAAATCCATTGGTTTAGACTTAAGCTCATTAACTTATGACAAAATCCAAAAACAATAAAAGACTGAAAACACAAAAAACAAACAATAATCGTCTCCTTAGGGATTCTTTTCTCATCTCATTCACTCACAAACGAGAACTCGCTTCTCCCGTCTAATGCAAGACAGTTTGCACCTGAGCCAGACAGGTCATACACTTGAGCATAGACAAGTAAGCAGTTCATCAAGTCAATTCATCTTTCAGTCTCTTTGGGTCGAACTACGGTGTTCTGACTTCCTCATTGCACGAGAGGATACGTAGGCATAACTTAACAGTTATTGAACAAAAGTCTCTGTATATTCCCCCTCTTTCCAGCTTCATTCTTTAAGCCTCATTATCATGAGCATTTCACCTCTTTCTCTTTTACACTGACACTTCTCTTATACACTTCACATCACTCACACTTCTTACACTGACACCTGTACATTCTTTTCCAGCCCTTTTGTACACAGATTGCACTGACACTGCCCCTTTTAAAGCACAAATCTTTTAAGCGTGGATCCCGTCGAGTACGGCGGACAATCTGGGTGCTAATACCTTCCCAGGTTGTAACCAACCCCCTTTCTCAGTCTCTCTGGTTCGCAACCGTCTTATCCATCTTTTTCTAGGTCTATGCAGCATTGCCTTTCCTCCGGGATAAAAATGCCTAGCTGGCGACTCTATTCACCTCCAGTGAGTTCACGGCTGTGTGTTCTCATTGTCCCTCTCGCCGACCGTTCGCGTCTGTACCTTTATCTGGGCCTGGTCCCACCTATCGGGAGCGACAGCTTGGCGACTCTGCTGGGGACCCTTATATTGCAACCAGGGCTTCTGGTTCTTTTTGTGGGTTCCTCCTAGCGCTTGATTGATTTGTGTTTACTGGGGTGTTATGTGCTTATTTGTATTTGTATTTATTTTTGCTTTATGTACAGTTGCTTTACTGTTTTCTTTACAGCTTTACACATACCATATTGTCATACTGTGCTGGCTGGATCTGGTTTTGTTGCTTTGGTGGGTGGGTTCTATTGAGAGTTAAGGTCCTATACCTGGGACCTGAGTGACACCTAGGCTAGAGTGGTTCATGTTCTTTCCCATTCCATTTCGGTCTGGTGCGGGAATATGAAACACGGTTCAGATATGGGTTTCTTCTTGAGAACTCTGTGCTACAGATTTCCTGTAGTGCTAGGGCTATCTGGGAAGCCTGCTAAGTCTGGATGACCTTTAGTATTGACCTTCAGAAACTGAGGTGAATTAGAGGAGGATCTTTTATGGTTATTGTAAACACTGTACCTCCGGGTTAGAAGTGTTTACACTTCTCATAATTGATCCAAGTCTGAGGATCCTTGTTTTAGAACACTACCTGTGAGGGGTTGGGCTGTTTACAGGTTTGCAGGTACCCTTGACCTCAGCATACCCTGTTACTTTGATTTGATTAAGAATACTCCATGTTGGAACAGTTCTTGTGATTCTAAACCCTGGACATGTGACTCTTTATTTGAGTCCCCCACCTTGGTTACTGGACTTATAGACCTCCATCTGGATTTCTTGAACATACTTGGACTTATATCAGAGCACTTGATCAGATCCAGCTCAGTCACAAACCCTTGCATATCATTTGCATACATCCTCATTGCATCATTTTGACATTTGTTTATTTGTTTTTCAGGGTATCCATTTTCATTTTTTGGCTTGGTTTTGACCCCATCATCAGTATTGACCTATCTTCATCAGCATCTGCTTCAGCTATCAGCTATCTGCTTCAGTCACCTGCACCAGCCGATCAGTGGCCCTTGTCAGTCTTATCATCAGCACCTGTCTCCACTCATCCTCAACATCATGGCACCTAAAAAGAGTAATATCACCTACCACTTCTTCCAGCCTGAGCTAGCTGACATCAGGAGGATTCAGACCCTGATCACTCCAGACCATATACCACTGTTCAGGGAACACTATGGAGATATACTTGATGTGGTTATGGATTTGGACCCTTCACAGAGAAGCCTGATTCATACTTTCCTTCAATTTTATGATCCCCCACTGAGGTGTTTCACTTTTCAGGACTTTCAGCTGGGCCCTTTATTGGAAGAATACTCATCATTGGTTGGTATACCTATCAGGGGTGGAGTCCCTTTCAACCCTGAGATGGTCTTTCCTGGTAATGAAGAGGTAGCAAAGGCATTGCATCTGGAACCAGTACTGATTGGGCAGCATATGACTACTAAGGCTGGAATCCCTGGCCTGCATCTGGATTTCTTAATCTCTCAAGCAACCCTGAAGGCTTCTTTAGGAGAGTGGAAAGCAGTCTGTGCTTTATTGGCCTTGAGCATATATGGGATTATATTATTTGCAGATGAGCCTAGATTCATTAGCAAGAATGCAATCCATCTTTTCATCCTGAGGAACCCAGTGCCCACTTTATTGGGGGATTTTTACTACTCAGTGCACCAGAGGAATGAAAAGCAGAGGGGAAGATTAGTGAGGTGTTGTGCTCCTTTGTTCCATACTTGGCTTCTCAAGCATTTGCCCAGGACAGATGCATTTTTGAATCCTCATCAGCAGAGGAACTGGGCTAGAAGACTCACTGCTCTGACTTCAGCCGATATCAGGTGGTGCACTCAAAGCACAAAGGGCAGGGATATCATCACCAGCTGTGGGCAATTTCCCAATGTGCCCCTGATAGGAGTTAAGGGTAGCATTAATTACAACCCTCTGCTGTTCATGAGGCAACTGGGCTATGCACTGGTCCACACTCCTAAGGCACAAGACTTGGTTGAGACTCTTTATTGTGAGAACAAGCCTAATCTGGCTATTGTTAGGCAGGCAGCCTGGGCCTGGGACAATGTTCAAACCAAGGGAGTAACCATTTTGGGGAAGTGCAACAATGTAGCATCAGCACAGTACCATGAGTGGTCCCATGCCAGGGCTCAATTCTCTGGAATGCCCTTTACCATGGAGGATATGCCTGGACCATCCTCAGCACCACCCCCTGCCACTGTCAGTTTGGAGGAGTTTGAGGGTTTGAAAGAAAGAAATGAGAAGTTAACTCAGGCTTTGCAGAAGACCCTCCGGGAGAGGAGTGATGGTAGGTTGGATATTGAGAGGTTAGAGAAGCAGAAGGTAGAGCATCTGGCTAAAATTGAGAAGTCTGAGGATTACATTAAGAAGTCTAGGGCTGGAGAACAAATTCTGAAGAATGCTTGCAAGGAAGCCCAGTTCCAGAAAGCCAGGACAGACTTGTATCTGAAGGAGAGTCAAGCTAGGTGGGTCAGGATCACCGAAGCTCGTACTCTGGAGGATAAGAGGGTCCAAGACAAGATAGAGCAGCTGGAAGCTAGTACAAAAGAGCAGCAGGAAGCCCTGGCAGCAGCCCAGAGGGAGATATCAGAGCTGAAGATCAAAGCTGGAGTGAAGAGGTCAAAGGACCAAAGTCAGCACAAGAGGCTAACTGCAGCTGTTACTACCCGGAACCTCCTTATCAGGAATCTCACGGAGCGTCCAGCTGATCCTGTGACCAAAGCACTTCTCAAGGAAGTTCGGGAGGATGAGTTTGGTCTTGGTGTTTGACCATTTGCTTGTTGTTGCTTTCATTCCATGTACTTTTATTTTCTTGTAATGTATTTTGACCCCTCAGAGGGCTTGTATTTGTAAACAAACTATGTACCATTTGCCTTTTGTAATATATGTGTTAGTTTGTTCCATCCAAGTTCACTTCAAAAGCAACATCAACAGCATCATCAAGGGTCTGGAAGGGTCAAAACTGAATGCCAAGCCGGATACCTTGAAAACAAATAAGCATACTGCATTGCATGCTAACCCTTTGTCTGTTTTGTAGGTTTTTGTTTTATTGTTACTAACTCTGTTGTGATGTTCAGGAACTATTGCTCGACGCCGGGTATTTCCCCTCAACCGTCCGCACCGATATCCAACCCGTAACAACCTCCCGGGCATAAAAATGGATCAGGTACAACAGGACCTTGCAGAGGTTAGAAATCAAATGGCAAACGAAAGATTGGAAATGAGAACACAAATGACGCAGTTTATGGAAGTGATGAACAACATGGCTCAGAGCCAAGAAAGATTGAGAGCCATGGTGGAAAGGCAAAATCAAGAAGATCCACATATAGGGACTGTTGGCACCAGCAACAATGAAAGGGTCCAACCTCATGTCAATCCCCCTGTATTTGGCCCCCGCCTTCATCCAGAGGTCAAAATTCCTGCAAATGTTCAAGGGACTGCCACTGCAGGCAGGGTACTGCAAGAAGACCCCCAGGAGGATCAGTTCACAGTAATGGGAGCTGGGGAGGAAGCTTATGACAGAAGGTTGGATGAGATAGCTGAGAAATTAAGATCCTTAGAGTCTCAAAACTCTTTGGGTTTCGATGTTATGGACATGGGCTTGGTAGACGGGGTCAGGATTCCCCATAAGTTTAAGCCTCCTTGTTTTGAGAAATACAACGGGACTTCATGCCCCCGGACCCACTTGCAATCATTTATGGGGAGGCTGAAGGCCTACACCATGGACGAGAAGCTCTGGATGTTTTACTTCGAGGACAGCTTGACGGGAGCTTCAAGAGAATGGTACTCTCATCTGACAAGAGCAACTATCAGGTGTTGGAAGGACCTGGCAGAGGCCTTTATCAGACAGTATCAGTACAACTTAGATATGGCACCCAACAGGACCCTCCTAATGGGAATGTCACAGTCGTCAAGAGAAAGTTTCCGAGAATATGCCCAGAGATGGAGGCAATTGGCTGCTGCTGTTCAGCCACCTATGTCTGAGAGGGAAATGGCAGATATGTTTATGAACACCCTTCAGGGAACATACATTGACAGGCTAGCTGCTTTCTCTTCCACAAGCTTTGCAGATGTTGTCATAGCTGGAGAGAGAATTGAGAGCCTGTTGAAGATGGGCAAGATTTCTGACAATGGTGCCAGCTCGTCCAGCAATACAAGGAAGCCTTTTGCAGGCCCCAGAAGAACTGGTGAGACCAATGCCATCCACACCAACAGGGGCAGACCTCAGTATGTTCATAGGTCTGTGGCAGCAGTCACCATTCCCGCTCCAGCTCATCCACAACCAGCTTATCAACCTCCGCAGCAAAACTATCAGCAACAACCTCAGTACCATCAACAAGCTCAGTATCCTCCAAGAAACTACAACAACACCAACAACAACAATCAGCAAAGGCCATTTCAGCAGAGACCTTCTCAGGCCAATAGGGTGATCGATCCGATCCCTATGCCATATGCTACATTACTGCCACAACTCCTGAAACTCAACCTAGTTGAGCTAAGGACGTTGGCACCTCCAGATCCCAATAGTCTGCCCAGGAATTATGACTCCAACGCCAGATGTGCTTTTCATTCAAATGCGCCTGGCCACAGTACAGAAAAGTGCAGAGCCTTGCACATGAAGGTACAAGACCTGGTAGACTCTAAGGCCCTGAATTTCGCACCACCACCCAATGTTAATAAGAACCCTATGCCAAACCACGGAGGTCCCAGAATCAATGCTATTGAAGAAGACAAGCCGTCTTATTTAATAACCAGTGTGGGTCAGATTCGGACACCGTTGGTAGAGATTAAGGCTCAGCTCCTCGAATGTCAAATGTTCCCGGGGTGTGAGTTAGGGTGTGCTTACTGCAATATTTCAGTAAATGGGTGCGATAACTTGAGGAATGGCATAGATGGTCTCATTCAGAGCGGCCAACTTCAAATCACCACATCATTTCCTACCAATCCAGCAATCTCATCAGCAACAATTCCAGTATCTCCTACAACTGCAACAACCATTGTTCCTGACAATTCTTCGGCTTCATCAACAAATGCTTCATCTGTCATTTCAAATGACCAGATATCAACAAGTGTTCCTTCTACAACTCCAGCACCACTTCATTTTGAAACTCCTACAACAACAACACCCATCCTTCCGACAATGTCTCCTACAACATCAGCAACAAACAATGAAGATGTCTCAACCGTTACAATTTATTACGATCCAGAGAATAATTCTTCCTACAACTCACAGAGTGCTACTCCCATCAGAGCACCAGTCACGATATACTATGATCCACAGACTATCACAGTCCCTTCTGCAGCTGCCATCAGTCCAGTCACCATCACGGTGCCTGGGCCAGTACCTTATGAAAGCAGCAATGCCATCCCCTGGCATTACGGCTCTGATCTATACTGCGGAGGACAGAAAATCATTCTTGAATCATCAACCCCTGCACCACAAATAGACAATGTGGGAGGAGGCGGAGGCTTCACTCGAAGCGGACGTCTCTTTGCTCCACAAACTCAAAGACCCACTGCCGAAGCAGAAGCTGCTGCCAAGGCAAAAGGGAAAAGCTTGGTGCAGGAAGAGCAAATTGTTAAAGAAGCTTTGAAAACACCCTTTGATCAAGAAGTTGATGAATTCATGAGAATCATCAAGAAAAGTGATTACAAAATAGTGGATCAGCTTCACCAGACGCCTTCCAAGATCTCAATCCTATCATTGCTTATGTGCTCCGAAGCTCATCGGAATGCACTACTAAAAGTCTTGCACGCGGCTTATGTGCCTGAAGAGATCACCGTCAATCAGTTGGAAGCTGTGGTTGGAAATGTTAATGCTAGTCATGGACTAGGGTTCACCAACACTGATTTGACTACGGAAGGCCGCAACCATAACAAGGCTTTGCACATAACCATGGAATGTAAAGGTGCAGTCCTTTCCCATGTGCTGGTAGACACGGGGTCATCCCTCAATGTCTTACCTAAAAAAGCCCTTGTGAAGCTAGAGTATGACGGATTGGCATTACGACCCAGCAACCTGGTGGTGAGAGCCTTTGATGGTTCTAAGAGATCGGTTCTGGGAGAGATCGAGTTGCCCATAACGATTGGCCCGCAAACTTTCAAAACGAACTTCTACGTGATGGATATACAGCCTGCCTATAGCTGTCTATTGGGTAGGCCATGGATTCATGCCGCTGGCGCCGTGACCTCAACCCTTCACCAGAAGTTAAAATTCGAGTGGGAGGGTCAAGTCGTTACTATCTGTGGAGAGGAGGATATTTTTGTCAGCCACCTGGCTACTTATAAATACATTGAGATGGATGGGGAGATCCATGAAACAATGAGTCAAGGGTTCGAGGCCTTGAACATAAATGAAACATCTGTTGTACCTGGAACCTCAATGACGTCATATCAACAAGCCCGAAAGGTTGTTGAAGAAGGAAATGCCCAAGGCTGGGGCAAACTGCTACCGGTGGAGAAGAAAAAGGATAGAATTGGGTTGGGTTACAAACCAACTCAACAAGATCAAGCAGAGGCTGCAAAGGAGCCCAACTTTGTTAGTGGGGGGATGCTCACCCCTGATGCTGTCAACAATCTGGAAGACGAGGACGAAGGCGACCGCAACCTGGAGAGTTGGATCCGTCCAAAGATCCCGGGGAGCAGTATCTCGAACTGGTCTTCCCAGGAAATTATAAGAGTTACTCATGCAGAGTAATTATTATTTCCTGTATTTTTATAGCATGCATCAAAGTCTTGCATCTTGCCCAAGATGACAAGACTCATTTTGTAATCGGGCCATCTGTACTTTTTGTGCAACAAGATTAATCAATGAAATATCAGACATCTTTTTGCAAATGAGTCTTTTTCTTTTCCGCTCACTGTTTTTCCATTTTTCTTTTTGTACAAAAAATAAATGGCAGTGTTTTCAAAATGACAACTTCATTTCACTTTTCTAAAACAAGATTAAAATCAATCACTAAAATGAACAAACTGAACCCTTGCAGAGTGTGCCCTCCAGACAGCACCGACAACAGCACGGCTATGACTTCGTATGACTTTGACAATCCGATCAATCAAGCTGATGAAGGGGTTGAAGAAGAATATGAGCTTCCTGAAGAGCTAGCCAGGTTGTTAAGACAAGAGGAAAAGGTTATTACTCCTCACCAGGAGGAGGTTGAAACGATTAATCTTGGTACAGATGAAGACGTGAAAGAAGTTAAAATCGGGGCCTGCTTGCAAGACTCAGTGAAGAGACAACTGATTGACCTGCTTCAAGAGTATGTGGATGTGTTTGCTTGGTCTTATCAAGATATGCCAGGGTTGGACACCGACATTGTTGTGCACAAGCTGCCTTTGAGAGAAGAATGCCCACCAGTCAAATAGAAGCTGCGCCGTACTCGCCCGGACATGGCAATGAAGATCAAAGAATAGGTACAAAAGCAATGGGATGCCGGGTTCCTTGCTGTAACTAGCTATCCACCGTGGGTTGCTAATATAGTACCTGTGCCTAAGAAAGACGGCAAAGTAAGAATGTGTGTTGACTACCGGGATCTGAACAGAGCCAGCCCGAAAGATGATTTCCCTTTACCTCACATTGATGTATTGGTGGATAATACGGCTCAGTTCTCGGTATTCTCCTTCATGGATGGATTTTCAGGATACAATCAGATTAAAATGTCACCTGAAGACATGGAGAAGACAACCTTCATCACACCCTGGGGCACGTTCTGCTACAAGGTAATGCCATTTGGGCTCAAGAATGCCGGTGCAACGTATCAACGGGCTATGGTAACATTATTCCACGATATGATCCATAAAGAAATCGAGTGTTACGTGGATGATATGATTTCCAAGTCCCCCACTGAAGAAGACCACCTGGTAAATCTGCTAAAGCTATTCAAGCGTCTGAGGAAGTACCAACTAAAGTTGAACCCCAACAAGTGCACATTCGGGGTGCGATCTGGTAAGCTGCTGGGTTTTATTGTGAGCGAGAAAGGGATTGAAGTTGACCCCGACAAAGTCAAAGCTATTCAAGAGATGCCTGCACCGAGGACAGAAAAGGAAGTTCGAGGGTTCTTAGGTCGATTGAACTACATCTCAAGGTTCATATCTCACCTTACAGCAACCTGTGAACCCTTGTTCAAATTACTAAGAAAAGAGCAAACGGTCAGGTGGAACGAAGACTGCCAGAAGGCTTTTGACAAGATCAAGGAATACCTACAAGAGCCTCCAATCCTTATGCCTCCAGTTGAAGGAAGACCTCTGATAATGTACTTGACAGTATTAGAAGAGTCGATGGGGTGTGTGTTGGGCCAGCATGACGAGTCTGGTCGAAAAGAGTATGCAATATACTACCTAAGCAAAAAGTTTACCGACTGTGAACAACGTTATTCACTGCTCGAGAAAACTTGTTGTGCTTTAGCGTGGGCTGCTCGCCGACTGAGACAGTATATGTTGACCCACACTACTTTGTTGATCTCAAAGATGGATCCAGTTAAGTACATATTTGAGAAGCCAGCTCTTACCGGACGGGTTGCAAGATGGCAAATGATCCTCACAGAATATGACATCCAGTACACTTCTCAGAAAGCCATCAAGGGCAGTGTATTGTCTGAATATCTTGCTGAGCAACCCATTGATGATTACCAACCTATGAGATTTGACTTCCCTGATGAAGACATCATGTTCATAAAAGCAAAAGATCATGAAGAGCCTGTTCACACTGAAGGGCCTGACCCGGAAGAAGAATGGACTATGATGTTTGATGAGGCTGTTAATATGAATGGTCGTGGTGTTGGTGCAGTACTCATAACACCTAAAGGAATTCACATGCCTTTCTCGGCAAAACTCACTTTCAACTGCACTAACAACGAAGCTGAATACGAAGCTTGCATTATGGGTCTTGAGGAAGCCATTGACCTCAGGATCAAGACATTGACCGTGTTCGGAGATTCAGCTCTGGTAATCAATCAAACCAACGACAAATGGTACACCCACCAGGATCATCTGATACCTTACAGGGATTATACAAGGAGGTTATTGACTTTCTTTACAACAGTCAAGCTTGAGTATATCCCTCAGGACGAGAATCAGTTTGCAGATGCTCTGGCTACTATTTCGTCCATGATCAAAGTTCAAGCTGCCAACTTTGTACCTCAGATCTCAGTGTCCAGACTTGACAGACCAGCATATGTGTTCGCAGCAGATGTTGTTAAAGATGATAAGCCTTGGTTTCATGACATTAAGTGCTTCTTGGAGGATCAGACATACCCACCTGGGGCATCTTCCAATGATAAGAAGACATTGAGAAGGCTTGCTGGTAGTTTCTTTCTGAACACTGATGGTTCCCTGTATAAGAGAAACTTTGATATGGTACTCCTCAGATGCGTCGACAAGACAGAAGCAGACCTGTTAATGCATGAAGTGCACGAAGGATCCTTTGGTACCCATGCGGGAGGGCACGCCATGGCTAAGAAATTGCTAAGATCAGGCTATTACTGGATCACAATGGATGCTGATTGTTGTGCCTACGCCAGAAAATGCCATAAGTGCCAGATCTACGCGGATAAGGTGCATGTGCCTCCCAATCCTCTGAATGTGATGTCGTCACCTTGGCCCTTTGCTATGTGGGGCATTGACATGATTGGCAAGATTGAGCCAACTGCTTTAAATGGCCACAGATTCATCCTGGTTGCCATTGACTATTTCACCAAGTGGGTCGAAGCAGCATCATATGCAAATGTTACAAGACAAGTGGTAGCCAGATTTCTGAAGAGAGATATCATCTGTCGGTATGGAGTGCCCGAGCGAATCATTACTGATAATGGTTCCAATCTAAACAACAGAATGATGGCTGAACTATGCCGGGACTTCAAAATTCAACATCACAATTCTTCTCCTTACAGGCCAAAGATGAATGGCGCTGTTGAGGCAGCAAATAAAAATATCAAGAAGATTGTGCAGAAGATGGTAGTCACTTACAAAGACTGGCATGAGATGCTACCATTCGCCTTGCATGGGTACCGAACGTCAATCAGAACATCCACTGGGGCAACACCGTATCAGCTTGTGTATGGTATGGAAGCAGTCCTACCTGTTGAAGTTGAATTACCCTCTCTACGGGTACTAATGGATGTTAAACTGAGTGAAGCAGAATGGGTTCGGTCCCGATACGAACAACTAAGTCTGATCGAAGAGAAAAGATTGGCTGCAATCTGTCATGGGCAGTTATATCAGAAAAGAATGAAGAAAGCCTTCGATCGGAAAGTCAGGCATCGAGAGTACCAAGTAGGAGATCTTGTGTTGAAAAGAATCCTCCCTCCTCATACAGACCACAGGGGCAAATGGACTCCAAATTATGAAGGACCATTCGTAGTAAAGAAAGTTTTCTCTGGTGGAGCACTGATGCTCAGCACTATGGATGGTGAAGATTTCTCGTCCCCTGTGAATTCAGATGCAGTTAAAAAATACTTCGCATAAAAAAATGACCCGATGGACACAAAAACAGAATGTAAGTCCAGGCAAAAATAGGGCATCCCGGCGAGTCAAAAACAGAAAAAAGACTCGGGCAAAAATAAGGGAAAATAAATAAAAAATGTACACCCGCTGAGTTGAAAAGCCACATTGGACAGCTCAGGCAAAAATGGGTATCCCGATGGATTGAAAACCCGAAAGGGCGATCCATGCAAAATAAGGGAATAAGCGAACAACTGCATTCTGAATTCGTCTGTATCGTTTACAACTTGGTAAGCTTCGGAAGGATCAAGCTTCAATCAGAATCAACATTCTTCAGAAAGCAAGATGAGAAGAACGTCAAAAGTCATACGAGTCATAGTAAAGAGGAAGCTTCTTGAAGCGTCATCAACATTGCCAGCATTTTATTTCTCAATTTGTAACAATCTCCTCATTTCAGGGGATTTGTTTCTTTGACTGTATCTCGCCAATTCAGGGCATATGAATCAATAAAATCAGATTTTCAGTCATGTCTCGTCTTGTACATTTTATTTGCAAAAAATGTCTGATGTCTAAAAGAAACACTGATTGCATAGAATACAGATGTTTATCTTCAAATAAAAACGTGCTTGCAGGAAATATACTTACTCTCAGAAGTGTCTAAACTCCTATGATGGAATCCAGTAAAGGATACCTCGGGATTACTTGTGCGTTTCTCTATCTTTTCAGGATTGCAGGTATCCAGAGCGCAACTTGGGGCATGTAGGCTTCATCCCAACAAGCTGACAAATCGACGCTCAGTCTTAACACTCAAAGTGTTTTCTCCCCAGCCGAGTTTCCACTTGTTACTTCTCCCCAACCGAGTTGCCATTTCATCCTCAGCCAAGTACAAAAGTCAGGGAACCATCTCCCCACAGAGTTTCAGCCTCTATCCAGAAGAGAAACGCACGAAGAATCACAACAGAGTGAAGAAAGCTTCTTCAAACCCCAGCTGGGTCCCCTCATTACCGGAATAGGTCTATCATTGACCCATATCCCCAAGCAAATGCATCTCATCAGATCTATCAATGATCTCATCCCCAGCTGGGATGTCCACTTCAAACAGATTGACCAAAGATCTTCACCGCAACGGGATCCGAATCCCGGTTTGGTACTTGCATAACCATGGAATTCGCATCATATTCACCCACAGAGCGTAGAATTCCGTTTAATACGGAGCATTACGGCAAAAATCAAACACATAGCATATTCATAAGCCATGTTTTGAACCAACACTTGTGAATAATGACATTTCAACAATATACAGAATACTTCCCCCATATCCCCAGCGGAAGTTCCCCAGCAAAAGCAGTTGCCTCACATTCACAAACACCAGTTTATATACTCCCTTCGACACCCGTCCGTGTCATCACTCCCCAGTAAATTTCCCGAGCACTCCTTACAAATAAATAACACCCATACTACAGATACTTTTTGACACCCATCTGTGCCATAACCCCAGCAGAAAGCCAAAGACGTCCTCTTTGCACTCACATATACACACATATACAATCCTTTGACACCCGTCCGTGTCATATCCCCAGCGCAGTCATCTATACTTTGTATATCAGATACTTGTTCATATCACACTCTTCCCCTTTTTGACACTCGTCCGTGTCACTCTCCCCAGCAGTTAAATACTCATCTACACACCACTCACTCTTATACAGATACTCGTCCGTATCTTATATACCACTTATATATCCCCACAGATTCAACACTAGTCCTTGTTCTTTGTTAACTCGTTGGTACTCGCCCGTACCATCATCTCAGAGCATGCGTCGAGAGTTTGTTTCTACATGATGCTCGTCCGTATCATAGTCTTAAGGATGCTCGTCCGCACCTTTAATCCATACACTGTGTCAAACACTTCTGTCTTCTTGAATTTAGACGCTCGCCTGTGTCTACTTTTCCCCAGAAGAGTCATTTCATATTCGACACTCGTCCGTGTTCCTCGTTAACCATTTGGTACTCGTCCGTATCATCATCTTTGAACACGAGTCAGTATTTGTTTCTACCCGATACTCGTCTGTATCGTAGTCTTAAGGATGCTCGTCCGCATCTTTAATCTATACACAAATATCTAAACACTTATACCTTTTATTTCTTGGATGTAAACGCTCGTCCGTGTTTACTACTCCCCAGTAGATCGCTAACAAAGCAATTTTTTCTCTTTTATCTGACACTCGTCCTGTGTCATGATAAACCCTGAGAGCAGCCGTACCCTGCTAGGTGGTCGTCCTCCACCTCTTGATGGTCGTCCCCCATCATGCTCATCCGATGGCCGTCCCCATCGTTGATATTTTTAGCAGCCGTCCCCTGCTAGGTGGTCGTCCTCCACCTTTTGATGATCGTCCTTCATCATTTTATCCAATGGCCGTCCCCATTGTTGATTTTGGTTATCTGGCATTCGTCCTATGTCATGATAAACCTTGAGAGCAGCCGTCCCCTGCTAGGTGGTCGTCCTCCACCTCTTGATGGTCGTCCTCCATCATGCTCATCCGATGGCCGTCCCCATCGTTGACCCTTTATCCGGCATTCGTCCTATGTCGCGATATTTTCGGCAGCCGTACCCTGCCAGGTGGTCGTCCTCCACCTTAGATGACCGTCCCTCATCTTAACCCAACAGAGCAGCCGTCCCCTGCTAGGTGATCGCCCTTCACCTTTGATGACCGTACCTCATCATCTGCTTATTTCATTTATTCTTTAACCCGATGGCCGTCCCCGTCGTGGTCCCTTTTCCTTTCAGTTTAACCCGATGGCCGTCCCCATCGTTGATTACTTTGCTTTATGAACTTGATGGCCGTCCCCGTCATGTTTCATTAATCCCCAGAGAATTTTACAGCTTTATCTTGATGGCCGTCCCCATCATAATTCCTTTATCCCCAGCATGTCGGCCGTCCCCGTCATTGCTTTATTTTCCGCACTTTTCCCAGCATGTCGGCCATCCCCGCCATTGCCCTTTACCCAGCAGTCGTCCTCTGCTCGACGGTCGTCCTCCGTCGCCCACACTTTACAATATACTTTATTTTCTTTTACAATCTATATCCCTTTTCTTCTTCATTCTATGAGTGCAAATTTTGGACTGTCTTTGGTATTCAACCACAAGTTATCCTGCTTGCCTATTAAGCCGTTGCTTACATCCTGCACAGCTAACTCATGTTTGAATAGGGGCAGCTGTAAACACCCCAAATTTGCCCTCACCCATTCACACCATGGCTTGTGGTCATTTCATATGCATAAATATAATCATAGCATCTCATATCACAATTTTGAGTCATTGCATTGTTTCTAAGTCATCTGCACCTAGGGTTTGTGATCTGAGCAATCCAAGGGCTTCTTGAGCCACTCCAAAGGTCATCAATCACTTCAAAGGGGTCTATATGTGTTCAAGCATCATATTACATCTTCTCAAAGTCAAGAATGCCAAAGAATCACAAGAACTGGGATTGGTGTGAAGGCAGAGCCAGGTTTGACTGCACGGTTGACCTAAAATTAGGGTTTTGGTTTCAAAGGCCATAACTCCAATTTTTTTGGTCATTCTTGTTTCTATTGGTCTCTATATGGTATAGGGAGTATGCATACCAATTTTCATGAAGAAATTCCATGGGGGAAGTCATCTGATCAAGAGTTGACTTTCTGGACAAGTCAGTGCAAAATCAGGGCATCTGAGGCCCCCAATGACCCAACCAAGGGGTGATCTTCATCATTTTGAGTGTATATGACCTTTATTTGATCATATAAGAAGTTGGAAGTTCACAAAATTCAAGAATTACAAGTTTTTGCAAAGTTGACTTTTTAGGGCATGGTTGACTTTTAATGAAATGTCATTTTATGCAACTTTTTCAACCCTTGCTTTTTGATCCAAAAATGCTTCAAATGGAAAAACTTTGGTCATGAAAGTTGTAGATTAGATCTTTCCCTTTTCAAAAAGTACAAGAACATGACCTAATTCATTTTGGATCAAAAGTTATGGTGTGTCAAAGTTGGCAAAAATCACTAATTTTCAAAATATGCACCAAATGAGAAACTTGCAAAAACTTTGTACCAAGGCATTTGTGACTACTAATTCATGTCTAACCAATATGCAAGCATCATACAAGTTCTAAAAATCAGATTTGAACCAAAAGATCACATGTTTCATGGTTTGTAAAGCAAGATCTTTCCATGAGAACCAAAAGTGAGCAAGTTGCAAAACCATCATCACACTTCCATCCACTTGCTGCCTACAATGCTGAACCAGCCCTAGCCTTTCCCCTCACCATGCTGCGCAGCCCACAGCCCTTGTACTTGGCTAGAAGTTGCCCATGCTTTCTCTTACACAAGAGTGGACTTTTTGCAAAAGCTAGCACACCTATCACAAAAGGCCAAGTCACATCATCTGACCAATGAGATTTTTTTATGTGGATCAAATGCTAGCAAAACATAGCAAAAAGGCCAGCCTGAAACAAGCCCTAGGAACACATTCCCATTTTCACTCTCACTTGCAAGAACATTCGAAATTCATTCCACAGACCATAAACACTCAAACAAACTCCACTAATCATCTCACCATGCTTCATTGAACCCAAACCAACAAGACATAAGCCTGAAACCATCAAGAACTCAACTTCCCCATTTTTCACTCTCAAAGCCAAAGCCTTCGAAACTCTTCATACAGGCCACAAACACTTGAACAAACCTCATAAACCTTCTCAAATCATCATCCTGATCACAAAGAACCCCTCACCCATGTCTGAAACTGCCTGAATCACAAGCACCATTCTCACCTGAGCTTGAACAGAACTTGTTCAATCTCCCTAATCAGCCAGCATAAATCTTTTCTAAGCATCAAGGGATCATCTAGGGACTAAAGGGAGTGGCTTGCATCAAAGAAAGGGGTCAGAAGGTTGCAAGATTGGAAGCTTCGAAACTCAGGTAGCTCAAGAACTTTTTTTCCAGAAATGATTTTTAAAGTTCTTAAGTTGTTCTACATGCCTTCCTGATCATGAATATGTCTTTAGTTTTGAAAATGGTGGAGAGATGAGAGTTTAATCAGTCTCTGAAACTTTTTGCCCTAAAACTAGATTGATTCGATTCATCCATTTTAGGAGTGATAAATTTGTTTTGATTGGGGGTTTTGATTCGTGAGTGAGTGGGGATCATTTCTGTTTAACTAGATTTCATTTTAGATGCGTGTGGAGAGAGTTGGTGTTTTGGGGTGAACGGAGAAGATGACCGGAACACTGTTCCGGTCACCTGAGGGTAATTAACGACAGGATTAGGGCATAAGCATTAATTAGCTGAGTTTGAATTTTGACCGTAGGATCTGGCGCCAAGTCAACACGCGCGCGTTTTAGTTTGAATCTGGTCCCTAGGATTGGCTGACTTTTTCTTTTTCCATTTAAATTCATTTTATTTTCATATTTAATTCATTTGTTTTATACAATTTATTAAAAATAGCAAAAAGGCTTTAAAAATTATGAAATTTTTTACCAAGGGTTTCTTTAATTTTTAAAGCACAAAAATATTTTTATTTTCATTTTTAGCATTAAAAAAGTATTTTTAAATATTTAAAAGTTTATTTTTAATTGATTAATGAAAATTAATTTATTAAAAATACTTTTAGGTATTTAAAAATCACCAAAAAATTCATGAAATGTTCTAAGACATTTAGAAACATTGTCCAACCTTCAAACCAAATTTCTTTTTTGATCTTGATGCATTTTGAGAATTTTTCATTGAATTAAAATCATTTTTATGCATTATTTTGATCCAAACTTCCAAAAATCATTTCTGCCTAACCCTAAAGAGTTGGACCTTGATTCTTCTTGCATTGCATTGTGTATAGCATGTAGTTTTTGAGATTAAATGGCCATGATTTGATCTTTCATTTTCCATTTGTTTGGTAATTTTCTTGTTAAGGAACCCTAAAACCCTAGAAAACTTGTGAAAATCATAACTTGAATTTGGTTAGGAGTTGAAACCTCTCCTTTGGGCAGTGAGTTAGTATAGGTTTAGGGATCCTTTGAGTGCATTTTCAATTTTTCATAATGTTGTTTGCTTCTGATTTTGGTTTGTGTTTGATACTTTGATCATAAACCCTAATTTGGCATTTCATATGCATCCATCTTGCATTTGCATTCATACCTTGACTTGCCATGATATTTTATGCATCCATGTGATTCATTTAACATCATAAGACATATTGAAAGCATGTTTGATCATTGCATCTTTCATTTGCCATGTTGTATGCCATATGCATTTCATAACTTTTCATGTATGTTCATGTGTCTTAACTTGCTTCATTTGCATTCATAAGCTTGTATGATCATCCACATGTGTTGTTTCTGGTTTGTAGCATCCCATAGCATCATTAACATCATGCATATGCTTCTGGTTTGGTTTTGCATCATACCATTTCATCTCATTTTGCATTGTATTGCATTTCCTTTTCTAACTTTTCAGGTGGTAAGTGACTTTGAGAAGTGAATTTGCCTTCACTTCTCATAACCTCTCTTCATCTCTTTTATGCATCCTTGCTGCATTTTTATATGTGTTTGAGTTTGAGCCTGCTCATTCTTCTTCTTCCCACTTTCTTTCTTCAAGTGACTTGACTTCTTAAATGAAGCAAGTTGCTTTGCTTCTCTTGATCCTTTCATCTGCTTCCTGGTGGTTCCATTGAAGACTTCTCTTGTAAACCTCACAAACCTTAGGAACAACCAAGCATGAAAATGATTAGGGTTTTGATTAGTTCCCCCTCTTAGTTTTCACCTTTGTGTCTCTTTGAGTCTTCTCTTCTCATCTCATAATCAGGGACTAAACCCTAAAGGCTTTAAGGCTTTGTGATTAAGCTTATGCCTGCATCCTTCTATTAGGATGGAGTGTATAACTTTAATCCTAAGTGTTAAACCCTTAATGTGTTTAACTCCTTTAATCAATCCACTTAATAATCATCAAGACATCAAACTTGTAACTTGGGCCTTGCATTAGGGTTCTAATTCTTCCTTAATTGGTTGAGAAGGACTAACCCTAGTGTTAATGGACAAGTCCCCCTCAAGTTGTCTTACAAACCCTAAAATTCACTTCATCATCATATCATTAAGTAAAATCCACTTAACAAAAGGCTTGTTTTGTCATGAGTTTAATCCCTAATCATGGATTAAGTTGAGGAGCTTTCCTCAGCTTAAACACTCTCATCTATCATCCTTCTATTAGGATGGTGTAATGAGTCTGTTAAATCCCTGATTATGGCTTAACCTCATTACTCAACACTAAACAAAAACACCAAAAACATCTAAATAATCACAGGTAGGTTAATGATCTTAATCCTACACCTAAGGTGATTAAGTGTGAGAATCTGACTTCACACTTAAGGTATTCTCATTACCCCTAATCAGAGGGAAGATGTGATGAGTTTACTAAATCCATTGGTTTAGACTTAAGCTCATTAACTTATGACAAAATCCAAAAACAATAAAAGACTGAAAACACAAAAAACAAACAATAATCGTCTTCTTAGGGATTCTTTTCTCATCTCATTCACTCACAAACGAGAACTCGCTTCTCCCGTCTAATGCAAGACAGTTTGCACCTGAGCCAGACAGGTCATACACTTGAGCATAGACAAGTAAGCAGTTCATCAAGTCAATTCATCTTTCAGTCTCTTTGGGTCGAACTACGGTGTTCTGACTTCCTCATTGCACGAGAGGATACGTAGGCATAACTTAACAGTTATCGAACAAAAGTCTCTGTATATTCCCCCTCTTTCCATCTTCATTCTTTAAGCCTCATTATCATGAGCATTTCACCTCTTTCTCTTTTACACTGACACTTCTCTTATACACTTCACATCACTCACACTTCTTACACTGACACCTGTACATTCTTTTCCAGCCCTTTTGTACACAGATTGCACTGACACTGCCCCTTTTAAAGCACAAATCTTTTAAGCGTGGATCCCGTCGAGTACGGCGGACAATCTGGGTGCTAATACCTTCCCAGGTTGTAACCAACCCCCTTTCTCAGTCTCTCTGGTTCGCAACCGTCTTATCCATCTTTTTCTAGGTCTATGCAGCATTGCCTTTCCTCCGGGATAAAAATGCCTAGCTGGCGACTCTATTCATCTCCAGTGAGTTCACGGCTGTGTGTTCTCATTGTCCCTCTCGCCGACCGTTCGCGTCTGTACCTTTATCTGGGCCTGGTCCCACCTATCGGGAGCGACAGTATGTTGCGGATAAATAATGATTTTCTTGATGTGATTAGGGAGAGCCAAAGGCGGGATATGAAATTGGTAGACTTAATACCTACCGAAGGAAATGATCAAGGTGGTGATTTTAGTTTGGATAAAGATGGTATTTTGAGATTCCAAGGAAGAATTTGTGTGCCTGAAAGTGTTGAACTAAAGAAGGCGATTTTGGAAGAAAGCCATCAGAGTAGCTTGAGTATTCACCCAGGAGCTACGAAGATGTACCATGAATTGAAGAAGTTGTTTTAGTGGCACGATATGAAGATAGATATCGCACAATTTGTTTATGCTTGTTTGGTATGACAGATATCTAAAGTGGAACACCAGAAGCCTTCGGGGCTAATGCAACCATTAGAAATTCTGGAGTGGAAATGGGATAGTATTGCTATGGATTTCGTGACAAGTTTACCTAATACGGTGAGAGGTTTTGATGTTATTTGGGTAGTTGTAGACCAGTTGACTAAGTCTGCACATTTTATTCTGATTAACATCAGTTTTCCGTTAACTAAGTTGGCGGAGATTTATATTCGGGTTGTTGTGAAATTGAATGGTGTACCATCTAGTATAATATCGGATAGGGATCCGTGGTTTACTTCTGAATTTTGGAAGAGTTTACATGAAGCTTTGGGTTCTAAGTTAAAATTGAGTTCGGCTTATCACCTATAGACGGATGGACAGTCCGAGAGGACTATTCAGTCATTGGAAGATTTGTTGAGAACCTGTGTGTTGGAAAGAGGTGGTGCGTGGGATACCCATTTAGCATTAATTGAGTTTACATATAATAACAGTTACCATTCGAGTATTGGAATGGCACCGTTTGAGGCTTTATATGGTAGAAGATGTAGAACACCTCTGTGTTGGTATGAGACGGGTGAGAATGTTACGCTTGGACCTGAGATTATTCAACAAACTATCGAGACTATTCAGATGATTAAAGAGAAAATGAAAGCGTCTCAGAGTCGGCAGAAAAGCTACCATGATAATAGAAGAAAGGACTTAGAGTTCAGTGAAGGTGACCATGTATTCTTGAGAGTCAACCCAATGACGGGTGTTGGACGTGCTTTGAAATCTAAGAAGTTGGATCCAAAGTTCATTGGACCATATCATATTATGCAGAGAGTGGGCAAAGTTACTTACCGGGTGGCGTTACCACCGGAACTTTCGAATCTACATGAATTAATTCATGTGTCGCAGCTCAGGAAGTATGTACCTGATCTGTCACATGTTATCCAGAGGGATGAGGTGCAAATTCGTGACAACCTTACAGTGGAAGTTTTACCTTTGAGAATTGAAGATCGTAAGATGAAGCAACTACGAGGCAAGGAGATACCTCTTGTGAAAGTGGCTTGGGGAGGAGCGGTTGGTGGAAGTGTTACTTGGGAACTAGAAAGCAAGATGCGGGAAGCTTATCCAGAGTTATTTCATTCAGGTACATTTTCGAGGACGAAAATGAATTAAGTGGGAGAGAGTTGTAATGCCTCAACTTTTATAAATTATTTTATAAAATAATATGGAGAATTGTGGAGTATAATTGGGATAATAATTAAAGAATTATTTTGTTTTTAAATAATAATATGATAATGAGGTGGAATATTATTATAATATTATTATTTAAATAATAAAATAATAATTTGGAGGTCTAAGGGGCAAAGGTGTAAATTGATTATGTTATGAAAAGGGAGAACACGATAGATTTCTCATTATCGTGCATTTTGACGAAGAACAGAGAGCTCTGGAGAAAAGGGAGAAGAAGGGGAAAATCAAGAATCGTAGAGTTCAAGGTCAAGAGTTCGAAAATGCTTCGTTCAATTTCGAGGTAAGGGGGAGAAATGGTTTTATTATGGTGATCTAACATAGAAGGGTAATTGGGAGATTCTTACTCCCTTAGGGTTTATAAATTATAATTGTTTTGGATGAATCTTGATGTTGAATTATGAGTGAATTTGATGAATCTATGATATAATTGTGAATAGTGTGATGATTGTTTGTATATGTTTGGGGTTTTAATGTTGAATTGCTTGGGTATGTGTGTTTATGTGAATTGGGATTATGAAGGTGGATGATATTGGATGATTGGAGAAGATGAAGAGAACTTATAATTTCCCTATTTAATCTGTAAAAGTTAGACTAGATGATTAATTGATGTTATAGGTATAAATTGATACTAAGTGAGTTAATTGGACTATTTAGGATGTAAAAAGAGAAATAAAAAGAATTAGATTTGTGTTGGTGTAAAGAAGAAGAAAAATGGAGTTTTTGTGAAAAATCGACTTTCTTGGTACAGGACCCTGACACGGGCCGTGTCCCAGGACACGGGTGGCCGTGTAAGGCTACGTGAAGATGAATTTTGGAGGAATTTTGGGGAACGGGGCTTCAGGAGGTGTGACACGGGCCGTGTCACACGACACGGGCGGCTGTGTCAGCCCCCTGGACGTGTTGGAAGCTTGGAACTTTGGGGGTGCACTTCAGACCACCTGACACGGGCCGTGTCAGGGGACACGGGGGCTGTGTCAGGGGACACGGGGGGCTGTGTCAGGCCTTTGTATTTTGGAATTTCGCCATATCTTAAGTTGGATTTAGCCTGTTCTTTCCGTTAAGGTTCGTATCATACGTCTAAGGCTGTAAGAATAAAGTTTAGTAGTAATAATAGGACCTGACGACCAACTTTAGTGAATGAGTCTTAGGTGATTGTGTAAGTGATATGAGCTTGATATTGGTGAATTGAATCGTATTGATTATGATAATAGGTAATATATGCTTTGTATAAATCATGTGACGAAATGCTTGATGTTTGATGAAGATCATGAGGATCGTATTGATATGACTATATTCATATGTGATTTGAAAATGTATGTTGTAATCGAGTTTTTGCATACGTATACATGTTGGAGGAATAATGATTCGGATGGAGCGTAAATGATTATTCGTATTCATTGGGAATAAATGGATGGGGGATGATTGTGTCTCAGTAGGAGCGTAAGCGATGCATCCAGTCTGAATTGATGGACATTTGATGAAGTCGGTACCACATTTGCATTGTGTATTGAGTCACATTGCATTGAGATGAATGATTGATTGATGTTGTATGTTATAATGAGTGTGTGTGAATTACTTATTCATATAAGTTATTTGCACTGTTTTAATATGAAATTGTTTCTCACCCCTTTGTTTGTTTTGTGGCGTTTGTGCTTCTTTGGAAGTACAGATAAGCCAGGTACCTAAGAAGTGCTTGGTGTTGCTTGTTCGAGTCCTAGGAGCTCTGATACGTAACGGGAATGGGGATTTTGCCACTTTGTTTTATTTTATATTTTCAGACTTGGTTTAGTTATGTATCCGTTTTAGGAACTATAAGAATTAGTTTATCTTGTTGAATTATTATGCTTTGAGCATAAAGATGTTGAAACTATTTAATTTCCGCTGCTTATGAAAGAATAAATTAAATTTTGGTTTCGGTTGAAGTGTAGCAACTCACTTTGGTTTTTAAACTCTGATTTTATTAAGATTTATGTTATATTTTTGAAAATGGGAAAAGTGTGTGTTACATCGTCCGCGAAGAATGATAGATGAGAAAAGAAGACGTGGTGTCTTGTTGTTTATTGTCTTTTAGAAGGAGTGTTTTGATTTTTATGTCTGTCATATGTACAATACTAAAGACTATGATACGGGAGCGAATACTTTCCAAGGTCGCCCCCAATGGGACGTTTGTAAAGTATTCTAGAAGAGTGGAGGAGACCTCCTCTAATCATTTCCCATATGGCTTAAGGTTCGTGGCATATTGTACACATTTTCCTTATTAAGTGTTTTTTATTTTTCTTCAAAGGTGAGAAGTGAGACTCAAGTTACAAAAGGAAAAAATCTAAGGGAATTAGACATACCCTAAATGATTATGTTCAATGATGAATCCTATGGTTAGTGAAGTTTGAACGGAAAACTACCTAGGCGGATATTAAACCTGAAAATGAGAGTATACACAAAGTAATGATGAATACGGTCCTCCTATGTCGTGGTTGGTGAGAACGTATGATGAGTCGCAAAAGAATGGAATGGTGATCGGGTGGGTCGATTGTGCGGTGCTGAGACACACGACTTATGGTTTGTGACATACAAGGTTATGCTTTGGTTTATTGGAGTGCAACGTAGGTTTAATCGTGAAAGGTCCTAAAATCATATAGAACTTGTTCATTTATTTTTGTGAAATTATTCAACATTGGATCGAATATTCCTTTTCTTCCTTTTTTGAACTTTGGTTTTCTACCGCTTCATTTGATCTTTTCTACCCTAATTACAAGTATCATACAAGCATGAAAAGTATTCTACAGTATTACATCACAAAGCGTAAAATCACAAAAATACAATTCAAGCACAACGGAAAAAATGTCTGAATCTGTAAGCATGGTCCTCGAATATTACCTTGCATAACAAAAAAATGTTAGTAAATGAATTTAATATGAATATGTGAAATTATGAACAAAATGGATTAATGTGTAAAATTGTGAAAATTACTAAAAAACACATAAAGCATAAAATCGAAATAAATGCCAAAATAATCGAAAAATGAATTAAAAAAATACAATCTATTTTTTTATTATGCTAAAATGTTATTTGAACGAACAAGGACCACGATCAAACGTCGAGATCGAACGAACAAGGACCACGATCAAACATCAACAAAATGCAGCAATGATAGAGGAGAGAGTTCGAACCTGTAAAACACGGAACGTCAAAAGGTAAGGACTCCGCTTCTTGATTAGATTCTTCTCTTTGTTTTCGTCTTCAATCGCGCAGCTGTCCTGTTTCCATTCATCCACAACACCGTGTTGTTGCCATTGGATTTGTTAGTTGTTGATTCTTGTTCTGATATGTTACCTCCCAGATTATTGATACAGATAATGATGCTTTGGTGTTGATGTTGATCTGCGTCTTTCGCCAATTATTTGAGGATAAAGAAACTGACAATGAAGAGAATGCAGACTTCTTGATGAAGATGAGGATGATCTAAGGTTGGAGTTATTGAAATTGAAGGATGGTGGTTACGGATTGGTAAAGAAGTTCAATTTGCTGCTTGTGGATTGATGAAGGAGATGAAACAATGATGTTGTAAAGAATGATGGTAGAGTCAGTATCAAGATCTATGAAGAAGGTTAGAGATAATCATGCACGGATTCAGAGGATCAAGAGTTTTGTTGCATGTTTATTGATTGAAATTGAAGAGTGCTGAAGATTGTTGTTGATATTATGGTCAAACCGAAGAAGAAGATTGGGGAGACGCGAGATTGATCGATGAAGATTTGAAGTTGGGAGAGATTGGATATTGATGATGGAGGATCATGGAGATTCAGGTTGGAGAGTGATGAAAAGATTGATAAGAAGATTCGTCTACCGCCTTGGATCTGCTGCAATCCCATCATTTATAGAAGATGATGGTCCTGAATATTTTTTAGGGTAGATTTGTAACTATCATTGAATTCGGTTAGGAATTTTGTTGATTCAGTTAGAAGTTTGCTAATTTTGTTTGTAACATAAATTGTGTAAGGATCTTTTCTTCTCTATTTTTCTTTATGTATTTCTATTATGTCAATTGAAGGAATTTCTTTGAGAATTTTCTGGTGTAGTTCTATTTTTATTTTCTGTTATGAAGAAACCTTGTAAGAGGAACACCGTTAGGGATGGCTTCATCGGCTTTCTATTTTCCAGGGCCCTTAACTGTTGATACATCAATATGTAATTGAGAAGACGCCCTTTTCAAATGAGCTTCTTCAAGTTCACTAGAATTTCTGTGGGCCAGCATCAGATTTCTCAGAATGTGCATTATTTGACCTCTGAAACAAAAGGAGACTTAATATATATATATATATATATATATATATATATATATATATATATATATATATATATATATATATATATATATATATATATATATATATATATATATATATATATATATATATATATATATATATATATATATATATATATATATATATATATATATATATATATATATTTTGGCTCCTCCATGAACATGAGTTTTAGGTACACCATCATCTTCATTGAGGCAAACAACTTTTCGTTTCTTTTGTGCTTGTTTCTCCATTTTTTTTGTAACTTTCATGCTGAATTTTGTTGGACTTTGGAATTAAAAGATAATGGACATACCATGAATTGGAATTGTATCCACATTTGTGATATAGAATCATAATAATTCTTAAGTAAATTTCCCATAAAAACAAAGTGATTATCTCTTAAAAGAATGACCAAAAGATCAACCAAACCTCACTAGACCTTAGGTTGACTTCACATAGTAATCTCGATTCGGAATTTGTGACTTGAATGAAGAGCTTCCATGAATCAATCTTGTAGTTTTCTTTGCAAATTTGGACCAAGATTTTGAAAATATGTTCACTCTCTTGATGGGCCTTGAAATGTAATGTTTTTTTTTTCTCATTGACAATTTTGAAGAACTATCCACGCCTTCACATGCAAAATTTGAGTGTTGAAGTAATTTCTAATTCTTGAATGAAACTATCGCAACTAAATTTTGAATTCTCATGTTGATCCGAAAACCTCATTAGAACCACGTTATAATTCACTTAAACTCTCACTTGAAAAAAAAATCTTGGATAGGCCTTTGAGAAACGAAATCAAATATGAATCCATCTTAGACATTTTTCCCCTTATTATTATTTTTGAACGGATTAAAGTCTTGAACCACAAATATGTCAACCTTGCACTTGTAGCCTTTTGAAACATGTTGAACCCAAAATATTCACTATGAACACCTTGAAGATATAATTAGGGCTCGAAACATTAAACTCAACATACTGCATAAAACCCTAGTTGGAAATGATATGGCTCTGTGATAATTTTCAACCATGAAATTCATGAATTCCACATCCTGATAACCTTGACCTTTGAACCAAACTACCCATTAATTACTGCTTGGTATTCTGACCCCTCTTACGTAAGATAAGTTGACTTTAGACCCATAATGCCTGAGAAATACATCCATAACACAAACAGTTTGTAGTGGAAATAGTCTCTCGATATTTTGACCAAGATTTGGTCAAACTTCTATCTGGATCGGATCGTAGCTGGATAACCACTTTTGAAGTGAAACCACTGCCATGCTTTATGCTTTATTTTTCTATGCAAAGATGCAGTCTTATGTATGTAATATGATAGGTTAAATGCTATGAAAATGAGAGGGAAATTTTTTGGGTGTTACAGCAGCCCCTATTCAATCATTGTAGACCTGAATGGATGATAGCCGTTGCTTTCAAAATTTTGAGGTATGCGGGGATTGAATACCATAAAAAACCAGAAAATTTACACTCTATAGAAGAAGAAATAGGAAATAAACCCAACTATATGAACTTTTATGGGAAGAATGGTAAACGAGGAATTTCTTTTGAATGATGCCAGAAGACTACTGGCCTGCCACGTTGCGGGCTGACTTTGAAAGTCTGTTTTTATGAACCATGCCAGACAACTACTGGCTTGCCACATTGTGGGTGGACGCTTGATAGGTTGCAATAGTGCCTTAATGATGTCTTATCTTTTGGATGGATTCGGACGACTATTGACTTGCCACGCTGCGAGTGGACTTTCACCAATTTGCGGTTGAACTTCAAGATACTTTGCCACCCTGAGGAATGACGTTTGCCAATTTGCGGTTGGACTTTCAAGAATACTTTGCCTCCTTGAGGACGGACTTTCGCCAATCTGCGGTTGGACTTTCAAGAATACTTTAACACCCCGAGGACAGACTTTCACCAATCTGTGGTTAGACTTCAAGAAATTTTGTCACCCTGAGGATGGACTTTTGCCAAACTGTAGTTGGACTTTTGCCACACTACGGGGGACTTCTGCTCACTGCGGGGGACTTTTGCTCACCGTGGGAGACTTTTTCCCACAACGGGGGACTTTTGCCCACTGCAGGGGATTTTTGCTCACTGTGGGAGACTTTTGCTCGCTACGGGAGACTTTTTCTCACTACGGGAGATTTTTGCCACACTATGGGGGACTTCTGCTCGCTACGGGAGACTTTTTCTCACTACGGGAGACTTTTGCCACACTACGGGGGACTTTTGCTCGCTACGGGAGAATTTTGCTCACTACAGGAGACTTTTGCTCGCTACGAGAGACTTTTGCTCACCGCGGGAGACTTTTCCACACTATAGGGGACTTTTTCTCACTACGGAAGACTTTTGCTTACTACGGGAGACTTTTGCCACACTACGGGGACTTCTGCTCGCTACGGGAGACTTTTGCTCACCACGGGAGACATTTTCCACACTACGTGGGACTTCTACTCGCTACGGGAGACTTCTGCTCACTAAGAGAGACTTTTGCTCGCTATGGGAGACTTTTGCTCACTGCGGGAGACTTTTGCCACACTACGGGGGACTTTTGCTCACTACGGGAGACTTTCGCTCGCTACGGGTGACTTTTGAAATTTGACACCCAGTGGATGGACTTTGGCCAGTCTACGAATGGACTTTAGAAATTTGGCACCCATAGGATGGACTTTGGCCAGTTTGTGGCTGGACTTTAAAAATTTGCCACCCAGAGGATGGACTTTGGCCAAACTACGGCTGGACTTTGCAAGATATCAAACTTGGATTATGTTGGGTATGCATATGTTGAACTGCACGACATGATGCCCCATGACTCTGGGGATGTTATGTCTTGAGTATTTCAATGAACTGATGCAAGTGCAAAGGGAATTCCTGATGCGGAAGCAATAAGTCCCTGTTGACTCTGTTGAGAATGCAATGATCGCGAATTCGATCTCAAGAAACCCTGCGGGGATAACATCTCTGCTGGAGAAGAGTGTGAGTAATCCATCTGTCTCGAATTATCACCTTTGCCAAAAATAAATTGGACTTTAGATTTGAGGGCCCTGTTAGGGGATACTTCCACTACTGGGGATTGCATCTCACCCATAAGATTTTGATAGGGGATCGACAACTTTCCGACTTAGTTGGGGAAAGGTCTTGTCAAGGCTTTGTTGATGAGAACTCTCTTGTCTACCTGAATTTTCCAAACCTCTGTGGGGAAGGAAATCGTTTAGCTGGTTTCCGAGAATACGTGAACTCTTGTAAGAAATACTTCACTGTGGGAAGACGACTCTCTGTTTGGGGATTATCAATCCTTATTGCTCTGCTGGAGCAAGGAAATCTTTTGAGATCTGTTGGGGAAGAGAATAATTTGTCTGAGATTTGTTGGGGGAATAGGAGTCACCTTAGATCTGTTGAGGAAACAAGATCAAGGAAACCTGCTGAAGAAAAAGTTTGGCGACTTTACTGGGGATAACTTCCATCCGTCTGTTGGGGATAACAAAACCGACATGTCCTGCTGAGGAGGAAAGATTTCAAGTAGTCTCGTGCTGGGGATCATTTGCTTTTTCCTGGACTTTACCTTAAGTGGATTTTACAAAAGACTTAGTGTCTTTAAACTCTTAGGTATCGCAATGACTACATGAATTGGTGTAATAACCTTGTTGGGGAGGTAGCCATTGTCAACACAAATGAGCCTGTAGCTGTTGGAAGTGTTGAATAAGGGAATTGGCTTGACGAGTGACCACTAGCTGAGTAATGGACTCAATCAATAAAATTTGTGACAAAAGGGTAACATAGAAACCCTTAAAGAGTAAAGTTGTCTTGGTACTCTAAACTTTGGATAGATGTTTCCGATTATCTGTCTTCGGGAAAGAATGAATTCTCGTGATATTGGGGTGGCATGCCCCAGTACGAGTATTTGAATAGTTTTGCACTTGACTGGCAATTCTTTTCTCTTGGAGAAATTTGAATCTCGAGATGATTTCCCCAATTTGGCTGAATTTTGAATAGATTACTCGACGTAATTGCCCTGGATTGGCTGGCTCTTACCACGACTGGTTGGGAAAGTCCTTACCTAATGAAGTTTTCTCGATAAAGTGGACCTCAACCAGATTGTCTTTCAGAAATTTCATACTTCTCAACTTGGCAAGATTGAGCTTCTGGACTGAAGTTTCGTATGCGAACTTCTTATGATGTCAAAAAAATGTATGCAAGCATAAAATGTTTATTATGAGAATGAAAATTCCAATGTAACACACATGTTAATCTTGAAGTCTTTATTGAAAAGGTGTCACAAACCTTTGTGAGCGAATCAGTGGTTAAGATACGACATTATTTTTGGATAAAAGAAAGCATGCACATGCAATACCAACAAGGATCTTATAGCACAACTCATAAGAGTCAGGAACACTATCTCGTGGTAGTACGCTCTCAGATTAACCCTGTTTCAGTTAGGACTTTTAAGGGTTGTGTCGTGGCTTGGTTCACAGTTATAGAAACAAAGGATATAGTCTCAAAGTTTATATGTGTCCATCCCTCTTTGTGAAGTCCTTCAGTCCTATGTTTAACTAGTCTTCACAAGCGTTCACCTTTCATAAGGGTTTCGTGCTGATTGAGGAACCATTGTTGCTATCTGCTCAAGCATCGATCAAGTTGTTGTTGGGAGTCAGTCACCCCTTTGTCTTTCGTGTCTGTGCCACACGACTTTGTTCTTGTTTAAGGACCTTTCTTGTGTAATCCTTTTCGCATTTTTCGCCTTTTGCGTTCTTTTGCTTATCCCTGAATTTTTCCTGGACTGATTCTTGTGAATCTTTGATTGTAAAGTCCAGTGGGATGCCCTAATTTTTGCCTAAGTTGCTTGTTTTCAAGTTTCGACTTAGCGGGCTTTTTCATTTTTTTTTTAATAAATCGTGTGACACTGTTTGTCTTGATTGCTTTGCGAGGGTTGTGACTGCCTCATTCTTTGGTCGATGAAGGATAACCATTGTGGTTTCCAATCTTTGGACCTCTTGATTTGGATAACCATTGTGGTTTCTGGTCTTTGGACCCCTTGATTGGTATGATGGAATGTAATGGATCCTCAAATACGCTCCTTTATGAAAATCTGAATGCTTGGTCTGACTAGCTGACATCTACCCTGCCCCTGGGTTAAACGTAAGGACTTTTTCATGTAAAATGAAACCCCTACTTCAAGGCTCAAAGGGATATCAAGGGTCTATCTCCCTTATATCTCCGGTGTTTAGGTATTTGAAACAAAGCATGTACATCGTCAATAGGGTCTTATTCAAGAGCACACTATTAGAGATTCTTGCGTTTTTGTTTCTTCATCCTCCCTCATAGAGTTTAAGCATGACAACTGGTATTGCAATGTATACATGCAAAATTTAAGTGAGTGCGAATGAATTACTTCAAGAAAAACATGTGAAATTTATTATTTCTAACATTCAAAAGCAAACAAATTCCATACATGTAGACAAATATTTAACACATAAAAGAAACTACAAATGAAAATTCAGTAAAGAAACTGAATAATGTCGTTGTTGAGGAGGCTTGACTCCGTTTGTACCTATCAGTCTTGGATACCTTCAGTGATCAATAGCTTTTCATGGACTTGTAATCTTCAAGTAAATGGCCGCATGCCCAACATGGCAATCATACCTCTTCATTTAGTTATTATGACCTTGAGGCTATGACGCGAGACGTCTAGAGGAAAGAGTAAAGGTGGGAGAATAAAGTGGCCCAACAAGCTTGCTCGGAAAGGCCTGACGATCTTCTGCCTACGTATCTCCATTAACCCATGACCAATGAATAATCAGAGCGGCGTAGTTCCCCTTAATAGGGATGAAAATGCATTGAAGAAAGACAAACACACAATTGCCATTACTGAGAGTATTTGAATACTTCTGGCTTTATTTTCTTCTATGAATACCCTTGCAACCTGGATGATTAACTCGAAGATTTCAGCTTAATGCAGACCATCTGGTATAACAACCGTGACATTTTCATTCGCGAAGTTCACTCCGGTTCCACTATGATTAGGCATTGGATTTCGGAATACATTTGGATGAGGTGTAAAATTAATTTCCTTGGAGTCAATTAGGTCTTGTACCTTATTCTAAAAAGCCCAACATTTCTTAATAGTGTGCCCCTATGCACCTGAATGGAATTCACACCTGGAGTTTGCATTGAAATTGGGTGGTAGATTGTTAGGAGAAGGAGCCCTCATGGTACGGAGCTCGGCCATGTTCAACTTTAGCAACTCTAGAAGCAACACAACATACGGAAATGGGATAGGATCAATCTTGCGGTCCCTCGCTCTTGTTCTTTGCTGAAATGGCCTTTGTGCCTGTTATTGCTGACCCTGAGGTTGTTATTGAACCTGTGGCGTAATAGTCATTGCAGTTTCTTAGTAGTACCCTTGAGAACGACCTCTATCACTGCCCCTGTACACAGCATTGGTCTCGCCTTCTCTTCTTCTTTGGCCATTGCTAAAAGGCTTTTTCACACCAGACGAACTAGCACCACTTGCATCCTGAATCTTTCCCAATTTCAGGAAATTTTCCATCCTTTCTCCAGCAATGACGATATCAGAAACACCGATGGATAGGCAAGTAGCTAGACGATCTAAGAATTCCCCTTGAAAGGTGCCCATAAACATGTCGGTCATTTCCCGGTCCAACAACGAAGGTTGAACCTGTGCATCCAGCTCACGCCACCTCTGGGCATACTGTTTAAAACTTTCCTTAGGTCCTTGAGACAAGTTCTGCAACTGGGTGCGGTTCGGAGCCATATCAATAATATATTGATACTGCTTGAGAAAATTTTCAGCGAAATCTTTCCAGCTTCGGATGGAGACCCTGCTTAGCTTCATGTACCAACTCAATGAAGCTCCAGATAGACTATCTTGGAAGAAATGCATCCAAAGTTTCTCGTCATCAGTGATAGCCGAGATTCTTCCAAAGTATGTGTGAATGTGAGTTCTAGGGCATGTGTTGCCGTTGTACTTGTCAAATGATGGCACCTTGAACTTAGGAGGGATTCTGACTCCCGACACTAACCCAAGACTGGTTACATTGATGCCCAGGGAATTCTGACATTCCATGGCCTTAGTCTTCTCTGCCAACTCTTCATACCTTCGATCATTGATCTCATTCATATTACCCATATCAACATCCAGTAGAGTGAATTAGTCCTCTTGTGTGTCTTCTAAAACCACATTACGGGCCGCAGTGCTATTTAGATTTGGCCCTCCTTTACGGGTAGCGTTCGGATCCATATTCTCAGCCGGTTTTCCAGTATTAGCATTTACTTGGGGTTGCTCAACCATCAACCTGAGATGCTCCTGGTTCTGGGTTATTCCAGTCATCATTTTCATGAACTGATCCATCCTCTATCAGAGCTTGTTGAGATCATTATGCATTCACTCAGCCATTCTTACTTGGTTTCTGCGAGTTTGATATCGATGAATGCGTTGACCAGCTATACTGCCTACAGTTGAATAAGTTAGAAACTCCGGACAACCTGTCAAAATGAAAGTATGAAATGGATGTAATGAATGTGCTATGACATGTCTATTCATTTTTTAGGGCATTCCATCCCTTGATTCCAGTTGTGTGGGTTTGACGAAGACAGAAGCTCCTTTTGCTGCAAAGAACAAGCAGTATTGATAATATAAGGTGTGTGTGTGTGTAGTAGATGTGCCAAATAATTCCAAAAATATGAAGACCAAGGTATTTTGCAAATGTGCCAGATGTGTCGGTGATCACAAAGCGAGAGCACGCAGAATGATAGTAAAAATATCTTATAATGATAAGCACTTGTTGATATAGTCAAAACATACGAAACATGTACCTTAAACAGAAGTGCAATGATAGAGATATTCCATCAACAATCCTGATGGTAATCCCACAACATACAAGCAAACAGAAGGATGTCTCCGTCATGTGATCCTCTATCTAAGTATGGGTCAACGATCGGTCCTGCCTTTGGAACTTATGTCAATGCCTTTGTCTGCACTTGGTCGTCCTCAACCCTCTTCAGCTTTTTCTAATAGTAGATCATCATCCGCTTGTAATAAGCAGATTCCTCTTGGGCCTTAGCAAGTTCTTCATCCCTTTCTTTCAACTTATCAGCCATTTCTTCATCTTTCTCCTTTAGCTTACTCACGGTCTCTTCAACTTGAACTTTATCTTATTCCTCTCTTTTGATTCTGTAAGCAACATGCCTCTTCTTCATCTTCTCAAACATCAATTTCTTTTGATCCAGTTGCCTTCTAGTGTCAATATGTTCCTTGGAAGAACTCCTAGTAGAAAACTCAAATCCTGCATACCGAGCTAACTCAGCTTCACCCTGCTTCCTTGTGATAGCATGCTTCTCAGGATCTTCTTGAGCCTTCCACTCAATCTCAAGCTTGGCGTGGTTAGCCTTAGCAAGCTCTTGACTCAATTGTGCATTCTCCTTTAACAACCCATCTTTTTCTGTCTTTACTTTGTTAAACTCTTCAATGCTAACTGTGGTAGGTTGTTCAATGACCATAGGATAGAGAAAGGGTGCAGACTCAAATGGCAACAGTAACACTTCGACTCTTTTCTTCAACCATTCTACAAATGGTGGGTACATCTGACAATCACCCACTCCCAAAGTCATTTTTCCCCTCGTCTGCTGACTATGCCAAGCGTTGGAAGCTTTCTGAGCAATCTCGAATTTGTCTGTTGATTGAAAGTATAAGGACTCTTTGACGTCCTCGGCTGTTGGTGGTTCCATCAAGGCGTACCCGAACTGCCTAACCGCGAGGGAAGGGTTATAATTAATTCCCCCTTTCCTCCCGATCAATGGAACATTAGGGAATCCTCCACAACTATGAAGAATGTCAATGAACCGCAATCCCTGATTTACCCATACAATGTCCTTTGCTTGCAAGCCCATCAGTCTTTCCTACCATTCAAGTGAGTTCTTGGTCCTCTCAAAAGCCTCTGATTGTGGAAGAAAGCGTGTGAACCACTTATAGAATACAGTCGCACAACAGTTCAACATTTCACCCCTTCACTTCTCATTCTTGTAATGCACAAAATGGTAGAGATCTCCTAAGAGAGTAGGAAAATGATTCTTTGCTATGATAATGCGAATAGCATCGACATCAACGAAGTTCGGCATGTTCGGGAACAAAGAAATTCCATAGATACACAAGGCTAGGATTGCATTGAAGGTGCTCCAACTTTTTGCTTCAACAACTTTGGTAGCCTCATCTAACAAGAAACTCAGATGATATCCTCGAAAACCCCCTTTGCTATCAATCCGGTCTTCTAGCAATGACTTGCTCAAATAAAGAGCAGCTGTTGCATCTTTGAAGTCGGGGTCAATCTTAGATCCAAAGAATAGTGCACAGTCCTTCATGGAAACTCTCAGGATGCTCGAGTACTCCTCTAATATAGGTGCAAATCAAAGTCATAAAGTACAAAGCATCTAAGTTGTGGATCATAGAACTGTAGCAAGGTGTGCATCCCTCTAAAAGCATAATCACTGATGGGCTCTATGAAATACAAGATCCACCCATAATTCTGCTTGAAGACATTGAGGACTTCTGAAGGAGCTAAAGCTTTCACCTTGGGGATTTCTCTCGCAACTGGTTGGTAAACCTTGTAGGAGATGATACACTTGGTCTTTTTCTTGGCCTCCATGCTCATAGAACAATACCCACAATTGGAATCAAGGATGTGATATGCAACCCTACAAATGAATAAAATTGCGTTAGGAATGCAAGTATGCGGATGGTGTTATGCAATGCAATGGCATGTGATCACTGTTGCATATATTGATCATTGTTGTACTGCTTTCTGATTTTCCTGAATATCGATTGTCAAGAGTACCAAATCACAAGTATGTGTCAAAAGAAAACCCAAGTATCAGGAACAAGGTAGGTTGAAGGTCAGTTTTCCTGCAAACCTGTAAACAGTCCCCCACCTTACTAGTATGCTCTGGGTCGACATCACGGACTCTCAAAGCCGAGCAGCAATAATACGTTCACCATCTCCGAGAAATGGCTTATGACCAAATCAGGGAATCAGTTAAGCATTATGTACTACTAAGGAGGTCTCAACTGAGTCCATGAAGAACAAGCATCATTCATAAGTTCTCGGCTTCAAGCACTGAAGTCGAGAAACAATAGTACATTCATCCCAAAGGGTACAATACTACCGTCATATGACCAGATGCTTTAATTGGGTTCCGATGAGAGAACAAGGTCATCCTATGCGACTTCCCAGTGGGCCCTCGGGTGCGAATGGGTTTGCCACAAAATATGGTCTGCCATTGTCACCACTGGAGAGGGTTGTTTCGACTAAGGTCCTCGATGATCGGTTCCAGTGTTAGCAGCTCAGGTGGGAACATTTTATGGTCTGCCTAAGCAGTATAGAGCATATCCCAAGAGAGCCTGATCTGGGTGTGGGATTCGTGAAAAATACGCGTGCTCATGACCATGCAAGCCACACGACTGCCCACTCTAAATCTTATGTGTATACTCAAGCCGGGTAGTTGGCTTATCTCACAATAATCCCATCCCGCCAAGAAAAACCAGAACAGCCAGTATATGCCAGTATATGCAACAGTAATGTAAAGTGCAGAAAGTTGTAAATAAAGTTGTAAAGTAAAACAATGAATTGTAAATAAAATAGTAAAGTTAAACTAAAGAACAACAACAAACGAATAAACGCCCAAAGAAAACAAAAACAGACAAGCGTTAGGATTGACTCTCATAGGGGAACTAGAGATTCTTTGTTGTCCCCAGCAGAGTCGCCAGTTTTTGCTCCCTAGATTTTCATCCTAGTACAAACGCAAAAGTGGCGCGGAAAAGGTAGAGTCGCCAGCCAGCCATTTTTATCCCGAACGAATGGTAAAGGTAATGCTGCATAAACCGAAGAGAAAAGGAAAAGACAAGGTCCTGCGAACCAAATATCTGGGTTCGGGAGTCGGTTATGACCTAGGAAGGTATTAGCATCCCAGACCGTCCTCCGTACCCGACGGGATCCACGCTTGCTTGTCTATTTAAAAGGGTGAGAAATAAGATGCTGCTGAACAAAAGAACTGCTAACTGGAACTAGAACTGAAATGAGAAAAGGAACTGGAAAAGAAAATGGAAAGAAAGGTAGAAATGTAGGGAAAATAAAGAATGTGCTCGAACGGGCCCTACCCCGCTACCTACGTACCTCATCAGGAAAATGAGGATCAGAGTCGACATAGTTCGCCTAACTAAGGCGGAAACTTTCTTGTGTTTTTTAGGATGATGTTGCCATATCTTTAACTCAGGTATTACTGGCTCACTGAATCGAGAGTGTTACCGTATTGTTGTTTGAACTGTCGAGGCAAGTCGTGATCGTCCGCAAAAAATGAGAGATGAGAAGAGAATACGTGATGTCTTGTTATTTATTGTCTTTTAGAATGAGTGTTTTGATTTTTATGTTTGTCGTATGTACAACACTAAAGACTATGATACGGGAGCTAATACTTTCCAAGGTCGCCCCCAATGGGACGTTTGTAAAGTATTCTAGAAGAGTGGGGGAGATCTCCACTAATCATTTCCCATATGGCTTAAGGCTCGTGGCGTATTGTATTCATTTTCCTTATTAAATGTTTTTGATTTTTCTTCAAAGGTGAGAAGTGAGACTCAAGTTACAAAAGGAAAAAATCTAAGGGAACTAGACTTATCCTAAATGAATATGTTCAATGGTGAATCCTATGGTTAGTGAAGTTTGAACGGAAACCTACCTAGGAGGATATTAAACCTGAAAATTGGAGTATACACAAAGTAATGATGAATACGGTCCTCCTATGTCGTGGTTGGTGAGAACGTATGATGAGTCACGAAAGAATTGAATGGTGATCGGGTGGGTAGATTGCGCGGTGCTGAGACACGCGACTTATGGTTTGTGACATACAAGGTTATGCTTTGGTTTATTGGAGTGGAGCGTCAGTTTAATCGTGAAAGGTCCTAAAATCATATAGAACATGTTCATTTATTTTTGTGAAATTATTCAACATTGGATCGAATATTCCTTTTCTTCCTTTTTTGAACTTTAGTTTTCTACCGTTTCATTTTATCTTTTCTACCCTAATTACAAGTATCATACAAGCATGAAAAGTATTCTACACTATTACATCACAAAGCGTAAAATCACAAAAATACAATTCAAGCACAACGGAAAAAATGTCTGAACCCGTAAGCATGATCCTCGAATATTACCTTGCACAACAAAAAAATGTTAGTAAATGAATTTAATATGAATATGCGAAATTATGAACAAAATGGATTAATGTGTAAAATTGTGAAAATTACTAAAAAACACATAAAGCATAAAATCGAAATAAATGCCAAAATAATCGAAAAACGAATTAAAAAAATACAATCTATTTTTTTATTATGCTAAAATGTTATTTAAATTTTCCTGGAATTTTTTAATGCAATAAACTATTTTTTGAATTGATTTTTGTAAAAGAATATGACAGAAAATTAAAGAAAAGGAACAGTGGGTTGAATTAGTAATTTTTTAGTTAAAAAATAAAATGGGCTGCGTTGGGGGTGCTGATAACGTTTTCCCTTAGGCCCAATGGCGTCTTGGCCTGAAATACATACCATGGGTCCTAGTCAACTCATTGACTTAATCTGTTATGTCAGATCTGGGACTGGATGATGATGGTTATGATGGAGGGTGGTGATGCGAGGGTGCATTGTGATTACTGGGAGGTTACGCGCGTGGGAACAACATTCAGTGGTCCTACCGGACGGTGACACTTGTCACCACCGGAATGGACCACAATCTAGAAACCTTATCATCATTATCCAAAATTGGCGGTGGGAACTTATTGTGTTTTACGAATTCCAATTTTCTTAATGGTGCATTAACGTTTCTTATACCTTGTTCTTTATCAATTCATAAATTAAAATAAACAAAAAACATGAGAACCTCACTTCTCCCTTTGTCACCTCAAGAACGCATCTTCATCTTCTTCCTATCCAAACCCTAGACACCGCCGTAAATTAAAAAAAACCGCCACCGGAGCAACCGAAAACAACGTCGTCTTAAGTTCCGGTCTCCCTCAACCGAAACACTTCCTTCCCTAACCCTCATTCTTTTTGCGCCCGAACTACGAAACCATTCATGATTTCCTCAAAGGCTTGATTAAACATTGAGATCGAAATAACAAGGACCACGATCAAACATCAAAGAAATCAAGCAACGATAGAGGAGAGAGTTCGAACCTGTAAAACGCGGAACGTCAAAAGGTAAGGACTCCGCTTCTTGATTCGATTATTCTCTTTTTTTCCGTCTTCAATCGAGCGGCTGTCCTGTTTCATTTCATCAACGACACCGTGTTGTTGCCATTGGATTTGTTAGTTGTTGATTCTTGTTTTGATCTGTTACCTCGTAGATTATTGATACAGATAACGATGCTTTGGTGTTGATGTTGATATGCGTCTTTTGCCAATTATTCGAGGATAAAGAAACTTACAATGAGGAGACTACGGACTTATTGATGCTGATGAGGATGATCTAAGTTAGGAGTTATTGAAATTGAAGGATGGTGCTTACATATTGGTAAAGAAGTTCAATTTGCAGCTTGTTGATTGATGAAGGAGATGAAGCAATGATGCTGTAAAGAATGGTGGTAGAGCCAGTATCAAGATCTATAAAGAAGGTTAGAGATGATCCTACGCGGATTCAGAGGATCAAGAGTTTTGTTGTAGGCTTATTGATTGAAATTGAAGAATGCTGAAGATTGTTGTTGATGTTGTGGTCAAACCGAAGAAGAAGATTGGGGAGACGGGAGATTGATCGATGAAGATTTGAAGCTGGTAGAGATTGGAGATTGATGATGGAGGATCAAAGATATTCAGGTTGGAGAGTGATGAAAAGAGTGAGAAGAAGATTCGTCTCCCGCTTTGGATCTGCTGCAATCCCATCATTTATAGAAGATGAAGGTCCTGAATATTTTTTAGGGTAGATTGGTAACTGTCCTTGAATTCGGTTAGGAATTTTGTTGATTCTGTTAGAAGTTTGTTAATTTTTTTTGTAACAGAAATTGTGTATAGATCTCTTCTTCTCTATTTTTATTTGTGTATTTCTATTATGTCAATTGAAGGAATTTCTTTGAGAATTTTCTGGTGTATTTCTGTTTTTATTTTCTGTTATGAAGAAACCTTGTAAGAGGAACACCGTTAGGGATGGCTTCATCGGCTTTCTCTTTTCCAGGGCTTTTAACTGTTGATACATCAATATGTAATTCAGAAGACGTCCTTTTCAAATGAGCTTCTTCAATTTCACTAGAATATTTGTGGGCCAGCATCAGATTTCTCAGAATGTGCATTATTTGACCTCTGAATAATATATTTTTTTGGCTCCTCAATGAACAGGAGTTCTAGGTACATCATCATCTTTATTGAGGCAAACAAATTTTCGTTTCTTCTGTGCTTGTTTCTCCATTTTTTTTGTAACCTTCATGCTGAATTTTGTTGGTCTTTGGAATTAAAAGATAATGGGCTTACCATGAATTGGACTTGTATCCACATTTGTGAGATAGAATCATAATAATTATTGAGTAAATTTCCCATAAAACCAAGTGATTATCTCTTAAAATAATGATCAAAAGATCAACCAAACCTCACTAGACCTTAGGTTGACTTCACATGGTAATCTCGACTCGAAATTTGTGACTTGAATGAAGAGCTTCCGTGAATCAATCTTGTAGTTTTCTTTGCAAATTTGGACCAAGATTTTGCAAATATGTTCACTCTCTTGATGGGCCTTGAAATGTGATGTTTTTTTTTCTCATTGACAATTTTGAAGAACTATCCACGCCTCCACATGCCAAATTTGAATGTTGAAGTAATTTCTAATTCTTGAATGAAATTATCACAACTGAATTTTGAATTCTCATGTTGATCCGAGAACCTCATTAGAACCACGTTATAATCCTCTTAAACTCTCACTTGAAAAAAAATCTTGGATAGGCCTTTGAGAAACCAAATCAAATATGAATCCATCTTGGACCTTTTTCCCCTTATTATTATTTTTGAACGGATTAAAGTCTTGAACCACAAATAAGTCAACCTTGCACTTGTAGACTTTTGAAGCATGTTGAACCCAAAATCTTCACTATGAACACCTTGAAGATATAATTAGGGCTCGAAACATTAAACTCAACATACTGCATAAAATCCTAGTTGGAAATGATCTGGCTCTGTGATATCTTTCAACCATGAAATTCCTGAATTCCACAGCCTGATAACCCTGACCTTTGAACCAAACTACCCATTAATCACTGCTTGGTATTCTGATCCCTCTTACGTAAGATAAGTTGATTTTAGACCCACAATGCCTGAGAAATACATCCATGACACAAACAATTTGTAGTGGAAATAGTCTCTTGATATTTTGACCAAGATTATGTCAAACTTCTATCTGGATCAGATCATAGCTGGATAACCACTTCTGAAGTGAAACAACTGCCATGATTTATGATTTATTTTTCTATGCAAAGATGCAGTGATATGTATGTAATATGATAGGTTAAATGCTATGAAAATGAGAGGGAAAATTTTGGGGAGATACAAGGTGGTGAGAAGTTGATAGCTTTAGAGTCAATCATATCTTGCACTTTCATCTATAGAGCCCTGCACTTTTCTGTTGTATGTCCCGGTGCACCTGAGTGGAACGTGCAGCGAGCGTTAGCATCATATCCGGGAGGAAGATTGCCAACTGGTGGCGCCAAAGTTCTGAGATGTATCATATTCAGTTCCAACAATCTTTGTAGTAAAGTAGTGTAAGTCATGGGAATAACTTCAATCACACAGTCAGAATGCCTAGGCTGGTGTTGTTGGAAAGGTTTTTGCTGATTATTGTGCTAAGTACGTTGTTGTTGTTGCTGAGCGGGCTCTGTTGGTATGGTAACAGCTTATACCCGAGCATAATGATTTGGGAGGCCACGACCTCTACCTCTTCCGTACACAACATTCGTCTCCCCCTCTCTTCTCCTTTGGGGACCTGCAAATGGCTTTCTAGCTCCAGACGAGCTACTTGCACCAACATCCTGAATCTTTCCCAGCTTTAACAAATTTTCCACCCTCTCCCCAGCAATCACCAAGTCTGTGAACTTGGTAGCAAAATAGGATGCCAAACGATGAATGAAGACACCTTGAAACATTCCCATGAACATGTCAGTCATCTCATGGTCTAATAATGGTGGTTGGACCCTAGCAGCGAGTTGGAGCCAATGTTGGGCGTACTATTTAAAGGTTTCCTTCGACATCTGAGATATGCTCTGCAATTGAGTGCAGTTTGGAGCCATGTCCATGTTGTATTGATATTGTTTTACAAACGCCTCAGCCAACTCCTTCCAATTTCTCATAGACGCACGACTAAGTTTCATGTACCATTCTTGAGATGCCCCAGTAAGGTTATCTTGGAAATAATACATCCACAACTTCTCATCGTCTATATGTAACACGGTGGGAGAACTGACTTTAGTTATGTTGCGGATAGCAAGAGTCGCCACCGACTTTTATTTTATCCAAAAGGAAAGGGTATAAAAGAACAGGAAAGACCTTAAGAGATATTTTTGGGTCCGGGGGGTAGGTTATGCAAAGGGAAGGTGTTAGCACCCTTTACATCCATGGTTATCCATGGGCTCTTAGTTACTTAGCTCACTTTTTGAATTGTTTTTGAAAGTGTAGTGTGTGAATAGAAAATTTTTCATAATAGTTGATAATGATCCATGTACGGATGCGTAAAAACTTGTGTTTGAAAATTTGTTTGAAATTTGTTAAGTGTTTGAAAATTTGAAGTGAGCAAGCAACTAGGAGGTACCTACCCTAAAGTTTTAAGTCTTTTCCGTTCTTTATCCTTTAAGTGGTAAGACTATCCCTATTATTAAGGAATAGGTAGTCATTACCTTGGATGTAAGGGACACTTGAAGGGACATCTGTTTTATGAAGGCAACTGTGGGGTGTATTAAGCATTTAGGAGGGACTATCATCATTATTCGAAAAGGGACTTGATCTTTAAAGGCAACCATTAAGGGACTTGATGACTTTTCTTTTTTTAAGGGACTTGCTTTATACACCCCACTTGACCTTATAATTTAGGCAACTTGAGGGACAACCCTTAGAAATGTGAGATGGCGATTGAAAATCGACTTACGTGTGTGAGTGTTCAAGTTAATTTATCTTTGATTAAAAGTGACCTAGATTTGATTTTAAGATAGAATACATGTTTGCACTCCCTAAATTACTAACCATAGCATAAAAATTAAATATTAAAATTACACCAAGGAAGCAATTACATAATTATAATAATGAGCAAATTAAAAATAAATAGCAAATAAAAATATATAAGCAAAATATAATAAGGGTTAGTAATAATAAGGATTAAAAATAGGGTGAGTAAAATAATAATGAAAAATTAAACAATGTTAGTGAAATAAAAATAAGCAAAAGTTAGTAATAATATGGTTAGTGGAATAATAAGCATAATTTAAAATAAATGGAGTTTAGCATAATTAAAATAATAAACAAAGTTGGATTTTTATTATAGACAATAATTATAATAATATTTTAATTTATGTACAAATTATTAATTTATTTTTTAGACATATTATAATTATAAAATTAAAATATTATAGTCTCAATTTAAACTTATTTACATATAATTTAGATTACAAACTAATTTTAAAATATTCACCTAAGTTATAAATATATTTACAAAAAAAATTAATTGTATTAACTAAATATAGACATGATAATTATATTAGAATTTAGAAAATAATAATTAAGTATTTAGAAAAATAAACTAGGGTTTAATATTAGGGTTTTGTTAGAAAAATATTTTTTAGGGTTTATAATATACAAATTATTAAATAAACATATATCTTACAATTTAATTATATAACAAAGAAAATAATTTAAGTTGAGAAAAATAGAAGTTTGAATTTCAGAAAAATATAAAGGGTGTTTTAAATATATATACATGCATAATTTATTTTTAATTAATATTAAGAAAACAATTAAACTAATTAATTAAAGAAATAAAAAATAGAAAAAATGGTGAAAAGAAAACTTACCTGGGATGGGTTTGAACCCAGGATACCCAGCTTGTAAACCACAAAACGTACCACCAGGCCAGCCAGGCGCAGGTGACAATGGAATGAGTAGAATCAGTTTTATGCAATGTCTGAAAAATCAGGAAAATAATAGAAACAAAAAGGCCTGGGGTGGTGTTGAACCCAGGACCTCATGGATATACTCACACGCGCATGACCACCTGGCTGGGAGAGCCTACCTGATGACCAAACAACTACAAACAATAATATATTAAGAATGCAGTTTAAATGAAAAAAATGTCAAAAATTGGATGGAGGCAGGATTCGATCCCCTCCCCTTTTGTCAAACGCACGCCTTGCCTTCCACTGGGACAACACAGCTGTTGTGATAACAACTTAACAAAATAACATAAAATATTTTAAACACAATTTGAATATTTCCTGGGCGCGCCATCAGCTTCATCTTCTTCCTCATACCTGCACTTTTTCCTGCGAAATCACTCACGACCTTTCCTGCGAATTCCTCAATGCTTCAAACCAACGAAAGTGAAACTTGTACAAAGCAGTAACGATTCAAGAAATTAAAGACATCAATGAGTTCCTTATGACTCATACAATCTTTCCACATTGTTAAAATTCATTTATATGGCTTGAATCATGAAGCCCTAAAACTAAGCTTCAAACCCTAACAATGGTCGTTTGCTATTTAGGTACTCATTCTTCAATCCAATTGTCCAGAATCACTCTACATAACATCACAAACAATATTATATAACCAAAATTCATTGATATGCAGCAAATTAATAGAATCGAAAAAAATATATTCAAGAACAAATTGGATTCGGGTAGAGCATTATGGCACGATTTGGATGCATATGAATGATGGTTTATGATCAGTGATGTCCAATGAAGCTTGCCATGTCTTTGTTTTACCTTCTAAAGTCTTGGAATTCAAAATCCGAATGTGACTTTTGGATGAGTTTTTGAACAATGGAACTTACCCTTTGGCTGCTGGAATTCGTCCCCTTGTGATTGAATTAGGTTAAGTACTTATAGGAGGATGATTTAGGTCAGAAAAATTGATTGTTTGTGTACAAGATTTGATTCAAAAAGATTCACAATGATAAGCTTTGAATTTTCAATATTTTTGCATCAATGCTTTCTATTTCAAGCCATTCAATATTATTCTTGCATCAATTTGTTCCATGCTGAGTTTATGATTTTCTAGAACCAATAATGAAATTAAATCTTCATATTTAATATTTTATTTAAATTTAAAATGATTTTAAGTATAAAAAATCATAATAAATTAATTAAATAAAATAAAAATTATGAAAATATCATGGAATTTTCGTGCATGATGACATGGATTGCCTTGGGTCATTAAAAGTTCAGCCCATTTGACAAAATTTGGTTTTAGACCTCCTTTTTCATCATAAACCATCACAAAATTTCCCAACTTTGCAAGGGCACATATCCTTCAATTTTAATGCTATGAGGGTGTTCTTGGACATTTTGGAAAGCTTGAAGAGTCCTCTAAACAACCCCATTGGTTTCATGTCCATATCATTTACCAATCTCAAGTTATGCCCTTTTGAAGTTGTTGACTTTTTGTTGACTTTTGAAATGACCTATAATGTCTTAGCTCATACCTTCCAAATGAAGCATTTTTGGGCTTGGCTTGTGAGACACAAAGTTGTAGAGAATTCAATTTCCTTCAAAATGAGCTTTGAGTGGAGACTTGGTGATGAAGCATGTGAAAGTTATGGCTGGTCAAAGTTCAGTTGACTTTTACTGAGGAAACCCTTATTTAGAAACTCCTGATTCTTGATGATCTGGAATCTCCTTGATGAATCATGATAAACCCTTGATCAAATGATGAATTTTACTTCATATACTTGATGTTGGCAAAAAATCATGAAGCTTGACTTTGGTTTGACCACAGTTGACCTCAGTTTGACTTTTTAACTGCATTGACTGATTTTGACTTATCTGATCATCTGACTGAGCAAACTTTTGAGAAAAGTCTTGAAACTTGTCATGGGGGTTCTTACACACATATAAGATGTTATGAAGCTCACTTGAAGTCTTGGAAGTCCATTTAGCCTGATTAAAGTCAAAACCCTAGTTTTGGATGCACTGCTTAGGAGGTGCATTGTCTGAGGGAATTGTCAACTCTTTTGACCAATTGTGAACTTTGTGAACCTTGTGAACCATCATAAAATGTCTTGTGAACCTCATGGGAGGTATTGTGAAGCTTGTGAACCTTGTGAACTTCATAAAGTGGCTTTTTAGACCTCATGAACCTCAGGAGAGCTTTGTAATCATTGTGAATCTTGTGAACCTTGTGAACCTTCATGAAGTGACTTGTAGACTTCATGAACCTCATGAAAGGTTATATAAACATTGAGAAACTTGTGAACCTTGTGAACCTTCATAAAGTAACTTGTAAACTTCATGAACCTCATGAAAGGTTATATAAGCATTGGGAATCCTGTGAACCTTGTGAACCTTCTTAGAACACAAAGTCTTGTGTTGTGAGAGCAAATTTTGGGGTGCAACAGCTGCCCCTGTTCAATTTTCTGAAACCTGAGGGGTTAGATTGGTATGTTTGCCAGTCGTGACCTGGAAGGTTGAAGGGGATTGAACACAAAAGCCCAAAAATTTGCACTCACCAGTGCATGGCTAGTTGAATATGATTGAGTGGGCTTAAAGATGCCACTAGGAAAAACTGGGAGATGGGCTTAGAGATGCCATCTAAAGAACTGGATGTGATGATAGCTTTGTGTTGATACTGGATTTCAGTACTAGGTCTTCGTATAGGCCGTCTCTGAATCATTTATGCAACAGGACTTGAGTTATTGGATGGACCAATAGAAATAAATCTTGTGATGATTATCTCTTCTGGAAGTATTTTGGATTAGGGAATGGATCTTTGTACAGATCATTTGTCTGTTATTCAAGGGGCCAAAAGAACGTCAGGATTTGTTCTTAAGGGTCAAAAGAACGTCAGGATTAGTTCCTCTGAAAAGTATCTTGAATAATGGACCAAAAGAGCGTCAGGATTTGCTCTTAAGGGTCAAAAGAACGTCAGGATTTGTTCTTCTGAAAAATGTCTTGAACAAGGCGTTAAAAGAGCGTCAGGATTTGCTCTTAAGGATCAAAAGAACGTTAGGATTTGTTCTTCTGAAAGAGTCTTGAACAAGGGGTTAAAAGAGCGTCAAGATTTGCTCTTAAGGATCAAAAGAACGTCAGGATTTGTTCTTGAACAAGGGGCCAAAAGAGCGTCAGGATTTGCTCTTAAGGATCAAAAGAACGTCAGGATTTGTTCTTCTGAAAGATGTCTTGAACCAGGGAATGGATCTTTTTACGGACCGTTTGCCTGCTATTCGAGGACATCTTGAGTAGTGTATGGATCATTTCTGACCTGTTGTAAATTGTTGATGCTGTTTTATCTGCAGGTAACTATCCTGCAAGGAGAATGTTAGTTTATGTTATATGTATGCATGCATAATATGATGCACCTAAGTAAATGTATTATGTATTTATGGATATGTATGTTATGGTATGATGTAAATGACGTATGTATGATATGATACTGCCGGAAGTGTCTGGATGTCTTTGTATAACAACTGCTGGCCAGGGAAAATAAATCCCGATTCATTGTTGAAGAATATATTATACATAACCTTCCGTCTGCTGGGGATAGCAAGGTATATATAACCTCCCGTCTGCTGGGGATAATAAGGTATATATAACCTTCGTCTTCGTTTGATAGTAGGATAGATATAACCTCCTGCCTTCGTTCGTCGTGCCCTTATTGGAAAGTAAATTCCCGAATATCCGTATGAGGATAAAAGAGATGGATATAAATTCCATGGGAGATAAGACTTTATGAAGATGGATTCGTCCTACTGAGGGTTTGTAACTGTCTTGTAAAGATGAACAGGCGAAGCTTCGTTGAAATCCTTCCCTCGTTCGTCCTTAGTAAATACTATTACTGCATTTTCATGCATTTCTGGTAAACATCAATCATATCAATCATATTCAAAAGCATACATACATTCAAACACAACCAATGGACGTTTCGCTTATGTAAATAGGGTAAAAGTAAATCTGGATTCAAAAGATGGAATTTATTTATATCAAAAAGTGACCCATACACGGGTAAGTTTGTACAAGGAGACATAAACCCTAGTAAGAGGATTTTGTCATAAAGTTTTTTACAAAACAAAAAGAATCAGCTATGTGGGAAACAATCCTATTGAGTTTCAATTCTACTATTGCCATTATCTTCAAGTATCTCATCTTCTACTGTTGAGACGGAAACGATTGGATTGAGCTTTATCTGTTCGAACTTGAGTAAGTAGTACAACTGGTTGCGGTTTTATGGGTGATCCAAACGAGACATAGTCATACGTTTTAATCCCTAACTTTTGCCTGGATTGCCCTTTCAGGTTTTCAATCCACCAGGATACCCTTTTTTGCCCAAGCCGCCTTTTCAGGTTTTCGACTTGCCGGGTGTACATCTTTTTATATATATCCCTAATTTTTGCCCGAACCCTTTTGGTTCGCCGGGATACCCTTATTTTTGCCTAGGCCTGTCAACCTAGCGGGTCTCTTTTTATGCGTAGTATTTTTTAACTATGTCTGCGTTTACAGGCTGCGGGAAGTCTTCACCATCCATTGTAGTCAGTATCATGGCACCTCCTGAGAACACTGTCTTGACTACAAATGGTCCTTCATATGTTGGAGTCCACTTGCCCCGAGGATCACCCTGTGGTAATATGATACGCTTGATTACCAAGTCACCAGCCTGATATACCTTTGGCTTAACCTTTTTGTAAAAAGCTTTGATCATCCGTTTCTGGTACATCTGGCCATGACAAACTGCTGCTAGCCTCTTCTCATCAATCAAATTTAACTGGTCCAATCGAGTCTGAATCCACTCATCTTCATCCAAGCCTGCATCCTTCATAATTCTCAAGGAGGGAATCTGAACTTCAATGGGCAGAACTGCTTCCATACCATAGACTAAGGAGAATGGGGTTGCCCCTGTTGAAGTACGTATTGTAGTACGATAACCATGAAGAGCAAATGGTAACATCTCATGCCAATCCTTGTAAGTAACAGTCATCTTCTGTACGATCTTCTTAATGTTCTTATTAGCAGCTTCAACTGCCCCATTCATCTTTGGACGATACGGAGAAGAGTTGTGATGTTTAATCCTGAACTGCGTGCAGAGATCAGTAATCATAGTGTTGTTCAGATTAGAGCCATTTTCAGTGATAATCCTTTCAGGGATACCATACCTACATATGAGATTATTCTTAATGAACCGAGCCACAACATTCTTAGTAACAGATGTAAATGAAGCTGCCTCCACCCACTTCGTGAAGTAATCAATAGCAACCAGGATGAAACGATGTCCATTAGAGGCAGTAGGCTTGATCTCACCAATCATATCAATGCCCCACATGGCAAAGGGCCAAGGAGCAGTCAACACATTCAAGGGTGATGGAGGTACATGGACTTTATCAGCATAAATTTGACATTTGTGACATGTTCTGGAGTGTTGATAGCAATCAGCTTCCATGGTAGACCAATAGTAACCTGCTCTCAATATCTTCTTTGCCATAGTATGACCACTATAATGAGTGCCAAAAATCCCATCATGCATATCTTCCATAATCTCTGTTGCTTCCTTCTTATCCACACAACGAAGCAAAGTTGAATCATGATTGCGCTTGTACAAAATGCCATTACTCAAAAAGAACTTAGCAGAGAACCTTCTCAGAAATTTCTTATCTTTGACAGATGCCCCTTCAGGGAATTCCTGAGCTTCAAGATATCTTTTCACTTCATAGAACCAAGGCTTCTCCTCTGCCCCTTCAGTGTCAATCTCATTGCAATATGCAGGCTTTTCAAATCTATCAATAGTAATCTTGGGAGCTTCATCATCCCAACTGATCTCAAACATGGATGCCATGGTGGCCAATGCATCTGCCAACTGATTCTCTTCGTGGAATATGTCCAAAGGTAATCTCTTTGAAATGTGGGATCAAAGACAACACATGCTCTCTGTAAGGAATGAGGTTATCATGTTTGGTATCCCAATCTCCTTTGATCTGACTTACTACCAGGGATGAATCTCCATACACATCAAGGAACTGAATCTTCATATCAATAGCAGCTTTAATACCCAGGATACATGCCTCATACTCAGCCATGTTATTGGTACAATAGAAACAAAGTCTGGCAGTAATCGGGGTATGACAACCTTCAGGGGAACTAATCACAACACCAACACCATTACCAAGTGCATTAGAGGCACCATCGAAAACCATAGTCCATCGGGATCCTTGTTCAGGTCCGTCATATTGTCCAGGTTCTTTGGTAATAATCATAATGTCTTCATCAGGAAACTCAAAATTCATTGACTGATAATCATCCACTGCTTGATGAGCCAAATGATCAGCAACAACACTTCCTTTAATGGCCTTCTGAGTAGTATACTGTATGTCGTACTCTGTCAAGATCATTTGCCATCTTGCAATTCTTCCGGAGAGAGCAGGTTTCTCAAATATGTACTTGATTGGATCCATCTTCGAAATCAACAAGGTAGTATGGGTCAACATATACTGTCTTAGTTGGCGAGCAGCCCATGCCAAAGCGCATCAAGTTTTCTCGAGCAGTGAGTATCTTGTTTCACAGTCGGTAAACTTTTTGCTAAGGTAGTATATTGCCTGCTCTTTTCGACCAGACTCATCATGTTGCCCCAACACACACCCCATTGAGTTGTCTAACACTGTTAAGTACATAATCAAGGGTCTTCCATCAACTGGTGGCATCAAAATTGGAGGTTCTAGCAGGTATCTCTTGATTTCATCAAAGGCAGTCTGGCACTCATCATTCCATTCCATCACCTGATCTTTCTTCAATAACTTGAAGATTTGCTCACAGATGGTAGTTAATTGGGAAATAAATCTTGCAATGTAGTTCAATCGTCCCAAGAAACCTCTAACCTCCTTCTCAGTACGGGGAGCTGGCATCTCTTGTATAGCTTTTACTTTTTCTGGATCCACTTCAATACCTTTTCCACTGACAATGAAACCCAGGAGCTTTCCAGATCTAACTCCAAAAGTACACTTGTTTGGGTTCAACCTCAACTTGTATTTCTTTAACCTCTCAAACAACTTGTGCAGATGATCAAGATGTTGCTCTTCATTCTGAGATCTGGCTATCATATCATCTACATATACCTCTATCTCATGATGAATCATATCATGAAACAAAGCCACCATAGCACGCTGATATGTTGCCCCTGCATTCTTCAAACCAAATGGCATTACCTTATAGCAAAAGGTGCCCCACTGTGTCACAAATGTTGTCTTCTCCATGTCTTCAGGTGCCATCTTGATTTGATTGTAACCAGAGAAACCATCCATAAAAGAGAATACCTTATGCTGAGCAGTGTTGTCTACCAGAATATCAATATGAGGAAGTGGAAAGTCATCTTTAGGGCTAGCCTTGTTCAAATCTTTGTAGTCTACACACATACGTACCTTACCATCTTTCTTAGGAACTGGTACCACATTTGCAACCCAATGAGGATAAAAAGTCACTGCTAAGAACCCTGCATTGAACTGTTTCATTACCTCTGCCTTGATCTTTTCTGACATTTCAGGACGCATACGACGAACCTTCTGCTTCTTTGGACGACAATATTCTTTCACTGGCAAACGGTGAACCACAATGTCTGTATCCAACCCTGGCATATCTTCATAAGACCAAGCAAAGATCTCCACATAGTCACGTAACATTTGAATCACTCTGCTCTTGACACTGTCCTCTAAACCAGCCCCTATCTTGACCTCTTTTCTGTTTTCTTCAGTTCCCAGATTCACAACTTCGACTGGCTCTTCATGTGGCTGTATAGCTTTCTCTTCTTGTTGTAACAACCTAGCAAGCTCTACAGGTATTTCACAATCGTCCTCATTTCCGTCTTCAGTTTGATAGATCGGATTCTCGAAATTATAATTGGCAATAGTAGAACTGTTATCAACAGGATCCAGAGTGGATGAGGATCTGCATTTTAGTGATGTGGGTGTGTGTAAGAACACATAGCTGATAAAGCAAAAATAAAAAGAAAAGAAAGACAAGGAACACAATATTTACGAAAACGAAACGTCCACTGATTTTATTGAATGAAGTATGCAAATGAAATGACATCCCGTAACAAGCACACCATTGTGCCCCGGGTAAGGCACACGGCTTGAAAGTTTTATTGTTCAAGAAATTACAAATTTAAAATATAACAACACAGTAATAGTATTTACTCCTGATTAAAGGAGATAGGGATAACATCTTCAGCTTTCCAATTATTGAGTCCAGCACCCACAGTAGGAAAAATCCATGCATCCAAGTTGTAGTCTTCATCTTGATCTCCCACAGCATTAATCTGGTCCTTCACAACCCCTTGATTAGTGATACGGGCAGCACGAGCACGACGAACAGCCTTCTGGGACTCTGCAGTGAAACCCAAACCAAACTTGTCAGACTTGTATGGAATATCAGGAAGCTGACCCCAAATAGTACAACCACCTTCATCCACCATAGCTCTAGCATCATTGAGGGAGGCCATTGCCATTGTTGGAGGCTTTCTGGTGACCACATGAACTTTCTTCACAACAGGAGGAGCTACATAATCATTAACAACCCAGGGAACCACTTCAAATGTCTGACACGGAGTTTCAATGTATTCACCTTCCATTTCCAGATACTTGAAGGTATTCACATGGCTGACAAAGTATTCTTCTTCTCCATAGACAGTAACAACCTTTCCATCCACCGGATATCTCAACTTTTGGTGCAATGTAGAGGTTACAGCACCTGCCCCATGGATCCAGGGACGACCAAGCAGACACGAGTATGAAGGACGAATATCCATCACAAAAAATGTAGCAGTAAACACCTGGGAGCCAACTTTGATTGGAAGATCAATTTCCCCATGTACTACTCTTTTAGAACCATCAAAAGCCTTTACCACAATATTACTGGGCTTCAGCACAACATCTTCAGGACTTAACTTGTTCAGGACTTCCTTAGGCAACACATTCAAAGAGGAACCATTGTCTATCAGCACATGTGACAAGGTAGTGCCCCTACATTCAATTGAAATATGCAAGGCCCTGTTATGATCCCTCTTGGCAGGGGTCAAGTCAGCATCAGAAAACCCTAAACCATTGTCATAGGTCAGGTGGGCAACACAGTTCTCAAATTGGTCAACAGAAATTGCACTGGGTACATGAGCAGTCTTCAAAAACTTGATCAAGGACTTGGCATGAGCCTCAGAACATAACAACAAGGACAGCATAGAAATCTTTGAGGGAGTATGCCCCAATTGATCAACAATGTCATAATCACTCTTGCGAATGATTTTCAATACTTCTTATATCTGCTTAGAGAGGTCATCAGCAGCTGGCACATCAGTAGATACAGGCTCAATAACAGGACCTTTGCCCCGAGCATCAGTGGTGGAAGTAGTAGCAGGAGTAACTGCATTCTTGGAAGTAACTGGAGGAGAGAAGACTCTTCCACTGCGAGTGATCTTGCTAGATCCAGCAATATTATCAATGTCAACAGGCACATCAGCTACAGGCTCTTGCTTAACACCATGGATGTAAACATCATACCCATAGTGCCAAGGCACAGCTTTGTCAGACGTATATGGGATAGGACCAGGAGTAGTAATGACCACAGGAGCTACTCTGGCTTCAGCAACAACTTTCACAGGACCTTCAGCAGTAATCTTGATTGGACCCTGATGAGTGATTTTAATGGGACCCTTTGAAGTGATTCTTATTGGTACTTTGTCAACCATGTCAACCTCTTCAGTCTTCCTACCTTGAGTCAGATGATCCACCATACTTTCTACAGACGACGGAGTCCTCTCAAACACTATAGTATACTTATCCATGAGACGTTGAATTCCATCTCTCAATATGAAGCAACTATCCGGCTTATAGGTACAATACAAACAATCTTCACGACAACCTGGAAAGATCCCAGCTTGTACTAACCTCTTTTTGATAACAGACAGTGGTGTGGTCAACTCCATAACTGAATAGACATGTAGATCTTCATCAATAACATTGACAGTCTTCTCGTGATTCGGCATTGGAGCAGTAATCACATTTGGAGTACCCGGAGGATCAAACTCAATTTCTCCAGCATCAATCATATCTTGAATTTGTTCTTCAAGATCCAGCAGTTATTAGTATCATGTCCCTGACAATTTGAATGGTATGCACACCGTGCATTGGGATTGTACCTGGGAGAGGTAACATTAGGATTCTGAGGAGCCTCTTTCAAAGTAATAAATTCAGCCTTCAACAAGTGTTGCAATGCCTGCGCCATTGACATGTTGATCTTCGTGAACTGTCTTCTAGCCCTCTGTTGGTTGCCCTGTGGCTGCTCTGTTGGTGCAGGAGTTGGATTTGAAATATGAACTGCACTAACAGACTGATGCCTTCTGTTACGATCAGGCTGACCATAAACAGCATTAGATTCTTTCTTCCCAGTGGGAGGCTTCTTTGCAGCACCTGATGAGGAAGCACCCACTTGGATCTTACCATTCTTTATACCATTCTCTACTCGCTCTCCTGTCATGATCAACTCAGTGAAGCCAGATGATGAGCTTCCAATGAGGTGACTGTAGAACGGACCATTCAGCGTACACATGAACATATCAACCAATTCCCTGTCAGTCAAAGGGGGTTGAACTCTTCCAGCTAAGTCTCTCCACTTTTGAGCATACTCCTTAAAACTTTCTTTGGCACCCATAGACATGCTCTGAAGTTGCATGCGAGTGGGGGCTAAGTCAGCATTGTATTGATACTGCTTATAGAAAGCTTCAGCAAGATCATTCCAGTCTCTGATGTTGACACTATCCAACTGATAATACCACTCCAGCTGAGCTCCAGATAAGCTCTCTTGAAAAAAATGGATCCACAATTTCTTATCAGCAGTGTGAGGTTGAATTCTTCTGACATAAGACCTCAGATGCAGCTTGGGACAAGAGACCCCATCATAGACAACAAAGGTAGGAACCTTGAACCCAATGGGTATGACTACCCCAGATATCAAGCTCAAATCCTCAAAATCTAGCCCAGATGACTTCTGCAACTCCATAGCATCCATTCTATCCACCAGCATCTTGAATTTGTCTTCATTAGGATCATGGTAGTAATTAGCCTCAGAGTCAGAGTCCCCCATAGTGTTGTGGAGACTGCCTCCCTCTTTTTCAGATTCCTCAGATTCATAGTCTTCAGCTGGTTCTTTGGTCTTGGCAAGACCTTTGAACCTTCTTCCCATGTTGATCAAACCAGCAGACCTTCTAGTTTTCTTAGTCTTCTTGGCCAGCAGTGCCTTCAATTCATCCTGCCCCTTGGACAGGTTCAAGATCAGCTCTTGGAACTGTGCATTTTGTGCCTGGAGATCCTTAACTGATTGTTCAAGAGCCATTGCTGAAATAAACAGCGAGAAGATGAGAAACCTGTGCACAATTATAAACCTGTGATGCAATGAAATGATATGTGAATGCATATGCAATGTTTTCAAGGACCGCAGGATTTAAATTTGCTTAAACAAACATGAAGGTAAATTTTTATTAGTAATAAATTTGTTTTGCCTTTTAGGCTTACAAAAAATGAAATGAAATAAGTACAAAAGATGGGGTTTTAAGTCTCCCATGGACGTTTCCTCTTTGTGTTGAGGTATGAGTTGAGGTTTCGTTCCTCATGAAGTTGCTTTGTTAGTTCTAGGATTCTTGCTTGGCTTGCTTTGTAATGAGCCTCGAAAGTATCCCTTTGCTCCTTCAGTTGGATCCATGATCTCTGCAAGTCTTCCATATCAGTAGGCATGTCTGGGTGAAGGATGGTATAAGCTGTGTCTCCTTCAGCAACAGGTTCCATGGTAACTGGTAGGACGGCAGGATATGGCATCATGAGTGTCTGAGCACGAGATCGTACCCATCTGAGATAAGCTTGCATAGGAATAGTGTACTTAGGCTCCAGTGTCTTGCTGTCAATCCTGTTTACCTTTCCCCAAGCTCGTATGAATCTCTGACGGTAACCCTGAAGATCGTTGTCGTAATCAAACACAATGCCCTGAATCAACATGTCATGTGGACCATCACTCCGGGCGTAACCAAACTGTCGTAAAGCTATAGAGGGGTTGTAGGTGATGCCTCCTCTTATGCCTAGAAGTGGCACATTAGGAAACTCCCCACAACGGTCAATGATGGTGACATTCTCCATAGATCTGGAGCACCAATGGATATCTGAGTGAGAAAGTGACATGATCCTCTTGGACCATCTGAACCCTTGCTCATTCTTCATTACTGAGCGAGGAAGGTGAGAAATAAACCACCTAGAAAGTAAAGGTATACAGCACATCAAAGTTCCTCTTGCCCTTGTAGTACGGGTATGAAGAGAATGTAGGATGTCTCCAAGCAATGTAGGCACTGGATTGTGACTCAGGAATATATTGATGGCATGAACGTCTATGAACTGATCTGGATTGGGGAACAATACTAAGCCATATATCAGCAAGGCTAAGATCTCCTCAAAAGCATCATAGCTCATGGCCTTCAAGAACAACTGAGCTTTCTCTATCAACACCTTAGCAAGAATACCCTTGACTCCGCTTCTCGTTTCTAGAACAATGTCAGACTTCTTCAGATGTAGAGCTGCAGCAATAACTTCTGGTTTAAGCTCCTTCTCCAAGCCTGTGAAGGGTCTTTGATCAAGAACATGTATACCCAGAAGCTTAGAGAACTCTTCCATTGTAGGAACCAACTGATAGTCGGGGAATGTAAAGCAGTGGTGCTTAGGGTTAAAGAACTGAAACAGAACACTCATCATGTCTTCATTGAACCCTAAAGTGACTAAGTCCAATAGGTGACCATGTCTCTTGATGAACTGGGAGTGATCATGCACTTGAGAAACCAACTCTTTAAGCTTGGGAGGTATCCCCACAAAGTTGATCCTGATGGTGTTTCTACGAGCATAAGCCATGACCTGCAACAAAGAACAAAGATAAATCCTTTGGTCCTTGAAATGGTTAGTGAAAATGCTATGCTGATGATGCATGATGATGTCATGATGTTATGTTCAATCACAAACATGTGGCACACACAAACAAGTCACACCATAGCCCTAGGTTTAAAGGCTTGCATGAGGTTTAAAGGTAAGTACCCTCCCCTGAAGTTAGTTGGTTCATCCTGTCCTACAAAAGTAACCGGGTTCTAAGGGATCTCAATATCATTGATCCTTCACAAGGGTGGTTGTTCAGAAGGCAACTTACTTGCCAACCAAAACCCTCCAAGTTTAAGATCTCAATGAGTGTAGTATCGAGTGTCAACCAACTTCAGTCTGCACCAAAGCCGGCTACCTCACTACTTTTCTAAAGGCCAAGATGGGATAACTAGGGTTCTAAAAGTTAGTTAGTGCATTGACAACATATGGCAGCCTCATATTATCCTCAACTTGACTTAAGGAACATAAGCACCAACCAAAAAGTCACACTAACTATGACCACCAGATCAACCATATCGGTATACGCCGTACAGTTTCCTTGGTCTATTGCCATTTACCTAAGGTACAATAGATCCGGGTTAGGATCTTTCACACATAAGAGCACCCAACAAGTAAGTATAAAGCAAACAAGGCAAACAATTTTAAAGTGATCTAATTCCTAAGGGTACCCCTCTTAAATTAAATCCCCAGCAGAGTCGCCAGTTCTGTAACACGGTGGGAGAACTGACTTTAGTTATGTTACGGATAGCAAGAGTCACCACCGACTTTTATTTTATCCAAAAGGAAAGGGTATAAAAGAACAGGAAAGACCTTAAGAGATATTTTTGGGTCCGGGGGGTAGGTTATGCAAAGGGAAGGTGTTAGCACCCTTTACATCCATGGTTATCCATGGGCTCTTAGTTACTTAGCTCACTTTTTGAATTGTTTTTGAAAGTGTAGTGTGTGAATAGAAAAATTTTCATAATAGTTGATAATGATCCATGTACGGATGCGTAAAAACTTGTGTTTGAAAATTTGTTTGAAATTTGTTAAGTGTTTGAAAATTTGAAGTGAGCAAGCAACTAGGAGGTACCTACCCTAAAGTTTTAAGTCTTTTCCGTTCTTTATCCTTTAAGTGGTAAGACTATCCCTATTATTAAGGAATAGGTAGTCATTACCTTGGATGTAAGGGACACTTGAAGGGACATCTGTTTTATGAAGGCAACTGTGGGGTGTATTAAGCATTTAGGAGGGACTATCATCATTATTCGAAAAGGGACTTGATCTTTAAAGGCAACCATTAAGGGACTTGATGACTTTTCTTTTTTTAAGGGACTTGCTTTATACACCCCACTTGACCTTATAATTTAGGCAACTTGAGGGACAACCCTTAGAAATGTGAGATGGCGATTGAAAATCGACTTACGTGTGTGAGTGTTCAAGTTAATTTATCTTTGATTAAAAGTGACCTAGATTTGATTTTAAGATAGAATACATGTTTGCACTCCCTAAATTACTAACCATAGCATAAAAATTAAATATTAAAATTACACCAAGGAAGCAATTACATAATTATAATAATGAGCAAATTAAAAATAAATAGCAAATAAAAATATATAAGCAAAATATAATAAGGGTTAGTAATAATAAGGATTAAAAATAGGGTGAGTAAAATAATAATGAAAAATTAAACAATGTTAGTGAAATAAAAATAAGCAAAAGTTAGTAATATTATGGTTAGTGGAATAATAAGCATAATTTAAAATAAATGGAGTTTAGCATAATTAAAATAATAAACAAAGTTGGATTTTTATTATAGACAATAATTATAATAATATTTTAATTTATGTACAAATTATTAATTTATTTTTTAGACATATTATAATTATAAAATTAAAATATTATAGTCTCAATTTAAACTTATTTACATATAATTTAGATTACAAACTAATTTTAAAATATTCACCTAAGTTATAAATATATTTACAAAAAAAATTAATTGTATTAACTAAATATAGACATGATAATTATATTAGAATTTAGAAAATAATAATTAAGTATTTAGAAAAATAAACTAGGGTTTAATATTAGGGTTTTGTTAGAAAAATATTTTTTAGGGTTTATAATATACAAATTATTAAATAAACATATATCTTACAATTTAATTATATAACAAAGAAAATAATTTAAGTTGAGAAAAATAGAAGTTTGAATTTCAGAAAAATATAAAGGGTGTTTTAAATATATATACATGCATAATTTATTTTTAATTAATATTAAGAAAACAATTAAACTAATTAATTAAAGAAATAAAAAATAGAAAAAATGGTGAAAAGAAAACTTACCTGGGATGGGTTTGAACCCAGGATACCCAGCTTGTAAACCACAAAACGTACCACCAGGCCAGCCAGGCGCAGGTGACAATGGAATGAGTAGAATCAGTTTTATGCAATGTCTGGAAAATCAGGAAAATAATAGAAACAAAAAGGCCTGGGGTGGTGTTGAACCCAGGACCTCATAGATATACTCACACGCGCATGACCACCTGGCTGGGAGAGCCTACCTGATGACCAAACAACTACAAACAATAATATATTAAGAATGCAGTTTAAATGAAAAAAATGTCAAAAATTGGATGGAGGCAGGATTCGATCCCCTCCCCTTTTGTCAAACGCACGCCTTGCCTTCCACTGGGACAACACAGCTGTTGTGATAACAACTTAACAAAATAACATAAAATATTTTAAACACAATTTGAATATTTCCTGGGCGCGCCATCAGCTTCATCTTCTTCCTCATACCTGCACTTTTTCCTGCGAAATCACTCACGACCTTTCCTGCGAATTCCTCAATGCTTCAAACCTACGAAAGTGAAACTTGTACAAAGCAGTAACGATTCAAGAAATTAAAGACATCAATGAGTTCCTTATGACTCATACAATCTTTCCACATTGTTAAAATTCATTTATATGGCTTGAATCATGAAGCCCTAAAACTAAGCTTCAAACCCTAACAATGGTCGTTTGCTATTTAGGTACTCATTCTTCAATCCAATTGTCCAGAATCACTCTACATAACATCACAAACAATATTATATAACCAAAATTCATTGATATGCAGCAAATTAATAGAATCGAAAAAAATATATTCAAGAACAAATTGGATTCGGGTAGAGCATTATGACACGATTTGGATGCATATGAATGATGGTTTATGATCAGTGATGTCCAATGAAGCTTGCCATGTCTTTGTTTTACCTTCTAAAGTCTTGGAATTCAAAATCCGAATGTGACTTTTGGATGAGTTTTTGAACAATGGAACTTACCCTTTGGCTGCTGGAATTCGTCCCCTTGTGATTGAATTAGGTTAAGTACTTATTGGAGGATGATTTAGGTCAGAAAAATTGATTGTTTGTGTACAAGATTTGATTCAAAAAGATTCACAATGATAAGCTTTGAATTTTCAATATTTTTGCATCAATGCTTTCTATTTCAAGCCATTCAATATTATTCTTGCATCAATTTGTTCCATGCTGAGTTTATGATTTTCTAGAACCAATAATGAAATTAAATCTTCATATTTAATATTTTATTTAAATTTAAAATGATTTTAAGTATAAAAAATCATAATAAATTAATTAAATAAAATAAAAATTATGAAAATATCATGGAATTTTCGTGCATGATGACATGGATTGCCTTGGGTCATTAAAAGTTCAGCCCATTTGACAAAATTTGGTTTTAGACCTCCTTTTTCATCATAAACCATCACAAAATTTCCCAACTTTGCAAGGGCATATCTCCTTCAATTTTAATGCTATGAGGGTGTTCTTGGACATTTTGGAAAGCTTGAAGAGTCCTCTAAACAACCCCATTGGTTTCATGTCCATATCATTTACCAATCTCAAGTTATGCCCTTTTGAAGTTGTTGACTTTTTGTTGACTTTTGAAATGACCTATAATGTCTTAGCTCATACCTTCCAAATGAAGCCTTTTTGGGCTTGGCTTGTGAGACACAAAATTGTAGAGAATTCAATTTCCTTCAAAATGAGCTTTGAGTGGAGACTTGGTGATGAAGCATGTGAAAGTTATGGCTGGTCAAAGTTCAGTTGACTTTTACTAAGGAAACCCTTATTTAGAAACTCCTGATTCTTGATGATCTGGAATCTCCTTGATGAATCATGATCAAACCTTGATCAAATGATGAATTTTACTTCATATACTTGATGTTGGCAAAAAATCATGAAGCTTGACTTTGGTTTGACCACAGTTGACCTCAGTTTGACTTTTTAACTGCATTGACTGATTTTGACTTATCTGATCATCTGACTGAGCAAACTTTTGAGAAAAGTCTTGAAACTTGTCATGGGGGTTCTTACACACATATAAGATGTTATGAAGCTCACTTGAAGTCTTGGAAGTCCACTTAGCCTGATTAAAGTCAAAACCCTAGTTTTGGATGCACTGCTTAGGAGGTGCATTGTCTGAGGGAATTGTCAACTCTTTTGACCAATTGTGAACTTTGTGAACCTTGTGAACCATCATAAAATGTCTTGTGAACCTCATGGGAGGTATTGTGAAGCTTGTGAACCTTGTGAACTTCATAAAGTGGCTTTTTAGACCTCATGAACCTCAGGAGAGCTTTGTAATCATTGTGAATCTTGTGAACCTTGTGAACCTTCATGAAGTGACTTGTAGACTTCATGAACCTCATGAAAGGTTATATAAACATTGAGAAACTTGTGAACCTTGTGAACCTTCATAAAGTAACTTGTAAACTTCATGAACCTCATGAAAGGTTATATAAGCATTGGGAATCCTGTGAACCTTGTGAACCTTCTTAGAACACAAAGTCTTGTGTTGTGAGAGCAAATTTTGGGGTGCAACACTATATAAACTGTAATTCTTCCGACATAGGCTTGAAGATGATTCTTTGGGTAGGAAGAGCCATTATACTTGTCGAAAGTGGGAGGTTTGAACTTGTGAGGGATTCTAACCCTGGGAACAAGGCGCAGATCAGATATGTCGAAACCCCAAAGTATTCTGAGACTGTATTGAGCGGATTTGTTCTGCCATTTCCTTGAAACGATTATTCACTTCAGCACCTTGACCTTCCACTTCTTCCAGCACAGTAAACTGGTCCTCCTGACCATCCATAAAAATAGTACGAGCATGTTACAGACCACCACCATTATTAACATTAAAGTCGGGTTGTGGTTGTGGACCACCATTGTCACCGCGAGCACCTATACCATCACCCCGTCTATTTCCTTCTTCAATCATCTCTCTCAGTCATTCCTGATTCTGATTGACGCCAGTCATGAGAACCATGAAATGGTCCATTCTTGTTCTCAACTCAGCCAGATCTGCTTGCATCTGGTCCATAGCTTTTTCCCTATTTTCTTTTGTCAGATACCGGTGAATCCTCTTTGCAGCTATAGTGCCTGAAAAGATGAGACGTTAGAAATCTGGGAACTGCACCTGCAAAATAGATAAAAAGGGTGACATGAATGCTTTGAAAATGCTTTGTGTTTCATTCTCTAGGACTTTTATGCCCCCAATTCCGATATTCAATAAAGAAAATCCAGATGGCTCGGGACCCTGACTTGAGAAGAAACCTCGGCGCGAATCTCAGATACAACCAGTCATACAATGAAACAAAAATCTGCAAGGGATACATCAACATAAAAGAGCCTGCAAGGAAATAATAAACAAAGCATTCCCCGAAGGGTTACAGGTCTTACAAAGTACGAGAGAAATAACAGCGAAAAATAAGCAAGGATTCCTACAACAACCCTGTAGGTAATCCAAGTACAACAGAAAGAAATTAAGGCCTAGGAAACTGGACATCCTTCATATGCCAGCTAAGGTGTTGAACAACTTCGAACAGTCTGGATACATCTTGGTGCGTAGGGTCTTCAATCAGCTTCTTGATTAACAGATCCTTGTGCTCGAAGGAGGCGTGTAAATCACTGATATATTGAAGGAAAACGTTTGAGATCCCCTCACTAGGCCCTGGTTCAGAATTAGCCTTCTCCTCTTCAGCCAACATCTTGAGACTTTCTATTTCCTCTTGGTCTTCCTCCGGTTCTTTCAAACTTTTCTCTAGATATTGATTCCTCTCTCTGCGCCTCTTGTGGGTCAGCTCTAGCTCTTGTTTCTGAGAATCAATCTGGAGTTGCAGGGCCTCTTCTGTTTCTTCATGTTTCTTCTGAGCTTTGCCCCACTTGTCCTGCCAGAGGGTAATGGTCTGGTTTACTTCCCTTAAAGACTTTCTAGTCTTCTTGTGTCCAACTTCCCTTCTAATCTCTATAGAACCTCTTCTCCCGAAGTAAGCCTCTCTCTCTCTCTACATATTATTTCTCTTTGACTTCTCTTTCCTGTTGCATCACCTTCATCTTTCCTTCTAAGATCTTGTTGGCATGTACCATCTGATGATATAACCTGCTGTGCTCTGAGCTCTCCAATCTAATTGCTTTAAGTTAGACTTCCAACTTCTGGTAATCCTCAAGAGAGACAGTGGTTTTGGGCTCAACCACTGGAGGAGAAGGAGGAGAAAAAGGTAACAACAATGTATGAGCTTTCTTCTTCAGCCAGGCTTCATATTCAGGAAAAGTTTGGTTATTACTCTTTCCCAAACAGGCCACACCCCTTCTTCTAATAAGCTTCCAGGCGCCAGTAGCCTTCCTCACCAAAGGTAGATTATCTTTCACCGAAAATTAAAAGGTTTGATCTAACCATGGCTCCTCCGGGATGTCTCTCAAAGCGTACCCCAATTATCTTCTTAAAAGGATCAGGTTTTAATTAATTCCCCCAATAACTTCTAAGAGTGGCACATTCGGGCATCCTCCATAGCTAGTGATAAACTCTATCACTTTCAACCTTATGGTGAACCATCTAATATCCTTTGCAGATAACTTCTCCAATCTCTGAGCCCACTCCAGCTTTGGATAATTGAAAGCTTCAGTGTTCAGGAGGTATCTCATAAACCACTTGTGAAACAAAGGAGCACAACAATGGACAAAACCTCCTCGCCTCTTTTCATTCTTGTAGTGTACAACATAATAAAGATCACCCAAGAGAGTTGGCACTGGATTCTTTAAGATAAACATATGAATAGAATTCATGTCCACAAACTTCTCATGATCATCAAATAAGATGATACCATAAATGGAGAGAGCTATCAAAGCACATACAAAACTCCACTGAGCTTTGGCAACCATTTCTTCAGTCTTCTTCAGCAAGAACTCCAAGGAAAAACTAGATATCCCACCTTTGGTTGTACTCAAATTAGCATTAACCATAAAAGTGCTCAAACAAAGAGCCTTAGCAATGTCTTCAGGTGTGGGCTTGACCATCTCTGAGTTGAAAGGAACTTGATCCTTCAGAGGGACTCCCAGAATCAAAGAATACTCCTCCAACAAGGGACCCAACTAGAAATCATGAAAGGTGAAGAACCTCAACTGAGGGTCGTAATACTGGAACAAAGTGTGAATGACACTCCTGTCTGAGGCATCCAAGTCAACTACCATGTCTAAAATATCAAGATATGATGCAATGCAAATGTAGATCATATGATTAGTCTGGAACTGTCTGGATACTGGACAACAGGACCAAGTGATCTGAAACCCCACAATCCTCTGAATAATAACCACAAATAGATATCTCAGAACCAAAGATAAGAACTCCATAATCAAAATAATCGGATTAGAACATAAGATCATATTGATAACAAAGGATATGATGAGGTCATGGATTCCTGCAAACCTGTAAACTCCCCAATCTCACAGGTGTGCTCCGGGTCAAACATCACGGACTCTCAAAGCCGAATAGAAATAATATGTTCACCATCTCCGAGAAATGGCTCATGACCAAACCAGGGAATCGGTTGAGCATTATGTACTACTCAGGGAGGTCTCATCGTGAGTCTGGGAAAAACAAGCATCCCTTATAAGTCCCCAACTTCCAGCGTTGAAATCGAGAAACAATAGTACATTCAGCCTGTGGGATATAATACTATCGTCATACGACCAGATGCTTTAGCTGAGTTCCTACAAGAGAACCATTCCATCCTATGCGAGTTCCCAGTGGACCCTCGGATGCGAATGGATTTGCCACAAAATATGGTCTGCCACAGTCACCCCTGGAGAGGGTTGTTTCCACAAAGGTTCTCAATGATCGCTCCCCAGATGAAAATAACTATCAAGGTCTTACCCTAAAGTAGAGGAAATCACCACACAAAATATTTCCAAGACGATAGCAGTCTGGGTGTGGAACACATCGCCACTCATCATGGTGAAATACCATGGAAGTACAATGTCTGCCCACGCTAAGTCCTAGGGTGAACTCAAGCCTTGGTAATGGACTCATCTCACAGTAACAATCCCTAACCCACCAAAAGAAAACCAGCACAATATAGACAGTCCAATATATACATATGATGCATTATGTTGGTAACATGCAGGTGAGCAGGATACGTCGAGTGGTGGTCAGTGAAGTCGGTGTACTTCACGTCTTTAGGGTGTCAGCTCTGATACGTTGCTTGGGGAGTCGGGACGATGTTTCTTTTATATGTTATTTCTTTTAGAAAACATTTTCTTATAATTGAAGTTGATTGATCTTGATTTAAAAATAATTCCGCTGCATGTTGAATACTTATTTTTGAAAACGTATTATTGAGCCGAGTTGTTTTGAGTTGAATTGTATCACTCAAATAGTTTTTAACGAAAATTTTACTCTGATAATTACAAATAGTTATGTGGGGTAATTTGGGTGTTACAATAGGCAACATAATCATTTACAATAACTTCAACTACATAATCGGCTTAATCAACATAAACAACTTCCTCAACTTAAACAACATCATCAACTTAAGCCACATAGACAACGTCATCAACTTAGGAAACATAGATAACTTCATCAATTTCAGCAAACATAAGCAACATAAATAATGAAACGCAAGATGCAACTTGACTATGCATATGCATGTGGTACCATCGGCGTAAAACTCCCAACTTAAAATATACCAGGTTATCGAGGTATCTGCAAGGCATAAGCCTTCAACTTAATAATTTTGCCAATTTACCGAGGCATCAAGGCATAGCCTTCAACTTTCAACTTGTACCAATCTAGGCCAATGTGGTGTGAGCAACAGCTCCGACATAAAAATGCAATTATGCTACATGGCATGTACAACTCAACAACGTAAAAAACACAACAACTTCAACAACATAAGCAAATTAAACAACATAACCAACTTAACAACGTAAACAACTCAGACAATAACGTACATCAACTTGTGACCAAAGTCTTTAATCATCCTCATTCGACATAAACTGCATCTTTATGCATCCTCCGATATCGTCGCATTATTTCTAATACCAACCTTTTATTCCTTATCAATATTTCACACCCGTCTTCATCTTTCCAAATTTTCAGCAATAATCGCTCAACTTCGAACACAATTATCTCTTCTAATAAGGACCTCCAAATCATAAAATTATATTCCAAAATGAAGATAATTTCGTTCATATTTCAAAACTTCAAGAATCTCTAAAATCTGAGTTACCAATAAAAAGTTACCATCTTTGCAATGAGACTGATCAAGAATTCTCGTATGCAGAATTTTCCAAAAATCAGCATCATACCCAACTATTAAAACACACTTATCTCCCTCTTCACAAACCTCCTGAAGGAAAATATTATATGCAAACTGTAGGGAATTTCTTAAGCTTTCCAATAAGTCCAGATTCGCTTCAACTAAATTCATGAGTAAAATGTTATGCCTCTTTTACTGGCAGCTGCTCCAAAATCACAAAAATCAGAATTTGAGATTGATGAACATAAGTCCCATATCTCTCCCTCTTACTCCCAAGATCTACCAAAAATCTATGCTTTTCATTCAACTATGAAAATTACTCGACTTTAATCCAACTGTACTCAAGGCATATTAATCTACCGACTTTATCCATCAACTTATCATTTCCTTTGGGATAATTCCTTATTCTCAATCAATTAACCATCCATAATCTACACACATCTCCAACTCGACCGATACGAATTCATGAGTCCCTACTCATGCCGGTCCGCAACAACATCACTTAAACAACCTTGCACTCTTGCAATCAACATCAACTTGGACCCACTTCCACATACCAACAACATGTCTGGGAGCAAGCCTCTCCCCCACTTAATCCAAACCAACACCTGCAGACAATGACTAGAAAATAGCAAACAAGTACCGATAGTGTTTCACACACATGTCGCGCACTAAGGAATAAATGACATTAGACAACATTGGCCGGACGGACCAACCTGCTCTGATACCACTTATGTAATACCCAATTTCTACCCGACAATTAACGACATAATTAAAGTAACGAAATTTAACTTTATATAACAAGTAGGATGTCACATTACTACTTCAAAACACTTTTTCGTTTAATCACATAATACATTGATACATAACACCTGTAATTCGGATGAAACTATAACAACAACTTTTATTCATTTTTGAAACCAAACAACTTTTACAACTACGCAGCAGATTCTCAAATATTCAACTAAACATGGTATAACATTTTATTCAACTTAAAAAAATTTGTAACAACATATTTTAACTGAAACAATGTAAAACAACAACAAAACAACAAAGTGTTCATCCCCCTGAGTGTTACGTATCAAAGCATTGACACCGACTTGAACTAACAAAGATAACCATCTTCCTTCAAGCTACCTGCACGTTACCAACATAGGGGTAGCATTCAAACAGAAGGGGTGAGATATCAAATTTTATAAACAAAGTATGATAAATAATACACAGATATGAATCATACAATTATCCCCATTTCACAACCATAATAACGACTTAACAATCACCCACATTCTATCGACTTACTTTATCAACTTATTACACCTATCAACATTTACCATGTAATCAACAAATTAACATCATCATAGGCAATGTAATCATTTTAAATAACTTCAATAACATAATCGAATTAATCAACACAAACAACTTTCTCAACTTAAACAACATCATCAACTTAAGCAACATAAACAACTTCATCAACTTAGGCAACATAAACAACTTCATCAACTTCAACAAACATAAGCAACATAAATAATACAACGTAAGATGCAACTCGACTATGCAGATGCATGTGGTACCATCAGAGTAAAACTCCCAACTTAAAATATACTAGGTTATTGAGGTATCTGCAAGGCATAAGCCTTCAACTTAATAATTTTGCCAATTTACCGAGGCATCAAGACATAAGCCTTCAACTTTCAAATTATGCCATTCCATGCCAACGTGGTGTGAGAAACGACTCTGACATAAAAATGCAAGTATGCTACATGGCATGTACGACTCAACAGCCTAAACAACACAACAACTTCAACAACATAACCAACTTAACAACGTAAACAACTCAGACAACTTAAACAACTTATTCAACATTGGTTATCAAGCCTACAACTTACAATTGTCTGAAAATCAGAACGAAACTACATACTCAGTTGTACCTGCAAACCAACTTTTCCAACATAATTTCAACAAAATAAATCAATAAGAATCACATACTAAACCACCCGACTTAGCCCATCAATTTTCGTTAAATTTCGGGAAACTAGTTTCTCTGACTAACTCGGCTAAAGCTGTATTGTTTTCACACTCTATGACTGCTACGAATTTATTCTAAAAATTCTGTCAAAATTTATTTTCCTGACACAGTTACACTGCTAAACATCACTTGCTGTCATGAAAATCTATAAATTTATTTTTCTGTCAAAACTCAAAAACACTACTCTATCAAACTGGTTTCTCTTCGCAACTGATAGAACTTGTCCAAATGCATTAAACCAAAAATCCTATTTAAATGATCCTACTCAATTACTATAGAGAAATATGCATGGGTTGAATTTTAATTTATTCAAGAAGCATTCATAAAATTACTATGTGCTGAAAGGAATTAATTAATGTATAAAATAAACAAGTGTTTTCCCTCATTTTATGGGTGGCTTGCGCTTAGGGATGGAAATAGGCTAGGCTAGGCTTTATAAAGCCTGAGCCTGGCCTACGATAAACTTAAAAGGCTTGAATCTGGCCAATGGCCTATTATAGGCTCCATTTTTTGGCCTAGCCTTGCCTTTTTAAAAGCCTGGCCTGGTCTGAAAGCCTATTTATAAGCCTTTTTCTCATTAAAGTTCTCAACTATTCCATATTACTTAAGAAGCTTTACATGTTGACCTTTATATACATATATAGGCCGACCTATTTAGACTTTGTTCTAATATATATGCATATATAAGTCAACATATGTATCCTTTTTTCTAATATATATATATATATATATATATATATATATATATATATATATATATATATATATATATATATATATATATATATATATATATATATGCGCATATATAGGATAACCTATTTAGTATATTTTTAATATATATGAAAATATAGGCCGACCTGTAAGGCTTCATAGACTTTTTTCATAGCCTAAGCCTGGCCTATTTAACTAAATAGGCTTTTAAAAAATCCTAAGCCTGGCCTGGCCTGGCCTTAAGTAGGCTAGGCCATAGGCCCCCGTAGGCCGGCCTGGCCTATTCTCACCCCTACTTGTGCCACCCTTTATAAGACACACTAATGTGGCTCTCAACGTATGCAATATGGCTTTCCACATATGTAATGTGGCTTGCAACATATATAATGTATTACTTTATTTTAGAATTTACAAAAATTGCCATGAACTTAATTACATTAGTTATAGTATGAAACAACACACACAAAAAAATACTTTCTCCCCCCTTATATGGGTGGCTTGCGCCACCCTTTACAATGCACCTCATGGCTTGTTCCATGGTTTCTAGGGAGTGTGGTGGTTCCCTCCACCTCCACTAGCGGCTCCCACGACTTGTCATCTCCTAATTTTGGGTGGCCTGCGCCACCCCTATGTGAATGGTGGGTGGCATGCGCCACCCGTGCACCTGGGAACAATGGTTTCGTCCCGATCGAAATTTTCTATAATCGTATAAAATCAACATCAACATTCACAAACTCAATCCAACAATAATGTTTAACAACATCGATCGATCAACACTTCACCAAAACCACATCATAATAGCAAAATAACAATTCAACAACAAATTATAAAAACTACCCGATCCCAATTTCTACATATCAATTATCATAAGCCAATTATAAAAGTTGAACCTCACCCTTACCTTGGATTAAAGGAAGCTTCGAGTTTGATCGAATTCCGGAAATTCGCACCGATTGTAGTTTACTTGTTCTCCCACGTTTTGTTATTTTCCTCTTCCTCTTACATATAATCCCCAAAAACCTAACTTATTTTTCTATTTTTATCTTTTTATCAAATAATATTATTAATCTAATATAATAACTAATGGGCCTAAATCATACACCCATCTATTACTAATTTCGACATAATCTAAGCCTATTAATCAAACACACTCCAATAACAATAATATTACTTCTAATATTATTCCTACGACTTTCCGACTTAATATTCCGACTTAACGACTTAATTCACCGCAACACAAAATCGACCGAATAATTCACAAGTAATTACTTTCTTCCGACTAATCAATTAAATTGGCTAATTACCGATTATCAAATAAAACAGTTCAAACAACACAATCAACATATTCAATATTATTTTTCCACAACTTAAATCAACTCAATTAATCAATTCAACTCGAACCAACTTAGAAACATCTATGTAATATTCCGATTTTTTTGAAATCAACTTAGATCAACACAAGTATCACAAATCAACGCAAATCGACATGAATACTCAAATCAATGAGAATTAACACAACATACTACAATTATATTTACATAAATACTTAGTTAAATAAACGTGCGTTACAAGAACCATCTAAGTTGTCACACGCAAAGCGATATCTATGCTTAATATATTACTTGCTAAACTAAAGGGTTGATTTATCCTAAGGTGCTCGGCAAGGATTGATTTCCTTGTGCCTAAGTATTCCCTCATGCAATGGGAAAGTCAGAGCTTTGTAGTTCGGCCTACTATGGGTGATTGATGTTAGTTTTATTACCTTTCTTCCATGAAAGGAATTGAGAGTCGAATTTCACTAAAGATTATGGGTAGAGGTGATTATTCCGAACCAACACGACGAGCATCTTGCGACAAAATAATCAAAGCGAGTAATGAGATTCTCATTATCCTCATTTCTACCGCTTAAGGGTCGTGGCGTGCAATTCTTCTCGTTTTATTAGAGTGTTTTATTACCTAAGACCACTTGATGTTGGATCAAGGGTTTGGGTCTAAAGAGACGTTTTGGTTTTTGAAGGTCAATTTTGAGGCACCATGCGCTCAACAAGGGTGAATGCAAATGGAGGTTTATTTATCTGGTTTGTTAGCGAGGCACAATGCGCTCGGCTCGCAAGGTTTGGAAGACTTGATATGTGGATCAAGTGAGCTAAAGACTAGATATGGAAAACAAGCGTGATGCGTTGATTCATTTAAGTTGGAAAAAAAAAGTTGAGAAAAAAATGTAAAGTGTAAAGTTGTGTAGATGGCGATCGTAGGGACGATCGACTTACGTGTGTGTATAAAGTGAAGTGCGTATGGATATACTTGGTGTTGGACCAAGAAATTTGCTTATCTTTTGAAATAATTAGTCTTAATGTGCATTCATATTTTACTTAGCAGTTTATGGTCGAAATGTGAATAAATCACTACAAGTGAGCATAACATATTATGAACATACGACTAAATTACAAGCAATGATAATCAAGTATACTCAAGCACATCACATACCTAAAATCGAACAAATGAGAAAAAAAGTTTAATTAATCAAGTTAAAAAGAAATATTTAATGAGATAAATTAAATTAAATTAATCAATATTAAATAAAACCATTTAAAATAATTAATCGATAAAAATGTTTTTGGGTTTTTGGATATTCAAAAGAAAAATTATATCGAAAGATAAAAGAAATTAGAATTTAAAAGAAAGATTAAGAACATAAATATTTTTTGAGTTTTTTGAAAGTTTAAAGAGAAATAATTAATTAATTAAATTAAACGAAAATATTTAATATAATTAATTAATTAGATTAAATAAATTTATTTAAGATAATTAATTAATAATAAAAAATTTAGATTTTTTTTTATAAAAGAAGAAAATATAACAAGATAATTAAAATGAAATAAAAAAGAAATGGGCTAGTGTTATCAGTAAAGCCAGGGGTGTAGTTAGTCAGAACGCAGGGCCCAACAAGCTAAAAGCCCATGCAAGACTTGTAGTTCACCATAAACCATGGTCAATATGGTTGACCTCAAGCAGAATCAGACACGTCTGATCAACATATGAGTTAACTGAGACTATGATCAGATGGCTGAAGAAAAGAAGTACATGATATGGGCACTGTAGGGAAACGCACGGGAAAGAAAATTAAAAATTCTAGCTTTACCATCATCGGTCCAGGAAAAGAAGATTCCCCATTAATTGGGGATGCCAAATGGCCATAAGAGGCATTAGGATACATGCATGCTTCAGTAAGAAACTTAAATATTAATTTTAAAAAAAACCTTGGATACACTGCTGGTTCAATGAGAGAGACACATGTGGCCCGCGTGGAGACTTGAACCCTCTTGTTGGTCCCAATGAGGCTTTACAACTATTCTTTAAAGATCATTCCATCAGTCAATAACGTTTTCAAACTTCTTAAAAAAATAATAAAAGCAATGGGTTCTTCTCCTTGTATAAAAAAGAAGCTAAAACCTAAATTAAAAGAGCCTCAAAAACCTTCATCGGCTTTTTTCATTTATTCTGAACCTCAAACTCAATGATTCAGTCACAGTGTTCTTAAAAACAACACGAACATCATCATATCATCATTTTCATCACGCCTCAAAGGTGTTAAACATACGGAAATAGGAAATCAACCACACATAATCATGAAATCAAACAACACATCAAACATTGAGATTTACATCAACAACAAAGGATAACAGAGCAAGGTAAGGTTACCCACAAGTACAATTTTCTGATTTGAAATGATTCATGGTATGCAAATGTCCGCTTCTTCTTGCCTTTTTTTTATTTGCTTTTTCTCGTTTCTAGCTTCTCTTTTTAAGTTCTGTATTTTTAGGATTGACATTAATTTTGTAAAACAAATATAGCAGCAAAATATATGTACATGATCTTGCAATATAATGAACAGGTTAAGCAAGGAAATCCTTTTGTACGCCTAAACATGTTGTGTTAAAGTGTTTCAACATCTGGAACAACATGTCGAAGAAGATGTCAAGACAATTTATTCAACATCATGAACTGTTGAAGATGGATTGATGATTATGTTAAGTTTTAACAGAAACAAAATAATCAGAAGATTTAAATCAATTCAATTGACGCTGATTTTAAAAGATCTTAACGACTCAAATTTACATTGAAGACAAAACTTAAATATTGAAAAATATAGAGTTTCTATATTTAGAGATATTTTAGGCAGTTGTTGATTTGAAGATCTTATTTATTTGTAGCAGATTTTTCTGCATTATCGTAGCAGATGTTATGCTATATTTTTAGGCCCAAATCCAATTGGGATTAGGTTATAAAAAGAAACCTTGTAACCTAGGTTTAGTAACCAACAGAAGATGTAAAAGTCATATCATTAAGGTTGTGTTCTTATAGCAGTCGTGCGCAACAAGTTTAGATGATTGTGGCTGGTTTATCTGTAAGTCTCAAAGCTTTTAAGCAAGAGATATTGTGTACTTGATTGAAGCTGTGAAGCAAGGTTAAGGTATTGTCATGGAAGTGTGGCTTCTGATTTGAATTGTTAAAGTATATCACTGAGGTGATTGAAGGAGTGACATGGGTTTCTCATATTTAGGAGTTCCTAAGTAGAAGTTGCATTGGTAGTGATTAAGTGAGAAGACTGTAAACTGTGGTGTTTGTTGAGAAGTTTTTGAATTGATTCTACATAGTGTATTTCCTCCTGGCTTGGTAGCCCCCAGATTATATGAGTTGCATCGAACTAGGTTAACAATTTGAATGTGTTCTTTACAGCTTTTTTGTTTTATACTTTATGCAGTATTTGTGCTCAATGTCATATCAAATGTCTAAACATCCTAAAAGAATGTTTGAATCTGGTATATCAGAATTTTATAATGTTGTTGTTTGTGCATTTCCATGTTTATCTGTAACAGATTAGATGTCTCAACATCATATTAAACATCTGAGTCTGTCATACCAGAATTTTAATAAGTATCAGAGCAGGCATCCTAGTCTATTTCTGGATGAGATCCAAGGGGGATACTTTCTTGTTCATGGTCAAGGTAGAAGATTTATCCTCTGAAAAGTTGCTTGTTGTGTGAATGGTCCCTAGAAATGGAGCATGGACCATTCTGTTGTTGTACCATAGTGGTGTGCTACTGGTTTGATAGGTTTGAATTATTTTCAAACCTTTGATTGTTTGGTGTCACCTGGAGCAAGTTACTAATGATGTTATGTGAAACATGGTGTTCTTAAGGAGTGAGTGTCAATCCACTGCTTACCTCTCTGGAAACTCCTTATGTTTGAGAAGGTTACTCTTCTCTGAAGATATATCCTATGGTGTTAGGGATATATGTCTATCTGCTTCTGTTAACTGTGCTAATGATATATGCCTATCATATGGTATTGATTGCTTAGAATCATAAAGTTATAATTGATAAAATCATCAGAACTTTGTAAATTTTTCTTTACTCAAGGAAAAGTGTCATCCTTGGTATGGTTGTAAGGTGTAATTCTAAACTATTCCTTCTGAAGGTTCAGACAGTGGGAGGTTTGAAGACTTTGGCAAAACAGTGGGAGTTTCTCATCAATATGTGATATTGGCAGGAATTTCTGCAGAATCAACATAATGGAGGTTGTATACTCAAACTTAGTTGATGAATCAAGTCTATGAGAGCATGTAACTATTGTTCTGTTAAGTGAGGAGGTTCTTGCAAGTGGCAGAAGAAGGAGTTGGATTTAACAGGTGGATGTGGACTAACAATGTTCAAACATCTAGTTCAACATTAGAATCTCAGTTGGTGTAGTGGCACATCAATTTAAGATAACATGATCTACAAGGATTGAAGGTTTCAAAAGGAGTGTTATCTTGGCAGCTTTTGCTGAAGATCAACTTTATTGATTAGGATATCTTTGGAAGATTTCTGATAAACGCGAAGAAGATTAAGAGTGGAAATTGGCGTTTTCATAAATGAGGTCTTGGTGTATGGAAGATGTTCTAACTGGTGTTAGGACATTATCTGGGGTGGTTGTCTACATTGTTTCTAATTTTTACTCTACCTTATTATATGGGAGAATGATGAAGTAGATAATTTGTATTGGAAGAAAAATGTAGAGTAGACTGAAGTAGATCAAGTATTGATTGATTGGAAGTCTGAATGTGGATATTCATAAATTGATTCTCTTGTTAGAATTAGTTTGGATGAATATTGTCTAGATTATATGGCCATTAGTGTGTGAAGGCCTAATGTCGGAACCTGCTTGCAAGAAGATGTTCAGCATGTGTAGTTTGTGGTAATAACAAACCAAGAAGGGATCAAGTGTGCTTTGGTATAAGAAGTGAATGTGTTCAATTGGGAATTGAACAAAGGGTGAGCTCTTGAAGACATGAAGATGCGTCTTATGTTTTCCTTTCATCAAAGTGCAAAGAAGCATGTAGTATCCTTGATAGGGGGAGTGTGTTACAATCTTGTGCAGCTAGATTTGTGAAGTTAAGGGGGAGTAGTACCTTAACAAGGTTTTGTGATGTTACATAACATATTATGACATGTGCTACTAATTATGGTAATTTATTTTTATGGTTGATATTTATTAATTAGTTGTTATGTGCTTCCATATGTCTGATCTAGATGAGGAGTGCCTTGGGTGTCCAAAAGGCTTTATGGGATAAAGCTTCTATCTGCAGTTTATTTTGGATTCTGAAGGAGGTATGAAGCATGTTGTTGTATTGCTAGTAGACAATATATGGTTGAATGTCAGAACATGTTTCAGAACACGTGTGTGTGTGTGTGTTGAGGATATTGTGGATTATTGAGTGGATGATGCAGATGTAAAACGTGTGCTTATTCAAAGCTTGTTTTGGCCAATTCACTTTATTAGGTATATAAGCTTTTGCGCCTAAAATAATGGGCCATTGACCAAGAATGCATCTGCTTTTTCAAGGAACCACCGTTACTTTCAAGGTTAGCTTTTTCTATTTATAGAGAGCTATCATGTGGGTCAAGATTTGAAGTGTTTAGTGACCATAAAAATTTGAAGTACTTGTTTGATCAGAAAGAGCTAAATATGAGGAAACAAAGATGGTTAGAATTTCTGAAAGATTATGATTTTAATTTGAGTTATCATCCAAGTAAGGCTAATGTTGTAGCAGGTGCGTTGATCCGCAAGACAATTCACATGTCGGCATTGATGGTGAAAGAACTGGAATTAATTGAGCAGTTTAGAGACTTGAGCATAGTTTGTGAGACGACACCTGAGAGTGTCAGACTTGGAATGTTAAAAGTGAATAATGACTTCTTGGATATTATATAAGAGAATCATAGGCTTGATGTGAAATTGGAAGATTTGTTGCCTACGGGAGAGAATGATCCTGAAAGTGATTTTCAGGTAGATAATTTGGGTGTGTTGAGGTTCCGAGGCAGAATTTGTGTGTCAAACGATGTTGAGTTGAAAAAGGAAATTTTAGAAGAAAGTCATTATAGTAGCTTGAGTATTCATCTAGGAGCTATGAAGATGTATCAGGATTTAAAGAAATTGTTTTGGTGGTTTGGTATGAAGAGGGATATAGCACAATTTGTGTATGCTTATTTGGTGTGTCAGAAATCGAAAGTGGAGCATCAGAAGCCTTCGGGAATGATGAAACCGTTGGAAATTCTAGAATGGAAGTGGGACAATATTGTTATGGACTTTGTTACTGGTTTCCCAAATATGGCGAGGGGATTTGATGCCATTTGGGTGGTTGTGGATAAACTTACAAAATCCGCATATTTTATTCCTATTAACATGAATTTTTCGTTGACGAAGTTGGCAGAAATTTATATCAGGATAATTATGAAGCTGCATGGTGTTCCTTCGAGTATAGTTTCAAGTAGAGATTTTAGATTCACTTTTGAATTTTGGAAACGTTTACAAGAGGCTTTGGTTTCAAAGTTAAATTTGAGTTTGGCTTATCATCCACAAACGGATGGTCAGTCAGAGAGAACTATTCAGACTTTAGAAGATCTATTGATGACTTGTGTGTTGGAACAGGGTGGTGCATGGGATACTCATTTTCCATTAATTGAGTTCACGTATAATAATAGTTACCATTCTAGTATTAGAATGGATCCGTTTGAAGCTTTGTATGGTAAGAGGTGTAGAACGCCTTTATGTTGGTATACAACTGGTGAAAATATGGTGCTTGAACCTAAAATTGTACAACAGACTACTGAGGCAATTCAGTTGATTAGAGAAAAGATGAAAGCGTCTCAAAGTAGGCAGAAGAGCTATCATGATAATCGGAGAAAAGAATTAGAATTTGCTGAAGGTGATCATGTGTTTCTGAGAGTTAATCCAATGACAGGTGTTGGACGTGCTCTGAAATCAAAGAAGTTGGATTCTAAGTTCATTGGACCATATCAAATTCTACAAAAAGTTGGTACGGTTGTGTACAGAGTGGTGTTACCGCCAGAGCTTTCGAACTTGCACGATGTGTTTCATGTATCGCAACTTTGGAAGTATGTGTCTAACCCATCTCACATTATTCAAAGGGATGAGGTGCGGGTTAGGGAGAATCTTACTGTTTAAGCGATGCCGATAAGGATTGAGGATCGCAAAATGAAGCAACTCAGAGGTAAAAAGATTCCTCTGGTGATAGTAGCTTGGGGAGGAGCTACTGGTGGAAGTGTGACCTGGGAGATGGAAAGTAGGATGCGAGTGTCGTATCTAGAACTTTTCTCATCAGGTACATTTTCGAGGACAAAAATATTCTAAGTGGGGGAGAGTTGTAACACCCAATTTTTAATATTTAATCGTCAGGTATTTTTGGTGTTGTGTTGGCCTTGTTTAAAGCATATATCTGTCGTTGTGTCCTAGTAGGACGAGTATAATTGGGGTGTGTCGCTCCCACTAAGAGACACAGGGTCAGATAGGGTACAGACGCGAACGGTTGGCGAAGAGAGAATGAAGGTGAAGATGAATAGAGTCGCCATCTAGGCATTTTTATCCCGAAGGAAAGGTAATGCTGCATAAACCGGGAAAGATATGGATAAGACGGTCGCGAACCAGAGAAACTGAGAAAGGGGGTTGATTACAACCTGGGAAGGTATTAGCACCCAGATTGTCCGTCGTACTCGACGGGATCCATGCTTGAAAGTTTGTGTTTAAAAGGGTAGTGTCTGTGCTATCTGTGTTCAAAAGCTGGAAGAGAATGTATAGGTGTCAGTGCAAGAAAGTGAAGTGAGGTGCTCAGGCATGAGGCTTAAAAAGAATAATGCTAGAAGAGGGGGGAAGAGACATAGACTTTTGTTCGATAACAGTTAAGTTATGCCTACGTATCCTCTCGTGCAATGAGGAAGTCAGAACACCGTAGTTCGACTCAAAGAGACTGAAAGATGAATTGACTGGTGAACTGCTTACTTGCCTATGCTCAAGTGTATGACCTGTCTGGCTCAGGTGCTAACTGTCTTGCATTAGACGGAAGAAGCGAGTTCTCGTTTGTGAGTGAAGATGATGAGAAAAGAATCCCGGAGGAGACGATTATTGTTTGTTTTTGTGTTTTCAATCTTTTATTGCTTTTTGAGTTTGTCATAAGTTAATGAGCTTAAGCCTAAACCAAAGGTTAGTAAACTCATCATATCCTCCCTTTGATTAGGGATAATGAGAATACCTTAAGTATGAGATAAACACCTCAAACTTAATTACCATGATGTAGGATTAAGATCATTAACCTACTTGTGATTATTTAGATGTTTTTGAGTTTTTTGTTTAGTGTTAGGTAATGAGTTTAAGCCATAATCAAGGATTAGTGGACCCATTACACCATCCTAATAGAAGGATAATAGATGAGAACACTTAAGCTGAGGAAGATACCTCAACTTAATCCATGATTAGGGATTAAACTCATGACAAAACAAACCTTTGTTAAAGTGGATTTTAATTAATGGTAAGATTAAGAAGTGAATTTTATGGTTTGTAAGAAAACTTGAGGGGGACTTGTCCATTAACACTAGGGACTCCATCCTAAGAGAAGGATGCAGGCATAACCTTAATCACAAAGCCTTAAAACCTTAAAGGTTTAGTCTCTAATTATGAGATGAGGAGAGAGACACAAAGAAGACACAAAGGTAAAACTAAAGGGGGACTAATAAAAACCCTAATTATTGTCATGCTTGGAGGTTCCTATGGTTTGGAAGGCTTGCAAGAGATCTTCAGAGAAGCCACCAATGGAAGAAGCAGAAGAAACAAGTTAACTTACTTCACTGAAGAAGATAAGTTACTTGAAGAAAGAAAGTGAATGATGAACATGAATGAGAAAGCTCACTCTAAAGCAAATGAAAATGCAGAAAGGATGCATAAGAAGAAGGATTAAGAGAGATGAGAAGTGAAGGCAAATTCACTTCTCAAATTACTTACCACCTGAAATGTTAGCATAAAGGAAAGAAATGAAATGAAAATGGAATGTATGCAAAGATGCAAACCAAAACCAGAAGCATAAACATAGTGCAAATGATGTTATGAGATGATGCAAAGACATGCCAAGTGCTATGAGTGTTCATACAAGAGATGAGAATGCAAATGAAGCATGTAGGAAGCATGAAAACACATGAAAGTTCATGGAATGAAATGAATGCACATCATGGCAAATGAATGAAGAAATGATCATGCATGATTCTAATGTGTCCTATGATGTCTTAGAAGACATGTGAATGCATGAAATGTCATGTAAAGTTCATGAATGGATGCATATGCAAGATGTATGCAAATGAACATGAGAAATTAGGGTTTTATGACAACATGAGATGAAAAAGCCAAAACCAGAAGCAAATCATAAGATAAAAAATTGCAAATGAACTTAAAGGAACCCTAACCCCATATGATATCACACCCCAAAGGAGAAGGTCCAACTCTTAACCTAAAGAAAGTTGTGATTTTTCTAAGTTATCTAGGGTTTTAAGGTACCTTAAGAGGAAAAATACAAATCAAATCAAAAATGAAAGATAAAATTGTGACAAAAATATGATAGATACTACATGCTATTTGAAGATCAATGCAAAAAGAACCATTGTCAAACCCTTCATGGTTAGGCAGAAAAGAATTCTTGAAGTTAGGGTTCAAAATTTGGATTTTTATGAACCCTAAATTCAAGAAAAATGTCAAAGAGTGTTCAAAACCCAAAAGAAATTTGTATGAATGGTTTGACAATGTTTCTAAATGTCCTAAGATGCAATGTGAATTTTTTTGGAATTTTTAGAAACCTAAATGGTATTTTAATTAATTAGTTTCCATTAACTAATTAAAATAAACATTTAAATATTTTTAAAATGGTTTTTTAATGCAAAAAATAAAAATAAAAATGTTTTCTGGTTGAGAAAAATATTTGAAATGAAAATGCAAAAGAAAAATATTTTTAGGATTTTCCAGGTATTTTAAATAAATTGTGCAAGAAAAATGATAAAAGAAATGAATTAAAAATAGAAATAAGAGAAAGTATGAGGATCCAAGGGTTCAGATACAAATCTGGGGAAAGAAGGTTGACTGCGCGCGTGTTTTAAGGGGCTGGATTGCTTCTGAGCTAAATGACCTAATTAATCTAATTAATCCAGATTTTAATTAATTAATTAGGGTTAGGGCTAAATGACAAAATCTGGGCCGTTCAAACACGAAATTAAAATCAATCCAAGGGTCCACGTTAAAGCTGGGAAATTAACCCTAATTAAACTCAGGTGACCGGAGCTAATCTCCGGTCATCTTCTCCGGCCAACCATCACCTGAGTTCTCTCAAATCACCACAAAAATGCATCAAACTTTCCAGAAATGATCAGTGAACAACAACAAACAAGAATCCAGGCACAAAATTCATTTAGTTTTAGAAACAAGCATGAATCTAATCAAACTTCTTTTAGGTCAAAAATTTTAGAGATTCGGTTCATGCTCGTTTCTTCATCATTTTCAAAAATAACAAGTGCAGTATGGTCAGGGGAACATGGGGAACATTTCAATAACTTAAAAAGAGATTTCTGGAAAATTTGTTCTTGAGGTTACCTGAGATGAAGCTTTGTAAGAAAACTTGAGGGGGACTTGTCCATTAACACTAGGGTTAGTCCTTCTTGACCAATTAAGGAAGAATTAGAACCGAATGCAAGGCCCAAGTTACAAGTTAATGTCTTGGTGATTATTAAGGTGGATTGATTAAGAGGTTTAAACACATTAAGGGTTTAACACTTAGGATTAAAGTTATACACTCCATCCTAAGAGAAGGATGCAGGCATAACCTTAATCACAAAGCCTTAAAACCTTAAAGGTTTAGTCTCTGATTATGAGATGAGGAGAGAGACACAAAGAAGACACAAAGGTAAAACTAAAGGGGGACTAATAAAAACCCTAATTATTGTCATGCTTGGAGGTTCCTATGGTTTAGAAGGCTTGCAAGAGATCTTCAGAGAAGCCACCAATGGAAGAAGCAGAAGAAACAAGTTAACTTACTTCACTGAAGAAGATAAGTTTCTTGAAGAAAGAAAGTGAATGATGAACATGAATGAGCAAGCTCACTCTAAAGCAAATGAAAATGCAGCAAGGATGCATAAGAAGAAGGCTGAAGAGAGATGAGAAGTGAAGGCAAATTCACTTCTCAAATTACTTACCACCTGAAATGTTAGCATAAAGGAAAGAAAGGAAATGAAAATGGAATGTATGCAAAGATGCAAACCAAAACCAGAAGCATAAACATGTTGCAGATGATGTTATGAGATTATGCAAAGACATGCCAAGTGCTATGAGTGTTCATACAAGAGATGATAATGCAAATGAAGCATGTAGGAAGCATGAAAACACATGAAAGTTCATGGAATGAAATGAATGCACATCATGGCAAATGAATGAAGAAATGATCAAGCATGATTCTAATGTGTCCTATGATGTCTTAGAAGACATGTGAATGCATGAAATGTCATGGCAAGTTCATGAATGGATGCATATGCAAGATGTATGCAAATGAACATGAGAAATTAGGGTTTTATGACAACATGAGATGCAAAAGCCAAAAACAGAAGCAAATCATAAGATACAAAATTGCAAATGAACTCAAAGGAACCCTAACCCCATATGATATCACACCCCAAAGGAGAAGGTCCAACTCTTAACCTAAAGAAAGTTGTGATTTTTCTAAGTTATCTAGGGTTTTAAGGTACCTTAAGAGGAAAAATGCAAATCAAATAAAAAATGCAAGATAAAATTGTGACAAAAATATGCTAGACACTACATGTTATATGAAGATCAATGCAAAAAGAACCATTGTCAAACCCTTCATGGTTAGGCAGAAAAGAATTCTTGAAGTTAGGGTTCAAAAATGGGATTTTTATGAACCCTAAATTCAAGAAAAATGTCAAAGAGTGTTCAAAACCAAAAAGAAATTTGTATGAATGGTTTGAAAATGTTTCTAAATGTCCTAAGATGCAATGTGAAGTTTTTTGGAATTTTTAGAAACCTAAATGGTATTTTAATTAATTAATTTCCATTAACTAATTAAAATAAATATTTAAATATTTTTAAAATGGTTTTTTAATGCAAAAAATAAAAATAAAAATGTTTTCTGGTTGAGAAAAATATTTGAAATGAAAATGCAAAAGAAAAATATTTTTGGGATTTTCTAGGTATTTTAAATAAATTGTGCAAGAAAAATGATAAAAAATGAATTAAAAATTGAAATAAGAGAAAGTCTGAGGATCCAAGGGTTCAGATACAAATCTGGGGAAAGAAGGTTGACTGCGCGCATGTTTTAAGGGCCTTGATTGCTTCTGAGCTAAATGACCTAATTAATCTAATTAATCCAGATTTTAATTAATTAATTAGGGTTAGGGCTAAATGACAAAATTTGGGCCGTTCAAACACGAAATTAAAATAAATCCAAGGGTCCACGTTAAAGTTGGGAAATTAACCCTAATTTATCTCAGGTGACCGGAGCTAATCTCTGGTCATCTTCTCTGGCCAACCCTTAGCTGAGTTCTCTCAAATCACCAAAAAAATGCATCAAACTTTCCAGAAATGATCAGTGAACAACAACAAACAAGAATCCTGGCACGAAATTCTTTTATTTTCAGAAACAAGCATGAATCGAATCAAACTTCTTTTAGGTCAAAAATTTCAGAGATTTGGTTCAAGCTCGTTTCTTCATCATTTTCAAAAATAACAAGTGTAGTGTGATCAGGGGAACATGGGAAACATTTCTATAACTTAAAAAGAGATTTCTGGAAAATTTGTTCTTGAGGTTACCTGAGATGAAGCTTTCTCAAACTGAGCTTTCTGGCCACTTCTTTTGCGCAAAAACAGTCCTCTTGACCTCCTGATGCTAGTGGAATACTTGGAAAGCTTTGATAGTGGCTGGTTTGTGTTGTGTGGTTCTGGTTTAGCAGAAATGGAGGTTTGTGTGTGTAGTGATTCAGGCCATTTCAAGGGTTGGGTTTTGTTCTATGGATGAAGAGTGATTTGTTGGTGAAAGAATTTCTGGATTTTGTTAAGTTTTGAGGGTGTTTCGAAGAGAACAAGCTTTGTGCATAACTTTGTGAATCTGATGTTGTGTGTGTTTTCAGGCTTCAATCCTCTTTCTTATCTCTCCCATATTGTTTGAATATAATATGTGGTAGGTTCTGAATGGCTGCAAAACACTATTCCAAGAGTATGGGAGTTTTTGCCAAACAGTCAAATATGTGTCCTTGAGAGTATGGGCTGGAACAGAAGTGGTACAATGGGGTGTCTTGCTTCAGCATGGTTTATGGTGAGCCCTAGGATCAAAAGAATGCAATTGGATAGCTTGGATAGCAAGATGGCATAGATTTTTCATTTTGCCCTCTTTGAAGTTTCTTGTGAACCAAGGCATGAAATCTTGTGAATTCTTGTGCAATTCTGATCACAATGGGATATGTGATGTTGTTATGAGGTTTAGAGATCAATTAGAGGTCATACCAATCCTTAGAAATCATTCTTGCAAGAATCCCTCTTTTGAGAATTTTGTGAAAAATGGCTTATGGAAACTTGTGATCCAAGGCATGATTTTGGGCTTGCAATGTTGCATTGTTATGTAATGAAGTTCAGAAGTGAATTAGAGGTCACTTGAATGTTTGAAATGTGAAATTGCAAAAAATCCTCTTTGGTGTGAAACTTGAATTTTTAGGATTTTTGCCAACTTTGCCAAGCCATAACTTGAGTTCCATAATGAATTAGAACTTGTTCTTGTACTTTTTGAAAAGGGAATGATCCAATCTACAACTTTCATGACCAACAATTTTTCATTTGAAGCATTTTTGGTTGAGAAAGAGGAGGTTGAAAAACTTTCCCAAAATGGAAAGTTTACATTACAAGTCATTTCCATTTTTGGCAACTTTTGGTTTAGCTCACTTTTCTTCAATTTTGTGAACTTCCAAGCACTTAAATGATCAAATAAAGACCATATAACTTCAATTTGATGAAAAATCCACTTTGGTTCCATTGTTGGGGGCCTCAGATGCCCTGATTTTGCTCTGACTTGCTCAACAAGTTACCCAATGAACATATGACTTCCACAATGAATTCCTTCATCAAACTTGGTACACATGATCCTTATAACATATTGAGACCATTAGAAACAAGAATGAACAAAAAAATTGGAGTTATGGCCTCTGAAACCAAAACCCTAATTTCAGGTCATCTGTGTAGTGAAACCCTAGCTCAGCTTCCATGCTTTCCAAGTTCTTGTGATTTCTTGACTTCCTTAATCTTTGAGGGATATAATATGATGATTGAACATACATGGACCCTTTTGGAATGATTGGAGGACTTTGGAGAGGTTCATATGGATCCTTGGATTGCTCAGGCCACAAACCTTAGATGCAGATGAACTTGAACTATGCAGATGAAACAAAAATGCAATATGAGATGATATGCTTAAACTTATGCAAGGATGAAAGATCATAAGCCATGGTGTGAACTTTGTGAGGGAAAATTTGGGGTGTTTACAGCTGCCCATATTCAAGCATGAGTTAGTTGTGCAGGATGTAAGCGACGGGCTTAACAGACGAACAAGATAACTTGTGGTTGAATACCAAAGACAGTCCGAAATTTGCACTCACTGGGGAGAAGAAGAAAAGGGATATAAATTGTAAAAGGTAGTATAGTATGATTATAAAGTGCGGGCGATGGAGGACGACCATCGAGCAGAGGACGACTGTTGGGGATAAAGTGGCGAGTGAAGCAATGACTGGATGACCGATATGCTGGGGAAATAAAGAGATTATGATGGGGATGGCCATCAAATAAAGTAACAAGGTTCTCTGGGGATTAAAAATAAAGACAATGATGGGAACGGCCATCAGGTTTGCAAAGTAAAGGTAAACAACAATGGGGACGGCCATCGGTTCAAAGAATAAATGAAATAAATGATGAGGGACGGTCATCAAAGGTGAAGGACGATCACCTAGCAGGGGACGGCTGCTCTTTATCACGACATAGGACGAATGTCGGATAGAAAAGGTCGACGATGGGGACGGCCATCGGATAAGCATGATGAAGGACGATCATCAAGAGGTGAAGGACGATCACCTAGCAGGGTACGGCTGCTCTCGGGGTTTATCATGACATAGGATGAATGTCAGATAACAAAACCAATGATGGGGACGACCGTCGGATAAAATGATGAAGGACGATCATCAAAAAGGTGAAGGACGATAACCTAGCATGGGACGGCTGCTAAATATCACGACATAGGACGAATGTCGGATAGAAGGGGTTATAAATAATGGAGAATCCGCTGGGAGAAAGGATGGGGGGCGGTCATCCAAAGGTGAAGGACGATCACCTGGCAGGGTAGGACTGCCAAAAGTATCATGACATAGGACGAATGTCAGATAGAGAAAGGTTACTTTGCTGGGGACTTACTGGGGAATAGTAAACACAGACGAGTGTTTACATACAAGAAATAAGAGGTATAAGTGTTTGACGCTATGTATAGATTAAAGATGCAGACGAGCATCCTTAAGACCATGATACGGACGAGTATCAGTAGAAACAAACGCTGACGCATGTTCAGAGATGATGGTACAGACGAGTACCAACTGGTTAACAAAGAACACGGACGAGTGTCGAATCTGTGGGGAATAAGTGTATATACAAGATACGAACGAGTATCTGTATATGTATGAACAAGTGTTGTGAAGTAAGATCAAGACACGGACGAGTGTTCAACTTGCTGGGGAAGGGTATGACACGGACGGGTGTCATAATAGAAAGTGTATAAGTTGTGAACTTATGAGTGTAAAAAGGTATTCTGGCAACCTGTGGGGATAGGATGACACAGACGGGTGTCGATGAGAGTGTATTATAAACAAGTGTTTGGTTTGCGACAAGTGTTTAGGCAACCCTGTTGGGGAGCGGTGACACGGACGAGTGTCAAAAGAGAATGTATAGGTATTTGTATTTGTGGCTTATCTGCGGGGGAGTGATATGACGCGGACGAGTGTCAGAAAGGTATATAAACATGTATCTATGTTGGAGAGTGCAAAGTGGATGCTTTGGCTTTCTGTTGGGGATGTATTGAGATGACACAGACGAGTGTGCAAAGGGAATGCTTTGGCTTTTATGTGCAAGGGACGTATTTTGTATATTGCTGACGAAGTACTGTTGGTATTTACAGGTGACTGGTTCGAACCTGACTTGTGATCATGCAAATGTTTTATTTTTGCCGTAATGATCCTTAATAGACGGAATGCTACGCTTTGTGGGGAAATATGATGCGAATGCTATGATTATGCAAAAGGAACCGGCCCGGGATTCGGATCCCGCTGCTGTGAAGATCTCTGGCTGATCTGCTTGGAAGGATATCCCAGCTGGGGATGAGATCATTGGTAGATCTGATAAAACATATGGTTCTGCTTGGGGAAATAGATCACTGATAGACCCATCTTTTTAATAAGGAACCCAGCTGGGGATGAGGAGACTTCCGTCACTTTGTTGTGTAAGAACTTCAGGCATTGCTCTTCTGGGAGAGGCTGGAACTTTGTGGGGAGATGGTTCCCTTGTCTTTGGGAGACTTGGCACTCTGTTTTGGGGGAGGAGAGATCACTGAACGATCTTCCTAAAGATATCTGTGGGGATCCCGGCTGGGGATGAGGAAGCTTTGACAACTCTGTTGGGGAAAAAACATTTCAGATGCTGCTTGGAGAAGATGTGCTGGGGAAATGATGTTGGGAATGCCCCATATTGCGTATTTGAATACCTGCAACCTGTTAAGACAAGGAAATGCACAAGTATCCCGAGGTATCCCTTATCGGATTCCGTCATAGGAGTAAGATATTCCTGAGAGTGAATACATTTCCTGCAAGCATTTAATTTAGAAAGGCACATCTGTTTTATGCAAATATTATATCATGGATATTGGACATTTTGCAAACGAAACAAAAATGTACAAGACGAAGTGTGACTGAAAACTCTGGTTTTATTAATCTGGGTGCCCTGAATTGGCAAATATAGTCAAAGAAACAAATCCCCTGAAATGAGGAGATTGTTACAAATTGAAAAAAGGTAAAGGTGATGACAATGTTGACGACGCTCCGGTGATCCTCCCTTGCTACGACCTGTATGACCTTGACATTCTTCTCATCTTGCTTTCTGGAGAAGGTTGATTCTGACTGATGCTTTATCCTTTCGAAACTTGCCATGTTGTAAGTGATACAGACGAATTCAGAATGCAGTTGTTCGCTTATTCCCTGATTTTGTGTGGATCGCCCTTTCGGGTTTTCAATCCACCGGGATACCCGTTTTTGCCTGAGCTGTCCAATGCGGCTTTTCAACTCAGCGGGTGTACACACATTTTTTTTTAATTTTTCCCTTATTTTTGACTCGCCGGGATGCCCTATTTTTGCCTGGACTTACATTCTGTTTTTATGTCCAGCGGGTCATTTTATGCAAAGTATTTTTTAACTGCATCTGAATTCATAGGGGATAAGAAATCTTCACCATCCATAGTAGTGAGTGTAACACGGTGGGAGAACTGACTTTAGTTATGTTGCGGATAGCAAGAGTCGCCACCGACTTTTATTTTATCCAAAGGAAAGGCATAAAAGAACAGGAAAGACCTTTTTAAAAGATTTTTGGGTCCGGGGGGTAGGTTATGTAAAGGGAAGGTGTTAGCACCCTTTACATCCATGGTTATCCATGGGCTCTTAGTTACTTAGCTCACTTTAAGATGTTTTTTGAAAATGTGAAGTGTGTGAATAGAAATTTTCATAAGAGTTAATAATGATCCATGTACGGATGCGTAAAAACTTGTGTTTGAAAATTTGTTTGAAATTTGTAAAGTGTTTGAAAAGTTTTGAATGAAGTGAGCAAGCAACTATGAGGTACCTACCCTAAAGTTCAAGTCTTTCTGTTCTTTATCCTTTAAGTGGTAAGACTATCCCTATTATTAAGGAATAGGTAGTCATTACCTTGGATGTAAGGGACATATGAGGGACATCTGTTTAATGAAGGCAACTGTGAGGTGTATTAAGCATTTAGGAGGGACTGTCATCATTATTCGAAAAGGGACTTGATCTTTAAAGGCAACCATTAAGGGACTTGATGACTTTATTTTGAGGGACTTGCTTTATACACCCCACTTGACCTTATGATTAGGCAACATTGAGGGATAGCCCTAGAAAGTGAGATGGCGATTAAAAAATCGACTTACGTGTGTGAGTGTTTAATTTAATTTATCTTATAAATTTTTTTTTTATGACCTAAATTCAATTTTAAATATAATACATGTTTACACTCCCTATTTTACTAACCATGGCATAAAGAATAAATAATTTAAATATTACAAAAAATTACATCCAGGAGCAATTACATAATAATTATAATAAACGCTTAAAATAAATAGCAAATAAATAATAAGCAAAAATAAATAAATAGGCAATAAATATAATAGAGGTTAGTAATAATGGTAATAAAAATAATCAAATAAGATTAGTAAAATAATAATAATAATAAGCATGATTAAAAAATAAATATATTAGTAATAATATAGTTAGTAATAATAACAATAATTAAAATAAATAGCATTAGCAAAAATATTATAATAACATGATGAGAATAATAAACACAAAATTAGATTTTTAATATAGATATTTATTTAAAAATATGAACAATTAAATAATTATTATAACATTTTAATTTAGGTACAAATTATTAAATTATTTTTAAGCATATTATAATTACAAAATTTAATTATTATAGGTTCCATTGTTTCTAAACACATATTAAAAAATTATTTATATATAATTTAGATTACAAACAAATTTTAGAAATATTTACATAAGTTATAAATAAATTTACAAAAACTTAATTATATTAAATAAATATGTACATAATGATTATATTTATAAAATTTGATTATACTAAATATTATATTTACAAAAAAAAAAAATAACTAGAACATAAAATTAAGTTAATTGTTTAGAAAAAGAATAAACTAGGGTTTCTAAAATTAGGGTTTTGCTAGAAAAATATTTAAGGTTTTTTAATTTAATATACAAAATTATTTTAATTAATATACATATATGATAATTACATAATAAAAGAAATAATTTTTTTAAATTAAAAAATATGATTATTGAATATAATTATTTTGTAGAATTATTTTTATGATATATAATTAAAACTTAAATCAATTAAATAAAATTAAACAAAACAAAAAAAAAATCAAATAAAAAAAATGACAAAACAAACCTGGCTGGGATTTGAACCCAGGAGGCTTTGTTCACCAGCAATAACACTCACCACTAAGCCATCATGCGCAGGTAGCAAGCAAAGGGGAAGGATTGGTTTTATGCCTTGCCTGGAAAAATCAGAAAAATAATAGAAGCAAAAAGGCCTGGGGGAGTATTGAACCCAGGACCTCTTAACACACAAACGCACGCATGACCATCCAGCTGGGTGAGCAAATCTGATATTGGAATGAGAACAATACATAATATATTATAACAACTTAATTCCTGAAAAAAGAAATAAAAAGGAACCGAAGCCAGGGTTCGAACCCCTGCCCTTTGCTTCCTGCCAGCGCTCCCTTACCAACTGAGCCACACATCACTTGTGATAATACAATAGAAACATAATATAATAAAATAAGTTTTAAATTTGAATTTGACTTTCGCGCCAGTCAACTCCTTCTTCTTCCTCGTACCCTTCGAATTTTCCTGCGAAAACAGCCACGAATTTTCCTGCGAAAACAGAATTGCAACAAATCCTACGAAATCCAATGATCAACAAAACTGTGAAATTTCGCAAAATTGAATACACAAACATAGTACAAAGGTCCATACGAATCCATCCACGGTCTTAGAATTCATTTATGTTTCGTAAATCATGAAACCCTAATTCTTGGCCGAAACCCTAGCTATGGTGGATTACGTTTCAGGCCATGAATCTTCAATTCAATTGTCCAGGATCATTCTAGGCATCACAACAAACACATATCAGTCACCAAAAACAATTCATAATGCATATGTTAGTGAATTCGAAAAATTAAATTTCAAGACAAGAGTGAATTCGGGTTGAGCAATATAGCAAGGTATTGATGCATATGAGTGATGATAATGCTTCAGTGAGGTCCAAGGAACATTGCTATGTTCTTATTTTACCTTCAAAGGTCCTGCAAATTGAAAACCGAATATGAGTTTTGGAAGGGATTTTTGATTTTGTGAACTTACTTTTGGAGGCAGAGAATTCGTCCTTTTGTGATTGCAATGAGTTATGTACTTATAGGTGATTGAATTTAGGTCATAAAATTGAATGGTTGTGTGGAAGAATTGATATGAAAAGATCCAAGTTGATCATGCCTTGAAAATCAAATATTCTTGTATGATGGCTTACTATTTTTGGACAAATCTTATGATTTCATTCCTCTTCAATTCCAATCAACATTTAAGACATTCTAGAAACTCAATCTCCATCAAATATTACATTTTCATATTTTATTTTTATTTAAAATGATTTTTAATGAATTAAATCAAAATAAATAAAAATAAAATAATAAAAATTCTGATTTTTAATGGTTTGGTTCGTGCATGAAGTCAATGTATGGATTGGGTCATCATTTGGCAAGCCCATTTAGAAGAAATTGGTTTTAGACCTCCTTTTTCATCATAAACCAACTCAAAATTTTCCAACTTTGCAAGGGCACATATCCTTCAATTTTAATTCTATGAAGGTGTTCTTGGAAATTTTGGAAAGCTTGAAGAGTCCTCTAAACAACCCCACTGGTTTCATGTCCATATCATTTACCAATCTCAAGTTATGCCCTTTTGAAGTTGTTGACTTTTTGTTGACTTTCAAAAGGACCTATAATGTCTAAGCTCATACCTTCCAAATGAAGCATTTTTGGGCTTGGCTTGTGAGACACAAAGTTGTAGAGAATTCAATTTCCTTCAAAATGAGCTTTGAGTGGAGACTTGGTGATGAAGTATGTGAAAGTTATGGATGGTCAAAGTTCAGTTGACTTTTGCTGAAGAAACCCTAATTTAGAAACTCCTGATTCTTGATGATCTGGAATCTCCTTGATGAATCATGATCAACCCTTGATCAAATGATGAATTTTACTTCATATAATTGATGTTGGCAAAAAAAATCATGAAGTTTGACTTTGGTTTGACCACAGTTGACCTCAGTTTGACTTTTTAACTGCTTTGACTGATTTTGACTTATCTGATCATCTGACTGAACAAACTTCTGAGAAAAGTCTTGAAACTTGACATGGGGGTTCTTACACACATATAAGATGTTATGAAGCTCACTTGAAGTCTTGGAAGTCCATTTAGCCTGATTAAAGTCAAAACCCTAGTTTTGGATGCACTACTTAGGAGGTGCACTGTCTGAGGGAATTGTCAACTCTTTTGACCAATTGTGAACTTTGTGAACCTTGTGAACCATCATAACATGTCTTTTGATACTCATGGGAGGTATTGTGAAGCTTGTGAACCTTGTGAACCTCATAAAGTGACTTTGTAGACCTCATGAACCTCAGGAAAGCTTTGTAATCATTGTGAATCTTGTGAACCTTGTGAACCTTCATGAAGTGACTTGTAGACTTCATGAGCCTCATGAAAGGTATTGAAAGCATTGGGAAGCTTGTGAACCTTGTGAACCTTCATAAAGTAACTTGTAGACTTCATGAACCTCATGAAAGGTCTTGGAAGCATTGTGAACCTTGTGAACCTTCATAAAGTAGCTTGTAGACTTCATGAACCTCAGGGAAGGTTTTGAAAGTGTTGAGAAACTTGTGAACCTTGTGAACCTTCTTAGAACACAAAGTCTTGTATTGTGAGGGCAAATTTTGGGGTGCAACAGCTGCCCCTGTTCAATTTTCTGAAACCTGAGGGGTTAGATTGGTATATTTGCCAGTCGTGACCTGGAAGGTTGAAGGGGATTGAACACAAAAGCCCAAAAATTTGCACTCACCAGTGCATAGAATGATATTGATGTTTGGTTGTATATGCTTGAGTGGGCTTAAAGATGCCACTTGGAAGAACTGGAGATGGGCTTAGAGATGCCATCTAAAGAACTGGATGTGATGATAGCTTTGTGTTGATACTGGATCTCAGTACTAGGTCTTTGTATAGGCCGTCTCTGAATCGTTTATCCTTTGAATTTGTTGAATAGACCAGTAGAAATAAATCTTCGTGACGATTATCTCTTCTGGAAATATCTTGGATTAGGGAATAGATCTTTTTACAGACCGTTTGCCTACTCTCCAAGGTCAAAAGAACGTCAGAATTTGTTCTTCTGAAAAATATCTTGAACCAGGGAATGGATCTTTGTACAGACCGTTTGCCTGCTATTCAAGGGCCACTAGATTAGATCTTCTGAAAGTATCTTAAACCAGGGAATGGATCTTTGTACAGATCGTTTGCCTGCTATTCAAGATCAGATAGATGAAATCTTCTGGAAATATCCTGGATTAGGGAATGGATCTTCTTACAGACCGTTTGCCTACTCTCCGAGGACAAAAAGTGTCAGGATCAAGTCTCCTGAAAATATCCTGGATTAGGGAATGGATCTTTGTACAGACCGTTTGCCTACTCTCCGAGGAAATAGATTAAATCTTCTGAAAATATCTTGAACCAGGGAATGGATCTTTGTACAGACCGTTTGCCTGCTATTCAAGACCAGATAGATGAAATCTTCTGGAAATATCCTGGATTAGGGAATGGATCTTCTTACAGACCGTTTGCCTACTCTCCGAGGACATCTTGAGTAATGTATGGATCATCTCTGACCTGTTGTGAATTGTTGATATTGTTTTATCTGCATATAACTATCCTGCAAGGAAAAAGTTAGTTTATGCAATATGTATGCATGCATAGTATGATGCACCTAGGTAAATGTATTATGCATTTATGGATATGTATGTTATGGTATGATATAAATGATGTATGTATGATATGATGTTGCCGGAAGAGTCTGGATGCCTTCGTATAACAGCTGCTGGCCTGGGAAAATAAATCCCGATTCGTTGTTGAAGAATATATTATACATAACCTTCCATATGCTGGGGATAGTAAGGTATAGATAACCTCCCGGATGCTGGGGATAATAAGGTATATATAACCTCCCGTACGTTGGGGATAGTAAGGTATACATAACCTTCGTCTTCGTTTGATGGTAGAGCAGATATAACCTCCCGTCTTCGTTCGTCGTACCCTTATTGGAAAGTAAATTCCCGTATATCCGTATGAGGATAAAAGAGATGGATATAAATTCCAGGGGAGATGAGACTTTATGAAGATGGATTCGTCCTACTGAGGGTTTGTAACTGTTTTGTAGGGATGAACCGGCGAAGCTTCGTTGAAATCCTTCCCTCGTTCGTCCTTAGTAAATACTATTACTGCATTTCATGCATTTCTGGTAAACATCAATCATATTAAGCATACATGCATTTCTTGTAAACATCAATCATATTCAAAAGCATACATACATTCAAACACAATCAACGGACGTTTCGCTTATGTAAATAGGGTAAAAGTAAATCTGGATTCAAAAGATGGAATTTATTTATATCAAAAAGTGACCCATACACGGTTAAGTTTGTACAAGGAGACATAAACCCTAGTAAGAGGATTTTGTCATGAAGTTTTTACAAAACAAAGAGAATCAGCTATGTGAGAAATGATCCTATCGAGTTTCAATTCTACTATTGCCATTATCTTCAAGTATCTCATCTTCTGCTGTTGAGACGGAAACGATTGGATTGAGCTTTATCTGTTCAAGCTTGAGTAAGTAGCACAACTGGTTGCAGTTTCATGGGTGATTCTAAACGAGACATAGTCATACGCTTTAATCCTTAACTTTTGCCTGGATTGCCCTTTCAGGTTTTCAATCCACCGGGATACCCTTTTTTGCCCAAGCCGCCTTTTCAGGTTTTCGACTTGCCGGGTGTACATCTTTTTATATATATCCCTAATTTTTGCCCAAACCCTTTTGGTTTGCCGGGATGCCCTTATTTTTGCCTAGGCCTGTCAACCTAGCGGGTCTCTTTTCATGCGTAGTATTTTTTAACTATGTCTGCGTTTACAGGCTGTGGGAAGTCTTCACCATCCATTGTAGTGAGTATCATGGCACCGCCTGAGAATACTGTCTTGACCACAAATGGTCCTTCATATGTTGGAGTCCATTTGCCCCTAGGATCACCCTGTGGTAATATGATACGCTTGATTACCAAGTCACCAACCTGATATACCTTTGGCTTAACCTTCTTGTTAAAAGCTTTGATCATTCGTTTCTGGTACATCTGGCCATGACAAACTGCTGCTAGTCTCTTCTCATCAATCAAATTTATCTGGTCAAGTCGAGTCTGAATCCACTCATCTTCATCCAAGCCTGCATCCTTCGTAATTCTTAAGGAGGGAATCTGAACTTCAATGGGCAGAACTGCTTCCATACCATAGACTAAGGAGAATGGGGTTGCCCCTGTTGAAGTTCGTATTGTGGTACGATAACCATGAAGAGCAAATGGTAACATCTCATGCCAATCCTTATAAGTAACAGTCATCTTCTGTACAATCTTCTTAATGTTCTTATTAGCAGCTTCAACTGCCCCATTCATCTTTGGCCGATACGGAGAAGAGTTGTGATGCTTAATCTTGAACTGCGTGCAGAGATCAGTAATCATAGTGTTGTTCAAATTAGGGCCATTGTCAGTGATAATCCTTTCAGGGATGCCATACCTACATATAAGATTATTCTTAATGAATCGAGCCACAACATTCTTAGTAACAGATGCAAATGAAGCTGCCTCTACCCACTTTGTGAAGTAATCAATAGCAACCAGGATGAAACGATGCCCGTTAGAAGCAGTAGGCTTGATCTCACCAATCATATCAATGCCCCACATGGCAAAGGGCCAAGGAGCAGTCAATACATTCAATGGTGATGGAGGTACGTGGACTTTATCAGCATAAATTTGACACTTGTGACATGTTCTAGAATGTTGATAGCAATCAGCTTCCATGGTAGACCAATAGTAACCTGCTCTCAAAATCTTCTTTGCCATAGTATGTCCACTAGAATGAGTGCCAAAGATCCCATCATGCATATCTTCCATAATCTCAGTTGCTTCTTTCTTATCCACACAACGAAGCAAAGTTGAATCATGATTGCGCTTGTACAAGATGCCATTACTCAAAAAGAACTTAGCAGAAAACCTTCTCAAAAACTTTCTATCTTTGACAGATGCCCCTTCAGGGAACTCCTGAGCCTCAAGATATCTTTTTACTTCATAGAACCAAGGCTTCTCCTCTGTCCCTTCAGTGTCAATCTCATTGCAATATGCAGGCTTTTCAAATCTATCAATAGTAATCTTGGGAGCTTCATCATCCCAACTGATCTCAAACATAGATGCCATGGTGGCTAATGCATCTGCCAACTGATTTTCTCTTCGTGGAATATGTCCAAAGGTAATTTCTTTGAAATGTGGGATCAAAGACAAAACATGCTCTCTGTAAGGAATGAGATTATCATGCTTGGTATCCCAATCTCCTTTAATCTGACTAACTACCAGGGCTGAATCTCCATACACATCAAGGAACTGAATCTTCATATTAATAGCAGCTTTAATACCCAGGATACATGCCTCATACTCAGCCATGTTATTGGTACAATAGAAACAAAGTCTGGCAGTAATCGGGGTATGACAACCTTCAGGGGAACTAATCACAACACCAACACCATTACCAAGTGCATTAGAGGCATCATCAAAAACCATAGTCCATCGGGATCCTTGTTCAGGTCCGTCATATTGTCCAGGTTCTTTGGTAATAATCATAATGTCCTCATCAGGGAACTCAAAACTCATTGACTGATAATCATCCACTGCTTGATGAGCCAAGTGATCAGCAACAACACTTCCCTTGATGGCCTTCTGAGTAGTATACTGTATGTCATATTTTGTCAAGATCATTTGCCATCTTGCAATTCTTCCAGAGAGAGCAGGTTTCTCAAATATGTACTTGATTGGATCCATCTTCGAAATCAACAAGGTAGTATGAGTCAACATATACTGTCTTAGTCGGCGAGCAGCCCATGCCAAAGCGCAGCAAGTTTTCTCGAGCAGTGAGTATCTTGTTTCACAGTCGGTAAACTTTTTGCTAAGGTAGTATATTGCCTGCTCTTTTCAACCAGACTCGTCATGTTGCCCCAACACACACCCCATTGAGTTGTCTAACACTGTTAAGTACATGATCAAGGGTCTTCCATCAACTGGTGGCATCAAAATTGGTGGTTCTATCAGATAATTCTTGATTTCATCAAAGGCAGTCTGGCACTCATCATTCCATTCCATCACCTGATCTTTCTTCAACAACTTGAAAATTGGCTCACAGATGGCAGTTAATTGGGAAATAAATCTTGCAATGTAGTTCAATCGTCCCAAGAAACCTCTAACCTCTTTCTCGGTACGGGGAGCTGGCATCTCTCGTATGGCTTTCACTTTTGCAGGATCCACTTCAATACCTTTTCCACCGACTATGAAACCCAGGAGCTTTCCAGATCTAACTCCAAAAGTACATTTGTTTGGATTCAATCTCAACTTGTATTTCTTCAACCTCTCAAACAATTTATGCAAGTGATCAAGATGTTGTTCTTCATTCTGAGATCTGGCTATCATATCATCTACATACACCTCTATCTCATGATGAATCATATCATGAAACAAAGCCACCATAGCACGCTGATATGTTGCCCCTGCATTCTTCAAACCAAATGGCATCACCTTATAGCAAAAAGTGCCCCAATGTGTCAGAAAGGTTGTCTTCTCCATATCTTCGGGTGCCATCTTGATTTGATTGTAACCAGAGAAACCATCCATAAAAGAGAATACCTTATGCTGAGCAGTGTTGTCTACCAGAACATCAATATGAGGAAGTGGAAAGTCATCTTTGGGGCTAGCCTTGTTCAAATCTCTGTAGTCTACACACATACATACCTTACCATCTTTCTTAGGAACTGGTACCACATTTGCAACCCACTGAGGATAAGAAGTCACTGCTAAGAACCCTGCATCAAACTGTTTCATTACCTCTGCTTTGATCTTTTCTGACATCTCAGGACGCATACGACGAACCTTCTGCTTCTTTGGACGACAATCTTCTTTTACTGGTAAACGATGAACCACAATGTTTGTATCTAACCCTGGCATATCTTCATAAGACCAAGCAAAGATCTCCACATAGTCACGTAACATCTGAATCAACCGGTTCTTGACACTGTCCTCTAAATCAGTCCCTATCTTGACCTCTTTCCTGTTTTCTTCAGTCCCCAAATTCACAACTTCGACTGGCTCTTCATGTGGCTGTATAGCTTTCTCTTCTTGTTGTAACAACCTAGCAAGCTCTACAGGTACTTCACAATCGTCCTCATTTCCGTCTTCAGTTTGATAGATCAGATTCTCGAAATTATAATTGGCAATAGTAGAACTGTTATCAACAGGATCCAGAGTGGATGACGATCTGCATTTTAGTGATGTGGGTGTGTGTAAGAACACATAGCTGATAAAGCAAAAAGAAAAAGAAAAGAAAGACAAGGAACACAATATTTACGAAAACGAAACGTCCACTGATTTTATTGAATGAAGTATGCAAATGAAATGACAGCCCGTAACAAGCACACCATTGTGCCCCGGGTAAGGCACAAGGCTTGAGAGTTTTAATTGTTCAAGAAATTACAAACTTAAAAAGTAACAACACAATAATAGTATTTACTCCTGACTAAAGGAGATAGGGATAACATCTTCAGCTTTCCAATTATTGAGTCCAGCACCCATAGTAGGAAAAATCCAAGCATCCAGATTGTAGTCTTCATCATAGTCTCCCACAGCATTGATCTGATCTTTCATAACCCCTTGGTTAGTGATACGAACAGCACGAGCACGACGAACAGCCTTCTGAGACTCTGCAGTGAAACCCAAACCAAACTTGTCAGACTTGTATGGGATATCAGGAAGCTGACCCCAAATAGTACAACCACCTTCATCCACCACAGCTCTAGCATCATTGAGGGAGGCCATTGCCATTGTTGGAGGTTTTCTGGTGACCACGGGAACTTTCTTCGCAACAGGAGGAGCTACATAATCATTAACAACCCAAGGAACCACTTCAAACGTCTGACACGGAGTCTCAATGTATTCACCTTCCATTTCTAGATACTTGAAGGTATTCACATGGCTGACAAAGTATTCTTCCTCTCCATAGACAGTAACAACCCTTCCTTCTACCGGATATCTCAACTTCTGATGTAGTGTGGAGGTTACAGCACCTGCCCCATGGATCCAGGGACGACCAAGCAGACAAGAGTATGAAGGACGAATATCCATTACATAAAATGTAGCAGTAAAAACCTGGGAGCCAACTTTGATTGGAAGATCAATTTCCCCATGTACTACTCTTCTAGAACCATCAAAAGCCTTCACCACAATGTTACTGGGCTTCAGCACAGCATCTTCAGGGCTCAGCTTATTCAGGACTTCCTTGGGCAACACATTCAAAGAGGAACCATTGTCTATCAGTACATGTGACAGGGTAGTGCCCCTGCATTCAATTGAGATATGCAAGGCTCTGTTATGATCCCTCTTGGCAGGGGTCAAATCAGCATCAGAAAATCCTAACCCATTGTCATAGGTCAGGTGGGCAACACAATTCTCAAATTGATCCACAGAAATTGCACTGGGTACATGAGCAGTCTTCAGAAACTTGATCAAAGCTTTTGCATGAGCTTCAGAACATAACAACAAGGACAGTATAGAAATCTTAGAAGGAGTATGCCCCAACTGATCAACAATGTCATAATCACTCTTGCGAATGATTTTCAATACTTCTTCCATCTGCTTCGAGAGATCATCAGCAGCTGGCACATCAATAGATACAGGTTCAATAACAGGGCCTTTGCCCCTAGCATCAGTGGTGGAAGTAGCAGCAGGAGCAGCTGTATTCTTGGAAGTAACTGGAGGTGAGAAGACTCTTCCACTACGTGTGACCTTACTAGATCCAGCAATATTGTCAACATCAACAGGCACATCAGCTAAAGGCTCTTGCTTAACACCATGGATGTAAACATCAGACCCATAATGCCAAGGCACAGCTTTATCAGATGTATTCGGGATGGGACCAGGAGTAGTAATGACCACAGGAGCAACTCTGGCTTCAGCAACAACTTTCACAGGACCTTCATCAGTAATTTTGATTGGACCCTGATGAGTGATTTTAATGGGACCTTTTGAAGTGATTCTCACCGGTACTTTGTCAACCATGTCAACCTCTTCAATCTTCTTACCTCTAGTAATATGCTCCACCATACTCTCCACAGAAGATGGTCTTCTTTCAAACACTATGGTGTAATTATTCATGAGACGTTGAATTCCGTCCTTCAACCTCCAACACTTATCTGGATTATACTCACAATAAACACAATCTTCACGACAACCCGGAAAGAACCCAGCTTGCACTAACTTCTTTCTGATGACAGACAATGGTGTGGTCAATTCATCAACTGAATGGATATGTAGATCTTCCTCAATGGCATTGACAGTCTTCTCGTGATTTGGCATTGGAGCAGTAATCACATTTGGAGTACCCGGAGGATCAAACTCAATTTCTCCAGCATCAATCATATCTTGAATTTTGTTCTTCAAGACCCAGCAATTATTAGTATCATGTCCCTGACAATTTGAATGGTATGCACACCGTGCATTGGGATTGTACCTAGGAGAGGTAACATTAGGATTCTGAGGAGCCTCTTTCAAGGTAATAAGTTCAGCCTTCAACAAGTGTTGCAATGCCTGAGCCATTGACATGTTGATCTTCGTGAACTGCCTTCTAGCCCTCTGTTGGTTGCCCTGTGGCTGCTCTGTTGTTGCAGGAGTTGGATTTGAAATATGAACTGCACTAACAGACTGATGCCTTCTGTTACGATCAGGCTGACCATAAACAGCATTGGATTCTTTCTTCCCAGTGGGAGGCTTCTTTGCAGCACCTGATGAAGAAGTACCCACTTGGATCTTACCATTCTTTATACCATTTTCTACTTGCTCTCCTGTCATGATTAACTCAGTGAAGCCAGATGATGAGCTTCCAATGAGATGACTGTAAAACGGACCATTCAGTGTGCACATGAACATATCAACCAATTCCCTGTCAGTTAAAGGGGGTTGAACTCTTCCAGCTAAATCTCTCCACTTCTGAGCATACTCTTTGAAACTTTCTTTGGCACCCATAGACATGCTCTGAAGCTGCATGCGAGTGGGGGCTAAGTCAGCATTGTATTGATACTGCTTATAGAAAGCTTCAGCAAGATCATTCCAGTCCCTGATGTTGACACTCTCCAACTGATAATACCACTCCAGCTGAGCTCCAGATAAGCTCTCTTGAAAGAAATGGATCCACAGTTTCTTATCAGCAGTGTGGGGTTGAATTCTTCTGACATAGGACCTCAGATGCAGCTTGGGACAAGAGACCCCATCATAAACAACAAATGTAGGAACCTTGAAACCAATGGGTATGACTACCCCATATATCAAACTCAAATCCTCAAAATCCAGCCCAGATGACTTCTGCAACTCCATGGCATCCATCCTATCCACCAGCATCTTGAATTTGTTTTCGTTGGGATCATGGTAGTAATTGGCCTCAGAATCAGAGTCCCCCATAGTGTTGTGGAGGCTGCCTCCCTCTTTTTCAGATTCTTCAGATTCATAATCTTCAGCTGGTTCTTTGGTCTTGGCAAGACCTTTGAACCTTCTTCCTATGTTGATCAAACCAGCTGACCTTCTAGTCTTCTTAGTCTTCTTGGCCAGCAGTGCCTTCAATTCATCCTGCCCCTTGGACAGGTTCAAGATCAGCTCTTGGAACTGTGCATTTTGTTCCTGGAGATCCTTAACTGATTGTTCAAGAGCCATTGCTGAAATAAACAGCGAGAAGATGAGAAACCTGTGCACAATTATAAACCTGTGATGCAATGAAATGATATGTGAATGCATATGCAATGTTTTCAAGGACCGCAGGATTTAAATTTGCTTAAACAAACAAGAAGGTAAACTTTTATTAGTAATAAATTTGTTTTGCCTTTTAGGCTTACAAAAAATGAAATGAAATCAGTACAAAAGATGGGGTTTTAAGTCTCCCATGGACGTTTCCTCTTTGTGTTGAGGTATGAGTTGAGGTTCCGTTCCTCGTGAAGTTGCTTTGTTAGTTCCAGGATTCTTTCTTGGCTTGCTTTGTAATGAGCCTCGAAAGTATCCCTTTGCTCCTTCAGTTGGATCCATGATCTCTGCAAGTCTTCCATATCAGTAGGCATGTCTGGGTGAAGGATGGTATAAGCTGTGTCTCCTTCAGCAACAGGTTCCATGGTAACTGGTAGGACGGCAGGATATGGCATCATGAGAGTCTGAGCACGGGATCGTACCCATCTGAGATAAGCTTCCATAGGAATAGTGTGCTTAGGCTCCAGTGTCTTGCTGTCAACCTTGTTTACTTTTCCCCAGGCTCTTATGAATCTCTGACGGTAACCCTGAAGATCGTTGTCGTAATCAAACACAATGCCCTGAATCAACATGTCATGTGGACCATCACTCCGAGCGTAACCAAACTGTCGTAAAGCTAGAGAGGGGTTGTAGGTGATGCCTCCTCTTATGCCTAGAAGTGGCACATTAGGAAACTCCCCACAACGGTCGATGATGGTGACATTCTCCATAGATCTGGAGCACCAATGGATATCTGAGTGAGAAAGTGACATGATCCTCTTGGACCATCTAAACCCTTGCTCATTCTTCATTACTGAGCGAGGAAGGTGAGAAATAAACCACCTAGAGAGAAAAGGAATGCAACACATCAAAGTTCCTCTTGCCCTTGTAGTACGGGTGTGAAGAGAATGCAGGATGTCTCCAAGCAATGTAGGCACTGGATTGTGACTCAGGAATATATTGATGGCATGAACGTCTATGAACTGATCTGGATTGGGGAATAATACTAAGCCATAAATCAGCAAGGCTAAGATCTCCTCAAAAGCGTCATAGCTCATGGCCTTCAAGAACAACTGAGCTTTTTCTATCAACACCTTGGCAAGAATACCCTTGACTCCACTTCTCGTCTCTAGAACAATGTCAGTCTTCTTCAGATGTAGAGCTGCAGCAATAATCTCAGGTCTAAGCTCTTTCTCCAAGCCTGTGAAGGGTCTTTGATCAAGAACAGGTATGCCCAGAAGTTTAGAGAACTCTTCCATTGTAGGAACCAGCTGATAGTCAGGGAATGTGAAGCAATGGTGCTTAGGGTCAAAGAACTGAAACAGGACACTCATCATGTCTTCATTGAACCCTGATGTGACTAGATCCAATAGGTGACCATGTCTCTTGATGAACTGGGAGTGATCAGACACTTGAGAAACCAACTCTTTAAGCTTGGCAGGTATGCCCACAAAGTTGATCCTGATGGTGTTTCTACGAGCAGAAGCCATGACCTGCAACAAAGAACAAAGATAAATCCTTTGGTCCTTGAAATGGTTAGTGAAAATGCTATGCTTATGATGCATGATGATGTCATGATGTTATGTTCAATCACAAACATGTGGCACACACAAACAAGTCACACCATAGCCCTAGGTTTGAAGGCTTGCATGAGGTTTTAAAGGTAAATACCCTCCCCTGAAGTTAGTTGGTTCATCCTGTCCTACAAAAGTAACCAGGTTCTAAGGGATCTCAATATCATTGATCCTTCACAAGGGTGGTTGTTCAGAAGGCAACTTACTTGCCAACCAAAACCCTCCAAGTTTAGAATCTCAATGAGCGTAGTATCGAGTGTCAACCAACTTCAGTCTGCACCAAAGCCGGTTACCTCACTACCTTCTAAAGGCCAAGATGGGATAACTAGGGTTCTAAAAGTTAGTTAGTGCATTGACAACATATGGCAGCCTCATATTATCCTCAACTTGACTTAAGGAACATAAGCACCAACCAAGAAGTCGCACTAACTATGGCCACCAGATCAACCATATCGATATACGTCGTACAGTTTCCTTGGTCTATTGCCATTTACCTAAGGTACACTAGATCCGGGTTAGGATCTTTCTCACATAAGAGCACCCCAGCAAGATAATATAAAGCAAACAAGGCAAACAATTTAAAGTGATCTTAATTCCTAAGGGTACCCCTCTTAAATTAGACTCCCCAGCAGAGTCGCCATTTCTGTAACACGGTGGGAGAACTGACTTTAGTTATGTTACGGATAGCAAGAGTCGCCACCGACTTTTATTTTATCCAAAGGAAAGGCATAAAAGAACAGGAAAGACCTTTTTAAAAGATTTTTGGGTCCGGGGGGTAGGTTATGTAAAGGGAAGGTGTTAGCACCCTTTACATCCATGGTTATCCATGAGCTCTTAGTTACTTAGCTCACTTTAATATGTTTTTTGAAAATGTGAAGTGTGTGAATAGAAATTTTCATAAGAGTTAATAATGATCCATGTACGAATGCGTAAAAACTTGTGTTTGAATATTTGTTTGAAATTTGTAAAGTGTTTGAAAAGTTTTGAATGAAGTGAGCAAGCAACTATGAGGTACCTACCCTAAAGTTTAAGTCTTTCTGTTCTTTATCCTTTAAGTGGTAAGACTATCCCTATTATTAAGGAATAGGTAGTCATTACCTTGGATGTAAGGGACATATGAGGGACATCTGTTTAATGAAGGCAACTGTGAGGTGTATTAAGCATTTAGGAGGGACTGTCATCATTATTCGAAAAGGGACTTGATCTTTAAAGGCAACCATTAAGGGACTTGATGACTTTATTTTGAGGGACTTGCTTTATACACCCCACTTGACCTTATGATTAGGCAACATTGAGGGATAGCCCTAGAAAGTGAGATGGCGATTAAAAAATCGACTTACGTGTGTGAGTGTTTAATTTAATTTATCTTATAAATTTTTTTTTATGACCTAAATTCAATTTTAAATATAATACATGTTTACACTCCCTATTTTACTAACCATGGCATAAAGAATAAATAATTTAAATATTACAAAAAATTACATCCAGGAGCAATTACATAATAATTATAATAAACGCTTAAAATAAATAGCAAATAAATAATAAGCAAAAATAAATAAATAGGCAATAAATATAATAGAGGTTAGTAATAATGGTAATAAAAATAATCAAATAAGATTAGTAAAATAATAATAATAATAAGCATGATTAAAAAATAAATATATTAGTAATAATATAGTTAGTAATAATAACAATAATTAAAATAAATAGCATTAGCAAAAATATTATAATAACATGATGAGAATAATAAACACAAAATTAGATTTTTAATATAGATATTTATTTAAAAATATGAACAATTAAATAATTATTATAACATTTTAATTTAGGTACAAATTATTAAATTATTTTTAAGCATATTATAATTACAAAATTTAATTATTATAGGTTCCATTGTTTCTAAACACATATTAAAAAATTATTTATATATAATTTAGATTACAAACAAATTTTAGAAATATTTACATAAGTTATAAATAAATTTACAAAAACTTAATTATATTAAATAAATATGTACATAATGATTATATTTATAAAATTTGATTATACTAAATATTATATTTACAAAAAAAAAAAAAAAACTAGAACATAAAATTAAGTTAATTGTTTAGAAAAAGAATAAACTAGGGTTTCTAAAATTAGGGTTTTGCTAGAAAAATATTTAAGGTTTTTTAATTTAATATACAAAATTATTTTAATTAATATACATATATGGTAATTACATAATAAAAGAAATAATTTTTTTAAATTAAAAAATATGATTATTGAATATAATTATTTTGTAGAATTATTTTTATGATATATAATTAAAACTTAAATCAATTAAATAAAATTAAACAAAACAAAAAAAAAATCAAATAAAAAAAATGACAAAACAAACCTGGCTGGGATTTGAACCCAGGAGGCTTTGTTCACCAGCAATAACACTCACCACTAAGCCATCATGCGCAGGCAGCAAGCAAAGGGGAAGAATTGGTTTTATGCCTTGCCTGGAAAAATCAGAAAAATAATAGAAGCAAAAAGGCCTGGGGGAGGATTGAACCCAGGACCTCTTAACACACAAACGCACGCATGACCATCCAGCTGGGTGAGCAAATCTGATATTGGAATGAGAACAATACATAATATATTATAACAACTTAATTCCTGAAAAAAGAAATAAAAAGGAACCGAAGCCAGGGTTCGAACCCCTGCCCTTTGCTTCCTGCCAGCGCTCCCTTACCAACTGAGCCACACATCACTTGTGATAATACAATAGAAACATAATATAATAAAATAAGTTTTAAATTTGAATTTGACTTTCGCGCCAGTCAACTCCTTCTTCTTCCTCGTACCCTTCGAATTTTCCTGCGAAAACAGCCACGAATTTTCCTGCGAAAACAGAATTGCAACAAATCCTACGAAATCCAATGATCAACAAAACTGTGAAATTTCGCAAAATTGAATACACAAACATAGTCCAAAGGTCCATACGAATCCATCCATGGTCTTAGAATTCATTTATGTTTCGTAAATCATGAAACCCTAATTCTTGGCCGAAACCCTAGCTATGGTGGATTACGTTTCAGGCCATGAATCTTCAATTCAATTGTCCAGAATCATTCTAGGCATCACAACAAACACATATCAGTCATCAAAAACAATTCATAATGCATATGTTAGTGAATTCGAAAAATTAAATTTCAAGACAAGAGTGAATTCGGGTTGAGCAATATAGCAAGGTATTGATGCATATGAGTGATGATAATGCTTCAGTGAGGTCCAAGGAACATTGCTATGTTCTTATTTTACCTTCAAAGGTCCTGCAAATTGAAAACCGAATATGAGTTTTGGAAGGGATTTTTGATTTTGTGAACTTACTTTTGGAGGCAGAGAATTCGTCCTTTTGTGATTGCAATGAGTTATGTACTTATAGGTGATTGAATTTAGGTCATAAAATTGAATGGTTGTGTGGAAGAATTGATATGAAAAGATCCAAGTTGATCATGCCTTGAAAATCAAATATTCTTGTATGATGGCTTACTATTTTTGGACAAATCTTATGATTTCATTCCTCTTCAATTCCAATCAACATTTAAGACATTCTAGAAACTCAATCTCCATCAAATATTACATTTTCATATTTTATTTTTATTTAAAATGATTTTTAATGAATTAAATCAAAATAAATAAAAATAAAATAATAAAAATACTGATTTTTAATGGTTTGGGTCGTGCATGAAGTCAATGTATGGATTGGGTCATCATTTGGCAAGCCCATTTAGAAGAAATTAGTTTTAGACCTCCTTTTTCATCATAAACCAACTCAAAATTTCCCAACTTTGCAAGGGCACATATCCTTCAATTTTAATGATATGAGGGTGTTCTTGGACATTTTGGAAAGCTTGAAGAGTCCTCTAAACAACCCCACTGGTTTCATGTCCATATCATTTACCAATCTCAAGTTATGCCCTTTTGAAGTTGTTGACTTTTTGTTGACTTTCAAAAGGACCTATAATGTCTTAGCTCATACCTTCCAAATGAAGCATTTTTGGGCTTGGCTTGTGAGACACAAAGTTGTAGAGAATTCAATTTCCTTCAAAATGAGCTTTTAGTGGAGACTTGGTGATGAAGTATGTGAAAGTTATGGCTGGTCAAAGTTCAGTTGACTTTTGCTGAGGAAACCCTAATTTAGAAACTCCTGATTCTTGATGATCTGGAATCTCCTTGATGAATCATGATCAACCCTTGATCAAATGATGAATTTTACTTCATATACTTGATGTTGGCAAAAAAAATCATGAAGTTTGACTTTGGTTTGACCACAGTTGACCTCAGTTTGACTTTTTAACTGCTTTGACTGATTTTGACTTATCTGATCATCTGACTGAACAAACTTCTGAGAAAAGTCTTGAAACTTGACATGGGGGTTCTTACACACATATAAGATGTTATGAAGCTCACTTGAAGTCTTGGAAGTCCATTTAGCCTGATTAAAGTCAAAACCCTAGTTTTGGATGCACTGCTTAGGAGGTGCACTGTCTGAGGGAATTGTCAACTCTTTTGACCAATTGTGAACTTTGTGAACCTTGTGAACCATCATAACATGTCTTGTGATACTCATGGGAGGTATTGTGAAGCTTTTGAACCTTGTGAACCTCATAAAGTGACTTTGTAGACCTCATGAACCTCAGGAAAGCTTTGTAATCATTGTGAATCTTGTGAACCTTGTGAACCTTCATGAAGTGACTTGTAGACTTCATGAGCCTCATGAAAGGTATTGAAAGCATTGGGAAGCTTGTGAACCTTGTGAACCTTCATAAAGTAACTTGTAGACTTCATGAACCTCATGAAAGGTCTTGGAAGCATTGTGAACCTTGTGAACCTTCATAAAGTAGCTTGTAGACTTCATGAACCTCAGGGAAGGTTTTGAAAGTGTTGAGAAACTTGTGAACCTTGTGAACCTTATTAGAACACAAAGTCTTGTATTGTGAGGGCAAATTTTGGGGTGCAACAGTGAGCATCAGTGCTCCACCAGAGAAAACTTTCTATACTATGAACAGACCATCATAATTTGGATTCCATTTGCCCCTGTGGTCTGTATGAGGAGGAAGGAGTCTTTTCAGCACAAGATCTCCCACTTGGTATTCCCGAAGCCCGACTTTCTGATCGAAGGCTTTCTTCATCCTTTTCTGATATAACTCCCCATGACATATTATAGATAATCTCTTCTCTTTGATCAAATTCAGTTGATTGTATCGAGAACGGACCCATTCTGCTTCATTCAGCTTGACATCCATCAGTACCCGTAAGGAGGGTAATTCAACTTCAACAGGTAGGACTGCCTCCATACCATACACAAGATGATATGGTGTTGCCCCAGTGGATGTTCGGATCGAGGTTCGGTACCCATGCAAGGAAAATGGTAGCATCTCATGCCAGTCTTTGTATGTAACCACAATCTTTTGCACAATCTTCTTAATGTTCTTGTTAGCTGCCTCAACAACGCCATTCATCTTTGGCCTGTAAGGAGAAGAGTTGTGATGCTAGATTTTGAAGTCCCAGCACAGTTCTGCCATCATTTTGTTATTCAAGTTGGAACCATTATCAGTAATTATTCGCTCGGGTACTCCATATCGACAGATGATGTCTCTTTTCAGAAATCTGGCTACCACTTGTCTGGTGACGTTTGCATATGAAGCTGCTTCAACCCATTTGGTGAAGTAATCAATGGCTACCAGGATAAATCTGTGGCCATTTGAAGCAGTCGGTTCAATCTTTCCAATCATGTCAATTCCCCACATGGCAAAGGGCCAAGGTGAAGACATCACGTTCAGAGGATTCGGAGGCACATGCACCTTGTCTGCATAGATCTGGCATTTGTGGCACTTTCTTGCATAGGCACAACAGTCTGCATCCATTGTGATCCAGTAGTAACCCGATCTTAACAAATTTTTAGCCATTGCATGTCCTCCAGCATGGGTACCGAAAGATCCTTCATGCACCTCGTGCATCAGCAAGTCTGCTTCTTTCTTGTCAACACATCTGAGAAGAACCATGTCAAAGTTTCTTTTGTACAATGAACCATCAGCATTAAGGAAGAAACTATCGGCCAGCCTTCTTAATGTCTTCTTATCATTGGGTGATGCCCCAGGTGGGTATGTATGATCCTCTAAGAAGCATTTGATATCATGGAACCAAGGCTTGTAATCTTTAGCAATGTCCACAGAGAATATGTATGTTGGTCGGTCTAGTATGGATACCGAAATTTGGGGTACAAAATTGGCAGTTTGAACCTTGATCATGTAGGAAATGGTAGCTAAAGCATATGCGAACTGATTTTCGTCTCGAGGGATATACTCAAGTTTGACCGTGGTGAAGAAAGTCAATAATCTCCTCGTATAGTCACGGTATGGGATCAGATGCTCTTGGTGAGTGTCCCATTTTCCATTGGTCTGATTGATTACCAAAGTTGAATCTCCGAATACAGTTAAAGTCTTGATCCTGAGGTCAATGGCTTCCTCAAGACCTATGATACAGGCTTCGTATTCAGCTTCGTTGTTAGTGCATGCAAAGGTGAGCTTTGCCGAGAAAGGCATATGAACTCCTTTAGGCGTAATGAGCACTGCACCAACTCCACGACCATTCATGTTGACAACCCCATCAAACACCATAGTCCACTCTTCTTCTGGGTCAGGCCCTTCAGTGTGAACAGGCTCTTCATGATCTTTTGCTTTTAGGAACATGATGTCTTCATCAGGGAAGTCAAATCTCATTGGTTGGTAATCATCAATGGGTTGCTCAGCTAGATAGTCAGACAATACACTGCCTTTGATGGCCTTTTGAGATGTGTACTGAATGTCATACTCTGTCAGGATCATTTTCCATATTGCAACCCTTCCGGTAAGTGTTGGCTTCTCAAATATGTACTTGACTGGATCCATCTTTGAGATCAACAAAGTAGTGTGGGTTAACATATACTGTCTTAGTCGGCGAGCAGCCCACGCTAAAGCACAACAAGTTTTCTCGAGCAGTGAATAACGTTGTTCACAGTCGGTAAACTTTTTGCTTAGGTAGTATATTGCATACTCTTTTCGACCAGACTCGTCATGCTGGCCCAACACACACCCCATTGATCCTTCTAATACTGTCAGGTACATTATTAGAGGTCTTCCTTCAACTGGAGGCATAAGGATTGGAGGCTCTTGCAAGTACTCCTTGATTTTGTCAAAAGCCTTCTGGAAGTCTTCATTCCACCTGACCGTTTGTTCTTTTCTTAACAATTTGAACAGGGGCTCACAAGTTGCAGTAAGATGAGATATGAACCTTGATATGTAGTTCAATCTACCTAAGAACCCCCGAACTTCCTTTTCGGTCCTAGGTACAGGCATCTCTTGAATGGCTTTGACTTTGTCAGGATCAACTTCAATTCCTTTTTCACTTACAATAAATCCTAGCAGTTTACCGGAACGTACCCCGAATGTGTATTTGTTGGGGTTTAGCTTTAGCTGATACTTTCTCAGACGCTTGAACAATTTCAACAGATTTACCAGATGGTCTTCTTCAGTGAGGGACTTGGCAATCATATCATCCACGTAACATTCGATTTCTTTGTGGATCATGTCGTGGAATAATGTTACCATAACCCGTTGATAAGTAGCACCGGCATTCTTCAATCCAAAAGGCATTACCTTGTAACAAAATGTGCCCCATGGTGTGATGAAGGTTGTTTTCTCCATGTCTTCAAGTGACATCCTGATCTGATTATACCCGGAAAATCCATCCATGAAGGAAAATACTGAGAACCGAGCCGTGTTGTCGACCAATACATCAATGTGAGGTAAAGGGAAATTATCCTTCGGGCTAGATCTGTTCAGATCCCGGTAATCCACACACATCCTTACTTTGCCATCCTTCTTAGGCACTGGTACAATATTAGTGACCCACGGCGGGTAACTAGTTACAGCAAGGAAACCGGCGTCCCACTATTTTTGTACTTCTTCTTTAATCTTCATTGCCATATCCGGACGAGTACGGCGTAGCTTCTGTTTCACTGGAGGGCAATCTTCTTTCAAAGGTAACTTGTGCATAACGATGTCGGTATCCAGACCTGGCATGTCTTGATAAGACCACGCAAAGACGTCAACGTACTCTCGAAGCATGTCAATAAGTTGTTCTTTCACTGAATCTTGCAGACTGGCTCCGATCTTCACTTCTTTCAAGTCTTCTTCGGTACCAAGATTAACTGTCTCAACCTCCTCCTGATGAGGAATGATCACTTTCTCTTCTTGCCTCAACAACCTGGCTAACTCTTCAGGCAACTCATAGTCTTTTTCAACCCCTTCATCAGCTTGATTAATCGGATTGTCGAAGTCATACAAGGTAATAGCAGTGCTTTTGTCGGTGCAATCTGGAGGATAAACTCTGCAAGGGTTGAGATTGGTTCGTTTTAGTGATCAATTTTAATCTTGTTTAGAAAAGTGAAAATGAAGTTATTTATTTTGAAAACATTGCCATTTTATTGTTTTGTACAAAAGTGAAAAATGAAAAGACAGTGAGCAAAAAAGAGACTCGTTTGCAAAAGATGGCCAATATTCATTGATTAATCATTTGCACAAAATTATAATATGGCCCTATTACAAAATGAGTCCTGACACCTTGGGCAAGATGCAAGACTTGATGCATGCTAAAAGACAGGAAATAATAATTACTCTGCAGGAGTAACCCTTATAATTTCCTAGGAAGACCAGTTAGAGACTTGGTTCCCCGGGATCCTTGGACGTATCCAGTTCTCCAGGTTGCGGTCGCTTTCCTCCTCGTCTTCCAGATTGTTCACAGCATCCGGGGTGAGCATCCCCCACTGACAAATGTGGGCTCCTTGGCAGCCTCTGATTGATCTTGTCGGATTGGTCTGTAACCCAACCCGAATCTATCTTCCTTCTTTTCCACTGGCAGTAGCTTGCCCCAGCCTTGAGCAGTACCTTCTTCAACAACCTTTCGGGCTTGCTGATAAGAGATGATTGAAGTTCCCATCCTGTCCTCCTGAGATGCAGCCAAAACTCCAGTAGCCTCATTAACATTTAGGGCCTCAAATCCTTGGCTCATTGTCTCATGGATTTCACCATCCATCTCAATATATTTGTAAGTATCCAGGTGGCTAACGAATATGTCTTCCTTACCACAGATGATGATAATCTGTCCTTCCCATTCGTACTTCAGTTTCTGGTGAAGGGTCGACGTTACTGCGCCTGTGGCGTGAATCCAGGGTCGACCTAGCAAACATATGTATGTCGGCTGTATGTCCATCACATAGAAAATGGTCTTGAAGACCTGTGGACCGATTATCACTGGTAACCTACCTCTTCTAAGACAGATCTTTTAGAGCCATCAAAAGCCCAAACCACAAGATTACTTGTCCGGAGAGCGATCTCGTCATACTCTAGCTTGACAAGGGATTTCTTGGGTAAGACATTGAGTGAGGACCCAGTGTCTACAAGAACATGAGATAAGACAACTCCTTTGCACTCCAAGGTTATGTGCAAAGCTTTGTTGTGGAGACGTCCTTCTGAAGTTAAATCAGCATCAGTGAACCCTAGCCCATGGCTAGTATTGACATTTGATACCACTATTTCCAGCTGATTTATAGTGATCTCTTCTAGCACGTAGGCAGCATGCAGAACTTTGAGAAGTGCATCCCGATGGGCTTCGGAACACAACAACAATGATAGGATTGAGATCTTTGAAGGAGTCTGGTAGAGCTGGTCCACAACTTTATAGTTACTTCTTTTGATGATTCTCATAAAATCATCCATATCTTGATCGAAGGATGACTTTTGAGTTTCTTTGGGTGCAGATTCTTCCGGTATCACACTCTTCCCATTGGCTTTGGCAACAGCCTCTGCCTCAGTGTTGGTTCTAGGGACTTGTGAAGCAAAGAGACGTCTGCTTCGGGTGAAGCCTCCGCCTCCCCCAACATTATCCACTTGGGGAGTGAGAACTGGTGAATTAAGAAGGAATTTCTCTCCATTGCAGTATAGATCAGCACCATAATGCCATGGTATAGCACTGTCTTTGTCATATGGGATCGGCCCGGGAACCATGATGGTGATTGGTCTTACTGCTGTAGTTGTTGGGACTACAATGGTCTGTGGATCATAAAAGATTGTTACAGGACCTCTGGTGGGTGCAAGTGAAGGTGAATTGAAGCTTTGTTGAGACTGTTGTTGAGGTTGAAAGTTGTTGGAACTCGGGACCGTTGCCGGGTCATAATAGATTGTGACAGTGTAAACATCATTGTTGGTTGCTGAAGTTGTAGCAGTCGGTGCAAATGAATTGTTGTATGTTGAAGTGACAGATGGAATGATTGCTGAAGTTGCAGCCGAATCAGTCGGAACAATGGTTGTTGCATTTGTAGAAGAAACACTTGGACAGATGGTTGTTGCATTTGTAGAAGATTCACTCTTTGTTGATAAAAGGGTTGCTGGTGTTGTAGAAGCGGTGGTTGTAATTTGCAGAATGCCTTCCTTAATTAGACCACTGATGCCTTTCCTCAAGTTGGCACACCCATTCTCAGAAAGTTTGCATGATTCGCAACAGGCCTCACAACCTGGGAACACTTGGCACTTTAAAAGCTGGGCTTTAACCTCAGCCAGGGGTGTTTGAACACATGCAATGTCTTCTATCAAACTCAGGGGTGATCCATCCTCAACAGCATTAATCCTTGGCCCACTGTGGCTTGGCATAGGATTCTTCATTACAATTGGAGGAGGTGCAAAGTTCAGGGCTTTTGAATCTACCAGATCCTGAACCTTCATATGCAGAGCTCTGCATTTTTCCGTAGAATGACTAGGTGCGTTGGAATGAAAAGTACACCTAGCATTGGCATCATAGTTCCTTGGAAGTTTTTGAGGATCAGGTGGAGCCAATGTCCTCAACTCAACAAGATTGAGCTTTAGGAGTTGTGGCAGCAGTGTAGCATATGGCATAGGAATGAGGTCAATCACTCGGTTGACCTGAGATGGCCGTTGTTGAAACGGACGTTGTTGTTGATTGTTGTTATTGTTGTATGATCTCTATTGCGGAAAATGTTGTGGTTGTTGAGCATACTGAGGAGGTGGAGCAGGGATTGTAACAGCAGCAACAGTTCTGGGCATGTATTGGGGTCTCCCTCTTCCCATGTGCACAGAGTTTGTCTCACCAGCTCTACGGGGCCCAGCAAATGGTTTCCTTGTACTACTCTAACTGGCACCGTTATCAGAGATCTTTCCCATCTTCAATAGGCTCTCTATTCTTTCCCCAGCTATCACCACATCTGCAAAGCTGGTAGAAGAGAATGCAGCTAATCTGTCAATATATGTTCCTTGAAGAGTATTCATGAACATGTCTGCCATTTCCCTTTCAGACATGGGTGGTTGAACTGCAGCAGCAAGTTGCCTCCACCTTTGGGCATATTCTCTGAAGCTTTCACGGGAAAATTGAGACATCCCCATCAGGAGGGTCCTGTTTGGAGCCATGTCCAAGTTGTACTGATACCGACGGATGAAAGCTTCAGCCAAGTCTTTCCAGTTCCTTACTGTGGCTCTAGTCAGGTGGGAATACCCTTCTCGGGATGCTCTAGTTAGACTATCCTCGAAGTAAAACATCCACAGCTTTTCGTCCATGGTGTATGCTTTTAACCTTCCCAAGAATGATTTAAGGTGGGTGCGTGGGCAAGATGTGCCATTATACTTTTCAAAATAAGGGGGTTTGAACTTGTGAGGAATTCTCACCCCTCCCCCCAGTCCCATGCCCATTACATCAAAGCCTAGGGAATTCTGGGATTCAAGAGACCTCAGCTTCTCTGCAATTTCATCCAGCCTACGGTCGTAAACTTCATCCCCAGCCCCAACAACTGTAAATTGCTCTTCTTGAGGATCCTCATGCAAGATCCTACCTCTAGCAGTGTTACCCTGAGTATTCCTTATGACATTAACTTCTGGGTTTAGATGAGGCCCAAACTCTGGTGGATCAATGTGAGGCTGCCCGTGATCGTTGTTACTGGTACCTCCTGTACCTGGATGGTGTTCTTCAGGAGTTTGTCTTTCCACAAACTCCCTTAGCCTTTCCTGGCTCTGAGCTAAGCCAGTCATTACAGTCATGAATTGGGTCATCTGATTCCTCATCTCAACCCTCTCATTTGCCATTTGGGTCCTTACTTCATTCAAGTCTTGCTGAACTTGATCCATCTGAATTCCCGGAAGGTTGTTTCTCGTCGGGTACCGGTGTATTCTGTTGACAGGGAACACTCTTCTGCGAGCAATGTTTCCTGAAACCACAACAAAGTGAGAAACAACAATAAAAACAAAAACCTACAAAACAAAGAAAAATGTTAGTATGCAATGCAATATGCTTATTTGTCTTCCAAGGGTATCCGGTTCGGTTCTTTGGTTTTGACCTTTCCAGACCTCGAGGAAATGCTGATGATGTTGACAGATAATGCCCCCCAATAAATGATACAAACTGATATATTACAAAGGATGAAAATACATAGTTTGATTACAATACATTCCCATGGTGGGTCAAAATACAACAACAAAATAAAAGTACATTAAGAAGAAAAGTACAAGCAAAAAGGATCAGACATCCAATCCAAAGTCATCCTCCTTGACTTCCTTCAGGAGGGCCTCAGTCACTGGACCCACTAGGTGCTCTGTAATAGTCCTGATGAGGAGGTTCCTGGTAGCAATGGCATTGGTTAGCTTCTTATGCTTATCCTGATCCTTTGACCTCTTTAACCCCGCCCGGAGTTTCAATTCAGATATCTCCCTCTGAGCTGCTAATAATGCCTCCTGATGCTTCTTCTCACTAGCCTCCAACTGCTCTATCTTAGCCTGAGTCCTTTGGTCTTCTTGTGCACGGGCTTCAGTGATCCTGATCCACCTAGCCTGGCTCTCCTCAAGATAATGCTCTTCCCTAGCCTTCTGAGTCTTTGCTTCCTTGCAAGCATTCTTCAGTATTAACTCCCCTGCTCTTGCCTTCCTGATGTAGTCATCTGTTTTCTTAATTTCGGTCAGATGCTCAATCCTGAGCCTTTCCAATCTCTCATTGTCCAAACGCCTGTCATTTCTCTCCTAGAGAGTCTTCTTCAAGGCTTTAGCTAGTTGAGTGTTCCTCTCTTTCAGCTTTTCAAACTCTTCCAAACTGACAGTAGTTGTAGGCTGTACTGCAGAAGGTCCAGGTACATCTTCCAAAGTGAATGGCATCCGGGTGATCTGAGTTCTGGTACGGGACCAATCCGAATACTGTGCTGAAGCAATGTTGTTGCACTAGCCAAGGATGGTTGTCCCTTTGGTCTGGATGTTGTCCCAAGCTCAGGCAGCTTGTCTGACAACATCAAAATTAGGTTGGATCTCACAGTAAAGTGTTTCAGCCAAATCTTGTCCTCTGGGAGGATGAACCAAAGCATACCCTAATTGTCTTTTAAACAGTAAAGGGTTGTAGTTGATGCAACCCTTCACTCCTATCAAAGGCACATTAGGATATTGCCCACAGCTAACAATGATGTCCTTGCCTTTGGTGCTCTGAGTGCACCATCTGATGTCATCTGATGTCAAGGCAATAAACCTCTTAGCCCAGTTCTTCTACTGATGAGGGTTCAAGAAGGCATCTGATTTTGGCAAGTGTCTTAGCAACCAAGAGTGATAAAGAGGAGCATAGCATCTAACCAGTCTTCCTCTTTGCTTCTCATTCCTCTGATGTACTGAGTAGTAGAAGTCTCCCAACAAGGTAGGTACTGGATTCCTCAATAAGAACAGGTGGATGGCATTCTTGCTCACAAACTTGGGCTCATCTGCAAACAAGATAACCCCATATATACTGAGGGCTAGAAGTGCACAGACAACCTTCCATTCTCCTATTGCAGCCTTCAGGGTGGCCTGGGAGATTAAGAAGTCTAAGTGGAGGCCTGGAACTCCAACTTTGGTTGTCATGTTCTGATCAATGAGGGCAGGCTCCAAATGCAATGCCCTGGCTATGTCTTCATTTCTGGGAGCAGCCCTCTCAGGGTTGAAAGGAATCCCTCTCTTGATAGGAACTCCTAACAACAAGGAAAACTCTTCTAGCAAAGGTCCCAACTGGAAATCAGGAAATGTGAAGCACCTGAGTGGAGAATCATAGAACTGCAAGCAAGTATGGATCATGCTCCTCTGAGATTCATCAAGATACATGAACATGTCCAATATGCCCCCATAATGCTCTCTGAATAGTGGGATATGATCAGGTGTAATGAGGGACTGGACCTGCCTGATGCCAGTCAGGGTGGGCTCAAAGAAGTGGTATGTGATGTTGCTCTTTCTTGAAGTGTCCATGGATGCTGGTGAAGAAACTGAGAACAACTGCTGATGAAGGTCACTGACTGAGAAGTTGGAGGTAAGATCTCTGATGAAGGCAAAGCTGGAGGTGAATCTCTGACAAACTGATGAAGGTGCTGGAGAAGATAACTGAAGCAGTCTGAGTAGCAGAAGGGGTCAAAACCAAACCAAAGATAATAAGGTGGATTCCCTGTAAAACAAATAAGAAAATGTTAAATGATGCAAGGATGGTGTATGCAAATGATATGCAAAGGGTTTGTGATCATGTGCTGGATCTGTTTATCTGCCTTGGTAAAAGTCCATGTATGTTCATAAGTCCGGATGGAGGCTTAGAAATCTAGTAACCAAGTGGGGGACTCAAATAAAGAGTCACAAGTCCAGGGTAATCACAAGAACTGTCCAAAGTGATGCATTCTTAGACAATGCCAGTAACAGGGTATGATGTGGCCAAGGGTTCCTGCAAACCTGTAAACATCCCAACCCCCTCACATGTAATGTTCTAGAATAAGGATCCTTAGACTTGGATCAGTTATGAGAAGTGTAAAAACTTCTAACCCGGAGGTACAATGTTTACAATAACCATAAAAGATCCTCCTCTAATTTACCTCAGATGCTGAAGGTCATAAAAAGGTCATCCATACTTAGCAGGCTTCCCAGATAGCCCTAGTACTACAGGAAATCTGTAGCACAGAGTTCTCAAGAAGAAACCCATGTATGAACCATGTTTCATATTCCCGCACCAGACCGAAATGGAATGGGAAAGAATATGAAGCCACTCTAGCCTACGTATCACTCAGGTCCCAGGTATAAGACCTTAATCACTCAATGAAACCCCACCCACCAAAACAGACAAGAGCCAACACATGATAATGACAGTATGAAAATGCATAAGACTGTAAAAGAAAGCAATAAATAAAGTTGTATAGAAAGCAATAAATAAAGCAAATAAATAAGCACAAGTAGCACAAAACACCCCCGTAAACACAAATCAAACAAGCGCTAGGAGGAACCCACAAAAAGAACTAGAAGCCCTGGTTACAATATAAGGGTCCCCAGCAGAGTCGCCAAGCTGTCGCTCCCACTAAGAGACACAGGGTCAGATAGGGTACAAACGCGAACGGTCGGCGAAGTAGAGAAACTGAGAAAGGGGGTTGGTTACAACCTGGGAAGGTATTAGCACCCAGATTGTCCGTCGTACTCGACGAGATCCATGCTTGAAAGTTTGTGTTTAAAAGGGTAGTGTTTGTGCTATCTGTATGCAAAAGCTGGAAGAGAATGTACAGGTGTCAGTGCAAGAAAGTGAAGTGAGGTGCTCAGGCATGAGGCTTAAAAAGAATAATGCTGGAAGAGGGGGGAAGAGACAGAGACTTGTGTTCGATAACAATTAAGTTATGCCTACGTATCCTCTCGTGCAATGAGGAAGTCAGAACACCGTAGTTCGACTCAAAGAGACTGAAAGATGAATTGACTGGTGAACTGCTTGCTTGCCTATGCTCAAGTGTATGACCTGTCTGGCTCAGGTGCTAAGTGTCTTGCATTAGACGGAAGAAGCGATTTCTCGTTTGTGAGTGAAGATGATGAGAAAAGAATCCCGAAGGAGACGATTATTGTTTGTTTTTGTGTTTTCAATCTTTTATTGCTTTTTGAGTTTGTCATAAGTTAATGAGCTTAAGCCTAAACCAAAGGTTAGTAAACTCATCATATCCTCCCTTTGATTAGGGATAATGAGAATACCTTAAGTATGAGATAAACACCTCAAACTTAATTACCATGATGTAGGATTAAGATAATTAACCTACTTGTGATTATTTAGATGTTTTTGAGTTTTTTGTTTAGTGTTAGGTAATGAGTTTAAGCCATAATCAAGGATTAGTGGACCCATTACACCATCCTAATAGAAGGATAATAGATGAGAACACTTAAGCTGAGGAAGATACCTCAACTTAATCCATGATTAGGGATTAACCTCATGACAAAACAAACCTTTATTAAAGTGGATTTTAATTAATGGTAAAATTAAGAAGTGAATTTTATGGTTTGTAAGACAACTTGAGGAGGACTTGTCCATTAACACTAGGGTTAGTCCTTCTTGACCAATTAAGGAAGAATTAGAACCCTAATGTAAGGCCCAAGTTACAAGTTAATGTCTTGGTGATTATTAAGGTGGATTGATTAAGAGGTTTAAACACATTAAGGGTTTAACACTTAGGATTACAGTTATACACTCCATCCTAAGAGAAGGATGCAGGCATAACCTTAATCACAAAGCCTTAAAACCTTAAAGGTTTAGTCTCTGATTATGAAATGAGGAGAGAGACACAAAGCCTTAAAACCTAAAGAAAGTTGTGATTTTTCTAAGTTATCTAGGGCTTTAAGGTACCTTAAGAGGAAAAATGCAAATCAAATCAAAAATTCAAGATAAAATTGTGACAAAAATATCATAGACACTACATGCTATTTGAAGATCAATGAAAAAAGAACCATTGTCAAACCCTTCATGGTTAGGCAGAAAAGAATTCTTGAAGTTAGGGTTCAAAAATTGGATTTTTATGAACCCTAAATTCAAGAAAAATGTCAAAGAGTGTTCAAAACCAAAAAGAAATTTGTATGAATGGTTTGACAATGTTTCTAAATGTCCTAAGATGCAATGTGAATTGTTTTGGAATGTTTAGAAACCTAAATGGTATTTTAATTAATTAATTTCCATTAACTAATTAAAATAAACATTTAAATATTTTTAAAATGGTTTTTTCATGCAAAAAATAAAAATAAAAATGTTTTCTGGTTGAGAAAAATATTTGAAATGAAAATGCAAAAGAAAAATATTTTTGGGATTTTCTAGGTATTTTAAATAAATTGTGCAAGAAAAATGATAAAAAATGAATTAAAAATAGAAATAAGAGAAAGTATGAGGATCCAAGGGTTCAGATTCAAATCTGGGGAAAGAAGGTTGACTGCGCGCGTGTTTTAAGGGCCTGGATTGCTTCTGAGCTAAATGACCTAATTAATCTAATTAATCCAGATTTTAATTAATTAATTAGGGTTAGGGCTAAATGACAAAATCTGGGCCGTTCAAACACGAAATTAAAATCAATCCAAGGGTCCACGTTAAAGCTGGGAAATTAACCCTAATTAAACTCAGGTGACCGGAGCTAATCCCCGTTCATCTTCTCCGGCCAACCCTCGCCTGAGTTCTCTCAAATCACCACAAAAATGCATCAAACGTTCCAGAAATGATCAGTGAACAACAACAAACAAGAATCCAGGCACAAAATTCATTTATTTTTAGAAACAAGCATGAATCGAATCAAACTTCTTTTAGGTAAAATTTTTTAGAGATTCGGTTCATGCTCGTTTCTTCATCATTTTCAAAAATAACAAGGGCAGTGTGATCAGGGGAACATGGGGAACATTTCTATAACTTAAAAAGAGATTTCTGGAAAATTTGTTCTTGAGGTTACCTGAGATGAAGCTTTGTAAGAAAACTTGAGGGGGACTTGTCCATTAACACTAGGGTTAGTCCTTCTTGACAAATTAAGGAAGAATTAGAACCCTAATGCAAGGCCCAAGTTACAAGTTAATATCTTGGTGATTATTAAGGTGGATTGATTAAGAGGTTTAAACACATTAAGGGTTTAACACTTAGGATTAAAGTTATACACTACATCCTAAGAGAAGGATGCAGGCATAACCTTAATCACAAAGCCTTAAAACCTTAAAGGTTTAGTCTCTGATTATGAGATGAGGAGAGAGACACAAAGAAGACACAAAGGTAAAACTAAAGGGGGACTAATCAAAACCCTAATTATTGTCATGCTTGGAGGTTCCTATGGTTTGGAAGGCTTGCAAGAGATCTTCAGAGAAGCCACCAATGGAAGAAGCAGAAGAAACAAGTTAACTTACTTCACTGAAGAAGATAAGTTACTTGAAGAAAGAAAGTGAATGATGAACATGAATGAGCAAGCTCACTCTAAAGCAAATGAAAATGCAGCAAGGATGCATAAGAATAAGGATGAAGAGAGATGAGAAGTGAAGGAAAATTCACTTCTCAAATTACTTACCACCTGAAATGTTAGCATAAAGGAAAGAAATGAAATGAAAATGGAATGTATGCAAAGATGCAAACCAAAACCAGAAGCATAAACATGTTGCAAATGATGTTATGAGATGATGCAAAGACATTCCAAGTGCTATGAGTGTTCATACAAGAGATGAGATTGCAAATGAAGCATGTAGGAAGCATGAAAACACATGAAAGTTCATGGAATGAAATGAATGCACATCATGGCAAATGAATGAAGAAATGATCAAGCATGATTCTAATGTGTCCTATGATGTCTTAGAAGACATGTGAATGCATGAAATGTCATGTAAAGTTCATGAATGGATGCATATGCAAGATGTATGCAAATGAACATGAGAAATTAGGGTTTTATGACAACATGAGATGCAAAAGCCAAAACCAGAAGCAAATCATAAGATAAAAAATTGCAAATGAACTCAAAGGAACCCTAACCCCATATGATATCACACCCCAAAGGAGAAGGTCCAACTCTTAACCTAAAGAAAGTTGTGGTTTTTCTAAGTTATCTAGGGTTTTAAGGTACCTTAAGAGGAAAAATGCAAATCAAATCAAAAATGCAAGATAAAATTGTGACAAAAATATCATAGACACTACATGCTATTTGAAGATCAATGAAAAAAGAACCATTGTCAAACCCTTCATGGTTGGGCAGAAAAGAATTCTTGAAGTTAGGGTTCAAAAATTGGATTTTTATGAACCCTAAATTCAAGAAAAATGTCAAAGAGTGTTAAAAACCAAAAAGAAATTTGTATGAATGGTTTGACAATGTTTCTAAATGTCCTAAGATGCAATGTGAAATTTTTTGGAATTTTTAGAAACCTAAATGGTATTTTAATTAATTGATTTCCATTAACTAATTAAAATAAACATTTAAATATTTTTAAAATGGTTTTTTAATGCAAAAAATAAAAAAAAAATGTTTTCTAGTTGAGAAAAATATTTGAAATGAAAATGCAAAAGAAAAATATTTTTGGGATTTTCTAGGTATTTTAAATAAATTGTGCAAGAAAAATGATAAAAAATGAATTAAAAATAGAAATAAGAGAAAGTATGAGGATCCAAGGGTTCAGATTCAAATTTGGGGAAAGAAGGTTGACTGCGCGCGTGTTTTAAGGGCCTGGATTGCTTCTGAGCTAAATGACCTAATTAATCTAATTAATCCAGAATTTAATTAATTAATTAGGGTTAGGGCTAAATGACAAAATCTGGGTCGTTCAAACACGAAATTAAAATCAATCCAAGGGTCCACGTTAAAGCTGGGAAATTAACCCTAATTAAACTCAGGTGACCGGAGCTAATCCCCGGTCATCTTCTCCGGCCAACCCTCGCCTGAGTTCTCTCAAATCACCACAAAAATGCATCAAACGTTCCAGAAATGATCAGTGAACAACAACAAACAAGAATCCAGGCACAAAATTCATTTATTTTTAGAAACAAGCATGAATCGAATCAAACTTCTTTTAGGTCAAAAATTTTAGAGATTCGGTTCATGCTCGTTTCTTCATCATTTTCAAAAATAACAAGTGCAGTGTGATCAGGGGAACATGGGGAACATTTCTATAACTTAAAAAGAGATTTCTGGAAAATTTGTTCTTGAGGTTACCTGAGATGAAGCTTTGTAAGAAAACTTGAGGGGGACTTGTCCATTAACACTAGGGTTAGTCCTTCTTGACCAATTAAGGAAGAATTAGAACCCTAATGCAAGGCCCAAGTTACAAGTTAATGTCTTGGTGATTATTAAGGTGGATTGATTAAGAGGTTTAAACACATTAAGGGTTTAACACTTAGGATTAAAGTTATACACTCCATCCTAAGAGAAGGATGCAGGCATAACCTTAATCACAAAGCCTTAAAACCTTAAAGGTTTAGTCTCTGATTATGAGATGAGGAGAGAGACACAAAGAAGACACAAAGGTAAAACTAAAGGGGGACTAATCAAAACCCTAATTATTGTCATGCTTGGAGGTTCCTATGGTTTGGAAAGCTTGCAAGAGATCTTCAGAGAAGCCACCAATGGAAGAAGCAGAAGAAACAAGTTAACTTACTTCACTGAAGAAGATAAGTTACTTGAAGAAAGAAAGTGAATGATGAACATGAATGAGCAAGCTCACTCTAAAGTAAATGAAAATGCAGCAAGGATGCATAAGAAGAAGGATGAAGAGAGATGAGAAGTGAAGGCAAATTAACTTCTCAAATTACTTACCACCTGAAATGTTAGCATAAAGGAAAGAAATGAAATGAAAATGGAATGTATGCAAAGATGCAAACCAAAACCAGAAGCATAAACATGGTGAAAATGATGTTATGAGATGATGCAAAGACATGCCAATTGTCGCTCCCACCAAATGACACCTAGTCAGAAGGGGTACAGACGCGAACGGTCGGCGAAAGGGGATGAGAACACACAGAAGTGAACTCAGAAAGACAAGAGTCGCCAGCTAGGCATTTTTATCCCGGAAGAAAGGTAATGCTGCATAAACCTAGGAAGATACGGATAAGACGGTTGCGAACCAGAGAGACTGAGAAAGGGGGTTGGTTACAACCTGGGAAGGTATTAGCACCCAGATTGTCCGCCGTACTCGACGGGATCCACGCTTAAAAGATTTGTGTTTTAAAGGGGTAGTGTCAGTGTTATTTGTGCATCAAAGCTGGAAAGAATGCAAGTGTCAGTTTATAGTGTATAAGTGATGTGAAGTATGAAAGTGTCAGTGTAAGGAAAGAATACAATGCTCAAGATAATGAGGCTAAAAGAATGATGCTGGAAGGATGGGGAATATACAGAGACTTTTGTTCGATAACTGTTAAGTTATGCCTACGTATCCTCTCGTGCAATGAGGAAGTCAGAAAACCGTAGTTCGACCCAAAGAGACTGAAAGATAAATTGACTTGTGAACTGCTTACTTGTCTATGCTCAAGTGTATGACCTGTCTGGCTCAGGTGTAAACTGTCTTGCATTAGACGGAAGAAGCAAGTTCTCGTTTACGAAGGAATGAGGTGAGAAAAGAATCCCGGAGGAGACGATTATTGTTTGTTTTTTTGTGTTTTCAATCTTTTATTGCTTTTGGAAATTTGTCATAAGAAAATGAGCTTAAGCCTAAACCAAGAAATTAGTAAACTCATCACATCCTCCCTCTGATTAGGGGTAATGAGAATACCTTAAGTGTGAAGTCAGCATCTCACACTTAATCACCATGATGTAGGATTAGATCATTAACCTACTTGCAATTATTTAGATGTTTTTGGAGTTTTTGTTTAGTGTTGAGTAATGAGTTTAAGCCATAATCAAGGATTTAATGGACTCATTACACCATCCTAATAGAAGGATAATAGATGAGAACATTTAAGCTGAGGAAAGCTCCTCAACTTAATCCATGATTAGGGATTAACCTCATGACAAAACAAAGCCTTTATTAAGTGGAAATGATAAGATGAAGAAGTGAATTTTATGATTTGTAAGACAACTTGAAGGGGACTTGTCCATTAACACTAGGGTTAGTCCTTCTTAACCAATTAAGGAAGAATTAGAACCCTAATGCAAGGCCCAAGTTACAAGCTTGATGTCTCGATGATTATTAAGTGGATTAATTAAAGGATTTAAACACATTAAGGGTTTAACACTTAGGATTAAAGTTATACACTCCATCCTAATAGAAGGATGTAGGCATAAACTTAATCACAAAGCCTTAAAGCCTTTAGGGTTTAATCCTTGATTAAGAGATGAGAAGAGAAGACTCAAAGATGACACAAAGGTAAAACTAACTGGGGGACTAATCAAACCCTAATTATTATCATGCTTGGTCATTCCTAGGGTTAATGAGGCTTAAGAGAGAAAGATCTTCAGAGAAGCCACCAGGAAAGAGACAGATGAAAGGAGAAAGAAGCAGAGAGAGGCAAGACAACTTGCTTCACTTAAGAAGACAAGTTGCTTGAAGAAAGAAAGTAAGAGATGAACAAGAATGAGCAAGCTCAATCCAATACACATACAAAAATGCAGCAAAGGAAGTATAAAAGAGATGAAAAGAGATCATGAGAAGTGAAGGCAAATTCACTTCTCAAAGTAACTTACCACCTGAAAAGTTAGTGAAAGAAATGAAATGTAATGCAAATGAGATGAAATGTGATGGTGCAAACCAAAACCAGAAGCATAAGTATGATGTCAATGATGCTAAGATAGGATACAAACATGAGGCAAAGCATGAGAATGATCAAACAAGCACATGGATGCAAAAGAAACATGCTTTGAATCATGGATGTTCATGAAAAGTTATGAAATGCAATGGACATATAACATGGCAAATGAAAGATGCAATGATCAAACATGACTCTAATATGTCCTAAGATGCATTATGAATCATGTTGATGCACAAAATGTCATGTCAATTCATGGTATGCAAGCAAATGGAAGATGGATGCAAAGGAAAGCACAAATTAGGGTTTCATGCATCATGCAAAGCAAAAATCCAAAAACCAGAAGCAAATGACATGATGAAAATTTGAAAATGCAATCAAAGATACCCTAAACCTATACAAACTCACTGCCCAAAGGAGGGGATCCAACTCTTAATCTAGTGAAAGTTATGAATTTCCTAAGATTACTAGGGTTTTAAGGTACCTTGTCAAGAAAAATGCTAAACAAATTGAAAATGCAAGATCAAATCCAACCAATTTTATCCTATAAACTACATGTTATGCAAGATGCAATGCAAAAATAATCATTGTTCAACTCTCAATGGTTAATCAGAAACAAATTTTTGAAGTTTGAAACAAAATATTGCCTTGAAATGAAATTAAATCCAATGAAAATGATAAAAAGGCATCAAGATCAAAAAGAAATTTGGTTTGAGAGTTGGACAATGTTTCTAAATGTTTTTAAATGTTATGTGATTTTTTTTGTGATTTTTAAATACCTAAATGTATTTTTAATTAATTAATTTTCATTAACTAATTAAAAATAAACATTTAAATGATTTAAAAATAATTTTTAATGCAAAAAATAAAAATAAAAATATTTTTGTGTTCTGAAAATTCATGAAAACCTTGACAAAAATTTTCATAATTTTTTAATGATTTTAGCTATTTTAAAATAAATATGCAAAACAAATGAATAAAAAATGAAATAAAAAGAAATAAAATGAAAGTATGCAGAGGGGAGGGCCAGGATTTGATCTGGGCTTGGACTGGTTGACTGCGCGCCAGATCCAAGGGCCCAGATTCAAATCTGGCTAATTATATTAATTAATTAAATTAATCCTAATTAATCAACTAATGACATGATCATGACCCTTGAGACGCGCTCGAGAAACAACATCCAGTGGCTCACATTCAAACCTGGTGCCCTAACCCTAATTAGCATTTAATCACTCTCAGGTCACCGGAGACGAGCTCCGGTCGTCTTCTCTGGTGACCTCGTCACCTGAAAATGGCCAACTTCTTCTCTAGGTTATTTCTGGAGCTCTAAAGCTCCAGATCAAACCTCCTAACCTCCCTGAATCTAAACCTACCCTCAAAACAAATTTCTGTGACCTACAAAACAAGATTCGAACCAAAACTTAAAAATGGCAAAAGTTTCAGGCAACCAGTACACACTTAAATCTTAACCATTTCAAAAAGTAAAAACATCAGGATGATCAGCAAGGCATAAGGAACAATTTAAGAACTTAAATTTTCATTTCTGGAAAAAAAAGGTCTTGAGGTACCTGAGCTTGAGCTTTCTCAGTTTGCAACTTTCTGGCCAGCTCTTTGCTTCCAATCAACTCCAATGATCCCCCTGAGAAGTTTGCAAGGCTTGGTTGGAGTTTAAAATGGTTGGTTTGTGAGATTGATCAAGTTCTGTTCAGTGAGGGGTGAGAATCGTGATTTAGTTTGAGGAGGTTTCAGGGATGAATGAGGGTAGGGAAATGATTAGGGGAGTATGCTAAGTGATTCTGTGGAGTTTGTTTTTATGTTTGATGCTTGTGTGATGTGTTTCGAATGAAAATGCATAAGAGGCATAAACTTGGAACTATGGCTTGGAGAGAGTTTCAGGCTTGGGTGTGTTGTGTGTTATGTTGCATTTGGTCCACTTATCACAACTAGAGAGGTCAGAGAAGTTGGTGTGGCACAGGCTGATTGGTATGGGGTTTTTGCCAAAAAGTCAAGCTTTGTGTAAGAGAGGTATGGGTTGTGGAAGTGAAGGTACAAAGCATGGCTTGGCTGCAGCTTGAATCAGGGAGAGCCATGGAAAAGGATTAGAGGCAATGCAGCAAGTGGATTAGGGTTTTTGATAGGTTTTGCAACTTTGTGACCTTTGGCCCCTTTTGAAATTTCTTGATCCACAAGTCATGAAAATGAGCAAACCTTTGATGCATTCTGACTTTTAGGCATTGGTTCATGTTTGTACAAAGATTAGAGGTCCATTTGAACGCACAATTTGCCTTGGCAAGGGGTTTTGCAACTTTGCCTCTTTGGTTCATAACTTGAAATTATGTGATTTTTCCCAACTTTGACAAGCCATAACTTTTGATCCAAAATGATTTAGAATGAGTTATTGTACTTTTTGAAAAGGGAATGATCCATTCTACAACTTTCATGACCAAAGTTTTCTCATTTGAGGCATTTTTGAATCAAAAAGCAAGGGTTGAAAAAGTTTCCCAAAATGGCAAGTTTCCATTACAAGTCATTTTCCCAAAAAGGCAACTTTGCAAATGGCTTGAAATTCTTCAATTTTGTGAACTTCTAACATCTTATATGATCAAATAAAGATCATACACATTCAAAATGATGAAGAACACCCTTTGGTTGGGTCATTGGGGGCCTCAGATGCCCTGATTTTGCACTGACTTGCTCAAGAAGTCAACTCTTGATCAGATGCCTTCCCCATTGAATTTCTTCATGAAAATTGATATGCATGATCCCTATACCATATAGAGACCAATAGAAACAAGAATGACCAAAAAATTTGGAGTTATGGCCTTTGAAACCAAAACCCTAATTCTAGGTCATCTGTGCAGTTAAACCTGGCTCTGCTTCCATGCCCTCCTCGGTTCTTGTGATTCTTTGACTTTCTTGACTTTGTGGGGATACAATATGATGCCTGAACATACATGGACCCCTTTGAAGTTATTGAAGACCTTTGGAGTAGCTCAAATAGCTCTTGGATTGCTCAGATCACAAACCCTAGATGTAGATGACCTTGAACCAATGCAGTGAAACAAAAAGTACAATATGAAATGATATGATTGAACTTATGCATATGAAAATATCACAAGCCATGGTGTGAATGGGTGAGGGCAAATTTGGGGTGTTTACAGCTGCCCCTATTCAAACATGAGTTAGCTGTGCAGGATGTAAGCAACGGCTTAACAGGCAAACAAGATAACTTGTGGTTGAATACCAAAGACAGTCCAAAATTTGCACTCACAGAATGAAGAAGAAAAGGGATATAGATTGTAAAAGAAAATAAGGTATATTATAAAGTGCGGGCGACGGAGGACGACCGTCGAGCAGAGGACGACTGCTGGGGATAAAGCAATGACGGGGACGACCGACAAGCTGGGGATATAAGAGATTATGATGGGGACGGCCATCAGGTAAAGCTATAAGATTCTCTGGGGATTATAGGTAAATGAAATAAATGATGAGGTACGGTCATCAAATGTGAAGGACGATCACCTAGCAGGGTACGGCTGCTCTATTGGGGATAAGATGAGGGACGGTCATCTAGGGTGAAGGACGATCACCGGGCAAGGTACGGTTGCCAAAAGTATCGCGGCATAGGACGAACGTCGGATAAAAAGGTCGACGATGGGTACGGCCATCGGATAAGCATGATGAAGGATGATCATCAAGAGGTGAAGGACGATCACCTAGCAGGGGACGACTACTCTGAAGGTATCACGACATAGGACGAATGTCAGATAACAAGATCAACGATGGGGACGGCCATAGGATAAAATGATGAAGGACAATCATCAGAAGGTGAAGGACGATCACCTAGCAGGGGACGGCTGCCAAAAATATCACGACATAGGACGAATGTCGGATAGAAAAGGGGTACTAATGAATAGAGACTCCACTGGGGAAAGGACGAGGGACGGTCATCCAAAGGTGAAGGACGATCACCTGGCAGGGTACGGCTGCCGAACGGGTATCGTGACATAGGACAAATGTCAGATAGAAAAGAAATAGTTCACTGGGATTTGTCGGGACAAGTAAACACGGACGGGTGTCTATATCCAAGGAATGAGAGGTATAAATGTTTGGGTATTGTGTATAGACTAAAGATGCGGACGAGCATCCTTAAGACCATGATACGGACGGGTATCAGGTAGAAACGAATGCTGACACATGTTCAGAGATGATGATACGGACGAGTACCAACTGGTTAACAAAGAACACGGACGAGTATTGATTCTGCGGGGACTCTTCTGGGGAATAGTAGACACAGACGAGTGTCTAAATTCAAGAAGACATAAGTGTTTGTCACGGTGCATAGATTAAAGATGTGGACGAGCATCCTTAAGACCATGATACGGACGAGTATCGGGTAGAAACAAACGCTTGACGCATGTTCAGGGATGATGATACGGACGAGTACCAACTGGTTAACAAAGAACACGGACGAGTGTCGAATCTGAGGGGATATGAGTGATATATACAAGATACGGACGAGTACCTGTATGAGTAAAGAGGTAATGAGTAACAAGTATGAGTGAAACACGGACGAGTGTTTATCTGGCTGGGGAGAGCATGACACGGGCGGGTGCCAGAAAAAGTGTATTATAAACAAGTATATGATTTCCAAAGTGTTTGGGTAACTATGCTGGGGGAGTGACACAGACGGGTGTCAGGGAATTTGTATATATGTGTATCTGTGAGTGCAAAGGGGACGCTTTGGCTTTCTACTGGGGACATGACACGGACGAGTGTCGGGAAGTATCTGTAATATATAAGTGTCTGTTTGTAAAGAATGCTCGGGCGACTTTACCGGGGAATCATGACACGGACGGGTGCCCAAAGGAGTGTGTATCTGTATTGGTGAGTGTAAGGCAAATGCCTTGGCTTTCTGCCGGGGAATCCGGGGAGTTTTCTGTATATCTTTGATGGATTGCTTAGTATTCACATATGCTTGATTCAGGTCATGGCTTATGACTATGCAATATGTTTGATTTTTGCCGTAATGCTCCGTATTAGACAGAATGCTACGCTCTGTGGGGAAAATATGATGCGAATGCTATGATTATGCAAAGATAACGAACCGGGATTCGGATCCCATTGCTGCGAAGATCTCCGGTTGATCTGCTTGAAGTGGACATCCCAGCTGGGGACGAGATCATTGGTAGATCTGACATATGGGACTCTGCTTGGGGATACAGGCCACTGATAGACCTATTTTGGTAATGAGGGACCCAACTGGGGTTTGTAGAAGCTCTCTTCACCCTGTTGTGAGATCTTCAGACGTTGCTCTTCTGGGTAGAGGCTGAAACTCTGTGGGGAGATGGTTCCCTAGCTTTTGTACTTGGCTGAGGAGGAAATAACAAATGGCAACTCAGCTGGGGAGAAAACACCTCCGGTGCCAAGACTGAGTAGATAGTGATTTTTCAGCTTACTGGGATGAAGCTTTCATGCCCCATGCTGTGCTTTGAATACCTGCAATCCTGAAAAGTCAGAGAAACGCACAAGTAATCCCGAGGTATCCCTTACCGGATTCCATCATAGGAGTTTAGGCAATCCTAGGAGCAAGTATATTTCCTGCAAGCATGTATTTTTTAGAAGAGAAGTATCTGTATTTATGCAATCAGTATCTTAAAGACATCGGACATTCTTGCAAATGGAAAATGAAATGTACGAAACGAAACATGACTGAAAATCTGATTTTATTAATTCGTGTGCCCTGAATCGGCGAGATACAGTCAAAGAAACAAATCCCCTGAAATGAGGAGATTGTTACAAATTGAGAAACAAAAGATGTCGGCAATGTTGATGACGCTTTAAGGAGCTTCCCTTCGCTATGACTCGTATGACATTTGACGTTCTTCTTGTCTTGCTCTCTGAAGAGGGCTGATTCTGACCGGCGCTTGACCCTTTCGAAGCTTACCAAGTTGTAAGTGATACAGACGAATTCAGAATGCAATTGTTAGCTCATTCCCTTATTTTGCATGGATCGCCCTTTCGGGTTTTCAATCCATCGGGATACCCATTTTTGCCTGAGTTGTCCGATGCGGATTTTCAACTCAGCGGGTGTACATTTTTTTGTCTATTTTCCCTTATTTTTGCCCGAGTCTTTTATTCTGTTTTTGATTCGCCGGGATGCCCTATTTTTGCCTGGACTTTACATTCTGTTTTCATGTCCAGCGGGTCATTTTATGCGAAGTATTTTTTAACTGCATCTGAATTCACAGGGGACGGGAAGTCTTCACCATCCATAGTACTGAGCATGAGTGCTCCACCGGAGAAAACTTTCTTTACTACGAATGGTCCTTCATAGTTCGGAGTCCACTTGCCCCTGTGGTCTGTATGAGGAGGGAGGATTCTTTTCAGCACAAGATCCCCTACTTGGTACTCTCGATGCCTGACTTTCTGATCGAAGGCCTTCTTCATTCTCTTCTGATACAACTGCCCGTGACAGATCGCAGCCAATCTCTTTTCTTCGATCAGACTCAGTTGTTCGTATCGGGATCGGACCCACTCTGCTTCGTTCAGTTTAACATCCATTAGTACCCGCAGGGAGGGTAATTCAACTTCAACAGGAAGGACTGCCTCCATACCATACACAAGCTGATACGACGTTGCTCCAGTGGATGTTCTAATTGACGTACGGTACCCATGCAAGGCAAACGGTAGCATTACATGCCAGTCTTTGTAGGTAACTACCATCTTCTGCACAATCTTCTTGATATTCTTATTAGCAGCCTCAACAGCGCCGTTCATCTTTGGCCTGTAAGGAGAAGAATTGTGGTGTTGGATTTTGAAGTCCCGGCACAGTTCTGCCATCATTTTGTTGTTTAAATTGGAACCATTATCAGTAATGATTCGCTCGGGAACTCCGTATCGACAGATGATATCTCTCTTCAAAAATCGGGCTACCACTTGCCTTGTAACATTTGCATAGGAAGCGGCTTCAACCCACTTGGTAAAATAGTCAATGGCGACCAGGATGAATCTGTGGTCGTTTGAAGCAGTCGGTTCAATCTTTCCAATCATATCAATGCCCCACATGGCAAAGGGCCATGGCGAAGACATCACATTCAGAGGGTTTGGAGGCACATGCACCTTATCCGCATAGATCTGACATTTATGGCATTTTCTGGCATAAGCACAACAGTCTGCATCCATTGTGATCCAGTAATAGCCTGATCTTAACAGCTTCTTGGCCATAGCATGCCCTCCAGCATGGGTACCAAAGGATCCTTCGTGCACCTCGTGCATCAACAAGTCTGCTTCTGTCCTATCAACGCATCTGAGAAGTACCATATCAAAGTTTCTCTTGTACAGGGAACCGTCATTATTCTGGAAGAAACTACCAGCTAGCCTTCTTAATGTCTTCTTGTCATTGGAAGATGCCCCAGGCGGGTATGTTTGATCCTCCAAGAAGCATTTGATATCATGGAACCAAGGCTTATCATCTTTGACAACATCTGCCGAGAACACATATGCTGGTCTGTCGAGTCTGGACACTGAAATCCGAGGTACAAAGTTGGCAGCTTGTACTTTGATCATGGATGAAATGGTGGCAAGAGCATCTGCAAATTGATTCTCGTCCCGAGGGATATACTCAAGCTTGACCGTTGTAAAGAAAGTCAATAACCTCCTTGTATAGTCCCTGTAAGGTATCAGATGATCCTGGTGTGTGTACCATTTGCCGTTGGTTTGATTGATTACCAGAGCTGAATCTCCGAATACAGTCAAAGTCTTGATCCTGAGGTCAATGGCTTCCTCAAGTCCCATAATACAAGCTTCATATTCAGCTTCTTTGTTAGTGCAGTTAAAGGTGAGTTTTGGCGAGAAAGGCATGTGAACTCCTTTAGGTGTAATGAGTACTGCACCAACACCACGACCATTCATATTAACAGCCCTGTCAAACATCATAGTCCATTCTTATTCTAGGTCAGGCCCTTCAGTGTGAATAGGCTCTTCATGATCTTTTGCTTTTATGAACATGATGTCTTCATCAGGGAAGTCAAATTTCATAGGCTGGTAATCGTCAATAGGTTGCTCAGCAAGATAATCAGACAATACACTGCCTTTGATGGCTTTCTGAGATGTGTACTGGATGTCATATTCTGTGAGGATCATTTGCCATCTTGCAACCCGTCCGGTAAGTGCTGGCTTCTCAAAAATGTACTTAACTGGATCCATTTTTGAAATCAACAAGGTAGTGTGGGTCAACATATACTGCCTTAGGCGGCGAGCAGCCCACGCTAAAGCACATCAAGTTTTCTCGAGCAGTGAATAACGTTGTTCACAGTCGGTAAACTTTTTGCTTAGGTAGTATATCGCATACTCTTTTCGACCAGACTCGTCATGCTGGCCCAACACACACCCCATTGACTCTTCTAATACTGTTAAGTACATGATTAGAGGTCTTCCTTCAACTGGCAGCATAAGAATTGGAGGCTCTTGTAAGTATTCCTTGATCTTGTCAAAGGCCCTCTGGCAGTCCTCGTTCCACCTGACCGTTTGTTCTTTTCTTAACAGCTTGAACAAAGGTTCACAGGTCGCAGTAAGGTGAGATATGAACCGTGAAATGTAGTTCAATCTACCTAGAAACCCCCAAACTTCTTTTTCTGTCTTCGGTGCAGGCATTTCTTGAATGGCTTTAACTTTATCAGGGTCAACTTCAATCCCTTTCTCACATACAATAAATCCCAGCAACTTACCAGATCGTACCCCGAATGTACACTTGTTGGGATTTAACTTCAATTGGTACTTCCTCAGACGCTTGAATAGCTTCAACAGATTTACCAGGTGGTCTTCTTCTATGAGGGACTTGGCAATCATGTCATCCACATAACATTCAATTTCTTTATGGATCATGTCGTGAAATAATGTTACCATAGCCCGTTGATAAGTAGCACCAGCATTCTTCAGTCCGAATGGCATCACCTTATAACAGAACGTGCCCCAGGGTGTGATAAAAGTTGTCTTCTCCATGTATTCAGGTGACATCTTGATCTAATTGTATCCTGAAAATCCGTCCATGAAGGAGAATACCGAGAACTGAGCCGTGTTATCAACTAATACATCAATGTGAGGTAAAGGGAAGTCATCTTTCGGGCTGGCTCTATTCAGATCCCAGTAGTCCACACACATCCTTACCTTGCCATCTTTCTTAGGCACAGGTACAATATTAGCTACCCACGGCGGATAGCTAGTCACAGCAAGGAACCCGGTGTCCCACTGCTTTTGTACCTCTTCTTTGATCTTCATTGCCATATCTGGGCGAGTACGGCGCAGTTTCTGTTTAACCGGTGGGCAATCTTCTTTTAAAGACAGCTTGTGCATGACAATATCGGTGTCCAACCCTGGCATGTCCTGATAAGACCAAGCAAAGACATCCACATATTCCTGAAGCATATCAATCAGTTGCTCTTTCACTGAATCTTGTAAGCAGGCCCCGATCTTAACCTCTTTCACGTCTTCTTCCGTACCAAGATTAATCGTCTCGACCTCCTCCTGATGAGGAGTAATAACCTTCTCCTCTTGCCTTAACAACCTGGCTAGCTCTTCAGGAAGCTCATAATCTTCTTCAACCCCTTCATCAGCTTGATTGATTGGATTGTCAAAGTCATACAGAGTCATAGCTGTGCTGTTGTCGGTGCAGTCTGAAAGGCACTCTCTACAAGGGTTTAGATTGTTCATTTTAGTGGTTGATTTTAATCTTGTTTAGAAAAGTGAAATAAAGTTGTCATTTTGGAAAACATTGCCATTTTATTTTGTACAAAAAGAAAAATGGAAAAACAGTGAGCGGAAAAGAAAAAGACTCATTTGCAAAAGATGTCCGATATTCATTGATTGATCTGTTTGCACAAAATTACAAGATGGCCCGATTACAAAATGAGTCTTGTCATCTTGGGTAAGATGCAAGACTTGATGCATGCTTAAAAATACAGGAAATAATAATTACTCTGCAGGAGTAACCCTTATAATTTCCTGGGAAGACCAGTTTGAGATACGGCTCCCCAGGATCCTTGGACGTATCCAGCTCTCCAGGTTGCGCTCATCTTCCGACTCATCTTCCAAGTTGTTCACTGCAACCGGGGTGAGCATTCCCCCGCTGACAAAGTTGGGCTTCTTGGCAGCCTCTGATTGATCTTGTTGAGTTGGTTTGTAACCCAACCCAAATCTATCCTCCTTCTTCTCCACGGGCAGCAGCTTGCCCCAGCCTTGGGCAGTACCCTCTTCAACAACCTTCCTGGCTTGCTGATAAGACGTCATGGAGGTTCCCAGTACAGCAGATGCTTCATTAATGTTCAGGGCCTCAAATCCCTGGCTCATGGTTTCATGGATTTCTCCATCCATCTCAATATACTTGTACGTAGCCAGATGGCTAACAAAGATGTCCTCTTCACCACAGATGGTGATGATCTGGCCTTCCCACTCGAATTTCAGCTTCTGGTGAAGGGTAGACGTAACAGCGCCAGCGGCATGGATCCAAGGTCTACCCAACAAACAGCTGTAGGCCGGCTGAATGTCCATCACATAGAAGGTAATTTTAAAAGTCTGCGTGCTAATCATCACAGGCAGATCAATCTCCCATAACACTGATCTTTTAGAGCCATCGAAAGCTCTCACCACCAAATTACTCGGACGCAAAGCCAAGCCATCATACTCCAGCTTCACTAAGGCTTTCTTTGGTAGAACATTGAGTGAAGACCCAGTGTCTACCAACACATGAGATAGAACAACACCCTTGCATTCTAGAGTGATGTGTAAAGCCTTGTTATGGTTACGTCCCTCAGTTGTCAAATCAACATTGGTAAAGCCCAGTCCATGACTGGTGTTGACATTTGCTACCACGGTTTCTAGCTGATTAACAGTGATCTCTTCTGGCACGTATGCTGCGTGCAAGACTTTCAGTAATGCATTCCTGTGAGCCTCAGAACACATTAACAGGGATAATATGGAGATCTTTGAGGGAGTTTGGTGAAGCTGATCCACCACCTTGTAATCACTTCTCTTTATAATTCTCATAAACTCGTCTACATCTTGCTCAAAAGATGTCTTCTGAGTTTCTTTGATGATTGGTTCTTCAGGTATCACACTCTTCCCCTTTGCTTTGGCAGCAACTTCTGCTTCGGCATTAGGTCTTTGCAATTGTGAGGCAAAAAGGCGTCCGCTTCTGGTGAAGCCTCCGCCTCCCCCAACATTATCAATCTGTGGAGAAGAGGTTGAAGAATCCAAAGTGATTTTCTCCCCGTTGCATTAGAGGTCAGAGCCATAATGCCAAGGTATGGCATTACTGCTTTCATATGGAACGGGTCCAGGCACCGTGATGGTAACTGGACTGACTGCTGCAGAGGAAGGTATTGAAATGGTGTGCGGATCGTAGTAAATGGTGACTGGTGATCTGGCAGGAGATGCCACTCTTTGTTGTTGAAAATTGTTGTTTGGAGGAACATATGATGGGTCATAGTAAATGGTGACTGCTGAGATATCTTCATTAATTTCTGTTGGCGTTGTAGAAGATACTGCTGAATAAATGGGTGCTGATGTTGTAGAAGGAATGGTTGTTGACATCTGATTTGCTGAAGTGATGGACGGAGCCATTGTTGATGATATTGATGAATTGGTCAGAATGATTATTGTTGCAGTTGTAGAAGAGTCAGGAATTGTTGTCAAAGGGATTGCTGGATTTGTAGGTGCCATTGTTGTGATCTGAAGTATACCACTTTTGATAAGACCATCTATGCCGCTTCTCAAATTATCACACCCGTTGACCGAAATGTTACAATAACCACAACCGAGCTCACACCCGGGGAACATCTGGAATTCTAGGAGCTGGGCTTTAATCTCGACCAGAGGTGTTCGAATCTGTTCAACACTGGTGATTAAGAAAGATGGCTTGTCTTCCTCAATGACATTAATTCTTGGCCCTCCATGATTGGGCATGGGATTCTTGGTGACACTTGGAGGGGGTGCAAAGTTGAGGGCTTTGGAATCCACCAGATCTTGCACATTCATTTGTAAAGCCCTGCATTTCTCTGTATTGTGGCCGGGTGCATTAGAGTGGAAAGCACATCTGGCGTTGACATTATAATTTCTTGGAAGATTGGAGGGATCTGGTGGTGCCAATGTCCTTAGCTCAACCAAGTTGAGTTTCAGGAGTTGTGGCAATAAAGCGGCATACGGCATAGGGATATGGTCAATCACCCTATTTGCCTGTGATGGTCTTTGCTGAAAAGGTCTTTGTTGATTGCTGTTGTTGTTGTTGTAGGTCCTCGGTGGCGGATACTGAACTTGCTGCTGATAATGTGGTTGTTGTTGTGGTTGATATGTTGGTTGCTGAGGAATCAGAGCTGGAATAGTGACAGCTGCTACTGATCTGTGGACATACTGGGGTCTGCCCTTGCTAGCATGAATGGCATTTGTCTCACCGGTTCTTCTAGGTCCCACAAAAGGCTTCCTGGGATTACTGGACGAACTTGCACCATTATCAGAAATTTTACCCATCTTCAGAAGGCTTTCAATTCTTTCCCTAGCTATGACTACGTCAGCGAAGCTGGTGGAAGAAAAGGCAGCTAGCCTATCAATATATGTTCCTTGCAGAGTATTCATGAACATGTCGGCCATTTCTCTTTCCGACATGGGTGGCTGGACAGCAGCAGCAAGCTGTCTCCACCTTTGGGCATATTCCCTGAAGCTTTCTCTGGAGGATTGAGACATTCCCATCAGAAGGGTCCTGTTAGGGGCCATGTCTAGATTGCATTGGTACTGCCTGATGAAAGCTTCAGCTAGGTCCTTCCAGCACCTGATTGTAGCTCTGGTCAAGTGAGAGTACCACTCCCTTGAAGCCCCAGTCAAACTGTCTTCAAAGTAAAACATCCACAGTTTCTCATCCGTAGTATATGCTTTAAGTCTTCCCAGGAAAGATTGCAAGTGAGTTCGTGGACAGGAAGTTCCATTGTACTTCTCGAAGCACGGAGGTTTAAACTTGTGGGGAATCCTTACCCCATCCACTAACCCCATATCCATGACATCAAATCCTAAGGAATTTTGAGACTCCAGAGATCTCAACTTCTCAGCAATTTCATCAAACCTCCTATCATAAACTTCATCCCCAGCTCCCATTACAGTAAACTGATCCTCTTGGGGGTCTTCCTGTAAGATCCTTCCTCCAGTAGTATTTCCTTGCACATTACCCGGGATGTTGACTTCTGGATGTAGATGAGGCCCATACACTGGTGGATTAACATGAGGCTGACCCCTTTCATTGTTACTTGTTCCTCCAGTTCCCAGAGGAGGTTCTTCCAGGGTTTGTCTTTCTACCAATGCCCTCAACCTTTCTTGACTTTGAGCCAAGCCATTCATTACTTCCATGAATTGGGTCATTTGGTTTCTCATCTCCAGCCTTTCATTAGCCATCTGAGTCCTGACCTCTGTCAGATCTTGCTGTACTTGATCCATTTGGATACCAGGAAGATTGTTGCGAGTAGGATACCGGTGTGGACGGTTGAGAGGGAACACCCGACGGCGAGCAATAATTCCTGAGTCACAACAGAGTTAGTAATAAACAAAACAAAAAAACCTACAAAACAAAACACAAGTTAGTATGCAATGCAGTATGCTTATTTGTTTCCAAGGTATCCGGCTTGGTACTTGGTTTTGACCTTTCCAGACCCTGAGGGAGATGCTTTGATGTTGCTTGAGGGAAAGAAAACTCAGTGGAACAAATTAACAAATACATTACAAAATGGTGAATAATACATAGTCTGTTTTTACAACATATGCCCCTGAGGGGTCAAAATACAAAGAAAAGTACATGAAATGGAAATAACACCAAGCAAAGAAATCAAACATCTAATCCAAACTCATCCTCCTTAATCTCCTTCAAAAGTGCTTCAGTTACAGGCCCAGCCGGATGCTCTGTGATGTTCCTGATAAGAAGGTTCCTGGTGGCAATAGCAGTGGTCAGCTTCTTGTGTCTATCTTGGTCCTTTGACCTCTTCACACCAGCCCTAAGCTTTAATTCTGAAATTTCCTTCTGGGCTGCCAGCAAAGCCTCCTGTTGCTTCTTCTCATTGGCCTCCAACTGCTCAATCCTGGCTTGAGTTCTCTTATCTTCTTGAGTGCGAGCTTTAGTGATCCTGACCCACCTAGCTTGACTTTCTTCTAGATAGAGATCAGTCCTAGCCTTCTGAAACTGGGCCTCTTTACAGGAAGGCATCAGTCCTGGATAAGTGTTTGAGCAGCCAAGTGTGAAATAGAGGAGCACAACATCTCACCAACTTTCCTCTTTGCTTCTCATTTCTTTGGTGGACAGAATAATAGAAATCTCCCAGCAATGTGGGTACTGGGTTCCTCAGAAGGAAGAGATGAATGGAATTCTTGCTGATAAACTTGGGCTCATCTGCAAAAAGTATAACCCCATATATACTGAGGGCTAACAATGCACAAACTGCCTTCCATTCTCCCAAGGAGGCCTTCAGGATGGCCTGAGAAGTCAAGAAATCCAAGTGTAGACCAGGGATGCCTGCCTTTGTTGTCATGTTCTGCTCAATCAAAATAGGCTCTAGGTATAGTGCCTTTGCCACTTCTCCATTGCTGGGAGAAGTCATCTCTGGGTTGAAGGGGATATCACCCCTGACAGGTACTCCAATCAATGATGAGAACTCCTCCAGCAAAGGTCCCAGCTGAAAGTTCTGGAAAGTGAAACATCTCAAAGGAGGGTCATAAAACTGTAGACAGGTGTGGATCAAACTCCTCTGAGAAGGGTCCAGGTCCATAACCATATCAAGGATGCTTCCATAATGTTATCTGAATAATGGGATGTAGTCTGGAGTGACAAGGGCCTGGACCTTCCTGATGCCAGCCAGCACAGGCTCAAAGAAATGGTATGAAATGTTGCTCTTCTTGGGTGCCATGACTGCTGATGAAGAGCTGAAAACAGATGCTGATGGTGAGGACTGATACTGGAGATGAGCCACTGATAGGCTGGTGATGATGATGGAGGTAACTGAAGCAGGCAACTGATGAAGATAGCTGAAGCAGATAGCTGATGAACAGGGGTCTATGCAAATGAAGGGGTCAAAACCAAGCCAAAGTAATGTGGATACCCTGAAAAACAAATAAACAAATGTTAAATGATGCAAATGATGAGTATGCAAATGATATGCAAGGGTTTGTGATCAAGCTGGATCTGATTATTGTCTTGATATAATGGCCCATGTATGTTTAAGAAAACCAGATGGAGGTTCAGAAATCCAGTAACCAAGGTGGGGGACTCAAATAAAGAGCCACAAGTCCAGGGTTAAATCACAAGAACTGTCCAAAGTGGAGTATTCTTAAACAAAACAAGTATCAGGGTATGATGTGGCCAAGGGTTCCTGCAAACCTGTAAACAGCCCAACCCCCTCACAGGTGATGTTCTAAAACAAGGATCCTCAGACTTGGATCAGTTATGATAAGTGTAAACACTTCTAACCCGGAGGTACAATGTTTACAATAACCATAAAAGATCCTCCTCTAATTCACCTCAGTTTCTGAAGGTCATAATAAAGGTCATCCAGACTTAGCAGGCTTCCCAGATAGCCCTAGCACTACAGGAAATCCGTAGCACAGAGTTCTCAAGAAGAAACCCACATCTGAACCGTGTTTCATATTCCCGCACCAGACCGAAATGGAATGGGAAAGAACATGAACCACTCTAGCCTAGGTGTCACTCAGGTCCCAGGTATAGGACCTCAAACTCTCAGTAGAACCCCACCCACCAAAACAAAAACCAGATCCAGCCAGATGACAGTATGACAGTATGATATATAAAGCTGTAAAGAAAGCAATAAATAACTGTACATAAAGCAGTAAATAAAGCAAATATACAAACAAAATTAGCACATAACACCCTAGTAAACACAAATCAAACAAGCGCTAGGAGGAACCCACAAAAAGAACCAGAAGCCCTGGTTACAATACAAGGGTCCCCAGCAGAGTCGCCAAGCTGTCGCTCCCACCAAATGACACCTAGTCAGAAGGGGTACAGACGCGAACAGTCGGCGAAAGGGGATGAGAACACACAGAAGTGAACTCAGAAAGACAAGAGTCGCCAGCTAGGCATTTTTATCCCGGAAGAAAGGTAATGCTGCATAGACCTAGGAAGATACGGATAAGATGGTTGCGAACCAGAGAGACTGAGAAAGGGGGTTGGTTACAATCTGGGAAGGTATTAGCACCCAGATTGTCCGTCGTACTCGACGGGATCCACGCTTAAAAGATTTGTGTTTTAAAGGGGTAGTGTCAGTGTTATTTGTGCATCAAAGCTGGAAAGAATGCAAGTGTCAGTATATAGTGTATAAGTGATGTGAAGTATGAAAGTGTCAGTGTAAGGAAAGAATACAATGCTCAAGATAAGGAGGCTAAAAGAATGATGCTGGAAGGAGGGGGAATATACATAGACTTTTGTTCGATAACTGTTAAGTTATGCCTACGTATCCTCTCGTGCAATGAGGAAGTCAGAACACCGTAGTTCGACCCAAAGAGACTGAAAGATAAATTGACTTGTGAACTGCTTACTTGTCTATGCTCAAGTGTATGACCTGTCTGGCTCAGGTGCAAACTGTCTTGCATTAGACGGAAGAAGCAAGTTCTCGTTTACGAATGAATGAGGTGAGAAAAGAATCCCAGAGGAGACGATTATTGTTTTTTTTTTTTGTGTTTTCAATCTTTTATTGCTTTTGGAAATTTGTCATAAGAAAATGAGCTTAAGCCTAAACCAAGAAATTAGTAAACTCATCACATCCTCCCTCTGATTAGGGGTAATGAGAATACCTTAAGTGTGAAGTCAGCATCTCACACTTAATCACCCTGATGTAGGATTAGATCATTAACCTACTTGCAATTATTTAGATGTTTTTGGAGTTTTTGTTTAGTGTTGAGTAATGAGTTTAAGGCATAATCAAGGATTTAATGGACTCATTACACCATCCTAATAGAAGGATAATAGATGAGAACATTTAAGCTGAGGAAAGCTCCTCAACTTAATCCATGATTAGGGATTAACCTCATGACAAAACAAAGCCTTTATTAAGTGGAAATGATAAGATGAAGAAGTGAATTTTATGATTTGTAAGACAACTTTAGGGGGACTTGTCCATTAACACTAGGGTTAGTCCTTCTTAACCAATTAAGGAAGAATTAGAACCCTAATGCAAGGCCCAAGTTACAAGCTTGATGTCTTGATGATTATTAAGTGGATTAATTAAATGATTTAAACACATTAAGGGTTTAACACTTAGGATTAAAGTTATACACTCCATCCTAATAGAAGGATGCAGGCATAAACTTAATCACAAAGCCTTAAAGCCTTTAGGGTTTAATCCTTGATTAAGAGATGAGAAAAGAAGACTCAAAGATGACACAAAGGTAAAACTAACTGGGGGACTAATCAAACCCTAATTATTATCATGCTTGGTCATTCCTAGGGTTAATGAGGCTTAAGAGAGAAAGATCTTCAGAGAAGCCACCAGGAAAGAGACAGATGAAAGGAGAAAGAAGCAGAGAGAGGCAAGACAACTTGCTTCACTTAAGAAGACAAGTTGCTTGAAGAAAGAAAGTAAGAGATGAACAAGAATGAGCAAGCTCAATCCAATACACATACAAAAATGCAGCAAAGGAAGTATAAAAGAGATGAAAAGAGATCATGAGAAGTGAAGGCAAATTCACTTCTCAAAGTAACTTACCACCTGAAAAGTTAGTGAAAGAAATGAAATGTAATGCAAATGAGATGAAATGTGATGGTGCAAACCAAAACCAGAAGCATAAGTATGATGTCAATGATGCTAAGAGATGATACAAACATGAGGCAAAGCATGAGAATGATCAAACAAGCACATGGATGCAAAAGAAAGATGCTTTGAATCATGGATGTTCATGAAAAGTTATGAAATGCAATGGACATATAACATGGCAAATGAAAGATGCAATGATCAAACATGACTCTAATATGTCCTAAGATGCATTATGAATCATGTTGATGCACAAAATGTCATGGAAATTCATGGTATGCAAGCAAATGGAAGATGGATGCAAAGGAAAGCACAAATTAGGGTTTCATGCATCATGCAAAGCAAAAATCCAAAAACCAGAAGCAAATGACATGATGAAAATTTGAAAATGCAATCAAAGATACCCTAAACCTATACAAACTCACTGCCCAAAGGAGGGGATCCAACTCTTAATCTAGTGAAAGTTATGAATTTCCTAAGATTACTAGGGTTTTAAGGTACCTTGTCAAGAAAAATGCTAAACAAATTGAAAATGCAAGATCAAATCCAACCAATTTTATCCTATAAACTACATGTTATGCAAGATGCAATGCAAAAAGAATCATTGTCCAACTCTCAATGGTTAATCAGAAACAAATTTTTGAAGTTTGAAACAAAATATTGCCTTGAAATGAAATTAAATCCAATGAAAATGATAAAAAGGCATCAAGATCAAAAAAGAAATTTGGTTTGAGAGTTGGACAATGTTTCTAAATGTTTTTAAATGTTATGTGAATTTTTTTGTGATTTTTAAATACCTAAATGTATTTTTAATTAATTAATTTTCATTAACTAATTAAAAATAAACATTTAAATGATTTAAAAATAATTTTTAATGCAAAAAATAAAAATAAAAATATTTTTGTGTTCTGAAAATTCATGAAAACCTTGACAAAAATTTTCATAATTTTTTAATGATTTTAGCTATTTTAAATAAATATGCAAAACAAATGAATAAAAAATGAAATAAAAAGAAATAAAATGAAAGTATGCAGAGGGGAGGGCCAGGATTTGATCTGGGCTTAGACTGGTTGACTGCGCGCCAGATCCAAGGGCCCAGATTCAAATCTGGCTAATTATATTAATTAATTAAATTAATCCTAATTAATCAACTAATGACATGATCCTGACCCTTGAGACGCGCGCGAGAAACAACATCGAGTGGCTCACATTCAAACCTGGTGCCCTAACCCTAATTAGCATTTAATCACTCTCAGGTCACCGGAGACGAGCTCCGGTCGTCTTCTCCGGTGACCTCCTCACCTGAAAATGGCTAACTTCTTCTCTAGGTTATTTCTGGAGCTCTAAAGCTCCAGATCAAACCTCCTAACCTCCCTGAATCTAAACCTACCCTCAAAACAAATTTCTATGACCTACAAAACAAGATTCGAACCAAAACTCAAAAATGGCAAAAGTTTCAGGCAACCAGTACACACTCAAATCTTAACCATTTCAAAAAGTAAAAACATCAGGATGATCAGCAAGGCATAAGGAACAATTTAAGAACTTAAATTTTCATTTCTGGAAAAAAAGTTCTTGAGGTACCTGAGCTTGAGCTTTCTCAGTTTGCAACTTTCTGGCCAGCTCTTTGCTTCCAATCAACTCAAATGATCCCCCTAAGAAGTTTGCAAGGCTTGGTTGGAGTTTAAAATGGTTGGTTTGTGAGATTGATCAAGTTCTGTTCAGTGAGGGGTGAGAATCGTGATTTAGTTTGAGGAGGTTTCAGGGATGAATGGGGGTAGGGAAATGATCAGGGGAGTATGCTGAGTGATTATGTGGAGTTTGTTTTTATGTTTGATGCTTGTGTGATGTGTTTCGAATGAAAATGCATAAGAGGCATAAACTTGGAACTATGGCTTGGAGAGAGTTTCAGGCTTGGGTGTGTTGTGTGTTATGTTGCATTTGGTCCACTTATCACAACTAGAGAGGTCAGAGAAGTCGGTGTGGCACAGGCTGATTGGTATGGGGTTTTTGCCAAAAAGTCAAGCTTTGTGTAAGAGAGGTATGGGCTTTGGCAGTGAAGGTACAAAGCATGGCTTGGCTGCAGCTTGAATCAGGGAGAGGCATGGAAAAGGATTAGAGGCAATGCAGCAAGTGGATTAGGGTTTTTGATAGGTTTTGCAACTTTGTGACCTTTGGCCCCTTTTGAAATTTCTTGATCCACAAGTCATGAAAATGAGCAAACCTTTGATGCATTCTGACTTTTAGGCATTGGTTCATGTTTGTACAAAGATTAGAGGTCCATTTGAAAGCACAATTTGCCTTGGCAAGGGGTTTTGCAACTTTGCCTCTTTGGTTCATAACTTGAAATTATGTGATTTTTCCCAACTTTGACAAGCCATAACTTTTGATCCAAAATGAATTAGAATGAGTTCTTGTACTTTTTGAAAAGGGAATGATCCATTCTACAACTTTCATGACCAAATTTTTCTCATTTGAGGCATTTTTGAATCAAAAAGCAAGGGTTGAAAAAGTTTCCCAAAATGGCAAGTTTCCATTACAAGTCATTTTCCCAAAAAGGCAACTTTGCAAATGGCTTGAAATTCTTCAATTTTGTGAACTTCTAACATCTTATATGATAAAATAAAGATCATACACATTCAAAATGATGAAGAACACCCTTTGGTTGGGTCATTGGGGGCCTCAGATGCCCTGATTTTGCACTGACTTGCTCAAGAAGTCACCTCTTGATCAGATGCCTTCCCCATTGAATTTCTTCATGAAAATTTATATGCATGATCCCTATACCATATAGAGACCAATAGAAACAAGAATGACCAAAAAATTTGGAGTTATGGACTTTGAAACCAAAACCCTAATTCTAGGTCATCTGTGCAGTTAAACCTGGCTCTGCTTCCATGCCCTCCTCGGTTCTTGTGATTCTTTGACATTCTTGACTTTGTGGGGATACAATATGATGCCTGAACATACATGGACCCCTTTGAAGTGATTGAAGACCTTTGGAGTAGCTCAAATAGCTCTTGGATTGCTCAGATCACAAACCCTAGATGTAGATGACCTTGAACCAATGCAGTGAAACAAAAAGTACAATATGAAATGATATGATTGAACTTATGCATATGAAAATATCACAAGCCATGGTGTGAATGGGTGAGGGAAAATTTGGGGTGTTTACACCAAGTGCTATGAGTGTTCATACAAGAGATGAGATTGCAAATGAAGCATGTAGGAAGCATGAAAACACATGAAAGTTCATGGAATGAAATGAATGCACATCATGGCAAATGAATGAAGAAATGATCAAGCATGATTCTAATGTGTCCTATGATGTCTTAGAAGACATGTGAATGCATGAAATGTCATGTAAAGTTCATGAATGGATGCATATGCAAGATGTATGCAAATGAACATGAGAAATTAGGGTTTTATGACAACATGAGATGCAAAAGCCAAAACCAGAAGCAAATCATAAGATAAAAAATTGCAAATGAACTCAAAGGAACCCTAACCCCATATGATATCACACCCCAAAGGAGAAGGTCCAACTCTTAACCTAAAGATAGTTGTGATTTTTCTAAGTTATCTAGGGTTTTAAGGTACCTTAAGAGGAAAAATGCAAATCAAATAAAAAATGCAAGATAAAATTGTGACAAAAATATGATAGACACTACATGCTATTTGAAGATCAATGCAAAAAGAACCATTGTCAAACCCTTCATGGTTCGGCAGAAAAGAATTCTTGAAGTTAGGGTTCAAAAATTGGATTTTTATGAACCCTAAATTCAAGAAAAATGTCAAAGATTGTTCAAAACCAAAAAGAAATTTGTATGAATGGTTTGACAATGTTTCTAAATGTCCTAAGATGCAATGTGAATTTTTTTGGAATTTTTAGAAACCTAAATGGTATTTTAATTAATTGATTTCCATTAACTAATTAAAATAAACATTTAAATATTTTTAAAATGGTTTTTTAATGCAAAAAATAAAAATAAAAATGTTTTCTGGTTGAGAAAAATATTTGAAATGAAAATGCAAAAGAAAAATATTTTTGGGATTTTCTAGGTATTTTAAATAAATTGTGCAAGAAAAATGATAAAAAAAATGAATTAAAAATAGAAATAAGAGAAAGTATGAGGATCCAAGGGTTCAGATTCAAATCTGGGGAAAGAAGGTTGACTGCGCGCGTGTTTTAAGGGCCTGGATTGCTTCTGAGCTAAATGACCTAATTAATCTAATTAATCCAGATTTTAATTAATTAATTAATTAGGGTTAGGGCTAAATGACAAAATCTGGGCCGTTCAAACACGAAATTAAAATCAATCCAAGGGTCCATGTTAAAGCTGGGAAATTAACCCAAATTAAACTCAGGTGACCGGAGCTAATCCCCGGTCATCTTCTCCGGCCAACCCTCGCCTGAGTTCTCTCAAATCACCACAAAAATGCATCAAACGTTCCAGAAATGATCAGTGAACAACAACAAACAAGAATCCAGGCACAAAATTCATTTATTTTTAGAAACAAGCATGAATCGAATCAAACTTCTTTTAGGTAAAAAATTTTAGAGATTCGGTTCATGCTCGTTTCTTCATCATTTTCAAAAATAACAAGTGCAGTGTGATCAGGGGAACATGGGGAACATTTCTATAACTTAAAAAGAGATTTCTGGAAAATTTGTTCTTGAGGTTACCTGAGATGAAGCTTTGTAAGAAAACTTGAGGGGGACTTGTCCATTAACACTAGGGTTAGTCCTTCTTGACCAATTAAGGAAGAATTAGAACCCTAATGCAAGGCCCAAGTTACAAGTTAATGTCTTGGTGATTATTAAGGTGGATTGATTAAGAGGTTTAAACACATTAAGGGTTTAACACTTAGGATTAAAGTTATACACTCCATCCTAAGAGAAGGATGCAGGCATAACCTTAATCACAAAGCCTTAAAACCTTAAAGGTTTAGTCTCTGATTATGAGATGAGGAGAGAGACACAAAGAAGACACAAAGGTAAAACTAAAGGGGGACTAATCAAAACCCTAATTATTGTCATGCTTGGAGGTTCCTATGGTTTGGAAGGCTTGCAAGAGATCTTCAGAGAAGCCACCAATGGAAGAAGCAGAAGAAACAAGTTAACTTACTTCACTGAAGAAGATAAGTTACTTGAAGAAAGAAAGTGAATGATGAACATGAATGAGCAAGCTCACTCTAAAGCAAATGAAAATGCAGCAAGGATGCATAAGAAGAAGGATGAAGAGAGATGAGAAGTGAAGGCAAATTCACTTCTCAAATTACTTACCACCTGAAATGTTAGCATAAAGGAAAGAAATGAAATGAAAATGGAATGTATGCAAAGATGCAAACCAAAACCAGAAGCATAAACATGGTGAAAATGATGTTATGAGATGATGCAAAGACATGCCAAGTGCTATGAGTGTTCATACAAGAGATGAGAATGCAAATGAAGGATGTAGGAAGCATGAAAACACATGAAAGTTCATGGAATGAAATGAATGCACATCATGGAAAATGAATGAAGAAATGATCAAGCATGATTCTAATGTGTCCTATGATTTCTTAGAAGACATGTGAATGCATGAAATGTCATGGCAAGTTCATGAATGGATGCATATGCAAGATGTATGCAAATGAACATGAGAAATTAGGGTTTTATGACAACATGAGATGCAAAAGCCAAAACCAGAAGCAAATCATAAGATAAAAAATTGCAAATGAACTCAAAGGAACCCTAATTCCATATGATATCACACCCCAAAGGAGAAGGTCCAACTCTTAACCTAAAGAAAGTTGTGATTTTTCTAAGTTATCTAGGGTTTTAAGGTACCTTAAGAGGAAAAATGCAAATCAAATCAAAAATTCAAGATAAAATTGTGACAAAAATATGCTAGACACTAAATTCTATATGAAGATCAATGCAAAAAGAACCATTGTCAAACCCTTCATGGTTAGGCAGAAAAGAATTCTTGAAGTTAGGGTTCAAAAATTGGATTTTTATGAACCCTAAATTCAAGAAAAATGTCAAAGAGTGTTCAAAACCAAAAATAAATTTGTATGAATGGTTTGACAATGTTTCTAAATGTCCCAAGATGCAATGTGAATTTTTTTGGAATTTTTAGAAACCTAAATGGTATTTTAATTAATTAATTTCCATTAACTAATTAAAATAAACATTAAAATATTTTTAAAATGGTTTTTTAATGCAAAAAATAAAAATAAAAATGTTTTCTGGTTGAGAAAAATATTTGAAATGAAAATGCAAAAGAAAAATATTTTTGGGATTTTCTAGGTATTTTAAATAAATTGTGCAAGAAAAATGATAAAAAATGAATTAACAATAGAAATAAGAGAAAGTATGAGGATCCAAGGGTTCAGATTCAAATGTGGGGAAAGAAGGTTGACTGCGCGCGTGTTTTAAGGGCCTGGATTGCTTCTGAGCTAAATGACCTAATTAATCTAATTAATCCAGATTTTAATTAATTAATTAGGGTTAGGGCTAAATGACAAAATCTGGGCCGTTCAAACACGAAATTAAAATCAATCCAAGGGTCCACGTTAAAGCTGGGAAATTAACCCTAATTAAACTCAGGTGACCGGAGCTAATCTCCGGTCATCTTCTCCGGCCAACCCTCACCTGAGTTCTCTCAAATCACCACAAAAATGCATCAAACTTTCTAGAAATGATCAGTGAACAACAACAAACAAGAATCCAGGCACGAAATTCATTTATTTTCATAAACAAGCATGAATCGAATCAAACTTCTTTTAGGTCAAAAATTTCATAGATTCGGTTCATGCTTGTTTCTTCATCATTTTCAAAAATAACAAGTGCAGTGTGATCAGGGGAACATGGGGAACATTTCCATAACTTAAAAAGAGATTTCTGGAAAATTTGTTCTTGAGGTTACCTGAGATGAAGCTTTCTCAAACTGAGCTTTCTGGCCACTTCTCTTGCGCAAAAACACTCCTCTTAACCTCCTGATGCTAGTGGAATGCTTGGAAAACTTTGATAGTGGCTGGTTTGTGTTGTGTGGTTCTGGTTTAGCAGAAATGGAGGTTTGTGTGTGTAGTGATTCAGGCCATTTCAAGAGTTGGGTTTTGTTCTATGGATGAAGAGTGATTGGTTGGTGAAAGAATTTCTGGATTTTGTTAAGTTTTGAGGGTGTTTCGAAGAGAATAAGCTTTGTGCATAACTTTGTGAATCTAATGTTGTGTGTGTTTTCAGGCTTCAATCCTCTTTCTTATCTCTCTCATATTGTTTGAATATAATATGTGGTAGGTTCTGAATGGCTGCAAAACACTATTCCAAGAGTATGGGAGTTTTTGCCAAAAAGTCAAATATGTGTCCTTGAGAGTATGGGCTGGAACAGAAGTGGTACAATGGGGTGTCTTGCTTCAGCATGGTTTATGGTGAGCCATAGGATCAAAAGAATGCAGCTGTATAGCTTGGATAGCAAGATGGCATAGATTTTGCATTTTGCCCTCTTTGAAGTTTCTTGTGAACCAAGGCATGAAATCTTGTGAATTCTTGTGCAATTCTGATCACAATGGGATATGTGATGTTGTTATGAGGTTTAGAGATCAATTAGAGGTCATACCAATCCTTAGAAATCATTCTTGCAAGAATCCCTCTTTTGAGAATTTTGTGAAAAATGGCTTATGGAAACTTGTGATCCAAAGCATGATTTTGGGCTTGCAATGTTGCATTGTTATGTAATGAATTTCAGAAGTGAATTTGAGGTCACTTGAATGTTTGAAATGTGAAATTGCAAAAAATCCTCTTTGGTGTGAAACTTGAATTTTTAGGATTTTTGCCAACTTTGCCAAGCCATAACTTGAGTTCCATAATGAATTAGAACTTGTTCTTGTACTTTTTGAAAAGGGAATGATATAATCTACAACTTTCATGACCAACAATTTTTCATTTGAAGCATTTTTGGTTGAGAAAGAGGAGGTTGAAAAACTTTCCCAAAATGGAAAGTTTACATTACAAGTCATTTCCATTTTTGGCAACTTTTGGTTTAGCTCACTTTTCTTCAATTTTGTGAACTTACAAGCACTTCAATGATCAAATAAAGACCATATAACTTCAATTTGATGAAAAATCCACTTTGGTTCCATTTTTGGGGGCCTCAGATGCCCTGATTTTGCTCTGACTTGCTCAAAAAGTTACCCAATGAACAGATGACTTCCACAATGAATTCCTTCATCAAACTTGGTACACATGATCCTTATAACATATTGAGACCATTAGAAACAAGAATGACAAAAAAATTTGGAGTTATGGCCTCTGAAACCAAAACCCTAATTTCAGGTCATCTGTGTAGTGAAACCCTAGCTCAGCTTCCATGCTTTCCAAGTTCTTGTGATTTCTTGACTTCCTTAATCTTTGAGGGATATAATATGATGATTGAACATACATGGACCCTTTTGGAATTATTGGAGGCCTTTGGAGTGGTTCAAATGGATCCTTGGATTGCTCAGGCCACAAACCCTAGATGCAGATGAACTTGAACTATGCAGATGAAACAAAAATGCAATATGAGATGATATGCTTAAACTTATGCAAGGATGAAAGATCACAAGCCATGGTGTGAACTTAGTGAGGGCAAATTTGGGGTGCTTACAGGGTGCATTTAGTGATAGCGGGTGTGCGAATAATAATAAGACTATTTAATTACTATTTTTATTATTATTATTATAATTATTATAATTATCTTTATGAAACAATATTAGTAATATTAGAAATAAAATTAATATTATTATTATTATTTGGATTTAATTAAAATAAGGGACGATTTAGTAAAATCTCAAGGTGAGGGTTTATAGCTGAATTAGTCAAAACAGAAAATTAATGGAGAGATTAATCGTATAATTTTGTTGGAAGAGAAAAAGAGGCTAGGAAGGGAGAAAATCAATCTAGGGCACCAATCTTAAGGAAATTCACAGGATTTTTGGTCTGAATTTGAGGTAAGGGGGGAGAAAGGGTTCTAAATTAGGTGATTTAACATGTTGGGTAGTGAGGGTTTCCTTCCCTCGTAGGAATTTTATGTTGTTCTGTTGTTTTGTGATGAATTTGTACATGTATGATTGTTGTTGCGAATTGATGAATGTGAATGTATGATCTTGATGAATTTTTGTTGGAATGTTGTTGTTCTTGTTCTGATATATGCATAAGTTATGCGGATTTTGTTGTTGAAGATGAACAGGTGCTAGATCTAGAACGAATGATAAACTGAATTTAATAATGATAAGTAAAAGAAGAATAACATTAGTAGTGTAAAATTGATGTAGAAATAAGTTTAGGCCTGAATTGGAGTGGAAAAATATGAAACCCGTAGCAAAATCTGGACTGGTGGGGGAAAACAATTTTTAGTAACAGATCTGGGCATTACGAGTAACACTATGGGAATTACGTGTAACACTCTACGCATTACACGTAACACTATACTTACGAAAATCTTAGTAAAAGATATGGGCATTACGCGTAACACTCTAGGCATTACGCGTAACACATTAGGCATTACAAGTAACACCGCCGGAGGTAAGGAAAATGTGATTTTTGCAATTTATGTCCCGATTTCGCATGCGTGGCCGAATATTTTGGTGTGAATTATTGAGATGGACCTTAAGACATAGTTAATCAAGGTTTAACATCGAGAAATAAAATAATGATGGAATTTAGGTGGATTTAATTAGTTGAGTAATCAGTTAAGTCGCATGAGGTTATTATTGGTGATTATCGTGGAAATATTGTTGTGAATTGATCGGATGGATTGTGTAGATGTATAATATGGTGAATTGTACATGGTGTATGCTTATTCATATTCATGCATACATTGTTGTATTATTGTTGGAATGATCGTGCCGGATAGACGAATACGATCATCCGTACCCCGTTATGGAGAATGGTGGGATAATCATTGTTGGATGGCGTATGTGATTATCGTGTTCGATTGAATGAACAAAACTTGGTACAACATGCATTGTGTCGTGTTGTGTCACATTGCATAATTATTGATGTATTGTCGTTGCATAATTATTGTTGTATCTGTTGTTGTTTGAGTATTGGTGTACGTGTTGTATTTGTTGATATGTGTGAGAAACTACCCTTATAAATGTTATATGCACCATTTATATTTTGAATTTGTTTCTTACCCCTTTGTTGTTGTTTTTGCGTCTGTGCTTCTTTGGAAGTACAGATAATCCAGGTACTTGAGAGTGCGTGGAGCCGTGTTGCTTATTCGAGTCTAGGACGCTCTGATACGTAACACTGGATGGGGAACTTTCAGTTGTTTATTTTATTTCTGTTATGTATTTGTTTTATAAAACCGAATTATTGAGGATATTTTGTTGAGATTGGCTTATTGCCCGAGTTGAATTAAATTGTTATTTCTGTTGTTTTTAATAAAGAACTATTTTGGTGATTGTTGTTGAAAATAATGTGGCATTCCACTTTGGAAACTCTGATTTTTGTATTAAAATTTTATTTTAATTATTTGGGAAAAGTGGGGTGTTACAGATAGATGTAGTAGTGGGTCTGATCTTTCAAAAGTTCAGGACTTTCTGCTCAGAGTTCAGGAGGTATTTCTCAGAGTTCAGGAGGACTTTCTACTCCTTGTCCGCTGCTATTTCCACTGAAGGAAAGGAGGTTGCTGAGGAAGATGTCAAACAACATGTCCTAACATGATCAAGAAAAGGTTGCTATTGTTTGTTGTTGTAATTTGATGTAATATTTTTTGTATTATTTGTTTTAGCCAAAATTTGTCAAAGGGGGAGATTGTAAGTTCTATATTTTAGGATTGGCATTAATTTTGTAAAACAAATATAGCAGCAAAATATATGTACAGGATCTTGCGATATAAAGAACATGTTAAGCAAGGAAATCCTTTTGTCTGCCTAAACAAGTTGTGTTGAAGTGTTTCAAAATCTGGAATAATATGTCAAAGAAGATGTCAAGACAGTTCATTCGACATCATGAACTTCTGAAGATGGATTGAAGATTATGTTAAGTTTTAACCGAAACAGAATAATCAGAAGATTTGAATCAATCCAATTGGCACTGATTTTAAAAGATCTTGAAGAATCAAATTTACATTCAAGAAAAAAATCAAACATTGAAAAATATAGAGTTTCTATATTTAGAGATATTTTAGGGAGTTGTTGATTTGAAGATTTTTTTATTTGTAGCAAATTTTTCTGCATTATTGTAGCAGCTGCTATGCTGCGTTTTTAGTCCCAAATCCAGTTGGGATTAGGTTATAAAAATAAACATTGTAACCTAGGTTTAGTAACCAACCAAAGATTTAAAAGTCATATCATTAGGGCTGTGATCTTGTAGCAGCCGTGTGCAACAAATTTCAATGGTTGTGGTTGTTTTATTTGTAAGTCTCAAAGCTTTTAAGTAAGAGATATTGTGTACTTGACTGAAGCTGTGAAGAAAGGTTAAGGTATTGTCATGGAAGTGTGGCTTCTTATTTGAATTGTTAAAGTATATCACTGAGGTGATTGAAGGAGTGAGATGGGTTTCTCATATTTAGGAGTTCCTAAGTAGAAGTTGCATTGGTAGCGATTAAGTGAGAAGGTTGTAAACTGTGGTGTTTGTTGAGAAGTCTTTGAATTGATACTACATAGTGGATTTCCTCCTGGCTTGGTATTCCCCATAGTAGAAGAGTTGCATCGAACTGGGTTAGCAATTTGAATGTGTTCTTTACAGCTTTTCTGTTTTATACTTTATGGAGTACTTGTGCTGAATGTTATATCTGGTGTCTAAACATCCTGAAAGAATGTTTGAATCTGGTATATCAGAATTTTATAATGTTGATGCTTGTGTCTTGCCATGTTTATCTGTAACAGATCAGATGTCTCAACATCATATTCAACATCTGAGTCTGTCATACAAGAATTTCACTCTTCATTATTTCTTTATGTTTCGTTGTTGTTTGTTGTGTATGAACGTGGAAGGAGGGTTATAGCTCACAGCATTAAGAATTTCAATGTGAAATTCTTATTGTGTTAATTTTTCGAGCTTTAAGTAGATTAGGGGTTAGTGGGTATTGTTCTTCTTGCTTCCTCTGTTTTCCGCTAGGGTTACTTCAGGTCCCCTTGATTGCAAATGATTTGCATATTTTATAGTGAGAATTATAGTGAGGTTTGTGCGTGTGTAATTGAAGAATTTTTCAAAGAATATTCGTTTACATGTGTGAGACATAGCTGTAAAATTAGAAGTTCATTAGGAATGTTTTTGCTATGAAATTTTTGGTGTGGGGACCTATTGGGATAGTGACAAGCTGCCATTCATTTGTCTGTTGTGATCAGGAAGAGCTTCTAGAAAACTTATGTGGTCCTCTACGAATTCTGTAATGCCCCGAATTTTATTTAATTATTTTATTCGGATTATTGCATGTTATTAAGTTTAGAATAATAGTATATCGAATATAATTATGGTTGAAAATTATATTGGGGAGGATAATCGAATATTATGTGATAAATAAAAATAAATGGAATAAAATATGAGGTGAGGACATGGTGGTCAATTGGTAAAAATAGTAAGGGTAAAAGTGGAAGATCATAAGTTGGGTCTTAGGGGTTATGTTGGAAATAAGGAAAAAGGAAAACATAATCTTTGAGAGAGAATGTGAGAACAATCGTGGAAATTGTGAAGAGGGGAAGAAAAGGAAAAGGTTCGATTGCGAAAAAGAGTTCGTGAAGAAGAAATAAATCTCGACAAAACCTAAGGTAAGGGTGGGATTCTTCCATCTTAGGGGTTTTATAATGGGAATTGGATTGGTTGAGGATTAGGGATTGATGTTGTGATGAATTGGGAAAATATTATGTTGATTAGTTGGTAGAGGTTGTTGTTAGTTGGTAATTGTTGTGAGTTAGGTGATTAGATGCAATACTCTGAGACTATCTGACTGGTATTGGTGATTTCTGGTGTGAAATTCGTAGCAAGTTAAATGCTGAGCGCAGAAGTGCGATTTGCGAAATCGCAGAGCTCACTTAGCGAGCTGGAGCTTGCTTAGCGAGCAGAGTCAGTGAGTTTGTCGCTTAGAGAGCAGTGACACTCGTTTAGCGAGCCCTGTAGCGTGAAAAATTAGTTTTAAATTCCAAAAAATTACTGAAAAATTATTTAATTACTTAGTAATGTTTAGGAATTAATTGGGTGTAGCTGGAGGTAGTGAAAGATGAGTTATACACTTAATTGTAGGGATAATTAGTGTAATTTGAATTTAAACATAATTGATGTGTTTGTTGACGTTGTTGTTGTTGTGATGAGTATTTATTGTGATGATGTGTTTCATATGCTTGTTAATGATATATGAGTATGTGACATATGGTAGTATAGGTTGTGTTGCGTTGTCGTAGTATGAGTTGAATTATGTGATTATATGTTAAGAATGCATGATAATCTTGATGGTAATGACTAGTAGTATGTTGATCGATGTTGTGGTAAGTGGTTATTGTTGTTGATGTTGTATGATGTAGTCATTGTGAGTATGCATGAATGTCATTGATGTTGCATGACATGTTTCATAGTTGAATAACATACCAAAGTAGAGTATGGTTATTGTTGTGATATTGGTGTGGTCATGAAATAAGGATCGTACGTGGCCATGAAATAGGGGTCGCTGGTGTGATCATGAAATAAGGTTCATAATGGACCATAAAAGAGGGGTCGAGAGTTCCGACGGGAACTGGATCTTGAAATAGAGATTGGATTTGGTACCACATGCATAGTGTCAAGTAGAGTCTCATTGCATGATTGTTGTTGTTTGTGTATATGATGTTGTGATAATATATGTGTTATTATGGTATGTGATGTTGTTGAGGGGTGTAATGGTATGTGATGTTCTGATACTTGCTTAAATTCTTATTATATTTACTCTTTGTGATGTTAGTATCTCACCTCTTCTATTTGAATGTTACCCTTATGTTGGTAACGTGTAGGTGAGCAGGATAAGTTGAGTGGTGGTCAATGAAGTCGGTGTATTTCACGTCTTTAGGATGACGACTCTGATATGTCACTTTGGGAGTCGGGATGACGTTGCTTTAGTTGTTATTTCTTTTAGAAAACGATTTTTGTAACTGAATTTGATTGTTGCTGATTTTAAAAATAATTCCGCTACATGTTGAATATTTGTTTTTGAAAACGTATCATTGAGCCGTTTATGAAGTATTGTAGTTGATTGTGACACTCGAATAAAAAGTTGAAATCTTTACTCTAATTTTATCAATATTTCTGTGGGGTAATTTGGGTGTTACAAAGTGGTATCAGAGTAGGTCGGTCCGTCCGACTAAGTAGTTGAGTCGTAGAGTCGTTGACTTGCTGTGTTGTTGTTGAGTGTTGAGATTTGTTGATGCCTTGTTGTTGTGTTGTTGTTGTTGATTCTAAATCATTGTTGGATTGTTGTTGTATGACAAATTTAGAATGGCTATGAGGAATGATGCTACACTTGCCACTTCTATGCAAGAGATGGCACAGGCCGTGCAAAATTCGATGAATGTCGGGGATCGTGAAAGTGACGAGTTCAGGAAGAATGATCCGCCAACATTCAAAGGGAAGTATGATCCTGATGGAGCATAGGATTGGCTCAAGCAGATTGTGAGGATCTTTAGAGTTATGGAATGTTTAGAGGGAAGTAAGGTGCGATTGGGAGCGCACTGACTGGATCTGAGGCTGATGATTGGTGGGTTGGCACTCGCCAACAATTGGATGCATCTGGTGAGGCAGTCACCTAGGTTGTGTTCAAGAGAGAATTCCTGAGGAAGTATTTTCCTAAAGATGTTCCAGGAAAGAAGGAAATCGAGTTTTTGGAGCTGAAGCAGGGTAGCGTGTATGTGACTGAGTATGCTGCAAAGTTCACTAATTTGGTAAAGTTCTATCCGCATTACAGTGAAGCAACTACTGAGTTCTCGAAGTGTGTTAAATTTGAGAATGGTTTGATTCCTGAGATTAAGCAGGCGATTGGCTATCAGAGAATCCGTAGGTTTTCGGATCTGGTGGATTATTGTAGAATCTTTGAAGAAGACTGTAAGGCTCGATCCGAGCACTTTAAAGGTTTAACTGAGAGAAGAGGTAAGTAGCAAGTGAATCAAGGAAAACCTTATGCAACCCTAGCTAATAAAGGTAAGCAGAAGAAGAATGAGGGAAAGAAGCCAAGTGGGGGAGGTGCTCCTACTTCGCTTAAGTGTTATAGATGTGGTGAGATGGGCCATCGTGTTAGTGAGTGCACGAGTGACGTGAAGAATTGTTTCAAGTGTGGTTAGCCTGGACACTTGATTGCTGAGTGCAAGGCAAATCTGGTTACTTGCTACAACTGTGGGGAACAAGGTCATATCAATATGCATTGTCAGAAGCCCAAGAAAGTTATAATTGGAGGAAAGGTATTCTCTTTGACAGGGACACAAACTTCCAGCTAGGATCGTTTGATCAAAGGTATTTGTCATATTAATAGTATTCTGTTGATTGCTATGATTGACACTGGTGCGACACACTGTTTTATTTCTCTTAATTATGTGAGGAAACTAGGACTTGTTGTGTCTCCGATTCAAGGAGAGATGGTTATCGAGACTCCTGCTGATGGGTCGTTAACTTCTTCTCTTGTATGTGTGAATTGTCTGTTATCGATCTATGGTAAGGACTTTGGTGTAGATTTGGTTTTGTTGCCATTGAGATGTATGGATGTGATTTTAGGTATGAATTGGTTGGATTACAACCATGTTCATATTAATTGCTTCAATAAGTCGGTTTGGTTCCTTACTCCTGGTGAAGAGGAAGAAGAAGCTGGTTATTTGTATGCTCGAGAGTTGAAAGAGCCTATGGATGATGAAGCGCAAGTTTTGGCGATGTTTGCTTCGTTGCCGGTAAAGAATGATATGGAAATTAGTGGATTGAAAGTGGTGAAGGATTTTTCGGAAGTATTTCCAGATGATGTTGTTGATGTGCCGCCAGAGAGATGTGGAATTTAGTATCGATCTTGTGCCAAGAACGAGACCTATTTCGATGGCACCGTATCGTATGTCGGCTTCCGAGTTATCTGAGTTGAAGAAACAGTTAGAGGAACTGTTAGAAAATAAATTTGTGAGACTGAGTGTATCACTGTGGGGATCACCGATATTGTTGGTGAAGAAAAAGGATGGTAGCATGAGGTTGTGTATTGATTAATGACAACTGAATAAGGTAATGATTAAGAATAAATATCCGTTTCCAAGGATAGATGATCTGATGGGTCAGTTGGTTGGTGCTCGTGTGTTTAGTAAGATCAATTTGCGATCGGGTTATCATCAGATAAGAGTGAAGGATGAAGATATTCAGAAGACTGCTTTTAGGACTCGGTATGGACACTATGAATATGTGGTGATGCCATTTGGAGTTACTAATACACTTGGTGTGTTCATGGAATATATGAATCGAATTTTCCATGAGTATTTGGATCAATTCGTTGTTGTGTTTATAGATGACATTCTGATTTACTCTAAGTCAGAAGAAAAGCATGCAGAAAATTTGCAAATTGTGTTGCAAGTGTTGAAAGAGAATAAGCTTTATGCAAAATGGTCGAAGTCTGAATTCTGGTTGAAAGAGGTGAGTTTTCTAGGTTATGTGATTTCGGAACTATGGATTGTTGTGGATCTGTCCAAACTAGATGTAGTGCTACAAATGGAAGACTCTGAAGTCAGTAACAGAGATTAGAAGTTTCTTGGGATTGGCCGGTTATTTTCAGAGGTTTATTGAGGGGTTTTTGAAGTTGGCACTTCTGTTGACCCAATTGACTTGTAAGAACAAGGCGTTTGTGTGGGATTCTCAGTGCGAGAAGAGTTTTATGGAGCTGAAGAAGAAGTTGACTACTGTGCCGGTTTTTATTTTACTGAAAGCAGATGAACCGTTTGTGATTTATTGTGATGCTTCCTTGATGGGTTTAGGTGGAGTATTGATGCAAGATGGCCAGGTTGTGGCTTATGCTTCGCGTCAGTTAAGAGTTCATGAGAGGAGTTATCCTACTCACGATTTGGAGTTAGCAACTGTGGTTTTGTCTTGAAAATTTGGAGACATTACTTGTATGGTTCGAGGTTTGAAGTTTATAGTGATCATAAGAGTTTGAAATATTTGTTTGATCAGAAAGAGATGAATATGAGGTATCTAAGGTTTACTTCGAGGTTTTGGGAGAGTTTGCAAGAGGCATTGGATTCGAAGTTGAAGTTGAGTTCAGCTTATCATCCTCAAACTGATGGGCAGACAGAGAGGACGATACAATATTTAGAAGATCTGTTGAGGGCTTGTGTGCCTTAACAAGGAGGTGCTTGGGATAGTCATTTATCGTTGATTGAGTTTATGTATAATAATAGTTATAATTTCAATATCGGAATAGCACCGTTTGAAGCTTTGTATGGTCGAAGATGTAGAACACCTCGGTGTTGGCATGAGTCAGGTGGGAGCGTTGTACTTGGACCTGATATTATGCAACAGACTACTGAAATGGTGAAGTTGATTCGAGATAAGATGGAGACTTCAAAGAGTAGGCAGAAGAGTTACCCTGATAAGAGAAGAAACGTTCTTGAGTTCCAAGAAGGAGACCATGTATTTTTTAGGGTTACCCTGGTGACCGATGTGGGAAGATCTTTGAAGTTGAGGAAGCTTACTCCTAAGTTTATTGGGCCGTATCAGATTTCGGCGAGAGTTGGACCTGTTGCTTATAGAGTGGTGTTGCCACCAAGATTGTCCAACTTGCATGATGTGTTTCATGTGTCAAAGCTTCAGAAGTATGTTCTGGATTCGTCACATGTGATACTGATGGATGAAGTTGAAGTAAGAGATAACCTTACGGTTGAAGCATTACCAGAATGAATTGATGATCGGGAGATAAAGCAGTTGAGAGGCGAGGAGATTGTCCTTGTGCGAGCAGTTTGGAGAGGAGCTGCCGGAGGGCATATGACTTGGGAATTGGAAAGCAAGATGCGAGAGTCGTATTCGAATCGTTTTGCTTGAGGTAAGTTTTCGAGGACGAAAACCTTTTAAGTGGGGGAGAGTTGTAACGCCCCGAATTTTATTTAATTATTTTATTCGAATTATTGAGTGTTATTATGTTTAGAATAATAGATTATCGAATATAATTGTGGTTGAAAAATATATTGTTGAGGATAATCGAATTATTATGTGATAAATAAATATAAATGGAATAAAATATGAGGTGAGGACAAGGTGGTCAATTGGTAAAAATAGTAAGGGTAAAAGTGGAAGATCATAAGTTGGGTCTTAGGGGTTATGTTGGAAATAAGGAAAAAGGAAAACATAATTTGTGAGAGAGAACGTGAAAACAATCGTAGAAATTGTGAAGAGGAGAAGAAGAGGAAAAGGTTTGATCGTGAAGAAGAGTTCGCGAAGAAGAAAGAATAATTTCGCTACATGTTGAATATTTGTTTTTGAAAACGTATCATTGAGCCTATTATGAAGTATTCTAGTTGATTGTGACACTCGAATAAAAAGTTGAAATTTTTACTCTGATTTTATCAATATTTCCGTGGGGTAATTTGGGTGTTACAAATTCTTATTGCTTGTAAAAAAAATTGTTTGTTATTTTTCACTGCTTTTTTCAAATTTACTTTTACTGCCATAAAAATCTATTAAGTTGTGGCTTGATGATCTACTTTCATGTAGAACCTGGTTCTTGATGCTGAAGCTGCAAATTTATCCCTTGCCACTTGCTCATTCTTTCCTTGAACATAGAGCTCCCTTAATATTTCTCTTACAAATTGTGTTTTTTTTGTTCTCATGATACTTATGCTTTCTCTTAACCTCAGAGTCTTGTGGTATGTTCCTTGCAGCATTTGGATTATAATCTTCTTTTTTCTTAATTCATGTGTGATGTGAACTGACATTTGTGTAACATTTATGAATCTTGATGATTTGTTGCATACATGAACTGATCTCAACTTGTGTTTGATGTAGCAGGGTTATCTTTTAACTCTCTTCCTCCTTCCAAAACATGTCTCAATCCATGGAGGAAAGGCTTGGAGATGAAGCTATAATTGGGAAGAAACTTGATTGATAATTAATGGGAGAAATCTTGGACAGGATGTGCCTTGCTGCTATCAACCTTCATTGATTGAGGACAATCAAACCAAACTACAAAATTTTGATTTTGCAGGTTCAGTCTCCATCTAATTCCCTAAGACCGGAGATGAATGTGTACCTATCTAGCACATCTTATAGACTGTTCAATGTGATATGTTTCTGCAGAGCATAAGGTTCAAGAGGAACCTTTTCAGTTACAGACAATTTGCCAATGCCTTGAGCCAACCGTCCTGATATTCTTCAAGTATAGAAGGAAATGGAGCGGTAATAAGGGTAGGTAGCTTGAAGGAAATGCAGTCAACAGGAATTTGTCATGGTCTCTGATACAGTAAGATCCGAAGGCTTGCAATTGTACCTAGTCTCTTAGGCATTTAGGACTATAGTGTTACCTTGTATCTTGGAATAAAACATGTAGTTCTTCTTGGAATAAAACATGTAAATCTTTTGACTCAAACATTATGCTTTGTACTCTTGAATCCGATTAATGCACTCTTGTACATTTGAAAATTCTTGAACTTACTTGAATTTGTAAAACTAAGTTTTTTTTCCATGAATGTATCCTTGTGAATCTTATAATTTAGGCAAACAAACGGGTCATCTTACTTTCTTGTGAAGTATAACTGCAACTCTTATAACACCACATTAATCTACCACGTTAATCTTGAGAAAAAAAGACATATTGCTCCAAAGCTCACTTGCAATAAGACCTTTTTGAGCAATGAGATAAAGCCCAATTGTTATCTTGAACCCAGTCTTGAAGTACCTTAAACATCTCTTAAAACCAAGATCCCAACACCAATAAGATACCACTTTATGGTAGCCTAAGAACATCTTTAGCAAATTGCTTTATCCATGGTTCAAAATATGCTTTGGGATCACTCTTGAAAAAAATGGACCATGACTTAAAGCTTGGGCCCAAAATCATCTACTCCCTCTTGAATTAATTCAAGTTTGGGTCTAACATTTAACTTCATATAACACTTGGCTTTAGGACTAAAATCTTGAATTTTGCCCAGTGACATATCATAAGTTGCACCAAAATTTTATTTATGAGCAAGAATGACCTTGAAATAAGGTAATTACAACATGATACATGGTCCTCAACATGTCTAAACCCTGACTAGTAGATGTACTGGATTATGATAATCACTGCTCATGAAACAGTAGCTTTTGTGCAGCCAGAAATTTTGACAATGAAGTATCCTCCTTGTCTGACCATGATTATGTTCTAATCATCACCTTATAGACACCAACTATGGTTGCCTTGCATAAGCATTTGGCGGTCAATTTTCACAACCTGAGCTCAATTAGATAACCAGACAGATGAAACAACAAACTTTTTTTTTGAGATTTTACATAGTGGTTAGTAAATAGAAAAAAATGAAAATAATTATACAGGTAGAACAAATTTGGGGTATGACAGTCTCAAAGCCTTAACTTCTTTCTGCATTTCATCAAATAGGCCTTGAAACTCATCAAGACTTTCATTCACACTAGCGCCTTTACTAGGCTCAGCATGGTAAATCACTTCATCAAGATACAGAGTAGTATGAATCACAGGCGGCGGCGTTGTCATCACATGCTGAAGAGGAGAAAACGCATGCATCTCAAGAGGAGGAGAGTGATAACCTCCAGGAACAAAATTGGCTGGCATACCCCAAGGTGTGCTAGCATGCATACAATAACAAGGAGAAATGACAGTTTCCACAGGAATCGACGCAATGACAATGTCAAAGATGACTGACCGCTGAACCAGAGAATTAGGAGGATGCGTGGCTATTGGAATGCGGTACAACGGTAAGCAACAAAAGTTTTGGAAGTATTTTTCTGGGAATTTATCGTATCCACAGAGATCGGTTGTATTGAACTGCCATTCGACAATATCTAAGTTTATGAGCTTGGTTTGAATGGGTTGAGACATAGAAACAGAAAAGTAAATATTAACATAAAAAGAATTCAATTTTAATAGAGAAGAAACTTATCAGGCATGCATATAATCTACTCGTCACAAACTTAAACTAATCGACCAGTTATACTCAACATATAATACTCATCAAAATCATCCAGTATCGCTCACAACAGTGTCCATCTCTGACATACTGAGTTGAGAGAACAACCGTATTACTATCATCGCCACTCTCGCACTCGACTTAAGTTACGGAAGACATCCATATCACTCATATCGACACTCTCGCACCCGACACAACCGACACGAAAGCATTAAAATCTGACACCCATAAGCTCTAAATCTATCTCTAGCATCCAGAAACTATCATATAATCATCCCTCTTGTACCCCAAAATTTTCCCTCCCATAATCAAGACAATATCTCCCAAGACTTCTAAATGATCATAAAGTCCTCAAGACTCCCAATTGATCAAGAAATGTGAAAGTTTCCCCAGACAATGCCTCCTCCTAAGTAAAGTGTCCAAAATTAGGGTTTTGAGTTTCCTCAAGTTAAAATGACTTTCAAGGCTTCAAATGAGCTTCATATCATCCCTTATGACTTCAATAACCCCTATTTAAAGTTTCAAAGCTTTCCCAAAAAGCTTGCCCAGTCAGATGATCAGATATGCAAAAATCAGTCAAAGTAGTTAAAAAGTCAAACTGAGGTCAACTATGGTCAAATCAAGGTCAAATTTCAATATTTTTTGCCAAAATCAAGTTTATGAAGTAAAATTCATCATTTGATCAAGGTTTGATCATGATTCATCAAGGAAGTTTCAGATCATCAAGAATCTAGAGTTTCTAAATTAGGGTTTTCTTAAGAAAAGTCAACTGAACTTTGACCAGCCATAACTATCACATGCTTCATCAAAAATTTCCCATCCAAATCTCATTTTGAAGGAAATTGAATTCTCTACAACTTTGTGTCTCACAAGACGAACCTAAAAATGCTTGATTTGGAAGGTATGAGCTAAAACATTACAGGTCATTTCAAAAGTCAACAAAAAGTCAACATCTTCCAAAGGGCATAATTTGAAAATGGTAAAAGATATGGACATGAGACGAAAGATTTTTTCTAGAGGACTCTTTAAGATTTCCAAAATGTCCAAGAACACCTTCATAGACTTAAAATTGAAGGATTTGTGCCTTGTCAAAGTTGGGATATTTTTGAGGGGTGTATGAAGAAAATAAGGCCTTAAAACCAAAATTTTCCAAATGGGCCTATCATTTTGCAATCCAATCAATATGATGACATCAAACACGACCCAAAACCAAAGAGTTATGATTTTTATTATTTATTTATTATTTATTTGGATTTTATTCATTAAAATTCAATTTAAATATAAATTAAATATGAAAAATCAAATAATGGTCAAGATATTTGATTGGTAATCATTTAAATCATATTTAGAATGATTGGAAGTCAATTGAAGTCATATTGATCAAAATTGGAAAGGTTTTATAAGATTTTTTTTTGAATATTTGATATAGGGATTTCTTCATGATCAAGCAATCCAATTTTGTACAAGGCCCGTGGTTTTTTCTGACCTAATTCATTCACTACATAAACATGAAGCTTGGATAACATTAGGGGACGAAAAATCTGCTGTCAAGAACTCATACCAAACTTGAAAATTTCACAAAAAAAATTCAAATTCGGATTCTAACCTAGAGGTAATGTTAAGGCCAGATGATGATTGCAATGTCTTCCTGGATGTTCCCTGAACCTTTTTGCATCATTTGCATCGTTTGACACATACCTAAATGCATAAACAGAATCCGTGTTCTTACACTTTTATGATTTTTTCGTTTTCTTCTATTCATGCGTTATAAATTATGTTTGACTGATGTTTTGTGTTTACAATGAAACAAGGAACGTTTCTGGATGGTTCAATTGAAGTTTCGTTGCAGGTTGAAGATTCCGCCATGATTAGGGTTTTGAACCTCACTTTGGGGTTTTTATGTTTAAGCCATATAAATAATTTTGGAAGCCATGGTTGAATCGTAAACCTCACAAGGATCATATTTATGTATTTAATTTGTTAAAATTTTGCGTATTCTGGATGTTGTAAGATTGCAGGCTTTAAGTGACAATGCAAAAAACCGTTGCTATAGACCTGACACAACCGTAGCTAAAAACCCCTCCCTGAGGTTGAAGAAGGAAGCCAATGGCGCGGAACTTTTTTTCAAATTGTTAACATAATTACTTTTGTTTTTGTTTCGTATATATTATAAGTCGTATGGCTGGTTCAAATGGTGGAGGTCACGCGTGTGGAAGCCCAAGACCTGGGTTCGAATCCCAGGTGTCTTTCTTTTTATATAATTATGTTATTTTTTCCAGGTTTATATTATATTGAACATTACTCATTAAAAAGTCACCAAAGCATGCGCAGTCCAGTGGCAAGGGGTATATGTGTGGACGATGGAAACCTGCGTTCGACCCTAGGCTCCTGCAGGTTTATTTTGTTTTGTTTATTTTTCACTTTTGTGTAGTTTTATTTAAATTATTATTATTATATCAAATTAATATTAATTAAAACTTTTTAAACAAATAAAAACTTAATTATTTTCTATATATAACTATAACTCAAATTTTATTTTTTGTATATAATATTATTCTAAAATATTTTTGTGAATAAATGTTAACTATTTTAATTATTTATTTAAACACTTATATGATTTTTGTAAATATCTAATTAAATTTATTATTTTTATAACTAAATTGTATAATTATTTTTCTATAATCTTTTTCTATGTTAAAATTCTAAATTTTGTATATAATTAAATCTTAATATAATTTCACTTAAAATATTTTCATAATAATTTCAATTTTCTTACTAATTTCTTTATACCTATTTTTTCAAAATCCTAATTTCTTTATACTTATTTCTTTTCAAACCTTACTTTCTTATTATAATTAATTATAATTATTTTCTTAATAAATTCTAATTAACCCTTAAATAAATTTTTAATTTTCTTATTATTATTGCTTTGCTAATTTATACTTATATTATTATTATTGCTTTATTGATTTACTGCTTTATGATAATTATGTTGTATCTCTCCCAAAGCTTTGTAATAGCTTGTACATTTTTTTTCTCGTCTTTATTTTCTTTATAAATATTTAATTGCGTGGTTAGTAAATAGGGTGTGAAAACCTACTTGTAATTAAAATTAATTTAGATAATTAACTTTAAAAAAGATAAATATTTAAAAATAAACATTCACACATGTAAGTCGATCATTGATCGCCATCTTGCACTTCCTAGGGTATTCCTCTTGGTTGCCTTTTAATACGGTCAAGTCCCTCGAAAATGGGGTGTCTTAAGCAAATTCCCTCCATAAATAAATCATCTAGTCCCACCCAGATTTAAAAGATCAAGTCCCTACGATGTTGCCTACGATAATGATCGTGTCCCATCGGTAAAAGATGATAGTCCCTCCCAGGTTGCTAAAGACACCCTTCAGTTGCCTTCGTTGACCGTACGATGACCCTACGCTTGTCCATACATAAAATCCAAGGTAATGACTACCTATTCCTTAATAATAGGGACAGTCTTACCCTTGAAAGAACATACAAGAACATGAAAGACTAGTCTAGCGTAGGTACCTCTTAGTTACTTGCTCACATCTTAAATTTACTTTTTACACCTCACTTTCTTAAACATTTTTCAAAACAAGGCTTTGTATACATCCATACGAGGATCATTACAAAGTACTTAGAAAAATTTCAAATCACACACTACACTCTTCAAAAACAATTTAAGTGAGCTAAGTAACTAAGAGGCCATGGATAACCATGGATATAAAAGGGTGCTAACACCTTCCCTTTATATAACATACCCCCCGAACCCAGGTCTTTTAAAAATAGGTCTTTCCTTTTCTTTTATATCCTTTCCACTTGGATAAAATAAAAGTCGATGGTGACTCTTGCTATTCGCAACATGACTAAAAAGTCAGTTCTCCCACCGTGTTAAAGAACTTGCGACTCTGTTGGGGAGTTACTATGTAAAAGAGGGGTACCCTTAGGAATTAGATCACTTAAATTGTTTGCTTTGTTTGCTTTATATTTATCTGTTGGGTTTATGTGTGAAAGATCCTAATCCGGATCTAGTGTACCTAGGTAAATGGCAATAGACCAAGGAAATTGTACGGCGTATACCGATATGGTTGATCTGGTGGTCATAGTTAGTGTGACTTCTTGGTTGGTGCTTATGTTACTTAAGTAAGTTAAGGATAATATGGGGCTGCCATATATTGTCAATACACTAACTGACTTTTAGAACCCTAGTTATCCCATCTTGGCCTTTAGAAAGTAGTGAGATAGCCGACTTTGGTGAAGACTGAAGTTGGTTGATACTCGATACTACGCTCATTGAGATCCTAAACTTGGAGGGTTTTGGTTGGAAAGTAAGTTGCCTACTGAACAACCACCTTTGGGAAGGATCAGTGATATTGAGATCCCTTAGAACCTGGTTACTTTTGTAGGACAGGATGAACCAACTAAACTTCAGGGGAGGGTACTTACCTTTAAACCTCATGCAAGCCTTCAAACCCAGGGCTATTGTGTGACTTGTTTGTATGTGCCACATGTTTGTTATTGAGCAAAACATCATGACATCATGACATCATAAGCATAGCAATTTCACTAACCATTTCAAGGACCAAAGGATTTATCTTTGTTCTTTGTTGCAGGTCATGGCTTCTGCTCATAGGAATACAATCTGAATCAACTTTGTAGGAATATCTTCTAAGCTTAAGGAATTGGTCTCTCAAGTTTCTGAAAACTCCCAATTCATCAAGAGGCATGGTCACCTACTGGATCTAGTCACTTCAGGGTTCAATGAAGACATGATGAGTTTCCTGTTTCAGTTCTTTGATCCTAAACATCATTGCTTCACATTCCCTAACTATCAGATGGTTCCTACAATGGAGGAGTTCTCCAAACTACTGGGTATACCTATCCTTGATCAGAGACTCTTCACAGGCTTAGAGAAGGAGCCTAAACCTGAAGTCATTGTTGCAGCCCTACATCTGAAGAAATCAGACATTGTCCTAGAAACGAGAAGCGGAGTTAAGGGTATTCTTGCTAAAGTATTGATGTAGAAAGCTCAAGTGTTCTTGAAGGCTATGAGTTATGATGCTTTTGAGGAGATCTTAGCCTTATCGATCTATGGCTTAGTGTTATTCCCTAATCCAAACCAGTTCATAGACGTACACGCCATCAACATATTTTTGACTCGTAATCCAGTGCCTACATTACTTGGATATATCTTACATTCTCTTCACGCTCGAACTACGAAGGCGAGAGGAACTCTGATGTGCTGCATACCTTTACTATATAGGTGGTTTATTTCTCACCTTCCTCGATCAGTGATGAAGAATGAACAAGGTTTCAGGTGGTCTAAGAGGATCATGTCACTTTCTCATTCAGACATTCATTGGTGCTCTCGATCTATGGAGAATGTTACTATCATTGACCATTATGGGGAATTCCCTAATGTGCCACTTATAGGCATAAGAGGGGGCATTATCTACAACCCTTATTTAGCTCTACGTCAGTTTGGTTATGCTCGGAGTAATGGTCCTCATGACATGCTTATTCCGGGTATTGTGTTCGACTACGACAACGATCTTCAGGGTTACCGTCAAAGGTTTATATGAGTTTGGAACAAGGTGAACAGGATTGACAGCAACCCTTTGGAGCAAAAGTATTCTATTCTTATGGAGCCTTATCTCAGATGGGTTCGATCTCATGCTCAGACTCTCATGATGCCATATCCTTTTGTTCTACCAATCACTATGAAGACTGTTGCTGAAGGAGATGTTCCTTATACCATCCTTTATCCCGACATTCCCACTGATTTGGAAGAATTGCAGAAGTCTTGGATTCAGTTGAAGGAGCAAAGGGATACTTTTGAGACTCACTTCAGAGCTGGTCAAGAAATAATTATGGAGCTAACAAGGCAACTTCACGAGGATAAAAACCTCAACAAGTACCTCCACACAAAGAGAAAGCATCCATGGGAGACTTAAAACCCCATATATTTATCTTTTGTATTTTATTGTTATTTCTTTGTAAGCCTAAGGGGCAAAAATTATATTAAATATTTACTAATAAAATTTTGTTTTTATTTTCTTTAAACAAATTTAAATCCTGCGGTCCTTGAAAACATTGCATAAACATATACATACCGTATCATTACATCACAGGTTTCTTATAAGCAGGTATCTTATCTTCTCGCTGTTTATTTCAGCAGAAATGGCTCTCGAACAATCTGTCAAAGATATCCAAGCTCAGAATGCTCAATTTCAAGAAATGATTCTGAACTTGTCCAGGGGACAAGATGAGCTGAAGGAACTTTTGACCAAGAAAAAGAAGAAGACCAGAAAATCAGCGGGCTTCATCAACCTGGGTAGAAGATTCAGAGGTCCCGTCAAGACAAATGAAGAGGTTGAGAATCTTGAGTCTGAAAATTCTGAGAGAGAAGGAGGCAGTCTCCATGATACTGTGGAAGATTCTGATTCTGAGGAGAACTATTATCATGATCCTACTAGTGAAGAGAAGTATAAGATGTTGGTGGACATAATGAATGCTATGGAACTACAAAAGAATTCTGGGTTTGATTTTGAAGATTTGAGTTTGATTTATGGAGTCTCTATCCCTATGGGCTTCAAGGTTCCTACTTTTGTGGTGTATGATGGTGTGTCTTTCCCAAAATTGCATTTGAGGTCTTATGTTAGAATAATTCAACCTCATACTCCTGATAAGAAGTTATGGATACATTTCTTTCAAGAGAGTTTGTCTGGATACCAGCTGGAATGGTATTATCAACTAGAGAGTACCAACATTCGCAACTGGAATGATCTTGATGAGGCTTTCTATAAGCAGTACCAATACAATTCTGATTTAGCACCAACTCGCATGCAGCTCCAAAGCATGTCCATGGATACCAAAGAAAGTTTCAAGGAGTTTGCTCATAAATGGAGAGATTTGGCAAGTAGAGTTTAACCCCCTTTGACTGACAGGCAATTGGTTGATATGTTCATGAGCACGTTGACTGGTCCTTTCTATAGTCATCTCATCGGAAGCTCATCATCTGGCTTCACTGAGCTGATAATGACTGGAGAACGTGTGGAGAGTGGGATACGAAGTTGAAAGATTCAGATAGTTGCTTCTTCAAATACTACCAAGAAGCCCCCTAATGGGAAGAAGGAATCCAATGTTGTGTATGGCCAACATGGTCATAATAACCATAACCAATTTGTGGGAGCTGTTTTTATTTCTAATCCTACACCTCCACCACAAGAGCAGCAGCATAATAGTCACCCCAAGCCTAGGAGGCAATTTACTAAGCTCAATATGTCGTTAGCTCGGGCTTTGCAACATATGCTGAAAGGAGAATTGATTACTTTGAAGGACCCACCACAAAATATCAATACTTCCTCTTCTCGTTACAATCCCAACGCAAGGTGTGTATACCATTATAATAGCCTTGGCCATGATACTAACAGTTGCTGGTCATTGAAGAACAAAATTCAGGATATGATTGAGAACGGAGAAATTGAGTTTGACCCTCCGAAAACTCCTAATGTGATTACTGCTCCTATGCCTAAACATGAGAAGACTGTTAATGTTGTTGATGAGGTTGTTTATGTCTATACTGTGGCTGAAATAACTACTCCTTTAGCTATTGTCAAGAAGAAACTTGTGCAAGCCGGTTTATTTCCGGATTACAGGGAAGATTGTTTTTACTGTACCTATAAACCTGATAGTTGTTGGAGGTTGAGGTCAGGTATTCAACGCCTGATAGATAACTATACTACGCTATTTGAGATGACCCTTCTATGGAGAGTCTGTGTGGAGGTTTAGCTCAAGATTTTAAAGTTGAAGATGTGGCTATGGTTAACAAGATTCCTGTGAAGATTACTTCCAATGGTCCAGTGAGGATCACTTCTAAGGGTCCTATGAAGATTATTGCTGAGCCAAAGGTGGCTCCAATGATTATTACTACTCCTGATCCTATCCCATACACTTCTGATAAGGCCATACCCTAGAGTTATGGTTCTGATGTTTATATCCATGGTGTCAAACAAGAGCCTTTGACTGATGCACCTGTTACTGATGTTAATCTTGATGTGGACAATATTGCTGGATCCAGTAAGGTTACCAGGAGTGGAAGAATTTTCTCTCTAGAAGACACCTCGAAGACTGCTGCTACTCCAATTCATATCTCTAACTCTGGGCCAAGTACTGAGGCTAGGGGCAAAGGACCAGTGATTGAACCTGTTCAAGCTGAGGCACCAGTTAGTGAAGACCTCTCTAAGCAAATAGAAGAAGTACTGAAGATCATCCGCAAGAGTGATTATGATGTTGTTGACCAGTTGGGGCATACTCCCTCCAAAATCTCCATGATATCTCTACTATTGTGTTCTGAATCCCATGCCAAGGCTTTAATCAAATTCCTGAAGATTGCTCACGTGTCACATGAAATCTTTGTGGACCAGTTTGAAAATTGTGTTGCTCATCTAACTAGTGATAATGGTTTGGGTTTTACTGATGCTGATCTGACTCCTTCTAAAAGAAACCATAATAGAGCCCTACATGTCTCCATTTAGTGTAGGGGCACTACTTTGTCTCATGTATTGGTGGATAATGGTTCTTCGTTGAATGTATTACCTAAGGAGGTTCTAGACAAACTCAACTTGAAGGATGTAGTGTTAAGACCAAGTAATGTGGTGGTGAGGGCCTTTGATGGTTCAAGAAGAATGGTACATGGAGAGTGGATCTTCCAATCAAAGTAGGCTCTCAAGTCTTTGATTCCACCTTTTATGTGATGGATATACGTCCTGCGTACTCCTGTTTGCTTGGGCGCCCCTGGATCCATGGGGCAGGTGTTGTGACTTCCACTTTACATCAGAAGTTGAAATATCCGGTGAAAGGAAAAATTGTCACTATATATGATGAAGAAGAATATATGGTCAATCATGTGAATACTTTTAAATATGTTGAGATGGAGGGTGAATTTGTTGAGACTCCTTTCCAGATATTTGAAGTGGTTCCTCAAGTCGTTCCTACTACTGAAGCTCTCCCTGTTGTTAAAAGAGTTCCTATGATTACTAGAGTGCCTCCTACAATGGCCTCTCTCAAAGATGCTAGAGCTGTGGTTGAAGAAGGTGGTTGTACTATTTGGGGTCAGCTTCCTGACATTCCATTAAAGTCTGACAAGTCAATGCTGTAGAAGATTGTGATGAAGGTTACAACCTGGATGATTGGATCTTTCCTACCATGGGTGATGGAATCAACAATTGGAAGGCTGAAAATGTTATTCCAATCTCCTTTAGTCAGGAGTAAATGCTATTTCATTTTTCTAAATTATTTTTTGTAATTTTGAACAATTAAATACTTTTAAGCCTTGTGCCTTGCCCGGGCACAATGGTATGCTTGTTAGGGTTGTCATTTCATTTGCATATTTTCATTCAATAAAATCAATGGACGTTTCTCGCTTTCATAAATATTGCGCTCTTTGTCTTTCTTTTACTTTTTTTTTCCTTTTATAAAAAAAAACTATGTGTTCTTACACACACCCACGTCATTAAAATACAGATCTTCATCCACTCTGGATCCTATTGATAACAATTATGCTATTGCCACTTATGACTTCGAGAATCCGATCTATCAAGCCGAGGATGGAAAGGAAGAAGATTGTGAAGTGCCTGTAGAGTTGGCTAGATTACTACAACAAGAAGAGAAAACTATACAACCACATGAGGAACCAATCGAAGTTGTGAACTTGGGAACTGAGGAAAACAGGAAAGAGGTCAAGATAGGTGCTGAGTTGGAAGATGATGTTAAGAACAGGTTGATTCAGATGTTACGTGACTATGTGGAAATTTTTGCTTGGTCTTATGAAGATATGCCAGGGATAGATACAGATATTGTGGTTCACCGTCTACCAGTAAAAGAGGATTGTCGCCCAATAAAATAGAAAGTTCGTCGTATGCGTCCGGATATGTCAGAAAAGATTAAGGCAGAGGTGATGAAACAATTCAATGCAGGGTTTTTAGCTGTTACTTCTTATCCTCAGTGGGTTGCAAACGTGGTGTCGATGCCTAAGAAAGATGGTAAAGTATGCATGTGTGTATATTACAGGGATTTGAACAGAGCCAGCCCCAAAGATGATTTTCCACTTCCACATATTGATGTTCTGGTAGACAACACTGCTCAACTTAAGATATTCTCGTTTATGGATGGTTTCTCTGGGTATAATCAGATTAAGATGGCACCTGAAGATATGGAGAAGACTACATTTGTTACACAATGGGGCACTTTCTGTTATAAGGTGATGCCATTTTGTTTGAAGAATGCTGGGGAAACATATCAGCATGCTATGGTAGCTTTGTTCCATTATATGATTCACTATGAGATAGAGGTATATGTGGATGATATGATAGCCAGATCTCAGAATAAAGAAGAGCATCTTGATCATCTGCACAAATTGTTTGAGAGGTTGAAGAAATACAAGTTGAGATTGAATCCAAACAAGTGTACTTTTGGAGTTAGATCTGGTAAACTTCTGGGTTTTATTGTCAATGGTAAAGGTATTGAAGTGGATCCTGCAAAGGTAAAAGCTATACAAGAGATGCCTGCTCCTCGTACTGAGAAAGAAATTAGAGGTTTCCTGGGACGATTGAATTACATTGCAAGATTTATTTTCCAGTTGACTGCTACTTGTGAACCAATCTTCAAGTTGTTGAAGAAAGATCAAGTAATGGAATGGAACGACGAATGCCAGGTAGCTTTTGATGAGATCAAAAGGTACCTATAGGAACCTCCTATATTGATGCCACTAGTTGAAGGAAGACCCTTGATTATGTACTTGACAGTATTGGATAACTCAATGGGGTGTGTGTTGGGGAAACATGACGAGTCTGGTCGAAAAGAGCAGGCGATATACTACCTTAGCAAAAAGTTTACCGACTGTGAAACAAGATACTCACTGCTCGAGAAAACTTGTTGCGCTTTGGCATGGGCTGATCGCCGACTAAGACAATATATGTTGACTCATACCACCTTATTGATTTCAAAAATGGATCCAATCAAGTATATATTTGAGAAACTTGCTCTATTCGGACAAATAGCAAGATGGAAAATGATCTTGACAGAATATGACATACAGTATACTACTCAGAAAGCAATCAAAGGAAGTGTAGTAGCTGACCATTTGGCTCATCAAGCAGTTGATGATTATCAATCTATGAATTTTGAGTTTCTAGATGAGGATATTATGATTGTTACTAAAGAACCTAGACAATATGAAGGACCTGAACAAGGATCCCGATGGACTATGGTTTTTGATGGAGCTTCTAATGCGCTTGGTAATGGTGTTGGTGTTGTGATTATCTCTCCTAAAGGTTGTTATACACCAGTTACTGCAAAGATTTGTTTTAAATGTACCAATAATATGGCTGAATATGAAGCATGCATCATGGGTATCAAGGTTGCTATTGAGATGAAGATCCAGTTTTTGAATGTATATGGAGATTCAACCCTGGTAGTTAGTCAAGTTAAAGGAGATTGGGACACCAGGCATCCTAATCTCATCCCTTACAGAGAACATGTGTTTTCTTTGATCCCGTACTTTGAAGAGATTACCTTTGGACATATTCCACGAGAAGAGAATCAGTTGGCAAATGCATTAGCTACCATGGCATCTATGTTTGAAATCAGTTGGGATGATGAAGCTCCGAGAATTACTATTGATCGATTTGATAAACCTCCATATTGCAATGAGGTGGGTACTGAAGGAGTAGAAGAAAAGCCTTGGTTCCATGAAATGAAGAGGTATCTTGAAGCTCAGGAGTTCCCTGAAGGGGCATCTGTCAATGATAAGAAGTTTTTGAGGAGGTTTTCTACTAAATTCTTCCTGAGTAACAAAATTTTGTACAAGCACAACCACGATTCAACTTTGCTTCGCTATGTGGATAGGAAAGAAGCATTAGAGATTATGCAAGACATGCATGATGGGATCTTTGGTACTCATTCTAGTGGACACACTATGGCTAAGAAGATTCTGAGAGCATGTTATTATTGGTCTACTATGGAAGCTGATTGCTATCAACATTCCAAAACTGGTCACAAATGCCAGATTGATGCTGATAAAGTTCATGTGCCTCCAGTTCAGTTGAATTTTCTAACTGCTCCATGGCCTTTTGCCATGTGGGGCATTGATATGATTGGTGAGATCAAACCTACTGCCTCCAATGGACATTGTTTCATCCTTGTGGCTATTGATTACTTCACAAAATGGGTAAAGGCAGCTTCATTTGCTTCTGTTACCAAGAATGTTATGGCTCGATTCATCAAGTATAATCTTATATGCAGATATGGCATCCCTGAAAGGATTATCACAGACAATGGTACTAATTTGAACAACACTATGATTACTGATCTCTGCATACAATTCAAGATTAAACATCACAATTCTTCTCCATATCGTCCAAAGATCAATGGCGCGGTGGAAGCTGCCAACAAGAATATTAAGAAGATCTTGCAAAAGATGACAATTACATATAAGGATTGGAATGAGATGTTACCATTTTCTCTTCATGGTTATTGTACCACCATACGTACTTGAACAGGGGCAACCCCATTTTCCCTTGTCTATGGTATGGAAGCAGTTTTACCATTGAAGTTCAGATCCCTTCTTTGAGAATTATGAAGGATGCAGGCTTGGATGAAGATGAATGGATTCAGACTCGACTTGACCAGATAAACTTGATTGATGAGAAAAGATTAGCAGGTGTTTGTCATGGTCAGATGTATCAGAAACGTATGATCAAGGCCTTCAATAAGAAAGTTAAGCAGCAAGTGTATCAGGCTGGTGATTTGGTAGTCAAGCATATTATATTAACACAGGGTGATTCCAAGGGAAAATGGACCCCCACCTATGAAGGGCCATTTGTTGTAAATAGGGTATTTTCTGGAGGTTCCATGATGCTTACCACTATGGATGGTGAAGATTTACCGCATCCTGTGAACGCAGACACAGTTAAAAAAATACTACGCATGAAAAGAGACCCGCTAGGTTGACTGGCCTAGGCAAAAATAAGGGCATCCCGGCGAACCAAAAGGGTTCGGGCAAAAATTAGGGATATATATATATATATATATATATATATATATATATATATATATATATATATATATATATATATATATATATATATATATATATATATATATATATATATATATATATATATATAATGTACATCTGGAAAGTCGAAAACCTGAAAAGGCGGCTTGGGCAAAAAAGGGTATCCCGCTGGATTGAAAACCTGAAAGGAGAATCCAGACAAAAGTTAGGGATTAAAGCGCATGACTATGTCTCATTGGATCACCCATGAAACCTCTACTAGTTGTGTTATCTATGTAAAGTTCAACAGATACCGACCAGTCCAATCGTTTCTTCTCTGATAGCTGAAGATGAGATAATTGAAGATAATGGCAATAGTAAAGTTGAAACTCAATAGGACTATTTACACATAGCTATTTTTCCTTGTAAAAATTTCTTTGACGAACTCCTCTTACTAGGATTTTCGTCTCCGTGTTAAAACCTGCCTATTTACAGGCCATTTTTTAAAATCAATAAAATTCCATTTTTCGTATTCAACTTTACTTTTCCCTCTTTATTCAGCTTTACTTTTCCCCTTTTACTAATGCGAGAAAACGTCCATTGATTATGTTTGAATGTATATATGCCTTTGAATATGATTGATGTTTACCAGAAATGCATGAAATACAATAATAGCATTTACTAAGAACGAACGGAGGTAGGAATTCAACGAAGCTTCGCTGGTTCATCCCCACGGAGTAATCTTTACGGATATCCTTACAGAATACCTCAAGTAATATCTTACATTTCCAGCTTTACGAAGTCTCCAAGCAGTGTCATATCCTCCGAAGAATTGATACTTAACTACATAGGGCTCCTGGATCTATGTCCATCTCTTTTATCCTCAGTCAAGATATTCAGGAACTCAATCCTTCAGTAAAGAATACGACGAACGAAAATGGGAATTCCTAAGTACGATATTCTTAAACAAGATGGGAACGAAGTCTTCATACTCCTCAGTAACGAATCAGGATTTATTTTCCCCAGTCGGCAGTTATTCTACAAAGCTACTTATACACTTCAGCTACATAATTCATACATACATCATATCATATCATATCATATTATACGCATCCTCATAAAATATTATCTTGCAAAATGTTATATATATCATTATATTTGCACCGAACTAACTTTGTTTTTCAGGTTAATTCTCCAGCAAGCAAACTTCATCAACAACTTACCTTGGGTCGTCGTTTATTCTTCCCAAAGGTTATCTTGTTACCTCGGGCCATCGTTTATTCTTCCCGAAGGTTATCTCATTTTGGGTCGTCGGTTATTCTTCCCAAAAGCCATATTAATACCTTGGGCCTTCGTTTATTCTTCCCAAAGGTCATCTTGTTACCTCGGGCCGTCGTTTATTCTTCCCGAAAGTTATCTCATTTTGGGCCGTCATTTATTCTTCCCAAAAAAAGCCATTTTGATACCTTGGGCCGTCGTTTATTCTTCCCAAAGGTTATCTTGTTACCTCGGACCGTCGTTTATTCTTCCCGAAGGTTATCTCATTTTGGGCCGTCGTTTATTCTTCCCAAAAATCCATTTTGATACCTTGGGTCGTCGTTTATTCTTCCCAAAGGTTATCTTGTTACCTCGGGCCGTCGTTTATTCTTCCCGAAGGTTATCTCATTTTGGGCCGTTTTTTATTCTTCCCAAAAGCCATTTTGATACCTTGGGCCGTCGTTTATTCTTCCCAAAGGTTATCTCATTATCTCGGGCCGTCGTTTATTCTTCCCGAAGGTTATCTTATTTTGGGCCGTCGTTTATTCTTCCCAAAAGCCATTTTGTTACCTTAGGCCGTCGTTTATTCTTCCTAAAGGTTATCTCATTATCTCGGGCCGTCGTTTATTCTTCCCGAAGGTTATCTCATTTTTTGGGTCGTCGTTTATTCTTCCCAAAAAGTTATCTTCATACTTGGGATTGCTTCCCTTTCAAGGAAACATATCTGAAGACTTTTCCTCCGAATGGCATCCTTAAGCCCATTCAAGTATCACAATCAATCAACAGTATCATCATACGCATCGGCGAGTGCAAATTTTTGGGCTTTTGTGTTCAATCCTCTTCAACCTTCAAGTCACGAATGGCGTACATGCCAATCTAACTCCTCAGATTTCAGAAAATTGAACAGGGGCAGTTGTTGTACCCCTAAATTTTCCCTCCCACAATCAAGAAAATATCTCCCAAGACTTCTAAATGATCATAAAGTCCTCAAGACTCCCAATTGATCAAGAAGTGTGAAAGTTTCCCCAAACAATGCCTCCTCCTAAGTAAAGTGTCCAAAACTAGGGTTTTGAGTTTCCTCAGGTTAAAATGACTTTCAAGGCTTAAAATGAGCTTCATAGCATCCCTTATGACTTCAAGAACCCCTATGTCAAGTTTCAAAGCTTTCCCAAAAAGCTTGCCCAGTCAGATAATCAGATATGCAAAAATCAGTCAAAGTAGTTAAAAAGTCAAACTGAGGTCAACTGTGGTCAAATCAAGGTCAAATTTCAAGATTTTTTGCCAACATCAATTTTATGAAGTAAAATTCATCGTTTGATCAAGGATTGATCATGATTCATCAAGGAAGTTTCAGATCATCAAGAATCAGGAGTTTCTAAATTAGGGTTTTCTTAAGAAAAGTCAACTGAACTTTGACCAGCCATAACATTCACATGCTTCATCAAAAATTTCCCATCCAAAGCTCATTTTGAAGTAAATTTTATTCTCTACAACTTTGTGTCTCACAAGCCAAGCCTAAAAATGCTTCATTTGGAAGGTAAGAGCTAAAACATTACAGGTCATTTCAAAAGTCAACAAAAAGTCAACATCTTCCAAAGGGCATAATTTGAAAATGGTAAAAGATATAGACATGAGACCAAAGAAGTTTGCTATAGGACTCTTTAAGATTTCCAAAATGTCCAAGAACACCTTCATATCCTTAAAATTGAAGGATTTGTGCCTTGTCAAAGTTGGGAGATTTTTGAGGGGTGTATGAAGAAAATAAGGCCTTAAAACCAAATTTTTCCAAATGGGCCTATCATTTTGCAATCCAATCTTTATGATGACATCAAGCACGACCCAAAACCAAAGAGTTCTGATTTTTATTATTTATTTATTATTTATTTGGATTTTATTCATTAAAATTCAATTTAAATATAAATTAAATATGAAAAATCAAATAATGGTCAAGATATTTGATTGGAAATCATTTAAATCATATTTAGAATGATTAGAAGTCAATTGAAGACAGATTGATCAAAATTGGAAAGGTTTTATAAGATTTTTTTTGAATATTTGATATAGGGATTTCTTCATGATCAAGCAATCCAATTTTGTACAAGGCCCGTAGTTTTTTCTAACCTAATTCATTCACTACATAAACATGAAGCTTGGACAACATTAGGGGACGAAAAATCTGCAGTCAAGAACTCATACCAAACTTGAAAATTTCACAAAAAAATTCAAATTCGAATTCTAACCTAGAGGTAATGTTAAGGCCAGATGATGATTGCAATGTCTTCCTGGATGTTCCCTGAACCTCTTTGCATCATTTGCATCGTTTGAAACATACCTAAATGCATAAACAGAATCCGTGTTCTTACACTTTTATGATTTTTTTCGTTTTCTTCTATTCATGCGATATAAATTATGTTTGACTGATGTTTTGTGTTTATAATGAAACAAGGAACGTTTTTGGATGGTTCAATTGAAGTTTCCTAGCAGGTTGAAGATTCCGCCATGATTAGGGTTTTAAACCTCACTTTGGGGTTTTCATGTTTAAGCCATATAAATAATTTTGGAAGCCATGGTTGAATCGTAAACCTCACAAGGATCATATTTATGTATTTAATTTGTTAAAATTTTGCGTATTCTGGATGTTGTAAGATTGCAGGCTTTTTGTGACAATGCAAAAAACCGTGGCTATAGACCTGGCACAACCGTAGCTAAAAACCCCTCCCTGAGGTTGAAGACGGAAGCCAATGGCGCGAAACTTTTTTTCAAATTGGTAACATAATTAATTTTGTTTTTGTTTCGTATATATTACAAGTCGTATGGCTGGTTCAGATGGTGGAGGTCACGCGTGTGGAAGCCCAAAACCTGGGTTCGAATCCCAGGTCTCTTTCTTTTTATATAATTATGTTATTTTTTCCAGGTTTATATTATATTGAACGTTACTCATTCAAAAGTCACCAAAGCATGTGCAGTCTAGTGGCAAGGGGTATATGTGTGGACGATGGAGACCTGGGTTCGACCCCAGGCTCCTGCAGGTTTATTTTGTTTTGTTTATTTTTTACTTTTGTGTAGTTTTATTTAAATTATTATTATTATATCAAATTAATATTAATTAAAACTTTTTAAACAAATAAAAACTTAATTATTTTCTATATATAACTATAACTCAAATTTTATTTTTTGTATATAATATTATTCTAAAATATTTTTGTAAATAAATGTTAACTATTTTAATTATTTATTTAAACACTTATATGATTTTTGTAAATATCTAATTAAATTTATTATTTTTATAACTAAATTGTATAATTATTTTTCTATAATCTTTTTCTATGTTACAATTCTAAATTTTGTATATAATTAAATCTTAATATAATTTCACTTAAAATATTTTCATAATAACTTCAATTTTCTTACTAATTTCTTTATACCTATTTTTTCAAAACCCTAATTTCTTTATACTTATTTCTTTTCAAACCTTACTTTCTTATTATAATTAATTATACTTATTTTTTTAATAAATTCTAATTAACCCTTAAATAAAATTTTAATTTCCTTTTTATTATTGCTTTGCTAATTTGTACGTATATTATTATTGCTTTATTTATTTACTGTTTTATGATAATTATGTTGTATCTCTCCCAAAGCTTTGTAATAGCTTGTACATTTTTTTTCTCGTCTTTATTTTATTTATAAATATTTAATTGCGTGGTTAGTAAATAGGGTGTGAAAACCTACTTGTAATTAAAATTTATTTAGATAATTAACTTTAAAAAAAATAAATATTTAAAAATAAACATTCACACACGTAAGTCGATCTTTGATCGCCATCTTGCACTTCCTAGGGTATTCCTCTTGGTTGCCTTTTAATACGGTCAAGTCCCTCGAAAATGGGGTGTCTTAAGTAAAGTCCCTCCATAAATAAATCATCTAGTCCCACTCAGATTTAAAAGATCAAGTCCCTACGATGTTGCCTACGATAATGATCTTGTCCCTTCGGTAATAGATGATAGTCCCTCCTAGGTTGCTAAAGACACCCTTCAGTTGCCTTCTTTGACCGTTCGATGACCCTACGCTTGTCCATACATAAAATCCAAGGTAATGACTACATATTCCTTAATAATAGGGACAATCTTACCCTTGAAAGAACATACAAGAACATGAAAGACTAGTCTAGGGTAGGTACCTCTTAGTTACTTGCTCACATCTTAAAATTACTTTTTACACCTCACTTTCTTAAACATTTTCCAAAACAAGGCTTTGTATACATCCATACGAGGATCATTAAAAATTACTTAGAAAATTTTCTAATCACACACTACACTCTTCAAAAACAATTTAAGTGAGCTAAGTAACTAAGAGCCCATGGATAACCATGGATATAAAGGGTGCTAACACCTTCCCTTTATATAACCTACCCCCCGAACCCAATTCTTTTAAAAATTGGTATTTCCTGTTCTATTATGTCCTTTCCACTTGGATAAAATAAAAGTCGGTGGCGAATCTTGCTATCCGCAACATGACTAAAAAGTCAGTTCTCCCACCGTGTTACAATCCCTAATCAAGATTTGTGATATTTATCTCTAACACAACCCAAACCCCACGCATAAAGAAAAAATCAAGGACAACATCGATAATGATTTGTAAAGCAAGTTTAATATAACACCATGATCAACAAATATACATAAGATCAAAGTAAATACACATACAAAACCCATAAATAGAGATTACAAAGAGAAGAGAAGAAGAAGAACCAAACATTTCTTTGTTTGTCAACACCACTCGACGAGAGATTCGACTCCGGATCATCCGATTGCAAGCTCCATTGATGTTTTCTAAGCTAAATCTATGAAGAAATGAAGTTTGATGGAGTGAGAGAAAAAAATACCCAAATCATAACCTAAAAAATCTGGTTTTCCCTTTATATAAGTTGTCATGATTGTAGGGCTTGCTCAGCGAGACCTAAAAAATTGTTAAACCGCCTTACAGCTCGCTCAGCGAAAAACCTACTGAAAGTTCAAAAATCCAAAAATTGTTTTCTTCATATCTTTTGAACCGTGACTCCGATGTTTGCCCGGTTTGAAGCGTTGAAAAGCTTATTCAATGCTCTATTTAACAATGCTCCAATATCAATGATGTAAAACCTACAAAAATAAATGGAAAACAATTAAATTCAATAATATTTACAAGATAACGTAATATATACACTATAATGTAAAGTAAACATATTTACAAACAAAGTGGGGTTTATTCGAATGATTCTAACAAAAAGTATCAATAAGTGCAACAAAACTTATATACAAAATAGCTACGATTTGCAATTATCAAACTCTCCCCAACTTACATAATTGGTTGTCCTCAAACAAAGCCATACACTAAAGGAACAAAAGACGATAATCCAAGAATCATGATTCAACAAGTTTTGAAAATGGAAAACAAATGCAATGGTTCAATCGAAAATGATACACACAAAGTAAATACTCACCACTAAACTTCAACGCTAACATTATCACGAAACAAATGCTCAATACAAAAGTCATGCCAAACATTCTAAAACAATACAAGTTCACAAATGAATCACACCTAGCACTCAATCATCGATCGATGAAAACCATAAATGAGGGATTTTTTCACTCACACAACAATCTTGCAAACAAAAGACTAAATTATGCAATCATCCAACACTCATGTTGAAAACACAAAAGCAAGAATCAAAAGGACTTTCAGGGCTGTAATACAGTCGGGTGAACAAACAAGGGATAATTCCTAAAGCTAATCGAAACAAAAACATGCCTAAACCTAAAGGAGTGATCAACTCACAAAGTTTCAAACAGAGAATTCCAATCAAACTTCTTCTTTCATCCCAAATTTTACACCAAACACAATAGAACTTATTAGCACAACATTATTCTACTCTTTTTGTTTTTCTTTTTCAAAGCTTCTTTTCAAATATTTTTCTTTTTTCTTTTATTTTTCATACTTTTTTTTTCACAACCTCATAGAAACCAACAACATAAGTGAGCAAACATTGCTCTCCCCAACTTGAATTCAACCAACATCAAGGCATGAATACTCCCTACTTTCTAAGGCAAGGTAAAAATTCAAACCATAAGTCATGGTTAGGGTTCAAGTAAAAAGAATCAAAATCCATACAAAAAGAGAACTAACACTCATAGATAAGCATCAAGTTCACACGAAATACGGATATTGACAAAGCTCAAAGGGGTTAACAAATACGCACACACTCACATGGTAATTTGATTATTTGGCTAGGTAGTTATGCTCAATATGAAATAAAAATGCCTTTATCATTTTCATGCTTTTGTATAAACAACACAAACAAAACATTAAACATAATGAAATCCAGTTAAAATAAGAATGTTGGTACTCCAAGCATATATTAACAATGGAAGGCTTTCTCACAAAAAGGGTAGGAACTAAAGTGATTCACAAAATGAACAAGTATACAAAAGAATGAATGGCATGAAAGTTGTAAAAAGTCTAAGTATCATGAATATGCTAAAGTCTAGAAAGCGATAAACACATACCTTGAACGTGTACAAAACTTTAAACATTATCATTACCACGCATTCGCAAGTTGAAACAATCAAACTTGAAAAATCACCAAATGCGACTTCAAGTTATCGGGCCAAAATTTGAGTCCAAACAATCAACAAAAGAATTATAAAAATTACTAATAATTACTAATATACAAGGCCTTGGTGGAAGTGGGAAGAATGGAGAGCCAAGTGAACAATTAAAAGAATTCATTGGCTCTGCATAGCAGGGCTCGCTCAGCGAGGGTATGCTTGCTCAGCGAGCTACACCAGAACCATGAAAAAACCAGTACAACAACAGGGTTCTGGTGTAGGCCTCCACTTAACACCTACATAAACTCAAAAAAAAAAATTGGTCCAGAAAGACCGGGTGAAAATGAATTAAACAAGTTGTAAAGTGAAGATTTGAGAAATTTACGAACAATCCGAGTACAACTTGCTTAATGAATGTTCACCACACTACCTATGCTATAATGCAAAAGTAATAACGAACCAAAAACGATAAAACATGCTTGTTTTACGTCGTAAGATCGCCGCCTTTACTGTGCTTAGCTAGTAACTTCCTCCCGTCATGCCATGGTGATGCCTCACCGCGCAAACCTAAAGAAAGTGTCCTAACCAAACACTTGAACAAACATTAAACATAACAAGTATATACACCTCGGGTAAAATGTACAAGTATCGAAGTATGTATGTGCACAAGTATGGTAGCAAAGTTTAAAACAAGATTATACACAATATGTAAAGTATGTGCAAAACTCAAAAACATCAAAACTATCGCGATGCAATTCAATATTTAAACCAATCCCCGACAACGGCGCCATTTTGTTGGTATGCGGTACAACGGCAAGCAACAAAAGTTTTGGAAGTATTTTTATGGGATTTATCGTATCCACAAAGATCGGTTCTATTGAACTGCCGTTCAAAAATATCAAAGTTTATGAGCATGGTTTGATTGGGTTGAAACATAGAAACAGAAAAGTAAATATTAACATAAAAAGAATTCAATTTTCATAGAGAAGAAACTTATCAGGAATGCATATAATCTACTCGTCACAAACTTAAACTTATCGACCAATTATACTCAACATACAATACTCATCAAAATCATTCAGTATCGCTCATTACATTGTCCATCTCTAACACACTGAGTTGAGAGAACAACCGTATTACTCTCATCGCCACTCTTGCACCCGACTCAAGTTACGGAAGACATCCATATCACTCATATCGACACTCTCGCGTCCGACACAACCGACACGGAAGCATTAAGATCTGACACCCATAAATATTTTTAGCTCTAAATCTATCTCTAGCATCCAGAAACTAACAAATAATCATCCCTAATCAAGATCTGTGATGTTTATCTCTAACACAACCCAAACCCCATGCATAAAGAAATAATCAAGGACAACATCGATAATGATTTGTAAAGCAAGTTTAATATAACACCATGATCAACAAATATACATAAGATCAAAGTAAATACATATACAAAACCCATAAATAGAAATTACAACGAGAAGAGAAGAAGAAGAACCAAACATTTCTTGGTTTGTCAACACCACTCGACGAGAGACTCGACTCCGGATCATACGATTGCAAGCTCCATTGATGTTTTCTAAGCTAAATCTATGAAGAAATGAAGTTTGATGGAGTGGGAGCAAAAAATACCCAAACCATAACCTAAAAAATTGTTTTTCCCTTTATATAAGCTGTCATGATCGCAGGGCTCGCTCAGGGAGATCTAAAAAATTGTTAAACCGCCTTATAGCTCGCTCAGCGAGCTCTGAGCTCGCTCAGCGAAAAACCTGTTGAAAGTTCAAAAATCCAAAAATTGTTTTCTTCATATCTTTTGAACCGTAACTCCGATTTTCGCCCGGTTCGAAGCGTTGGAAATCTTATTCAATGCTCTATTTAACAATGCTAAAATATCAATGATGTAAAACCTACAAAAATAAATGGAAAACAATTAAATTTAATAATATTTATAAGATAACATAGTATATACACTATAATGTAAAGTAAACGTATTTACAAACAAAATGGGGTTTATTCGAACGATTCTAACAAAAAGTATCGATAAGTACAACAAAACTTATATACAAAATAGCTACAATTTTCACTTATCAGTGGCTGATTTTGAGCAGCCATCAGACTTTCCATCATAGCAGTTATCCTTTCCAAACTATCCTTCAGAGTTGTGACTTCCTCGTGAAGCTTGCAATTCTCTTGTTGTAGAGTTTCTAACATCTTTCTTTGATTAGCCGGAGTACCATAACAATGAGTCAGCTAGCCAAGGGAACTGGATAAAGACCAAGAAACACATAAGAAACCTGTATAACTCTCAGGAAGTAAGACCAATGTAGGAATGATGCATGGTATGCGAAATTCAAATGCAAAGATTTCAAAGGACTATAAGGTAAATTGAAATATATAAAAGAATAAAACATTTTAAAAAACTCATTATCATTAATATCAAAAGAGAGGACTACAACTTTAAAGTACAAGTTTCAACAATCCTAATACATGAGAGAAAAGAAAACTAAGCCTATGGGATCATATCTGAAGAAAACCCAAATCTAGGTTGGTACTTCATATGAATCCTTATAATCTCTTTCTTGTACTGAATTTCCATGTCTTCTTTATCCTTCACAAGATGATCCACTACAACTTTCCAAGCACTAGAAGCATGAGGAATAACAAATGAAGTACTATAGGAAAATAAATCTTCTTGCACTCTCGGACTCTTCATGACACATGACTCAAGTAGCTCAATGAGATCATCTTTCTCTTTCAATTTCTCTTGCATAGTTGACTTTTCAAGTAACCATGCTTCTCTCTCTCTCTCTCTTCATCTGATCTAACTCCTTTTTAAGCACAATCTTCTGATCAACAGGATGAAGAAAAACTGATAAAGGTAAAATAGGAAACAAATCTTCCTCAGGTGGATAAGGCATCATAAGCTTGCAAGCTCTAGATCGAACCCATTGAATATAACACTCGAAAAAAAGCAAGATGTTGTCTTCCCAATTGACCCTTCTCTTTTCGATGAACAGTATGCCAAGAATGAGCGGTCCTTTTCTTCATATCTAAATGATATACACCATTAAGAAAGAAGAAGCTCGATAATGAAATATTTCTTGGTATCTCCTTCAAACAATACCCAAATTGTCGTCTAGCAATAATAGGTTTGTAACTAATTCCACCACGTGTACCAAAAAGAGGTACATTAGGAAACTTTCCAAAACCATCAATAAGTACTCCAGTATCATAATATGAGCAATACCAATTCATATCCATATGAGTAAGAGACATAAGCCTTTGAGACCATCCTTGCTTCTCTCTATTCTTAGTGAAGACACTAGACTCTGGTAGGTGCGAAATAAACCACCTATATAGAAGAGGCATGCAATAAATAATCTCTCCATCACCCTTATAAGTCCTATGGTGAATAGAACGATACATATCTCCAAGAAAAGTAGGCATCGGATTTCTCTTCAAGAAAATCTGAATAGCACACTCGTCATTAATACCATCTAAATTGGGAAACAACATAATACCATAGATGAGCAAACCAAGAATAACCTCAAATGCATCCCTATTACCCATATCAAGAGAAGTAGGAGTTTTCCCTATTAAGAACTTAGCATTGATTCCACGGACATCCCCTTTTTGAACAAACCTTCCCTTAAGATCAAATTCCTTAAGACAAAGAGCCTTGGCAATAACTTTGGTCGTAAGCTCCTCTTCTAAACCACTAAAAAGAAATTCCTTGTCCAAAATCGGCAAACCCATCCAATAAGAATACTCCTCTAAGGTCGGCACAAGCTGATAATCGGGAAAAATGAAACAATGATGCAATGTATCATAGAATTGAACCAAAGTATGAAGAATCCCCTCCGGTACATCAGTCTTCAGAATGAACAAAAGTCTATCATAACGTTTCCAGAAATCATCAATATCAACCTCCAAATATCCGAGCTTTCTCAACTCTCCTAAATTAGGACTCTTGAAACTGTACTTCCGAGTATTCCTCCTTTCAATATTCAAAACCAAAGACATCTACAATATTTTCAAAAGTGCTTATAAGTCCCTTGTAATCTTGAGAACAATGTACACGGGTCAAGGTTCCAAGTCACGAGCATAAAGTCAAGGGATACGAACACCAACCCATAAAGGTATGTACTAAGGTTTTTTCTTCATTGTACTTGCAGAAAACCAAAAGGGTTCTAACAGAGGTTGTCGGAGTTATCAGCCATCCTTCGAATATCATTGGTATATTGGACTACTCCCCAACCGATAATTTCCTCAAGAAGATCTCGTCCAAGTGAAGTATCGCGTGACAACCATCCTAGGGTTACACCTGGGTAGCTTCCAAATTATGTTCCTAAAATGGCCTGGATGGGTTAAAGGTTCTATAGTCCTCGGTATGATAAGCCCGAGGTCGAAAAAGTAACTCCATGATACGACTACTCGCCATGGAATCAGTAATCCGAGGGAGCCTGACTGATTGGTGATACGACTATTCGACTACATGATCTATCTCACTCACAGAGGATCACCAAACTAAAACAGAACAAGCAATAACAAACAATTCAAACCAAAGCAATAAATAAATCAAAGTAGGCCGAATCCACTTAGTGATTACTCCCCAAGAGAGTCACCACTTTTCTGTAGCGGAGATATCATGAGTGTAAGATATGAATTAACTTAGCTCAAAGTAAACAAAGTCGTCACCGCGCTTTTATTTTATTCCAAGAGGAAAAGGAAAAAAGAGGGAATAAATCCTAATGAATCTAAAAGCAAAAAGATAAAGAAACAAGCAGAGAAAGGGTGGGGGATAAGTTACAAAATGGGAAGGTTTTAAGCACCCAAAATATATGTGGTACTCCATGGGAGCCCTTTGAAAATTTTATTGCTTTTGGTTTGAAAATGGTTTGGAAATGAGAGTAAAGGGATAAGAAAAGAATTAATTTTTAATGTTTTTGTGTTTGGAGAAGTTTACCACCTCATGCCTACGTACCCACAATGTGCAATGTAAGATCGAAACCTCGTAGTTCGTGGTACAAATAGTGAAAATTGGTTGGTTTTGATTGATTTTATTAAGTGAATACAATTTGTCATTTTCAAGTGGATAGCCTCACAAATCAACCATGAGAATGAGGGCATGAACTCATACATCATTATGGGGAGGGCGCCAACTCGGATAAAATCGACGAGTATGCCACTAAACCCCAACTAATGACAAGAAACTCAATTATATCAAACTATAATTGTGGAGATATGAGATACTTGCACCCGACTAGAAAAAATGACTCATAGTCTAAACTTGCAAAGAAAACAAAAAAAGGTGCACAAAGGCACAAAATAACTTGAATGAGTTTGGTTCTTTTTATTTTTGAATTGAAGTCAAGATGATTAAATTCATTGAAATTTATTTATGAAAATAAGTAGTAAAAAGTAACTTGACAAAAATTCAAGGTTTGATTTATTAAAATGGTGAAAGTTTTAAAACAACGAAGTTTTTGAAAAGACTGAGAAGTTTTGAAATTTTAAAAATGGGAGGCGATGAAGAGGCTATCCTAAAAAGAAAATAAAAGAGATAAAGGAGTAAATATCTAACCAACTTGATGATACTTTCAAGCATAAGCACAAGAGTTCCATCCTTAAAAGTATAAGCTAGCAAATGGCCAAATAAAGGCTAAAGTTCCAAATCCATGATGATCAAAGCAAAAGGAAGGTGTCCTAGAATCTAAGTCCAACACTCTAAATCCAATGCAAAGCATAGTAACCATAGTCCAAGATCAAGATCACACGTTTTTTAGAGGTTTAATCCTTTATTGATATTTTTGTGTCTAAATGGACAAAAGAAAAAGCACAAGGATATATAAACATAAACATAAATATGATAATGATTGGTAAAGCATAATAAAAATAAAGAAGATAAGGGAACAAGAAGAAAATTAAAGAGGATAAGGTGCAAGAGGAAATTAAAATGTTAGTATATTAATAGTAGTAATAATATATACATAATATTGGTATGGTAAAATTAATCATCCACAACCAAAAGAGTAACAAAGCACTTAGTGCTAAAACCGAAAAGGCAACCGATTTTGCTTAGTATCTTACACTATGGTGATTAACTGATGCGATTAGACTCAAATTTGATGAAACTTGAAAGAATATTGGGATACCCAAAGCAACTACGCATCAAGCTTCACAAGTCAAGGATCTAACGCAAATGATTAACATACATTGGGATGACGAAACCAACACAAGGTTCGGTCTACAAAAGTGCAAGTATCCAATTGGATTTTTTATTCCGAATTAGGAACACATTTCGGTCTATGTTAAGCAATCGCCGAGTAATTTACAAAGTAATTACCCTACAAATGAAGATGGCCAAAACCAATTAAGGTTAACGATATTAGTGCTAATACACGCGAGATAAATGATATGTAAATCGCCATTCGAACGCAATGCCGCACAAAAATAAATATGAATACCAAATTGAGTTACACTTATGGTATTCTTTCATCTTTAAGTTCAATCACTCATTTTGGTGGATTCAAGTATGAAAATATTTCACTAATGTAGAGTACCTAAAGTGAATTAAATAATTCACTTAGAGGTAGATTTGAACTAATGAATATTAACCACTCTAATCTACACCCAAATTCCATTGAATTTAAAGAGAAATTTGTCCCAAAAATGTCTCCCAAGGTAAAAATAAGAAGAAAGGAGAAGAAGAGGCAAAAGGAACAAAAAATAAGTCAAAAATAAGTGAAAAATTGCCACTGGAACGGTGTTAAACGGTTAACCATTTAGTTAACCTATTAACACGTGAAAATTTCAAATTTTGCGCCCTTATACACTGGTTAACCTATTAACCAATTTGCATTGCAAATAGTTAACCTGTTAACAATGGTGCATATGAGCTATGAATGGACTTCCATGGTGCATATGTGCTATTTTAACCATTTCCTATGGTATTTGCTATTGTCTAGACGAAAATTTTGACTTTGACTCTAGATGAAATTTTAACCAATTTGATTTTGCTATTTTGCCACTGGAATAATGTTAACAGGTTAACCATTTGCAGTGCAAATTGGTTAACAGTTTAACCAGTGTAAAAGGGCGTAAAATTTGAAATTTTCACGTGTTAACAGGTTAACCAAATGGTTAACCGGTTAACACTGTTCCAGTGGCAAATTTTCACTTGTTTTTTTACTTGATTTTGGTTCCTTTTGCTTATTTTTCTCATTTCTTCTTATTTTTACCTTGGGAGACATTTTTGGGACTAATTTATCTTTAAATTCAATAAACATTGGGTGTAGATTAGATTTGTTAATATTCATTAGTTCAAATCTACCTCTAAGTGAATTATTTAATTCACTTTAGGTACTTTGCATTAGTGAGATATTTTCATACTTGAATCCACCAAAATGAGTGATTGAACTTAAATATGAAAGAATACCATAAGTGTAACTCAATTTGGTATTCATCTTTATTTTTGTGCGGCGTTGCATTCAGATGGCGATTTACATATCGTTTATCTCGCGTGTATTAGCACTAATATCGTTAACCTTAATTGGTTTTGGCCGGCCTCATTTTTAGGGTAATTACTCTGTAAATTACTCAACGATTTCTTGACATAGACCTAAATGTGTACCTAATTTGGAATAAGAAAATCCAATTGGATACTTGCACTTTTGTGGACCGGACCTCGTGTTGGTTGCATCATCCCAATGTAGGTTAATCATTTGCGGCAGATCCACGACTTTTGAAGGTTGATGCATAGTTGCTTTGGGTATCCCAATCTTATTTCAAGTTTCATCAAATTTGGGTTAATCGCATAGGTTCATCACTATACTGTAAGATACTAAGTGGAATCGGTTTCCTTTTCGGTTTTAGCACTAAGTGCTTTGTTACTCGTTTGGTGTTGGATGATTAAGTTCACCATACCAATATTATGTATATATTATTACTACCATTACTATACTAACATTTTAATTTCCTCTTGCACCTTATCCTCTTTAATTTTCGTCTTGTTCCCTTATCTCCTTTATTTTAATTATGCTTTATCATTCATTATCATAATTATGTTTATGTTTATATATCCTTCTGCTTTTTCCTTTGTCCATTTGGACATAAAATATTAATAAAGGATTAAACTGCTAAAACACTTGTGATCTTGATCTTGGACTATGGTTACTATCCTTTGCATTGGAATTGGAGTGTTGGACTTAGATTCTAGGACACCTTCCTTTTTATTTGATCATCATGGAGTTGGTACTTTAGCCTTTATTTGACCATTTTCTAGCTTATGATTTTAAGGATGGAACTCTTGTGCTTATGCTTTGAAGTATCATCAAATTGGTTAGATATTTCCTCTTTCATCTCTTTTATTTTATTTTTAGGATAGCCACTTCATCTCCTCCCCTTCTTAAATTTTCAAAACTTCTCTCTCTTTTCAAAAACTTCTTTGTTTTCAAACTTTCACCATTTTAATAAATCTAAACTTGACTTTTTGTCAAGTGTCTTTTTACTACTTCTTTTCTTAAATAAATGTCAATGAATTTAATCATCTTGACTTCAATTCAAAAATAAAAAAAAACCAAACTCATTCAAGTTATTTTTTTGCCTTTGTGCACCATTTTTTGTTTTCTTTGCAAGTTTAGACTATGAGTCTTTTTTTTTAGTCGGGTGCAAGTTTCTCATAAATCCAAGGTTGAAGTTTGATGTAATTTAGTCTCTTGTCATTCGTGGGGGTTTAGTGCCATACTCGTCAATTTTATTCGAGTTGGCGCCCTCCCCATAATAATGTATGAGTCCATGCCCTCATTCTCATGGTATATTTGTGAGGCTATCCACTTGAAAATGACAAATTGTCTTCACTTAATAAAATCAATCAAAACCAACCAATTTTCACTATTTGTACCATAAACTACACGGTTTTGGTCTTACATTGCATATTGTGGGTATGTATGCATGAGGTGGTAAACATCTCTAAACACAAAAATATTAAAAATTAATTCTCTTCTTATCCCTTAACTCTCATTTACCAAACCATTTTCAAACCAAAAGCAATAGATTTTTCAAAGGGCTCCCGTGGAGTACCACAAACATTTTGGATGCTTAAAACCTTCCCATTTTGTAACTTATCCCCTTACCCTTTCTCTGCTTGTTTCTTTAGCTGTTTTTAACTTAGATTCATTAGGATTTATTTGCTCTTTTTTCCTTTTCCTCTTTGAATAAAATAAAAGCATGGTGGTGACTCTGTTTACTTTGAGTTAAGTTAGTTCGTAGCTTACACTCATGATTTCCCCGCTAGAGAAAAGTGGCAAATCTGTCGGGGAGTAATCTAAAAATGAATTTGGCCTACTTTGATTTATTTATTACTTTGGTTTGACTTGTTTATTATTGCTTGTTCTGTTTCATTTTGGTGATAATCTGTGAGTGAGATAGATCTTGTACCCGAATTTGATTGAACTTATGTTAGGACGGCGATATTCGAGGAGATAAGTGGAGGAATTGTCCAATGTGATATCAATTCGATAATCACCACTCAGTTAGGCTCCCTCGGATTACTGATTCCATGAAGAGTAGTCGTAATCATGGTGTTACTTTTCCGACCTCGGGCTTATCATACTGAGGACCGTAGAACCCTTAACCCATCCAAGCCATTTTAGGAAGGTAGTGCGGAAGCTATCCTGGTGAAAACCTAGGGTGGTTGTCACGCGATACTACACTGGGACGAGGTCTTCTTGAGGAAATTATCGGTTGGGGAGTAGTCCAATGTGCCAATGATATCTGAAGGATGGCTTCTAACTCTAGGAACCTCTGTTAGAACCTTTTTGTTTTTTGCAGGTACAATGAAGAAAAAACCTTTCTACATGCCTTTGTGGGTTGGTGTTCTTATCCCTTGACTTCATGCTCGTGACTCGGAACCTTGAATATTGAAATGAGGAATACTCGGAAGTACAATTACAAGAGTCCTAATTTAGGAGAGTTGAGAAAGCTTGGAACTTTGGTGGTTGATATTGATGATTTCCAGAAACGTTATGGTAGACTTATGTTCATTCTGATGACCGGTTTACTGGAGGGGATTCTTCATACTTTGGTTCAGTTCTATGATCTGTTGCGTCATTGTTTCACTTTTCCCGATTATCAACTTGTGCTGACCTTAGAAGAGTATTCTTATTGGATGGGTTTGCCGGTTTTGGACAAGGAGTTTATTTTTAGTGGTTTAAATGAGGAGCTTACGACCGAAGTTATTGCCAAGGCTCTTTGTCTTAAGGAATCAGATCTTAAGGGAAGGTTTGTTCCTAAAGGGGATGTTCATGGAATCAATGCTAAATTCTTAATAGGCAAAGCTTATACTTCTCTTGATATGGGTAATAGGGATGCATTTAAGGCAATTCTCGCTTTTCTCATCTATGGTATTGTGTTGTTTCCCAATTTAGATGGTATTGTCGACGAGCATGCTATTCAGATTTTCTTAAAGAGAAATCAGGTTCCTACTTTTCTTGGAGATATGTATCATTCTATTCACCATAGGACTTCTAAGGGTGATTGAGAGATTGTTTGTTGCATGACTCTTTTGTATATGTGGTTTATTTCGCACCTACCAGAGTCTAGTGTCTTAACTGAGAATAGAGAGAAGCAAAGATGGTCTCAAAGGCTTATGTCTCTTACTCATATGGATATGAATTGGTATTGCTCATATTATGATACTGGAGTGCTTATTGATGGTTGTGGATAGTTTCCCAATGTACCTCTTCTTGGTACACGTGGTTGAATTAGTTACAACCATATTCTTGCTAGACGACGGTTTGGGTATTTCTTGAAGGACATACCAAGTAATCTTTCATTATCGAGCTTCTTCTTTCTTAATGGTGTAGATCATTTAGAGATGAAGAAAAGGATCCCTCATTCTTGGCATATTGTTCATCGGAAAGAGAAGGGTCAATTGGGAAGACAACATTTTTCTTCTTCCAAGTGTTATATTCAGTGGGTTCGATCTATAACTTTCAGGCTAAGGATACCTTATCCACCTGAGGAACCTTTGTTTACTATTTTGCCTTTATTAGCTTTTCTTCATCCTGTTGATAATAAGATTGCGCTTCAAAAGGAGTTAGATCAGATGAAGCGAGAGAAAGAAGCATGGTTACTTGAGAATTCAACTATGAAAGAGCAATTGAAAGAAAAATATGGTTTCATTGAGCTACTTGAGTGGAGTGTCACAAAGAGGCTAAGAGTGCAAGAGGATTTATTTTCCACTAGTACTTCATTTGTTATTCCTCCTGCTTCTGGTGCTTGGAAAGCTCTAGTGGATCAACACTTGAAGGATAATGAAGACATGGAAATTCGGTACAAGAAAGAGATTAGAAGGATCCGTATGAAGTACCAACCTGGTTTTGGGGTTTCTTCAGATATGATCCCATAGGCTTAGTTTTCTTTTCTATCATGTATTAGTATTGTTGAAACTTGTACTTCAATGTTGTAATCATCTATTTTGATATTAATAAGAATGAGTTTTTTAAAATGTGTTATTCTTTTATAAATATTGCAATTTACCTTATATTCCTTTGAAATATTTGCATTTGCATTTCGCATACTATGCATCATGTCTACATTGGTCTTGCTTCCTGAGAGTTCTACAGGGTTCTAATGTGTTTATAGGTCTTCATCCAGTTCCATTGGCAAGATGACTCGGTGTTACGGTACTGAGGCTAATCAAAGAAAGATTTTGGAGACTCTACAACAAGAGAATTGCGAGTTTCTCTAGGAAGTCACAACTCTGAAGGATAGCCTAAAAAGGATAACTGCTATGATGGAAAGTCTGGTGGCTGCTTAGAATCAGCTACCCCTCCTCCTAATTCTCCGGTTCAGCGGGTAGTCATCTCTGAGATTGTCACTACCTCGATTCCTGTGGAAACTGTCATTTCTCTTTGTTACCACATGTTTGTTCGCACACCGTGGGGTATGCCAGTCAATTTCATTCCAGAAGGTTATCATCCTCTTCAGCCTGTGATGACTACGACACCGCCTGTGATTCATACTACTTCGCATCTTGATGAAGTGATTTACCATGCTGAGCCTAGTGAAGGCGTTAGTGTGAATGAAAGGCTTGATGATTTTCAAGGCCAGTTTGATGAAATGTAGAAAGAGGTTAAGGCTTTGAGACGTAAGGAGTTATTTGGTAAAGATGCTTATGATCTTTTTTTGGTTAATGATATTAAGGTTCCTCACAAGTTGAAACTGCATGAGTTTGATAAGTACAAGGGAAATTCTTGTCCTCTGAGTCACTTGACTATGTATGCAAGGATGATATATGCTCAGAAAGATAATGATCAGCTTCTGATTCATTATTTCTAAGACAGTTTGAATGGTGTAACAATAAGATGGTATATGGGTTTGGACATCAGCCAAATCAAGTCTTTCAATGATTTGGGAGAGGCTTTTATGAGACAATATAAGTATAATGTTGATATGGCACCGAACATAGATCAGCTTCGTGCTATGTCTCAGAAAGAAAAAGAAACATTCAAAGAGTATGTGAAAGATGGCATGAGCTTGCATCTCAGATTAATCCTCCATTGGAAGAGAAAGAGACGACGAAGATCTTTTTGAACAATTTAGGTTTTTTCTATTATAAGAAGATGATTTCAAGCGCTCCAAGTGATTTCACTGAGATGGTGAATATGGGAATGCGGTCAGAAGAAGGTGTCTGTGAAGGACAATTGAGTAAAGAAAGTAATTATGGTTCAAGTTCTAAGAGATTTAGCTTTGGTAAGAAGATATAAGGTGAGACTAATGTTGTGTCTCATGAAGGTTATAGAAGACCTCGTGGTTGAGAAGTTCGTCACTAACAACATGTAGCTTCTATAACTCTAGTGATTAATGTGAAGCCAACTGTTTCAGTGGCTCCGAAGTATCAACCTCGTTATCAGTAGCCTCATGTTCAACCGAAGGGTACTCAAAATGGTCTTGTAAAGCCAAATTTTGATCCCATTTCGATGTCGTATGCTGATTTGTTTCAATCATTGATTAAGAAGAATCTTGTTCAAACACGTTCTCCACCTCCGGTTCCAGAGGTTTTTCCATGGTGGTATAAGCCAGAAGCTCACTGTGCTTTTCATCAAGGTGCCCCAGGGCACGATATTAAGAATTGTTATCCATTAAAGAGTGAAGTGCAGAAATTGATAAGGAGTAACATTTTGTCTTTCAATGATGTTAATCCAAATGTTAAGACAAATTTGTTGCCTAAACATGGGAAGGCATCTGTGAACATGGTTGATGGTTGTCCTGTTTTGTTCAAGATTTATGATGTTCGCTGGACACGAAGATCTCTAGTTGAGATGTGTGCTTTCTTAAGTGAATATTATGATATTGATCACGATTATGCTGCTTGTTACATTTTCTCGATGAATCCTCGTGGTTGCGTGGTTGTTAAGAGAGATCTTCAAAAGATGATGGATGATAAGTTGATTGAAGTAACAGCAAAGATAGATGAGTATGAAAATGAAGTGAATGTCATTGTACCTCAGTTCAATATCCCTTAGAAGGTGGTTATTTCTTTTGATAGCCGCAAGTCTGATGTTACTCCATTGGTGATCAATTTTTACCTGGTTCAACGCCACATGAGTCTGATAAAGCTGTTTCGTACATATTTAATGCTACGATGTTAGAAAATGGTAAGGAAGTTCTTATTCCTTCTCCAAAGTCTGTGGTTAGCATTGCTGATGTGCCTAGGGTTACTCAAAGTGGTAGAGTCTTTGTTTCTGATCCTCCGAAGAGAACGAGAGATAAAAGTGTGAGTAAACAGATTGAGGATGTTGTTGCTCGATCAAGCCAATTTAGTGATTCTTATCAGAAAGTTAGTGAAGATGAGGTTTTGAAATTGATAAAGAAGAGTGAGTACATCATTGCTAAGAAACTTTTGCATACTCCGTCCAAGATATCAGTTTTGTCACTATTGATGTGTTCTGAGGCTAATAGGAAGTCTTTGCAGAAAATTATTGAACAAGCTTATGTTAATCATGATGTGAATGTTAATCAGTTTGATAGTATTCTGGCTAACATCACATCATACAACAATTTGAGTTTCTATGATGATGACTTGCCTGAAGAAAGAAGGAACCATAATTTGGCTTTGCATATTTCAATGAATTATCAAGATGATGTTATGTCTAATGTGCTGGTTGATACCGGATCATCCCTGAATGTGATGTCGAAGTCGACTTTGTCAAGGCTTACATACCAAGGTGTTCCCATGAGGTATAATGGTATTGTTTTGAAAGCATTTGATGGTGCGAAGACAAATGTGATTAGTGAAGTTGATCTTCCTATTCTGATTGGACCGTTTGTATTCCAAATTACTTTCCAGGTAATGGATATACATCTGACTTAACGTTGTCTCCTTGGAAGACCCTGGATTCATGAGGCAGGAGTTGTGACCTCTACTCTCCATCAGAAGCTGAAGTTTGTGAAAAATGGAAAATTAGTGACTGTCGGCGGTGAGCAGGCAATGCTAGTAAGCAATATGTCATCTTTTTCTTATATCGATATTGATGAAGATATTGGAACTCTGTTCCAAGCTCTTTCTGTTGCTAATGATGATGTTAAGAAGGATGTCATGCCTATGTATTCTTTCAAGGATGTTTTTCATGTGCTTGAAACCGGTCGATATGATGGTTGGGGACGAGTTATTGATACTGTTGACAATAAGGAGTGATTCGGTCTCAGTTTTACGCCAGTATTTATTGCCAATGAACCAAAGAGTATTCAAGAAGTATTTCAAAATGTTGGGTTTTTCAATGTCAAGGATCATTCCACTGCTTCCATCATTGAAGATGATGAAGATGAAGAAATGCCTAACTTTGTTACGCATGGAGTGATTTTCCAAAACAGGATTTCTGTTGATGTTCCTTCTGTTGTTCAGGTTTCAAAGTAATTTATCTTTTATTTTCTTTCAAACATCCTTTCACTCTGCCCAAGGTGAAAGTGAAATTTGTCGGGCTTTGTTTCAAACTTTTATCATCATCAATAAAATGTTATTTTGTTATTTCCATATGTTTTTCCTTTTTGCTTTATTCTGAAAAATGGTAACATAAAAAACTTGAAAAATAATAATCATTTTTTATTTGCACGATGTTTGTACTTTTTCATACTCTGAAATCAAAATGAATCGTTGTGCATATTGGTTGTTAAACCCATTGAAAATAATGATTTATGCCCACTCCCAACTTTGAATTCCCTGTGTTTGAAGCTGAGGAAGAGGATGTTGAAGAGATTCCTGATGATATTTCCCAGTTGTTTGAGCACGAGGAAAAGGTCATTCAGCCTCATGAAGAGTTATTAGAGATGGTGTCGCTCCCGGGATTTTCATCCTAGTACAAACATGAAAGTGGCACGGAAAAGAAAAAAGAGTCACCATCCAGGATTTTTATCCCAAGGAAAGGGAAAGGGGAAGTTGCAAATACCTAGGAGAAAAGAAAGAACGAGGTCTTGCGAACAAAAGAGAATGGGTAAGGGAGCCGTGTCGCTCCCCGGACTCTCGTCCCGGTGCAAATGCGGACCGTCGGCGATGTTGGAGGTTGAGGTTGAATACAGTCGCCAGCTAGGTATTTTTATCCCGAAGGAAAGGTAATGCTGCATAAACCTGGAAAGGGATGGATAAGACGGTTGCGTACCAGAGAAACTAAGAAAGGGGGTTGGTTACGACATGGGAAGGTATTAGCACCCAGCCCGTCCGTCGTACTCGACGGGATCCACGCTTACTTGATTGTGTTTAAAAGGGGTAGTGTATGTGTTGACTGTGTATAAAATCTAGGGAGAAAAGAATATATAGTGTGTCAGAGCAAAAGAAAAGGTGAGTTCTCAAAGACTGAGGCTTAGAAAAGAAAGCTGAAAGAGGGGGAAGACACAAAGACTTTTGTTCGATAACTGTTTAGTTATGCCTATGTATCCTCTCGTGAAATGAGGAAGTCAGAACACCGTAGTTCGACTCAAAGAGACTGGATGATTTTGGTGTGAACTGCTTGCTTGTCTACGCACAGGTGTGTGACTCGTCTGGCTCGAGTGGTAACTATCTTGAATTAGACGGAAGAAGCGAGTTCTCGTTTTCAGAGTGAAGGTGATGAGAAAAGAATCCCGGAGGAGACGATTATTGTTTGTTTTTGTGTTTTCAGTTTTTTTATTATTTTTGGTGTTTTGCATAGGATAATGAGCTTAAGCCTAAATCAAGGGTTTTAAACTCATTATATCCTCCCTGATTAGGGATAATGAGTCTACCTAAGTGTGAGAGAAGCATCTCAACTTAATTACCATGATGATATAGGATTAAGATCATTAACCTACTTTGGTAATTATTAAGTGTTTTTGTTTAGTGTTAAGTAATGAGTTTAATCTCTAATCAGGGATTAGTGAACTCATTACACCATCCTAAGAGAAGGATGGTAGATGAGAACACTTAAGCTGAGGAAGACTCCTCAACTTAATCCATGGTTAGGGATTAAATTCATTATATAACAAGCCTTTATTAAAGATGGATTTTAATTAAAGGTAGGATTAAGAAATGAGTTTTATGTTTGTAAGACTAACTTAAGGGGGACTTGTCCATTAAACACTAGGGTTAGTCCCTCTTAACCAAAAGGAAGAGATGTAACCCTAATATAAGGCCCAAGTTACAAGCTTAAGTCTTAATAGTTATTAGGTGTTTTGATTAAGAAGGTGTAAACAAATTAAAGGTTTAACACTAAGGATTAAAGTTATACACTCCATCCTAAGATAAGGATGCATGCATAACCCTAATTCAAAGTCCTAAAGCTTTAAGTGTTTAGCCTCTGATTATGAGATGAGAAGAGAGACTCAAGGAGACTCAAAGGTAAAAGACTAGGGGAGACTATATACAACCCTAAAATTATCATGCTTGGATGTTCATATGGTTTGTGAGGCTTAAAAGAAAGATCTTCAGAAGGCCACCAAGGAAGAGAAGCAGATGAAAAAGAGAAGAGAAAGGGAACATGTTACTTACTTCCTGAAGAAGATAAGTAACCTAAAAGATAGAGATAGGAGCAAGAGAGCACAAGTGAAACAAGTTCACTTCAAAGAAATATAAAAGATGCAAATGAAAAGATGAGAAGAGGTGGGATGTGAAGGCAAATCCACATCCCAAACAACTTACCATAAGCCCCTGAAATGTTAGTGTGAATGCATAAGATGCAAAGCAAAAGGAAATAAAGCAAATAAAGGTGCAAAGACCAAGACCAGAAGTGAATATGCTATGCAAATGTGTTATGGAATGATGCAAAGACATGTGAGATGCTTATGAATGATCATACAAAGGATGAGATGCAAAACAAACATGTTAGGAGCTTAGAAACACATGGATACTCATGAAAAGCAATGAATGCAAAGCATACCAAATGAATGAAGAAATGATCAAGCAATGCTCAAATATGTCTTAAGATGTCTAATATGGCAAACAAGAGCATGGAATGTCATGGCAAGTTCATGTGATTGAGATATGCAAAGATGAATGCAAATGAACATGAGAAATTAGGATTTTATGAAAGTATGAGATGCACATGATCAAAACAGAAGCATACATCATGATAAAAATTTGAAAATGAACTCAAACAAACCATAAACACACACAAGAACACTCCCCAAAGATGGAGGTCAGAAGCTAAACCTAAGGGAAGTTATGGTTTTTCTAATTTAACTAGGGTTTTTGGGTGGTTCTTCATGAAAAATGAAAAACAATTTGAAAATGCAATGCAAAATTATGAGTTAAATAACTTAGATACTAGATGCAAAGTATGAAACAATGCAAAAACAACAAAATGCAAACTCATTATGGTTGATCAGAAATGATTTTTCAAAGTTAGGGTTAGAAAAATGTGAATTTTAGAAACCCTAATTCATGATAAATTCTGAAAACATGATCAAACCTAAAAAGAAATTTGTGTGATAGGTTTGTAAATTGTTCTAAATGTATGAGAATGCTTCATGATTTTTTTTGTGATTTTTAGATACCTAAATATATTTTAAATTAATTAAATCAATTAACTAATTAAATAAAACATTTAAATGATTTAAAAATACATTTTTAATGCAAAAAATAAAAAATAAAAATATTTTTGAGTTTTGAAAAATATTTGAAATGAAAATACAGAAAATGAAGATTTTAAATATATTTTTTCTATTTTAAATAATTATATGAAAATAAATGAAATAAATAAAAGAAAAAATACAAAAGTAATGCAAAGGGACAACTGTGATTGAGAGAGGAAGGGATCTAAGGCTGAGATGGAAAGTCTGCTTGACTTCAGGTAGTCAGAATCAAGGGCTAGGGTTTAAAAATGGGATTGGCGCGTGATCTGATGGCTGGGATTTAAACTTAGCTAATTAACTTAATTATATTTAATTAAACATTTTTTTAAACTAATGGTGAATTTGATGCATTGGTTTCAGATTAAATCAAGATCCAATGGTCCAAAACAAAACTGGAAACCCTAATCTCAATTATTCCCTAATTAATCTCAGGCGACCGGAGATAAGATCTGGTCGTCTTCTCTGGCGTGCTCTTCACCTGAACTCACTCCCTATGCCACCCCAAGCTCCCAAAACCTCCAGAATCAATCATTAAACACCATTAAACAAGAATCCATCAACAAAAACAATTTATCATGCACATACAAAGAGAATCGAATCAAACAAGTTTCACGGGCAAAATTTCAGAAGCTTCATACACACTCATTTTCCAAACATTTTCAAAAGTAAAGACATCACAATGATCAGGGGATCATTTAGATTCATTCTATAACATAAAAGAAAGGTTCTGGAAAATTTGTTTGAAAAAGCTACCTGAGCTGGAGCTTTGTAGTATGGTGCTTTCTGGCCTCTTCTTTGATGCAAACCAACTCCCTTGAGTCCCTTGATGTTATTGAGAAGCTTGGAACAAGTTTAAATGGCCTCCTTTGTGAGTTTCAATTCTGATGAAGCAGAACTCGTGTTTTTGATTGAGGAGATTTTAGGTCATGGCAATGGGTGGGAAATGATCTTTGAGTGTTTTTGAGTTGATTGGTGGAAGAAGTTTGAAGTTTTGATGGATGTGTGTTGAGTTTCGAAGATATGAATGCTTTTTTGAGGTTTTTGTGATTCTAAATGTGTGTGAGGTTCTGAGCTTGTGTCTTGTGTTCTTTTGAGTCCTTAGGGTTTGTATAAGATGTTGTGATTGGCCAGAGAGTTGTTGGTGGCACAACTTGATTAGTATGGGCCAATTTGCAAAAAAAGTCAAACGTTTTGTACCACAAGCATGGCACGAGTCAGAGGAGATTTCTGGCTTGATTTTGCTTCAACTTCATTCAAGGATGACCCTTGGATCATATTTCATGAACTGGAGCACTTGGATCATGTGATAGCATGGCTTTTGCATTTTTTCCTCTTTGAGATTTTGTGAAAATGGCTCATAAGAATCTTGTGATCCAAGGCATATTTTTGGTCTTGCAATGTTGCATTATCATGTTATGATGCTTAGAAGTCAATTAGAGGTCACAAGAAGTCTTAAAACTTGGTTTTGCAAAAATCCCTCTTTGGCACATACTTGAAATTTATAAGATTTTTGCCAACTTTGAAACACCATAACTTGAGTTCTAGGATGAATCAAGAGAAGTTATTGTACTTTTTGAAAATGAGAAGATCCAATCTACAACTTTCATGTTTAAAGATTTTTCATTTGAAGCCTTTTTGATCAAGAAAGAGGAGGTTGAAAATCTTTCCCAAAATGGAAAGTTTTCATTACAAGTCATGTCCAAAAATGGAAAGTTTGCAAATGGCTTGAAATTCTTCAATATTGTGAACTTCTAACCACTTATAAGATCAAATAAAGATCATAGAACCTCAAATTGATGAAGATGACCCTTTGGTACCATTGGTGGTGGCCTCAGATGCCCTGATTCTGACTTTTCTTGCACAATAAGTTACTAGTTGATCAGATGACTTCCACAGTGAATTTTCTCATCAAATTTGGTACACATGCTCCTTATAACATATTAAGACCAATGGAATCAAGAATGACCAAAGAAAATGAGATTAAGGACCTCAAACCCAAAACCCTAATTTTAGGTTATTTGTGTAGAAACTGCTTAGTCTGCTTGAACACCTTTGCAATGCTTTGTGATTTCTTGAGTTTTAAGAACCCTGGGGAGCATATTATGATAATAGAACACACATGGACCCTCTTGACAAGATTCAAGGCCTTTGAGATGGCTTAGATCAGTTCTTGGACTCTCCTGATCACAAACCCTAACTATGCAACTTATGCAGTGAAATAAATATGTCGTGGGAGATGATATGCTTATGCAAATGCAATATGAAAGATCATAAGCCATGGTGTGAGAAAAAGTGAGGGCAAATTTGGGGTGTTTACAAGCCGGTTACGTGAAGGGAAGGTATTAGCACCCCTTCACATTCGTCGTACTCGACAGAATCCACACTTGCTTGTACTGTTTCAAAGGGTATAAACATCTGCTTTATTTGCTGTTGAATTGGAAAAAAGAACGGGAAAAATGTAGAGAAAAGAAAGAATTATGCTCGAATGGGCCCTATCCTACTGCCTACGTATCTCATCGACAATGAGAATCAGAGTTAACGTAGTTCCCCTAACTAGGGAGGAAATTTGTTTGTTTGTGTTTTTTATGATTGAACTGCTTATGCCTATGCTCAGATGTTGTAGGATCGTCTCATACGAGTGCGTTTACCATCTTTCAAGAGACAAGTCGAAGCGAGTTCTTTCGTTTAGAGTGAAGGAGATGAGAAGAGAATTCCCGCAGGAGAGACGCTTGTTATTGGTTTGGAGCTTTTTAGAAGCTTTTTATTTGAGTTTGCATAGGAGAGTGTATTCAAGTCTCATTCAATGGAGTGTGTAATTATTACATCACTCCGAAATGGAATGAATAAGCCTAAGTATGGAGAAAACCCCTAAACCTAGTTCCAAAGACTAAGGCTCAAGCACATTAGCCTATTTTACTAGTTAGGTATTTTTGTTATTTTTGGATTAATTAGTGTTTTTTTAGTTTTATGTTTGTAAAGCATCCTCATGCTAAGACCTATTCATCGTGATAGATAGCCTACACCTCATCCCCATATGGAATGTGTGCAAGTATCCCATGGAAAAGTCCCTTGGCAATTGGAGAAACTTAACCTTTATTAGGTTTTTGAGTTGTTTAGAGATGAAAGAGAGAGAAGGCACCAAAAGAGAAATCAAAAGGTAAAAAGTCTAAAGAAGACTAAACAATCCTAAGTAAGTTATCATGCTTGGATATCCCAAGTTGGTGAGGTTTTAAGATCTATATCCTAATGAAGAAGGAGACAAAAGAAGAAGAAAGGAGAAGAAGAAAATGATTAGAAGACAACTTACTTCCATGATGGAAGGTAAGTCGCTTCCAAGGGGGAAGTGAGCAATTATGTAAATCAAAGCATCTTAGATGCTTAGGCAAAGACAATATTGAAATGTAAAAGGATAGGGAAAGGTTGGAATGTAGAAGCATTTCCACACTCCTAAGACTTACCAAAGCCCCTACAAAGTTAGCAAATGAAACACAATAGTTCATAAGACATGAAATGGAAGCTAAACACACAAAGGAAACAAATGAAAGGAACCTAAAGACCTATGAACCTTACAAGTCATAACCTAACACTAAATGCAATTTAAGAAGCTCAATGATCCAAAACTAAATCAAACAAGTGCAAAGAAGCATCAAAGTGACAAAGAAGTTCAAAGGAATCACACATGAAGAGCTAAGGATGCAAAAGAGTACAAACATGAATGAAAGCACATGATGTAATACCCCGTATTTTAATAAAATGCTCTAGAAAATATTAATTAAATTTAATAGGGTTTCGGTGTGCTCTGAGAGTTTTCATTTAAAATAATTAGAGCAACTAACGAACTTAATTGATTAGGTATTATCTGACTCAGAGGCTTTATTAAATATCTAACTCAGAGATATTTTTGAATACACTCAATTTGGACTCGTTAGGTTACTAACTTTGGTATATCAGTGTATATATTTTGTTTTGTTATAAAAAGAGAAAGAAAAGAGAAAGTTAGTAAGAAGATGTAAAGAAATGAAGAAGGAAACCTAGAAGAGATGAAGAAGCTCTTGGAAGAGGAAGAAGTTCATGGAGAAGCTAACCATGATTCTCAAATCATCATCTTCATCAAACTCCTCTTCATTGTCAATGTGGGTTCTAGATAGAAACTTTTGTTTTAGAGTTTTGAAATTATAGAGTTTTAGGTTAGAAATGATTAATATGATAAATTGAAGTTTCTAACGGATAAAATGTTGAAATAATCGGGTAGAATAGTCGGGTTATAAGTATATTAGACCTACTAAGTTTGCTTGGATGATCCCAAGTGTTTGGGTTGGTTTGGAGACGTTTTGGAGGTGCAAAACGCAGGTTTTAGGCCTTCTGACTGTCGTTAACCAGTTAACCATATGCGTTAACCAGTTAACATTTTAGGTTTTGGAGAAAAAATATTAATTCTTAGAAAATTCATAACTTCTTACTCGGGTATCCGATTGAGGTAAACTTTATATCGTTGGAAAGCTAAGACAACATACTATCCAATGGTAGAGGAAAATATTACTTTTGAAATAAAAAATATTTAATCATTTTATGCCGACTAAGATACCGAGTTTTGAAAAGGTAAATCGTGAACCGTAAGACATGAAATTTAAAGTATTGTGAGGAAACCTTACAATAAACTAATAGTATGGATTAGTAATGCATGAGTATATTTGCAATATGTGTAGGAACCTTTATTGATATTGTTTTGGTGTTGATGATGGTTTGGTTAAGTTTTGGAAAAGTTCTTTATGTGAAAGAAATGTATTTTCTGCCACTGTCTGTTGGTTAACCGATTAACCCAGGGTGTTAACCGGTTAACGGACCTGTTATTTATGCAGAATGTTGTGAACTGGTGTGGTTAATCGGTTAACCCCGGGTGTTAACCGGTTAACACTGTTAGTGTGGAAAAAATATTAATTGTTCCAACTTTAAAAATTCATAACGTTTTCCTCGTTTATCCATTTTATGCGTTCTTTATACAGATTTGAAGCTAATAATATGGTATATCTTATAAGACCAAGAAATATTATTTTCGAGCCAACTTTTACCTGAATTTTCGAATAAACCGTAATTATGTTAAGTTAGGGAATTTGTGAACTAAAAATAATAATAATAATAATTTATGAGGTAGTTAGGATTACCCTAAGTTGATACGAAACTGATTTAGAGACATGACAATGCTTTTATGTTGATACTCGAATAGTATTCTCGTATTAAGTAGTTGTGAATGGATGGAGGTTGTGTTCCCATTGCGCTATAATCCTAATTTAATTATGTTTAGCTCGTGTCGAGGTCCCATGAGGCGGGATGGTCGGGGAGACATAATTAATCCGTGGATTCGAATCCCTTAATGGATGACTGTGACTCATGCTCGTCCTGGTGTGGCTGGGCGGGTAAAGTATCCATTAGAAGAAGTAATGAGTGACCTGTGCTCGTTCTTGTGTGGCTGGGCGGGGAAAGTTACTTTGTGGCGAGGTATCGTGACCCGTGCTTGTCCTTGTGTGGATGGGCTGGGAAAGTACCTTAGGTAGATAATGAGTGACCCGTGCTCATCCTTATGTAGTTGGGCGGGGAAATTTATTTATATGTAGATAATGAGTGACGAGTGCTCATTCTTGTGTGGCTGGGCGGAGAAAGTTATCTACACGTTGAGGATCGAGTGACCCGTGCTCGTCTTCTACGACTATGGTTGGGCAGGGAAAGATGCCTCTTAGCACCTTGTGTGTGCTCCATTTTATTTTACCTTGACGTTTCTAGTTATATGTGAACTCGAAGTCTAGGTTTTCCCCGACTTGAGTATTGTTTAGAATTGAACCCTTAGAGCTGAGAGAACTCTAAGATAGGGAACCCAATGAGATATTTTATCTCACCCCACTATTATTGTTGCTTTTCAGGTTTCTTTTGCAGGTTTGATTTACAAGTGGAGCTATGCTCGGGATGTTTCAAGAGAAGCGTAGTTTTAGATTCCGCTGTGTATTTTATCTTTATACAATAATGGATATTGTATTTATCTTAGAATTTTGTTTTAGTATAATTTCCCTGTCTTGCACCATAGTTTGTATTGTTTTTAGTATTGGTCAAGAATGTGAATTATGCTATTAGGCACTTATGATGGTGTCAGTACCAAAAATAACACTTGTATGATATTATTCTAGATATATATTATATGGGCGCTACAGTTGGTATTAGAGTAGGTCGTATCCTTGACCTAGCCTTGAAACGTCATAAGTAAATCTTTCCTGTCTCTTAAGTGTGTCTTATCGGCATGGTTCTTAATGTCATATTATGTAGTATTAGGCATGATCAACCTAATGCTATGTATATGATAGGTAGAATCATGGTTGTGCGACCATGAGGACTCCGAAGTATTGTCGCAACTTGTGCTGTGAGAGTAGATTCAAGCCAAGAGTTAGCAGAGGGAGCTTTGCTAAGCTTAGTTGGACTCTTCTTAAGAGTTGTACTTCAGGTAACACGATGTTGTAGAGAAGTGTATTGTTCGAGAAGTCCTTCGGAATGGATAGAGTCTGAAAGGTACAAATATATACAAGATGAGTGCTCAGTGCATCAAGGAATATTTAAAGTCACTGGTGGATCAGTATTGGTCACTGGTATGGACAAGAGTTTTGAGAAATCTCATTCCACGAAAAGAGAGGATGTTTTGTGGAACGTGTGACTTAAGGTTTGGGAATGAGTTAATTGTTAATATTTCAATTCTAAGATCGTGGTGGCATCATAGATGAACAAGAGTACTTCAAGGAATGTATTTGGATAATACCTTGCGGGTGGATAGAATTTACAGGTAAAGAATGTTTGTTTACTTATGGGAACCTAAGGTTGTGATGAGTGATAAAGTAAGCCCCATTGGATTCGGGAGGATTCTAGTAAGATGGATTATGTTGGGTATAAGAGGACTGCCGTAGAGAGTGAAGTGAACACGGTATGGAAACAATATTAACGGTGCATTATGAGAAGGTGTTAATGGAATGTATTTCTGGACGAATGTAAAATGGAGTTTTTAAGATGTTGTTGGAACTAAAGCTAAGGAAGTATAATCAATGATGGTTCACTCATTAGGACTCTGGTAGTGTGATTCCTATATGCGTAAAATTGTTTATTAGTATGGTTGTAACTTTTCGGATGTGATTGGAATAAGTTTGGGAGGTTTAGGTAACAATGAGAACCAGAATATTACTTCTGTGTTTGAAGTAATAAGATTTCCCTCTGGGTAGTTCCCGGTTACATAATTGTGTTCTAAGCCTCTTTTAGCTACTGGAAGTTAAGTTTTGCGCGAAGTAATTGGTTCCCCTCCTGGTAGTGAATGGTTACCATTGTTAAGTTTTGAAAATTGGATCTTGCGAAGATGCATACAGTTTGACTAGAGTGCCTGATTAAAGCGTTCTTAGTACTGATTGGAAGTTATGGAGACATTTGAGGCAATGATTAGTAGAGGGTAAGGAAACCCAGGTTAATATGTAAGTAGAGATATCGAAGGTCCTTCAGAGGAGTGCATTACCTCAGTTTTCATGTGTTAGGAAAAACCCCTTTATTCGTGAACGATTTGAATATTTGGAATATACCTCTAGTGGGATTAAGAGTGTCGTTATTTTAATTCTTGCCAATGAATTCGAGAGAGAGGACAACGTTGTGTACTAAGAAATGAGATGTCCATTGTTTTGTTTACCCGATAGGGATTGTGTGTTGGATTTGTTTATGGACAAACCAAGTGTTAGATTGCGACTAAAACCCTTTTGATATCGTCATTGTCGTTTCCCTGCTAATGTCGTGGTAAGAATGGGATCAGACTATTACGTTGAGTGTTCGTGATGTGATTGTAATAGAATGGTAATTCTACTTTGTCGTTTGTCGGGGAGTATAATCTGCATGTGGTGCCCCGTTTGTGTTATCTTGAGTTGTGGATGGTGGACGATGGTTGCACCTGTTTAGAAACCGCAAATGAGAGTCATGTTGCAAGTTAGTATGGACTAGATGGATAAATTCGAGTTGGATTATTTGTTAACAAGAGGAACAAGTTTAGTTGTTTTCGACCATTTTGCCTTGGATAGGTAATCGATTGACACGTGACTTTTATAGAAGACTTTAGAGAATTGTACTTTTGAACTGTAAGTCCGTTTTGGCTCTGTTTGAAGTGTCAGGGGATAAAGCGTTGGACTTTCTTTTGGAACATGATTGTTAGACAGTAAATGATCTGAATTTTTGGTGTGTTGTTATTGCAACTACTGAGGACCTAAATTGAGAAGTTATAAGAGATTCGTGAAGTGTTAATCTTCCAATAAACGTTTTGGTACCTGAATTATTGTGTGGATAAGAGATGAACGACTGGTCAGTTTTAGTATCGTTAATTCTTAACATCAAGTTAGGGATTCCGTAAGAGTAATTCCAGATGCGTGCAGTGAGTCGTACTCAGAGATATGGATTTTTAATTACTCTTCCAGGTAAAAGTAAGAGATGAATGCTCTGAAGTTAAGCATGTAAATTGGATTGTTTAAGGAGCAAGGCCCTTGAGAGAAGCGAACACGAACGATAGGTTTTGTATGATCTTCAAAGGTGAGTATGTGGAATATTGTGTGCGATAGGCAAAAGTTTTGGGAATCCACAAGTATAATAAGGATGATTTAATTTTGGTACTGGTGACTCACTAATGATTGTAAGTTCTGTGACATTACGTTGTTATTAATGGAGACCTTGTGTCAACAGAAACTTTGAGTGAATTGAATTTTGTAAAGAGAATTGTCATGGAGTATAGTACCTATAGCAGATTGGTTAAGCTGATTTGGATAAAGTGTTTCGAGCTTAGATTGGAAATCGGAATTTTGTTCTAAGTGTGTTGTCTAAAGTAAGATACCGAAAGGATGAAGTGCCAGACGTGAGTGGTTACGACATATAACATCAAACAAAGTGGAATCGGTACAAAAGTTGTTTGACAACTTTGAAATGGTTTTTAGTAATTGAAGGATTTTAATAAGAGCTTTTGCTGGAAATTGTGCGTAGATAAGATTTCACCAAGATACCTTGTGGAGATTCGTTGAGTGTTTGTGTTCCGAAATCAAATTGGAGTGTTATGCTTTGTGTTATGGCTCGATAGAAGGAATTAGGGTGGTATGCTAATCCGAAGGAGGCATGAGTCTAAGTGATTCAGTATGAAACAACAGACGGATTGCGAGAATAGTAAGAAGTTAACCTAATGTTGGAACAAAAGTATGAGTGAGGACATGAAGTTTGGTTGTCATGAAACAAGGGTCTTAAATTGTGAATTCGGATTGGAGTTTGGATATGTCAGAGTATGTGTCAGAAGTAAGGTTAAGTATGGAACTAAGACAGTATTGTGAACCGTCGTGGTGGAGGAGTAAAGGAAATTCGTGGACGAATTTTAATTTAAGGAGGGGAGGATGTAATACCCCGTATTTTAATAAAATACTCTGGATAATATTAATTAAATTTAATAGGGTTCCGGTGTGCTCTGAGAGTTTTCATTTAAAATAATTAGAGCGACTGACGAACTTAAATTAATTGATTTGGTATTATCTAACTCAGAGGCTTTATTAAATATCTAACTCAGAGACATTTTTGGATACACTCAATTTGGACCCGTTAAGTTACTAACTTTGGTATATCAGTGTATATATTTTGTTTTGTTATAAAAAGAGAAAGAAAAGAGAAAGTTAGTAAGAAGAGGGAAAGAAAAGAGAAAGAGGAAAAGAAGAAGGAGAAAGAGGAAGAAGCTCTTGGAAGAGGAAGAAGTTCATGGAGAAGCTTGCCATGATTCTCAAATCATCATCTTCATCAAACTCCTCTTCATTGTCAAGGTGAGTTCTAGATAGAAACTTTTGTTTTAGAGTTTTGAAATTCTAGAGTTTTAGGTTAGAAATGATTAATATGATAAATCGAAGCTTCTAACGAATAAAATGTTGAAATAATCGTGTAGAATAGTCGGGTTATAAGTATATTAGACCTACTAAGTTTGCTTGGATGATCCCTAGTGTTTGGGTTGGGTTTGGAGAGGTTTTGGAGGTGAAAAACGCAGGTTTTAGGCCTTCTGATTGTCGGTTAACCGGTTAACCATATGCGTTAACCGGTTAAAGGTGTAGGTTTTGAAGAAAAAATGTTAATTCTTAGAAAATTCATAACTTTTTACTCGGGTATCCGATTGAGGAAAACTTTATATCGTTAGAAATCTAAGACAACGTACTATCCAATGGTAGAGGAAAACATTACTTTTGAAGTGGAAAATATTTAATTATTTTATGCCGACTAAGATACCGAGTTTTGAAAAGGTAAATCGTGAACCGTAAGACATGAAATTTAAAGTATTGCGAGGAAAGCTTACCATAAACCAATAGTATGGCTTAGTAGCGCATGAGTATATTTGCAATATGTGTAGGAGCCTTTATTGATATTGTTTTGGTGTTGTTGTTGATTTGGTTAAGTTTTGGAAAAGTTTCTTATGTGAAAGAAATGTATTTTCTGCCACTGTATGTTGGTTAACCGGTTAACCCAGGGTGTTAACCAAGTAATGGACCTGTTATTTATGCAGAATGATATGAACTGGTGTGGTTAACCAGTTAACCCCAGGTGTTAACCGGTTAACACTGTTAGTGTGGAAAAAAATATTAATTGTTCCAACTTTAAAAATTCATAACTTTTTCCTCGTTTATCCGTTTTATGCGTTCTTTATACCAATTTGAAGCTAATAATATGTTATATCTTATAAGACCAAGAAATATTATTTTCGACCCGACTTTTACCCGACTTTTCGAATAAACCGTAATTATGTTAAGTTAGGGAATTTGTGAACTAAAAGAAATTAAAAGAAATAATTTGTGAGGTAGTTAGCATTACCCTAAGTTGATACGAAACTGATTTAGAGACATGGCAATGCTTTTATGTAGATACTCGAATAATATTCCCATATTATGTAGTTGTGAATGGATGGAGGTGTAATAACTCAGAATTTTCCCTCTCATTCCTTCAACATTTTGCATACATAGATTCATAAAATAACCAACAACATTGCATAATATACATCATGGTTGAGGCATAGGTATGTGATCAATTATTGGAGCAACTGAAGGCATTACAAAGGCAATCAAAGGGCTACAAAGCTTCCCAACCTTGTGCAAAGGGTTCAAAACATCCCGCAAGTCTTCATTTGAAGCCACAAGTTATGGAAAGATTTGATTTGATCAAAGGAGGCAAGTAGCGCAACATCTCCTGATGAAAAAGAAATGCTAAATTAGGGTTTTATTTCTACTGGGCTTCTCCATGAAGTTTTGATTCAAAGTGGATCCATTGTCCTGTGTTTGATAACAAGTGCCTAGGGCTCAAATTTCATCCACGAAATCATTTTGGAAGAGGTTCAATTGGCCAGATGACTAAAAATCAAGGAACCGGGGAAAAGGCAAATGAGCTAGGTAAAAAAGGTCGACTCCTGACTTTTAAGATCAAAATCATGAAATTAGGGTTACAATGATCCTATGGTTCAAATTTGGTCAAGAAATGATGGAGGAATCATAAAAAATCAAGGCAAAAAAAGATCATTTGAAAAATGGTTGATTTCACCTTTCCCTTCACTTTTCCTTCCACTTTCCTTCCACATTTCCTTTCATTCTTTCCCTCTTGTTTTTCCACTTCAATTCCACTCCATTTCCTTTGGATGCTTCTACCATGTTCTACCACCTTCTAGAGTATTCCAAGGAATATTCCCTCTCCAACCCTAACCCTAACTAACTACAAACCTAACTCCATTCCTAAAGCTAACTCCATTCCCAAACCTAGCTCCAAGCATAGCCCCTATATAATCATTAATCACTTCAATGAAAAAAGTTCCCAAAGCGTTTTTGAAGAAGCTCTTCAAGTTTCACATTGGAACTTGAAGATCTTAAAGCTTAGCCTCCAACCTCCATTGATTTGTGCTTTGTGGAAGAAGAAGCTACTGGTTTTTGTGAAGATTTCAACTTATCGAAAGTGCAAGAATTATCAAGCATCAAGAACGCATTTATTTTGCGGATTCGTGGATTCTTCAGATTTCTCTTCGATCAAGCTCCGATTCTTGCAACATTTACCGAAGCACTTCTCTGCTTCGTAGGTTGGTGATCTAAAACCATGCTTGCTTTAAGTTATTCTCTCCATCTCGCCGTTTTGGCATTCTTTAAGTGCTTTTCGTATTACTTGTGGTTGATTATGTTTTCGTTATGTTTTGCTTGCGATTTGTGTAGTTTAATGGATTAGAAGTAAGGTTGTAGCTTGTTATAGGTTCTAGCATGTGTTAATAAGCCCTAATTGAGTAGAAATTCATGTTAACATGATTAGATGTGTGTTAGGGTTGTTTAGAAGTAAGATTGTGGCCAAAAGCACTTATTTCAAAACAATTTTTCACTTTTTGTTCAGTGTTAACCGGTTAACGCTTTGGTTAACCGGTTAACACATGCGTTTTTGGCCATTTTTAGTGTTGTCTGGGGTGCGTTAATGGGTTAACCATTTGGTTAACCGGTTAACGCTGTAGAAATTCAGAATTTTAGCTTATTTGCTTGCTTGTTCTTGCTTCTTTGTGCCTCTAATGTTCATACATGCTTAGGTACTAATTTTAGGGAATTTTCTAGGTTGGTTTTGACATCTCATTCCCCCATTTCGAGTCGTTTCGACGCGTTTCCGTTCATGTTGCATATTATGCGTTTATGTGTTCATTTGTGAATAATTTGACTTCTTGCACTTTGTTGCTATGTCCACACACTTTTTTTCATGTAAATAATCATGTTGCATTCTGTTTTTGCATCTTTCGCACAATTCGTTAACTCATTTGCATGTCATTGTATCAATATATGTGTTGCATTTCACATAACCATGTATGTATGTGCATTTGGTTGCATTTGGTTGCATGTTTGATCATATTATTCACATCAATTCAATTCTGAATTTTGCATTGAGTTTGGCATTCTTGTTAATCTATCATGTTGCATATTCATGATCAATGCTCATTATGTTCATATGCCATGTTCATGTGTCATATTTTGTATACTTGTTGCATAGTAAATCATGTGGTGCATTCTTGCATAATCCCTCAAAAATGCTCATGTTTATTCAATTATGTATGTTGATCTATATTCAAATGCATATTCATGATTAATTGGTACATTTTTCATTGAGTTTGTGCATTAAAAATGAAAATAATCAAATCTGCATTTTACATTTCATAGCTGACTTTGCATATAGGTCTGTAAAATACATGTTGTTTGTTATGTTATTCATGTTGTATGTGACTTTCTACACCTATTTTTACATGTTGTATGATGGCTGTAGAAAGTTACTTGTGCTTTGCCTTTTGTTGGGTAGCTATTTGTGCATTTAGGGGCTGTAGTAGGTGCTGAATTTTTGTTTTAGCTTTTTTTAGTTCTTTTAGAATTAAGATAGAGTTTAGATTGAGTCCTAGAATTATTCGAATTTAATTGGTGTGAGTTTGCTTTATTATTTTTAATAAAATACACACTAATCTTTGTTTTGTAGGAGGGAAAGGTATGTTTCCTTACACCTTATCCTTTTTATTTTTTTATGCATTCCCTTTATGCATTTAATTCACCTTTTACTTACATATTTGTGATTGGTAGGATTTCCCCTTTTGTTAGGACCAATTTATCTTCCTTAGGAAGTAAGTTGCATCCTTTTTCTTCTCTCTTTTCCTTTTTCTCTTTAGGATTAGAAAAGCCTAACTCACCATTAGGACCACCATTTTAATAAATAACTTAGGGTTGTGTCTTAGTCCCCCTTAATTTTTGTCCTTTTTCCGATTTGAGTCTTCTTTCTCATCTTCAAACAAAATCCAAAAAGACTTAATAAATACATGAAAGGATCCCTTGTGTATAGCCTTATTCCATGGGGCACTTACATTCATTTCATATTGTAATAGTGTAAGCTTGTCTAGCATGATGTACAAGTCATATCAAGGGGTTGTTTCACAAAGAAAAATCTAAAAGATACTTATTCATAAAAGCTACAAAAACATGTAATAAAGTTCAACAAGCTAGTGAACTTAAATCCTAATTCATGGAAACAAGCCTTGGATAAATTCTCCTTGCTTGGTGTGCTTGTTCTATTATTCCATCTTGGAATGTAGTAGCAAGTACACATTCCATGGAAAAGAGTTTGAATTCTCTTCCTTGTGCCAAATTCATAAAAAACTCTTAAAAAAAGCAAACAACAAACAATAAGCGACTTTCCTGCGGTAATTCTCTTCTCATCTCATTCACTCACAACGCGAACTTGCAATGACTTGTCTCGTATGCAAGACGGTAAACATACTCGTACCAGACGAGCCTGCAACACCTGAGCATAGACATAAGCAGTTCCAGCTCATAAAAAGCACAAACAAATAGTTCCCACCTTAGTTAGGCGAACTACGTCGACTCTGATCCTCATTTTCTCGATGAGGTACGTAGGCAAGGGGGTAGGGCCCATTCGAGCACATTCTTTATTTTCCCTACATTTTTCCCTTTCTTTTCGATTCTCTTTTCCAATTCCCTTTCTCATTTCATTTCTATTCCAGATAACATCTTATTTCTCACCCTTTGAAACAAACTTACAAGTGTGGATCCCGTCGGGTACGACGGACGATCTGGGTGCTAATACCTTCCCAGGTCGTAACCGACTCCCGAACCCAGATCTTTGGTTCGAAAGGCCTTGTCTTTTCCTTCTTCCTCAGGTTTGTGCAGCATTACCTTTCCCATTCTTTTGGGATAAATATTACTGGCTGGCGACTCTAAATTTTCCGCGCCACTTTTGCATTTGTACTAGGATGAAAATCCTGGGAACGATAGGAGGTTGTGTTCCCATTTTACTATAATCCTAATTTAATTATGTTTAGCTCGTGTCGAGGTCCCATGAGGCGGGACGGCCGGGAAGACATGATTAATTTGTGGATTCGAATCTCTTAATGGATGACCGTGACTCGTGCTCGTCCTGGTGTGGTTGGGCAGGGGAAAGTATCCATTAGGAGAAGTAATGAGTGACACGTGCTCGTTCTTGTGTGGCTGGGCGGGGAAAGTTACTTTGTGGCGAGGTACTGTGACCCGTGCTCTTCCTTGTGTGGCTGGGCGGGGAAAGTACCTTAGGTAGATAATGAGTGACCCGTGCTCGTCCTTGTGTGGCTGGGCGGGGAAAATTATCTATAGGTAGATAATGAGTGACCCGTGCTCGTCCTTGTGTGGCTGGGCGGGGAAAGTTATCTACACATTGAGGATCGAGTGACTCGTGCTCGTCTGCTACGACTATGGCTGGGAGAGGAAAGATGCCTCTTAGCACCTTGTGTGTGCTCCGTTTTGTTTTACCTTGACGTTTCTAGTTTTATGTGAACTTGAAGTCTAGGTTTTCCCCGACTTGAGTATTGTTTAGAATTGAACCCTTAGAGCCAAGAAAACTCTAAGATAGGGAACCCACTAAGATATTTTATCTCACCCCACTATTGTTGTTGCTTTTCAGGTTTCTTTTGCAGGTTTGATTTATAAGTGGAGCTGTGCTCGGGATGTTTCAAGAGAAGCGTAGTTTTAGATTCCGCTATGTATTTTATCTTTATACAATAATGGATATTGTATTTATCTTAGAATTTTGTTTTAGTATAATTTCCATGTCTTGCACCATAGTTTGTATTGTTTTTAGTATTGGTCAAGAATGTGAATTATGCTATTAGGCACTTATGATGGTGTCAGAACCAAAAATAACACTTGTATGACATTATTCTAGATATATATTATATGGGCGTTACGCATGAGAAGTACCAAAGTCGTAATATTATATCAAATTAGAATGTATAATGTTACCTTAAATGATCATACCAAAGTTCATTCCTTAATTCATGGTAGAATGGGAGATGAAAAGAAGAAGGCAATCACATGTTCATAAAAAATTGAAACAAGTAAATCAAAGGTGAAAGTCAAATGTGAAAAGATGACATGAGATTATAGAAGTCAGTAGCATACATCACTTATTAGTGTCTTATGATGCCTATGAATGAGAATACAAGTCATGTTAATAAGCATTTAAGTGATTGATGGATTAAGATGAATAAGAAGTAAGTAGAAGTAAACATGTATCATGTAAGAATGAACACAAGTCAAGATGAAAGTCAAATGAGAAAAAATGATCCTAAGATGATGAAGGTCAGTAGCTTATGATGATATAACATGTTAAAGATGCACATACAAGCATTCTAAATTCATATAGCAACCAAGTTCAAACAAGTCACTAAACATGTAAAAGAGATTCACATAAGGCAAAGATGTTTCATACTTGAAATGAATTACAAAATATGCAACATGACATACAAATATGGATGCTTGTGCATGAAGTTAGTGGCATAATTGATGTATGATGCAAATTAGATGTAGGTATGGAAATGTTAGAGCCATACAAGCAAGCATAAGAAGCATGGGATGAAGGACATGGAAGGATTAGGTCAAACATGAACAAGTGATGCATCGTACAAACCAAAAAAGGTAAACACGAGTCAAGTGGACCTATAAATGACTAAAAAAACACATAAGAGTCTAAATAAACCAATAAAAACCATACAAGTGACCTCAAATGATGGCATAAATGCCTTTAATTAATTAGGGTTAAGGAAGTGATGAGAAAAATTCATGAAAAGTGACTTCAATTACAAGTAATCAAGCACATACCAAACAATGTACAAAAATTGTCAAATTATACCTAAATAGACCTAAGTCAGAGACTAATCACTCACCAAAAGCTCACACAAAAATTCAATATCAAACTATTTCAAACAATGGCTTTAAGTTCAAGTAAGAACAATGAACAAGTATGCAAAGTACAAGGACCAAAATGCAATTAAAAGAGATTTGAAAAATATGCAAAAATATTTTTTATGAAGTTTAATATGTAAATGAATGAATGCAAAAAGAATGACTAAAACTGTTTAAGGAACCATGCAAAAGAAATTCTTGAAGTTTAGGTATCAAAATAAGAACAATTCAAAAAGAAAATAAGAGAAAATATTGAAAATAATATGATAAAGGCTAAAAATCAGAAGTAAAAAATGCACAAAATTAGTTTAATGTTTGAACATGCTTCCTGATTTTTTATAGGAATTTTGAATGATTTTAGATGATTTTAGAAATTAAAATGTAAAACTACATGAAAATGAAATAAACAAAATAGGAAAACCAAGCAGGGGGTTCAGGAATAGCAAATATCATGTTAAAAATAGCCATGGGCTCAGTCAAGGGGGTGGGGATAATAGTTTGAGCCCAACCCAAACCCAGCGCATGTCAACCAAAATACAATAGTCAATCATTCAACACATTTGACTCCATTTACACCACAGGATCAATCAAACATGTGGTATTCAGTTAATGTAAGGCAAAAAAAATATACGAGATATGTGGCTCAGATTGACACGTGCATGGTAATAACATGGTAATGCACGCAAACATATTAATATGAAAATAGAAAACACGTGCTAGTCTGTTGCACCCCAAAATTTGCCCTCACAATACAAGACTTTGTGTTCTAAGAAGGTTCACAAGATTCACAAGTTTCTCAACACTTTCAAGACCTTCCCTGAGGTTCATGAAGTCTACAAGCTACTTTATGAAGGTTCACAAGGTTCACAAGTCTCTCAACACTTACAAGACCTTTCATGAGGTTCATGAAGTCTACAAGTCACTTTATGAAGGTTCACAAGGTTCACAAGTCTCCCAATGCTTTCAATACCTTTCATGAGGTTCATGAAGTCTACAAGTCATTTCATGAAGGTTCACAAGGTTCACAAGATTCACAATGATTTCAAAGCCTTCCTGAGGTTCATGAGGTCTACAAAGTCACTTTATGAGGTTCACAAGGTTCACAAGCTTCACAATACCTCCCATGAGTATCACCAGACATTTTATGATGGTTCACAAGGTTCACAAAGTTCACAATTGGTCAAAAGAGTTGACAATTCCCTCAGACAATGCACCTCCTAAGCAATGCATCCAAAACTAGGGTTTTGACTTTAATCAGGCTAAATGGACTTCCAAGACTTCAAGTGAGCTTCATAACATCTTATATGTGTGTAATAACCCCCATGACAAGTTTCAAGACTTTTCTCAAAAGTTTGCTCAGCCAGATGATCAGATAAGTCAAAATCAGTCAATGCAGTTAAAAAGTCAAACTGAGGTCAACTGTGGTCAAACCAAAGTCAAACTTCATGATTTTTTGCCAACATCAAGTATATGAAGTAAAATTCATCATTTTATCAAGGGTTGATCATGATTCATCAAGGAGATTTCAGATCATCAAGAATCAGGAGTTTCTAAATTAGGGTTTCCTCAGTAAAAGTCAACTGAACTTTGACCAGCCATAACTTTCACATACTTCATCACCATGTCTCCAATAAAAGCTAATTTTGAAGGAAATTGAATTCTCTACAACTTTGTGTCTCACAAGTCAAGCCCAAAAATGCTTCATTTGGAAGGTATGAGCTAAGACATTATAGGTCATTTTGAAAGTCAACAAAAAGTCAACAACTTCAAAAGGGCATAACTTGAGATTGGTAAATGATATGGACATGAAACCAGTGGGGTTGTTTAGAGGACTCCTCAAGCTTTCCAAAATGTCCAAGAACACCCTCATAGCATTAAAATTGAAGGATGTGTTCCCTTGCAAAGTTGGGAAATTTTGAGTTGGTTTATGATGAAAAAGGAGGTCTAAAACCAATTTCTTCCAAATGGGCTTGCCAAATGATGACCCAATCCATACATTGACTTCATGCACGACCCAAACCATTAAAAATCAGAATTTTTATTATTTTATTTTTATTTATTTTGATTTAATTCATTAAAAATCATTTTAAATAAAAATAAAATATGAAAATGTAATATTTGATGGAGATTGAGTTTCTAGAATGTCTTAAATGTTGATTGGAATTTGATAACGAGAAAACGTATCGATTATATTGCTAAGTTTCATTGGCATTTTATTGAATAATTATCGTTTTAATACTCGATTTCTCGAGTTTTTCTTACCGTTTTGCAGGTACATCACTATATGGAGCCAAATCATGAATCAAGAGAAAAAAGGAACAAAATCGGTCATAAAAAGATAAAGAAATGAAGCTCTCTGCAAAACTGCATATTTTGCAGCAGTCACGACCGTTACAAGGGTGTCACGACCGTGACACCCCAAAATGGAGCATCACGACCGTAAGATATGTGTCACGACCGTGACACTTAAAAGTCACAAGTCACGAGCGTAAAGGCATTGTCACGACCGTGACAATGATTATTCTAGGTTTTTGACCAAGGCAACGTGAAGGCATTACGTGAAGAGATGGTCTCCTATTTTGTTGCCACTACCTACATTTTCTCCCCAAAAATAGCAAGGCCCATTTCAACTAAAGTCCAAAAATCCAGCCCAATTGAAGTTCTATAAATAGCACCAAGTTCATGAAGAATGTACAGAGCATTTTTTCTATTCAATTTCCTGCGGAAGCTCTGCCGAACTGATTTACGACCCGTTCTTATTTCTGCATTATTTTCTGTTTCGTTTTATTGTATCCAACCCCTCCATATAACAATTTCCAACATCAGGAAATTGTTATACGTTATTTATTTTTTCTAAACCTTCAGCATTCGTTTAATTTTGATTTCGCCAACTCCGAGCTTTCCGGTTTGTGGAAGAAGGAGTCTCTCTGATATTGTTAACCAGGTTTTTATTTATATTGCAATTTAATTAATTATAATGTTTATTTATTTTCCTGCCATGAGCATTTTATTATTTAATTTTCTGTCTCTGTCTGGTTCAACATCGATGAGTAGCTAAACACCTTAGGGCGGTATGTAGTTAGAACAAACTTAACCGGTAAAATATAACCATAGGCTAAAAATAATTAATCACTTAACATTTCTGGCTGAGACTTTTTAATTAAATAGACCTTTTTGTTACGAGAGTAAGAAAAGAGTATTAGGTTAGGTCAAGACCACGAGAGTGTGAGATTTTAACCAGATAGCTAAAGTTAGGCATTTAAATTAAACACAGCGAGAGCGCTTTAAGATAAATTAGAATTACTTAGTTTCCAAAAATTACCTCTAAACACTTATGGGCTAGCGAGAGCAGGCATAGGGCTTTAGGGATAAGATCTGATATAAGACCACGAGAGTGTGAGTTGAGGGTATTTAAACTGGTAATCTCTACCGAATAGATTGAGTGAACATCTTAAATAAGCCTAGGTTAGATTGACCCACCTAAGTTAATATAATTACATACCGACCGCCTTAGAATTACTTAATTAAAACTTAAATTTTACTCCACCTTTAATAGTCTTAAAAACCAACAAAAAATCGTGACAACCATTCGCCTTAGCTAAACTAGAAAGTTCATCTAGCACTAAGTAACCATAGAATCCCTGTGGATCGATAATCTTAAATATTACTTCGATAGGCTGTGCACTTGCAGTAAGATACCGCTAGACGCATAAGTAGACACGTCTTTAGCCCATCAAGTTTTTGGCGCCGTTGCCGGGGATTCCTTAATTTAGTTACTAGTGCATTTAGGTAGCATTGTCTAGACTAAGGTATCAACTATTTAATTTAATTTAATTTCCGAGTGTATGCCAAGTACTCGCTCTAAAAGCGAAGACTTGCAACCTCTAATCCCTGAATCGGAACGCTTCTTACACGTAAGAAGACGTATATTCGATTACGAAAAAAGTTACAGTATTCCAGATCTTCAATCAGATCCGCCTAAACCAGTCGTAACATCAAAGGACGCAGAGATGGCTGAAGAACAAACTCATCCACTCAAGTATTACGCCAGTCCTTCGCAAGCTGAACCGCATTCAAGCATTGCAGCGCCGGCTATCAACCGAAACGATTTCGAACTAAAACCTTCGTTGATATCAGCCGTGCAACAAAATCAATTCGCCGGAAATCCTACCGAGGATCCGAATCTTCATCTTTCGATCTTTGTGCAATATGCAGATACTGTAAAAGCCAATGGAGTTACCCAAGAAGCTATTAGACTACGTTTATTTCCTTTTTCGCTTCGAGACAGAGCAAGAGCTTGGCTTCAATCTCTGCCTTCGAACTCAGTAACTACGTGGGAGGAGCTTAAGAGAGTTTTCTTGAACAGATATTTTCCACCTAGCAAGACAGTTATGCTGAGAGCTCAGATCAACAGATTTAAGCAAAGAGAAAGTGAATCATTATTCGAAGCTTGGGAACGCTATAAAGATCTATTGAGACTTTGTCCACATCATGGATTAATAGAATGGATGGTCATCCATACCTTCTATAATGGACTCTTGTACAATACAAGAATGACAATTGACGCTGCCGCGGGCGGTGCACTGATGGACAAAGAATATAATGATGCCTATGCACTTATCGAAAGTATGGCTCAAAATCATTACCTTTAGGGAAGCGAGAGAGTCGCAACTGAGAAACCAACAAAGGGAGGTATGTACGAAGTAAGTAGTATGGACCAAGTCAATGCGAAGTTTGACCAACTAAGCCAAAAGATCGACAACTTGGCCATAACACCAACAGCCACCGTGGTTGCAGTAACACCTAACTGTGAGTTATGTGGAGTTTCAGGACACGAAGTTTCTGATTGTCAACTATTGACAGGAACTCCCACGGATCAAGTGAATTATGCTCAAGGAAACCCTTACTCAAACACATATAACCCAGGTTGGAAGAATCATCCGAACTTCTCCTATAAGAATAACAACGCTTTATACGCGCCAGGTCAAGCACCAGCTACATCACCAGGATATCAAAAGACTGCACCTAATATCCCTAGAAAATCGAACCTTGAGTTGATGATGGAGAACTTTATAGCTAACCAATCTCAAACAAACAAGGACTTTTTAAACCAAAACATTCACACTAATGAGCAGATTAAACAATTAGTGAGCAAAGTAGATGCATTAGCTACACATAACAAAATGCTGGAAACTCAGATTTCACAAGTAGCTCAAAAACAAGCACCTACTGCTGCACCAGCTGGAGTGTTCCCTGGACAACCTCAACCAAATCCGAAAGGACATGCTAACGCTGTGATATTAAGAAGTGGCAAGGAACTTGACGGACCTACCGATCCAAGACTTGACAATCCAGCCATGTACCAAAAACCGGATAAACCGACTGAAGTGGTGAATGATCCAGAAGAAAAGGAAGATGATAATCAAGAAGTAGTGGAGAAAGAACAACCTTATGTGCCTCCACCACCCTATAAACCACCAATTCCGTACCCTCAAAGATTAATAAATTCCAAGACGACGGGTCAATTTAAGAAATTTGTTGAACTTCTGAAACAGTTGAATATTACTATTCCGTTTACAGAAGCAATCACTCAAATACCCTTGTACGCTAAGTTTTTAAAAGAAATCTTATCCAATAAGAAAAAGATAGAGGATAACGGAACAGTTACACTTACTGCCGAGTGTAGCGCAATAATTCAGAATAAAATGCCTCCTAAGCTAAAAGATCCAGGAAGTTTCTCTATACCCTGTGTAATAGGAAAATTCGTCATTGACAAAGCTCTATGCGATTTAGGAGCCAGTATCAGTGTTATGCCCTTAACAATATGCAAAAGGCTAGACATGGGTGACCTAAGACCAACTAAAATGTCAGTTCAACTAGCCGATCGCTCTGTCAAATATCCTGTAGGCATACTAGAAAACGTCCCAGTACGTATAGGACAATTCTATATCCCTACTGATTTTATAATCATGGACATCTCTGAGGACTCCACTACACCTATCATACTAGGAAGACCATTCTTAGCCACTGCTGGAGCTATAATAGACGTAAAAAGAGGAAAGCTAACCTTTGAAGTGGGTGAAGAGAAAGTTGAATTTATTTTAACACAATTCTTACAATCACCAGCTATAGAGGATACATGCTATCTATTGGACGTAATTGACGAATGTGTAAGAGAAATGGAACTAAAAGAGACCACTTATTCTGAGATAATGAAAATTCAAATCCCTCCGATTTTCGAAGATGATAATTGGCGAAAACCGTATCAGGATGATAGTCTAAGCGAAAGTTTAGCGCTTACACCAGATCCTATGCCAAGTAAAGATAAACCTACATTAGGATTAAAAACTTTACCTCATAACCTAAGGTACGAATTCTTAGACATTGAATGTAAAAGACCAGTTATAGTAAATTCCAGTTTAGGAACTATAGAAACAAAGAAACTTTTAGATGTTTTGAAGAAATATCCGACTGCATTAGGATATAACATATCTGATCTCAAAGGAATATGTCCTTCAGTTTGTATGCATCGTATTCTGCTAGAAGAAGATTGCAGAACCTCCAGAGAATCTCAAAGAAGAATTAACCCAACCCTTAGCACTGTAGTAAAAGAGGAAGTTAAAAAATTATTAGATGCCGGAATAATATATCCAATCTCTGATAGTGAATGGGTTAGTCCAATACATGTAGTGCCAAAGAAAGGAGGTATCACTGTTGTGAAAAACGCTCAAGGCGAATCGATATCGCAAAGAGTAGTGAAGGGATATAGAGTGTGCATAGATTATCGTAAACTAAACAAAGCCACTCGAAAAGATCATTTCCCACTACCTTTTATAGATCAAATGTTAGAACGATTAGCCAAGCATTCTTACTTCTGTTATCTTGACGGTTACTCAGGATTTTTCCAAATCCCTATCCATCCAGATGATCAAGAGAAGACCACATTCACATGCCCTTATGGAACGTTCGCTTATAGACGAATGCCCTTGGATTATGCAACGCTCCTGCAACCTTTCAAAGATGTATGATGTCAATCTTCGCAGATTTTATAGACAACATCATGGAAGTGTTCATGGACGACTTCTCTGTATGCGGGCAAAGTTTTGAAGGATGTTTATCGAACTTAGAAATGGTATTAGAAAGATGTGTAAAAGTAAACCTTGTGCTTAACTGGGAGAAATGTCATTTTATGGTCAACGAAGGAATCGTATTAGGTCATGTAATATCTGACAAGGGAATTGAAGTTGATAAAGCTAAGATTGAAGTCATAAAAGATCTTCAACCCCCTAAAACCGTTCGAGAAATACGAAGCTTTTTAGGACACGCCGGTTTCTACCGACGATTCATCAAAGATTTCTCGAAAATTACTAAACCTCTTACTGGTTTATTAATGAAAGACGCTGAGTTCATATTCAACGAAGATTGTCTTAAAGCATTCGAAACTCTAAAAACAGCCCTCATCACCGCACCAATCATGCAACCCCCTGACTGGAGATTACCTTTTGAAATCATGTGCGATGCGAGTGACTATGCTGTAGGCGCAGTTCTAGGCCAGAGAAAGGAAAAGAAACTTCATGCGATCTACTATGCCAGTAGAACTTTAGATTCTGCCCAGATGAACTACGCCACTACCGAAAAAGAATTGTTAGCAGTTGTCTTTGCGCTTGACAAATTCCGTTCTTACCTAGTTGGAGCGAAAATAATCATTTACACAGACCATGCTGCTATCTGATATCTATTAACTAAGAAAGATGCTAAACCAAGACTCTTGAAATGGATTTTACTCTTACAAGAGTTTGACTTAGAAATAAAAGATAAGAAAGGTACTGAGAACGTCGTAGCGGACCATTTATCTAGAATAGAAGGTATTAAACCTGAACAAGTGCCGATTAACGATGATTTTCCGTATGAACAGCTGATAGCACAATTAGGAAGCGACCTAGCTCAGTTAGATATAAATGAACCAGAATCCGTGGAAACAATCCAGACAACTGTAGGACTGCCATGGTACGCTGACATCGTCAACTACCTAGCTGCAGGAGCTCTTCCACCCAACCTGACCTATCAGCAGAAAAAGAAATTCTTTCATAATCTGAAACATTACTATTGGGATGAACCATTATTGTTCAAAAGAGGACCAGATGGAATCTTTCGCCGATGTATTCCCGAAGAAGAAATAGAAGATGTCATTGCTCAATGCCATTCATCTCCTTACGGTGGACATGCAAGCACTTCCAAAACTTGTGCAAAAATCTTGCAAGCCGGCTTATTCTGGCCAAATCTATGGAAGGATGTCCACATCGCTGTTATAAATTGCGATCGGTGTCAACGCACTGGCAATATTTCAAGAAGAGATGAAATGCCTCAAAAAGGAATATTAGAAGTAGAAATCTTTGACGTTTGGGGAATAGATTTCATGGGACCATTCCCATCATCTTTCGGTAATAATTACATACTCGTAGCTGTTGATTATGTTTCGAAATGGATTGAAGCCATAGCTTCTCCTACAAACGATACACGAGTAGTAATAAAGCTTTTCAAAAATATAATCTTTCCCAGATTTGGTGTGCCTAGACTCGTCATAAGTGACGGTGGCTCGCACTTCATCTCAAAAATATTTGACAAATTACTATCTAAGTATGGAGTAAGACACCGTGTGGCTACACCATATCACCCACAAACAAGTGGACAAGTCGAAGTCTCAAACAGAGAAATTAAACAAATCTTAGAAAAGACTGTCGCCATATCTCGGAAAGATTGGTCATCTAAACTTAATGAAGCTTTATGGGCTTATAGGACCGCTTACAAGACACCCATAGGTACTACACCTTTCAAACTCGTTTATGGATAATCTTGTCACCTACCAGTAGAACTAGAACACAAAGCTTATTGGGCAATTAGAACTCTCAATATAAACTATAATGCTGCAGGAGAAAAGCGAATCCTAGACATTAACGAATTAGAAGAATTAAGGTTAGATGCTTATGAGAATGCTAAGATATATAAAGAAAGAACTAAGCGATGGCATGATAAACGCCTATCTAGGAAAGAATTTAGTGTGGGAGACGTTGTACTCCTCTTTAATTCAAGACTTAGGCTCTTTCCTGGAAAATTAAAATCTAGATGGTCAGGACCCTTTGAAATAATTAAAGTATTCCCGAGTGGAGCAATAGAAATTAAGGGTAGGAATAGTGAACCATTCATAGTAAACGGACAACGTTTAAAACATTATCATAAAGTTGAAAATAGAGATTATGCGAATAATCTAAAGCTTTTAGAGTTGTCCACTAATTCCCCTGATTAATCTAAACTTAAGCATTACGTCAGGCTTTAGACGATAAAAACAGCGCTTAGTGAGAGGCAACCCATTTACTTATCAAATTATTTAAATTATTCTCTTTATCATTTTTATTATTTATAGTTTTACTATTTGTTTAATTTTTTTGTCATTTTATAGTTTATTTTATATTACTATTATTTCCATTACATTATGCATTTCATTTTCTTATATTTATTTTAAATCACTTTTTACAGATTTTCTAAAAGTCTTTTCCACTTTCCTTCTTCCCCTGATTTGTTTCCTCCATATTTGCACTGACCATGGCTAACCAACCAATTAACCATATGGAAACCAAATTTAGAGGTAGGAACCAAAGAATGAAATTTGAAGAATTATCACAGAGGCAAATGGATTTGACCCTGTACCCGGATGATCGGACTATGGAAACCTTAGGTATACATGATAGCATCATGTACTTGTTTAACCGACTCGGATGGGAGAATGCATTGATCCAACATAAGTTTGTGACTTACCGCGAGCTCACTCTTGAGTTCCTTAGCTCCTTAATTTACCTACCTGAGCGCGGTTTTGGATTTAGGAAAGGATTTATTAGTTTCCGCCTGTTTGGAATAGAATATGACTTTAACCATAAAGAACTAGCTGACTTGTTAGGATTCCCTAGTGGACCATTTGCATTCACTACCACACAGGTAGAATTGATGGATATTGAGCTAGATTTCTTTTGGGGAACTTTAACCGGAAACTACCACCCTGAACCAAATAACATGAATAATGATGAGATCCATAATCCTGCCCTCCGTTACTTCCATAAATTCCTAGCCCACACATTCTTTGGAAAAGAAGAAAACATTACCGGAGTTTCTAAAGACGAAATATTTATTATGTCATGTTTCACTAATGGACAGCCTGTTAATGGTGTACCTTTCATGATGCAAACCTTCACCCGTATCCAAGAAGAACCTGAATTACCTATCTTAGTAGGAGGTCTTGTAACCATGATTGCTGATGCCATAGGACTTAGGTACCAACTGCATAGGTGCAACCGTTTAGGTAACATCCGTCCTATGGATCTTAACTTCTGCTTCAATAGACATATCATAAGGAATTTAGGACATCCACGTTTTGAGTACCTAATCCGGAACGAAGTAGTAACCCTGTTCACATTGCCTAACCATGCTAAAGTAAGCGTTCATAATAAGGATAACTGGCTTTATGAGTTAAACCCACCTGATTATCCACCCACTCCTGAAACACCTCAGTCGTACAAAATAAAAGATGATACAATGACCGATGTCGAAACTGACCCTGAGACGCCTCCTGGTTACCATGACATTGACCACACTGAAGAAGTTTATGAAACCCCTGAAGTGAATCAAGGAGAGTATGCTAACAACTTACAAAACATCATGAACACTCTCAATGCTTACCAAACTGACATTAACTTATTTAAAGAAGATATTAAGAGCATGCGATTGGACATTATAGGTTTGACTGACATAACCTGCGAACAATTCTATCACTTGAACTCCGCCATCGAAGACTTGAAGAAACGCTTTTGATAATGTTATAAGTGATTTAGTTTATTTTCTCATTGTTTTCGTTTCTAGTTAGATTTATTTTTCGCAACAATTTCTTATCGTTTTTCCATTTATGTAATTTCATTTTCAAGTACTTTATGCAATGCATCTTTAATTCCAAAATTTCTCCAATTTTAGCAATTTATGTATTTTTCTTTCTATGCACTTTTATGCTTGCATTTATTCATTATATATACAAATCTCTCATGCCTTGCAAGTTATTGAATTACTGTGTTAAACTTATGCACTATGTGGTATCTATAAATTAATATGAGAGTTAGTGAAGAAAATACATTGATATAAATTATGTAAAACAAGTGAGAAAGTGTTTTTCTGGAAATTATTTAACGTAGCAAGCCTCACGGTCGTCACTGCCCCATAACGATCGTGACACGCTCTTTTTGAGTGTCACGACCGTCGTACCCTTGTCACGACCGTGACGACCCCTATACCAGAAATCGTGAGAAACAGAACTGTTTCTCTTCGTGCCCCTTCTTCTTCTCCTCCATAACTCCCTAAAAAACTTCCCGTCTTCTTCTTAACCTCCGTAACCCCCCCCCCCATTACGAGCTTTAATCTCATTAACCCCCCATTATCACAACCTACCACATTCTCACTCTCCATCATTTATCCCGAATCATTATTTATCTCATTTTACCATTTTTTCACAAAAACTTCAAAAATCTTCATTCTTCACTCTAAGCTCTTGCATGCAATGGATTCTATCACTTTTAGAGAAGGTGATGCTGGAGAAACTCAAAGAGAACGATTTCTCCGATTCCAAAACCGCGGTGTGCAACCTACGCGTTACATCGACACTGTGTGTTTGAGAGAACTCGGAATGCTTGCCAGTGTTACGAACCTGCTCCAAAAAGTCGGGCTCTGGGACCTTTGCAGTCAACCTCAGCCAACCTTCGAACTTCTGACACTGGAGTTCTTAAGTTCCTTCAGTTACGTCACCGGCACCGGTTCTCTGAGTCAGCTCACCGGTTTTGCGAAATTTAGATTGCATGGCCAAGAATTCAACCTCTCACAAGACAGGATCGCCGAGTTGTTAGGCTTCCATCGCGGAACTGAAGCTCACCGTCGCGTGCCCGATAATTTTAGTGAACAAGCTTTCACTTTATGGCACGACTTAACCAACACCCGTGCATCATCCTTCCAAAGCCTCAACGCCACGCACATCCACAATCCGGCCATCCGCTATTTCCACATAGTCATCTGCAACACCATCTTCGCTCGAGAGAGCAACCATAAGCTCAACTCCAAGGAGCTTCTATTCTTGCATTGTGCTCTTAATGACGAGCCGATCAGCGCTGCCCCTTTCATGCTCTACCACATCCAGGCCATTGCACACAGAGGCTCCACCCCGTTCTTCATAGGCGACATCGTCACCACCCTCGCCATTCAGTTGGGGCTTGGTGACGCGATCGCTAATCAGCCTTACCTAGCCTCTGAATTCCTCACCAAGAGTTATTGCAGGTCCGCTCACCTGATTGCGCAGCGAGAGGATGGCAGGTATAGCCCCGTTATCCATGGCACCATATTTCATCATATCACTCTGCCGTCCCGCGACCGCATCGACCCATCCAGCCGAGCCAACTGGCTCTTTGTTCTACCTGATGCTGCTGACCACGCTCCTATCCATGATCAGGCAGATCTCCCTGCGGATGAGATGCAGGACGCTATGGATGCAGGTGAGCCTGTCCAGGATATACCAGAGTCATCTACCCGACAGCCTCCTGCACAGGACATCACACTTGAGGAAGTCCTCCATGCGATTCATCAGCAGAACCAGATGAATGCCGCACTGGAGCGTAGGCATAAGGAGCAGTACGATGCTTTGCTCGGCACTATTGCAGCAAACCAGGCAGCTACTAATGAGAGGTTTGACGCGATTTTTGGCGAGTTAGAAGCCTTGCGTATCGACATCACTGGGACCACCAGCACCGGTTCTGATCCTGAAGCGACTCCTTCCAGACGCCGCTCCCGTACCAGAAGCCGACCCCGCGGTCCTCAGCAGCCATAGTTTTAGTTTTTCTTCTGTTTGTTTTTAGTTTTTGTCGTTTGTACTGTACTTTTACCGCATTTATATCACAACATTGAGGACAATGTCTGATATAGTGTGGGAGAGGTACCTTTCATTTCCGCATTTTTCCGTTTCGCACTTTTTCATTTTCGTTGTATTTTCATTCCCGTTGTATTTCTTTTAGTAAGTTAATGAAGCGTGCAAAAATCTTTATGACATTTTCTTTAGTTTCAAACTTTCCCGTTTATTTAGCCATAACCGAAAAATTTTTAATTATTCGCATTACCCGACTTACCTACGAAATCGTAAATAGGAAGCCGAGAACGATTAAACAAGACCAATACAATCTTGACAACTTTGACTTCCTACTTAAGCGATTCCATTACCATTACGAGTACACTTCTAGTTTCAGTTCAAAAGTAACCCCGAGTAGTTTATACTAGCAGTCAGCACCGTCTGAACACAAACCACGTGGGGAGCCGATGAATATAAGCGTTTGATGCCTAATCAATAACGATCCTTCATATCTCGATGCAAAATGAAAAGAAATTGCACCAAAGTACACGGTCGCATACAAGAAACGAGAAATATAAGAAGGAGTCCATTGCGGGTTGGTTCAGAGGTACTGGTTCTGAACTCGGTAGGGCGTGCTACGGCTCGATCCCCCACAACCTCCAAATCGGATACAAAATGTAGGGTTACCACACTCGTGTACCAGACCCCGTGCTCAAAAAGGATCAAAGTCGCTAACCGGCTACTCCACTACGTGCGTGCTAAGGCAAAGGGCTTAATGTGATTGCGCTAGAATGAAACCGGGCGAAATAAGATCGAAAAACTTTAGGTGAAATCGTAAAGTAATTGCCGATTGGCTCATTTAACGGGAAGTCGACGACATAGCTTGTTGCTTGTGTCATTAGTGTATCGGTAGTGTTCTATCAAAGTATCGGATTATCCAACAAAAGCGATCCCTCGTAGGATTTGTTAGGAGTATGCGTGAGTGACATCTTGTCCGCCGATTTTCAACCGACTATTTGCTTGAGGACAAGCAAAGGTTTAAGTTTGGGGAAGTTTGATAACGAGAAAACGTATCGATTATATTGCTAAGTTTCATTGGCGTTTTATTGAATAATTATCGTTTTAATACTCGATTTCTCGAGTTTTTCTTACCGTTTTGCAGGTACATCACTATATGGAGCCAAATCATGAATCAAGAGAAAAAAGGAACAAAATCGGTCATAAAAAGATAAAGAAATGAAGCTCTCTGCAAAACTGCATATTTTGCAGCAGTCACGACCGTTACAAGGGTGTCACGACCGTGACACCCCAAAATGGAGCATCACGACCGTAAGATATGTGTCACGACCGTGACACTTAAAAGTCACAAGTCACGAGCGTAAAGGCATTGTCACGACCGTGACAATGATTATTCTAGGTTTTTGACCAAGGCAACGTGAAGGCATTACGTGAAGAGATGGTCTCCTATTTTGTTGCCACTACCTACATTTTCTCCCCAAAAATAGCAAGGCCCATTTCAACTGAAGTCCAAAAATCCAGCCCAATTGAAGTTCTATAAATAGCACCAAGTTCATGAAGAATGTACAGAGCATTTTTTCTATTCAATTTCCTGCGGAAGCTCTGCCGAACTGATTTACGACCCGTTCTTATTTCTGCATTATTTTCTGTTTCGTTTTATTGTATCCAACCCCGCCATATAACAATTTCCAACATCAGGAAATTGTTATACGTTATTTATTTTTTCTAAACCTTCAGCATTCGTTTAATTTTGATTTCGCCAACTCCGAGCTTTCCGGTTTGTGGAAGAAGGAGTCTCTCTGATATTGTTAACCAGGTTTTTATTTATATTGCAATTTAATTAATTATAATGTTTATTTATTTTCCTGCCATGAGCATTTTATTATTTAATTTTCTGTCTCTGTCTGGTTCAACATCGATGAGTAGCTAAACACCTTAGGGCGGTATGTAGTTAGAACAAACTTAACCGGTAAAATATAACCATAGGCTAAAAATAATTAATCACTTAACATTTCTGGCTGAGACTTTTTAATTAAATAGACCTTTTTGTTACGAGAGTAAGAAAAGAGTATTAGGTTAGGTCAAGACCACGAGAGTGTGAGATTTTAACCAGATAGCTAAAGTTAGGCATTTAAATTAAACACAGCGAGAGCGCTTTAAGATAAATTAGAATTACTTAGTTTCCAAAAATTACCTCTAAACACTTATGGGCTAGCGAGAGCAGGCATAGGGCTTTAGGGATAAGATCTGATATAAGACCACGAGAGTGTGAGTTGAGGGTATTTAAACTGGTAATCTCTACCGAATAGATTGAGTGAACATCTTAAATAAGCCTAGGTTAGATTGACCCACCTAAGTTAATATAATTACATACCGACCGCCTTAGAATTACTTAATTAAAACTTAAATTTTACTCCGCCTTTAATAGTCTTAAAAACCAACAAAAAATCGTGACAACCATTCGCCTTAGCTAAACTAGAAAGTTCATCTAGCACTAAGTAACCATAGAATCCCTGTGGATCGATAATCTTAAATATTACTTCGATAGGCTGTGCACTTGCAGTAAGATACCGCTAGACGCATAAGTAGACACGTCTTTAGCCCATCAGAATTGAAGAGGAATGAAATCACAAGATTGGTCCAAAAATAGTAAGCCATCATACAAGAATATTTGATTTTCAAAGCATGATCAATATGGATCTTTTCATATCAATTTTTCCACATGATCAATCAGTTTTATTGACCTAATTCACTCACATATAAATACTAAACACAACCCTATTGCAAAGACACAGATTCCACAGCCCAAGAGTAAGTTCACCATTGTTCAAAAACCTCTCCACAAGTCACATTCGGATTCTTGGATTTAAGGCATTTGAAGGTAAAACAAGCACATAACAAGCTTCCTTGGACTTCTCTGATCATAAACCATCACTCATACGCATCAATACCATCCCATATGGCTCAACCCGAATCAACTTTTGTCTTGAAATTCAATTTTTCGAATTCAATAATATATGCATTATAAATTGTTTTTAATGACTGATATGTGTTTGTTGTGATGCCTAGAACGATTCTGGACAATTGGATTGAAGATTCATGGCCTGAAACGTAATCCACCATAGTTAGGGTTTCGGCCAAGAATTAGGGTTTTGTGATTTACGAAACATAAATGATTTCTAAGACCATGGACTGATTCGAATGGACCTCTGGACTATGTTTGTGCACTCAATTTTGTGAAATTTCACAGTTTTGTTGATCATTGAGTTTCGTAGGTTTTGCTGGAATTTGTTTTTCGCAGGAAAATTCGTAGCTGGATTCGCAGGAAAATTCGAAGGACATGAGGTTGAAGAAGAAGCTATTGGCGCGCGTTCTGAGAATTCAAATTATAATTTAAATATTTTATGTTTTATTACTGAGTTATTATCACAAGCGCGTGATTGTCCCAGTGGTTGATTGCTTGGTCTTGGGCGTTTGAAGCAAAGGGCAGGGGTTCGAACCCTGGCTTTGGTTCCTTTTATTTCTTTTTTTTCAGGAATTAAGTGGTTGTAATATATTATGCATTGTTCAGCGTCACCCTTAGGGATTCAATGGGCTTAACATCCCAACCCATGGCGCTTAATAGGCGCAGCCCCTTGAAAGACTCTATACTATAAGGAAATAAAGTTGCGCCTTCACTAACAGCAATTGCTTTTAGTGCAGTGGTAAGCGCTTGATCCTACACTTTGAACCTCTAATTGCAAAATAAATGCAATTAGAGATTGAATTTGGCCTAGATCTTGAGATTTGAAGCAAGAGGATCTTGAACTTGACTAGGTGAAATCTTGGATTAGATCTTCAAGTGATGGTTGATTCTTGTTCTATGAACTTCAATGATCAAGAATATCAAAAGAAAACTCAAGAAAGCCTTGTGAGGAGAGAGAATCGAAGAAGAGAAAGAATGGTGCAATTTTGTGAAATATAAAAATATGATGAACTCTAGCTCTAACCAGTGGGGTTAAGAGCTTTTATTTGGTGAATTTTGGGTCTAACCAAGGTTAGAGATCCATTGGATCCATGGTTAGTTAGATTAGAGTGAATTTGCAAAATTGCAACTTGGAGTGTTCATGGTTAATCACACGTGCATGGTCATGATCATGTGCATGGTAAGCTTCCATATTAACCCCTGATCAATATTAGATTAAGTGTATGTCTTTTTATTGTTGTTTGTAAGTTTTGAATCATTTTGCATTTTGGCCATTTGAAAGTTTCATGAGAAATAAGCCATGAAATGGATTGATTCAAAAGTCAATTTTACTCCAAATGAGATGTACTTTGAGTTTATGAACTGAATTGGGCAAGTGGAATCAATGCAAATCATTTAGAAGGCTTTTTGCAAAAGTGGAATATTCGGTGCATGTAGAAAACCCTAAAACACAACCTTGAGTTTTTTGATCATAACTTGAGATTGACAAATGGTATGATGATGATCTAGTACTATCTGAAAAGGGAAGAGAGTGATATTCAACTTTCATGTTTGGAAAAAATTCATTTGAAGCACTTTTGATGATGAAAAGTCAAGTTGAATGTGGCTTAGAAAACTTCCAAAAATGGAAAGTTCAGATTACAAGTCATTTCCAAATTTAGTAATTTGTGCCATGAGCTTGGATTCTTGAGGAATGATGGAAATATTGACATTTTAGGACCATATGAAGATATAGGACCTTGAAAATCATGATTTAAGTCTTAAGAATCCACAATTGACTTTTCTTTCTCCATAGTTGACTTTTACTTAGATCACAAGTAAATGTCTGGTTGAAAACCTTCCTCAAGGAACCAATGCACCAAATTTCATCCATGAAAATTTGGTAACATATAGAAGACCATGGGGACAAGTTAGAACCAAAAATTCTTCAAGATACCCCTTGGAACCAAAACCCTAATTTGGGCCAGGTATTAGGAGATGTTGCAGTGCTTTGACTTTTTTATATCAATCCACTCCTCTTGGTGACTTTAAGTATCATTTAAGGTTGTATGGGATGTGAGAGACCCTTGATACTTGTTGATACAATTGGCTCTTATTCTTAGCCTTGGATAATCATACACTTTGATGAACCACTAACCACTAACCACATGCCTTAGGCCTCAACCAATGAATGTATGCTTTCTTTTCTTCTGATTTAAATGCAATGCAATGTATGGGAATGGTATGCCAAATGTTATGAAAATGTGACAAAAAATTTTGGGGTGTTACAAATGGTCAACTTGGGTTCTGAAGATGATAAGAAAGAAGTCAAGATATGGGTATTGCTTGGTTCTAGTGTTAAGAAGAGGATGGTAGAGCTTCTTAGAGAGTATGTGGATGTGTTTGCTTGGTTTTATCAAGACATTACATGTCTTGATACTAATATTTTGGAGCATAGATTGTCGTTGAAGCCTTAATGTCCACCTGTGAATCAAAAGTTGAGAAGAACGCATCCTGATATGGTGGTAAAGATTAAAGAAGAGGTTCAAAAATCAAATCGAAGCGGGTTTTCTTGTGACATCCGATTATCCTCGTTGGGGGGCCAATATTATGTTTATTCCAAAGAAAGACGGAAAAGTCCCAATGTGTGTTGATTACATAGATTTGAATAAAGCCAGTCCAAAAGATGATTTTCCATTACCACACATTGATGTGTTAGTAGATAATACGAATAAGTTTGATGTGGTTTCCTTTATGGATGGATTTTCCGATTATAATCAGATAAAGATGGTACCTGAGGACATGGAAAAGATAACATTTATTACATTATGAGAAACATTATGCTATAGAGTGATGCATTTTGGATTGAAAAATGTTGGTGTGACGTACCAAAGAGCTATGACTACTCTTTTCCATGATATGATGCACAAATAAATTGAGGTATATGTTGATGATATGATCGTTAAGTTGAGGACTGAAGAAGATCATGTTGAACATTTGTTGAAGTTGTTTCAAAGGTTAAGTTTAAGCTTCATTTGAATCCGAACAAGTGCACTTTTAGTGTTTGTTCTAGAAAGTTGTTGGGTTTCATTGTCATCCAAAGAGGCATTGAAGTTGATCCTGATAAAGTGAAAGTTATTCGAGAAATTCCTTCACCAAGAACCGAAAAGCAAGTAAGAGGACTCTTGGGTTGTTTGAATTATATATCGAGGTTTATTTCTCACATGAATTCCACATGTGTTCCGATCTTCAAGTTGCTTCGAAAAGAATAAGGTTGTGTTTGGACTAATGAGTGTCAGAAAGCTTTTGAAAGGATCAAAGAGTATTTGCTTGAACCTCCTATTTTTCTCCTCCGGTGGAAGGAAGACCGTTGATTATGTACTTGATTGTGTTGGAAGATTCCATGGGTTTTGTGCTTGGTCAGCAAGATGAATCTGGTAGAAAATAATATGTTATCTACTATTTGAGTAAGAAATTAACTGATTTTAAGTCTCGGTAATCCATGCTTGGAAAAACTTGTTGTGCCTTAGCTTGGGCTGCAAAGCGTCTTCGCCAGTATATGTTGAATCATACAATTTGGTTGATATCCAAAATGGATCTGATCAAGTATATCTTTGAAAAGACTACTTTAACTGGAAGGATTGCTCGTTGGAAAATGTTGTTGTCTGAATATGATATCAAGTATCGAGCTCAAAAAGTTGTAAAAGGTAGCATTTTGGATGACCATTTGGCACATCAACCGATTGATGATTACCAGTCTATAAAGTTTGATTTCTTGGATGAGGATGTGATGTATTTAAAAATGAAAGATTATGATGAACCTTTGAAAGAGGAAGGGCCTGAGCCTGGATCTCGATGGGGTTTGGTTTTTTATGGTGTTGTGAATTCACGTGGAAAAGGAATTAGAGCAATAATCATTACTCCCCATGGTTCACATATTCCTTTTGCTGCAAGATTGACTTTCCCATGTACTAATAATGAAGCTGAATATGAAGCCAGCATTATGGGTCTTGAAGAAGCTATTAATTTGAGGATAAAACTCTTGATGTGTATGGAGATTCAGCCTTGGTAATTAATCAAATCAATGGTAAGTGGGTAACTCATCAACCTCACTTGATTCCATATAGAGATTATGCCAGGAGGATATCAACTTTCTTCACTAAAGTTGAGTTTCATTATGTGCCTCGTGATGAGAATCAGATGGTAGATGCTTTGGCAACTATAGCTTTTATGATAAGGGTGAATCAATGGAATGAAATTCCTATGATTAGTGTGATGCGGCTTAAGAGACCATCTCATGTGTTTGCAGTTGAAGAGTCCATGATGAAAAGCCTTCGTATCATGATATTAAATGTTTTCTCCAGAGTCAGGAATACCCACTTGGAGCATCGAGTAAAGATAAGAGGACTTTGAGGAAATTATAAGGTAACTTCTTTTTGAATGGGAATGTGCTTAATAAGACGAATTTTGACATGGTCTTGCTCAGATGCGTGGATAGACACGAAGCAGACATGTTAATGAAAGAAATTCATGAAAGATCTTTTGGTACCAATTCCAATGGGCATACAATGGCTAAAACGATGTTGAGAGCAGGTTATTATTGGCTGACAATGGAATCTGATTGTTGCAAGTATGTAAAGAAGTTCCATAAGTGCCAAGTTTATGCTGATAAGATTCATGTGCCACCGTAACACAGTGGGAGAACTGACTTTTAGTTTTCTGTCTTAAAATATGTTGCGATAAGCAAAAGTCGCCACCGACTTTTATTTCATCCAATTAGGATAGGAATAAAAGAACAGGAAAGACCTTTAAAAGATTTTTAGTTTGGGGGGTAAGTTATAAAAAGGGAAGGTGTTAGAACTCTTTGTATCCATGGTTATCCTTGGGCTCTTAATTGCTTATCTCACCCTTTACTTGTTTTGTTTGAAAAGTGTAGTGTGTGTTTAAAATATTTTCATAAAGATTTAACTTTGTAATGATTCTCGTATGAATGTATACAAAGTGTTTACTTGTTTGAAAGTATTTTGAAAAAGAGGGTGGGGTGTAAAAAATATTTAATTTGAAAGTTGTAAGCAAGCTTTTAAGAGTTATTTACCCTAAGTTGTAAAGTTTTTCTTGTTATTTTCATTTCCTTAAGGGTAGTATTGTCCTTACTATCACTTAGTAAGTAGTCTTATCCTTGGATTTGGAGGGACAAGCGTAGGGTCATCGTTATGGTCATAGAAGGCAACATGTAGAGATACCTTAACAATTCGAAAGGACTATCATCATTTTCGTAGGGACAAGATCATTTATTCGAAGGAAACTTTGAAGGGACAAAGGGGGACTATGATCTTTTATTCGAAAGGCAACTGTGATGATTTATTTCTTTAGGCAACAATTTAAGGTATCCCTACGTTCGAGGGACTTGGCCATATTTCATAAGGCAATAAAGAAAGGTTACCTTAGAGGTGTGAGTGTGTAAGTGTATTCAGTTCAGTTATTTTAGTCTTGAAATTAAGGTTATCTAGTGTTTGCTTTTAGTCTTGCCATACAATCCTATTAGCATACATCTAACAGTTATATACATACATGCATACAAGTATAAGTGCGGGTAAATAAAGTGCGAGAGAATAAATCCTACAACTATTACAATGCTTTGGGAGAGTTACATAATTAAAGGAGTGCGGAAAGTAAAATGCGAAAAATAAATTACAAGTCTATTTATTCCTATAAATTCATTCTAAGAAAATAAACTACAGCAAAAAGAAAATATTATTATTATTTATTTATTTAGTTAATTAGTTTCTACCTAAATCAAAAATACATAAGAAAAAAAAATACAATTACAATAAGACATAACGACGTTGGATTATTGAAAATTAACAAAAATTAAAATAATAAAAATTGCTACCGTGTAAACGGTCGTCGCAAATCGAATCAAGAAAAATTCACAATATAATAAAATCAAAATAAAACCCAAATTTGCAAATCGAAACACGAATTGGTCGGCACACAAAAAGCGGATTGTCGCTAGACCAAACCACCGGACGTGTATAAAATCGACATACAAAAATAAACTTAGAATCTCACAGTTAAAATGACACGATCCGCCACTAATTTGCTACACTCAACGTGATCATCGCAATAGGGTCAAAACCATGCGGATCTAAAAATAAAAAATAAAAAATAAAAATAAAAAACTAAAATAAAAGGAATTAATTAAAAAAAAACGATGTTAGCGCTGCATAAAAACATTCCTCCTAGAGTCACGATTAATATGAATAACAGAAACTCTGTTATAGCCATTTTTGTACATTCAATGTATTCTACAGAAGTTATCGACACCTTTCCATACTTTGTGTCTAGAGTACTTCACTAAATTTCCTCTACAGTATTGGGCTTTGGCGGTATTTATCATGCACTTCTGGGACCTGAGACTCTTGAAGAATCTTTTCCATTCTTTGGTTATGTATGGAAAGATAGAAATAAAATGACTACTATTTTAGGTATTCACTTAATTTTGTTAGGTATAGGGGCATTTCTTCGAGTATTTAAGGCTTTTTATTTTTGGGGTATATATGATACCTGGGCTCCAGGAGGGGAGATGTAAGAAAAATGACCAACTTAACCCTTAGTCCAAGCATTCTATTTGGTTATTTGCTAAAATCGCCTTTTGGGGGAGAAGGTTGGATTGTTAGTGTGGACGATTTGAAAGATATTATTGGAGGACATGTATGGTTGGGTTCCATTTCTATACTTGGTGGAATCTTGAATATCTTAACCAAACCCTTTGAATGGGCTTGGCATGCACTATTATAGTCTAGAGAAGCTTACTTATCTTATAGTTTAGGTGCTTTAGCCGTTTTTGGTTTTATAGCTTGTTGCTTTGTCTGGTTTAATAATACGGCTTATCCTAGTGAGTTTTATGGTCCCACTGGACCAGAAGCTTCTCAAGCTCAATCATTTACTTTTCTAATTAGATACCAACGTCTTAGAGCTAATGTAGGCTCCGCTCAAGGGCCTACCGGTTTAGGTAAATATCTAATGCGTTCTCCGACCAGAAAAGTCATTTTTGGAGGAGAAACTATGCGTTTTTAGGATCTGCGTGCTCCCTGGTTAGAAACTTGTAACACCCCAAAATTTTCCCTCTTATTTATTATCAACCTCGAGCAGTTTACACTTCGCTCCCGCATCATCTGCATATCATTGCATCGCATTCAAAAAATAAATAAATAAATCATGAGCATTTTCATGGGCATAGGGCATGTGATAGGGAAAGCCTATCATGTTTTGAAGCTCAATGGGAATAAAATGATATTATAAAAATAACCCAAGTCAACTCCATGAAGTACATCCAAAGAGAGCAAAGAATTGGAGTTTTGGCTCCGTTAACCGGTTAATGCTTTGGTTAACCGGTTAACGATGGCGAATTTGGAGAAAATATTTTGAAAAGTGGTTGGTTCATCATTTCCCTCCATATTTCCTTCCATTCTTTTCCCTCTCATTTTTCCACTTCAATTCCATCCCATTTCCCTTGGATGTTTCTATACCTTCTAGATTATTCCAAGGAATATTCTAGAACTCCAACTAACTTCAACTAACTCCTAACCTAACCTAGCTCCCAAGCAAGCTCCATTCCCAAACCTCATGCCATACCTAACCTCTATATAACCTAAATCATTCCCAAGCCAAGGGTTCCACTACATTTTCACCATTTTTACTTCATCTCTTTCATTCTTCTCTCAAACTTTTCCACCATTTTCAACCTCTCACCAAAGCTTCTTCCTAGAATTCTTTAAATTCTTCATTGGAATTTGAATAACTTGAAGTTAAAATCTTCATCAATCATCTCATTGTGAAGCTTATTTGAAGAAGCAATTCTGGTTTTGGATCGTTTTTGAGCTTATTGGAAGGGATTGATCAAGTGTTCATCAAGATCGAATCGCATTTATTTTGCATTCGTGAATCTCCGTTTTTTCTTCTCTATTTGCATTCCGATCTACACCGCAACATTCACCTAAGCAACCATCCGCTTCGTAGGTTGGTGATCTAAATCCGCTTCTTGATTTAATTTATTCTTTTCATCTTGTTGTTGTGGCATTCTTTAATGTTCTTATCGTTATGATTACGTTTTGATCGGTGTTCTTGCGTTTTGATTGTGATTCGTTGATTTTTATTGTTAGAAGCTAGGTTGTAGCTTGGTCTAGGTGTTAGTGTGTGTTAAATAAGCCATAATTGAGTAGAAATTCATGTTAACATGTTTATATGTGTGTTACGGATGTTTAGAGGTAAGTTTGTGGCCAAAATCACTTATTTCAAAGCAAATTTTCACATTCTGTTCAGTGTTAACGGTTTAACGCATTGGTTAACCGGTTAACACATGCATTTTTGGCCATGTTATTGCTGTCTGGAGTCCGTTAACCAGTTAATGGTTTGGTTAATCGGTTAACGCTGTTGGATTTTGGATTTTTAGCTTATTTCAATGCTTGTGTGATTTTCTTTATGCCTTTAATCTTCATACATGTGTTAGGCATTGATTTTAGGGAATTTTTAGGTCCATTTTCAGTACCTCATTCCCTCATTTTGAGTCGTTTCGACATGCTTCCGTATCCTTTGCATATTTTGCATTCTACTTGTTAATTGTTCCTAATTGACTTGTAAATCATTGTTGTCATGTTCAAGCCTTTCATTTAGCATGCTTACATGTGTTTAACATTCTGTTTTGACTTCATCTCCATGATCCATAATCATTGGTATGACTCATAATTGCATTACATGATGTATGTTGCATTTCACTTAATAATGTGCATGTTCTTGCATTCTTGCATGTTTGCATCCTTGATCCATTTGCATATCAACCAATTCTGATTTTTTGCATCAAGATTCATGTCATTTTGTTGACTTAGGTTGATGCATATGCATGTCCATCATGTTTAGGTGTTATACGTGTTGCATACTTGTTGCATAATTGAGTATTTGGTGCATTCTTGCTTAAACCCTCATAAAAAATAATAATGTTCATTTAATCATGCGTTATGATGCATTTTGATCATGTTGCATGTCAATTGTGCATTCATCATTGATTTTGTGCACAGTTAAAAAATGAGTCAAATTTGTCTTGTTTTTCATAGTTGTGGTGTGAAGCAATAGCTGTTAAATGTGTGATGTTTGTTGCTTGTTCATACTTTTTACACCTATTTTTTCATGTTGTGTATTAGTTGCAGTAGGTTGTTTGTGTTGTGCAGTATTTTCATAACTGTTTGTGCATTTAAGAGCTGTAAAAAGCTGCTGGATTTTAGCTTAGCATAATTTTTAAACCCCTTTAGACTTAGGATTGAGTCTAGTTTAGGTCCTACTTGCTTTAGGAATTATTTGGTATGTGTTTACCTTATTCCTTTTTATCAAATGCAATATTAACCTTTGTTTTGTAGGGAGGTTGAGGTATGCTTCCTTCAACTTATTCTTTTACTTCCTTTATGCATTTAATTTCCTTTTACCTTTCATACTTGTGTTTGGTAGGACTTACCCCTATTTTGTAGAATCAACTTAACTTCCTTAGGATGTAAGTTGCATTATAATCCTTCTTTCTTCTTTTTCTTTGCATTAGGATTATAAAGCCACGCTAACCATTAGGATTTCCTTTGGTATTGAATAAAGCAACATAGGGTTGGTCTTAGTCCCCCTTAGTTTTGTCCTTTTCCGATTTGAGTCCTCTTTCTCACCTCAAAAGGTAAACAACAAAATACCTAATAAATTCTACAAACAATACACTCAAAACACTTTTCATAAAAGACAACAAACAAAGACGCCGCGTCTTCTCTTCTCATCTCATAATCTTTGCGGACGAATACGACTTACCTCGACAGTTCGGACAACGATACGGTAAACGCCCTCGAGTCAGAGCCGGTAACACCTGAGCTAGAGCTATGGTAACGTCATCCTAAAAAACACAAGCAAGTTCCCGCCTTAGTTAGGCGAACTACGTCAACTCTAATCCTCATTTTCCCGATGAGGTACGTAGGCAACGGGGTAGGGCCCGTTCGAGCACATTCTTTATTTTCCCTACATTTTCCCCCTATTTTCTTTCCATTCTCTTTTTTCAATATCCTTCCATTCCAGTTAGTGGTTATGTTCAGTAGCAGATCTTATTTCTTACCCTTTGAAACAAACGAACAAGCATGGATCCCGTCGGGTACGGCGGACGGTCTGGGGTGCTAATACCTTCCTAAGTCGTAACCGACTCCCGAACCCAGATCTTTGGTTCGCAGGACCTTATCCTTTCCTTCTTCCTCAAGTTTGTGCAGCATTACATTTCCCGTTCCTTCGGGATAAAAATGCATGGCTGGCGACTCTACCTTTTCCGAGCCACTTTCACATTTGTACTAGGATGAAAATCTCGGGAGCGACAAACCTCTAAGAGGTCCTAATGGTTTGGACTTGAGTAGACTGAAAAAAGATATACATCCTTGGCAAGAACGTCATTCCACGAAATAAATGACTCATGCTCCCTTAGGTTCTGTAAATTCTGTGGGTGGCGTCGCTACAGAGATTAATGCAGTCAATTATGTCTCTCCTAGAAGTTGATTAGCTACTTCTCATTTTATTCTAGGATTCTTCCTCTTCGTAAGTCATTTATGGCACACGAGACGAGCTCGCACAGCTGCCGCAGGATTTGAAAAAGGAATTGATAGAGATTTGGAGTCGGTTCTTTCCATGACTCCTCTTAATTGAGACATGAAATCCAATGCTTGACATAAGAATAACTTTGATTTTAGTATACATATTGAGTTGAGTCGAAGAGATCATATTGAAAAAAGATTTTCTTTTTCAATTCATTTATATCTAATCTTTTTTCAGGCTCAGCTATATCACCACTTAGTTGAGCCCGAAAAAACTGAGTCAACCGAAATCAATAAAATAAAAAAAATCCATTCCCCAAGAAAAAGGAGAGAGGGGGATTCGAACCCTCGATAGTTCTTTGTTTCAAACTATACCGGTTTTCAAGACCGGAGCTATCAACCACTCAGCCATCTCTCCAAAAGCTAATTTCTATTTTATCTTTATTCCACTCAAGAGAAAATGACCATACAAATTAATACACTTTTATCTATCTATGATAAAGATATCCAGTGTGAATCTATTGGTCTAGTTCTCTATCTGTATATTATATATATATATATATATATATATATATATATATATATATATATATATATATATATATATATATATATATATATATATATATATATATATATATATATATATATATATATATATATATATATATATATATATATATATATATATATATATATATATATATATATATATATATATATATGATCCAACATGCTCCTTGTCAAGTAAAAACAACTACCCCTCGATCCATGCCTCAACAAGGAGTGTCATCTAAAATCAATGGATTCATGATAAAACCCTCCATAATGTGTTTTTTATTTCTTTTTTTCAAGGGGTCAATAAAGGGTTGGGGGATTAAATGGTATAGTTCTTTTGTTGGTAAATTAGAAGATTTTAAACATGACTATTGCGTTTCATTTAGATATTTGTTCATTAATTGTTACTTCATCCATTTTATTAATTAGTGTACCCGTTATATTTGCTTCTCCTGATGGTTGGTCAAGTAACAAAAAGGTTGTCTTTTTCGAGACATCATTATGGATTGGATTAGTATTTCTAGTGGGTATTCTTAATTCTCTGATCTCTTGAAACTATTCTTTCTAGATCAAAAAACAAAATGACCTATCCCCTCGAATTCTTTCGGGTTGTGACGCACATGAAAATGGGGTATAAAGTCTAAGACCCCGTCAATAAAGAAACCGAAAAAATTATTAATGATAGGGGTCAAACTTCTTCTATTGGAAAAAGCTTAGATCTTATACTTAATTTTATAAGTAGTAAAACTAAAAACTGGAAGATTCAAATATTCATATTATTTTCTTAATTTCATTCATACTCTTTTCAGAATATAAAAGAAAATAGATAATTTGGTTACCTTCGGACCAAAGTCAAATCCTGGTGATAGAAAACTTCATCATTTTTTTATGCTCGTAGGTGTTCCAAAGGTATCCTATGAAGTTTCTGGAGAGGATGAAGCAACTTGGATTGACATATACCATGGTCTTTTTTACGAAAGACTACTTTTTTTAGGGCAAGAGATTAACAGTGAAACAGGAAATCAAGTTGCTGGTATGATGATATATCTCAGTTTAGCAAACAAGACCAAAGATTTGCATCTGTTTATCAATTCTCCATGCGGAGAAATTTTTTGTGGAATCGCTGTATTTGATACTATCCAATATGTAAAAGCATACATATATACAATATGCATGGGATTAGTCGCTTCAATGACATCTCTTATTTTGTTCGGAGGCGATGATACCAAACGTCTAGCCTTCCCTAACGCTTGGCGCCAATGATTCTTATTTGTAGAAAAAAAGGATTCTTATTTGTTTTATAGAAAAAAAAGAGTATGCCTACGCCAATATGAAGTAAAAAAAGCATGGCACTCTGAGTTCAATCGGCAAAAATATTTTTTTTTTCAAAACCATTCGATTCTAGATCGAAAGAATAATAGGAAAAAGGGGAAGGGGTATTTACAATTTTATCTTATCTATTAATTAGAGTCTCTTTTAGTGTCACGGTTTTTTTTTTACTTTTCATTTGGAAAAAAAAAAAGAAACTTTGGGATTGCTGAATCGAATCCAAAAATAGACGAAATAAGAGAGCAACGAAATCATCATAGTCTTTCAAATTTTAAAAATATTCTAAAAAAGAAAAAGAAAGCTGGTTATTGGATTTTTGACTGATCTGCGTCTGATAGACCCGATATTTTTTTTTATTTCTTCAATGAAAATAATCAAAAAAATGAAAAATGAAAAGTAGAGTCGTATGCTATATAAAAAATAAAATAAAAAGATGTTTGCCTGTACGACTTTCAATTTAAATTGAAGTTGTTTTGTATATTTGTTACTTTCTTCTTCTTTCTTTTTTTAAGTCAAGATTAATTAAGAGAAAAAACCTCATTATATTATACTCTCAGGGTAATGATCCATCAACCAGATAGTTCCACTTTTGAAGGACAATCACACGAATGTATCCTCGACGGAGAGGAATTGCTCTTCCTTCAAGAGCAAGTAATAACTTGTTATTCAGAACAAACCCACAAACCATACTAGAAGATAATTCAAGACATGGAAAGGGATTCTTTTATGTCAGCAGAAGAAGCCAAAGCCTACAGAATTATTGATATGATAGTGGTGGATGACCTCTTCTCAATTATTAAAAGAAGGGACTCTCAGGGTAATGATCCATCAACCATCTAGTTTCGCTTTTGACGGACAATCACACGAATGTATCCTCGACGGAGAGGAATTACTCTTTCTTCAAGAGCAGGTAATAACTTGTTATTCAAAACAAATCTACAAACCATACTGGCAGATAATTCAAGACATGGAAAGGGATTCTTTTATGTCAACAGAAGAAGCCCAAGCCTACGGAATTATTGATATGATAGTGGTGGATGACCTCTTCTCAATTATTAAAAGAAGGGATTCTTTGTAAGTAAAAAATTCACATATGTCAATATTGATATTAGGAATATTTCTCTCCTCTTTATTCCTAATAAACACAGATTTTGCTTTCAAACAATTTCTGTAGCCATTTTTTTTTCTTTTCGAATTCATCTATTTAGTTTAGTACGATTTAGATTTATTCCTATCCTGTTTATTCCTAATAAACACAGATTTATTCCTAATAAACACAGATTTATTCCTAATAAATACATGAATTGATGTTGTCAAGTCTCTTTTAAATCATCTTAACAACCAGATTTCATAGAATTGAATAAATTCTAAATTGTAATTATTGGGTTAGGATTGATCGAAACCAACTCATTATGTATATGATTCACCATGCCAACTATGAAACAACTTATTAGAAACACAAGAAAGCCAATCCGGATTGTAACTAAATATCCTGCTCTTCGGGGATGCCATCAACGCCGAGGAACATGTACTAGGGTGTATGTGCGACTCGTTTAGATCATATACTCAAATTAAAAAATCGATTATATTCATAAGAATTGTAATAACTATATTTATTGTGTATAAAATATGTATAAAATTTATGGTTTCTTAATTGGTGCAAACCAAATCACTTTAATTTGCAATTAAAGATACAAAATGTTTTCCCATTCGGAATAAAGAGAATAAAATAGTTACCCATTAAGCGGGAAAAATCCTATTTGAAAGAAAGACAAATTCTACGCTAAATTTAGTAATAACAGACTAAATAGGTCAACTACCCAACTAATTTCCATATTTAAATATCGTTACTATATAGCTAGATTTCATTCTGAAAGACCTATTACTGTATATTTCATGGGTAGAGCAGAGAAGTGTGAACTGTACAAGTTCAATAACATTGCTTGAATCAAAATTCAATGAAGGAATGGGCTTCGGTGTATATAGAGGACCTCACCGTTTAACAAGTAATCATAGAAACAATGGAACCCATTATTTCTTTGTTTATTTATATTTTATTTACTATGGTTTTTTGAATACCTAGTATCAATAGAAGTTATTATTTATAGTTTAAATACTTCTATTTAGAAGATATAGAAAAAGCGAGAAAAAAAAATAGTGGTTGGGAAGGTTAGAGTAGCAAAAGCCATTGGAATTTTTATTTTATACATTGGAAGAGTCCATGTTGTTATTAATATAATATATTAGAAATGATAAAATAAAAACTGAAAGAAAAAAATAAAAATAGTTATTCATAGAAGTCTCGTTTATCCAATGACCAGAACTAAACGAGGACCTATCGCTCGAAAACGGAGGACAAAAAGCAAAGCTCTTACTCGAACTATTTCACTACATAGACGAAAAGCTTTATTTTCGTCTCAGCTGGATAGAGATAGGAAAAAAAGGACTTTCGCAGTTTGTGGATCAATCGAATAAATGCAATAATTGGACAGACTAAAGAAACAATCTACTATAGTAAGTTAATGTATAATCTGTATGAATCAATTGCTTCTTAATCGAAAAATCGTTGAACAAATCACTATATTAAAGGAGAATTTTATTTTTACCATTGCTAACGATATCATTAATCAAAATTCCCCGGAGACTGAACTCCGGGAAGGTGGTAGAATAAAACAGATTTGTATGATAAAATATGTATGATAAAATATGTATGATAAAATAGAATTCATATAAATTATCAAAATAAAGAATAATCCACACTCCAAAAAAATTATTCTTCTTTTCTTCACCTATTATCGTTTTTCTTATAATGAAACAATCTCAATAGGATTGCCGGATTTTTCGAAAAAAATACTAATTTGCATAAACTTGGAGTTTAGATTCAATTAATGAAGTAACATAACTCTATTTTTTTTAACAGGAGTTCTAGTAATCAACTCGCTTTTTTCATATCTTTTTTTTTCGAACAGGAGTTCTAGTAATCGACTCGCTTTTTTTTATATTTTTTTCGAAAAGGATTTCTAGTAATCGAATCGATTTTTTTTTCATTTTTTTTTTCATTTTTAAGAAAAGTGAAAAATGGCGAATTTACAAAAGGTAACAGATAAAAGACGAGCTTGTTTTATAGCAATTGTAATCAATTGTTGTTTTAAGGTCAATTTATTCACACGTCTAGATAAAATGTCCCCTTCTCGAGTGAGCAAAATTGCGATCATCGTAAATGGATCGGATCAACACAAGTGTTCCGTCTCATACACACAAATGTGCAAACAGTGTATCGACACGATCCGATCCGAACAACATAATCAAATCATAAAAAAATATTTAACAAAAGAAAATAAAAAGTTATTTTTAAGGATTAACAATATATATTATATATTATATTATATTAATATTAATATATTCTATATGATATAAAAAAAAGGAATAAAAAACTAAGTTAAAAAACACATGATTAGCCAAAACATCTAAACAATATATATGTATATATCATAGTCTGTACCAAAAAGAACAAATAAAACAAATATTATTTAACATGCCAGCATAACGTAATCGGAACGATATAAGAAGGAAACAAGTACCCCGCTCCAATGATCTGCCGCTGCATTTTTTATTTTATTTTTTGTTTTTGTTTTCGGTTTCTGAGGCAAGAATTGTGTATTGTGGGTGAGAGATAAGACTCTTATGTGTGAAACAACATGTATTTATAGATTTAGAAAGTTAGGTTAAAAAGCTTAAAAGGAAAAAAAACAGTCTTAATTCCTATTGATCAAAAAATATTTGAACAAAATCAAATAATATTTGATTTTTACTTGATCACCAAGTAGACTAGTTAGAAACTAAGTATGACACAAAAATGACATAAACTGACCAATAAAAAACGAGTATACAAGAAAAGAAATGTTTTTGGTATCTATTATGATTTTTTTTGAGATTTTTTTCATAAAATAATGATTTTAATGAAAAAAATCATATTTTTAAAAATGCATTAAATGCAAATACGAAAATTAAAAATTAAATAATAAAAAATGCTATTTTTTTTATTTTTTTTATAAAAAAAATAAAAATAGAAAAAGTTATTAGTAAAGGAAAAATAAAATTAAAAAGAGCGGAATGTGGGATTTTAACTCACAACCTCTCACATTTATATCCCTTATAGCAATCTTTCTACCAATTGTGCTATTTTATTTATTCAAAATAAAAAGGCACCAGAAAGCATATGAAGCGGGTCAAAATTTGGGGTACGACAAGTGTGAGGAGACCTTTTGAATCAATTTATCTCAAATATGTGAGGGAAAATTTTGGGGTACAACAGCTGCCCTGTTCAATCTTCTTAGACCTGAGGAGTTAGATTGGTATGTGTGCCAATCGCGATTTGAAGGTGGAAGAGGATTGATCATATAAATGCCCAGAAATTTGCACTCACGAGTGCACATAGTGAACCGTTGGTTGACTGCATTGCTTGAATGAGCTTAAAGATGCCATTCGGAGTAATTAGAGATGGGCTTATAGATGCCATCTAAAGTGACTGTTGATATGAGTATCAGAATGTGTCTATGTTTGACTATATCTGAATGTTGTTCTGGAATGAGTATCAGAACTAAATCTTTGTCATGATCGTCTCTGAATTGTCTCTGGAAAATATTATGAACTAAGTATCATAACTAGATCTTTGTCTTGACCGTCTCTGAACTGTCTCTGGAAAATATCTTGAACTAAGTATCAGAACTAGATCTTTGTCTTGATCGTCTCTGAACTGTCTCTGGAAAATATCCTGAACTAAGTATCAGAACTGGATCTTTGTCTTGATCGTCTCTGAACTGTCTATGGAAAATATCCTGAACTAAGTATCAGAATTGGATCTTTGTCTTGATCGTCTCTGAACTGTCTCTGGAAAATATCATGAACTAAGTATCAAAACTAAATCTTTGTCTTGATCGTCTCTGAACTGTCTCTGGAAAATATCATGAACTAAGTATCAGAACTAGATCTTTATCTTGATCGTCTCTGAACTGTCTCTGGAAAATATCCTGAACTAAGTATCATAACTAGATCTTTGTCTTGATCGTCTCTGAACTGTCTCTGGAAAATATCCTGAACTAAGTATCAGAACTAGATCTTTGTCTTGATCGTCTCTGAACTGTCTCTGGAAAATATCCTGAACTAAGTATCAGAATTGGATCTTTGTCTTGATCGTCTCTGAACTGTCTCTGAAAAATATCATGAACTAAGTATCAGAACTAAATCTTTGTCTTGATCGTCTTTGAACTGTCTCTGGAAAATATCTTGAACTAAGTATCAGAACTAGATCTTTGTCTTGATCGTCTCTGAACTGTCTCTGTAAAATATCTTGAACTAAGTATCAGAACTAGATCTTTGTCTTGATCGTCTCTAAACTGTCTCTGGAAAATATCCTGAACTAAGTATCAGAACTAGACTTTGTCTTGATCATTTCTGAACTGTCTCTGGAAAATATCCTGAACTAAGTATCAGAACTAGATCTTTGTCTTGATCGTCTCTGAACTGTCTCTGGAAAATATCCTGAACTAAGTATCGGAACTAGATCTTTGTCTTGATCGTTTCTGAACTGTCTCTAGAAAATATCCTGAACTAAGTATCAGAACTAGATCTTTTTCTTGAAAGAGTGTCAAAATTAAATCGTTGTCTCAATTATCTCTGCGCCGTATCTAGGAGACGACAATGTTTATTTGATCGCAAACTATCCTGAAAAGGCAAAGTTAGTTTTATGTGAGGTCATTGATGTATGTAATGCATTATGTGACGTTCTTAATGTAAATGAGAATGTTACATGTGTTTTATATGTGTATGCTATGTTATGCGGTAGATGATATATGGATGAATTATATAGAAGAAGCATATTAGTAGCTTCATGTAGCAACTATTAGCTAGGGAAAGTAAATCCTTGTTTACTGCTGAGGAAGATGAAAACATCATTTCAGTCTCAGTCGAGGAGAGTCGATCATGCGTCATGCTTTTTATCGAAGGATTAAGTTCCTAAATACCCTGACTGAGGATAAAAGAGATGGACATTCCTCTGATGTACTATCTAATCAAATGTCAACCCTTATGGGGATATCAGGCTTAATTGAATATGTTGGATAAGAGAATATTGTCGGGGATTTGTAGTGTTGGAAATACGATCTCTGTTAGGGAAGAGACTACTTGAAATGATTTACTGGAAAAACTCTGTAGAGATTACTCTGTGGGGATGGTTCTATGGAGATCTGTTAGACCTAAGCCTTGCTGGGGATTCCAATCTCCAAGAGTCCTTAGTAAATGTTATTATTGTGATTTTATTCATTTTGTTAAACATTAATCATATTCGACAGCATATATTCATTCAAAGTAATCAATGGATTCAGGGTTTCTGATATTCTCGACTTCCCCGAGTAATTTTCTAGGAATTATCATGACTGAATCCGAAGACATGATACTGACACCATCCAATACTATTGGTACAAACAATTAATTTCCACAATGGATTTTGCTAACACCCGGTATCAAGGCAATGTAATGAGAGGAATGTGCTTTCAGACTACGGTGGATCGTGTACGCCCCGGGTAATGGTTAAGGAGCTTGCAACTGAATTTGATCTGATTAGATTTGAAAAGAGAATGTAGCCCCTAACTGAGGATGATTTGTCCCAGAATGGAAGTATTTGAAAGGAGATGCCTCAAGAGAAATAAACGAGATGCCCCATAATAACATGCCCCTAGCATCGTGAACTCGGTAATGTTACTTCTGGCAATTCAGATGGGGAGACCTGCCCCTGCTATTAAACATCGTTGAATCTTGACCTAACTGCCCCAGATGAATTGGTCAATAACATGGAATGCCCCTTGATTAGAAGATGGTGACCATGTCCCTTGTATACATTGGCTTTGATCCAACTGAGTCAGGCCCAGGAAGCAACTTTGTCTGTCGAAAGGACTTTGGTTTATTGAATGTTCATCATGTAAGCTTCTCTGCTGTCAAACACTTAGTTATATGCAAACAATGATATTCAAAATGCAACGCTTATGTCTGTCTTGAATTTTTGACAAAGAATTATTTTAGCAAAACAATGTTTGTAAAAATTGTGATATTAACTCAAGATTTATAATAAGCCCTAAAGGAGACAGGATACCTTTTTGTAGAAGTATTCTTTCGAACTAACCATGCTTCAATTAGGACTTTTAAAGGGTTGTAACATGGCATCGTTCACGGTTTAAGAAACAAAGGATAAAGGCTCAAATTTTATTTATACCCAACACATCCTTCGTGATGTTTTTCGGTCCTATGTTCAGTTAACTTATGCATAGAGGCTCCAAAGGAGTTTGGAATTGTAACACTGACATTTGCGATGGTTCAGAAACCAGAAGTTTACTTGAAAAGCTAGTCATATTTTTTTTGTTGAGGATTTGTAGTGACCTCTTTTCTTTTGACTTTGTTATCCATTCCTTTTGCTTGAACTGTTTATTTCAAGATTACAGTCAGCGGGATGTCTCAATTTTTACTAATTCTCCTTTATAGGTTTTGACTTAGTGGGCTTTTCTTTTGCTAGATATTGACTTTCGGACTTAATGATTATAGGGAACCATCATTAGTTGTGTACAAAAAGGACAACTAGCATAATTGAGTTAACCGAGGAACTACCCTGCCCCTGGTTATGATTATGGGTTTTAATTTGCGTGAGAATGAAAACTCCTACTTCATAGGCTCAAAAAGGTTGAGTAAGGATTAACTTCCTTATATCTCCCCTGTTTAGGAATCGAAACAATGCCTGCACATCGTCAGCATAGTCTGTTCAAAAGCATATTGTATGAAATTATGGTATCATCTTCGTCATCCTCCCTCTAAAGGCTTAAAGTTTTAACAAGAGTTAAATATCATAAAAGAGAAGTAATAAGCATAGTTTAAATATAGTGAAACAAATGGATTAATTCAAAACAAACATATGCAATGCATTAACGTGAAAACAAAAGTTTGACATAATCGTAAGTGTTTAAGCCAACAGAAGAAATTACAAATGAAAATTCAAATGTTCTCAAAGTATCATCCTCTAATCTTGTCACTCCAGATGTCTGGAAGCTTTGATGTTTGATGGACGATAGAAGAATTCAATCTAGTCTTCTGGCGTAACCTCGAGGACTCCTTCGTCAATCATGTCTTGAATCTTATTCTTCAATGCCCAACAATTATTAGTGTTATGTCCAGGACAGTTAGAGTGATATGCACACCTTGCATTGGGGTTATAGCAAGGAGAGGAAGTATTAGGATTCTGAGGAGGGTCTTTCAAGGTAATAAGCTCCTCTTTCAACATGTGTTGCAGTGCCTAAGCCAACGACATATTGATATTTGTAAATTGTCTTCTAGGTGCATCCTGCTTACGCTGATTATTCCGTTGTTGATTTTATGGCGTAGGTGCAGGATTAAAGATCATAATTGCTCCTACAGATTAGTTACGGTTGTTCTTATTACGACCCTGTTGGCCATACACGACATTTGATTCCTTTTTATCATTAGATGGCTTCTTGGTGGTACTTGAAGAGGTAGCCACTTGTATTTTACCACTTCGTATTCCACTTTCAACATGTTCTCTAGTCATTATCAGCTCAGTGAAACCAGATGACGAGCTTCCAATTAGATGACTATAGAAAGGACCAGTCAGCATACTCATGAACATGTCAACCAACTCTCTGTCAGTTAAAGGAGGTTGAACCCTGCTTGCAAGGTCTCTCCATTTCTGAGCGTACTTTTTGAAACTTTCATTAGAGCCCATGGACATGCTTGGAGTTGCATATGAGTTGGCTCTAAATAAGAGATATATTGATATTACGTGTAGAAGGCTTCGACAAGATCATTCCAGGTACGAACTATGGTCCTCTCAAGTTGGTAGTACCATTCTAGTTTAGCTCTAGATAAACTTTCTTGGAAGAAATGAATCCACAATTTTTATCAGTAGTATGTGGCTGGATTCTTCGGACATAAGACCTCAAATGTGGCTTCGGACACGAAACACCATCATAAACCACAAAAGTAGGAACTTTGAATCCAAGAGGAATGACAACTCCAGAAATCAGACTAAAATCTTCAAAATCTAAACCAGATGTTTTCTGCAACTCCATGGCATTCAAACAGTCTTCTAGTAACTTGTATTTCTCATCATCGGCCGAATCATAGTAATAATTATCCTCTTGATCAGAATTCCCAGTAGTACCATGTTGACTACCTTATTCTTTCATAGAATCTCGGTAATCATCATCTCCATGAATTTCGACCTCATCTTTCGTCTTTATTTGACCTCTGAATCTCCTACCCATGTTAATGAAGCCGATTGATTTTCTTGTTTTCTTCTTCTTCTTGGTCAAGAGTGCTTTCAGTTCTTCTTTCCCCTTTGACAAGTTCAGGATCATCTCTTGGAATTGGGCGTTGTGGGTTTGGAGATTTTTGAAAGTATGTTCAAGATCCATCCCAACTGAAATAAATAGCGAGAAGATAAGAAACCTATCATGGAAACCTATTATGCAATTGTATGGCATGTGAATGCATATGCAATGTTTTCAAGGACCTCTTAGGATTTAAATTTGTTAAAGAAAAACAGAGACAAATCTTTTATTAGTAATTTCAAAATATAATTTCCCCTTGGGGCTTACAATGAAGGAAAAACAATAAAAAGTTACAAGGAAAACATTTGAGACTAATTCCTTAAGCTTGGAAGGTATCCTTACAATGTTGATTCAGATAGTGTTTCTGCGAGCGAAAGCCATGACATGCAGCAAAGAACAAAAATAAATCCCTTGGTCCTTGAAATTGTTAGTGAAAATGCTATGTTATGATGTCATGATGTTATGATGTTATGTTCATGTTTAAAGCAAGCAAATGGAAAATACAAACAAGTCAACCAGAGCCTTAGGTTTAAGGGCTTGTATGAAGTCCATAAGTAAGTACCCTCCCCACTGAAGTTTAGTTGGTTTAACATGTCCTTACAATAGTAACCGGGTTCTAAGGAATCTCAATATCAATGATTCTTCTCTAAGGTTGTAGTTCAGTATGGCAACTGTCTTACCAACCAAAACATCCCAAGATTAGAATCTCAATGAGTGTAGCATCGAGTATCTACTAACTTTAGACTTCACCAAAGCCGGCTATCTCACTACTTTCTACTGGCCAAGATGGGTCAATTAAGGTTCTAAAGGGAAGTTAGTGTAAATGACACCACATGGTAGCTTGATATTACCCTCAACTGACTTGAAGAACATCAGTACCAACCAAAATGTCACACTGACTGTAGCTACCAGATCAACCATAGCGGTATACATTGTACTTGGTCTATTGCTACTTACCTAAGGTACACTAGATCCGGGTTAGGATAATTCTCACAGTAGCCCCAAAACAAGTACCCTTTAAAAATAAAGCATATAATTCAAACAAGTAAAGTTATCTAACTCTAAGGTAACCCCTCTTTTTAAGAGTCTAAATTCTCCAACAGAGTCGCCAGTTCTGTAACACGGTGGGAGAACTAACTTTTAGTTTTTTATCGCACAATATGTTGCGGTAAGCAAGAGTCGCCACCGACTTATATTTAATCCAATTAGGAAAGGCATAAAAGAACAGGAAAGCCCTTTAAAATATTTTGAGTTCGGGGGGTAATTTATACAAAGGGAAGGTGTTAGCACCCTTTGTATCCATGGTTATCCATGGGCTCTTAATTGCTTATCTCACTCTTTACTTGTTTTGTTTGAAAAGTGTAGTGTGTGTTTAAAATATTTTCATAAAGATTTAACTTTGTAATGATTCTCGTATGAATGTATACAAAGTGTTTACTTGTTTGAAATTATTTTGAAAAAGAGGGTGGGGTGTAAAAAGTATTTAATTTGAAAGTTGTGAGCAAGCTTTTAAGAGTTACTTACCCTAAGTTGTAAAGTCTTTCTTGTTATTTTCATTTCCTTAGGGGTAGAATTGTCCTTACTATCAATTAGTAAGCAGTCTTATCCTTGGATTTGGAGAGACAAGCGTAGGGTCATTGTTATGGTCATAGAAGGCAACATGTAGATATACATTAACAATTCGAAGGGACTATCATCATTTTCGTCGGGACAAGATCAATTATTCGAAGACAACTTTTAAGGGACTATGATCTTTTATTCGAAAGGCAACTATGATGATTTATTTCTTTAGGAAACAGTTTAAAGTATCCCTACGTTTGAGGGACTTGACCATATTTCATAAGGCAACAAAGAGAGATTACCCTAGAGGTGTGAGTGTGCAAGTGTATTCAGTTCAGTTATTTTAGTCTTGAAATTAAGGTTATATAGCGTTTGCTTTTAGTCTTGCCATACAATCCTATTAGCATACATCTAACAGTTATATACATACATGCATACAAGTATAAGTGCGGGTAAATAAAGTGCGAGAGAATAAATCCTACAACTATTACAATGCTTTGGGAGAGTTACATAATTAAGGGAGTGTGGAAAGTAAAATGCGAAAAATAAATTATAAGTCTATTTATTCCTATACATTCATTCTAAGAAAATAAACTACAACAAAAAGAAAATATTATTATTTTTTATTTTATTAGTTAATTAGTTTCTACCTAAATTAGAAATAAATAAGAAAAATAAAAATACAATTACAATTAGACATAACGACGTTGGATTGTTGAAAATTAACAAAAATTAAAATAAGAAAAATTGTTATCGTGTAAACGGTCATCGCAAATCGAATCAAGAAAAATTCACAATATAATAAAATCGAAATAAAACCCAAATTTGCAAATCAAAACACGAATTGGTCGGCACACGAAAATCGGATTGTCGCTAGACAAAACCATCGGACGTGTATAAAATCGACATACAAAAATAAAATTAGAATCTCACAGTTAAAATGACATGATCCGCCACTAATTTTCTACACTCAACGTGATCATCGCAATAGGGTCAAAACCATACAGATCTAAAAATAAAATAATAAATAAATAACTAAAATAAAATAAAAGGAATTAATTAAAAAAAACAACGACGTTACTAACGCAAAATTGCGATCATCGCAACTGGATCAGATCAACACAAGTGACACGCCTCATATACACAAATGTGCAAACAGCGTATCGACACGATCTGATCCGAACAACATAATCAAATCATAAAAAAATATTTAACAAAAGAAAATAAAAAGTTATTTTTATGGATTAACAATATATATTATATATTATATATTATATTATATTAATATTAATATATTCTATATGATATAAAAAAAAAGAATAAAAAACTAGGTTAAAAAAACGTGATTAGCCAAAACTTCTAAACAAATAAATAAAACAAATGTTCTGCCGCATAACGTAATCGGAACAATATGTTGTGCAAAAAAGAACAAATAAAACAAATGTTGTTTAACATGCCAGCATAACGTAATCGGAACGATATAAGAAGGAAACAAGTACCCCGCTCCAATGATCTGTCGCTGTCTTTTTTTTTCTTTTCGGTTTTTGTTTTTCTTTTGTTTTCGGTTTCTGAGGCAAGAATTCGTGTATTATGGGTGAGAGAGGAGACTCTTATGTGTAAAACAATATGTATTTATAGATTTAGAAAATTAGGTTAAAAAGCTTAAAAGGAAAAAAAATTCAATCTTAATTCCTATTGATCAAAAAATATTTGAACAAAATCAAATAATATCTGATTTTTTACTTGGTCACAGAGTAGACCAGTTAGAAACTAAGTATGACACAAAAATGACATAAACTGACTATTAGAAAACGAGTATACAAGAAAAGAAATGTTTTTGGTATCTATTATGATTTGTTTTGAGATTTTTTTCATAAAATAATGATTTTAATGAAAAAAAAATCATATTTTTAAAAATGCATTAAATGAAAATATGAAAATTAAGAATTAAAAAATTTTATTTGTTGTAATTTTTTTATAAAAAAATAAAAATAGAAAAAGTTATTAGTAAAGGAAAAAATAAAATAAAAATTAAAAAGAGCGGAAGGTGGGATTTGAACTCACAACCTCTCACAGTTATATCCCTTATACCCATCTTTCTACCAATTGTGTTATTTTATTTATTCGAAATAAAAAGGCACCAGAAAGCATATGAAGCGAGTCAAAATTTGGGGTATGACAAGTGTGAGGAGACCTTTTGAATCAATTTGTCTCAAATATGTGAGGGCAAATTTTGGGGTACAACAGCCATCAACTCATCTCAATGTTATTTTTCCCCCATGGCCTTTCTCTATGTGGGGAATTGATATGGTTAGTATGATTGAATTCAAGGCTTCGAATGGATATCATTTTATCCTTGTGGCTATTGACTACTTCACCAAGTGGGTAGTAGCAGCATCGTATGCTAATGTGACCAAGAAATTTGTGGTTCGGTTTATCAAGAATCATATTATCTGCAGATATGGTGTTCCGAATAGAATCATTACTGATAATGGTTCGAACTTGAATAATAAGATGATGAAAGAGCTTTGTGAAGAATTCAATATTCAACACCATAATTTTTCTCCTTATAGAATGAAGATGAATGGGGTTGTTGAAGGTGCGAATAAGAATATTAAGAAGATCATTTAGAAGATGGTTTTGACATATAAGGACTGACATGAGATGCTCCCTTTTGCTTTGCATGGGTATCGTACATCCATCCTCACTTCAAGGGGAAACCCTTTTCTCACTTGTTTATGGTACATAAACACTGCCATCGAGGTTGAGATCCCATCAGTGAGAGTTCTAATGGAAGCCAAGTTGACTAAGGCTAAATGGTGTCAAAGTAGATTTGATCAATTGAATTTGATTGAGGAAAAGAGAATAACAACGTTATTTCATGGTTGATTGTACCATCAAAGAATGAAGAAAGCTTTTAACAAGAAGGTCAAACCTCGTGTATTCAAAGAAGGTGACCTCGTGCTAAAAATTATCCAATCTTTCATTACTAATTCTAGGGGCAAGTGGGATCCAAATTATGATGGCCCATATGTTGTTAAGAAAGCCTTCTCTGGAGGTTCATTGATTCTTGCAACTATGGATGGTGAGGAGATCACTCGTCCTGTGAATGTTGATGCAGTCAAGAAATACTTCACTTAAAAAAATAAAAGAACAACTCACTAAGTTGAAAACCCGAAAGGTCGACTTTGGAAAAAATGAGCCTCTCGGTGGATTGAAAACCCGAAAGGGCGGTTCAGGCAAAAGTTAGAGACATAAACAGAAATAATTATCCCGGTAGATTGAAAAAACGCAAGGGCAATCTAGGCAAAAGATAGGGATCATGGCAAGTAACTGCATTAGATCAAATTGGATCACTTAAAACAAACGAGGATTTCATATTCTATTCCTTAGTAGAGTTGCACATCAAAGATTCTTATTCACTCATCCTTGACTGAAGTTCCAGACTCAGTGGAGTTCAAAGTTGATAGGGAGAATAGTGATCATTGTATTTCAATGTAGCCCTTTTCCATGTATTTACCAATTTTCAAACTTGTAATGATCCATGGAGTCATGCCATTTGCTGACTACCATTCTATAAATGAAATTTGGGCTTTTATCCAATTGTTTGCAATTCTTTATGTTGTTTATGTTTACAAAATTTCATTTATTTTTGTATGGTAATTTTTGAAACAAATTTAATAAAATGAATTTTTTAAGATTATAAAAGCATTTTTCTTTTGATCAATGAATAAGGAAAAAAAATGTCAACAATTATTCCAGGGACGGAAAAGTTTTGATGTGTGTAACTTGGCTCTCCCTAAAGCAGGTTTTGATCTGGTTGTTTCCAAACAGAAGTCTCGAGCAGTCCTGACACTTTGAAATATTAGTGATTTCTGTTTCTCCAACAACAAGTGGTATCGAGGTTTGTTTGTTGCATGAGTATTCCCAGCCGAGTTTTTGATCCCTTCCTCTGCAGATTATCCTCGACTTGAAAAGCAATGTTCTTATCACAAGACTTCCCAGCTGAATTTTTGATCAATTCCTCAGGATATTATCCTCAGTCGGCTTTGTTTCTCAACCTGAGTCGATTATATTCCCGAGCAAAAATATTGATACAATAGTCAACTGATAGGTTTTCTTTTACCTAGTGGTGGGTATTGATTTAAAATCACTCACAATTGTACTTTGGCTATGATGTTAACTTCTGGTATCTCTACGTGGGTCGGCAAGTCCGAAATTTCCAGTGATGAATGATCTTCCAAGGTCATTTTCTCATATCCCCAATGGATCTGCATGTGATGATTTCCAGCAGACTTGCTTTTAATCCTCAGCATATGTTGCACCCTTTCCCCCAAGTAGATTTGGTGTTATATGTTGATTGTCCCCTACAGAGATTAATGTCTATACTCAGAGTTTATTTTAATGGGAATATCTCGGTCCCCAACAAGGATCGTGGAAATGTTTCCCTATCCCCGACAGTTTGTGACTTTTCCTTAGCATTGTGGTGTCTCCTTTGTAGAGTTGATGATTGATGTTTGTCATCCCAATAGGTTTTTGCTTTATTTGCACCACTAGTAGATCCTTATATGTTCTCCAACGGAGTTGCAAGAATACTTATCCCCACCAGAGTTTAAAAGGGGCATTTCCCTCTTTTCCCCAAGGAGTGTGGAAGGTTTTGTGTTTGTGGTGTTTCCCCAACATGTTATCCTCTCAGAGTGGAATTATTAATGTTATCCCTTTCATGGACTATTGAAGATTGCTTTGTGGATTGAATCCCCAACAGAATTTCCTCAGCATGAGTTGAGTCTTGTGATAGGATTTTATTTCCTTTGATGGATTTTTGTTTATTCTTCACAGGATTTCAAGTTGAATCTCCAGCAAGATTCCCCAGCTTTGTTGCTTTGGGATTAGCCAAGTATCTGATTGTTGTGGTGTTTATGTCACCCGTTGCTTATCTTTATGTCTGTTTCTTCAGCATATTCATGCATCTGTGGTATGTATAGCATCATATGTTTTCATGTTTGCATTCTTTGATACATTTTGTTCCCCGCTCTTTGGTGTGGATTTTCTCCACATAGTTTGTGCGCGTTGTCTTCCCTCCAGTTTAGAGTGTTGACCATTAAGCAGAAAATGTTTATCCTTTCTAAAGTCCCCACAGATTTTGTTCCTCGTGGATGATTTTGATTCAACTTCCTCACTAGTTTATTATCTGGATGGAATTTTCCTCAGTTGAGATATTTCCTCCTCGGGATGAGTCTTGCTTGATCGTTTCTCTCCAACTTGTTCTTGGATTGAAATTTGGTCCCCATCTTGAGTATATTATTTTGGAATTAAGCTATCACTTATTTGGTAGTAGGTAATCTTTCCTCTTGAGTATATTACTTTGGAATTAAGCTATCACTTGTTTGGTAGTGGGTAATCTTTCCTCTTGAGTATATTTCTTTGGAATTAAGTTATCACATGTGTGATAGTGGGCAATATTTTCTCCTCTTGAGTATATTACTTTGGAATTAAGATATCACTTGTTTGGTTGTGGGTAATATATCTCTTCCTTTTGACTAATTACTTTGGAATCAAGCCATCATTATTTGGTAGTGGGTAATCTTTCCTTCCATTTATCATGGGTGTGAATACATTGTTCGTTTGATGCTTTCTCCAGTGAAGTGTATCCTTCTCTATTGAGCCTTTTTACCAATTGTGTTTTGACTTATTTTCATACACAATCATTCCCCAAGTTTAGTCATCTATCCAGTGATTTATTTTCCTGGTAAACTCTCTTGTTGTCTATTGTTTTTTCCCAGCGGGATTTTCCTTTTATGTCCCCAAGCTTTTGCTTTACTCTGGTGGTTGTCTTTTCCCCCACAGAGATATTGGGTTTTCATATCATTGCATGGTCTCTTAGGGCCAAAAATTTTGGGTTTTCTGTATTTAAGTCTCTCCCATCTTGTAGAAACGAAGATGTCAATCTTCATATTTCCAGATTGAAGAAACATAAATATGGGCAGTTGTAACTCCCTAATTTTTTTCCCCTAAGTTTGTATTTGCATTTGCATCAGTTTGCATACTGTCGCTCCCATCTGATGACACAGGGCCAAGAGGGGTACAAACGCGAACGGTCGGCGAAAGAGAGAAGGAATGAATAGAGTCGCCAGCTAGGCATTTTTATCCCGAAGGAAAGGTAATGCTGCATAAACCTGAAGGAAGATATGGATAAGACGGTTGCGAACCAGAGAGACTGAGAAAGGGGGTTGGTTACAACCTGGGAAGGTATTAGCACCCAGATTGTCCTCCGTACTCGACGGGATCCACGCTTAAAAGATTTGTGCTTTAAAGGGGTAGTGTCAGTGCTATATGTGTATCAAAGCTGGAAAGAATACAAGTGTCAGTGTAAAAGAAATGTGAAGTGTATAAGTGAAGTGTCAGTGTAAGAATAAGGATGAAATGCTCAAGACCACGAGGCTTAAAGGATAAGGCTGGAAAGAGGGGGAATATACAGAGACTTTTGTTCGATAACTGTTAAGTTATGCCTACGTATCCTCTCGTGCAATGAGGAAGTCAGAACACCGTAGTTCGACCCAAAGAGACTGAAAATGAATTGACCTGATGAACTGCTTGCTTATCAATGCTCAAGTGTATGACCTGTCTGGCTCAGGTGCGAACTGTCTTGCATTTGACAGAAGAAGCAAGTTCTCGTTTGTGAGTGAAGATGATGAGAAAAGAATCCCGAAGGAGACGATTATTGTTTGTTTTTTTGTTTTCAGTCTTTTATTACTTTTTTAGATTTGTCATAAGTTAATGAGCTTAAGCCTAAACCAATGGGTTAGTAAACTCATCACATCCTCCCTCTGATTAGGGGTAATGAGAATACCTTAAGTGTGAAGTCAGCATCTCACACTTAATCACCCTGATGTAGGATTAAGATCATTAACCTACTTGTTATTATTTAGATGTTTTTGTTGTTTTTGTTTAGTGTTAAGTAATGAGATTAAGCCATAATCAAAGATTTAATGGACTCATTACACCATCCTAATAGAAGGATAATAGATGAGAACATTTAAGCTGAGAAAGACTCCTCAACTTAATCCATGATTAGGGATTAACCTCATGACAGAACAAAGCCTTTATTGAATGGATTTTAGTTAATGATAAAATTAAGAAGTGATTTTTATGGTTTGTAAGATAACTTGAGGGAGACTTGTCCATTAACACTAGGGTTAGTCCTTCTTAACCAATTAAGGAAGAATTAGAACCCTAATGCAAGGCCCAAGTTACAAGCTTGATGTCTTGATGATTATTATGTGAATTGATTAAAGGATTTAAACACATTAAGGGTTTAACACTTAGGACTAAAGTTATACACTCCATCCTAATAGAAGGATGCAGGCATAAGCTTAATCACAAAGCCTTAAAGCCTTTAGGGTTTAGTCCTTTATTATGAGATGAGGAGAGAAGACTCAAAGATGACACAAAGGTAAAGCTAAATGGGGGACTAATCAAACCCTAATTATTATCATGCTTGGTCATTCCTAGGGTTAGTGAGGCTTAAGAGAGAAAGAATCTTCAAAGAGCCACCAAGGAAGGAAGCAGATGAAAGGAGAAGGAAGCAAAGAGAAGCAAAACAACTTGCTTCACTTAAGAAGGCAAGTTTCTTGGAGAAAGAAAGTAAGGAAAGAGCATGAATGAGCAAGCTCATTCTAATACACATACAAAATGCAGCAAAGGAAGTATGAAAGAGATGAAAAGAGAATGTGAGAAGTGAAGGCAAATTCACTTCTCAAACAACTTACCACCTGAAATGTTAGCATAAGAAATGAAATGGAATGCAAATGAGAAATGGATGCAAATGAGGCATGCATTGAACCATGGATGTTCATGAAAAGTTATGAAATGCAATGGACATATAACATGGCAAATGAAAGATGCAATGATCAAACATGATTCTAATATGTCCTAAGATGTATTATGAATCATGAGAATGCATAAAATGTCATGGAAATTCATGGTATGCAAGCAAATGAGAAATGGATGCAAAGGAAGGCACAAATTAGGGTTTCATGCATCATACAAAGCAAAAATCCAAAACCAGAAGCAAATGACATGATAAAAATTTGAAAATGCAATCAAAGATACCCTAGACCTATACAAACTCACTACCCAAAGGAGGGGATCCAACTCTTAACCTATTGAAAGTTATGAATTTCCTAAGATTGCTAGGGTTTTAAGGGTACTTCAACAAGAAAAATACCAAACAAATTGAAAATGCAAGATCAATTCAAACCAAAATCATCCTATAAACTACATGCTATGCAAGATGCAATGCCAAAAGAATCATCATCCAACTCTCAATGGTTAGGCAGAAATAAATTTTTGAAGTTTGAAACAAAATATTGCCTTGAAATGAAATTAAATCCAATGAAAATGATCAAAAGGCATCAAGAACCAAAAAGAAATTTGGTTTGAGAGTTGGAAAATGCTTCTAAATGTTTCTAAATGCCATGTGAATTTTTTTGTGATTTTTAAATACCTAAATGTATTTTTAATTAATTAACTTTCATTAATTAATTAAAAATAAACATTTAAATGATTTAAAAATAATTTTTAATGCAAAAAATAAAAATAAAAATATTTTTGTGTTCTGAAAATTCATGAAACCTTTGACAAAAAATTTCATAATTTTTAGATGATTTTAACTATTTTTAAAAATTCGTATAAATTAAATATGAAACAAATGAATTTAAATGAAATTTAAAAGAAAAATGAGAAAGTCAAACAGATCAAAGGCCAGGATTCAAACTCACAGAGGCGGGAGTTGACTGCGCGCGCGAATGAACGGCCCAAATTCAAACTGGCCTAATTATGATTAAGCCCTAATCCTAGCCCTAATTACTTTCAGATGACCGGAACAGTGTTCCGGTCATCTTCTTCGGCAAGTCAAAATCTCAATCTCTCTCAAAACGCATCAAAACCTCACAAAACTCTCCAGAATCAAACTATGAACATCACTAAACATAAACCCTAAAACAAACAACATTTATTTTTCGTGAATCAAAGGAATCAAACAAAAACATTTTCACGGGCAAACTTTCAGAACATCACAACATGCTTGTTTCTGGCTCATTTTCAAAAATAAATAGATCCCCATGATCAGGGTAACATATAGAACAACATTCTAACAAGAAATCAAAGTTCTGGAAAATTTGTTCATCATGCTACCTGAGATTGAGCTTTCAGTCCAAGAGCTTTCTGCTTGCCTCTTTGCCACAAAATGGTCCCAATGCTCCTCTTGATGAAGTTATGAAGCTTGGTTGGAGTTTAAAATGGTTGGTTTGGGAGATTGAGTGAGTTCTGTTTAGGGAGGGGAGGAAATCGTGTTTTGATTTCAGGGAGTTTCAGGGCAAGGTGAAGGGTCAGGGATGATCAGTGAGACATGCTGAGATGTTCTAAGGAGTTTGTTTTTATGTTTGATGCTTGTGTGATGTGTTTCGAATGAAAATGCATAAGAGGGCAAAGCTTGGTGCTATGGCTTGGAGAGAGTTCCAGGCTTGTGTGTCTGGTGTGTTATGTTGCATTTGGTCCACTTATTACAACTAGAGAGGTCAGAGAAGTTGGTGTGGCACAGGCTGATTGGTATGGGTTCTTTGCAAAAAAGTCCAAGTTAGGTGTACTTGAGGTATGGGCAAGTGTGAGGCTGTGATAGGGGCATGGCTTGGCTCAGCTGAGTTTAGGGAGAACCATGGAATTTGATTAGAAGCAATGCAGCAAGTGGATTAGGGTTTTTCAAAGGTTTTGCAACTTTGTCCAACTTTGGCCCTTTTGGAAATTCTTCAAATTTAAGGCATGAAATAGAATGATTCAAAGCACCATTCTGATCTTTAGAGGTCCACTTGACATGTTGTGAAGAGTTTGTGCACATTTGAAGTCTTTAGAATGCTTGATCATACCATTTTGCAAAATGCCTCTTTGGTGGAAAACTTGAAATTATGTGATTTTTCCCAACTTTGACAAGCCATAACTTTTGATCCAAAATGAATTAGAATGAGTTCTTGTAATTTTTGAAAAGGGAATGATCCATTATACAACTTTCATGACCAAAGTTTTCTCATTTGAGGCATTTTTGAATCAAAAGGCAAGGGTTGAAAAAGTTTCCCAAAATGGCAATTTTCCATTACAAGTCATTTTCCCAAAAAGGCAACTTTGCAAATGGCTTGAAATTCTTCAATTTTGTGAACTTACAACATCTTCTATGATCAAATAAAGATCATACACATTCAAAATGATGAAGAACACCCCTTGGTTGGGTCATTGGGGGCCTCAGATGCCCTGATTTTACACTGACTTGCTCAAGAAGTCAACTCTTGGTTAGATGCCTTCCCCATGGAATTTCTTCATGAAAATTGATATGCATGATCCCTATACCATATAGAGACCAATAGAAACAAGAATGACCAAAAAATTTGGAGTTATGGCCTCTGAAACCAAAACCCTAATTCTAGGTCATCTGTGTAGTTAAACCTGGCTCTGCTTCCATGCCATTCTCAGTTCTTGTGATCCTTTGACTTTCTTGACTTTATGGGGATACAATATGATACTTGAACATACATGGACCCCTTTGAAGTGATTGAATACCTTTGGAGTGGCTCAAATAGCTCAGGGATGGCTCAGATCACAAACCCTAGATGCAGATGACTTGGGAACAATGCAGTGAATCAAAAATGCAATATGGGGTGCTATGATTGGACTTATGCATATGAAGATATCACAAGCCATGGTGTGAATGGGTGAGGGCAAATTTGGGGTGTTTACACATACAAACAAGATTACGCACTGGTTCCTCGGTCCTTTTTGGTTGCAGGTTTATACCTCACAGGGGATCGTCATTGCTTTTATGTATTTTATTTTGTTTATGTTTACTAACCATTAATTAAAATCCAAAAATATTTTGTTTTCTTTCACTAACATTTCAGGGGAAGATCAGGTCAAAAATACCAAAATTAGCTATCCCGTAGCTCGAATAAATTTCATTGATAAAAAGTCGAAGTTGATCTGTAAATAATTCAAATTATTTGATCAAGGATTTCCCGAGTTTTAATTGATTTATTCAAGGAATTCCAAGGTTCGTGTGTTTATTTCCATGTCTTCTTTGACACGCAAAAGAATTGAGCCAAAATAATAATCATGCAATCAAAAGGAACAAAATATTCAAATTTTGAGTTGGTTAACCGGTTAACCAATGTGTTAACCTGTTAACCAGGGAAAAATTTGAATAATTTGTTCAAATGCAACACATATTAGCCCTTGATCTCACTTGGAATATTCTAGATCCACTTCACTTTTATTCACATACATCACTTTGATCATTTTCCACCATATACCTTCACGAATCACCACTCTTTTATGAATTTCCCTCTAAATTTGATTTCCAAGCCTAATTTTGTTTTCCAAAACAAGCTCTATTCCACCAAATTCCCATACCTAAAGTCTTTAAATATCACCCTCATTTTATTCATTTCTGAAACTTTTGATAGCCAAAAAATCCCTTGCAAAATATCTTCCCAAACCACAAAATTCACCAAAGCTCAATCTCTTCTTTTGAAAGTTATCAAGAATTTGCATTGAATTCTTGAATAACTTTGAGCTAAACCTTCATCCCTTTTATTTTTCTTCATCAATTTCAGCAGATCATGTTTTCTTGTGGATCAATTTAAAGTTTGTTCTTGGTAATCCATCTTCCTCCATTGTTACACCATCATTCAAGATGTAGATCTTTCTTGTTATTCGTTGTTGATCCTTTGGATCATAAATTATTGTTTGATTGCAGGGATTCCATTGTTTTTTCACTTTAAAATTCGTATCAATTCAGTTCATGATCATAAGGTGTTTGAAAAATTATTTTTAAAAAAGGATCATGCTGAATTTTGGTTTTTTTCTGCTTCTGGTTCAGTGTTAACAGGATCATCCCAAGGAGGAAATATCTCAACTGGGGAAAGTTCCATCCAGATAATAAACTGGGGAGGAAACTGAATTAAATCATCCACGAGGAACAAACTCGGTGAGGAATTAGAAAGGATAAACACTTTTTGCTTAATGGTCAACACTCTAAACTTGAGAGAAGACAACACACACTCTATGGGGAAAATCAACACCAAAGAGCGGGGAACAATGTATCAAAGAATGCATGAATGGAATCATATGATGTTATACATACAACGAATGCATGAATATGCGTATGAATATGCTGACAAAATAGTCGTAAAGATAAGCAACGAGTGACATGAACACCACAACAAATGGATACTCGGCTAATCCTGAAGCAACAATGTTGGGAGTTCTTCTTGTTGAACTAAATTCAGGATTTCACAAAATCGAATCAAGGTTCAGTTGAGGTGTGTTGTGCCAGGTTTATCAGTGGTCAAGTTCAAAGTGGCTTAAATGCTAATCAGAGGTTCAAAAATTTATTCAAAAATTCATGTTGCAGATGTATTGGGGGAGGGACAATTCACAGTCATTTACATTTTTATCCGATCCATATTTTCCATTCACCATCCATTTTATTCATATTTTTCAACTTCAGAACCATATACATTACCAAAAAAAAATTAAAAAAATCAATTACCAAAAAAAAATCCATCTTTTTTTTATATATATTTCAAATCAAAAACCAAATTTTTCTTTTAATTTCAATTCCATGTCACCAAAATTTATCAAAGTCCAACTTAAAAAGAAGAGGGTCCAATTCAAGGTTCCAAAGATTTATTTTACTATCCATTTTATTTTATTTTATTTATTTTTATTGATTATACCATCTATTTCTAAATATATATCCTATTATTATTATTATTATTATTATTATTATTATTATTATTATTTTCTCCTAGTGTTCATGATATTGTCAAGTGTTACAACCAAGATCATTGTATTCTTCGCCTTCCTAAATCTAACAAACTCGTATTTTTTTCCCTCCTATCCCTTTTAGTCGGGATGAAAACCTCTGAGACATGTCGGTGATCCTTAAAAACGTTGAACATATCTTTAGCTCTATATTGATTAGAAAATTCTATAAAAAAGAATGATGTAATAACTTCATTTTCCTCTACATGTTTCACCTCCTGTCCATCCAAATAGAGCATCTTAAAGTGACATTCGTGTCCCTCCTGTTCTTCTCGACCTTCCACCCTAATTCATTGCTACTCATTTTCGATGATACACTACTACTACTCAAACAACAAGAACAAAAGCACATAGAAGCCCAACAAGAAGCTAAGAGAAGAATGAATCTAAATTAAAGGAAGAAAATTCTCCTATTTTAAAATTAGGACTTTAAACCAAACTCTTAAAATCTAACTTAGATCCATTAGTCCTTAACCAGATGACAAGTTTGAATTACATCCACATATCTTTAATTGGAAAAAGAATTTCTTTGGAGAGTAGTATTTAAGCCTAATTGAAAGGAAGATCAAGGTTTTTAATTTTGGAAGAAAAAAAAAGAATTTGCACATAAGGTTAAAACAATTTTTTTGAAGGTTTGGAGAATTTGTTGGTCAACCGGGACACTAGGTCCATGATAAAGTTAATTAGTAGAACAATTAAAAAAAAGAAGAAAAAAAACCAGAAAAATTAAACTACCAAGAACTTATGTCAAAATATATTTTTAACCTTTTAGCCTTCAGCCAACCACTAAGAGAGAATTTTAATTTTTTCCAGTAACAACAGAAAAATGATTCATTATAGTTGAAGGTCCTCAGATTTCCCTCTTTTCTGTTAACTCAAATGTCAATCATCCAACTCACATGAAAACACATCCATTTTTACTAAATAAGGGATATATATATATATCGGAAATACAAGAATTACATGCGGAATCTCCTGAAATTGTTTTTTTAATTAAATATCAAAAGAAAATTAATAAAAAGTATAAAAAGGTCATAAAATTTAGGTTAGATGTTAAATTATTAATAAAAAGTATTAAAATTTTGAATATTAACATTAGAGGTGTTCAAATCCAAACCAATCCAAATAAAAAATCGAAAACCGATAAGAAAAAACGAAAACCGAAAAAATCGATTTGTTTTGGATGTATTTGAATGTCATTTTGTAAGAACCAGTCGATTCGGATCGGATTTCAGATTGATTTTTCAAAATCGATCCAAACCAAACCAAATCGTATGTATGTATATTTTTTATTTATTTATATTATATTAGTATATATGTTGTGTTAATTTAATATTAGATGATGCTTATCTTTTAAAATACTATTTATTAGTTTGATTTAATCTTTTTATTTTTATTTTTTTCATCTTGTAATATTAATTTTTGATATAGTATAATATATATTATATCAAACATACTATTTATTAATATTTTTAGAATATTAATAAAAGTTATAATTTATAATTTAGATATCCAAAAAACTGATTCAAATTAAACCGCATGAAATTGGATCGAATCAGATCAGATTTTTTTAATCAATTATCTAAAATCGAATCAAACTGCAAATAAATTTATCTTTGGATCGGATGATATGTTTTTACACTCAATCTGAATTGGTTTCTAGATTTAGAAAAACTTAATTTCTCAGAACAAAGAATAGAACATTTATGTGATATTTTTGTTGTGCCTGCCATTCTACTATTTCACATTCTCTTTAAAATTATAAAATTAATTAGAGAATATGAAGGATTTGCAATTTCAATAGGAACTTACCCTGTTTGGAGCGTCCTGAAATACATTCCAAATTTCCAATAGATGTTAATTGCTGACTTGTAGCATCATTATGCTTTTAATGTTCAATATTATTGATTTTAATAATGTAAAACATATAATTTGGCAAATTATTGGGAGAAACATTCGTAGTTCATTTTGTAAATTATTATTTGCATGCTTGGTTTCACCTTTACAAAATAAGATTTTTTCCACCCGAATTAAACACATATTTAATGTGGGTGTTTGTGTTTAGACGGGATGCTGCTAGTTGTGTTTAACATGAAAAAAGTGTCACATGCCCTATTTCATGACTTCAAAGGACTTGAATTAAATTGATGTGTGTTAATAATCAAATGGACTACTTGTGCATCTCTTGTTGTATGTGCAGTTTATGTCTCGAAAGAAGTTGAAATTAAATATCACTTTTGGTATTTGGAGTCTTTTATTTATGCTAAATATATGGTATGCATATGCATTTACATTAATAGTTGTGCTTATGAGATGCTAGAAGTTTGGTTGCCTTACTGATTTAAGACTGTTAAATTTATATCTACTTGCGTGTGTTTATATATATTCACGTGGTAATGATGGTAAATATATACATACATCTCAATTACTTTTTTGTTTTTTTCCCTGTTGTTTTCAGTTTTCCACACTCCTATAACAGAATTCTCATGTTACTGTTTTAGATTTAAATTTATGTTCAAACAATGTTGCTCTAATCATTAGATATGTTGGCAATCGGCAGAAACATGTTTTGTCTTGTATATTTTATACAGATGCTGATTTAGTTTGAATGTTCTACAGAATTTTTGCCCATTATGCTACAAATTTGAAATGTATTTCCTGATATGTCACTCCTTCAAAAATAATGCCTAAAATACCACAAAATTTGTCCTGTAATGAATTTTTTTAATATTTTTTCTACATCCTCCAACCAAGATGGCGGATGGGCCCCACCTGCTGTAGGGGTCCGCCATCTTGGAAGGAGTCCCTTTTTTTTCGTTTTATATTATTAATTAGTTAAAAAACTGATTTTTATTATATTTAAATTATATTTAATAATATAATAATATAAAATATTATATTTTAATTAATTTTTTTTCGTTTTTAATTAATATTAATTTTTTTTTTCTAATTCTATATTAAAATATTTCCATAATATTGTTAATAGAATAAATAAAAAAACAATATAATAAAAGAATATTGTCATTAATATAATAAATATAATTACAAGAAATTGAAAATTATACAATTTATTGAAATTCATCTTCGTCATCTATATCTGGTAAACAGCTACCGGTTCCACATCTTGTTGGTCGTCGAATCCGTCGTTGTCGACCTAATTCTTGTGTAGGAGCAGGTGGAATGTTAGGATTTTGGACAACAGGTGTTTGGTTTGGAAAATTTTCAAATGGGTTGAAATTTTCAAAAAATTCTGGCGATGGAAATTCGTGTGAGGTTTGGGTGAATTGGGTGGGGTTTGGCGCCGATGGTGCGACGGTCGCGACGTAATAGTCTGACACATCGAGGGATGATGAAGGTTGGTTGGTTTGTGTGAAGTCAAAGTTTGGTGGTGGGATAGGGGTGTGATGTCGTGGTGGGCGGATGTAAGTTTGATGTTGTGTTTGGTAAGTGTAATGGTAAGGTTGTTGGGGGGTTTGGTATGTGTATTGGTGAGGTTGTTGGTAAGAGGATTGTTGTTGATGAAATTGAGTGGATGTGTTTGGTTGTGTGTATTGGGTATGAGTGTATTGTGTAGTGGATGTGTTTGGTTGTGAGTATTGGGTTCTCGGGTTTCGTTGACGGGGGTTTGCCAAGAATTATTCTGTTGATGCAAATTGATACGGTAGCCTATGGAACCAATATAAGTATTCTTGCGTAGGCTTATTTTCTCCGTCAAAATGCACCTCAGTCAAACACAGTTGTTGTCTGTTTGCCCAAAGTTCTTGATCGGCACGATACAAATTTGTGAAAGCATAATTCCATGATGTTTGCATTTGCATTAGGTGTTGTTCTTTCAGACACCTTGGTGTGCCGGGTATTTCCTGCTCATACCCGAACTGCAGTTTGACCCGATCGGATTGATGCATTTCAACAATCCAGAAGCAAAATATGGGTGTGGTAGCGCTCCAGATAAGGTGATCGTCATTTTGCGGTTCTTGCAATCCTAGATATGGCCGCCATATGAACTGGAAAAATGTAAATTACAATTATTAGTACAATGCATAAATCTATAGTATTAAAGTAAAAGAAAATATTAATGGTGGAAACTTTACATTTGTTTCAACCATGTGATCAATTAAACCACGATACCCCTTGAGAAAATGGCTAGGATTATTGTGGCAATTTTTCTTCATTCGTGGGTCCGTACACCATCTGATATAAAAAAAAAATTAAGTTATTATAATTTAAAAAGTTAGTAACAAAGAAAAACAAAATATATAGAAAAATACTAACCTTGATGCATATGGAAATTTTCTTTCTGGATGGTCCTGAAAAACACAAAAATATGAACATAAGTAAGATGAAAACAGAAATATAAAACAAAAAATAGAATCATTACTAAAATGAAAATAAAAGGAAAAATAATAGTGCAGCAGAAATTATGCTTACTAATGAGTTGATGTTATTCACTGTACCCCTATGTTTTTCTCTCAACCAAAAAAACGAAGTTTCGGTCATTTTTTAACCGGAGTTTAAAAACAACTAATATTGTAGAGAAGAAGTTGAGATGGTAGAAAAGAAGTTAAGAAGTAAAAATTGTGTGTGAAAAAATGGTAAAGAGATGTAGGTATTTATAGTAGGATGGTAAGAATTTGTGGTTGAGTGAATTAATGTTAGAATTTATGGTGGTAGTTATTAGTTATTAATGGTAGAATTTATATTAGTTTGAAAATATTGGTAGAAGTTAGAAAGAGAATTAATAGTAGTAGAAATTATGGTTAGATGTTAGAAGTTATTAGAAGGAAAAAATAGTAGAAGTTATGATAAAAGCATTATTTCTTCTTGCACATAGTTAAAATTCCATCTACTGTTCTACGATATTTAACATACAACTCTAAAGGACCTATAGTTATGAATTCTAAATAATTTTGAAACATTTTGCGTACATCATCGTCATTACAGATTTTATCTTCTACAAACATCAGTATTCTGTTTGGATTAATGTATGGTTTGCGATAGATGATGCAAACAATTTCTCTGTCCGATTCAGTAACACGACATATCTGACTTTTAATATCTTAACGGCTAAATGTTTCCAATAATCTGATTGACATTGGCTCAGAAACAACATTGCTAGCTTCACACGTTTCTGAAGAATTTGGACTAATAATGTATACTAGACCAATTATATGAGCCATTTTCCTGATGAATCTTTCGTAAGAATTATTTTTTGCATCTTTTTTGAATTTTAAGACTGCATTTATACTGTGTGAAGAGACAAAACGCATAAATGATACGCAAAATCTTAGTTGGCGGACAAATTAATGAAGTTTGGGGTACTCCATCTCACTTGGCGGACGTACATTGCATGCGTGACACGTGGACTTTGCATGCATGTCACGTTCAGAAACGCCATCTCAGATGGCGGACCCTTAAGGGTACTCCATCTCACTTGGCGGACGCAGTCTGCATGCGTGACAAGTGTCCCATGGTTCAGCATGCATGCATTTTAATATAAATGCAACCATTTACTACTTATTTCAAAACACAATGGCCCACTACAATTTTCTAACTGAGGTACATTATAATGGAAACATTTTATCAGATGAATATGTTGGAGTTATATTTCAAAACACAACCACAAAAAAAATCAAAATCAGCCCTAAGTCGAATTATAGTCATTTTCAAGAAAGAATCGAAGCAAAAATCCAACAACGTATATCAGATATTTATTATCGTTATCCTTGTTTTAGTGATAGAGATAACAGTGTCACATATACCACAACAAAGATTGAAAGCGACAACGACATCAAATTAATGTTCGACTGTCACACAACATATAACATATCGAATCTGATCGAATTATATGTTTGTACAGTAGAGCAGAATGCGGTGCCACAAGTTATTTATCCAACACAGTCCTCTCAATCTCATCAATATCCTCTTACCCAGGAGACAACTTTAACTTTGTCACCCGAGCCAGTAACTACAACTCGCAATGAACCATTTTTTTCGGAGGAAGAGGTCGGGGAAGACAACGACATTGATGAAGTCAATGTCTTAAATACACAAAATTTGTTTGATGTATCGAGCAACGACGGTTCAGGAGACGAAATTCAAATGGTGGAACAACATGAAGTGTTGGACCTATACAATCCACCACTGCACATGAGAAATTCCACATTCTCAGACGACGAGGGTGGCTCGGTTTTTGAAACTAGACAACCGATGCAGATTGAAGGTGGGTTGCAAGGTATGGAGTTTGACAACAAGGAAGGTTGTGTGATTGCAATAAACCATTTCCATATCCGCAATTGTCTTGACTACAGAGTCTATAAGTCGGATATGAAAAGACTAATAATCAGATGCAAAAAAAAGAATATGGATATAACCTAAGAGCATCGGTGGAAAAAAGAAGTGGTAATTGGGTGATCACCAAGGTTGACGGGCCACACACGTGCACTTCTTCTACAATGGACCAAGATCATACCAAATTAAACTCAAAGCTAATAGGCCACAGAATCAAATCTATGATTGAAACTGATGCGTCACTGAAAGTAAGGCACATCATCGCTCATATTCGTGAAGAGTACAACTACACTATCTCATACAAGAAGGCATGGATTTCAAAGAATAGAGCAATTGCGTCTATTTATGGAAACTGGGAGACCTCTTACAACGATCTTCCACAATGGTTGTTGGTCATGAAGTCATTTTTACCAAGTACAATAATAGATCTGGAAACCCTTCCTGTGTTGTCAACCGATGGGACACAAATCAGTGGTACCAGAATCTTCAATCGTTTATTTTGGGCTTTCCAACCTTGCATCAAGGGTTTTGCGTTCTGCAAACCGGTAGTTCAAGTGGATGGCACGTGGTTATATGGGAAGTACATGGGAACTTTGCTAATGGTTGTTGCACAGGACGGAAATAGGAATATATTTCCCATAGCCTTTGCATTGGTGGAAGGTGAAACTACTGATGCTTGGAGTTTTTTCCTGAAAAATCTCTGGATGCATGTAACCCCGCAACCAAATCTATGCCTAATTTCTGATCGCCACAGAGCCATAAAGAGTGCATATGATAACCCGGAAAATGGTTGGCAGAACCCTCCCTCTTCGCACGTATATTGCATAAGACACATAGCACAAAATTTCACGAGGGAAATAAAAGATAACGACTTGCGCAAGAAAGTTGTTAACATGGATATTGTCCTTAACTAATTATTCTTTATAGAAAACTAGTTATTTATTGTGTATTAATATTTTTTTGTCACTCAGGTTATGCGTTAACTGAGTCTGCGTATGAATACTACAAAGTAGAACTACGTAAAGCTAACATACAAGCATTACATTGGGTTGATAATATCCCCAGAGATAAATGGACAAGGGAGTTTGATGGAGGAAAAAGATGGGGGCATATGACTACCAACCTCGCTGAATCAATGAACTCGGTTTTGAAGGCCACTAGAAATCTACCGATTACAGCTTTGGTAAAGTCAACATATTATAGGTTGGGCACAGTTTTTGGTAAAAGAGGACATGAATGGACTAGAAAGTTGACAACTGGACAAGTCTTTACTGCTAATTGCATGAAGGGTATCGAGGAAGAGGCTTTCAAATCAAACAGCCACATTGTTAGACAGTTTGATCGACAAATGTTTCGCTTTTTGGTACAAGAAACAGTGAATCATGATGGTAGACCAACAACACACTTCAATGTCGATCTCCAAAATCAAACATGTGAATGTGGAAAATTTCAAACTTTTCATGTCCCTTGCTCACATGCTATTGCAGCGTGTTCAAGCATTAGACAAGACTATACTGTTCATATAGCAGACGTTTTTAAAGTACAAAGTGTTTTTAAAGTTTACGAGGAAAGCTTCCTCGGGGTTCCTACGGAGTCAGCTTGGCCACAATATACAGGTGACATTCTATGCCACAACGACACCATGCGACGAAAAAAGAAAGGTCGTCCAAATAGTACTAGGATTCAGACTGAAATGGACACAACTGAGAAGGAAAAACGAAGGTGTGGCATATGCCGAGAAGTCGGCCATATGCGCAAAAAATGTCCTAACAAGGCTGGGCCTTCTAGTTAGTTTTATTTCTGCAAGTATTGTCTTTTTTTGGCGGGAATAATTAAATAAATACTTTTTTCCGAAAAACATTTTATTATAGTTTAATATAGAATTAGAATTAGAAAAAAAATATTAATATTAATTAAAAACGAAAAAAAAAATTAATTAAAATATAATATTTTATATTATTATATTATTAAATATAATTTAAATATAATAAAAATCAGTTTTTTAACTAATTAATAATAAAAAATAAAAAAAGGGGGACTCCTTCCAAGATGGCGGACCCCTATAGCAGGTGGGGCCCATCCGTCATCTTGGTTGGAGGATGTAGAAAAAATATTTAAAAAATTCATTACAGGACAAATTTTGTGGCATTTTGGACATTATTTTTGAAGGGAGGAAATACATTTCAAATTTGTGGCACAATGGGCAATTAGTCGTTCTACAGCTGTAGTTATGCTGTTTTCTGGCTTTTACCTTTTCTAGTGTTGTACTTTTACTAAACCTGATGTACATTACAGTCAGTGAAAAAAGTTGAAGAAAAAACAATAAATTGTTATATGCTTGTTAGGTATTGAATTGTCATTGACAGTTGAAGAAAAAGTTTGATATTTGTGTTTTTGTGTGTATGTTCTACTCCCACAAATTCTCAGCGTGTTAATACTTTTCAATTTGGTTTTGTTAATGTCATGACTATGGGTTATATATTCTAGACTTCCAACATTTTAGAACCAACTGATACTTGTTTTGGATTGCAACTGCTGAAACTTCAATGTAAATTACAAATGACTTGTTTCAAGGGAATATCTTGCTTAGAACGGAATTTTGTTTAGAAAGGACTATCTTGTTCGGAAAGAAATATCTTGTTTAAAAAAGAATCTCTTGTTTCAAAGGACTATTTTGCTGCCCTTTTATTGAAGTTTCTTGAATCTAAGTGTGTGAGCCAAGTGGATGAATTTAGAAGAAATTCATGTCTTTTTTTGGCGTAAAGATTTGGTATCATCGAATAAGAATGTTAATTAATGCTTGAGCACAAGTTAAAGTAAAATATAGTATTGTAGTATGTATTCATCATATACGGATTAAAATTTACCTATTGTTACATGGTTGCAGCAATATGGCTGGTGATGCAGTTTGACTATCGAATTCCGACGGCTGGACAATGTGCAGGAGTTGAAAGTCCAATGAAGATGAACGGTCGGCCAATAAGTGTTTATGCACCGGAGACGGTAGGATAATTTTCCGCAGGTAATTCGTGTATTTTTAGTAGTGTGCCGAGAATCCTTGAACAATGAGTCTGTGATGGAAGGAATTGTTAAAACAATACTTGAATCAAATGAAGAAAAACTTTGAAATTCGTGTATTTTAGTATGTATTACACTTGTGAAATTTTAACTGAAGTTGACAAACTTTGACGTAGTGATGGTGAAGTTCTGTAACCTAAAATTGAGATTAGTGATATTGGCAGTGAAATTTTCAGAAAGTGTGGTGAATGGTGAATCAGATGAAGACATTATTGAACATATTACTAGTGAGTTTTGATTGTTTTTTTTTGTTAACTTGTCTGAAATTTGGATTGTTTTTTTTTGTTAACTTGTCTGAAATTTGGATTAATTTGGATTGTTTTTTCTTTTATTAATTTAGTTGGACAATGGATTATTAGGTGCAGTTGTGTCATTTTTTGTTATAGTAATATTTAGCAACTTGGTTGTTTTAAAAATTTGAATTAATTTGGATTGTTTTAAAAAGTTGGTTGTTAACTTGTCTGAAATTTGGATTAATTTGGATTGTTTTTTCTTTTATTAATTTAGTTGGACAATGGATTATTAGGTGCAGTTGTGTCATTTTTTGTTATAGTAATATTTAGCAACTTGACTGTTTTAAAAATTTTAATGTGATTAGTTTTGATTTGTCTTATTCAAATTAGTTTTTTATTTTTATATAAAAAATGAATTATACATTTAAAAATTTGAGAAAGAAATTATCTGGAAATTTACCTGCGGATTTCAAATTTCCTACAACTTTTTTTGCGAATATTTCAATTACTTATAGATTTACCTGCGATTTTCAATGTATCTGATTGAGGCAAACTTTATATCGTTGGAAAGTTATGACAACGTACTATCCAATGGTAGAGAAAAATATTACTTTTGAAGTAAAAAATATTTATTTATTTTATGACGATTAAAAGTACCGATATTATAAATATAATACGTGAACCATAAAACATGTGATTTAAAGTATTGTGAGGAAACTTTACCGTGAACAAATAGTATGACCTAGTAATGTAACTAGAAATTGTTATATGGTATAGCTTGTGAGGTGTTAGGACTAACCTAGGTTGATGTGAAATCGTTGGTGCGTATTATACGGTGTCCTCAATAAAGTGTTGAGTAAGTCTTGTGGTGGGTATTACACTGAGTCCCACAGGAAGCATCCATAAAGGCTTGAGGTATTGTTGATGAGGTGATGGTAGTGACTTGTGGTGGGTATTACACTGAGTCCCATGGGAAGTCTTGCCGAGTTTTAGGCTTGTGGTGGATATTACACTGAGTCCCACGGGAAGCATGGTTTAGGCTTGTGGTGGGTATTCCATTGAGTCTCACGTAAGGTGTTGAGAGCGTTGTATGGACTTTTCCATCTTGTCTTAGTTCCTTGTAGAGGAGTGACCAAAGACCCGAGTAGTGGATAACTCATAACCTTTAGAGTCGAGGGAACTCTAAAATAGAGAACTCGCTGAAATGTTGATATCTCACCCCACTATTTGTTGTTGCTTTTCAGGTTTCTTTTGCAAGTTTGATTTACAAGTGGAGCTATGCTCGGGATATTTCAAGAAGCATAGATTTAATTTTCGTTATGTATTTATCTGTGTACAATGATGGATATTGTATTGATCTTAGTATCTGATCTTACCCGATCAGAAGGACCCTCTAGAGGTCGAGCACGAACAAGGTGATGGTTGACAAGTGAGGAGGGGGTGTACCTGCAAAGCACTCTGATGCCAAAGTGAGTATATGGTACATAAATGGTAAGAGAAAGAGTGTTTCAGAATACCTGGCCCTTTAGTGAAAAAGGGTATTTATAGTGAGCCCTCAACGTTGGGTCAAGGTTCTTCTTTGGGCTGGATTAGCTAGGCCCAAGGAAGAACTGCCAAGGTACGCGTAGGAGCGTGTAAGACCTAGCACGCGGTCTTGCCTTTGGTCCAACTGCCCCTATCTTTCAGGAGATAATGGTGGACAATTGGGTAATGGGGAGACGAGGTCTCTCCATCATCAGTTCAATGGACAGAGTGTTTGTCCGACGCGCCAAGCACCTACTTAAGCAGTTGTAAGTCTGTCCAACGATGCAGAAGGCTTGGCCGACTAGATGGTCCTCTGCCCGATTTGTTGGGCTATGGTCCAACGGTGTCCTCGAGACTCAGTCCGGAACAGGAGCCCCCAAGTCGAGTCTCCAAGCTGGAGTGATGAGTTAAGATAAAAAGAGTCGGGCACACCAACATGTCGAGGTAGGGCATAGATCGTGGAATGGGCAGTCAGGGTCGATCGCCCGTGCAAAAGCGATTGACATGTCGAGTTATTCGGTAAATCGAGGAGGATATACGTCGAGTTGTCTGGGGTGCGGCGTCTTTAGTAACCGAGGAAGTTTAGTGGAGTCGGGGAGACCTAGAGATGCTCGACATCGTTCAGAATTTTTTAAAGTGTCGCGTTCAGGGAATTTAATGCGTGTCGCTTCGTTTCCTGTGCTAGGGCCGACCTAGGGAGCCTAGGTAATGATTACCTAGGCGCATCCTCCCACGCGATTCCCCTATATATAAAGTGGAGAAACCATTTCATTTCACTTTTTGCTCCTACGATTAACCGGACTAGCAGCCAAGAACTTCTCTCAATTGTCGCCGCTGCTCACCACCACTAACTCCCCGTGTGCCACCGCTATCTCCCCGCCATCATCATGTCAGGTAACCCTTCAAATCTTCTTCTTCTGATCATCTTTACGCTCGGTTGGTAGTAATAGTGGTAATATTTCTACTTAGAGTAAGTAGATTACTGTTTTAGGTTAGTTTCTAGGTTTTAGGTATGATTGTCCCAGACACAATTTGAATGAGTCGGGAGAATTATGCATATTTACGTGAATAGGTCGACCAGAATCATCATACTTTTGATGAAGGTCGCGAGCGCCCTATGCATTCGTCGGGCAAGAATTTCTTAGTTTTCTTAAGAGCTTTAGGTGTTCCGTGAGCGCTCGAGAGAGAGATCTTCACCTATCCCTTTGTTGATTAGGGCAACTTTAGCGAGAACTTGGAGCGTTCAACTCTTTGCCCTTTCACTTGAACTGCGGTGGAAGGATGGATTCGATGCGATGTCGAATTCACTTTTCCCTTCTGCTTTTCAGGTACGACTGAACAAAGATAACCCAAGGAAGGAAATGTGGTCACCTCTTCATCCGACCAAAACGACCTGTCGTGGATCGCCGACGAGTCATTGGATGAAGAGTCTTATTTTGTGGATGAATGTGTCACCATGTACGCAGTAGTCGAGGAGCTAGGTCCCGAGGATAAACCTAACTGGCAGTGTTACGCTCCTTGAGAAGAAGATCGGGTATGCTCGCATTTCCCAGGGAAACAATTCGCGATGTATGAGTTCGTCTTCCGGGAGGCGGGGATGAGGCTCCTTTTTAACGAATTTCAGATGGGGGTCTTTATGTGGCTTAGGCTGGCGCCTTCACAACTTCATCCCAACGCCATCTCCTTTATCCGAGTGTTCGAGCTGGTCTGCCGACACCTCAGGATTGGCTGCACACTGCCCCTCTTCTTCTGTGTCTTCCACCTGCAGCGCTCGGGCGGAAGAGGGCGTCATAGCTGGGTGTCTTTCAAGCAACCCTCGAGGTTGTTTAAGATGTACGTTGATTCAGTCCGCCACTTCAAAGGGAAATGGTACTCGGTGAAACCGACCACTCAGTATGTTATTGATAACCTCTACTTCCGTAAATGGGATGCAAATGACGTGGAGCAGTTGATGTCGAAGATCCCCCTTAGATGGCAGCCGGACCATTTTGATATGCCGACCAGTCATTACCGTGTCCGACACGCGAGTCTGGGGGCCGAGGACAGGTTTGCTTACCAAAAATTGGTGAACTATGTCCAAAGTTTCAACTTGGCGGTTTGCGTAGACCGAATGGATAACCCTTACATAGGTGACGATGGATTGCCTGTCTTAGAAACTCGCCTGATTAACACCAAAGCCTTGCTCGAGTGTGATACGGACGAGGAGGCCATTCAGTTATTAGGTAGATTCTGTCGGCCTTTCCTGCTCCTCTGTTGTTATATATGTTTGCTGATTCTCTTAATTTTTTGTTTTGCAGGAAGCATGCCCTCAGTCAAGGAGCGGGTATTGAAATTGGCCAACCAGGTCGGGGGCCCGGGCATGGTTTAAACAAAGAAGAAAAAGAAACTTACAAGTCGCGTCCAGGAGGTAGCGACGGAGCATAGGGTCGGTGGTTCCAGTACTCCCAGCTCGACCTCTGACACCCCCCAAGCAGTCGTGCGACCAGGTTCCCCGATATCAATACTGGATAGCCATCCACCATTTGTCAACTCCCCTCGCTCGAAGCGTCAACAGATAGATGGGTCTCTTGGCTGGTCAGGTGCCGTAGGCAGTATGCAGTCAGACAAACATGGGAGTTATCTGCTGCCCCTTGTTATATGGAGAGGGATTTCTTCAAGTCCGAGGGTTCTGTCGTGGTGACGACGCCCGAAGAGAAAGCCTTCCTCGACCAAGATGCTACTGTCAGGTGGGCAAATCTGGCCCGGGATATTGCTGTCGTTATCTGGGTTATAGAGACGGCTTTGGTGTTGTCCGACACCATTGTCTCCACTGTTGTTTTGGAGGAAGCACTTCAGACAACAAGGGCCGAGAAGGACAAGCTCTCCAAGGATTTGTCCGACTAGAAAGAGGAGCATAAACTTCAAGAAGGATTAAGCTCGGAGCTGGATAAGGCCAAGCGTGAGTGGGACACCTTAAAAGAGGAGAACAAGAGCCTGAAGGAGTAGGCAGTCGAGCTCAACAAGGCGTTCGAGGAAAATGGGCATCTCTAGGCACGACTTGCTTTGCTGGAAGGTGTGATCCGTCCTCTTGAGGATGAGACTGAAGAAGAGCTGACCCTTTGTACCCGCGGCGAGTTGGTCGGCAAGATCCACGAGCTCTGCAAAGATCTGGTGGTCATTTTCAAAGAAGGAATTGACAACGCTATTGAGCAACTCAAGGTCGTGAATCTGGTGCTCGTAACCGAGGGGATGGCTCATAATTACAACGTGACTGATGGGGAGATCGTCTGCCCCTTTGTCCCTGAGGAAGAGCTAGAGAAGGAGGAGGAGGACAACAAAGAGGAGGAGTAGGTTTGGGTAGTGACCCTTAGTTTTTTAATTTTTGGCCTGCGTGCCTGTTTGGATTTTGTTGTAATGGCTTGCGCGCCCCTTTTTGCATGTACTTGAATGGCCGGGTTTTGGCCGGATTTAAAGATAATATTTTGTTCGGCATTTTACTGTGTGTTGCCTTTGTTTGTTTGAACTGATATTTGTTTTGAACTATTTTGTGCTCGACTATTTAGACTCGTCGGTTTAAGGAACCGGCGAGGTGGAGGGTTTTACGTCCGCCGCGGATCAGGATAAGGGTCGCGATTGGACACCCTAATCTCGGGGCTTGGGCCTTCCTATTGCAACCTGGGTTCCCTGCTGACGTGGTACTGCGATGTTGGAGCTCGTTTGAGATGTCCAACATCGGGGAGGGTTGTGCTCGTCTTATGTGGGCGTTATCATCCCTTTCGATTGGTGACGAAGGTTATGGTCGTACCTCCCACGCCTTCCTAAGTTGTTTTAGCTATAATACTGCTTAATTTTTTCTGCATTCCATGGTCGAGCAAGTTCTTCACCTTGTAGGTTTTCAAGGTAATAGGCCCCGTTGTCCGTCTTATCTCGGACACGGTACGGGCCTTCCCAATTAGCGGCTAGCTTGCCTTACCGTGGGTTTTTTTGGTTCCGTTTGAGGACAAGGCTGTCCACTTGGAATTCTCTTCTTATGACTTTCGCGTTGTGGCGTAAAGCTATTTTTTGTTTAAGGGAAGCTTCTCGTAGGGCTGCCTCATAGCGGATTTCCTCGACGAGGTCTAGCTCGACTCGCAACGCTTCGTCATTTAACTCCTCGTCAAGGGGTGCTTCTGTGTGTCGTGTCAGGGACTCTTTCCTCTTCGACGCACTTGAGTAACAGAATGGAGAATCCACTTTGATAGAGTTTGTCCTCGAGGAGAACGTATGAGCACGCCCTTCTCTTGGTCGCGGTGACCTCTTTGGGGTCCGTGGGGAGTTCGTCTTTTGTGAGGTAGTTGTGAATGGGCGCCATTCAGCAATGGGCGTCGCCAATTGCGTTTACTTCGAGTGGGGGAGGTGACCATTCGATGCTCGGACAGGGAAGGATTTCCTGAATCACAGATTTATTTCTGCCATTCTTCCTCGTACTCGACAGTTTAGACAGGACATCCGCTCGCGTGTTATGCTCGCGGGGGACGTGTTGGACCTCCCATGCATCGAATTTTTCGAGTTTGTCTTTCACTAAGCCTAAGTATTCAATGAGATTGTCATTCTTAGCCTGATATTCTCCTTGTACCTGTGATGCCACGAGTTGAGAGTCAGTTAATATCTGCACTTCCTTTTCCCCTAAATCCTAGGCTAATCTTAAACCCACGAGGAATGCTTCATACTCGGCCTGGTTATTAGAAGTCGGGAAGGCTAATTCTAGGGAGACCTCGATCAAAATACCATCTTCAGTTTTTAGGATAATACCTGCGCCGCTGCCTGTCGAGCTGGAAGCACCGTCGACGAAGATTGTCCACTTGTGGGTGCCACTAGTTGGGACCGGGCTATGCGTCATATCTGCAACGAAATCAGCCAGGACCTGAGCTTTCAGGGTTTTCCTGTTTTCGTATTGGATGTCGAACTCCGATAGCTCCAGCGACCATTTCAGCATTCGACCGACGATGTCTGGTCGGCTGAGGAGTTGCTTGATGGGTTAGTCGATTCATACTTTAATCGTGTAGGCAAGGAAGTAATGTCGTAGTCTCCTTACGACATTTATTAAGTGTAAGGAAACTTTTTCGATTTGTTGATACCTGAGCTCGGGACCTTGGAGGGTTTTGCTCATGAAATAAATAGGTTTTTTCCCATCAACGATTTCCCGGATGAGGACGGAACTGACGGCTCAGTTGCTACAGACAGATACAGATACAGAGTCTCTTTTTCTAGTGGTCGGGATAGGACCGGTGGTTCAGAGAGTGCCCTTTTCAGATGGAGCAGCGCCTGCTCGCACTCTTCAGTCCACTCGAAGGTGGCCTCTTTTCGTAATAGTTTGAAGAAAGGCAAGGCGTGTTGGGCGGACTTGGCGACGACGCGTGATAAGGAGGTGAGCATACCATTGAGGGATTGAATGGATTTCTTCGAGTTTGGGGTTGGGAACTCGGAAAACACCCGACATTTGTCGGGGTTGGCATCAATCCCGCGCTCGGTGAGATAGAAGTCGAGGAATTTCCCTGCCTGGACACCGAAGGTGCATTTTTCAGGATTAAACCTCATTTTGCATTGTCTCGCCTGCTCGAAAACCATTCGGAGGTGTTGTGCATGGTCGACTTCGTCGTGCGACTTTACAATCATGTCGTCCATGTATACTTCAAGCATGTCCCCAATCTCTCCTCGGAAGACCTTGTTCATCATCGTTGATATGTGGCCCCAACGTTCTTCAGCCCGAAGGGAATTACGTTGTAGTAGTAATTTCCCTTCGGGGTCATGAAGGCAGTGTGCCTCTTGTCTGTGTCCGACATAGGGATTTGGTTGTATCCGCTATATGCGTCCATAAAAGACAAGAGTTTGAAACATGTAGAGTTGTCGACCAGTTTATCGATGTTAGGCAGAGGAAAAGCATCTTTGGGACAAACTCTATTAAGATCAGTATAGTCAACACACATATGTCATTTTCCATTATTTTTCTTAACAAGGACTACATTAGAGATCTAGGTTATGTACTGGGCTTCAGAAATAAAATTTGCCTCTAAGAGGTCTTTTACACCTCGCTCAGCAGCCTCCGCTTTCTCGGGAGACTGTTTGCGTATACGTTATGCTACGGGCTTAATGGCCTGGTCTGAAGCTAACTGATGACAAGCGACCTCATGGTCGAGCTCGGGGATCTCTGCAGTGTTCCATGCGAAGAGGTCTGCGTTCTCCTTGAGACAGATTGTGAGTTGCTCCCTTGTCTCTGCGGGCAGTCCAGGGCCTATCTTCACAGATCTGTCGGGGTTGTCGCCCAGGGGGATAAGCTCGAACTCTCCGTCGGGGACCGGCCGAAATGGGTGAGTCGGGGCTTGCCCGTGGACGGGGTCCTATGCTTCAGTGTTATCCTCACCGATGCGACTGTCGAGGTCGATGGCGTTGATTCCCTGGGGGGGAGGCTATTCTTCGACCCAAGGCTTCTAGCTATTTTTGGTATTGATTATGGCTTGTCTTTTTACTGCAGCGTCATAGCATCTTCAAGTGGCCTCGATGTCACCGTGGATTGTGACTACGCGGCCCAGTTTGGTGTATTACTTCATTTTCAGATGGACAGTGGAGGGGGCTGCTATCAATTCGGCCAGAGTTGGGCGACCGAGGATGCAGTTGTAGAGGGAGGGGCACTCGATCACCAGGAATTGGACTTTGACTTCCCTAGCTGTTTCTTGCTCTCCGAATGTGACGAGGAGTTCAACATACCCCCATGGCTTTGTAGTGGATCCATTAAATCCTTGAAGGTCAGACCTGACATACGGGGATATGTTGGTTTTGTCCAGCTTGAGAGTCTTGAATAGGTGGACATACATGATATCCACTGAACTTCCTTGGTCGACCTGAATGCGTCGAACATCAAAACGCGTCACTTTGGACCTTATCAGCAAGGGGATACTTGATTTAGGAGACCTGCCCGACAGCTCTTCGAGGAAGAAAGATATTGGGTTGAATTTTCCCTGATATTTTATCAGTGTCACCAACTGTTCGGGTGCGGTCAGTAGAAGTTCGTCGAATTTGCGTTTCACCGAAATAGCGACGTTCTCGTTGTTCATTCTTCCTCCTGATATAACTAGAGCTGTTGGGAAGTCCTCCCAGGGGCTGAGGGCAGCAAGTCATTCCCCTGGGCCTGATTCGAGGAGACAGAAGTCCTCCGGGCAGGATACGTACAAGGCCACCTGATATGAGGAATCGCCGGGTGGTGTGTCTTCGCGAGATCTCTTCGTCGCTTGCTCTTTGTGCCAGGGAGTATCGTTCCTCTTGGTGTACTATTTGAGATGGATCTCCTGAATCAGGATCTCAATCGCGTCATTTAGATGGACGCAGTCTTCGGTCACATGTCCGTGAATTCTGTGAAAACGACAGTACTTAGACTTATCGGTATGGAGCTTGGGTGCAAAAGGTTTGGGGAACCTCACCTTACCCTGCTTAAACTCGGAATTGATTCATTCAACAAGGATGTGTTCGCGGGGAGCCGTCAACAACGAGTACTTGTTGTAACGTCCCGCAGTCCTCTTCCTTCCCAGATCTCGCGGGGTTTCTCCTCTTTTCGCTTGTCCTCATTGCAGCGGGGAACGTTGGGGTCCTCGCGCTTGGGGTGACCGGTGTCATCGGTATTGCGGTTATTCTGAGTATTATGGGCAACTTATTTCTCTTCGTACCTGATGTAAGCTTATGCTTTGTGTAGGAGCTCGTCCAAAGTGCGGGGAGGCTCTATCCCGACCGCCCTGCTGAGTTCGTTTCTGGTTAGAAGCCCCCTCTCGAGGAGATATTTCTTCATGTAGTCCGTTGTATCTACCTCGACAACTTCTTGGTTGAACCGCTCGATGTACGAGCGCAATGTCTCAATTTTCCTCTGCATTATAGCTTCAAGGATCGCTTCAGTCTTGGGGTGATGTCGGGAGGTCGTGAAGTGCCTCGTGAACGCAAATTTCATGACTCTCCAGGACGTGATAGACTCAGGGGTCAGGCTTTTGTACCAGGCCATGGCTCATTTTCTGAGTTGTTGAAAACAGTCTGCACTTGAGGTGCCCAGTGATATTGTTGCGGTAGTCGAGCATAACATTGATGTTGTCGACATGGTTATCTAGGTCAGTCGTCCCGTCGTAAATAGCCAAGTGTGGGGGTTTCTCCATGCCTTTGGGGAGCGGTGCTTCCATAATAGCTCGCGAGAGCGGGCAATGGGGATCTTCCTCATCACTTCTCAACGGGGAAAAGTCATCGTTTTCAGGACTCTTCTCGCGTCGGGGCGAGGTCCTCGATCGATCGGTCTCATGGCGTATCCTGGATTTGTTCTTCTTGGGTTCGGGGGAGCGTTTTCCTCGCCGAGGAGGAGAACATCCTCGTTTCTTGGCAGTTTCTGGACGTTGCTTCTCTTGCAGTGCCCCTCGTCCCTGTTGGGGGCGATCTCCCCGTCGGTCAGTCTCCAGGGCCATGATCCTCTCATGGTGTTGGTAGAGCATGAAGTTGGCCTGGTTTAGGGCGTTCACCATAGCTATCATGGTGACGTCTCCTTCGACGGGCACTGAGATAGGCTAAAATAGGGCAACCGATGGAATTTGAGATTGAGGTTGAGGAACCCCATTATCTTCGGGTTCAGGAGACAGGGTAGCAGGTTACCCTTCTCTGAGATCAGCTTCGTTGTAGTTTAGGTTGTCCTCCGTCGTGTAGTCGACGAGGGGAATGTCGTGGTTGTCACCGTGCTCTCCGGCCATACTGGAAGGATGGAAGACGAATTGGAGCTTTGATCTTCTGTTGCGGAAGAAGGGGATAACTAGTTTCCCACAAACGGCGTCATTGATCTTACCCGATCGAGAAGGGCCCTCCAGAGGTCGAGCACGAACAAGGTGATGGTTGACAAGTGAGAAGGGGGTGTAACTGCAAGGCACTCCGATGCCAAAGTGAGTATACGGTACAAAAATGGTAAGAGAGAGAATGTATCAGAATACCTGACCCTTTAGTGAAAAAGGGTATTTATAGTGGCCCCCGGTGTTGGGCCAAGGTTCTTCTTTGGGCTAGATTAGCTAGGCCCAAGGAAGAACTGACAAGGTACGCGTATGAGCGTATAAGATCTAACACGTGGTCTTGCCCTTGGTCCAACTACCCCTAACTTTCAGGAGATAATGGTGGACAGTTGGGTGACGTGGCAGGTGATGGGGAGAGGAGGTCTCCCCATCACCAGTTCAATGGACAGAGTGTTTGCCCGACGTGCCAAGCACCTGCTCGGGCAGTTGTAAGTCTGTCTGACGATGCAGAAGACTTGACCGACTGGATGGGCCTCTGCCCGACATGTTGGGCTATGGTCCAACGGTATCCTCGAGGCCCGGTCCGGAACAATATTTTTATTTTATTGTAATTTTCATGTCTTGCACCATAGATTGTATTGTTTTTAGAATTGATCAAGAATGTGAATTATTAGATACTTATGATGGTTTCAGTACCAAATAAACTTTTGTATAATGATATTCTAGGTATTTACCTACTAAAATAATTACCCACGAAGATTTTAGCTGGTAACATAAAATCGCAGGTAACACGTTTCCTGCTGAAATTTTCTCAAAATTCGCAAGAAAAAAAAAAAAATATATATATATATATATATATATATATATATATATATATATATATATATATATATATATATATATATATATATATATATATATATATATATATATATATATATATATATCCACTTGCAAACACTTTTAACTACAATACACCCTCCATTCATATTTATAAGCAAATTTTAACTTTTAACATTTATTGAATAATTGATATATTTAATCTTTATGTAATTCAAATACATTATTTATTCATTGAATATAAAAAGTCAAAAAATTAATTATAAATAGGAATGGAGGGTATATATATATATATATATATATATATATATATATATATATATATATATATATATATAATGAAATGAAATTTCCAACCATTTTAGAATGTTGAATATTCTCCTCTTTTTCACAACTTCGTGCACATCCTAACGAAGCAACTGAAAAAATTCCTCTCCTAACCAAGTTATCTTTAATCGATATTTTGAGATTGAAAAGATTCCATTCTAAGAGGCATAACTTTGTTTCACAGAAATTCTCGAATCCACTCAGACTTAATTTATGCATGCGTTTAAATTGTATGCTGAGTGTTTTCAGTTAAATAAATGACAGTACCAAGTCACATCAAATTTAATTTTCAGATTAAAACAGATACAAAACGACGACAACAAAAAAAAACAAAGTGTTCAACAAACGACAACGTTGCTAAATTATTACAACCTAACAATTATTTTCTTAAAAAAAAAAGTTAAAAATTAGTTCCAAAAAAAGAAAAATAATATGAAGAAAAGAAAGACAGATGTAGAATCAATCTCTCGTTCGGATAAACCAAACCAAACCAAACCTTCAATGTTACAACGACGGCGCGTGAACCAACACCGCAAAAGCAAATCCTACGCGCCACCACTTTCGGCGGCTTCAGGAGCCACGGCGTTCAAGTCAAAACCGTGACTTATAATTAGAGCTTCCCCATCAATCTTTTCCTTCTTGTTGACAGCTTTGGCGGTGGCGATATTTTCTCCGCCGTGAGCGACGGCGAGCTCCGGTGGTTTCTCAAGCGTTTCTCTCCAGTCTCTTCCGCCTTTTCCTTTGTCGTCGAAATATTTGACAACGACTTTCATTCTTTTGAGTATTGTATAAAACTCTTCGACTTCTTCCTCGGTTGGAACACCACTATTCTCTAGTTTTTCTTCATCTTCTTTTGTGACTCTCTTCTTCTTTCTCTTCTCAATTTCCATAGCAGAATATTATATATTTATTTGTGAAATGGATACAGAAGAAACATAGATCAAAGAAACATGAGAATATATGTAGTGTGAATGTGATTTTCTGAAGAAGAATATAGAAAGACCCGGTTAAGAAAAGTCTTCTTTTTATATTTTGTAAAGAAAAGCACTTTGATAAAAAAATATATAAAAAGTAATATTAGTGTTTAATAATTGTTGTCTCTTGACTATCAATAAAAAAGTATAGAATTAAAATATTCAGTCTTAACTTAATTATAAGAAGTATTTTTAACTTATACAACATTATATAGGATAAAGAATAATTAATATATAATTAATATTTATTATATAAGATAATATGTAATTAATATATAATATTTCAATAAAAATAGAGTATTAATTATCGTATCCTATATAATAGGTTAGATAAACCTTATAAGTGGAAAAAAGTTATTACATACAGAATTTTTTTTATTTGGCCACAATTTTTATTTTTTTTAAAACCATTGAAATATGAATTAGTATGAACACACGGTGTATTCAATCCATTACATTTGGCCACAATTTAAATTATAAAAAAAATTGAATGTTCAAATTTAAGTAAAATAAAAGTAAAAAATATATTGTTGTCGGCCAAGTACATAATGAGGGGATGCTCACTTTTGATTCAGGATTAGAATATCACAATCAATCTTTATATAATAATCTTTTCGTTTTTTAAAATGTTTATCGTTTTAATAAATAATTTTTTTTAATATATTAATGATTATAGTTTTTAATGTATTTTTTTAATTATCTTTTTTTTTTACTTTTAAAATTATTATGGTTTTAATAAATAAAATTTTATTTCAAAATGAAATATTATTATCATTTCTTTTTAATGTAGAATTGATTTTTGTTTTCACAATTATATTTTTTTAATTATTGTTCTATATATTTTTAACATATTTATAAGATTAACATATTGTATCAATTATTCTTCCACCACATTAAAAGCACAAATTCATTAGAGTTAGCCCAATACATACCGAGTCTTTAGAAAAATTATAAAATGTGACATTTTTATAAACATTAATAAATCAAATATCGCAAATTGATTTGAGCGGCTACTTGTTTGGGTTTAAAGATAGTGTATTATCTTTATAAGATAGTTTTACATATATAATTAATCAAAATATTTATAATTGTCGTATATATTAATATTTTTAAAATAAAAATATATTTTATTTTGATATATAATTATAATTGGTTGATAGTGTAAAATATTTTTATTATGTATTTCTTTTTTTCCCGTATTGTTTATTTTCATAAATAAATTTATATATTATTTATTTTATTATATTTTTATAAGGTCCAATACAAATTAGGATTTTTATTTTAAGTCATGTGTCGAGAGTAGGGCTGGGAATATAAGGCTTTAGTCTAGTCTTTAATAAACTTTTTAAATTCGAGTATGTCGTATGGTTTATTGTATATATTTTTATTCATAATCTTATACAAATTTTGGTTTGATCTAAAAACATATTTAAAAATCAGTTTCATAGTAAGTTTTTTAAATAATTTATTTTACATTTTTTAAAATAGAAAACATGGTTTTTCTTATATATTATTTAACATATTTTAAAAAAATATACATATATAAGTAGATCTATAAGATTTTTAGACTTTTAGTATCTAAGTATAGTCTATTTAATTAAATAGGCTTTTTTTTTAAAAAAATTAGGGTTAAATATGTTTTTGATCCCTATAAAATTATTAATTTTTGTTTTTGATCCCTATAAAAAAATAGTGTATTTTTGTCCTACAAAATCATTATGCAAGTAGTTTTAGTCTCTATTGTTATGCTAATATTTATTTTTAAATAATTATTTTGAAGATACGTTTAGAACATTATAAAAAATTCATCGAAAAAAATTCAAAATTTGATTTCCAAGTCAAGATTTTCATTACTTTTATTATTATTCTTTGAAATTTAAAAAATTCATATTTAATTATTTTTATTTAAAAAAATTATTTAATTTGATAAATAAATATTTTATAGTAATCTGAATACGTGTGGAAAAAAATTATTCAAAAATTTAAAAATTTAGGAATAATTAAATAGTTTTTAAAATTTTAGAAAATAAAAAGAACTAAAACTGAATACATAAATTTTTTATAGAGACCAAAAAAAAACTTTTTTTAATAAAAAAAAATATGAAATATTTATAGAAACCTAAAATATATTTAACCTAAAAATTTAAATTTAAATTTTTTTATTAAATAGAACAGGTCAAATCATACTTAAATAAATTAAATTATAAATCTTTACAAATTGGTCTAATCTATTCTCATTTCAATTGTGGATCTCCTTTGACATGCATAGGCTCGGCTCTAATATCCAACAATCATTTTTAATTTTTAATTTTAGATAAGACAATTATAAATGCGACTAAAATATTATATTTTTTAAATACTTTAATTTGTATATGTTTAAATATTTATACACACAAATATATATTTGAGATTTTACACCATTGTTAAATAATAATAGTGAGTGGGATGGTTCAAAACTCTAATTAAATTTTTAATTTACTAAGAAAGAAAACCCACTAGTTTCTAACTATTTTATGATATCACATTATATCCTAATGTTTTCTAGTACTCTATTGGTTTTTTTTCTTTTTCTTTTTGACTAATCTTTATGGCTCTTTTCAAAACACTAGTATTTCTTTTAGAGAGAATACTATTAGCACTAGTTGAACATTGATTAATTAGATAGTGAAATCTTTATTTAGAAATATAAAGTAAGAACTTTCAAATTAACTATAGAAGTTTTGAAAAAAAGTTGATATTGGAAAGACTTTTGAAGTTTAAGAAAAGATATAGACATGTGTTGAGAAAGACGAGAGTGATGTCATGGAAAATAGCGATGTGACGTTTCACGATTGCGTCATTGTGATGATACGATTCTCCAACTAATATTTCTTTTCCCAATTGCACTCCACGCGCCCACTTGATTTGATGTTCTTTCTCTATTTTCTACTTCCATTATTGTAAGAGTCATGATCTAATTTTTAAAATAAATCATCTTATTTAATAGAAAAATTAATTTAAATAAATTTTTGTTTCAATGACGTCATTCAAATTAATTAATTTTTTATATTTGTTTTTTATAAATATATTAATTTATATTATTATTAAAATAAAAAATATATACATGATTTAAAATTTCAATTAAGTCATGTAAGTAATAATACATCATCAATTAGCTGCCACATCATTAAAAATGACATCAAAATGGAGTGGGGATTAAAATTTCAAAAAATTATTAAAATGTAGGGATTAGTTTTTCGATTTTAAAAATAAGAGGATCAAAATTCAAAAATATGAAAATAAAGATTAAAATTTTAATTAAACTAAAATTAAAAAAAGGTAAATTATTGTTGAGTTTTAAGCAAAACGAAATATTATATAAATAAAAAGAAACATATAAAAGAGAGGGGACAAGAACCAAAAACCCACTTAACTTAATAGAAACAAAATAAGGAAGACCTAGCATATTTCGAATCATATCATCAAAAACTGACAAAGGAGCTTCATTCCACCAAACAAAACCTTGAATGACAATACCAAATGACACTAGTTTGTTTGTACAATGGTTCCCTTCCCCAAATATATGAGATAAAATAAAAGACATGTTATGAGCTCTATGTATACATTTAAGCCATATGTTCTTCAGCTGCCAAGGGACAATGTTTGTATTGTTAAAAGCTCTAGAGACCAATTTGGAATTAGTTTCTATCCAAAGGTGTTTCAAATTCTTTGCATGGGCTAATTCTAATGCTCTCATTACTCCTATGAATTATGCATTAAGAGCAAAATTTTCCCCAAGATTTTCTGCAAAACAACCAATAAGATTTGTTGAATGGTCTCTGGAAATTCCTCCACGAGCAACCTGACCAGGGACACCAAGAGAAGTTCCATATGAGTTGCATAAGACCCAAGAATATAGAGGAGGCTTCCAAATGACTTCAATTATTCTTGCAGCCTTTGGAGGGCACACTAAGACTTTAAAAGCTTTAAGGATTTGAAAATCCCTAATACTACAAGAGTGGTGGTCTTTGTAGAGTTTCCAGTCATATTTACATTTGATATTAACAAGTTCAATGCATTCTTCCATTGGATGCATCGGTTGTGAATTTTTTTTTCTTCTGATTTCTAAATTACCAGATGATGTTAAGGGAGTTAATATTAGCAGATAGAGTTACTACCTCACTTTGCTTAGACCAAGCCTTATTGCAGACCTCCCAGATATCCAAAAGATTGAATTGAAAGGCATGCTAAGTGATATTAGATAACCAATTCTAGATGGATCGAGCAAATGTGCAGTGCATAAATAAGTGACCAGTTGTTTCTTCATGAATACCACATAAGACACATCTAAAAGGGACACATGTATCAATCTCTCCTTGTTAGGATCTCATAAGTAGGAACTTTCAAGAGGATAAGCTTCCACACAAACATAGATTTTGAAGGAGGAATGCTAGTATTCCAAATTAGCTTTGCCCAACGTAAGTTAGAACCAAAAGGCGTCTTAAAAAGATTATCTTTTTAAGAGTTAACGTGCCAACATGAGAGGAGAGAGAGAGAGAGAAGAATATGTACCCGAGTGATGAATACTTTCAGGTTAGTAAACAAAATGGCTAGTTCTGGAAGAATATGTGAAGGGAAATTAGCGATATAAACGCAGCGGAAAACAAAAAATTTCCTTTAGAGATCCTTACGAAAGGTCATGATTTGTGATAAAATATTTACATTTTGTGGCACTTGAAATATTTGATTTCGATTTGATCACGAGCGTTGTACGGCGAACAACGCCTCTACTCAGTCCACACGAACAACTTCCTTCAGTCACAGTGCTAACTGGTTACGATTGAAGGTTTAGAGTGAAATGAGAGAAAAAGAAATGAATGTGGCCAGGGTTTCAAAACAACAACTTATGAGCTTCTTCACAAGGGTTCTATTTATAGAACTACTTGTGTGGGCTTTAAGCTAAAAGTCCAACTCAATAATAATAATAATAATATATTATTATATTATTATTATAACTATTATTATAATAACCATAATTTTATTATTATTATATTTTATAACTATTATAAAATTAATAATAACTATTATTATATCATATGGTACCTTACCATATTCCGAATTCTATTCTAGTACACCGTACCTTACGGTGTACCTTATTTATTCCACATTGTCCGTATGTGTGTGACCCTGTAGGATTTCGCGACGTTGACAATTATATTAAATCATGTATTTAACATAATAAATAGTGAGCGGTATCTAGCAACACATCACTTCTACCTAATCACAAAATTGTCATGTGATCTGACAAAACCTTTTGTGATAGTGTTTATGTGTATAATTACCATTTTGCCCTTATGTTTATATTGAACACAAGGCATATATTGTGTCATCCTTGTCCAGTTCAATATTGGGCCCTTAGACATTTATCCTGTTATGCAAGATTGGCAAATTCCATCTAGGCTACTCATGTCCCTCAGCATGCTTTGTGAAGCAATTGTCTTTATGATCATCCAGTTACGGACAACGTTTGATCAACAATAAAGTACTTGACTCTACATCTAGGGTCCATAGTAGTTTCAGGTCGAAGGGTGGTATACACCACTATCATCATGAGAGTAACTTATGACACTTTGCATAACATTCTATGTAGTACTCTCATAGTGGGTCAATCCAGTATAAATATTACTCCTAATATTCATACCTATGTCAAGACTTGATAACTCCTTATCCATGATCCATGAGATGTGATCATCAATCTATCTACATAATAGTCTTAATGCTTTAAGGCTATTCCATTTCATATTAAAGCTCGACTATGGATGCTTTAAGAATAATGTCCTTATGTTTAATGGAATCTCATTATTAAGTCACACTTAATATTTCATTAAACGAACTAGCTATTCTAGAGACTTTATAATTTTGGAAAAATAAACATAATAAAGAAATGCCTTTTATTATCAATAAATAATTCGATACAAGTACCAAAAGTATTGGCCTCTAGGGCTTACACCAACAATCTCCCACTAGCACTAGATCCAATCAGGCATACCCCTAATACCCCATAGATCTAGTATGACCATCATGCTTCCATTGTGCAAGAGGTTTTGTTAGTGGGTCAGCAATATTGTCAAGTATAGGTACTCTGCATATCTTCACATCTCCTCGATCTATTATCTCTCAAATGTGATGATATCGCCTAAGTATGTGTTTGGATCGTTGGTGAGATCTAGGCTCCTTAGCTTGTGCGATGGCACCATTGTTATCACAATAAAGATCAATGGGATCCACGATGCTAGGGATTATTCTAAGTTCATTGATGAACTTCTTGATCCAAAAAACTTCCTTTGCTGTATTTGAGGCAACAATATACTCGGCCTCAGTTATAAAATCAGCAACTGTCTCTTACTTTGAACTCTTCCAGCTCACAGCGCCACCATTTAGGCGGAACACATAACCAGATTGTGATCTGAAGTCATCCTTATCTTTCTGGAAGCTAGCATCGGTGTAACCAATTACCACGAGCTCTTCCTGACTTCTATATATCAAGAATGTATCCTTAGTCCTTCTTAAGTACTTAAGGACATTCTTGACAGCTACCCGGTGAGCATCACCAGGATCAGATTGGTATCTACTCGTTGCACTAAAAGCATACGAGACATCTGGTCAAGTACATAACATGACATACCTGATAGATCCTATTGAAGATGCATATGGAATCTTATTCATGTGATCCCTTTCTTCCTTTGTTGAAGGGGATTGTGTTTTTGATAGACATATGCCATGTTGCATAGGTATGAATCCTTTCTTGGAATCATGCATATTAAAGCGTCTCAACACTTTGTCTATGTATGTACTCTGACTTAGGCCAAGCAGTTTTTGTGATCTATCTCTATATTTCTTGATTCCTAATATATAGGCTGCTTCACCAAGGTCCTTCATAGAAAAGCATTTCCCTAACCAAGCTTTTACTTGTTGCAAGGTAGGGATATCGTTTCCAATGAGTAATATGTCATATACATATAATACCAAGAAAACGAGCATGCTCCCACTAACCTTCTTGTAGACACAAGGCTCATCTTCATTCTTTATGAATCCATATTGTTTTACAGTTTCATCAAAACTAAGATTCCAGCTTCAGGAAGCTTGCTTCAATCCATAGATTGATTTTTGTAACTTGCATATCCTTTGGGCTTCTTTAGGTATGTCAAATCCTTCAGATTTTGTCATGTACACATCCTTAAGAATATTCACATTAAGGAAAGCATTTTTGACATCCATCTGCCATATTCCATAATCATGATATGCAACGATATCAAGTAAAATCCGAATAGATTTAAGCATTGCAACTGGTGAAAAATTTTCATCATAGTCTATCCCATGAATTTGTTTATAACCTTTAGCAACCAGTCTTGACTTATAGGTATGTAACTTACCATCCATGTCAGTATTCTTTTTGAAGACCCACTTGCATCCTATAGGATTAACTCCTACAGGAGGTTCTACCAAGGTCCAAACTTGGTTTGTGCACATGGAATCCATTTCAGATTTCATGGCTTCTAGCCACTTCTCAGACTCAGGACCAGTTATGGCCTCTTGGTAGGTTACAGGCTCATCTTGATCCATGAGTAATACATCACCTTGATCAGTTATGAGATATCTATATCTCTCTGGTTGTTGATGTATCTTGCTCGACCTACGCTGGTTTTGTTCTACTTGAGCAGGTTTATCTTCTACAACTGTTTGTGATTCCTGCACTAATTCCTCCATAGGTGTATAAATGCTTTGTGATTCTTGAATTTATTCAAGCTCTACTTTCCTCCCACTGATTTCTTTGGAATTAAAATCCCTTTTCAAGAAGACTCCAGTTCGAGCGACAAACACTTTGCCCTCAGAAGGATTGTAGAAGTAATATCCTTTTGTTTCTTTAGGATACCCTACAAATAAGCATTTGTCATATTTGGGCTCAAGCTTAGTTGAAACTTGTTGTTTCACATAAACTTCACAATCCCAAACCTTCATGTAAGACATTATGGTTTCTTACCACTCCATATCTCATATGGTGTCTTTTCTACCTTTTTGGATGGAACGCGGTTAAGTGTGTAAGCTGTCGTCAGTAGTGCATGTCCCCAAAATAATTTTGGAAGATCAGCATGACTCATCATGGATTGGACCATGTTTAACAAGGTTCAATTTCTTCTCTCAGATACATCATTCCAATGTGGTGTTCCAGGAGGAGTGAGTTGGGATAGAATCCCACATTCTTTTAGATGGTCATCAAACTCTAGGCTTAAATATTCACCTCCTCTATCTGATCAAAGAGTTTTAATATTCTTACCTAATTGGTTTCGTACTTCATTATTGAACTCTTTGAACTTTTCAAAGGATTCATATTTGTGTTTCATTAAATACACATTACCATATCTACTGAAATCATCAGTAAATGTGATGAAGTATTGAAAACCTCCTCTGGCTGGTATGTTTAGTGGTCCACATACATCAGTATGTATGAGGGCCAAAAGATCATTTTCCCTTTCACTTTTTCCTGTGAATGGGGTCTTTGTCATCTTTCCAATTAAACAAGATCTGCATGTATCATATGATTCGTAATCAAAAGAGTCCAATAGTTCATCTTTATGGAATTTGGAAATGCGTTTCTCATTTATATGGCCTAAGCTACAATGCTAAAGTAACTTGGATTTAACTCATTAGGTTTCATCCTTTTAGTATTAATGTTATAAATTGGCATTTCAATATCAAAGATATATAATCCATTGTTCATTTGTGCGGTAATATAGAATATATCATTAAAATAAATAGAGCAACAATTGTTCTTTATTATAAATGAAAAACCAAACTTGTCCAAACAAGAAACGAAAATAATATTCCTACTAATTGCAGGTACATAATAGCAGTTCTCTAACTGAATTATTAAACCACTAGGTAAAGTCAAATCATAAATTCCTACGGCTAAAGCAGCAACCTTTTCTCCATTGCCAACTCGTAGGTCAACTTCACCTTTTGCCAAAACTCTACTCCTTTTTAGTCCCTGCACATTGGTACAAATGTGAGAACCACATCCAGGATCTAATACCCATGATGCAGAAGTAGACAAATTAATTTCTAAAACAAAAATACCTGAAGTTGAAGTCTCCACTCCATTCTTCTTATCTTCCAGGTACTTTGGGAAGTTTCTCTTCCAGTGTCCAATCTTACCGCAATAGAAGCAAGTGCCCTCCTTAGTTATGCCTCCCCTAGGCTTCAAAACAGGTGCAATATGTTTAGGGTTGGCAACTTCCTTGCCTTTCCATTTACCACCCTGTTTGGTTGGCCTTTTGTTCTGTTTCTTTCCATTACTGACCATCAGAATGAATTTCCCTTTTGACTTCAGATTTTGCTCAACAGTTTTTATCATGCTTAGCAATTCAAGAAGAGATGTTTTCATATCATTCATGTTGAAATTAAGGACAATTTGACAGAAACTCTCTGGCAACAATTGTAGGATCAAATTAGTTGCAAGTATTTATGGACTCTTGGATCCAACTTGTCTTCAATGGGCATTTAATGAACCAAAAATAATTCAAGAGTACTTGCAAGAATGACTAAATGAGGGAGGAAAATAATGTTACCTTGAATCATTCCTCTGTTGGTAAGTATTGTTGTAATTTATTTATATATTCTATATTTAGTTTTGTTTTAGTAAATACTATAACTATGTAATATATATATATATATATATATATATATATATATATATATATATATATATATATATATATATATATATATATATATATATATATATATATATATATATATATTCTCATGTTCATTCAGTGGTCATTGACAATTGATCATAATATCATTAATGACAAATACGGTGATTGTACTATGTTCCTTGCATAACCCACCCCTCAAGAATATGAAAGAGATTATTCAAACGTAAGTGTTTATGTTTATATTATTTTCTTTGGAATTATAATTAGTTTATCGTGTAATATGTTAATTCATTTTTAATGTACAATTTTGTGGAGCAAGTTAATATGACGAGGAATGTTAGAAAAAAGCCCACATGCATTAGACCTAAGGTAAGTGGTCCGATTACGCGTTTCTTTCATTTACATTCATGTGTGGTTATATTCATGTAATTATTGCTTAAATTTGTAGATGAGGCAACATTGCGGGACTTACGAGTGTGAGTATTATGTCATGAAACAACGCAGGACTTACGAGTGTGGGTGTTATATCATGAAACGGGACTTACGAATGTACTCACCAAGGATTAAAGCCTTGTGCCTACGTATTCCCTCATGCAATGGGAAAGTCAGAGTGTCGTAGTTCGGAAATTACAGGTAATTGATTGTAATATGTTTTAGAGACGAAAGGTTGGATGAATCACAACTCAAAGGCTAGCCTCAAGAGCGATTCAAGAATCCAAGGAATGCGAGAATCCAAAAGTTCAGTCATTTCATTATTTAATTAAGAAAAAGATTTGATAAGTTTAAGTATCTTAGAAACGAAAGATTGAATGAATCACAACCCAAGGGCTAGCCTCAAGAGCGATCATTCAAGAACCCAAGGAATGCGAGATTCTAAAAGCTCAGTTCTTCCGTTGTTTAATTAAGAATTTTTTAAGTATTTTAGAAACGAAAGGTTGAATGAATCACAACCCGAGGGCTAGCCTCAAGAGAAAATCATTCAAGAATTAAAGGAATGTGAGGCTCCAAGAAATCAGTTCTTTTTGTTTGATTAAATTTTTTTTAAGTATTTTAAAAAACAAAAGGTTGAATGAATCACAACCAGAGGGCTAGCCTCAAGAGTAAATCATTCAAGATTCCAAGGAATGCGAGACTCCAAGAACCCAGTTCTTTCGTTATTTAATTAAGAAAAAGTTTAAGTATTTTAGAAACGAAAGGTTGAATGAATCACAATCTGAGGGTTAGCCTCAAGAGCGATCATTCAAGAATTCAAGGAATGTGAGATTCCAAGAACTCAGTTCTTTTGTTATTTAGTTTTGAAGAGTTAAAAATTGTGAAGTAATGAGAGATTAATGGCTATCTCTTTAATGATTTGTAAAGGAACGTGTCCTAAGGTGGAAATAGGTTTTCGATGAATTAGAAGTGATTGCTTATATGAATGAAAATGACATAAAGTCAACCAATAAATATTTTTCCTTGGAATAGTGCAAGTGAATACAATCGGAAGACGTATACACACGTCTAAACATCATGGATCCGTAAAGAACCACATCGGGTTGAAATAAAAATCAAAAATAAAGGATGAACACATAACAACAATAAATATGAACACATAAAAAATATTACATTTCTACAACATAGCTTCACAAACAAAAGTATATATAAATTAAATTATTAGCTATATATGGTATGAACGAAAATAAAGGATGAATGATACTCACAAACTCCAAAGCTAGCAAAGGTTGATCTTATTGTGTAGAACAAAATGAAGGTGTTTTGAAGGAGTTTGTTATTGTGGTGAAGATGATGAATGTTTATGGGTATTGTGAAAATCCATGTGAAGTGTTTATACTACATTGTAGTGGACCCCACTTGCCATTTTTTCTTTTTTGGACATGAAGACAAACAAAAGAAAAGTAGTAATAATAATAATAAATAATATTAATAAAACTAATAATAATAATAAAATATAATAATAATAATAATAATAATAATAATAATAATAATAATAATAATAATAATAATAATAATAAAGATAATAATAATAATAATAAAACTAATAATAATAAAAAGAAATTGAAAATGGTTATTAAGAAAAAGAATTATATTGAATTAAATAAATTGAAGTTAAACTAAATCAAAGATAAACTAAATAAATTGAAATTGAAATTAAACTAAATTTAATATAAAATTTAATTAAAATATAAATTAAAACCAAAATTAAACTAAGACTAATTCTAAATAAACTAAAATAATTATCTAAATAGAAATCATAAAAATCAAGAAATGGTATGGAATGATAAAAAACGGTTAAAATGCATGATTAATGATCAATGAAATGTTTCTGCAAAAATGACCAACTTATGATTAATTTTCGATATTGTGATAAAAATGTGTTAGATAAATGAAAAATGTTAAAACGCTTGGTCAAAATTTAGGGTATGACATATGCCCCTATTTAATCTTCTTGAACATGAATGTATGAATATCAATGATTTTTGGACATTCGTGGTAGAGGATGATTAAATATCAGAATACCTAGAATTTTGACCGAATGTAGATGAAGTGCAATGTAAATGAATGCATGAATGATTGAGTTATGCAGGAAATGATTCCATATGAAACAGGCCAACAAGAGATAATTCCACTAGGGAAAAGGTTTGAGAATATTGAGGATGAAGAAACAAAGACAAGAAGTATTTGAAGTGATAAATCAACAGGTTCAAGTGTAACTGCTGACATTGAAAATAACAAATGATGGAACAAAATGAAATCCAAAGTGTTGGTTCAATTAACATAGGTAAAGTCAAGTTGTCACTTAGGATGACAAGAAAATATTCAAAGTAAATGCACAGTGGCACAATGCGACCAACTAACACTAAGAATAATAGCAAAAAAGAAACAACGTCCATGGATTGGATTGGACGAAGTGAAATAAAAGCTGACATCCACAGATTGTATTGGATGACAAAGAGGAACAACGTCCCTGGATTGTATTAGACGGAGTCGAATAAAAGCTGACATCCATGGATTGTATTGGATGACAAAGAGGAACAACGTCCCTGAATTGTATTAGACGAAGTCGAATAAAAGCTGACATCCATAGATTGTATTGGATGACAAAGAGGAACAACGTCCATGGATTATATTGGATGAAGTATTGTAAAAGCTGACATCCATGGATTGTATTGGATGAAAAAGAGGAACAACGTCCATGGATTGGATTGGACGAAGTGGAATGAAAACAGACATTCATGGATTGTATTAGATGACAAAGAGGAACAACGTCCATGGATTAGATTGGAAAAAGTCGGATAGGAGTTGACATCCATGGATTGTATTGGATAACAAAGAGGAACAACGTCCATGGATTGGATTGGACGAAGTCGAATAAAAGTTGACATCCATGGATTGTATTGGATGATAAAGAGGAAACAACGTCCATGGATTATATTGGATGAAGTCGAAGAGAAACAAAGTCCACGGATTGAATCGGACGAAGTAGAATAAAATTGACATTCATGGATTGGATTGGATTGGATGACAATAAGAAACAACGTCCATGGATTAGATTGGACGAAGTAGAATAAAAATTAACACCCACGGATTGAATTGGATGACAAAGAAGAACAACATCCATCGATTGAATTGTACGAAGTAGAATAAAAACTAACATCCATGGATTGTATTGGATGACAAATAGGAATAAAATCTGATCGTAAATTTGGACGAAATGACATATATACCCAAGAGTTGCATTGGACAGGCATACATATATGTTTTGATAAGTGCCAAGTGAGTTGGACTTTGAAGTAAGGTAAATGTTGACAACAACATGAACAATAAAAATGCAAATGAGGCTAAAACACTCTTGTTATGCGTGATATATGAATTTGTTATGATGTATGATCAAATGCATGTAATACAGATGCTGACAACATGGATTGACTCTTTTGTGGAGTGGACAAGACTGGAAAATTGATTCTTCAACACTGTGAGATCACGATCATGCTTCTCGGGGACTAAAGATGTTGATGTTGAATAGTTATTTGCCACACTAATAAATTGTACCGAGTTGACGATCCTTGGGAAAAACATGGAGATGCTTAGAGATTCTTCCAATGAATTTCCCCAAATAAGCTGATTGTTGTAGATGAGTTGATCAAGGTTTCAACTTGACTGATTCTGGAAATGATTGTTTTAATGGGCGCTTGGAAACTTGTACCAGTATGAGTCTTGTAAAATCTTCTGGAGAAACTAACTCTATGATGGACTTGCACTGAACAACAACCTTGAGCTGATTCTCTACATGGCCTGGAAGGAACTTGCCCCTGATAGGATCACCGACCAAGTTTTTTTACTATTTGAAAATTCCTTGAGATAAAGCCAGTTTGCAAAAAAAAATGTCCATTCAATCATGATAATTTTAAAGCAAATGCAACTTTTGAAAACAAAAACATTGTTGGAAGGATGGAGAAACAAATGAATCACACAATCAAAACATGATGGTTTATGACATTCAAAGTGAAAGGTAAAGCAAAGATATAAAAAATGAATTGCAAAGATTCTTTTGGAATCAGTGTACATAACCTTGTTGTAATATTCTTTTCAGAATAAACCATGCCTAAATTAGGTCTTTTGAGGGTTGTATCATGGTCTGGTTCATGGTTAATTGAAACAAAGGATATAAGGCTCAAAAGTGTTTGTACTCACCCCTCTTCGTGATGATATCCAGTCCCACATCCAGTTAAACCTACATACATTTGTCTTGAAAAAGTAAGGATGAAGATGATGGTTCAAGGTTAGCTTGAAATGGCAGTCAATTTATTTATTCTTCTTGGATATCAGTAGTGACCCATTGGTTCTAGACATGGTGGTCACATAATCTGTTTTTCCTGAGAATAAGGAGTTAAGGACCTCTTTTTCTTAATGATTCTCTATTTTAAAATGATCCCTAACTTTTGCCTAAGTCTTCTCTTTGGGTGCTCAACTTAGCGGGCTTTTTTTTTTTTTTTATGTTTTTGAAAGATTGAAAGTTATGACTGCCAAATCGTTGGTTTTAATGGATCCTCAGATGAGACATTTCATCTTGTAATTTTGAATGTATAATGGGATTAACTGAACATTACCCTACCCCAGGTTAAGTGAAAGGGTTTAGATCCGAAAGAAACTCCTACTTCTAGGCTCGAAGTGGTGAACTATGGATTAAATCCTTATCTCTCCAGTGTTTGAGAATTGAAACAATGCTTGTACATCATTGACAAGACTTTATCCGAAAGGAAACCCCAACAATTATGAGTATTTTATTTTTCATCATCCTCCACACATCTTTGCATAACCAAAAATTTGAACAAAAGATATATTTTTGAAAAGGAAATCATAAAGACATAAATAAACAGATGAATTGAATTCAAAAGATTTCAAATGCTTATTTAATTAATCAAAGAAGTACAAACATAAGTGAAAGCAAATTGTTCAGACGAATACAAGGAAAATGCAAACATAAAGGAAACAATGGCCTAGTGACTAATCATTAAACAAGGATGAGTTGTCCTGTCTTGAAACACTGACTTTAAGGAGAACTGCTTGAAGTTGATTGAAGCTTCAAGTTGCATGTCCTAGCAATGGATTTTCCCTGACATTTGGATTGGTATCACGGAAGGAAAGAATCTTGTCTTTGATCAACTCTTGCACTCTTGTCTTCAAAGAAAAGAAATGTTCCAAATCATGGCCTGCTCCACCCTGATGAAATTCACAATGAAGATCTGCAATGTAGCCTGGTGGGAGAGGGTTTGGAGGAGGAGGCATAAGCCTAGTGGTAACCTAACCTTTCTGAAGCATTGCAGGAAACGATTCTATGTATGAAATGGGAATAGGGTCAAAGTGAACCCTATCACGATTCTGAACTTGTCTCGCAGCTGGACATTGAGGAGCTCTAGCTGGTTGAGCAGCAATTACAGGAGCAACGACGACAACATAATCTGATTAGCATGCTGAGGCCTGTACTGAGGTCTCCTATCCACATCCAAGACATCATTAGTCTGATCTTCCCTTCTCCTTTGGAAATTCCCAAAAGGTTTCTTTGCATTGTTGGAAGACTCAGCAGCGACTTTGGACACTTTACCATTCTTGATTCCTTCTTCAAGTCTTTGACCAATGATAACCAAATCAGTGAAATTGGAAGAGACATTCCCGATCATCTTTTCCCAATAGAAAGGAGCCAAGGTATCCATAAATATTACAGTTAATTCTTTCTCAGCTAGAGGAGGTTCAACCTGAGATGCCAATTGATCGGAAAATAGCAAGTGTACTATTTTTACCGATGTAGTAATAGAAGGGAGTAACCCCGAATATCGATATCAAGGACTGCTTAACAAAATAAGTTCTAATGGATTGATTTCAATTGGACAAAAGTTATGGTTAAAAGTTTGATTTTTAATTAAATAAAATAAAATTATTAAAACGTAAACTAAAACAGAGAGTTTTTACTTATATGAGAATAATGCCAGGGACGGTGTATAATCTGCAATGCAATGACTTAATAATTTCTCAATTTTACAGAGACATGCTTTAAAAAGTGTCTTTCCTATGTCGATAATGTTTTTCCAAAATTCCTTTAGAGAAAAACCATTGGTATTCTTCCTCGACCTTGATTCCTCAACGATCAAAGAAGAATATCAAGCAATAATTCTGACATAAAATGGTTTTTACAAAATATTCCAATTCCTCAGTAATATTTACCGTGGTAAAATTTATGCAACAAGGTTAGGATGGTTGGTCAGACCAAATCCTAACCACGATCAATTATCCAATTTTCCAACAAAGACAAAGCATTAAGAACGTTGCATAAAATAAAGAAACAAATTTAATCGCATAATCTCAAAATTAAGAATTCAAATTGTCATTACATAAAGCAAATCAGGGACACCCCTTGGCATTGGGGGGTTTAGCCACTCATGTTCATAACGAAAATAAAAACAAAGCAAGAATATAGAGACATTACAATTAACGTAGGATTCGTTGGATCGTCAATCGCTTCCGCTCTTGATCAATCCTTCTTCTCCCGTTATCGTTCAAATCCCAAAATCCCCAAATCCAAAAATAAAAAATGTTTACAGTCATAATCATCTAATATAAATCAGTCTTCCAAAAACACCGCGAAAAGTCCAGAATGCCCTTGCAGTAACAAAATATCAGGTTTTCTTCTGGTCTTCACAACACGGGCCGTGTTGTGCAACACGGGCACCCGTGCTGTGCCTCTGGGTCTTCTCAATTCAGCCTCTTCTTTAGATGCTATGACACGGGCCGTGTTGTACAACACGGGCACCCGTATCACAGCACTGGTTGCTCATTTTCTTTCACAAACTTCCTCTTCAGCTGGTCTTCACAACACGGGTCGTGTTGTACAACACTGGCACCCGTGTTGTGCTTCTGATATCCTATTTTGCTCTCATTTTTTCACGCTCGGATCATCTTTTCGAATGCTTCGAACAACCGATTAGATTTTGACCTGAAAACACATCAAAAACAACCACATAACCCATACCAAAGATAAAAACAGATAAAACGATTAAAACTAAACTTGCATGCTACATTAAGAAAACTACGACGAAACATGAACGAAATACTTCAACCGAATGAAATTAAACTCAAAGGACAATGAAAACTGGCTTGAAAACTACAACTAAATATCACTGATCAAACTCCCCCGAACTTGAACTCTTGCTTGACCTCAAGCAAAGATCCTGTATTTATACATTCAACACTAGCAAGATGAATTACGATACTCATACGTGGATCCTTTGTTCCAAGTCACCCAATAAGTTCTTTTGGTACTTCTCTCTCAGTAAAGGTATCACACAAACACTACACCACGGAAAACCCCGGACCTGAATCTCCTTTTCGGTAACCTCTCCGACTATGCTTCGGGATTAGGTCTTATATTTCTATTTTCCACCCTTTTCATTCAGACAATCCCTTTTAAGGATTTTTATGATTTTCACTATGTGTACAAAATTGATCCCCCTTTTTTTTATATTGTTGGCACCGATATTTCTTTGTCCCTTAGGGGAAACATTTATGTTCAACCGCCGTTAGGTTGAATAACCTGGTGAGGGTTACCCAACTTAGAAGGATCGATCGTTCTAATGTTTTTATTCATTTTTTTCCGGTGCCTTCAAGCCTTTTTCTCTTTTGGATTAACTCTGCACACACAATTATTATAGATAAAGCCAGATATGTCAATAGAAACTACTTCGGGTTTACTTCTCAGATCAAAGTACCATGGCACGAATCTACACGTCGAACTCGTTCCTAATTCAGGAGACTCAGTGTGTTCATGTTGTACCTAAACATCAAAATTTTTCCATTTTTGCTCATCGGGTTTCTTTTCACTCAAATCATATATACTTTCTCATTATTCACTCGCAACACACAACAGGTCAACTCAGGGGTGTTTTTTTTTTTCAAATAACACATAGCTATAATTTTCAAGCCGACACTACTAAAAATAAACATAGATTAAAACAAAACAAAAGGAAAACATGAAAACTAAACCCCCCACGCTTGAACTCAACAGTGTCCACACTGTTGAAGAACCAATGTCGGAGGGAACTCACAACTATCACTGCTCTGGTGGAAATCCATGAAGCCTCATCTGCTGCATCTATTAATGCAACTCATCGATGAGGTCCCCTTGCCGGGTCTGCTCTCTTATCATTTCGTCCCACTCCTCCTTGGTCACACTCCACTGACTGGTTGCTTGGTTTGATGATCCACCAGCAGTTTGAACCGGGACCTCTTCAGCTTGGTTCCCCTCATCCTCCTCACCTAAAAAATATTCATCAAACTGATTGTTTCCGCCCTGCATAGGGTCCTCATACAACCAGTTAGCTCTATTGTCTATAGTAATCAATTTAGGAGCAGGCAAAGAAATCAAATGCCGGTTACGGGTCAACACAGAGTAATAATTATGACAACTCTTTATCATACCTTGGTTGATTAAGGTTTCAAGATCAATTTTGTTCTTACCTACCACTGCAGGTACTTCCAGCAACCTCTCACCATACCCAAGTTTTTCAGCAATTTGCGTAATCATCCCTCCTACAGAGATCTCCCCAGAGGCACCATTGGCTAGGTGGTCTGCTGCGAAGGCCGCAACGTTGATCAGCTCATCATTAGCCATACCATATAGGAAGTACAACTCTCTCTGCGTAGCTACTCCTGTGCTATCGCCTCGGCAGAAAAGGGTATAAGCCAACCCCTTCTGAGCATACCTAAAGCACGGGTTATGAATCCCCGAAGCTTTTGCCGCTGATGCGACATAATCGGTACTGCCGGTGATATCTCTCCAGAATTCTCCTGCCACAAATGTGCTCGGCGGTGCACCAGGACCGTAAATTGGAAGATCTAATATCTTTCCCAAATCAGCAACCGACATCACATGATCAGTGTCAAAGAGGAGAAACTTCAAAGTACCGAAGTACTCTGTGTCTGACCCTGTCCACGTATGCTTAAGCTGAAAATGCAAAGAACTCAAAAATTCCAAATTATGCGCTCAAAAGTCGGCGCTTCATAAAGCATAAAATTTAGCATTCCAATATTGTGAAACATTCTATGTACCTCAAATTTAAGCCCTAGATTCTCAAGAGTTTCATTACACATATATCGGGCCGGTATCAATTTACGCCTTACCAACTTTGAATATTTGACTTGATGCTCCGAATCCTCAAACAAAATGCCATGAGCATTAGGCATTCGGTGTGCTCGCTTACGGGGGCGAGAAGATTCGGCGACACTCTTTTCGGTATCTTTGCGAGGAGGCATTGTTATCACCTGCACAAAATAAACACACAATTTGACAGAAGGATTAGTGAATTCCGTCACCGTAGAAGTGACGATGGAGGCAAGGAGAACACTTTTTGTGAACGGGGTAGGGTGTTTTAGTGAATGGGTGTTGGAGAAATTGAAGCTTTTGTGAAGAAGAAAAATGGGGTTAGGGTTGTTTTTTAAGAGAATGGAGGTTGAAGAAGATGAAATATTAGGGAAAATGAGTGGTAAATGAGCCACTAATGATAAATTAAAATAATAAACACGTGGGCCCCACTGTATTAAAAATTGGGAAGATGAAAAATTCAAAATTTTGGCTGCCCGCATGCCTGACACGGGCCGTGTTGCACAACATGGGCACCCGTGTCAGGCCCCTGTAATGGAGATCAATTTTGCATCAAACAATGGCTTGTTCAGACCTTGCAACACGGGCCATGTTGTACAACACGGGCACCCGTGTTGCACCCCTGGATCCCTTCAAATTCTCTTCAAAACCCAATCTTGTTCAGACCTTGCAACACGGGCCGTGTTGCACAACACGGGCACCCGTGTTGCATCCCTGGATCCCTTCAAATTCTCTTCAAAAAACAATCTTCTTCAGACATTGCAACACGGGCTGTGTTGCACAACACGGGCACCCGTGTTGCACCCCTGATTTTTCACTTTTTCTTGGTTTTTTGATTTTTTTTCTTGCCCGAACATCCAACCTCTTTCTTTCCTCAACAGAACCAGTGATACACAAAAACACACAACCTACAAAAACTGAAACAAACAAGAGTAAGAATGATAAAATCGTGGGTTGCCTCCCACTTAGCGCTGCGTTTAGCATGGCTCGACGGTCCGTCATCCTACTGAGTAAGACGAGTGACATTCACATCACCAGTAGTTTGGCCTTTGAAGTAAGGCTTTAATCTCAGCCCGTTCACCTTGAAAATATCTCCATTGGTCTGATTTTTAATTTCGACAGCTCCGTGAGGAAATACCTTGTGAACTACAAAAGGTCCCAACCATTTAGACCTTAGTTTTCCTGGAAATAACTTCAACCTCGAATTGTATAGAAGGACCCTTTTTCCTTCCCAAAACTCTTTTCTTTGAATCCTCTTGTCATGCCATTTTTTCGTTTGCTCTTTGTAAACTTTAGCATTCTCATACGCCCGATTCCTGAATTCTTCTAACTCATGAAGTTGAAGAATCCTCGAACTTCCAGCTTTTGACAAATCCATATTAAGATACTTAGACGCCCAAAAAGCTTTGTGTTCAAGTTCCAATGGTAGGTGACATGCCTTTCCGTATACCAGTTGATATGGACATACTGATAGGCGTTTTGAAAGTCGTTCGATACGCCCATAAAGCGTCATCCAACTTAATCGACCAATCCTTTCTAGACGAATTCACTGTTTTTTCCAGGATTTGTTTCAGTTGTTTATTTGACACCTCAACTTGTCCGCTTGTTTGGGGGTGGTATGGAGTAACTATCCGGTGTTTAACATTGTACTTTTGCATAAGCTTCTCCATGAGGTGATTCAGGAAATGTGTTCCTTCGTCGCTTATCAATGCTCTCGGGACACCAAACCTTGCAAAAATGTTCTCTTTCAGGAATCTCACCACAACCTTAGCATCATTGGTGGGCAATGCAACAGCCTCTACCCATTTGGACACATAGTCCACTGCAACCAAAATATAGTTTTTTCCGAATGACGGAGAAAACGGCCCCATGAAGTCTATCCCCCATACATCGAATAACTCAACCTCTAGCATAGAGTTTTGGGGCATCTGGTTTCTTTTTGATATATTCCCAGTCCTCTGACATCTGTCACACTCTTTCACTAATTCTTGAGCATCCTTAAATAAAGATGGCCAGTATAGTCCGGATTGAAGGACTTTAGCTGCTCTCCGATCACCACTGAAATGTCCACCATACTCAGAATCGTGACATGCTTTCAGCACATCTTTTTGCTCTTCATCGGGTACACATCTTGTTACAAGGCCATCCACCCCTCTTTTGTAGAGAAACGGATCGTCCCATAAGTAAAACCTGCAGTCATGAACAAACTTTTTCCTTTTGTTAGAATCAAAATCGTCGGGTATAATACCGCCAACGAGGTAGTTTGCATAATCTGCAAACCAAGGCACCCCAATAACAGCTAGGATGTGTTCGTCAACAAACTCATCCTTTATGGGGCGCTGCTCTTCAGTCTCCTCAATTGGTGACATCCGAAAAAGATGATCTGCAACAGTGTTTTCACACCCTTTCTTGTCGCGGATCTCGACATCGAATTCCTGGAGAAGTAAAATCCACCTCAAAAGCCTGGGCTTTGAATCCTGCTTAGCAAAAAGATATTTCAAAGCGGCATGGTCAGTGTAAACAATCACTTTTGAACCCAACAGATATTGCCTGAATTTATCGAAGGCATACACAACAGCTAGCAACTCCTTCTCGGTAGTTGCATAATTTATCTGTGCGGGGTTCAAAACGTGACTAGCATAATAAATCACATGAAGCAATTTTCCTCTTCGCTGTCCAAGAACAGCCCCTACCGCAATGTCACTAGCATCGCACATAATTTCAAAGGGTAGGGACCAATCAGGAGCGATAACAATAGGTGCAGACACTAATTCCTTTTTAAGTGTTTCAAAAGCATCGGTGCACTCCTTATTAAAAACAAAAGCCTTATCTTTAACCAATAGGGTAGTTAAAGGTTTAGCTATCTTCGAGAAGTCTCTTATGAACCTGCGGTAAAAACCCGCATGTCCCAAGAAGCTTCTTATACCTTTCTCATTAATCGGCGGTGGCAACTTCGATATCACTTCCACTTTGGCTTGATCAACTTCGATCCTTTTTTGTGAGATCTCGTGACCAAGAACAATGCCTTCTCGCACCATGAAATGACATTTTTCCCAGTTCAATATTAAATTACTTTCTTGACATCGCTGCAAAACAAGTGAAAGGTTAGACAAACAGTGATCAAACGAGGACCCGAACACGGAGAAATCATCCATGAATACTTCCATGTGCTTTTCTAACATGTCCGCAAAAATGGATGTCATGCATCTTTGGAATGTAGCGGGGGCATTACGTAGCCCAAATGGCATCCTTCTATATGCAAAAATGCCATAGGGACATGTAAACGCCGTCTTCTCTTAGTCTTCCGGCGCAACAGCAATTTGATTGTATCCGGAGTAACCATCTAGAAAACAATAGTAATCATGTCCCGCTAGTCTTTCCAACATTTAGTCAATGAATGGCAACGGAAAATGGTCCTTTCTCGTATCCAAATTCAATCTTCTATAATCAATGCAAACTCTCCATCCAGTAACAGTTCTAGTAGGAATCAACTCATTTTTTTCATTTGTTATAACAGTTGTTCCTCCCTTTTTGGGCACCACATGTACCAGACTCACCCAAGCACTATCGGATATAGGATAGATCAATCCTGCATCCAATAGCTTAACAACTTCTTTTCGCACTACCTCCTTCATCACCAGGTTCAATCTCCTTTGGGGCTGCACGACCGGTTTGTGATCTTCTTCCATAAGTATTTTATGCATACACACCGTAGGACTTATACCTTTTAGGTCTTCAATCTTCCACCCAATTGCTCCCTTGAATTTCTTAAGAACTTCAATTAACTTGTCTTCTTGCACACTTTTTAAATTAGCGCTAATAATAGCGGGACAGTTTTCTTCCATGTCAAGAAAGACATATTTGAGATTCTCGGGTAGTTGCTTCAATTCTGATATATTTGGCTTGTCTTTGCCTTCATCAACCGTTATAGGTTGTCTTAACTCTTCCCACCGGTGCATTCAAACTCTTTTAAGGATAGGTTGAGTTTCAAGCATAGCCACCACTTCCCTATCATTATCTCCAACTTCCTTATCATCTTCAAAAATGGACATACTCAGCACCCTCTCTAGAGGAAATTGGGACACACTTTCTAAATGCTCACTAGCTTCCATTTGTTCTAACACTTGTATGTTACTACTAGTGCCCACATCATCTTTATACTTCAAAGTGTTCCTAACATCAATTTTCAACTCTTCATCGTACACCTTCAACGTGAGTGTTCCCCCTTCCATATCTATCATGACTCTCCCGGTTTCTAAGAAAGGTCTTCCCAAAATCAAGGGGATTTCTTCATCTTCAGGCATTTCAAGGATCACAAAGTCAACTGGAAACACAAATTTGTCCACTCTAACCAGGACATCATGGACAACTCCATATGGCCGCTTCACCGAATGGTCCGCGAATTGGAGAGTCATCCGAGTGTCTTGAACAACACCAATACCCAACGTTTTGTAAATGGATAAAGGCATTAAACTGATGCTCGCTCCCAAGTCAATGAGAGCTCTCTTGAATGACCGGTCACCGATGGTGCATGGAATGGTGACAACTCCTCTATCTTTTTTCTTCACTGGAATCTTTAGTCCCTGCAAAATAGCACTACAAGTTTCAGTTAGAATAATAGGTTCAGCTCCCATAGTTCTCTTTTTAGCAATGATGTCTTTCATGAACTTGGCATAAGTGGGCATTTGCTTAAGTGCTTCAAGCAATGGAATATTCAGCTCCAGCTTCTTGAACAACTCAAGGAATTTCTCAAAATTCTTTTCTTGCTGCCCTTTCTTCTTGTTTCTTGTAGGATACGGAGTTTAATCACCGATTTTGGTTCAACCGCTTTTTCTTTGATGTCCGGTGTTGTGGTAACTTCTTTTTCTTTATCAACCACTTCATTTTCTTTGATTTCCAGTTCCACCTCAATCATTTGATTTTCACTTTCAGAATTTTCTTGAACCTCCTCACTAACTTTACCTCTTCGTGTTGTGACTGCATTGACTTTGTGATTATCTCTTGGATTTGTGACAGTAGCACTAGGAAGAGTCCCTGGAGTTTGTGGAATGGCGAGGTGTTGGGCAATTTGGCTCATTTTCACTTCAAGATTCTTGATAGAGGCTCCAATATTCTTGAAGTTACTCCTTGTTTCTTCTTGAAATTGACAATTGTGAGCTGCCATATTTTCAATGGCAATTTCCCAATCAGCTTTTCTTGAAACTGGGGGCTGATATGGTTGTTGCTAGGGCTGATATTGTTGTTGGCCTTGAACCGGTTTTTGAATGTTCCCTTGATGATCTTTCCAAGAGAAATTTGGGTGATTTTTCCACCCCGGATTATACGTGTTGGCATACGGATTGTTATGCCTCAACATATTAATTTGTTCAACCTGTTCTTGAGTTGCCAAACAGTGCATGGCAAAGTGAGGTCCACAACATATCTCGCAAATCACAGCTTGAACAGGTTCAACCTGAGCAACTGTTTTAGTTCCAAGATTCATCTTATTTAACCTTCTTTCAACTTCTGCGGCAATTTGATCTTCCATTTTTACAACCTGCTATGTCAGCTTTAGATCAATTTTTCCATCTGGTTGACTCACTGTGCGATCATATAATTCAAGGTGTTCATTGGCAGCAATGGCTTCTATGATTCTTTTAATACCCGTGGTTGTTGAAAAGTTTGTTGAGCCACCTGAAGCAGTATCAATAAGCTGCTTTGTCTTGATTCGTAATCCATTCACAAAGTTTTGCATCTGCTCGGTCGCATCCATATTATGAGTAGGACACGCAGTCAAACACCTTTTGAATCTTTTATAAGCATCTCCAAGTGATTCACCCTCTTTTTGTTTAAAGTTGACTATATCATATCTCTTCCGGATGAACACTGAAGCAGGAAAGTATTCATTAAGGAATGTTGTTTCCATCTCTTGCCATGTTGTGATACTCGCTGCGGGAAGAGAGTAGAACCACTCTTCTGCATCGTCGGTAAGTGTGAATGGAAACATCACAAGTTGTTTTGCCTCCTCTGAATGACCTTCGATCTTCAAAGAAGTGGTGGTAGTAAGAAATCTCTGAAGATGCTTATTTGCATCCTCATTGATTCTTCCGGAGAAAGGCTTGCTCTCTAACTGGCGGATAGTAGATGGATGCAACTGAAAGTGTGCTACATTTACCGGTTGATTAACAATAGCCATCCTGTTAGGCTGAGCATTTGCTCCTCCGTAATCCCCTAAGAGTCTCTCTGCAACAGGTTGATTCCCTGCCATGTTGTCGAATCCTGGGTCAGTTTCTCTGTCTGAGTCAGAGTCACTGTGCTCAGAGTGCACGGATATATAGTCCTCAGTTTCCTGATTCGGGACACTTGAACCAGTTTTAGCCAGACTATCAATTCTTGCCTTGCGGCGTCTCTCGTGCAAAGCTCTTTCTGGTTCTGTGTCAAAAGAAAATTTAGCTGAGGCCTGACCTCGCATAAACAGTTAGACACGAGTTAGAAAATAAAATTTCAATAACACTAAAATGATATATAGAGAGAATAATAAAATTTTAGTCGCAGAGCAACAAAATTCCAATTGATATAATACAAAACAACTTAGTTCTTTGGCAGTCCCCGACAACGGCGCCAAAAACTTGATCGGAAAATAGCAAGTGTACTATTTTTACCGTTATAGTAATAGAAGGGAGTAACCCCGAATATCGATCTCAATGACTGCTTAACAAAATAAGTTCTAATGGATTGATTTCAATTGGACAAAAGTTATGGTTAAAAGTTTGATTTTTAATTAAATAAAATAAAATTATTAAAACGTAAACTAAAACAGAGAGTTTTTACTTATATGAGAATAATGCCAGGGACAGTGTATAATCTGCAATGCAATGACTTAATAATTTCTCAATTTTACAGAGACATGCTTTAAAAAGTGTCTTTCCTATGTCGATAATGTTTTTCCAAAATTCCTTTAGAGAAAAACCATTGGTATTCTTCCTCGACCTTGATTCCTCAACGGTCAAAGAAGAATATCAAGCAATAATTCTGACATAAAATGGTTTTCACAAAATATTCCAATTCCTCAGTAATATTTACCGTGATAAAATTTATGCAACAAGGTTAGGATGGTTGGTCAGACCAAATCCTAACCACGATCAATTATCCAATTTTCCAACAAAGACAAAGCATTAAGAACGTTGCATAAAATAAAGAAACGGATTTAATCGCATAATCTCAAAATTAAGAATTCAAATTGTCATTACATAAAGAAAATCAGGGACACCCCCTGGCATTGGGAGGTTTAGCCACTCATGTTCATAACGAAAATAAAAACAGAGCAAGAATATAGAGACATTACAATTAACGTAGGATTCGTTGGATCGTCAATCGCTTCCACTCTTGATCAATCCTTCTTCTCCCGTTATCGTTCAAATCCCAAAATCCCCAAATCCAAAAATAAAAAAATGTACAGTCATAATCATCTAATATAAATCAGTCTTCCAAAAACACCGCGAAAAGTCCAGAATGCCCTTGCAGCAACAAAATATCAGGTTTTCTTCTGGTCTTCACAACACGGGCCGTGTTGTGCAACACGGGCACCCGTGTTGTGCCTCTGGGTCTTCTCAATTCAGCCTCTTCTTTAGATGTTATGACACGGGCCGTGTTGTACAACACGGGCACCCATGTCACAGCACTGGTTGTTCCTTTTCTTTCACAAACTTCCTCTTCAGCTGGTCTTCACAACACGGGCCGTGTTGTACAACACTGGCACCCGTGTTGTGCTTCTGATATCCTATTCTGCTGTCATTTTTTCACGCTCGGATCATCTTTTCGAATGCTTTGAACAACCGATTAGATTTTGACCTGAAAACACATAAAAAACAACCATATAACCCATACCAAAGATAAAAACAGATAAAACGATTAAAACTAAACTTGCATGCTACATTAAGAAAACTACGACGAAACATGAACGAAATACTTCAACCGAACGAAATTAAACTCAAAGGACAATGAAAACTGGCTTGAAAACTACAACTAAATATCACTGATCACCAACTCTCTCCAATGTTGAGCATACTCTTTGAAGGATTCCATATCCGTTTTAGACATATTCTGCAATTGGAGACAATCAGGTGCCATGTCTAAATTATACTTGTACTATTTTACGAAAGCATCACCCAAATCTGTCCAACTTTGGATATGGCTCTTTTCCAATCCTATGCACCACTTTAGTGAGGCTCCGCTCAAACTGTCCTGGAAATAGTGGATAAGCAATTTGTCGTTCTTGGCTAGGCCACCATCTTTCGACAGTACATCGTCAAGTGGCTTCTTGGACAACTGTGCCCCTTGTACTTCTCGAATTTTGGAGTCTTGAACTTGGCAGGCACGACGAGGTTGGATACCAAACACATGTCGCTTGCATCAACATTGAAGAAGTCATTATCCTCTACAGCCCTTAGTCGCTTGTCAATAGCTCAATATTGCTCACGACCAACTTCAGGTTCAACATAATCTTCGAGATCATCACCCTGAGCACTAGCAACATTGTACTCATAGGGAATTTGGCCAGTATGAATCACATGTCTGGATTCAGTGAAAATAGGAACTTGAAAAGCGGGCCTGGACGCCTGACCAACCACAGAAGTAGTGAGATGAGGTGGAGAGAAGTCGTGTGCCAAACTAAACTCCGGCCAAGTTAAAGTTGGTAACTGGATAGGATGAGGCTCGACAACAACATTTTCAACCTCCTGGATCACAGTCCTCTGAGGGGGCTTTCCTCTAGAAATCAGAACCTGAAGCATCTCGGTCAGTTTTGTCATGTTAGTTTTAATATCCTTAATTTCCATTCGGATCTCAACATTGTGAACCTCTTGTTTTGACATCTTGCATTTGCGATAAGCTCGGGTTCTGTATCATCTACAAAGTTTCAGTTTGATGGTTGATAGATGATTGAAAGACAAAGATAACTTGAATGAATTAATGAACAACCTGGATGTGTGCATGAATTGATGCAAATGATATGCAATGACATGCAATGTAAGTAAGGTTGGGATCCAAAATAACATGAGTATCACAAAACACCTTAACAGGTAGGCTCTAAGAAGCAAGTTCTAGATTCTTTACCCATAAAACCCACGTACGGGATAGTTTCTACAGTGATGGATAAGGTTCTCAAGATCACGGACGCTGATCGTACTAACGTCCTCCCACATGCTGGCTGTATTATGACGATAATAACGATAAGGTCTACCCTAAAAGAAGTTCTCATGCTAGGCTCACAAATGGGAGAGCCCTCGGGGACTAACACTACACAACAGTCGATATAGAAGTTAGCTCTAAAAACAGGTCCCAGAGTCACGGACCCTTCATGAATCAAGTCGTGCGACGGGCTAGCTGCGTTATAACAAGATCTACGAATAGGTCTACCCTCAGGGGAAGCTTTCATGCTAGGCTCTCAAAGAGCGAGTCCTTGGAGACTAACACTAATTACTTCCAAATCTAAACTTAGGTGTTCCCTCTTCTTTTTCCAAATCTTGGGTCTAGAGCTTTAATCATGATATCAAATCCCAAAAAGTTAGAAAACCCAAACAATATAAGCAAACAGTATAACAACAACATAAATATAACAAGATAGGTTTAACCCTCTTGGGGGATTCCCCAGTGAAGTCGCCATTTTCTGTCGCGGTGAGAATCAGATATCAAGCTATTGAGTTAACTTGTATCGCAAATCATTTAAGTTCACCACTGAACTTTAATTTATCAAAGGGAAAGGGAAAAAGATCGAAAAACCTAATTGGAAGAGAATCTAAGGTTCGGGGGTTGGTTATACTTAGGGAAGTATTAGCATCCTAAATATCTGTAGTACTCTACGGAAACCTCTTGAAAATATTTGTTTTATTGTTAAAATTGTTTGCTATAAGATGGGAACTGAGAAGATGGAAAAAAAATGAAAACGAAAGAAAAATAAAAGTGTAGTCGCCAAGGATTAAAGCATTGTGCCTACATATTCCCTCGTGCAATGGGAAAGTCAAAGTGTCGTAGTTTAGAAACTACAGGTAATTAGTTGTAAGATGTTTTAGAGACGAAAGGTTGGATGAATCACAACCCAAGGGCTAGCCTCAAGAGAGATCATTCAAGAACCCAAGGAATGAGAGATTCCAAAAGTTCAATCATTTCGTTGTTTAATTAAGAAAAAGATTTGAAAGTTTAAGTATCTTAGAAACGAAAGGTTGAATGAATCACAACCCAAAGGCTAGCCTCAAGAGCGATCATTCAAGAACCCAAGGAATGCGAGATTCCAAAAGCTCAGTTCTTCCGTTGTTTAATTAAGAAAAAATTTAAGTATTTTAGAAATGAAATGTTGAATGAATCACAACCCGTGGGCTAGCCTCAAGAGCAAATCATTCAAGAATTCAAGGAATGTGAGACTCCAAGAAATCAATTCTTTTTGTTTGATTAATAAAAAGTTTAAGTATTTTAAAAAACGAAAGGTTGGATAAATCACAACCAGAGGGCTAGCCTCAAGAGAAAATCATTCAAGAATTCAAGGAATGCGAGACTCCAAGAACTAAGTCCGTTCATTATTTAATTAAGAATTTTTTTAAGTATTTTAGAAACGAAAGGTTGAATGAATCACAACCCCAGGGCTAGCCTCAAGAGCGATCATTCAAGAATTCAAGGAATGTGAGATTCCAAGAACTCAATTATTTCGTTATTTAGTTTTGAAGAGTTAAAAATTGTGAAGTAATGAGAGATTAATGACTATCTCTTTAATGATTTGTAAAAGAAAGTGTCCTAAGGTGGAAATAGGTTTTCGATGAATGAGAAGTGATTACTTATATGAATGAAAATGATATAAAGTCAACCAATCGGTCTTTTTCCTTGGAATAGTGCAAGTGAACACAATCGGAAGACGTATACACACGTCTAAACATCATGGATCTGTCAAGAACCACATCGGGTTGAAATAAAAATCAAAACGGAATTGAAAAGCAAAGACACATATTTTTGAGTTTTTAGTATATCAACAACTAAACAAAATTACAACTAAACTTAATAACAAAATTTAAATAACTTACTAAACAATAATTTCTTTTTATATTTTTAAGTGTTAATAACATATATACTTTACTTCTAAGATTACTAAATAAATTAAACAAAACTATATTTTGAAATGAAAAAACTAAAGTCAATCTAATAACTTAAACTTATAAGGAAATTTTTAAATAATTTAAATAAATAACAAATTAAAATAATAAAAAACCTAATAAAAAAAAGTAATAAATAAACATGAATATTTATCATAAGCTAACATATACTAACACTATAACAACAATAAAATATGAACACATAACTTCACAAACAAAAAATATATAAATTAAATTAGTAGCAATATATGGTATGAATGAAAATAGAGGATGAATGATACTCACAAACTCCAAAGCTAGCAAAGGTTGATCTTATTGTGTAGAACAAAGTGAAGGTGTGTTGATGGAGGTTGTTATTGTGGTGAAAATGATGAATGTTTATGAATATTGTGTAAGAAAAAAATTTGACTTTGAAAAATATGTAATGAATGTGCTAGATTTTGAGAATTTAAGTGTGGTCTTGTTAGTCCAAAGTGAGAGAAAGATAGATCTTATTTATAGTGTGAATGAGCTGAGAGTGTTGATCTGGCAATCAATGTGATTTTATGAGAATGATTTTTGGTCATTGATAAGTCCAAGTTGACAATCATTATGAAGTGTGATAATGATTTTTTGTCATTGATAAGTCCAAGTTGACAATCCATGTGAAGTGTGAGAATGATTCTTGGTCATAGATAAGTTCAAGTTGGAAATTCATGTGAAGTGTTTATACTACATTGTAGTGGACCCCACTTGCCATTTTTTTCTTTTTTGGACATGAAGACAAACAAAAGAAAAGTAATAATAATAATAATAAATAATATTAATAAAATTAATAATAATAATAATAATAAAAGATAATAATAATAATAAAAGATGATAATAATAATAAAACTAATGATAATAATAATAATAATAATAAAAAGAAATTGAAAATGGTTATTAAGAAAAAGAAATTATATTGAATTAAATAAATTGAAGTTAAACTAAATAAAAGATAAACTAAATAAATTGAAATTGAAATTAAACTAAATTTAATATAAAATTTAATTAAAATATAAATTAAAACCAAAATTAAACTAAGATTAATTCTAAATAAACTAAAATAATTATCTAAATAGAAATCATAAAAATCAAGAAATGGTATGGAATGATAAAAATCGGTTAAAATGCATGATTAATGATGAATGAAATGTTTATGCAAAAATGATTGACTTATGATTAATTTTCGATATTATGATAAAAATGCGTCAGATGAATGAAAAATGTTAAAACGCATGGTCAACATTTAGGGTATGACACCTTCCTCAGAATAGAGGTTTCTCATTTTGTGTTTAAGCTTTATGTTCTTCATCAGATTCTATTCACTTTGTGTATCATTCTTACCTTGAGTTTATTTCATAGTACCCATTATTTATTTTTCCATGGCTAGTATAAATGACTATCTCATAATTTTGTCTAGGGGCTCCATGAGTTGTGGTGATTCCCTTTTTATTAGGATAATAACATCTTCAAGTTCAGATTCCCATTGTCGAATTAACAATCGTTTTGTTTAAGCCGTTATAATTGTGTTTGATAATTCTGATTCTTAGATTTTTCTAATGGTTATCTTGATAGAGAAACATACTTTAATAAGTATTCCTTTGATGCACTCCTTTCTGATGATGACGTTGAAGGTGATTATGTGGTCAAGTCTGCATCCGCTCCCTCCGTAACTACGAGAGATTTAACCTTATTTGCTTTAATTATGCAGGATATGGAAGTTACTGCTTTGAACAGGGAATAAGCTCAAAATTTTGTCCAGACTTACCATATTATTTATGGTCGGGATCTAAGTGACGCTTAAATTTAAGATCACCTGGCACGTGTGACCAATCCAGAGGGTGTCGATTAACTCAAGCCCTTTGATATCTTCTGGGCCGATGAGATGCCTCTGAAGAATATAAAGTTAGTGAAATCAGTTGATGCGAACAAGTATAGTTGGATGGACTATGAAATATTGGGTACCCCTTATACTCTAAATAGTTGTGTGGTTGTTGTGAAGGCTAATATTGAGGTAGGTAGCCCCTCTAATTAGTCGATTCTCCCTTTGGAATCACACAAAAGGATATGTAGTTGTTTTGAGGAGTATTATGTTATGAATGTTTGTTTACCTGGGCAAATATGTGGCTGCCTTTTTCTAAGTTTTAAGTGGAGATGGTGATATTTTTGAAGGTTTCCCCCTCGTAGCTATGCTTGGAAGCCCTAATTTAGGCTATTTATTTCTTCATATTTTCATTATGATATGTACCTCTCAAAATAATGCCTGAGATCAAAAGATCATAATGTTGCATCAAGAAGTTACCTAGTTTAGCCTTTTTTTTGAGGGTTGGCATGATTTCTTGGGCCGCTTCATGTTGGTAAAGCCTTGTACTCCAGGGGCCCATTCAACATTCTGTTATGCTTCTACCTGTCTTCATTGCTCTATCGATTGTCAAGACTCTCCCTTCGCTCGCACACATATAGGTTTCAAAAATATTGGACTTGGGTCCATTTTAAACACAGGCTCCACAAATATGTTGTTCAATTGGGCTCTCTCACTCTTTATGATATTAGGATGAAGAAATATCTCGATACTTTTTACTAGAAAGTCTGTTACATGAAGGGTTTAGCCCTAATAAGATGAAGTATTCTCTACAAAGGAAACAATCCATTGAAAGCCACGCTATCATGGGCGCACCTAGTATTCCGGAGAGGGATGAATTTTTTTGTAAGAATAAAGTCATCAAAGGTGGATATTTTTTAACACGGGTGTATGGTGTTCAGAGATAAAATGGATTCATTGAGGAAGGTATACATCGTTGCTAAAGAGATGAAGGCTTAAGGTGTCAACGTCGCTCTTTCGACTTGGGTTATCACTCATTCACCCCTTGGATTTAGCAAATTTAATACTAGTAGGATTAAGTTCTCAAAGTGGAGCTCTTACACTGTGATAATCTCGAACCAATTAGAGTTGTTACACAGGTTAAGTTCTCGAACCAAACCGACAACTTAAAAATTAAACCCCCAAACAAGCTTTTAACAAGCTTAGATTTGAATCCAAACAAACACTCCCTTAATGGAAATATTATTCAACCAAGAGAAAAATATCTCTTGGTGAATTTATAATATCAACCTTTCCATGGTACAAATTTACTCATCAAATAATAAGACTTTCTTGAATCATAATGGCTAAACTATAGTGAGAGAAAGTAGACACATATTTTTAGAGAGAGAGAGAGAGAGAGAGAGAGAGAGAGAGAGAGAGAGAGAGAGAGAGAGAGAGAGAGAGAGAGAGAGAGAGAGAGAGAGAGAGAGAGAGAGAGAGAGAATCACAATTCTAGATGGGAAAATATGATGGGATGGACCTCTATTTATAGGCTAGAGGTTGGCACAAAAAAGGAAAAAATTCATGGGCCAAATTAATATCCCAATCAGTTAGATCCTTAAGCCAATTGATTAGGTGAGTTAAATAATCAATTAGAAAAACTCATTTTAGAAAGTTTTGATAAAAAATTGTATCGAGTAATTAAGTCATTGTCCTAATCGATTAAGGACACAATATGAACTTACCAAATAGATTTGGAATATGACCCAATTGATTGGATAGTTCAAAAAACCTGTTCAACCTAAATTTGGCACGACTCCATTACATTTGTAGGTTATTTTATTTAAGAAATAGAGTCTTCATGATATGTTTCCTTCACCAATCAGAGTAATAGGTATCATCAACATAAATGCTTCGTTAGGGACACCATCCACTTTTTCTTTATCTCGGAACTCTTTGATTGACCTCTCATCCTTCGAACATCCCTTTCCATCGTTCATCTATGATCCCAAGGTGTTTCTCTTCTCAGATGTTTTGTCTGGCTCCTTCAGGTTGGATGACCCTCCGATGATTGAGCAGACGACTAAATGTGGTAATAAAATAGAGGTTGAAATCAAAGTGATGAATAAACTCATAAGATTAGATATTTCCATTATTGATTGAGGGAATTGTTTGCAAAACGACGTAGTGGAAAAAATCTAATGAATTCAACATGAAAGTTTGTGGGGATCAAAAGTCGATTCCTACAAACAGTGACATTATTATGATGCAAAACAGAAGATTGATGACATGTAGGTACAAAGTTCTTCTGATACAATGATATAGGTTTCTGGTACAACGGAGGGGGCGTGTCTGCAAGGTTAATAATCTAGCGCCCAATTCATTAAAATCATAGAGGTGAAACTTGTAATAGCGAAAGGAAAATGTACATGTTATGGCGTGTAGACAAGGTTACATATGACAAATCGAGGGTTAAAGTCACTTCAAGTTGGCACAATGCAAAAAATAATATAAATTAGATGTTACTTTTGATGTTTTTGACTTGAATTGAAACACTATTAATAATATCGAGATTAATTTATCGAATTAGTTTCTTGAGTAAGATACGAAATTTTAAAAAGAATAAGATTGAAAATTAAATAAATAAACAAATATATTTCAGAAAGATTAAAGAAAGTGTGTCAAGTTGGTCCAATTGGTAAACTTTACCCTATTTAACTTTAATGTAACCGAAATATGATACATAACCGTCTCATAGAATTCAAATGCGTGACTTTAAATAGTTTCTATTAGGGTTGGATAATCAGGCAGTTAATGTCGAAATCGAGTTCAAAATTTAAATTTGATGTAAATGCAATTTTATTCTTAGTGTCCAATTTCAACTAATAAAAATTTGATTTTTGACAAATTTAGGTAAATCACGGATAAATCAAATAAGTTAGATTTAATTTTTATTGAACTAAATTCATAAAAAAAGAGACTATTTTAACATTCGTTATTTAATTAAAAAAAACAAAATTTTAGAATACTCTAAAGAAAAGTAATTTTTTTATTATTAAGAATATTATTATGTTTTAATATTTTTAATATCATTTGACATCAATTTTGTCATTATCATACTTTAAATCACAAATTAAATAACATTCAAAATTTCATATTCATTGTCTTATATTTTGTGAATATACAATGTCATCAAATTATTAAAATGATATTAATAATTTGATAATATTATGAATCTTATTTTTTTTAATGAGTCGGTTCTATAGTAATACAAATAAATAAATTAAATATTAATTAAGTTTAATCATATTCAATTTTTGACGAGTTCAAAATAATTATCTAAACTCGACGAACTAAATATATATTATCCAAATTAAATATCGAGACCTATCCGACACTCAATTCAATCAATTTAAAAAAATTAGTAAATAACTAATCAATTTGATTTCAATTGTTTAAATTTGTCGACTCTTAATTTATACTGTAATTTTAAAAAGAAAAGAAAATTCCATTTATACCGTCAGCAACACTTAATTAAGTCAGGTGAAGTCACGCGCGCGTGAGACAAGTTGTTACTTGTTGGCTTAAAAATGCAGGAACATCAAATAGAGTTGTTTGTTTTGGACTGTTTGTGAATGATGATTCTAGGTGGGCCCTACTGTCAGGTTTCATAAGAGCCACAAACTAAATTTTATTGATATTTATGTTTATGTTACTGTTTATTTATATATTTAATATAAAAGTGTTATACCAAATATAAATCGTTAATAAAAAATTAAAAAAAATTATTTTTTTTCTATAAAGAATTGTCTGTTTTATAAGAAAAAAACCATTTAATTCATTCATATATAATTGAAATTTAGAATAAGACTTTAGATTAACATCTGATGTCAATGAATTCTAATTCATATGAAGTCATCATGAATCGTTAATATCAGATAATTTAAAAATTTTAGTTAAAAAAGTATATGGTATTTCGTTTCCTTATATATATATATATATATATATATATATATATATATATATATATATATATATATATATATATATATATATATATATATATATATATATATATATATATATATATATTAAATAGAGTTGAATGCCTTTAGAATTGATTCAATTTGAATTTATTTATAATGTTTTTATTTATTTTAAAAATGATTTTTATACTGTTTATATCAACTTTATATTAATATATCTGGTCGTAAATCAATAATGCTAAATTTAATTATGTTAAAATCAATTCAATCAATTTCTTTTACCTTTTCTTTTACCTTGTAACTAAAAAAATAAACAAATGAATTAATCCAAGTCAAAGCATTTAAGTGAATGAAATGCATCATATTTAAAAAAAACAAAAAATAAATGGAGTAGCTAAAAGGTTAACCCCAGATTCATTAAAATAAAAAGTTAAGGGTTACAAAAAGATAAACAAAAAGATTAGTGAGTGGTAAACCTAAAGCTTGACAGATCAAGTATTTCCTTAGTCACTATCGCCCTAATGAAATCAGAGATGGTGTTCCAATACATGAATCAAAGAAGAATTAAGTCAAACTTAGCCAGGCCGTCCGCACATGAATTGCCTTCCCGGTAGATATGTGTGACGAAGAAATTCATATTGGAAAGCAAAACTTGGCAAGAGTCCCATCTGTTCTTGAGCGACCATGGTACGAGAGAAGAATTTGTGAAAGCCATTACTGTGAGCTTGGAATCTGATTCGACTCAAAGGTTACACCATTGATGCGATTGGGAAATCTCAATAGCTTTAAGAACACCAGATAGCTTTGTAGTTATAGAGGATACATGTTTCAGGTTTTCCGCAAAGGCAATTACAAAGACATTGTGGTTGTTCCTAAACACACCACCACAAGTCGTAGCAGTTGGTGTTCTAGCCCCATCTGAGTTGAATTTCATCCATCCTCAAGCGGGAGGGCACCATAGAAGCTCGTTGATGGTGGGTTGTTTCATGGGGTTAATATTGATTCCAAGCTTTTTCAGAATTACAAAGTCAGGTATGGAAGATCTATAAGTGAATTTGGTTGAGTTACTTGTGAGAGCCACTTTACAAGTTATTTGATTAATGTTTCTTCTCCAATCTGCTACTTCATTATTGAATCTAGCAGAGTTTCTTGTGAGCCAGATGTTGTTAATGATGTTTATAATGCAGGATTGAATGGTGATTTTAACCCGAGGAGTCCAGCTTCTTTCACAGATTTCCCAAAGATCCTCCAATGAAGAGAGGTTTAGCTGCTTGTTGTAGCAGTAAAATCATGAGTGTAAGCTATTGGTTTACTTAACTCAAGGTAAACAGAGTCGCCACCGCGCTTTTATTTTATTCCAAATGGAAAAGGGAAAAAGAGCGAATAAAACCTAATGAATCTAAAAGCAAAAAGCTAAAAGAATCGAGCAGAGAACGGGTAAGGGGATAGGTTACAAATTGGGAAGGTTTTACGCACCCAAAATGTCTGTGGTACTCCACGGGAGCCCTTTGAAATATTTAGCTTTTTTGGTTTGAAAATGGTTTGTTCGAAAAGAGATTGAAGAGATGAGAAGAGAAATGTTTTTTTTAATATTTTTGTGTTTGAAGAGACGATCGTCTCATGCTACGTACCCACAAAGTGCAATGCGAGATCAAAATCTCGTAGTTCGTGGTACAAAATGTGAAAAGAAACAATGAGTCGAATTGATTTTAAAATGTAAAGATAAGTCGTCATTCTTTAGCGAATAATTCCGCTAGAAAGAATGAATCATATCTAAACATAAAAATGGCTAAAAAGAAAAGTGCACGAGGGCACAAAAAAACAATTGAATGAGTTTCGCATTTTTAAAGTATTTTGAGAAGAAAGTTTTGATATGCTTATGTGGTTTAGCATTTATTAAGAAATGAAATGAAAAGGTAAAACCGCTTGACCTAAGTCAAGGTTTGATTGTGAAAACGTTTTGAAGTTTGAAAACAAAGAAGGTTTTGAAAATAGGAAGGAGATTTGAAAATTTAAGAAGTGGGAAAAGATGAAGTGACTATCCTAAGACTTGAAAGTAAAAGTTAAGGGAAGAACAACCAAACCGTATAGTGAACATTCTTCGAAACAATAGGACTTCCATCTTCATAAACAAATGAACCAAACCGGCTAAGGTCTCCAATCCATAATAGCTCAAGCAAAGGAATGATCCTAGAATCTAAGTCCAAACTCCAAGTCCAATGCTAAGGATAGTGGCCATAGTCCAAAATTAAAGTCACAAGTCTTTTAGATGTTTAATCTGTTATTAATGTTTTCGTGTCCAAATGCACCAAAGAAAAATCACAAGCATAACAATAATATGGATATAAACATAATAACAGATTGTTGATTTTCGAAGATGTTTAATCTTCATTATTTCAAATCTATGGATGAATGATCATTTGGATCATTCTCCATACTTTGGAATCATGATAGGTTGCCTTTGAATAATCAACGTGAAATCTCGATTAAGATTAGACTGTTACCACTTTTTTTTCTTTTCGTGCGACATGTTTTCGGAGAATGATCTACTATATCATTTCTCTAACATGTATTAGCACAAATATTTTCCACCTTAATTGGTGGTGGCCGGCCTTATTTGTAGGGTAATTACTTCGTTAATTACTCGGTGATTGCTTAACATAGACTTAAACTTGTCCCGAATTCAGAATAAGATCCAATTGGATCCGGTTGCCTCTCGATTTTGGTTATTTCTTTTTGTTTGTGTTTGATTAAGTTCATCATACCATTTCTATGTAAATATTATTATACTATTAATATACTAACATTTTAATTCATTCTCGCACTTTACTCTGTTATTGAGTCGTCATTAATCTTCTTTCTTCTTCTTCGCCAAATGATTTGTGCGGTTCTATTTTTGTTGTTGATGATTGATATGAAATTGGGGAAATGTTGAGGGTGAAGGATGAATCAGATTGAAGCTTGAGGGTATTTTGGCAGGGATTTTGTAGGCTTTTTAGCTTGCCTTTGGAATGAGGATGATGTTCAATTTATAGAAGAATTTGGTGATGTCGTTTTGACGAGTTTTGTAGTGTTTTGGAGTCACGTCTTTCTTGCTCATACTTGTGTGCAATGCATGATGAACGGGGATTCAACTCTGTGTGTGTGAAGCTTCCGTTTTATGTCTCGATATGCTGCGGTATTGTGCATTTGCGTTTTTCTTTTTTCTTCTTGCGTTTTGACCTGTGCGTAATGCATGTTTGGCTGCGTTTCAAGCTTGTGAATCCTGCGTTTTATGTTATGTTGTGCAGCGTGCGTTGGAGCTTAGTGCTGCGTGATGTTCGCGTGTAATTCATGCTTGAGTTTTCAGCGTTTTGCTCGTGTGCAACTTGTCTAGGATTGTATTTGGAGCTTGTTCGTGCGGCTCGTTTGGGCTTGAAAGAGGGTATGCAATCTACGTTTTGTTTATGTGTGTTGTTAGCTGAAGGCAATTCCGCGAGCGGGCTTCATAAAGCTTGGCTTCAAGTGTTCGGCTGTCGTGAGAAAGGCGTGTAGTTGTATGCTTGTAAAGGTCACATGATGTTGAAGCTGGCTGGTGTAGAAGTGACTGAAGTTGTTTTCTTTCTGAAAGTATGTGTGACGTTTTGGACGGCTGAGATTTGTGAGCTGAAGGAGTGCATCAGGTGGGTCCTGGAATCATGGGCCTCAATATATATTTTTTTATGCATTTTACTTGATATAGAAAATAATGTAATGGGCTTACTAAAAACATGATGGACCTTTGTATTTCTTTTTTGTTGTAATATGGATAAAAAATAATAATGTCATGGTTTCTTTTTGTTATGAGATTTTTATGACAAATAAATTGTGATGGGTGAATAGAAATTGTTATGAAATGGATATTTAGGAATTAAGGGTGTGGATATAAAATGGATTTCAAAAAATGAATGAATTGGATTTGAAGAAAATAAAAAATGGATAGTCACGAAAAATGGTTATTGAATACGAATAATCGAGAAAAATGGGAAACAAAGGTTATCGAATAAAACGGATATTAGAACTTGGAAAAAAAAAAGGTTCAATCGAAAAAAAGGATAATGGATGGAATTTGGTCTTAAGGCCACAACTAACTCTTGATTTTTCTTGCACAAACCACTTGATTAAACTAAACACAGTCATTCCTAAACCATTGAATAAATTATCAATCAAGCCACGGCCATTTGAAACGTCTGAACAATGCCATGATAAATCCTCATATGAATCACTGATGAACTGGTGAACACTGAAGATTCAAACCAAACTTCACACAGAGCACTGCCTGATAAACTGATGATCTTAGCACACAACATAGCTTGACAAACTGATGACGTTTCACATACAACACAACTTGAACTTTGAACACGCATTGTCTGAGAAATAAACCACTGGCACAAATAACTTGCAGTTGAACAATCTTTTAATAGTTTGACCAAGATTAGGTCAAACGTTCATTTGAATCGAATCAAAACTGAACAACCACTTTTAAATTGAAATCGCTGCCATGTCTTTGAAATCCTGCAACACAGAGAATAAGAAGCAAACTACGACATATTTTTGGTATTTTGGTTAGAAGTTAGTAAGTATAAACAGATAAAAGCAAGTAAAAACACGATGATCCCATGTGAGGCATATACCTGCAAATGAAAAAGGATAAACGAATCAGTGCGTGATCTTGTTTGTATGCAAGATGTAGATGAGATGCGGAAAATCTTAGGGTCAAAAATTAGGGTATGACACTTGTCCACAAACTTCGCCAGCCAATCCCAACATCTAGCAGCAAAGGAGAAATGGATGAAGAGATGTGAAGATGTTTCCTGATGCTTCCAGCAGAGGTTATAGATGGAAGGAAAATGAAATCCCCTGTTCATAAGGTTTTCATCCGTTGGCAGCCTGTTATGCATTAACCTCCAAGAAACCAAAGAAATAACATGAGGTATGTCCTTACTCCATAGATATTTAGCCCATATTAAATTATGTTGATATTTAGATTTGAAAACATAGGCATCTTTAAGACTCAAATCACCATTTTCTGTATGCCTCCAATATAGTCTATCCACACCTGACACTGTAGGAGTAGAAACTTGTTGTAGAAGAGTTCTAATACTAGGGAACTGAATGTCAAAATCATTAGGGATTTTTCATTGATTGTCCACCCATAGGTCACTTACCATGAGATTCCCCCAAGCCTAAGGGATCTGCAAAGTGTTCTGCAAAGGCTGGTCTGAGCACCAACAGTCATACCAGAATTATATGTTTAGACCATTGCCCAACATAAATTTGGAATTTTATTTGATAACTGTAAATTCCTCCTTTATGCTGCTCCAGATAGAAGAAAAAATGTGATATTGAATAACTTTATGGCCCCTTAAGACCCTGCTTCTCAAAACTAAAGCCTAAGGCTCTTGATAGAAAACCATTTCCCAACAAAGTTTAAGGTTAGATGCTGAACTGAGAGTGGCAATGGACCTCAAACCCAACCCACCTTGAGATAATGGTTTGCAAACCTTCTTCCAAGCTACAATTACAATTTTCCTCTGAGTAGTGTCCCCATACCAAATGAAATTTTTAGTCCACTTATCTAATTCCTTGATTGATCCAGAAGGCCATGAATAGATAGTCATAGAATGTGTGAGCATTCCTTGAACCACTGACCTGACCAGCCGTACCCTACCTGCAATGGAGAGGAGAAAAGTTTTCCATTTAGCCAAATTGGATTTAATTTTGTCTACAATAGGCTGGAGATGTATTGCTTTAGGCTTTCCTTTGAATATGGCCCCTTAAGTAGAAAAAAGGGAAAGATCCAATCTTGAATCCCCAAAAGTCAGCAATATTTTGCATTCTGGTGTGGGAAATGGCTCTTGAGAAAAATGTAGATTTTCTAGGACTTACCATCTAGCCAGAGGCATGAGCATATTGTGTAAACAAATCCCTCAGGTTTTCAAGGTTATTCATATTCCTATTACAGTAAATCATAATATCATCAACATAAGGCAATGTGAAGGGAACATGACATTTCTAGAGGCTTTGATCAAATGCAGCTTTCCATCATTAACCAACCTAGATGTACTCCTACTGAGCACATCTTCAGCCAGGAAGAAAAGAAGAGGAGATAGATGATCTCCCCGCCTAACCCCTCTACTACATTTGAAGTATCCATGTTGCTTTCCATTGATGGAGATGGATAACCTAGCAGAGTTGAGCATAATATCCACCCATTTGTAAAATTTATCATTGAAACCAAAAACTCTTAGGACTTTATCCAAGAAAGTCCAATCAAGTGTGTCAAAAGCTTTAGTAATATCAATCTTCAATGCTAAGCTGCCACCAAAAGATTTAAACTGAAGAAGGTTGGCTACTTCAGAAGCAAGGAAAAGGCAATCCTGAATTCTTCTACCTTGAATGAAACCTTTTTGCTGGGGGAGATGATGTTGGTCATGATAGGAGCAAGTCTGTCATCCAAAACTTTGGAAATTATCTTGAATTTAAAATTATCCATGGCAATAGGTCTGTATTGATCAATCACATCAGCTTCTTGTTGCTTAGGAATTAGAATTAGGGTATTAGCATTGTAGTCAGGGAGGAGCCAACTCTTGGTGAAAAATTCAGTGATGGCATTGGTTACATCCAATTGCACAATGTCCCAATAATGCTGGAAGAAGAAATCTCCAGAACCATCAGGGCCAGGTGCTCCAGTGGTGTTGAGGTCAAATACAACATTCTTGATTTCTTATGAAGTAGGTATCATGTATAAGAGATTGTTAAGACTTTCCTCAATAAGATTATGGATGGAATCTTGCATAATAGAGTTGGATGTAATTGCATATTGGGAGCAAAAAAGGTTTTGAAAGTAATGAACCATATGATCTGCAATGAGGTTTGGTTCAGTGATGATAGAGTCCCCCACCCTGATGGATTTAAGGGGTTTGGTGGAGTTTTTTATTTTTGTCATTTTGTGAAATAAAGCAGTGTTTCTGTCTCCCTCAAGGTGCTAGTTCAACTTTTCCTTTTCCTGCCAGAACCAGTCATGTTTCTTTAGGGCATCATTGAGTTCTTTCTGGACCTTATCTTCCTCCTATAGCAAAGTCTCAGTTGCACCATTGTTCTGGATTTGAGACTGGTTATCCATCAGACTATCTTCAAATTTTTTAACCTGATTGGGAAGGTTTCCAAAGGTGTGGTTGTTCCAAAGCTTCAACATACCTTTGAGAAGCTTAAGCTTGCTACTAAGAATAAACACGGGGCACCCATAAAAAGTATCATTCCAAGCCTCTTTAATGACATCTTTACAATTAGGGCGCAAAAACCTCATCTTTAGGAACTTGAATTTATAACTAGTGGGGGGAGATCCAAAGTTAAAATAAATAAGGATAGGGTGATGGTTTGACTTGCACCTGAAAAGAGAGGAGCATGATATGGAAGTATAAGATTTCAACCATAATTGGTTGAAAATAGCCCTATCAAGTCTCTTTTCAGTAAATACTGATCAATGTCTTCTATTGGACCAAGTATACCAGGCCCCCTTAGTAGCAAGGTGAAGAAGATCATTGAAGGAGGACCAAATCTTGAAAGTCAGCCATGGGCAGTGGGGATGGAGTGTGATTTCCTCTATGCTCATTAGCCCCTAATATGACATTAAAATCCCCCAAAAAACACCATGGCATTTGGACTGGTGTTAGGATTCTTTCAAGAGTTTGCCAAAGTAACCTTCTCTTGATGTAGCAAGTTGAGGCATAAACACCAGCTACCCCAAAATTAATGTCATCATTAGTAATTTTAAAAGCCACACATTAGTCATCCATATGTAACACAATAAGGTTAAGGTTTAGTCTACAAATACACCATATGTTTGGTAGGGAATTATCCCTCTTGTTTAGAGAAAATAATTTTAAACCAAGCCTATGAAGCCAACCAAAGGGGAGGGTATTAGAGTCCATCTAAGGTTCAACACTTTGAAGTAAGTCAGGCTTGTTAGTAGTTGATCGTACCTGGAGATCAGGATCCGATGCGGCTGGTCTCGAGAGCGGACGGACGTGGTCGTTTGAGGAAGAAAAAGGGGTGTACCTGCAAGGCACTCCGATGCTAAAGTAAGTATCCGAGCGAGAGTGAGCAAGTACTAGTGTTAGGGTTTAAAAATGAATACCTGTCCCTCTCAAATGAGAGGGTTTTTATAAGAGACTGGCTAGAATACTATTGGTTCGTTAGGTGCAGAGCGTATCGAGGGGTCCGTGAAGATAGGAAACGGTTAATATTAGCCGTTAGAGGATCTCCTTAGGTCCGGATCGTTGGTGGTCGACTGAGGACCACTTTTCATGATTGTGCTCGACGTCGACCGAAGTGAATGGATCAATCTTTCTGGCCCAATAAGAAGGATTGGGCCGAGCCGGAACAGGAGCCCCCCAAGTCATTGCTCGTGCTGTCGAGCAGTGACTTAAAAACGATGTAGTGATCGACGGAGTGTGATGTCATGGTCGAGGATCTATGCTGTCGGTCATCTGGGCAAACGATACGTTGCTCGGTAGAGGAATATGAAACGAAAAGCTGGAATATCTGGATATTCGCGCCTATTAATGATTTGACGGCTAGTCTAGGGGCTAGCGTATAGGGGTCACGCGTGCGCACACGTGTCTTCTTTCCTATAAATAGGATTCTCAGGGCCCATTTTGACCTTTTCGTTTCATCTTCTCTCTCAAGACTCTGCCCGTTCAGCCGCCGTTGTCTCAGCCGTCGACCACCGTCAGTTCTTGCCGACCACCCTTCACAGAAGCTTAATCTCTTCCAAAATGTCTTCTCAAGCTCAAGGTACCGTTCTTTTCCTCTATCTTAAGTGTATATAGCGTAGTTTCGTAGAATGCATGCGGTTTAGGGTGATTCCACCGGTAGTTTTAGGATTTAGGATTAGTAAACCTTAAAGTTCTTGCCACCGTAGCTGGTCGGCTGTGAACCCTAACTTCAGGGTCGACGGAGATCTTGGTCGACTTAGACTTTAGATTTTTGGGTAGATTTCTGTCATCTGTACTGTTGGGCGTCAGCTGTTGCCTTGAGCAATGGTTAGCCAGGGCTACAGCTCGGAACATAGTTTCTGAGCTGAGGCGCGCCCTTTCACTTGTTGAGCGGTGGAAGGGTGGATTTGATATTCTTAATCGAATTCACTGATGCCTTTCCTCTGCTTTTCAGGTGATAACTTGCTCGGGAATCCGCTGGTTGTGCTTTCTGAGGATACGTCCTTGGAGAGTACGGAATCGTCTGCGTCCATGCCTTCAAGCTCGGGAAGCTCTTCGGATAGTTCGAGTACGAGTACCACGGGGCAGTCGACAGAATCGCCTCAGTGTCCTGCCCAGTCGAGGGTCTCGCCCGAAGAGTGGGTGGTTGAGGACTTACTGGACAAAGTGTCTTCCTTCTCAAGACCTCGGTCGGAGCCGCTGCCAGTTGTTGGGGATCCTGCTGACTGGGTCGTGACCTGCCCGGGAGACGACGACCGCATCTTCTCAGACTTTCGCGGTCGGGCATTCTCTATGTATGAATACGCTACTTCGGTCTTGGGGGTGAGGCTTCCCTTCAGCGATTTTGTGAGCGCTGTGCTCGGACACCTCTGCATAGCCCCTTCTCAGCTGCATCCTAACTCATACGCCTTCCTGAGGGCGTTTGAGATGACGTGCACATTCCTGGGCGTCGGGGCCACGCTTCCTCTCTTCTTCCGCCTCTTCTCTTTACAGCGCCAAGTCGGGCGGGGAACCGACCGGAAGGGGTTCGTGTCTTTTAAGCAGCGGACCAAGATCTTCAAGGCCTACTCAGAATCCATCCGGGCTTTCAAGACCGACTACTTCTTGATAAAGCCTGCGAGTGATGCGGCCGTGAGAGCTATGAGTTTTCTCGGAATTGATACCGATGAGAACGACGAGCCCAGGCTGGATGACCAAGGTGAAGTGATTCCGAGGAGATTATGGATGTTTCCCTTCTCCTGGAGTCATGTGCATTATGAGCGACCAGTGGGGGAATTTGTTCAGGTGGGGGACACCTTGAATGACGATGATGCGGCCAGCTTCGAAGCTTTTAGAAAGTTGATAGCTTCTTTTACTCCGACCCCTCTATTGGACGGGGAAGGGAAAGTTATGGTCGATCAAGATGGGGGAGAAGCTCTGGAGCGTCCCCTGATCAGTGTTACTGATCTGCTGGCCTATAATAACGGGCAGGAGATAGCTGACTTTTTTGGTATCTATTTGCTTATGCTCGTTAAGTTTTTGATTTGACTTTGTTGCTCGTAGCTAATTTTGGTTTTGTTCTTCTTTTCAGGTTCTTTGACAAATCCTCTGGACAAGATCCACGAGCGTTTGGTCCAGCAGCAGCGGAAGCGGTCGAGGGTCGTGCAGACCAGGCTGACTGAAGCAAGCGGTTCAGGCTCGGGTCCTTTGGTCCAGGGCTCTCCAGGGGACTCTACCGGCTCTTTGATGAAGAAACACAAGGCGACGGCTACTGTGGATCTGAAGGCCGGCGCTCCCCCAAAGCCAAGGCATGGGATACCCCCGTGTTTCGTTGTTCGGAACTTTTTCGAGGGGAATACTATGGATGTGGACCGGGCGGACTCTCTGTTCCTGGAGGGGATGGATCGTCCTGCTCGGCGGCTTTCTTTGGCCCAGGACGCGAGTGCGGTTATGCGGGTCCTGACCATGGCTTGGATGACGGCCGAGGGGTCCCCTGTGCTGGAGCGGGAGAACAGCAAACTCAAGGAACAATTGGCTGCTTCCGAGGCCAAGCTGACGGCGTCCACAGAGGAGGTAAAAAAGGTCACCACAGAGTCGGCTGAGCGAGCGACGATCATCGCCAAATTAGAGGTCGACAAGAAGAGGTTGCTCGAGCAGAATAAAAAGCTAAAAGATGCCTTTTGCCCCAAGGAGGATGAGGACGAGGACACCAAACATTTGGTGACGAGGGCTCAGCTTCTCGCTCGGATCGACCAAGATATGGAAGATCTGAACGCGTCTACTGAGTTCAGTTTCCAGAATGCGGTGGACCAAGTAAAGGCTCTCCACCCTGACCTAGCCTTGGATGTTGATCGGATGAATTATCTTTACAAGGTGGTGGATGGTCAGATTGTGGTTCCTGCGGACTTGGTGGTGGCCGACTCTCAGCCGGGGACGACTGCCCAGCCTGATCAACCAGAGGAGCAGCCGGACCAGGAGGAAGCTCGTGCAGAGGAAAGCCTCCCGGTGGGTGAAGATAATTAATTGGTGGCCTGCGTGCCTTGTAATTTATAATGTATTTTGTTTTGGGGGGCGTGGCCCCCTTTATTTGTAACTCCGAACAAGTCGGCCTTTTGTTGCCGCATCTCTTTTAAATGTTAAGTGTTTGACCCTGGGGGTCGGTTGCATATATATTGTTTGCTCGCAATCATGCGTCCGTCGGAGGACATAATTTGTTGTTATTTTTACTAAGTGTTTGACGCTCGTATTTGCATTAATTAGAAACGATTGGATAGATACGGGGGGTATGGACGACCTGTTGGTTAGGGGAACCAATTAGTCTTGGAGGGTTTTATCCTCGATCGGTGCCCGAGTCAAGATAATGGCCCGGGCTCCGTGGCGTGAACGTCCCATCGCGAGCTGGGGTTCTACCTGGTCGTGGTACTTAGGCGACGCCGGACTCGTTTGAGTATCCGTTCGTGCGACAAGTCTCCCTTTTGCTCGAAAAGAGGTCTTGCTTGCTTTGTTATATTTAGGCTGACGTGCTCGTACCTAGGCACGCAATTTTTCGTTAGTCTCTTCTTCTCTTTGCTTGGTAGTTGAGCGAGGTGACTGATTTAACTATAGTACTGTTTGAGTTTCTCGGCGTTCCAAGGCCGAGCAAGCTCTTCCCCGTGTAAATTTTCTAAGTAATAAGCGCCGTTCTCGGTTTTCGCCCGGATGCGATATGGGCCTTCCCAGTTGGGCGTTAGTTTTCCCTCGCGGGGATCCCTGTGGTTTCTTCTAAGGACAAGGCTGCCTACCTCGAACGTTCGCCTGATGACCTTGGAATCATATCGAGCGGCTATCTTTTGTTTGAGAGTAATTTCTCGAAGAGCGGCTTCCGACCGAATTTCTTCGACCATGTCGAGCTCATCTCTCAAAGCTTCATCATTAATATCTTGCTCCATGGGGAATTCCGTGCGTCTTGATCGGACGTGCATTTCTATTGGAATTACCGCCTCGGTCCCATATGCTAATCGAAATGGGGATTCTCCGGTCGTTGAATGGGGAGTGGTCCTATATGCCCATAGTACGCTGTGTAACTCCTCGACCCAGTGTTTTTTATGCTCGTCCAACCTTCGTTTCAGACCTCTCAGGATTACCCTGTTTGCGGCCTCTGCTTGCCCGTTAGTCTGAGGGTGCTCGACTGAAGCGAAGTGTTGTTTTGTTCCCATTGACGCAACGAATTCTTTGAAATGTCTATCTATGAATTGGGTCCCGTTATCGGTCACAATGGCGAGGGGCACTCCGAATCGAGCGAGGATGTTTCTTTTAAAGAATCGAAGTATATTGAGTGCAGTGATTTTGGCCAGGGCCTCAGCTTCTATCCATTTGGTGAAATAGTCGACGCCTACAATTAAGTATTTGTTCTGACCAGACCCAACGACGAAGGGTCCTAGAATGTCCATTCCCCACCATGCGAACGGCCAGGGCGATGATAACGATTTTAGCTCGGATGGAGGTGCTACGTGCATGTCTCCGTGTCGTTGGCATTTATCGCATTTTCTTACATGTTCCTTTGCGTCGTGTTGTAGGGTGGGCCAGTAGTATCATGCCCTCAGAATTTTTCGAGCTAACGAACGTCCACCAGGATGCTGCGCATTGATTCCCTCGTGTACTTCCCTTAGAACGTGTGGAATGTTTTCCTCTTCTACGCATCTGAGGAGGGGTGTAGAGAATCCTCGACGATACATACGTCCGCCTACTAAAGAGTATGAGCATGCCCTCCGTCGTATGGTACTAGCCTCTTTCGGGTCGGTTGGTAACTCTCCTTTAGTTAGATAGTTGAATACTGGGGTCATCCAGCAATTCGTGTCGCCCACTAGGTTAATGTGTATGCAGGGTGATGAGTGCCCGATACTTGGTTGGGGGAGCAGTTTTTGTATGACGGACTTGTTGTTTCCTTTCCTTTTAGTGCTCGCCAGTTTGGACAAGATATCTGCGCGGGCGTTGCTTTCCCGTGGAACGTGTTTGACTTCCACACTCTTAAACTGCTTTATTTCGTCTTTTACGAGGGCTAGATATTCGGCCATGCTATCACTTCTGGCTTGGAAATCTCCTCGGACTTGGCTCGCGACCAATTGGGAATCTGTGCAAATTGTGATCTCTTCTGCTTCTAGGTCGTTCGCGAGCCGTATGCCTGCCAGGAAGGCTTCGTACTCCGCTTGGTTATTAGAAGTAGGGAAAGATAAAGTCAAGGATACTTCGATGACGTTCCCTTCTTCGCTCTCCAGGATGATACCGGCCCCACTGCTCGTTGGGCCAGATGCACCGTCTACGAAAATAACCCACTTGGACGAAGCTTGCGGGTCTTGCTCGGTGAAGGTAAGTTCAGCCACGAAGTCGGCCAGTGCTTGAGCTTTGAGGGCTTGTCTTCCTTCGAATTTGATGTCGAATTCAGATAGCTCTAGTGACCATTTTAACATTCGGCCGGCCATGTCTGGTCGACCGAGCAACTGTCTTATGGGTTGATCGGTCTTTACGATAATGGTGTGAGCCAGGAAGTAGTGGCGTAGTCTTCTAGCTGCGAGAAGGAGGGCCAATGCGACCTTTTCTATCTGAAGGTACCGAACTTCTGGGCCGTGGAGAGCTTTGCTCGTGAAATACACGGGTTTTTGCCCTTCGGGTCGTTCGCGCACAAGGGCCGCGCTTACTGCTTCGTTCGCGACCGCGAGGTAGAGATATAGAGTCTCCCCCTCCTCCGGTCTGGATAAGACTGGAGGTTCACTTAATGCTTTTTTCAGGTGGGATAGTGCTAACTCGCATTCTGCTGTCCACTCGAACGTTGCTTCTTTACGGAGGAGCTTGTAAAAGGGGAGAGCGTGTTAAGCAGATTTTGCCACGAATCGGGCCAAGGAGGTAATGACCCCGTTTAGTGATTGTATGGAATTTTTTGACGTGGGAGTTGGGAACTCCGCGAACGCTCGACACCTATCGGGATTTGCCTCAATGCCTCGTTCGGTCAAATAGAATCCGAGGAATTTTCCCGCTCGGACACCAAAGGTGCATTTCTCAGGGTTGAAACGCATTTTTCACTTTCGTGCTTGGTCGAAAACTTTCCGCAAATGGGACGCGTGGTCCATTTCCCGTTGAGATTTGACGATCATGTCGTCCATGTATACTTCGAGCATGTCTCCGATTTCGGTTCGGAAAACTTTATTCATCATGCGCTGATACGTCGCTCCCGCGTTTTTTAGACCGAAGGGCATAACGTTGTAAAAATAATTGCCCGACTCGGTCATGAAGGCCGTGTATTTTTTGTCAGACACGGCCATGGGTATTTGATTGTACCCCGAGTATGCGTCCATGAAGGATAATAATTTGTATCCGGACGAGTTGTCGACCAACTTGTCGATGTTAGGTAAAGGGTATGCATCTTTCGGGCATGCCCGATTGAGATCGGTATAATCAACGCACATCCTCCATTTTCCACTAGATTTTTTCACAAGTACAACATTTGAGAGCCAGGTCGTATACCTGGCCTCGGTTACAAATTTAGCCTCTAGGAGGTCTTTAACGGCAGATTCGGCAGCTTCAGTCTTCTCGCTCGACTGCTTTCTCCTTCGTTGAGCGACCGCTTTATGTGTTGGGTCGATAGAGAGGTGATGACAAGCTGTTTCGGGGTCGAGCCCTGGCATTTCTGCGGCGCTCCATGCAAACAAGTCTGCGTTCCCTTTGAGGCAAGCTTCCAACTGTCGCTTCACTAACTCGGGCATGTGTGCCCCAATCTTGACGCACCGGACAGGATCTTCTCCCAAAGGAATTAGCTCGAAATCTCCGTCTGGTATTGGTCGGGCTAAGGCCTCTGCTGGTCTCTGGATGCTCTCGCTACTATTTGAAAACCTGCAGTCTAAGTCGATTGAATCGACTTGAGGGAAGGCCTTGGGCATATCTGGTGGATCCAGTGTCGGGGAAACTGGTTGGTATGATATCGAGCTGAGGCCTTTTGATGCTGCCTCGAAACATCTGCGGGCAACGTCTCCGTGCAATGTGGCAACTCTGCCCGAAGTAGTATAGTACTTCATCTTCAAGTGGACGGTGGATGACACGGCTATCAACTCGGCTAGAGTTGGTCGTCCTAATATGCATTGGTATAGTGACGGGCAATCCACGACAAGGAATTGGACCCTAACCGTCCTGGCTGTCTCACTCGCCCCGAAAGTGACAAACATGTCAACATAACCCCATGGTCGGGATACTGCTCGGTTGAAACCTTGCAGGTCTGATCCGACGTATGGAGTCAGATGTGTTTCATTCAGTTGGAGTGTTGAAAACAGTTGGGAGTACATGATGTTGCATGAACTTCCTTGGTCCACCAATATCCTCCTTACATCGAAGTTCGCCGTGCGTGCTCGGATGAGTAAAGGAATGCTGGCGTTGGGTGCTCCTCCCAGGAGCTCTTCTCGATAGAATGCGAGGGGTATGGAACCTTCCCTCGGGGGATCTAAAGTGGCGTTTTGCGCGGGCCCTTTGGCGATTAACTGGTCGAATTTTCTCTTTACGGAACCGACCGTGATTTTATTGAAGCCTCCTCCTGATATGACCATCGCCGAAGGGAAAGCTTCCCATGGACTGTGGGAGGAGAGGTATCCCGCGCCCTTGGTGTGGTCTGGTAAGAAGAAATCTTCCGGGCGATAAATGCTCAGGGCGACTTGCATTTTAGCGTCCGCAGGGATGGGCACGACCTCTTCGATTTTCTGGATCTCTTGTGTATCCTGTCGAGGATTATCTCTGGACTTTGTGAACTGTTTCAGGTGCCCGTCTTTGATGAGGATTTCGATCGCGTCCTTGAGGTGGATGCAATCCTCTGTGTTATGCCCATGACTCTTGTGGAACCTGCAGTATTTCGTTTTATCTGTGCCGGGCTTGCTAGGCTGTTGCCTCGGAAAACGTACTCCCGCCTGTTTGAATTCCGAATTAGCGCATTCAGACAAAATTTTCTCCCTGGAGGCTAGGAGGGGCGTGTATTCGTGGAAACGACCGATAGGTCCCCGGTGCTCCCGCGGTTCACGGGAGCGTTCGTCCTTTCTTTTGTCTCCTCCCCGACGAGATGTCGAGGGTTCATCGACTCGGTGTGGTTTGGCTTCTTCACGGCGTCGAGCATCTCTTACTGAACTGGCCGCTTGCTTTTCTTCATATTGGATGTAAGCTTGGGCTTTTAGCAAGAACGCGTCAAGGGTGGCCGGGGTTTCAATACCGACCGCCCGATGGAAATCGGTCGAGGGGCGCAACCCTCATTCCAGCAGATACTTTTTCATGTCGTCGGTCGTGGATACTTGAACTGCCTCTTTATTGAACCTTTCGATGTAAGTTCGTAAAGGTTCGTCTCTCCCCTGGATTATTGCTTCGAGCGAAGCCTCTGTCTTAGGGTGTCGTCTTGTTGCAGTAAAGTGCCTAGAGAACGTGCGTCCAAGTTGTTTCCACGATGTGATGGATTCAGCCTCAAGGCTTTTGTACCACGTCATCGCCCCTTTCCTCAGCGTCGTGGGAAAGAGCCGACATTTAATTGCTCCCCGAACACCCCGATAGTCGAGCAAGGCATCGATGTTCTCGATGTGTTCGTCTGGGTCGGTAGTCTCGTCGTATGAACCTAAAGGAGGAGGTTTCTCCAAGCCTCTTGGGAGTTTGGCCGCCATAATTTCAGAGGATAAGTGACCCCGAGCATCTTCGTCGTCACTGGAAACAAGTGATGATCTGTGATCGCGTTTCTTTGTTCTTCGAGGGGAAGCGGATCTTGATCTGCTCCTTCTTGATTTTCTTTTAGGAGAGGGTCGTGGAGATGACTGACGAAAGCGTTTGTTGCCTGTTGATTCGTCGGTATTTCCTCTCCTTTTCTTCGGAGGAGACGGAGTGTGCTCCCCTTGAGGTCTCTTGGAAGAATGAGGTCGACGAGAGTTATCCTCAAGTCGGGCGATCTTTTCACCATGAGCGAGGAGTAACAAGTTTGTTTGATTTAGGATTTCGGCCAACGCTGTGAAATCTGACCCCGAAGGAGTCGAAGGAAAAAGAGTTTCCGGGCGACTCTCCAAGGGTTGGTCGCGATCGGGTGAAGGTGATGCTGCCTTCCCTTCTGGTTGGTCGCGCACGGTATCATCATGTAGGGGAGGTTGGACGTTGCTCTCATGTTGCGTGAGAATCATGCCATCATTCGATCGATTTTCCTGGTTGTCCCGAGCAGCCATGGATCTTGTTAAAACTTTTGTTCTTTGAGGATCTTGAAAGAAGAACGGGGAAGTTAGACGTTCCCACAGACGGCGCCACCTGATCGTACCTGGAGATCAGGATCCGATGCGGCTGGTCTCGAGAGCGGACGGACGTGGTCGTTTGAGGAAGAAAAAGGGGTGTACCTGCAAGGCACTCCGATGCTAAAGTAAGTATCCGAGCGAGAGTGAGCAAGTACTAGTGTTAGGGTTGAAAAATGAATACCTGTCCCTCTCAAATGAGAGGGTTTTTATAAGAGACTGGCTAGAATACTATTGGTTCGTTAGGTGCAGAGCGGATCGAGGGGTCCGTGAAGATAGGAAACGGTTAATATTAGCCGTTAGAGGATCTCCTTAGGTCCGGATCGTTGGTGGTCGACTGAGGACCACTTTTCATGATTGTGCTCGACGTCGACCGAAGTGAATGGATCAATCTTTCTGGCCCAATAAGAAGGATTGGGCCGAGCCGAAACAGTAGTGTATAGTCTTTTTAGGTCCAATCTAGAGGGGGAATTGGCTAGTCCCCTAATGTTCCAAAATAGACACTTCATCTGGATGGCCTAGATGGACCAACTCTTGAACGAGTACCATACCTATCCCTTATGCTTGAGGATTTTTTCCTTGTCCTTACTACCTGAAAAACAGAAGGAGCATCAGTATGGGAGTTTGTAATGTCATCTTCACCATCCTCATTTTCAGCCAAATTGGCCCATGAAGTTTCCAAGAATACCATGTTTTGTTGAGTGTTGATGTTATTCTGCTTTGTTGTGTTTTCAGTATGTTGAAAGATTTGAATGGTGCCAATATCATCTTGAGTGGCATCCATAAATTCAGAGCCCTCATCACTAGATTTCCCATCCTGAGTACCCTTATCTCCTGTCTGATTTTGTTCTATAGCATTTTCAGCATCATCAGGTATGTCAACAAGATTCAGAAATCTGTTCTGAGTATTCATAAGCAGGGCCTTTTCATTAGGCATCTCATCATGTATACTTGGTTGTACTGCAACCTTTGTATTGTCAATACTGTTGTGACCATCATTGAACACCAATGGCTCCTTCTATTTTCTATTGTCCCTAACCTGAACATACTGCTTTCTTTTTCAGTTGTTTTATGATTTGTTCTTGGAACTTCTTTATTTTTATGTGCTAGTTCATATCTGCCAGCATACTTATTACATTGTGAGATGTGGTGACCTATCATGTAACAATGATTGCAAAAATCTGGTAAGTTTTCATAATCTATCTCAACAAAGAAGGCAAAGTCTTGTCTTTCAACTAAGACCTTATGTCTTAAGGGTTGTGATAAGTCCAACTCAATCAGAACCCGAACATATTGACCAAAGGTTCTGTCAAACATTGACTTGGATGCTATATAGTCAGTGTAAATAGGTGTCCCTAGGTTGCAGGCAATGGTAAAAAGGATCTTAGGTCTCCAGTATTCCTGTGCCAACCCATAAAGCTTAACCCAAACTTGAGCTCTGATTAACCAAGCAAAGAGCTTAAGGTATCCAGGGTCTAGGAGAAAGCAAACTTATAGAACCCTTTTCAAAGGGAGATAACTCTCCATTCCTCAAATCCTTCCACAGTGGAGATAACTTATTCTTCAAGGCAAGGACCGTTAGCGGAGTTGAACCTTTAGGCCAGTTGATTCTTTCATGAAGATTATGTTTGCAGGCTTCAAGACCAGCAAGATTCTCCTCCTCTGGGATTGAAATTGCTAAACGATCCCCTTTCAGGCAAAGTTGTGGGAGTTGAGACATTGAGAAGTTACAAACATCCGAAACCGTCTCCGCAAAGGACTTAAGGGGTTTGGATGTTTCTTTTACTGGTTCAGTTGGAGATTTGGATTGAATATCATCCTCAAAAAGATATGTCCAAGGAATCGGGACAACCCTAGTATTAAGAAAATTTAGAACAAAAGACGGTGGAGAAGAAAAAAAAGGAGGAACAATGTTTTTACTTTTCTCCAGAGCTACATGTTTTTGTTATTACCGTGGCTTCTGTCCCACAAATTCCATATTCTTTTGAGAAGCATTCCAAACCAAAGCACACACTATTTGAATTTTTTACACATGTGACTTTTGACTTACTATAGTTCACAAGCATATTTGGGAACATTCGTAGAACTAAGAAGGCATTGAAGATGTAAGAAAATATAAAAATTAGGTTTTGCATTATGGTAAAGTTATAAACTTCTACATAAATAACTTTTGTCAATCTGACTTTACCAAAAGAAAAAACAAATTCTAATTTGAATGATGAAAGAATGTTGACATTAGATAACATTGTTCTCCAAAAAGAAATAGTTAATAGGTCATATAACAAGAAGGTCAAAAATAAGAATTTCCAAATAAGAACGGAAAATGATTCCACCTATTGATACCAAGACTCGAGGATTGGAAAAATGGTCACCCAATTAAAAATGATCTCTTATTGTTGAAAATGTGTTTTAGATTAATGCATTATTCAATTAAATATATAGGAGTAAATAAATGAACTTTATCTGTCGTAAGACAATATTTCAAATGTTTTAAGTCAACAATTTTTGAAATAAAAATTAAATGAAATAATTAAGAATCTTAGTTTTTAAATTAAATAAAATCATTAAGAATCTTAGTTGTTAAGAATCATTATAAAAAGTGATTTTTTCCCTAGCTAAGAACTTAACCTTTGTCCTACGGACTATTTAAATTCATAATTTTTTTTATGAAAGTACAAATCTTATTATTAATAATATATAATAATTATAATAATTATAATAATAATAAATATTTACATTACAATTAAAATAATGTTTTATTTCTTTTTTACTAATCTACATAGCCTAATATATTAATTAAATCATTTTGTTTGAAGTCTTTAGTGAAAATGAATTTCTTAATGATCTTATGATACTCTTAGTCGTCTAGCGTATTTTTATTATCTCTCTTGTTTTTGGAGATACATATTCGGACGTATCATTTTTTTTACGCTAAATGTTTTCAAAGATGTATCTGCGAAAAAGTTTCATAAATGCATCTCTGAAACCTTATCAGAACAAGTTTTTTTTAAGAAATCCAGTTTTGTTAGTCGCAGATGCAAATTAACTGTTGTAGATGAATATAAAATAACATTCATTCGTAAATAATATATATATATATATATATATATATATATATATATATATATATATATATATATATAAAGAAATAATATGTCATAAACATCATCAAAAAATACTACATCAATGTCATCAAAATATAATACTTCAAAATAAACACCACAACCACTATTGTGTGTGCCGGATAATATATGCATCCACTCATCTGCTGCCTACTCTGCCTTCTCGATCGCTCGGTCAACGTCCTCGGCTGTCGATCCCTCTCGTCCTAGCGCGATGTATGTGGTACATAAGTGACCCATCTGCCACCGCAATCATGTAATCCACTATATGCCTGACACCAGACCCCTCAGGGAAGAAACCGACCTCAATGTTTGTCTGTCCAATCTTAACTATCTCACGAAAACGAGGCAACACATCCTGACTGTGGTCCAACTGAGACTATTTCTCCTATAATATCTCTTGATGAGCTGGTCTGTGCGGTGATCCTTCTACAGTGGGCACTATGTAGGGGTGTGAGACGAAAAAGAACCACATGATGTAGCTATCAACACAACTCCAATCTCTAGACACTCAAGTTGTTCGAGCCTCGTCCGGTGGTGCGTGTTTTTCGCAAGTGTACGAACACGTCAGAGTAATATAAAAGATTGTTGAATCCACAAAGACCAAGTGTCAATCTATCGTATTTGTTGTTATGGTGTGTATCTAAGGCAATTAAATATAATGGTTTTAAAGGGTGCGCAATGATAAATAAAATAGTAATTTTAATTAATTGATAAAGACATGTTCGAATGCAATTCACATAACCAATTGATAATCCAATACTTGTTAATAGAACTACTTTTGGGCAGTATTTTCTACTTTGAAAAGAACTAATTTAACAGGAACTGTCGCTTTCGCGTATTCAGAACCGAGTTGTACTCTCTAATCAACCCATCCTATTGTCACAGATAAAAAGGTGCATACTGCGTTAGAGTAGTGAACCTATTTTTAAGAAATATAGTATCTTAACTAAGTTGAAAAGTATTTTGACCTGGATTTCTTAGCAAAAAGAGGTTCTTACGAACCAGACTCTAAACGCGTCCGAAAATAGTTTTAAAATCTATTTTCTTTTTAATATAAAAAATCCTAATGAACTAGACAAAGCGCTTTTGGTTGTTTTTGAAATAGTTAAAAACAATTAAGTTAAACAGGCGTTGGACGACTTTCGATCTTACCCAACGGGACTTTAAAGAACATGAAACTTATATTGAAAGTTAAAATAGCCCTTAAGCGTTTCTTCAAACAGTTGTACGGATTACCGGTTCAATTATGATCCTTACATTCTAACCTTTGTAAATTTAGTTAGACATGGTAAAATAAAAGTTCATTTTATTATTATTCATGAAAGTATTTAGTGCGAGTGCGGAAAGTAAATAAAAGTAATGCGAGTGCAGGAAATAAACGAAAGTAGTGCGAGTGCGAGAAATAAATGAAAGTAAAGCGAGTGCGAGAAATAAATAAAAGTAGTGCAAGTGCGGAAAGTAAATGAAAGTAGTGCGAGTGTGGGTAATAAACGAAAGTAAAGCGAGTGCGGAAATAAAATAAAGTAAATCAATGCGGAAAGTAAATAAAATAAAGCGAGTGCGGAAAAATAAAATACGAACTGGAATTAAAATGGCGGCAGGATTAACTTCCTCCCAGAGTGCTCCAAAACTCGATCACACATGACAGACGTATACAGACTCAATCACTCGATTGTAGTAACACCCCGATGTGAAGTGATTACTACTTTAAAACTGATATATGCCTAAGAGATTCTAAGTTTGGATGATAAAAACGAAATTCTAAAGTCCTATTTATAGACAAACTTTAAATGGGAAAATACTAGGATGCTCCCTCCACTAAAAAGTGGAGGGAAACCACTTTTGCCTTGTGGCGCCCGCCATGAGTGTAAAAAGGTGAAGAAAGTGGGGATCGTGGGCATATGGCAGTTGTGGAGTGGTCTTGAGACGTGGCCACGTCATGGCTGACCCCATGGCGCCAGCCACAGTGGGTGCCGTAAGTGCAAAATGCTGAATTTCTTGATTTTTATTCTTTTCAGCTCCTTTTTCGCTCCTTTTCTCGATTGAGCCCCCGATTAGATTAAAAACCTGAAAATAAAGAAAAACAAAGAAATAACATAACAAAATAGCAATAAAGACCTAGAATGCAGGCGAAATCGGAGTCAGAAATACGGTAAAATTTAGTGTTATCAAATCCTCCCACACTTAGACCTTTGCTTGTCCTCAAGCAAACATTTAAAGCTCAACGAATAAAACTGGTGTCAACGCGTGATTTGGGCTAAAAGGGCTTCTAAGTTTAGGTCAGGATGCAGTGACAGGTACTAACTAAGTGAACCAAGAGTATCATAATGACACAGACATAAACTTCAATCCTATATTAACTAACCCATATCACCCCACAGTACCTAGGCCTATCTTTTCATCTCTTTTTGGGTCCCTTTCATTCAGGCGCAATCACATTAAGCCCGTTATCTGTACATGCTTCATAGTAGAGTGACCGGTTAGTGATTCTGATCTAAAACATAGGGTTTCTGGCACATAAGCATGTGTAAACCTTTTTTTATTTGACCTAAATGTAGTTGCGGGGGATCAGATTGTAATCCGCCCTACCAAGTTCAATGACAGATACCTCTGAACCAACTAATAATAGGTGACTGCAATTTTTTTTTCTTTTTGTGGCAAGAATTTTTTTCTCTTTTTGGTTTAAATGACTTTGTGAGGGTCACCTTTCACAGAGTTTGCCTTTTTCTCTTTTTTATTAGCACTGGATCATTCACTTATGTTCATCGGTCCCCTACGTAGAGCATGCTTAGGCCGGAGCTGACTGTTAGAATAAACTACTTAGGACAATTTTTGAATGATAATAAAGGCCATGATACGTGGGGTTTATGAGTGATTCCTATATTCAAGAAGTCTATGGTGCTAAAACGATACTGATGTTTCAAAAAGTTCACCTAAGTCACCACATCCTAATCCAAACCTGTCTTAAAGCCCAAAAAACATGTGAAACAACATTGTTTTCTTTTTGATTTTTTTGGTAAGGCTAAGGAAATGGGGAAAATGAGGATGTACTAAAGACACACTATACTGGTGACTCGTCAGACTCATGCATTATCTAAAAAACTTAAACTAAATAACTAACTGGAAAGGAAAATAACAGAAAGCAAATAAATAACCAAGAAAAGGGAAATAACAGAAAGCAATAAAATCCCCTCCTACACTTAAATTGAACATTGTCCCCTATGTTTCGAAATAAGATAAGGAGAGTAGCCTGGAAAACTACTGCGGAGGAGCACTGGTGCCCTCGCCGTCCTGCTGTGATGGTCTGGAACGACGGGATCTACTGCGCTGCTGGTGTTGCACCCCAAAATTTGCCCTCAACAAGACAAGACTTTGTGTACTAAGAGGTTCACAAGGTTCACAAGGCTCACAAGACATCTCATGAGGTTCACAAGGTTCACAAGATTCACAATTAGTCAGCAAGTTTGACAATTCCCTCAGACAAGGCATCCTCCTAAGCAAGGCATCCTAAACTAGGGTTTTGACTTTCATCAGGCTAAATGGACTTCCAAGACTTCAAGTAAGCTTCATAGCATCCTATATGTTTTCAAGAATCCCCATGTCAAGTTTCAAGACTTTCCCAAAAGATTTGCTCAGTCAGATGATCAGATAGGTTAAAATCAGTCAAAGCAGTCAAAAAGTCAAACTGAGGTCAATGTGGTCAAACCAAAGTCAAACTTCATGATTTTTTGCCAACATCAAGTATATGAAGTAAAATTCATCATTTGATCAAGGGTTGATCATGATTCATCAAGGAAATTTCAGTTCATCAAGAATCAGGAGTTTCTAAATTAGGGTTTTCAAAGGAAAAGTCAACTAAACTTTGACCAGCCATAAATCTCACATGCTTCATCAAATTTTTTCCATCCAAAGCTCACTTTGAAGGAAATTGAATTTTATACAACTTTGTGTCTCACAAGCCAAGCCCAAAAATGCTTTATTTGGAAGGTATGAGCTAGGACATTATAGGTCCTTTTAAAAGTCAATAAAAAGTCAACATCTTCCAAAGAGCATAACTTGAGAATGGTAAAAGATATGAACATGAGACCAAAGAGGTTGGTTAGAGGACTCTTTAAGCTTTCCAAAATGTCCAAGAACACCTGCATATCCTTAAAATTGAGGGATTTGTGCTTTTGCAAAGTTGGGAAATATTTGGGAGGCATATGAAGCAAATGAAGCCTTAAAACCAAATTTTGCCGAATGGGCCTACCAAATTGCCACCCAATCTTCATGATATCCTCAAGCACGAACCAATCCAAGTATTTTCTGATTTTTATAATTTATTTATAATTTATTTGGATTTTATTCATTAAAATTCATTTTAAATCAAAATAAAATATGAAAATATGAATATTTGATTGGATTCTTCTTCTAGAAGCTTTTAAATAACATTTAAGTTGATTCAAAACCATCCAAATTCGTGCTAAGGCCTTATGGCATGAAAATATTTGATTTTTTGACTAATTTGGCAAGAAGATTTCTTCACATTCAAGACATCCAAAAGCCCACAAAGTCACATGTTTTTTTGACCTAATTTGGTTCACTATATGAAGCGGAACATAACACAAACACAGGGGACGAAAAAAATCTGGAAAAAAGAGGCACTTGAAGAACACAAAAAATCTTCCAAAAAGTTGAATTCGGTTTCATAGTTGCAGCTTATTTCAAACAATTTGGAAGGTTGGGATAGCTTCCTTGATGAATTTCGAACATGCTCAGATCATTACATTCATCAAATGCTTCATGAATTGACTAACCCGAATGCATCTTCATGCATGAATATTTTTTCGTTTTCACTATTTCGTGCACTTTCAATTAATTATGACCATCTAATGATGTTTGTTTTGTGGTATAGAGTATTTCTGAATGCATCAATTGAACTTTAGGTGCTTATATGAGGAAAAGCCATTGTTAGGGTTCTTGGCTTCAATTTAGGGCTTCGCGTTTTAATCAATATAAATTGCGTAAATGAATTGGTCTGGTTGTGTTGAGTACAATGGTACTTTTAATTTAAAGAAATTTTACAGGTATGGTGATCATTGAAGAAAACGTAGGAAATCCTACAAAACTAATTTCGCAGGTAATGTTGAAGCTAAAACCGCAGGAAACTTCGCAGGTCCTGAGGAAGAAGATGAAGATCTGGCGCTAATTTTAAAAATTCAAATTTTGTTTTATTTTTTTTTATTATTTTCGTTTTATAAGTATTTCAAACCTGTGCAGGTGATCCAGTGGTAATGATACGCGTGTGTGATGTCTATGACCTGGCGCAAGTGGCCTGGTGGCAAGTAGGCTGGACCAACATGGGAAAAGCCTAGGGCCTGGGTTCAAATCCCACCCCAGGTATTTTGGCTATTTCTTTTCCTTTTATACATTTTCTATTATTTTATATATTATCTATCATTTTAATTCAATTAAATTTTTTTTCTAACAAATAAAATAAATAAAATATAGTTTTCTCATAAAATGTTAATATATATATTTTTTTTAAATAAAATAAATAAATATTTTACAAAAAAAATAATAACTTCTTTCTTTTTCCCTTAAAAAATCATTTTATTTCTCTCATAACACTTAATGTAGGTTTTAGATTAAATTGCTAATTTTAACCCTAATATTTTTAATTCTCTAAACCTTTTTTTTAAACCTTAATTTTTTTCAAAACCTAATTTTTTTATAAACCTAAAACCTTAAACTTTTGTAAACCTTCAACCTAGTTTATGAACCTTTGTCGCTCATTTTTATGTTATTCATGTGTATTATATTTTTACTGTGTAATTGTTCCTCTCTTGTAATAGTGTAGTTTAATTTTTCGCCATATAATTATGTAACTGCCTCAGCCATGTAATAGTGTAGGAATTTTTATTTTCTGCCTTTAAATTTCTGCCTTTATTTATTTTTATTATTCCCTGCATGGTTAGTAATTTAGGGCGTGCCAAGAACCGAATGAAATCAATATGGACTTAGATCATTAATTTAAAAAAAAGACTAATTAATCAATAAACTTTTTCTTATAATAATAATAGTATTTTGTATATAATTTTTATCATAATTATATTTTGTAAATAAATAACCAAATAATTAAGTTTTTCTAATTAAAAAATGTTCTAATCCTTCTTTTAACTTCTTAATTTTTATCATTCTATTATATTTATATAGTTGTAAATAAAATCTAATTGACCATTTTTATTCTAATTAAATAATAATAATTCTAAAAACTTGTATATAATTAAGTTATAAATGACTTATTAACTTAATAATTTAGTAGTTTCTTATTCTTTATTTATTTTGTAAATAACTAACTTAATACCTTTTTTTTATACAATAACCCTTTTTATTTTATAATTTGTACATTAATAATATTGTTTTTTTTTAAATATAACACTTTATTCTTTTATTATTACTAAATTATTTAAACTTATATTTTCTTAAATAACTTCCAAAATTTTTTTTGTCTAAACCTAAAATAATTTCTTTTCAAATTCTAATCTTAATTTTTTTTCATTATGACTTTATTATTATTATTATTGCCTTATTACTACTGTTTATTTTTTATTTTATTTCCGTTATTATTGCTCTATAATTTATTTTTTATCCGATTATTATGTATCTGCTAAAGCCGTGTAATAATTTGTAGATTTATTTTCCGTCTTTATTTTCTTATTTTTTAATATAAATTGTGTGGTTAGTAAATAGGGAGTGATAACATGTTTGCTTTTAAAATTAATTTAGATCACTAATCATAAGATAAATATTTGAACATATACACGCACACACGTGAGTCGATCTTTGATCGCCATCTCACTTCTTAAGGATATCCCTCATGTTGCCTAAATAAAAGGTCAAGTAAGGTGTCTAAAAGCAAGGTCCCTTCTCTTGAAAAATCATCTAGTCCCTTTACGATTATAAGATCAAGTCCCTTCGATGTTGCCTTCGTAAATGATCTTGTCCCTTTCGAATAAAAGATGATAAGTCCCTTCGTATTGCTAAGACACCTTACAGTTGCCTAAACACAGATGACCCTTCACATGTCCCTTACAACATCCAAGGTAATGACTACCTATTCCTTAATAATAGGGATAGTCTTACCATTGAAAGAACATTCAAGAACAGTAAAGATCTAAACATTGGGTAGGTTCCTCTTAAGTACTTGCTCACTTATTCAAAAATACTTCATTACACTTCACATTTTAAACAATTTTCAAAATAAAGTCTTTATATATATCCATACAAGGATCATTATAAAGTACTTAAGGAAATTTTTAATCACACACTACACTTCTCAAAACAATTTAAAGTGAGCTAAGTAACTAAGAGTCCATGGATAACCATGGATGTAAAGGGTGCTAATATCTTCCCTTTACATAACCTACCCCCCGAACTCAAAATCTTTTTAAGGTCTTTCCTGTTCTTTTATGCCCTTTCCTTTTGGATAAAATAAAAGTCGGTGGCGACTCTTGCTATCCGCAACATTTAACTAAAGTCAGTTCTCCCACCGTGTTACAGAACTGACGACTCTGCTGGGGATTAAATAAAAGAGGGGTACCCTTAGGAATTAGATCACTTTAAAATTGTTTGCCTTGTTTGCTTTATACTTATCTATTGGGTGCTCTTATGTGTGAAAGATCCTAACCCGGATCTAGTGTACCTTAGGTAAATGGCAATAGACCAAGGAAACTGTACGGCGTATACCGATATGGTTGATCTGGTGGCTATAGTTAGTGTGACTTCTTGGTTGGTGCTTATGTTCCTTAAGTCAAGTTAAGGATAATATGAGGCTGCCATATGTTGTCAATACACTAACTGACTTTTAGAACCCTAGTCATCCCATCTTGGCCTTTAGAAAGTAGTGAGATAACCGGCTTTGGTGAAGACTGAAGTTGGTTGATACTCGATACTACGCTCATTGAGATTCTAAACTTGGAAGGTTTTGGTTGGCAAGTAAGTTGCCTACTGAACAACCACCCTTGTGAAGGATCAATGATATTGAGATCCCTTAGAACCTGGTTACTTTTGTAGGACAGGAGGAACCAACTAAACTTCAGGGGAGGGTACTTACCTTTAAACCTCATGCAAGCCTTCAAACTTTGGGCTATTGTGTGACTTGTTTGTGTGTGCCACATGTTTGTGATTGAGCATAACATCATGACATCATGCATCATAAACATAGCATTTTCACTAACCATTTCAAGGACCAAAGGATTTATCTTTGTTCTTTGTTGCAGGTCATGGCTTCTGCTCGTAGGAATACTATCTGGATCAACTTTGTAGGAATACCTCCTAAGCTTAAGAAATTGGTCTCTCAAGTTTCTGAAAATTCCCAGTTCATCAAGAGACATGGTCACCTACTGGATCTAGTAACTTCAGGGTTCAATGAAGATATGATGAGTGTCCTATTTCAGTTCTTTGACCCTAAACATCACTGCTTCACATTCCCCGGCTATCAGTTGGTTCCTACAATGGAAGAGTTCTCCAAGCTTCTGGGTATACCTATTCTTGATCAGAAACCCTTCACATGCTTGGAAAAAGAGCCTAAACCTGAAGTCATTGCTGCATCCCTACATTTGAAGAAATCAGACATTGTCCTAGAAACAAGGAGTGAAGTTAAGGGTATTCTTGCTAAGGTATTGATGGAGAAAGCTCAAGTGTTCCTGAAGGCTATGAGTTATGATGCTTTTGAGGAGATCTTAGCCTTATTGATCTATGGCTTGGTATTGTTCCCAAATCCAGATCAGTTCATAGACGTACACGCCATCAACATATTTCTGACTCGCAATCCAGTGCCTACATTACTTGGAGATATATTACATTCTCTTCATACCCGTACTAAAAGGGCATGAGGAACTTTGATGTGTTGTATACATTTGCTATCTAGGTGGTTTATTTCTCACCTTCCTCGATCAATGATGAAGAATGAACAAGGGTTCAGGTGGTCTAAAAGAATCATGTCACTCTCTCATTCAGATATTCATTGGTAATCCAGATCTATGGAGAATGTTACTATCATTGATCGTTGTGGGGAATTCCCTAATGTGCCACTTCTTGGCATAAGAGGGGACATTACTTACAATCCTTTCTTAGCTCTACGTCAGTTTGGTTATGCTCGGAGTGATGGCCCTCATGACATGCTTATTCAGGGTATTGTGTTTGACTACGACAACAATCTTCAAGGTTACCGTCAAAGGTTCATACGAACATGGGGTAAAGTGAACAAGGTGGACAACAAGACTCTGGAGCCCAAGTACACTATTCCTATGGAAGCTTATCTCAAATGGGTGCGATCTCGTGCTCAGACTCTTATGATGCCATATCCTGCCATCCTGCCAGTTACTATGGAGCTTGTTGCTGAAGGAGATACTTCTTATATCATTCTTCACCCAGACATGCCCTCTGACATGGAGGAGTTACAGAGGTCCTGGATCCAGTTGAAGGAGCAAAGAGATACTTTTGAGACTCATTACAAAGCAAGTCAAGAAAGAATCTTGGAGCTAACAAAACAACTTCACGAGGAGCGGAATCTCAGCTCATACCTCAACACAAAGAGGAAACGTCCATGGGAGACTTAAAATCCCATTGTTTGTATTCATTTCATTTTGATTGTAAGCCCAAGAGGCAAACAAGTTTGTTTATCACTAATAAAAGTTTACTTTCTGGTTGTTTAAACAAATTTAAATCCTGCGGTCCTTGAAAACATTGCATACGCATTTATACACCATATCATTGCATCACAGGTTTCTTATGTACATGTATCTTATCTTCTCGCTGTTTATTTCAGCAGAAATGGCTCTTGAACAGACTGTCAAAGATCTCCAGGCACAAAATGCACAATTCCAAGGGCTGATCCTGAACTTGTCCAAGGGACAGGATGAATTGAAGACACTGCTGGCTAAGAAGAAGAATCCTGAAGACAACGAGGATGATCAGCCGAAACTACTACAAGATGAGATAGCAGAAATGAGGCTCCAAATGAATAGCCAGGTGGCTTTTATCCAAAGTTTAACTCAGGGTCAAGAAGAGTTAAGAGCCTTTGTCCATAAATTTCAAAGTAATGAAGTTAGGAACCTAATTGTCAGTCAACCTTTGTTAAAACAAGCTGACTTGGTTGAAAGGAAGAGGAGGATAAAAGAAGGTAAGAGACAGGTTGCCACTAATTGTTCTTTAGTTGAAGAAAAAAGACCTGATAAGGTTAATCCACCTCAACACAAGGAATGTAGAAGACAGTTTATCAAGTTCAGCACTCCAATGTCACAAGTTCTGCAATACTTGTTGGAGATGAAGCTAATTTCCTTGAAAAATCCTCCTCAAAATCCTAATACTTCCCCTCCTCACTATAATCCCAAGGCAAGGTGTGAGTATCACTCCGACAGTCCCGGACACGACACTAATAACTATTGGGCACTGAAGAATAAGATTCAAGACCTAACTGACAAAGGAATCCTCGAGGTTACACCGGAAGGTCAAATTGAATTCTACTATCGTCCATCAAACACCGAAGCTGCAAGACAAGTTGCCCAAGGTAGTAAGAAAGAAAGCCTACCTATTCTTGTTGAGCTATGGGGAACCTTGGGACATCCAAGTGGAAAATTTGATTTCATGGTGAAATATACTGCTCCTGAAAGTTCACAGATTGCAATTGAAGACATTCAGCCAACTGGATGGGACAACATTTGAACTTTCATTTGTAATTTCTTTTGTTTTGTTTAAACACTTACTATTATGTTAAACTTTTGTTTTCATTAATGCATTGCATATGTTTGTCTTGAATTAATCCATTCGTTTCACTATATTTTGGACTATGCTTCATATTTCTATTTTGTGATATTTAACTCCTGATAAAGCTATAAACCTGTAGAGGGAGGATGGCAAAAACAATACCATAATATCAGGCAGTATGCTTTTGAACAGACTATGCTGACGATGTACAAGCATTGTTTCAATTCCTAAACAATAGAGATATAAGGAAGTTAATCCCTAGTCAACCCTTTTGAGCCTATGAAGTAGGAGTTTTTATTCTCGCACAAATTAAAACCCTTATTCATAACCCGGGGCAGGGTAGTTACTCGGTTAACTCAAATATGCCAATTATCTATGTTGTACACAACTAATGATGGTTCTCTGTAATCATTAAACCTGACAGTCAATATCCATCAAAAGAAAAACCCACTAAGTCAAAACCTATGAAGGAGACTTAGTAAAAAAAAATTGAGAAATTCCGCTGACTGTAATCTTGAAATAAACAGTTCAGGCAAAAAGAAGATATAACAAAGTCAAAAGAAAAAAGAGGTCACTATGAATCCTCAACAAAGAAAGATGACTGAATGTTCAAATAAATTTTTGGTTTCTGAACCATCACAAATGTCAGTGTTACAATTCCAAACTCCTTTGAGCCTCAATGCATAAGTTAACTGAGCATAGGACTGAAGAACATCATGGAGAATGGGTTGGGGACAAATAAATTTGAGCCTTTATCCTTTGTTTCTTAAACCATGAACCAGGCCACGTTACAACCCTTTAAAAGTCCTAACTGAAGCATGGTTAGTTCGAAAGCGTACTGCTACAAAAAGGTATCCTGACTCCTTTAGGGCTTATTATAAAACTTGAGTTAATATCACAGTTTTCATAAAAATTGTTTTTTCTAAAATAACTCTTTTTCAAAAACTTCAAGACATACATAAGCATTGCATTTTTGAATATATTTGTTTGCATATACCTGAGTGTTTGATAAACAGAGAAACTTACATGATGAATGTTCAATAAACCAAAGTCCTTCCGATAAACAAAGTTGCTTCCTGGATCAAAGTCCATGTATACAAAGGGGCATAGTCATTATCTCCCAATCAAGGGGGAAGGCCATGATACTTCCTAACTCATTTGGGGCAATCAGGACAGGATTCAATTATGTTTAAGTAGCCAGATTACCAAGGGTAACATTACAGAGTTCATAATGCCAGGGGCATAGTCACTGTTTCCCAATCAAGGGGGCATACCAAGTTACTATTCAATTTATTCGGGGCAATCAGGTCTAGATTCAACAGTGCTTAATAGCCAGGGGCAGCTTTCCTCATGTATTTGAATTACCAAGGGTAACATTACAAAGTTCATGATGTCAGGGGCATATTATTGTGGGGCGTTCTGCTTATTTCTCTTGAGGTAACTACCTTCAGATACTTCCATTATGGGAAAATTCATCCTTAACCAAGGGGCAATGCTTTCTTTTCAAATCTAATATCCGGAGCGTATATGGTCCATCACAATTTGAAGACACGTTCCTCTCATTGTATTACCTTGATATTGGATCCTCAACAGAAGCCATTGTGAAAATTAATTGTCTACGCCAGTAGTATCAGATGGTGTCAGTATCATGTCTTCAGATCCAGCTATGAGGATTTTTGGGAAGGTATTCAGGAAAGTTAAGAATCTCAGGAGCTCTAAATCCAATTGGTTATACACTCTCGAAGTTGAAATGATTATGTTTTCAAGTTCAGCTTTACTTTTCCCTCTGAATCCAGATTTACTTTTACCCTATTTACCTAAGCGAAAAACGTCCATTGGTTGTGTTTGAATGTATGTATGCTTTTGAATATGATTGATGTTTACCAGAAATGCATAAAATGCAGTAATAATATTTACTAAGGACGAACAAAGGTAGGAATTCAACGAAGCTTCGCCGGTTCATCCCCACAAGACAACTACAAATCTCCAGTAGAGCAAATCTATGTTTATATACTTCGAGTTACATCTCCCCTTGAATTTATGTCCATCTCTTTTATCCTCAGTCGGGATACTCAGGAACTTATTCCTTCAATAGAAGTACGGCAAACAAAGACGGAAGGTTATGAATACTATACTATCAAGACGGGAACAAGTTCCTCATATTCTTCAGCAACGAATCGGGATTTATTTTCCCTAGCTAGCAGTTGTTATACAAAGATATCCGGACGCTTCAGGCTACATGATTCATACATACGTCATTTACATCATATCATAACATACATATCCATAAATGCATAATACGTTTACTTAGGTGCATCATGCTATGCATGCATACATATTACATAAACTAACATTCTCCTTGCAGGATAGTTATTTGCAGATAAAACAGCATCAACAACTTACAACAGGCCAGAAATGATCCATACATTACTCAAAATGTCCTCGGAGAGTAGGCAAACGGTCTGTAAGAAGATCCATTCCCTAATCCAGGATATTTCCAGAAGATTTCATCTATCTGGTCTTGAATAGCAGGCAAACGGTCTGTACAAAGATCCATTCCCTGGTTCAAGATATTTTCAGAAGATTTAATCTATTGGCCCTTGAATAACAGGCAAACGGTCTATAAGAAGATCCATTCCCTAGTTCAAGATATTTTCTGAAGAACTAATCCTGACGTTCTTTTGACCTTGGAGAGTAGGCAAACGGTCTATAAGAAGATCCATTCCTTAATCCAGTATATTTCGAGAAGATTTCATCTATCTGGTCTTGAATAGCAGGCAAACGATCTGTACAAAGATCCATTCCCTGGTTCAAGATATTTTCAGAAGATTTAATCTATTGGCCCTTGAATAGCAGGCAAACGGTCTGTACAAAGATCCATTCCCTGGTTCAGGATATTTTCAGAAAAACTAATCCTGACGTTCTTTTGACCTTGGAGAGTAGGCAAACGGTCTGTAAGAAGATCCATTCCCTAATCTAGTATATTTCCAGAAGATTTCATCTATCTGGTCTTGAATAGCAGGCAAACGATCTGTACAAAGATCCATTCCCTGGTTCAAGATATTTTCAGAAGATTTAATCTATTGGCCCTTGAATAGCAGGCAAACGGTTTGTACAAAGATCCATTCCCTGGTTCAAGATATTTTCAGAAGAACTAATCCTGACGTTCTTTTGACCTTGGAGAGTAGGCAAACGGTCTGTAAGAAGATCCATTCCCTAATCCAGTATATTTCTAGAAGATTTCATCTATCTGGTCTTGAATAGCAGGCAAACGATCTGTACAAAGATCCATTCCCTGGTTCAAGATATTTTCAGAAGATTTAATCTATTGGCCCTTGAATAGCAGGCAAACGGTCTGTACAAAGATCCATTCCCTGGTTCAAGATAATTTTCAGAAGAACTAATCCTGACGTTCTTTTGACCTTGGAGAGTAGGAAAACGGTTTTTAAGAAGATTCATTCCCTAATCCAGGATACTTCTAGAAGGTTTCATCTATCTGGCCTTGAATAGCAGGAAAACGGTCTGTACAAAGATCCATTCCCTGGTTCAAGATATTTCCAGAAGATTTAATCTATTGGCCCTTGAATAGAAGACAAACGGTCTGTACAAAGATCCATTCCCTGGTTCAAGATATTTTTCAGAAGAATTAATCCTGACATTCTTTTGACCTTGGGGAGTAGGCAAACGGTCTGTACAAAGATCCATTCCCTAATCCAAGATATTTCCAGAAGAGATAATCGTCACGAAGATTTATTTCTACTGGTCTATTCAACAATTCAAACTATGTTGCATAAACGATTCAGATACGGCCTGTACAAAGACCTAGTACTGATTTCTAGTATCAACATAAAGACATCATCACATCCTGGTACTTTAAATGGCATCTCTAAGCCCATCTCCAGTTCTTCCAAGCGGCATCTTAAAGCCCACTTAAGCATACACAACCAATCATCATTGTTACTTTACGCACCGGCGATTGCAAATTTTTGGGCTTTTGTGTTCAATCCCCTTCAACCTTCCAGGTCACGACTGGCACATATAGCAATCTAACCCCTCAGGTTTCAGAAAATTGAACAGGGGCAGCTGTTTCACCCCAAAATTTGCCCTCCACAAGACAAGACTTTATGTACTAAGAGGTTCACAAGGCTCACAATACATCTCATGAGGTTCACAAGGTTCACAAGATTCACAATTAGTCAGAAAGTTTGACAATTCCCTCAGACAAGGCATCCTCCTAAGCAAGGAATCCTAAACTAGGGTTTTGACTTTCATTAGGCTAAATGGACTTCCAAGACTTCAAGTAAGCTTCATAGCATCCTATATGTTTTCAAGAATCCCTATGTCAAGTTTCAAGACTTTCCCAAAAGATTTGCTCAGTCAGATGATCAGATAGGTTAAAATCAGTCAAAGCAGTCAAAAAGTCAAACTGAGGTCAACTGTGGTCAAACCAAAGTCAAACTTCATGATTTTTAGCCAACATCAAGTATATGAAGTAAAATTCATCATTTGATCAAGGGTTGATCATGATTCATCAAGGGGATTTCAGTTCATCAAGAATCAAGAGTTTCTAAATTAGGGTTTTCACAGGAAAAGTCAACTGAACTTTGACCAGCCATAACTCTCACATGCTTCATCAAATTTTTTCCATCCAAAGCTCATTTTGAAGGAAATTGAATTCTATACAACTTTGTGTCTAACAAGCCAAGCCCAAAAATGCTTTATTTGGAAGGTATGAGCTAGGACATTATAGGTCCTTTTAAAAGTCAACAAAAAGTCAACATCTTCCAAAGAGCATAACTTGAGAATGGTAAAAGATATGGACATGAGACCAAAGAGGTTGGTCAGAGGACTCTTTAAGCTTTCCAAAATGTCCAAGAACACCTGCATAGCCTTAAAATTGAGGGATTTGTGCTTTTGCAAAGTTGGGAAATATTTGGGAGGTGTATGAAGCAAATGAAGCCTTAAAACCAAATTTTGCCGAATGTGCCTACCAAATTTCCACCAAATCTTCATGATATCCTCAAGCACGACCCAATCCAAGTATTTTCTGATTTTTATAATTTATTTATAATTTATTTGGATTTTATTCATTAAAATTCATTTTAAATCAAAATAAAATATGAAAATATGAATATTTGATTGGATTCTTCTTCTAGAAGCTTTTAAATAACATTTAAGTTGATTCAAAACCATCCAAATTCGTGCTAAGGCCTTATGGCATGAAAATATTTGATTTTTTTTTACTAATTTGGCAAGAAGATTTCTTCACATTCAAGACATCCAAAAGCCCACAAAGTCACATGTTTTTTTTGACCTAATTTGGTTCACTATATGAAGCGGAACATAACACAAACACAGGGGACGAAAAAAATCTGGAAAAAAGAGGCACTTGAAGAACACAAAAAATCTTCCAAAAAGTTGAATTCGGTTTCATAGTTGCAGCTTATTTCAAACAATTTGGAAGGTTGGGATAGCTTCCTTGATGAATTTCGAACATGCTCAGATCATTACATTCATCAAATGCTTCATGAATTGACTAACCCGAATGCATCTTCATGCTTGAATATTTTTTCGTTTTCACTATTTCGTGCACTTTCAATTAATTATGACCATCTAATGATGTTTGTTTTGTGGTATAGAGTATTTCTGGATGCATCAATTGAACTTTAGGTGCTTATATGAGGAGAAGCCATTGTTAGGGTTCTTGGCTTCAATTTAGGGCTTCGCGTTTTAATCAATATAAATTGCGTAAATGAATTGGTCTGGTTGTGTTGAGTACAATGGTACTTTTAATTTGAATGATCATTGAAGAAAACGTAGGAAATCCTACAAAACTAATTTCGCAGGTAATGTTGAAGCTAAAACCGCAGGAAACTTCGCAGGTCCTGAGGAAGAAGATGAAGATCTGGCGCTAATTTTAAAAATTCAAATTTTGTTTTATTTTTTTATTATTTTCGTTTTATAAGTATTTCAAACCTGTGCAGGTGATCCAGTGGTAATGATACGCGTGTGTGATGTCTATGACCTGACGCAAGTGGCCTGGTGGCAAGTAGGCTGGACCAATATGGGAAAAGCCTAGGGCCTGGGTTCAAATCCCACCCCAGGTATTTTGGCTATTTCTTTTCCTTTTACACATTTTCTATTATTTTATATATTATCTATCATTTTAATTCAATTAATTTTTTTTTCTAACAAATAAAATAAATAAAATATAGTTTTCTCATAAAATGTTAATATATATATTTTTAAATAAATAAATAAATATTTTACAAAAAAAATAATAACTTCTTTCTTTTTCCTTTAAAAAATCATTTTATTTCTCTCATAACACTTAATGTAGGTTTTAGATTAAATTGCTAATTTTAACCCTAATATTTTTAATTCTCTAAACCTTTTTTTTAAACCTTAATTTTTTTCAAAACTTAATTTTTTTTATAAACCTAAAAGCTAAAACTTTTGTAAACCTTCAACCTAGTTTATGAACCTTTGTCGCTCATTTTTATGTTATTCATGTGTATTATATTTTTACTGTGTAATTGTTCCTCTCTTGTAATAGTGTAGTTTAATTTTTCGCCATATAATTATGTAACTGCCTCAGCCATGTAATAGTGTAGGAATTTTTATTTTCTGCCTTTAAATTTCTGCCTTTATTTATTTTTATTATTCCCTGCGTGGTTAGTAATTTAGGGCGTGCTAAGAACTGAATGAAATCAATATGGACTTAGATCATTAATTAAAAAAAAGACTAATTAATCAATAAACTTTTTCTTATAATAATAATAGTATTTTGTATATAATTTTTATCATAATTATATTTTGTAAATAAATAACCAAATAATTAAGTTTTTCTAATTAAAAAATGTTCTAATCCTTCTTTTAACTTCTTAATTTTTATCGTTCTATTATATTTATATAGTTGTAAATAAAATCTAATTGACCATTTTTATTCTAATTAAATAATAATAATTCTAAAAATCTTGTATATAATTAAGTTATATATGACTTATTAACTTAATAATTTAGTAGGTTCTTATTCTTTATTTATTTTGTAAATAACTAACTTAATACCTTTTTTTTATACAATAACCCTTTTTATTTTATAATTTGTACATTATTAATATTGTTTTTTTTTAAAATATAACACTTTATTCTTTTATTATTACTAAATTATTTAAACTTATATTTTCTTAAATAACTTCCAAAAAAAAATTTGTCTAAACCTAAAATAATTTCTTTTCAAATTCTAATCTTAATTTCTTTTCATTATGACTTTATTATTATTATTATTGCCTTATTACTACTGTTTATTTTTTATTTTATTTCCGTTATTATTGCTCTATAATTTATTTTTTATCCGATTATTATGTATCTGCTAAAGCCGTGTAATAATTTGTAGATTTATTTTCCGTCTTTATTTTCTTATTTTTTAATATAAATTGTGTGGTTAGTAAATAGGGAGTGATAACATGTTTGCTTTTAAAATTAATTTAGATCACTAATCATAAGATAAATATTTGAACATATACACGCACACACGTAAGTCGATCTTTGATTGCCATCTCACTTCTTAAGGATATCCCTCATGTTGCCTAAATAAAAGGTCAAGTAAGGTGTCTAAAAGCAAGGTCCCTTCTCTTGAAAAATCATCTAGTCCCTTTACGATTATAAGATCAAGTCCCTTCGATGTTGCCTTCGTAAATGATCTTGTCCCTTTCGAATAAAAGATGATAAGTCCCTTCGTATTGCTAAGACACCTTACAGTTGCCTAAACACAGATGACCCTTCACATGTCCCTTACAACATCCAAGGTAATGACTACCTATTCCTTAATAATAGGGATAGTCTTACCATTGAAAGAACATTCAAGAACAGTAAAGATCTAAACATTGGGTAGTTCCTCTTAAGTACTTGCTCACTTATTCAAAAATACTTCATTACACTTCACATTTTAAACAATTTTCAAAACAAAGTCTTTATATATATCCATACAAGAATCATTATAAAGTACTTAAGGAAATTTTTAATCACACACTACACTTCAAAACAATTTAAAGTGAGCTAAGTAACTAAGAGCCCATGGATAACCATGGATGTAAAGGGTGTTAATACCTTCCCTTTACATAACCTACCCCCCGAACTCAAAATCTTTTTAAGGTCTTTCCTGTTCTTTTATGCCCTTTCCTTTTGGATAAAATAAAAGTCGGTGGTGACTCTTGCTATCCGCAATATTTAACTAAAGTCAGTTCTCCCACCGTGTTACAGCTGGTCCCTCCGGTCAAGTCGTGCCGATAAAACAGCCTGGGCACTCCAAACCTCTCGAAGGTTACCTAAGATGGAAATATGAGTGGCCTCCATAAGCTGGTAGTGCCGGCGGTTGACTTCTCGCTGGCGGGCCTGCTCTGATGTGATATCGATCAAGGTGCGGCAAACGTTCCCGTAGGCACAATCTGAAACCGATCGTGATTGTTCCATATAACACATGTTGTCCGCTAGTTATTGTGAAATGGCAGAGAGTAGGCCGTCTCGCCTTTCCTCTCTAGCCGTCATATCTCGCCACATCTCCTCAGTGATATAGAATCCAGGAGTAGCACCTGTAATAGGGTTAGAGGAAGATGGTGTAGTGTGTGACTGTGAAGGATGATGGGGGGACATGTGAGGTACGGGAGAATGTTTTCTCCGATCATATTCTTCATCAGTGTCATGTCCCTCCCCATCGGGATTATCAGGAGGAAGTGGACCCAAAACAGGTGGAGCATTCAAATCATAGGTCCAGTTCCTTTCATGACATACATCAATACGTCTACTACAAGGCAAAGGAACAAATGGGATAGCTACCCCATGAACCATGAACTCATAACCACTTGCTCTCCTCATTCGGCATAATTTCATGTCTTTTAGAAATTTTAAGTTAATTATGCAAGGAGGTAGGGGTTCAAGTGTAGCTATCTCATTGTTCAGGTTAAGGGCCCGAGCAATAGACGTAACAAGTCCTCCAATAACAATCGGTCCTGTTTTATTAATAGTTAAAGCCATGTGTGCAAGCATAAACGGGACCAAATTTATATGACTATTTGTGAGGCTTCCTTGCAAAAATAGAAGCTCTTTAGTGTTTACCTTATTTGGACTCTCCCGGCCAAAAATAGTACATGCCAAAAGATATCTGAAAACTCTTATGGCCGGGTTATGGATGGTCGACGCAGGTATTCCTTCAAAAGAATTTATTGAAGTACTTGACAGCCTCTGCCAGAAGGAAAATACTTCGGCCGACCATTCCAAATCCAAAGGTGCCTCACATATAGCACCCTCCCAATGAGGGATTCCTAACAAGCCTGTTAGTTCACCGGTACTGTATTCATATTCAATTCCAAATAGTCTAAAATTAACAGTACCGACTGTGCTAGCAATGTTAGGACTGACAGTGTATATTAACAAACTCAAAAATTCAATTGTCAGCCTCTCAAAGGTGGGTTCTTGATTCACAAAAATATTATGCAAGCCTAGAAAATCTAATAAATGAAAAACACTATGATACAGACCCAAAAAGTACAGACAATTATCATGTACGTACCTAGTCGAGAGAATTTCTCGACTCTGAAGCCTTTGAATGATCTTTCTCTGCCTATCTCCCGATTTTCCATCGCGAAGAATATATCCGTTGAACTCCATTGTTGTTGCTCATTGAGAAGTTGAATATGGTGAAGGGTGGTTTATGTAGGAAATGGTAATGATTGGATTTTTATGGTTTGTAGTGAATGGAAATAAAAATGGATTTTGGATGGGTTTTATAGATGGCGAATGTATGAGAATGGTGGGAGCTTTAATGGGGTTCAATGGAGTTTTTGGAAGATGGAAAAAATGGGTTATGGAAGTTTGAAAGTGTGAAAATGGTGGGGAAGATGAATCTGCCCCGAAATAAGGTGGAACGGCGTGGCGGGCGCCATAGGGCTATGGCGGGCGCCATAAGGCTATTTTGCCTTTGGGCCAAAAATTTTCTTAATCCCCCAAGTGGGCTTCGCGTACCTTTAATCTTCGGGGGGTCCAGATAGCGTTTTCTTCTTTCTTCTAAGGCACAAAGCTTGCATACCTTGAACAAACATTAAACATAGGGAGAAAAAAATATATTTTTTGGATTAATATTTTTTTGTTATTAGACACATATACATATAAAATAAACACTCATGCATATAATAAGGTATATATATATATATATATATATATATATATATATATATATATATATATATATATATATATATATATATATATATATATATATATATATATATATATATATATATATATATATATATATATAAATGATTGTCAACAAAAGTACATGGAAAATGTAGCATATGCGATAAAATAAAATATGTCTGGAGATGCGAGAAATAAAATAAAATGAAGCATGAAATATTAAATACTAGAGCAATAAAGTCAGTGTAAAATGATCATGTGGTAGGCTTCTCTGCCTGGTTCGATCCACGAATCTCAACAATCTCTCTCCGAAGCTCTCCAATCTCCTGATATAGAACATCTACCTCTGTGGCATGGGTGAAGTCAGATACCTCAATCTGTAATGCCAAGTCTGCTACTTCCTGTTTGAGTCGGGCAGTCTCCCTGCGGAGCTCATAAATCTGGGTTTGTAGATCAGGAGGCTGCAAAGACATATTGTTAGACATAACAGTGATTCAGGGAGAAGGAGGTGTAGGAGTGTACTCAGCGGCGGGAGGTGATTTTGGCTCTTCGACAGTCTCTCCATAACCCTCTAAAGCATAACTCCAATTAGCAGGGTCGTGGACACTGGTCATCAGCAGGTCAGGTAACGTGAAGTAGTGTATCACATCGCCGTCAATCAGTAATCTAAACATGTTGGGCTCAAAAGAGGCCCTCCTCATCAATCCTCTGTCAAGACAAAAGTCGACATCCATGGTGGTGTAGCTGCAGAAGGTCCTGAGATGTAATAATTTGCGAGACAAACCCAATGTAGTAGAAATCTGTGTAACAATCCCACCGACATGTATAATGCCTACAGATGACCTGGCGACACTGGCAAGGCCCTTCAACAGAAAGTTGCCGCAAGCAACAGGGCGTGACTGAGTTGCACAAAACAGTAGGAAAATCTCCTCCTCACTCAGCAAAGTCTCTGTATTTGGAAAACCGAGGAAAAAGTGTGCTAGAATCATCTGGAAGTACCTTAATGCAGGGTTGTGGATGACCTGAGAAAATTGAGTGGAAGGATCTTGGCTCCCTCCACCTGAGATGTTACTCCAAAACTTCTCCACTTCTCTGCTCATAAAGTACTCCATCGGTGTCTTTGGAATAACATCAGGAGTAGTCTGAAAACCTAGTAAATCACCAAACTCTTTGTGAGAGAAAAAGTATTCAGTCTCGAACAACCTGAAAACAACATGTTTATCTGGTCCAGCCTAGGGGTCGTGATTAAACGAGCTGAGGAACTCTAGAGTCAAGTTCTTGTAAGTATTGTTCATGTCGTCGAACTGGTCCCACTAGAGTTGGTGGCATAAGAATATGACGCTTGGCTCTATCCCCAAGGCATCCATGCAATCTTGGCCTGGGTACCGTGTAGGTGCCATAGGGCGTCTCATATGGACATAGTAACATTCTCTCTATGCGTCGTCTCTGAAGGCCACGTGCATGTCGTCGGGATTCTGCATTCTGCATAAGGTTAGCAAAAACGGTCCTGAAATCACATAAAACATTCAATCATTAGTCCTGACAGAATAATAAAGGAAACAAATTAAAATAAAGTAAAAATAAATAAAAGTAAGATAAGAAAACCATGGGTTGCCTCCCATACAGCGCTTGTTTAACGTTGTTAGCTCGACGACCATATTTTATACATCATTTGAAGGATTTGGTAGATCACTTAGAGTATGGCTGGAGTATGTTGTTGGAATGTCACCTCCTTCGTAGGGATTCAGACTCTGTCCATTGACGATGAACGGTTTACATGTTTGGTTCTTGATTTCAATAGCTCCAGATCTTAGAATCTTAGATACTTCGAAAGGGCCAGTCCATCTCGAACAAAGCTTTCCTGGAAAAAGTTGTAACCTAGAATCGAACAGAAGAACAGAATCGCCTATTTTGAAGTCTTTTCTTATGATTCTTTTGTCATGCCAAGCTTTTGTTCTTTCTTTGTATATAATGGCATTCTCGTAGGCTGATTGCCTGAGCTCTTCTAATTTGTGGATATCAAGGATACGTTTTTCACCAGCAATTAGGTAATCCAAGTTCAAAGTTTTAATGGCCCAATATGCTTTATGCTCTAACTCAAAGGTTAAATGACATGATTTTCCATAGACTAGTTGATAAGGGGTTATTCCTATAGGGGTTTTGAAAGCGGTTCTATAGGCCCATAATGCTTCTTGAAGTTTCTGCGACCAATCTTTTCTAGATATAGAGACAGTCTTCTCAAGAATTTGTTTGATCTCCCTATTAGATACTTCCACTTGTACATTAGTCTGTGGGTGGTATGGTGTTGCGACTCTATGCTTCACTCCATACTTGCTTAAAAGTTTATCAAATATTCTCGATATGAAGTGTGATCCTCCATCACTTATGACTAAACGAGGTGTTCCAAATCTGGGAAATATATAATTTTAAACAATTTGATGACTACTCTGTTGTCATTCGTGGGTGCGGTGATAGCTTCAATCCACTTAGACACGTAGTCAACAGCTACTAAGATATACAGGTTTCCTAAAGATGGTGGGAACGGTCCCATAAAGTCTATACCCCATACGTTGAAAAGTTCTACTTCTTGGATATTTCTTAGAGGCATTTCATTACCTCATGAAATATTTCCTGTACATTGGCATCTTTCACATTTGACAATGAAAGCATGGACATCACGCCACATGGTGGGCCATAATAGGCCAGCATGAAGAATCTTGGCGTAGGTCTTAGAGGTGCTTGCATGTCCACCATAGGGTGCAGAGTGACAATGCTCAATTATATTATGTACCTCCTCTTCCGGGACGCAACGGCAGAAAATGCCATCTTTACCTCTCTTGAAAAGAAATGATTCGTCCCAATAGAAGTTTCTTACATAACTGTAGAACTTCTTCTTCCGGTGGTAATTTAGATCGGGGGTATGATGTCAACGGCTAGGTAATTAATAAAGTCTGCATACCAAGGTACGTTACTTATAGCTAAGGATTTTTTAGAATGCTCATGAGGGTCTGGGTTATTATCTTCAATAGTTTCTAGTTTGGCTATCAGTCTATCATAGGAAAAATCGTCATTTATGGGTACTGAGTCAGGTTTAAGGTATTCTAGCCTAGAAAGGTGATCAGCTACTACATTATCTGTGCCTTTCTTATCACAGATATCTAAATCAAATTCTTGCAGTAACATAATTCATCGAAGTAACCTAGGTTTGGCATCCTTTTTACTTAGTAAGTAACAAATGGCAGCATGGTCGGTGTAAACTATAATTTTGGCTCCTACTAGATAATATCTAAATTTGTCTATAGCGAAAACTAAAGCTAGGAGATCTTTTTCAGTTGTTGCGTAGTTGAGCTGGGAAGCGTCTAGGGTTCTACTAGCATAATAAATTACGTGTAACTTTTAATCTTTTCTCTGACCTAGAACGACTCCAACAACATAGTCACTAGCGTCACACATTATCTCAAACGACTCTGACCAATCAGGGGGTTTCATTATAGGTGCTGAAATCAAAGCTTGCTTCAAGAGGTTAAATGCTTCAGTACATTTTTCATCGAAGATGAATTCAGCGTCTTTCATTAAAAGGCCAGTTAATGGCTTTGTTATTTTGGAGAAATCCTTGATAAAACGTCGGTAGAATCCGATACGTCCAACAAAACTTCTTATTTCCCTGATAGTCTTCGGCAGTTTTAGATTCTCTATGACTTCTATTTTAGCTTTGTCTACCTCTATCCCCTTTTCGGAGACTATATGTCCTAAAACAATCCCTTCGGTAACCATGAAATGACACTTTTCCCAAATTAGCACAAGGTTTACCTCCACGCATCTTTCCAGGATTTTCTCAAGGTTGATAAGACAATTTTTAAAATCAAATCCACAAACTGAGAAATCATCCATAAATACTTCCAAGATTCCATCTAAGTAGTCTGCAAAGATAGACATCATGCAGCGTTGGAAAGTGGCTGGGGCATTACAGAGTCCAAAAGGCATTCGTCTATAGGCAAAAGTTCCAACAGGGCATGTAAAGGTAGTTTTTTCTTGATCTTCGGGGTGAATAGGTATTTGGAAGAATGCACATGACTCACCCATTTACTGTCCGAGATCTGATATATTATACTTGCCTCTAGTAACTTAAGAACTTCAGTCTTAACTACTTCACTCATCATAGGATTTATTCTTCTTTGGTGTTCTCTGGAGGGTTTTGAATCTTCTTCGAGCAAAATCCGATGCATGCATACATATGGGCTTATTCCTTTTAGATCACAGATCTTATATCCTAAGGCTGAGGGGTACCTTCGTAAAACATCTAACAATTGGTTTGTTTCCTCTTGGTTCAAGGTAGCACTGACTATAACTGGACGGTCCATTTCTTCATCTAGAAACTCATATCTTAGGTTCTTAGGCAGTTCCTTAAGTTTTACGGTTGGTTTCATAGGGCAAGGCATAGGATCTGGGGTAAGAGATAAACATTCGTGAAGGTTATCATCAATGTAGGGTTTTTTATAACTGTCATCTTCCCAAATAAGAGTTGATGGCAATTTTATTGATTCAGTTTCTTCTTCCTGTTCTAATTCCATAATGCATTCATCAATGATATCTAAGGCATAACAAGCATCTCTTATTACAGGTGCCATAAGAAATTTCGAGAGTACAAATTCTATCTTCTCGTTACCTACCTCAAAGGTTAGTTTCCCTTTTTTAACATCTATTATGGCTCCAACGGTTGACAAGAACAGTCTACCTAGGAGGATTGGTATGTCGTCATCTTCTTTAATGTCCATGACAACAAAATCAGTAGGTATAAACAGTTGACCTATCCTAACAGGGACGTCTTCAAGTATGCATATAGGGTATTTAACGGATCTATCGGCTAATTGAAGTGACATCTTAGTAGGTTGTAATTCTCCTAAGTTTAATCTTTCACAAACTACTAAAGGCATTAAGGTCACACTAGCTCCTAAGTCTAGAAAAGCTTTTTCGATGACATGATTCCCCAAAATATAAGGAATGGAAAAAATTTCGGGATCTTTAACTTTCTTTGCTAACTTATTCTCGGAAATAGAATTACATTCCACAGATTTCGGATCTTCAAGTCTACGTTTATTTGTAAGTATGTCTTTGATAAACTTTGCGTAAGAAGGTATTTGGGTGATGGCTTATGTAAAGGGGATTTCTACGTGAAGTTTTTCTATAACCTTAACGAATTTTCGATACTGGTTATTGATTTGGGTTTGCTTTAGTCTTTGCGGGTATGGTATTGGTGGTTTGTATGGCGATGGTGGTACATAGGTTTTGTTTTTAGGTTCTTCTCTTTTTTCTTGACTTTCCTGGTTTTCAGATTCCTCTAGTTCCTTCTCTTTATTTCTCTCAAAAGTTTCAGGCTCACTCAATCTAAGGTTTAAGGGTTCCTTATAAGCGGTCCCACTTCGTAGAGTAATGGCATTTGCTTGCCCTTTCGGGTTCTGTTGAGGTTGTCCAGGGAACTGTCCTCCAGGTGTAGTGTGAGGGGCTTGGTTTAAAGCTACCTGAGAGACATGGGTTTCAAGCATCTTATTGTGAGTAATAATTTGTTCAACCTTGGTTCCTAACTAGGTAATTAGTTCGTTAACATGGACGTTTTGGTTCATGAACTCTTTGTTTTGTTGTGTTTGAGCAGTGATAAAATTTTCCATAATTTTCTTAAGGCTCGGTTTTGGTGGTACAGGTTGCATAGGTTGATTTGTTCTCGGGGCTTGGTAACCTTGTTGTCTCGGAGGTGCGGTATTTTGGATAGGGTTATTATTTTTATAAGAGACGTTTGGGTGATTCCTCCACCCTGGGTTGTAGGTGTTTGAAAATGGTTTCCCTTGGGTGTAGTTCACTTGCTCAGGGCTGGTCTCATTTAACAAACTGCATTCTGCGGATTGGTGTCCTTGCGTCCCACATATCTCACAATTCGACGAAACTACAGCTACAATATTCGGGTTTGTACACATATGTTCTACTCTAAGGGCCAACACGTCCATTTTATCTTGCATCATGTTTATCGAGCTTAACTCATGTATTCCTCCTTGGGCTTCCTTCTTTTCCACTGTCGCTCTTTCTACTCCCCATGATTGATGTTTTTGGGCCATATCTTCGATAAGGGCACTAGCTTCAGGGTAAGGTTTGTTCATCAGTGCGCCACCAGTGGCAACGTCAATGGTCATCTTAGTGTTATAGTGAAGTTTATTATATAAGGTTTGAATGATTAGCCAGTTCTCTAAACCATGATGTGGGCATGCTCTTAATAGCTCTTTGTATCTCTCCCAGGCTTCGAACAACGATTCTCCTTGGTTTTGGGTAAATATGGTTATTTGGTTTCGAAGAACAGCGGTCTTACTCGGGGGAAAATATCTAGCAAGGAATACTTTTCTAAGGTCTTCCCAAGCTGTTATGGAATTGGGTGGAAGGGAATCTAACCATGATAGAGCTTTATCTCTGAGGGAAAAGGGAAATAATCTTAAGCGGATTGCCTCAGGAGGAGCTCCATTGGTTTTAAAGGTGTCTGCTAACTGGAGAAAGTTTTTTAAATGTTGATTTGGGTTCTCGGTAGCAAGACCTACGAATTGTCTCTGCTGCACTAATTGCAGCAGGGATGGTTTAAGTTCAAAATTATTAGTTGAGATAACGGGGTTTACTATACTGGAACTAGGTTCCTCATTTGATGGTTGTGCAAAGTCCTTAAGAGGTCTTCGGTTTTGATCATCGGCCATAGCTCTCCTAATTCTATGGAAAAATAAACGTGCGCCAGTGTAATGTTCAAGTTCAGCTAGAGGGTCTACTAAGCTTCCGGCACTACGAGTCTTTCGCATTGACCGGCATGTAACAACCTTAGTCTAAATGGTATAACTACAGGGTATGAAATTTGACGAAATTGGTCCACGACAACGACGCCAAAAACTTGATGTATGTTTTTCGCAAGTGTACGAACACGTCAAAATAATATAAAAGATTGTCGAATCCACAGAGACCAAGTGTCAATCTATCGTATCTGTTGTTATGGTGTGTATCTAAGGCAATTGAATATAATGGTTTTAAAGGGTGCGCAATGATAAAAAAATAGTAATTTTAATTAATTGATAAAGACAGGTTCAAATGCAATTCACATAACCAATTGATAATCCAATACTTGTTAATAGAACTACTTATGGGCAATGTTTTCTACTTTGAAAAGAACTAATTTAACAGGAACTGTCACTTTCGCGTATTCAGAACCGAGTTGTACTCTCTAATCAACCCCTCCTATTGTCACAGATAAAAAGGTGCATACTGCGTTAGAGTAGTGAACCTATTTTTAAGAAATATAGTATCTTAACTAAGTTGAAAAGTATTTTGACCTGGATTTCTTAGCAAAAAGTGGTTCTTACGAACCAGACTCTAAACTTCTTAACGCGTCCGAAAATAGTTTAAAAATCTCTTTTCTTTTTAATCTAAAAACTCCTAATGAACTAGACAAAGCGCTTTTGGCTGTTTTTGAAATAGTTAAAACCAATTAAGTTAAACAGGCGTTGGACAACTTTCGATCTTACCCAACGGGACTTTAAAGAACATGAAACTTATATTGAAAGTTAAAATATCCCTTAAGCGTTTCTACAAACAGTTGTACAGATTACCGGTTCAATTATGATCCTTACATTCTAACCTTTGTAAATTTAGTTAGACATGGTAAAGTAAAAGTTCATTTTATTATTTTTCATGAAAGTATTTAGTCCGAGTGCGGAAAGTAAATAAAAGTAGTGCGAGTGCGGGAAATAAGCGAAAGTAGTGCGAGTGCGAGAAATAAATGAAAGTAAAGTGAGTGCGAGAAATAAATAAAAGTAGTGCGGGTGCGGAAAGTAAATGAAAGTAGTGCGAGTGCGGGTAATAAACGAAAGTAAAGCGAGTGTGGAAATAAAATAAAGTAAAGCAATGCGGAAAGTAAATAAAATAAAGCGAGTGCGGAAAAATAAAATACGAACTGGAATTAAAATGGCGGCAGGATTAACTTCCTCCTAGAGTGCTCCAAAACTCGATCACACAGACGTATACATACTCGATCACTCGATTGTAGTAACACCCTGATGTGAAGTGATTACTACTTTAAAACTGATATATTCCTAAGAGATTCTAAGTTTGGATGATAAAAATGAAATTCTAAAGTCCTATTTATAGGCAAACTTTAAATGGGAAAAGACTAGGATGCCCCCTCCACTGAAAAGTGGAGGGAAACCACTTTTGCCTTGTGGCGCCCGCCACAGGTTCATGGCGTCCGCCACAGGCTCATGGCGCCCGCCATGAGTGTAAAAAGGTGAAGAAAGTGGGGTTCATGGGAATATGGAAGTTGTGGAGTGGTCTTGAGACATGGCCACGTCATGGCTGACCCCATGGCGCCAACCACAGTGGGTGTCGTAAGTGCAAAATGCTGAATTTCTTGATTTTTATTCTTTTCAGCTCCTTTTTCTCTCCTTTTCTCGATTGAGCCCCCGATTAGATTAAAAACCTGTAAATAAATAAAAACAAAGCAATAACATAACAAAATAGCAATAAAGACCTAAAATGCATGCGAAATCGGAGTCAGAAATACGGTGAAATTTAGTGTTATCATCTGGTACCATGTGATTCTGATAGTCATCAAAGAACTCATATATCTTCCTACAGATCAAGCCGAGATGAGTGGAGACAGCAGGGTGTCGGGGTATCGTCTGAGTGTAACAAAACGGTCGCATGACGCGCTCGGGAAAATATGACACAATGATGGTCGAATTGCATGCCAACTATCCGCTGAATAGTAAGATGTCATCAAACAAACGCGTCGCACGGTGAGCGACATAGGCGTTGTATCAGATGTCCTTAGCAACCATGCGATCGAGATAGACTATGTACGAGTCGAATGCCTAGATGAATAAGTGGATGATATGGTGGGATACGAGGCTGAGGGAATGACTTGGGCATGTGATGAAGACGATTGTGAAGTAGGTTATGCATTTGTATGGGTTCGTGCATATCAGACATATGCATGTTGTGTAACTCGTCCATGTATCAGCCAATCCTCTATGTCAACCATAAAGTCTACAAGGTATAACCAATACATTAAAATTAGATACAAATAAATTAAAAAAACAAATAGAAAACATATTTTTTGTTCTTCCGGATGTATACACACGGAAGTACCCAAAATCCACAACTTTCAGATGTATACACATGGAAGTACCCAAAATTCACAACGATTGGGTTGTTCCAGAGCTGTATACTATGTTTCTACTACTAACTAATGATTTCTACCCCTAAAAGTATATTCTAAATCATTTACGGGAATTACTAAAAAATAACTCGGATACTCGAAAACTTACAGATTATATTGATCTTTGAATGATTTGGAGTGTCTTGATAGGTGAGGTGAATGATCATTGTCTAACTCGATTAAAAAAAATTAAGTTTGCTGAAAAAATATTTTTTGAGGATTGAGAAAATTGGGAGAACGTAAGAGTGAAGAAAATAAAAAATGAAGAATGAGGGATGAGAAATGGTCTGGTGCAAATTGTATTCCAATATGTTCCGGAGATATATTAACGAAAATATTATATAGATACATCTTCGAAATAAACCAATGTTGAGAAAAACAATACATCTGGAGATATATCTCCAAACGCAGGAGGGTATTTTCGGAAGCAAACATGGTGCGTAAGAGCCTCAAGGGATGGGGTAAGTAGTTCTCTTAAATAATTGTACCTAAAAAAGTTTTTAACGTTTTCTCAATTAAAAATAATAATAATTAATTAAATAAACCTTACCCACCTTAAAATGCACCACCCAAATATTTGTAAGGAATTAGATGTTTCTCCATGTTTTGAAAAGCTTGCTATAATTGGAATCATCTTTGGTTGGAATCCGATTCAAAATTGGTAGTTCTTGTAAGAACAAGATTTCGTTCTACATCTTATATCTATATTTTGATGATAACAATGGAGTATTTATATAAGAATAATTTGGTGTGTAATGTTTATTATTTTGCAGATCACGTTAAAGAATTTCTTAGATCTAACAAACAAAATTCAGATGATCGATAAAGACTATATGCGAGTTACTATGTGTAACATAAGTCGCTTGTGTGCCAAAGAAGAAAGGTTGCTTCTACAACTAATCATAATCCGAAAGATCCTAAGATGACTCTATGTTGTTGTTGCAAAACTCTCTTAGATTATGTTTTATACATGATTCCGATGTTCTACTTCTAAAGCAAGTGAAGCTTCTGAAATTGTTATCTTCTGAAGACTAAGTGCTGAAAAACTCCGAAGACTTAAAGTTTTGCTGAACGATGTGCTGAAGGTTCTAAAGGCTTTAAGTTATGAAGACCAAGTGTTGAAAGACTCTAAAGACCTCTGTTGAATGAAGTTATGAAGACTCTAAATAATTGAAGTTCTAAGGACAAAAGGTTTCAAAGACAAGTGTTGAAGACTCTGAAGACAAGGTTTTGTTGAACAAGTTCTGAAGACACTGAAGACTTGAGATTCTGAAGAACCAGTTATCACTTCTCTATTCATGCTTCAATCATCTCAGAATCAGTAGCCTCTAAAAATCAGAAGATAAGGTTATCATTTACAAGGAAAAGTACATAGTACAAAAATGCTTTATTCCACTACCTCTCGACTAACCTTAATTTATGGAAAAGGACAGTTGCGGTTGTACGATTTTCATCCTTGTGTAATGACATTCCTTCAGTAGCCAGCTTCCCTCAAACAAATCCATTTTAGGTTATATAAGGAAGTGATCACATGAAGAAACGTGGTTGGATAACCCACGGTGTAATTTTCGTCAGTCGAGAGCTTGTGTGCAAAGTTGTTGCTTTTTCCAAACCTAAGCACGAAAATGAATATGCTGCATAAACCATAGATTAAGACTGTGACAATGTAATCACATGACAAAAGAAGTGAACCATATGATGATCACTGAAATTAGAGAACATGGATTTTGTCCATAATGTTGCTCTCATAAGAAACAAGGAAATGGAGTGCTTCCATTCCTTATCAAGTTTGATCAAGCTTTCACAAGCTTAAGAAAATAAGACTTCACTAAATGCAGAGAGCTAGGATATTGCCTGTGAAGATGCTCCTGTTAGAAAGAAGAAGAAAATTCACACAATTATGAGCTACCATTAATTTAATATTCATAATGTGTGTGTAGGATTCTTTCTAGTCCATTGATTTTCAACGTGTTTACCTTGCTTATGAAGAAGCACTCAATTGTAAACATTTCCCATTTACAAACAGTTGTTTGTATACCCTAAAGGATAAAGTGAAGGTCAAAAGCTTTAGGAATACTAGGATTGTGTGTGTTAGGGGTTATTAGTCACAACACTTGGTTGTGCTGGTGTTAGTCACAACTAGAGCTGTCAAAATGGGCTACCCGACCCTAAACTGGCCGACCCTGATGGGCTTGGGCTTTAGGGTTGGGCCAAAAATATCATTTCTAATATGGGCTCGAAAATTGCTATTGAGCCCAATCCTAGATGGGCTTCGGGCTACCCGACCCTAGATGGGCTTCGGGTTACCCGACCCTAAATGGGTTGGGTAGTCTGAAGCCCATCTAGGGTCGGGCTCGAGTAGTAATTTTCGAGCCCATATTAGAAATGAGCTTTTTTGGCTCAACCCTAAAAAGCCTGAGCCCATCAGGGTCGGCCCATTTAGGACCAGGTAATCCATTTTGACAACTTTAGTCACAATAATTGGTTATGCAGGTGTTAGTTACAATAGTTGTTGTGCATCTAGTCACGATAGGTAGTTGTGCAGGTTGTTAGTTATAGGTGGTGATGTGCCTTGCAATAAATTTGGATATATTGTGTTCTTATCTCTTATTTATGCATTGTTTTATTTACTTATGCTTCTGCAAGAAAAGTAAAAAGAAGTTAACAAGAGTTAAAACCCAATTCAAACCCCCATTTCTTGTGTTTTTCTCACACTTTCAATCGGTATCATTGCTCTGGTTATGTTACTGATGGATATCAAACACTTAACTGTGTCAGATAAAGATCTGAATGCATTGTGTGAAACACTCTGGTTGATATTATCCTCCACTTAGAATATCAGTCTCATGTGTTCAAATCTCATTTGATAATGCAGAAGCTTGAGTATTGAATTGATAAACCAAAAAGGTTTAACTTGAGTAAGTCATTGATTCTAAGATCTTGTTGTTGTCAACAAAAAATACCATCTATTGGCATTTACAAGAAGATTGAAGAATCAATTGATAATAATAGATTCGTCAGATAAAGATAAATATCTATTAAATCCTATTCTTGGAAAATGTTGGTTGAACAATGTATCTGCTCAAGGTGATGCCAAAACAAGGTGTTTAAAAAGAATAATTTGAAATGATTATTAAGAATCATCAGAAATCAAGAAATCTTGTTTACTAAAGATTAATTCTTTGTTAGTATGAGATGTTTTCAAAAAGCAGATTTGATCCACTTTTGAATTTCTCATCTAAGCTCATTAGGAATTTCTTCATGTAAAGAAGAAAGATTGCTAGCTTCATGATTCTGAAGCATGAAGACTTCACATGATGAAGTTTGCTGAAGATTGTCAGAAATCATGAACAGAGGAACATAAAGTTCTAAATGATGATTCCTCTTTGTCAGAACTTCTGAAGAAGATCAAATGCTTGCTAATTGATTATAAGCTCATTATAACTGATCAAGTTGTTAGAAGATCTTGAAGATGCTCCCACTAAAGAGACGATCAGAAGTAGAAGACAAAGAATATTTTTCTCCCCTCAGAAAAAAAGGTTAACTAACATAACTCTGACAATTATGGTTAGAAAATCTGATGCAGAAGATCTGAAAATGGTTTCCTCTAAAACGCCTTGCAGATGTCTGAAGATTGCTCATCAAGAAAAGCTTATTGAGTTATCAGAAATAAATTCAAAAAGGAAGAAGTAAAATAAAGTTAGTCAGAAGATCTATAGTGAGTAAGCTGAAGTAAAAATAAAAAAGGAAAGCACTCAAAAGCTGTGTAAAGGGTTTACGAGAAGACATTCAGATTTACAAAGTAATGTTTCGTTTATCTTTGACTCATTATATTTGAATTTCTGATAAAGATACTTCTACAAGTTAGAAGATGTTTTAATCAATAATATCTAGTCATATGCTTTGAAATTCTAAAGCATGAACTTTCTGATAAGTGAAAGTCCCATGATTTGAAACGTTTTCTTTTTAAGAGAAAATATTTTATTTTATTCTCTGAAAGGTGAACAATCACAACATTAAATGTTGTCCTTTCATCCAAGATCATGTGAACATGAATGTAACAGTTGTCCCACTCGCCGATCATGCGTGATTAGGAATTGACACATTGGGCTTAGTCAGTTGTTTTGAAAACAGGTCTAAACCTTTACATTTTCCCACTTTTGTATTGCATTTATTGTTTATAATCATGATTTAGTAGGTTGTTTCTTTTCTTAATAACCTATATATACTTAGTCCACTGAAACTTCACACTACGCTCACTTCTCCCACACTTTTAGTATTTCAAACCCTTAACCCAAAACCCTAGTTTCAAGAAACCAGTTTTCAAGCTTCATCTCTCGTCAACAATGGGTTCATCCTCTCAACGCTCATCTCAAATGTAACACCCCGTATTTTTATAAATGCTTTGGATAATATTAATTAAGATTAATAAGGTTCCAGTGTGCTCTGTGAGTTTTCAATTAAAATAATTAGAGCAATCAACGAACTTAAATTAATTAATTAGTATTATTTGACTCAAAGGTTTTATTAAATATTCGACTCAGAGACATTTTTTGGATACTCTCAATTTAGACCGGTTGTTACCAACGAAAGTTATATTAGTATAATTTATATTATTACATTTGTTATAAAGAGAAAGAGAAGAAGTTGGTAAGGGAAAGAAAAGGAAAGAAAGATCAAGATTAGAGAAAGAGAGAAAGAAGAAGGAAACCCTAGGAGAAGAGGGAGAAGTTCATGGAGAGTTTGGATCATCTTCATCTTCATCTTCATCTTCATCAAACTCCTCGTCAATTGCAAGGTGGGTTCTAGTTAGAAACATTTATTTCTAGAAGTTATAGTTTTCTTGAGATTATGGCATAATCTTAGAAATCATAGAACCGAGAGATTGAACAGTTGAAATACCAATTAAATGCATGAGTATGTTGGTAATAGGTGTGGTAATATCTGTTTAAAACCATTTTGAGGTTTGGTGTGTTTTAGTTGGAGTTTGGAGGAGTTTTGAGTGTTAAAACGCAGGTTTTTGTGCTACAGACTGTCGGTTAACTGATTAACCAAATGCGTTAACCGGTTAACAGGACCCTAATATGCCATTGGAAGTGGAAAATTAGACTGGTTAACCAGTTAACCCTATGCGTTAACAGGTTAACACTGTAAGTTTGGGAAAAACATTATTTAGTTCCTTCTTCTAAAATTCATAACTTTTTACTCGGGTATCTGATTGAGGCAAACTTTATATCATTGGAAATCTATGACAACGTACTATCCAATGGTAGAGGAAAATATTAATTTTGAAGTGGAAAATATTTATTTATTTTATGCTGATTAAAAATACTATTTTGATACTTTTAAAAATTCACAACTTCTTCGTCGTTTATCCGAATTAACTGATCTTTATATTGATTTGAAGCTAATAATATGTTCTACCTTTTAAGACCGAAAAATATTATGTTGAGCTGAATTTTAACCGATTTTTCTAATTAACCGTAATTATGTTAGTTAGGAAATTGTGAGCTAATGGAAATAAAAAGGTATAACTTGTGATATGTTTAGGACTATCCTAGGTTGATGCAAAACCGTTGGCGCGTAATACACTAGGTCCTCCGTAAAGTCTTGAGGTGGGTTACTTTGAGTCCCACAGGGAGCATCCGTAAAGGCCCGAGGTGTGTATTACACGATGTCTTTCGTAAAGTCTTGAGAAAGTCTTGTTGTGGATTACTTTGAGTTCCACAAGAAGCATTCGTAAAGGCTTAAGGTACCATTGGTGAGGCGTGGGTAGTGGCTTGAATTGTGTAATACGCTAGATCCTCTGTAAACTCTTGAGTAAGTCTTGAGGTGGGTTATTCTGAGTCCCAAGGGAAGCATCCGTAAAGACTTGAGGTATGTATTACATTGGGACCTCCGTAAAGTCTTGAGTAAGTCTTGATGTGGGTTATTCTGATTCCCACGGGAAGCATCCGTGAAGACTTAAGGTGTGTTATTTTAAGTCCCACGGGAAGCATCCGTAAAGGCTTGAGGTGAGTATTATACTGGGTTACGTTGAAGTCTTGAGTAAGTCTTGAGGTGGGTTACTTTGAGTCCCATTAGAAGCATCCATAAAGACTAGGTAGCGACTTGTGGTGGGTATTACACTAAGTCCCACGGGAAGTCTTGCTGATAGCACTTACGATGGGTATTCCACTGAGTCCCACGTAAGGTGTTGAGAGCGTTGTATGGACTTTTCCATCTTGTTTTGGCTTCTTTTTAGAGAAGTGACAAAAGACCTGAGTAGTGATTAGAATTGAACCTTTAGATCTGAGAGAACTCTAAGATATGGAACTCACTGAGATGTTGATATCTCACCCCACTATTGTTGTTGCTTTTCAGGTCTCTTTTGCACGTTGATTTACAAGTGGAGCTATGCTCGGGATGTTTCCAGAGAAGCACAGTCTTAGTTTTTCCGCTGTGTATTTATCTTGTACAATAATGGATGTTTTATTGATCTTAGTATTTTTATTTTAGTATAATTTCCATGTCTTGTACCAGAGTTTGTATTGTTTTTAGAATTGGTCAAGAATGTGAATTGTACTATTAGATACTTATGATGGTGTCAGTACAAAATAAACTCTTGTATAATGATATTCTAGGTATTTATTATATGGGGTGTTGCACGAAACCTCAAAGCAAAGTAGCCAACAAAATGACTGCCCCATTACTCTACGGATGCCATTTGAAGGACTCATTGTTGACAGTGAAACAATGGTGGATTTCAAGATTTTAAAGGATAATGGGTGTGATTTGACTCACTCCCTTGAATTCCAAGGATGGAGTTAATAGTTTAAGATGTTGGAAGGGCCTACCTATCTACACTTGGTTAATTATTTCTGGAACCACGCAACAACAAGTCCAAACATTATCATGTCCTTTGTTTTTAGAAGGAGGATAATTATTAATGAAAAGACCTTCTCTGATTTGCTATCACACAACCACGACGGTGTAAGAATAATCAACATCGAGTTAGATGAGAAAAGGGAAGCAAAAATCATGGAATTTATCCTCCAAGAGGGAACTTTGTTTGATTCTGAGGATTCGTCATTCTCCTTTTTGAAATACTCTTTCAAAGTCTAGTTCAAGATTATGCTAGGAACAGTTTTTCATCGTCATCCTACAAGTCAGTTTAATGTTATTCAGAAGTATGTTATATACTTTCTATTAAAAGGGATAAAGACTCATCTCACAATACTTTTGTTTACATTCCTCCATGAATAGATTAAGAATTCTAGAACTGGTTCAATCAATGAAAGGAATCATATTCCTTATGGAAAAATTATCTCTGATATTCTAATCGAATCAGGAATAGTTGATGATTTGTTGATCAAAGGAGAGGAAACAAACAATTTAATTAGAATGACTGGAAAAGTCCTTCAGCTGAAGAATAAGAAACTCAGTGAAAATAGTGCTCATCTTACAGTTGTGAATCCCAAGGATTGGATTTTTAAAATGAGGATTCCAGTTGCGGGATTTCCTCCCTTTAACAGATTTTACCGTCCAGATGAATTAACACATTATCTGGCTAGGAAGAAAGATGATGTTATGGAAAAAAGGATTGATTTGGAGAATATACTGGACTAACTTCCTGAGTTTTCAAATATTAAGAAGAGAGGAAAGAAGTATAGACTTATTGATGGTGAAGGACCATGTACAAAAAGATCAAAGACGATTACTACATCAACCTCTGAGAATGTAGTTTCAGTTAGTGATCAATCGTAGGTCATGCCCGCTAGTAGTACCCTGATATCTTCTCAGGCAACTTCTCTTGCTTCATTGACCATTTCATCAATTCTAGAAACACCACATGAAGCTGTGAAAAACACAAGAAATATGGGGTTTGAATTGGATTTTAACTCTTCTAAACTTTTCGCTTATTATTATTAATGTGCTAAGAGATTATCAGAGTCACTTGAAAGATTCTGATAAGTGGCACAAAAGCATAAACAATATAAACATAATCAAGAGTAAAGGAAACATGATATATCCTGGTTCACTTGAGTAACTCTCAAGATAATCCAGTCCACCCTACTAAGGTGATTTTGCCTTGAACTCAATGACTTAATCCACTATAATCAAATTGATTACACATGCACGAGAAACTGTCGGTGACTAACACATAATGACACGTTCAGGGATCTAAACAGATATAAAGTTCATTAACCTAACATAATCTGATCAACAAGATCTCTTATTAGGATTTCCACAATGATATCCATCAGTGATCTCATAAGAGTCTGACCTTCACTTGGTCCTATTTGAGATATGACTATCATTGACCTTATTTCAGGCTTTCACAATGACACACTAACATTATCATCACAAGTATTCTGATCTTCACTCGATCACTTGAGGAAATGTTAATTCTAAATAGAATTAATGTTAAGGAGATTACATGAAAACACAAATGTGTTATAGAAAAATATGAGCAACAACTCCTTGCTTTCTTATGATTCTGATAAGATGTATGTGATTGCAAGTTTGAATGACATCTTATAGAATTTTTTCATCTTCTTCATTGAGCAAGTGATGAGCAATAACTCCTTGCTTCTGATCTTCAATATAGCTCAGATGATGAATTATTTGATGATTTTGAGTGTTTTCAACAATGATAGATTCATCAACTCTCGTGCTTTCTGATTATTGTTATGTTGATTTTTATTTTTTATTCTAACAACAATGGTAGATGGGTCATTGTATTTGCTTACAACCGACAACCTTAGAAGCACATAATACTTTCCTTTATATAGCCAAGTAAATAGATATGTTAGAGAGTTGTTGGCTATTTGAAATAGTCGTTACACAATGATGAAGGTAATACTGCCACATTTCGTCTTTTCCATATTTCAGGCTGATTGAAAAGTAATGGTATAGATCTTTTAAGTACGGTGTACTATCATTGCTAATGGTAACATTTGTCTTCTGAACTTCAAATGCTTCTGATGGTAGATGAATGAAGCATGAGTAGAGACATGATAGTTGGGTCTTCAGAGACTCAAGTATTCAGTCTTCAGTATGTAATCATTTAGAGTCTTATCTTCAGAACTTTAACACTTGCCTTGAAACCCTTTGTCTTCCTAACTTCAATTCTCCAGAGTCTTCAGAGGTTTGTTCACTCGAAACATTGTCTTTACAGTCTTCAACAATTGTCTTAAGAAGCTTAATCTTCAGAACCCTTAAGTCTTCAAATTCTTTTTGCACTTGGTCTTCAGAGCCTTCAGCCTTCAGAACTTCAAGTCATTATAATCCTCAGAACTTAGTTCTTCAGAATCTTTGCTAGCTTCAAAATCAGAACCACTCTCAGAACATAATCCATAAGAGCATTTCAACAACAATATTCAACATCCTTGGATTTTTCTGGTTATGATCAAATTAAAGAAGCATACTTTCTACTTTAGTACCTTTCTGACTTGTGTTAGACATAGTAACTCCGCATATGATCTTTTATGCACATCTTCATAGTGTTTTTTTGATCTAATATCTTCAATGAATATGATCAGCACATAAACAAACATCAGAACATAAAATAGTTCTTTCAAAAATACTCATTGTCATCTTCAAAACCTAGAGATGACTTGCAGAAACAAATCTTGTTCTTACAATCTCCCCCTTTTTGATAATGACAACCATGTATTTTGATATAACATTTTACACAAGGTAATCACCAATCATAACATATTAAGAGTCCTAAACAACAACTCCCCCTGAATTTGTTAACTCAAAATTTTATGTATGCTTGTTCAGAGTTTCACTCTGATCCTAAGACTAAGAAAATAGAAATTTTGAAATGTCAGAACATAGAATTAGAGAAGGAATACTTCCATTTTTGTTTTAAGAAACCTAAGTCTTTAGCATTTGGACTTTTTTCAACAAAACCTCTATCTTCAGATCTTCAGAACTTGTTTCCTTTAGATATCGTATTACAGTCACTCAAACTTCAGAGCCTTCTGAAGCAGATGCTAGTGTTCAGTTGAACAAATGTAGCGTAGAGACAAAATAATTCTCTTCTAAACTTAGCCAAACTATTTATCAGAAACATAATATGTCCTTTTCAGATGAGAAACCCCCCTGAATCTTAAGCTGGGTAAGGATTGAAAAATCCTGACTTATGAACCTTCTGGGTGAACTCCCCCTGGTTGCAGTAGGTCAAATTGAGATCTTGGAGTCTTGATTTAATTTCCAGAAGTTAATTACTAATATAAATCACCAATTAAGATCTTAATGTATCAGAGCCTTATTTCTCAGATTCTGAATAGAACACAAAACTTCATCTCAGAACCTTGTTACTATCAGAATTTGATGGTTGATCAAGGCTTGATTCTTGAGTCTGATACTATTGTTAGGTTTATCATAACTTTTTCATATTGTTTCTTTAAGATCAAAACATTATACTTTTAGAGTATCAAAGTTTGTCTTGACAGAGCTTCTTCTTAATGAATCTTCTATCCAGATCTTCAGACATTCCTTGATTTCTGATTTGCTCAGTTCTTGTGAAAAGCATGTTTTAATGTAGACTTTTGTCTTGACTGCTTTCAACTTCTGATTCTTATGTTCTGAATATCATATTCTCAGACAGTTTACAAGTTCTAAATATTATGATACTAAAATCAAGATGACTTTGACTTTTAGAAAGTTTTCAACTTCTGAACAATATTGGGTCTATATGATTCTGAACACATGTTCATCAAGTGTACAACTTTGGTTATATTAACATTTTATAAGAAATTTAACAGAGTTATTTTCACTTGTCTTATAATGCCTAGTGAACTTTTGCAGAGTTCCCTGGTTAAACATCAAACAAACGTTAGTGATAAACACATTTTGTATCATTTGATTACTTGTTTGATTACTTATTAGATTTCTTCATTATTTCTAGGTTATATCAAAATGATATTTCAATTTATTCCCCTTTTTGACATCATCAAAAAGGTTAGATCATTTAAGTATTTTAAGATTGATCAGTGCATAATGATTAGAAAATATTAAGAACAATAGGGTATATCATTAATGACTGAGGGGAATACAACAACACGAAGCGAGAAAAACAAGGCAAGAACTAAATAGACTTTCTAAGGCTTTAATCATCAAAGTCGTCAACATGTTCCTCTCTAGAAAGTCTTTCCTTAGTTCTTGCATTATCTGATCGGAGCCTACTAAACATGCCCCAGAGATATTCTTTGAGAAAAATCTCAGATATTAACCTTCCATAAAGGATCGTGTTTGAGTTCTTGAGACTTCAACAAAATGTTTTAAGTGATTGAAGATGGTTTTGGGAAGATTGATCTTAAAGTGACGCGTCAGGAGAAAAACAAAAATTTTGTCATCATGAGAGAAAACGCTTTTTCCAGTTGCACGAAGGTGGATGTTAGTTAGAGAAAATCTAAACCAATTTCTGACAGAAGGATGAAGCTTTTCAGGATTGTTTGGTTCATAGTGATGAAGATAGGAATACGATAAACTTTTGACATGATAATATTACCGTCATAACTAATTTTGACATACTTCCAGAATTCCTTTACAAGAACAGGGTAGACAAGACCATTTAACATTAAGTAATAACCAAACCAGGATTGAATATGCATGCTCCTTACAATATCCAAACCACTAGCTTGGAGTTGAGAGATGTATGATCATTTTTCTGGGATGACTTCTAAGGTATCTACATTTCCACAAAAAGTCATGGCACACATTGTTGAAGTAAAAGGAAATTTTAAGAAGATAACTGTTGAGGTTGAAGATGAGAGAAATATGAGGAGGAATTCATATTATTTATAGGGAAATGAGGATAGTAGGGAGCAAGTGAAAGTAAATATTGAAATGATAGAGAAACAAATCGACCGTTACTATTTCCTAGGTAGATTATGATTGTCTAGAGTATGCTGAGAGACGTGGATAATTGGGAAATGGAAAGAGCTGTTAGTTTCTTTAATGAGGGAATATAAACAAATAATGAAAAATAAATGATTTCTTATTAGTGGTGAGAGTAAATGACACACATTAATGACCTATGGAGATATGGTGGTTTTCCGAGAAATATAAAGTTGTTAATATGCCTTTCTTCGTGAGTGTTTAATTTTCAGACTTTAATGACTAAATCCCAAAACTTTTAATCTTCTGACCCATAAAATATGATTATATTAGAGTCTTGAATTATTCATATTCAACTCAAGTAGTGCATAGTAATAAGATAAACATATGAGAGTTAGGTATACTTAAAAACCACAAATCATTGGAAAAGAAAATGTTTCATTAATTAATGGAAATGCACAAACAAGGATTTAACAATTAGTCACAAATAAATAAACTAAGGAAAAACTAACATAAATTTAGAGTGAACAAACAAGAATACAACAATTATAACAATATCCCAGTTCAAAAAAAAATCATTTTATTTTATGTGAACCACTGGTTGTCGAAGGTTTCACATAATTTTCTTTCAAGAGCAATACCAGGATCAACTCAAACATTCAGAATTGTTTGAACGATCCTTGGTCTGAAGAGGACCTATGATACTACTCTTCCACATGGGATGGATGATTTGTTCATGGTTCTTGACATGATGATTGACTCCTTAAGGTGGCCAAATATTAATTGAGACAGATCAACAGGATTTGGCTTGAGAAGAAACATGATAAGAAGTTTATCCTCGTGATACAGAAAATCATGGTTATCATTACGATGGCGAAGATTTGCCAAAATGAATTTAACCCATCTTTTTGTAGTAGGCAGGAGTTTTTCTGGATTTGTGGGCTCAAAATCAGAGTCTTTATCAAACAGATAATGCATTTCAACATTAGAAGTACAACGAATGGAGTTGTCACTGATGATTATACCTCTTTTAGGACAGTTAATGGCTTTAGTAATGTTTGCAGCATTGAAAGAGACATGAAGACCATAGACGTTTGTAGTGATGGATAAACCATCAAAGTTGACAGAGGTATTGATCCAAAAGGATTTTATGATATTTTGATATATTGAACCTATTAACATATGCAGGTATGCATTCCAATTTTGAAAATGGACTCCACGATGAAAGTCTCGACCAACGCTTGCTGGAATTGTTGGTCACTTTTCATATATGACCTCTAAGAGATCGTCGTTACCATGAAAGGTTCTTGGAGTCAATTGATAATTTGACATATCAAGAAGGTTTTGAATAATGGATAGTTGTAGAGAGAAGGAGATTGTAGTGAAACTAGATATGATTTTTTTTTTTGCAATTATTCTTCCTATATAGAAGAAATGGGGTGAAGGAGACTCAAGAGAAACAACTGTTAATGATTTGAAACAACCACACTTCATAATTTTAGAGACTGACTCAGTGAAAAGACATACTTAACTTTGAAATGAGAAGAGGTATAATAAACTTTATGACAAAATGTCAGAGCAGGTAATAAGTGTCGCTCCCGGGATTTCCATCCTAGTACAAACGCGAAAGTGGCGCGGAAAAGTTAGAGTCGCCAGCAAGACATTTTTATCCCGAAGGAATGGGAAAGGCAATGTTGCACAAACCTAAGAAAGAAGGAAAAGGATGAGGCCTTGCGAACCAAAGATCTGGGTCCGGAAGTCGGTTACGAATTAGGAAGGTATTAGCACCCCAATCCGTCCGTCGTACCCGACAAGATCCATGCTAGTAAGTCTGTTTCAAAGGGTGAGAAATAATATGTTGCTTGAATGAAAGAATGACTATTTGGAATGGAAGAGGAATATGGAAAGGATTTGGAAAGAAAAATGGAAAGAAAGGGGGAAAATGTAGGGAAAATAAAGATTGTGCTGGAATGGACCCTACCCCACTGCCTACGTACCTCATCGGGATAAATGAGGATCAGAGTCGTTGTAGTTCGTCTAACTAAGGAGGGAACTTGTTTATGATTTTTAGGATGACGTTGCCATAGCTCTAGCTCAGGTGTTACCGGCTCTGACTCGAGGGTGTTTACCGTATCGCTGTTTGAACTGTCGAGGCAAGTCACATTCGTCCGCAAGGAGTATGAGATGAGAAGAGAAGACGTGATGTCTTGGTTTGTTGTCTTTTAGAAGAAGTGTTTTGAATTTGTGTTTATTGTATGTACAACACTAAAGACTATGATACAGGAGCAAATACTTTCCAAGGTCGCCCACAATGGAACGTTTGTGAAGTATCCTAGAAGAGTGAAGGAGACCTTCACTAGTCATTTCACGTATAGCTTAAGGCTCGTGGCGCGTTGTACACATTTTCCTTTATTAAGTGTTTTGATTTTTCTTTAAGATGAGAAGTGAGGCTCAAGTTGAGAAAGGAAAAACTCTAAGGGAAACTAGACTTTACCCTAAGTTAGTTGAGTTTAAGGATGACCTATGGTTAGTGAGGTTTGAAAGATTAAATCTACCTAAGGATATTAGACTAGAAATGCGAGTACAAAAAATAATAATGAACAATATGGTCCTCCTAAGTCATGGTGGGTGAAAATGTGTATGAAACGTAAATGGGATGAAACGATGGATCGGGTGGGTCGATTGCATGGTGCTGAGATGCACGACTTATGGTGTGCAACATACAAGGCTTGCTTTTGGTGTAATGGAATGGAACTATGGTAATAGAGGAATCCTAAAGTCACATGAAACTTTATTTATTTATTTGAAAATTTACTCGACGTTGGATCGAGTATTTCTTTATTTTATATTTTGAGATTTGGTTTTCTATCGATTCGTTTTATCTTTTCTATCCTAGATATAAGAACCATACATGCATAAGAGTTCTAAGCTATTACATCACAAAGTACAAAATACGAAAATATAATCAAGGCATAGTAAACATAATCAAATCCATACGCGAATCCTCGAAAAATACCTTGCACAAAAAGAAAATGTTAGTAAATGAAATGAAAATGCATATGCAACAATATGATGGAACTGAATTAAGATAACAAAAATATCAAAAGTCCTGGAAAAAATATGAAATTAATTCCCTAGGGTCTCTAACCCGACTATAATATTGTGTTAAAAAATCTCCTAAAAATCCAAAGTCTAACTATGTCAAATAGTCACTTAAATCTACCTAAGATTCAATCATAATTTTACACAAACCACACTACCAAAACAGTGGATGAAATGGCCTAAAAAATATACCAAAAATTATTCCAGGTTCTATTATTTGTCTTCTAATCATATCAAAAAGAATGGGCCAAAAATATTACAGGAAGTGGGAGAAATAAAATATACAAAATTATGTATAGATGAAAGAATTCCATAGAAAATAAATTAAATGGAAAATCAAAATTAAATTGAAAAATGAAAAAATTCAGAAAGTAAAAATGTCACAAATTTCTAAATTGAATTATTAACCTACTGGAATTTTTGTAGAATTTTATGATTAATTTTAGTATTTTTTATGTATTTAAATGGAAACTACATAAAACAGAAAATTAAAAAATTAAAAAAAAAAACAAAGAAATAGGGGAAGGGGTGCAGGAAGAAATTTAATAGTTAAAAAAAACCACTGGGCTTGAGAATGGGGGCGCGTATAGCATTTCACTAAGCCCATTAGTGCAAGGGGGCCTGATGGTGCACTATATATGTCTTCAGTCAACTCAGTTGACCAATCCTGGCCGCTTGATTATGAGTTTTGTGATGATGATGAAATGAGTGGATTGTGATGAGGGGTACACGGTTATTACGATGAGGTGAGACGCATGGGATTGTGAAGGGGTGGTCCAACCGGACGGTGACAAGTGTCACCGCCGGAGTGGACAGATTTGGGAGCAATCTTATCCTCTTGAATTCCTAAAACGGTGGGAATTTATACTTGTTAATGTTTTTCTTTAATGATTTTTGATGCACTTAATCACAATTATGAATTCTGATTTTTCATTCCAATCAAGATCAAATCGTAATTAATACTTTATTAAAAATAATACACACCTTCATATTTCAAGAATATCTCCCCTCATTCCTCATAAACACGTTCCTTCTTCTTCATCTCTCTCCAGGAACCCTAGCCGACGCCTCCTTGTTCTTCTTCACAATCAAACATCGGCCATATCTCGTAGCTCCGCCAACACTCTCACACCAATACTCTCACACCACCCAATCGTAGCGAGCCCCTTCAATGTTCAACACGAGAAAGCTCTGATGTGAACAGACCGTCCTCGCCGCGACGACTTCTCCTCGCCTCCATCATCGTCTCAAACTCCTTCTGTTTCTTCCTACTTTGCCATGGCTTCATCATCTTCGTCGAAGCTTCACCGCCGTGGCTTCATCTTCTTCGTCAAAGCTTTGCCGACGCGGTTTCATCATCTTCAGAATATTACTCATCATCCATGCTTCGTTTCTGTTGATTGATGATATTGACGAAACGATAAAGTTGTGCTTTTACGTGATTTGCAGATTACAGTTGATGTTGAGTCTCGCGATGTGCGTGAGTCGAACGCTGAACTGCAATTAGTTCTTGCTGCTGAGACTAATACAACGTGCGTTCTTGTTCGGTAAATTCTAATGCCCTTGCGAATTGTTACAAAATCTGGCATTCGTTGTTGTAACGTGCTCTCGATTTGGCAGGTTTATTGACGATGTTTGAGGAAGAGCTTGGAATGAAGCTCCAGTTGCAGAGCCCAAAATTGATGATGGTGGTGGATTCTCGCTTCTATCGGAGTCGTACTGATGGTGCTTTGAAGACGACAAAGTAGCGAATGGATATGACTCAGGTATGCGTTTCTTTCACGATCTAGATTTCGTTTTACGTTCTACAGATGCGACTTTCTTCTTCTTGAGAATCTGAAATTGTTGTTGCGATCCATTGCTGATTGATAATCTTGGAACGTTTCAGGTTATTGAAGGTTATGTATGAAGGTGTGGTTCCGTTTTGGTGGTGATTGAAGAAGGTTATTGACAATAGAAGATCCAGTTTCTTGTTGAATTTGTTACAGATATGTCAAAGATGATGAAGCAGGTTGAAGTTTGGAGCGGAATCACCCTCTGCTTCTGTCACTGCGATCGACGTGGTTCTCTCTTCTTTTGCTTATTGTATTCTGAAATGAATTAGCAGGTTATTCTTGATGCAGGTGCCGTGAAGACGAATGAGGTTGAAGGGTTTGAATAAGTTGCAGAAGATTGAAGGTTGATGAACACAAGACTTCAGAAAAATCCAGAGAGAAAGTGCAGATAAGAAGGTCTAAGGTTCTGAAATAATGAATGGAAAAAGATGGTTGATGAAGATGAGTCGGAAAATCAGAAGAGGAATCCAATGAGTGATGGTGAAGAAGAAGGAATATGCAGAACAATGGTAAAGAATATTGACTGAAGAAAGTTCTAAAAAAAAATGGGAGAATCGGGCGCTTCAAGATGAAGATCAATAATGCTTTATAGGAAGAAACTTAAAGGGTATTCTAGTGATTTCAATTGAAGATTCAGTTAGGTTTGTTAGATTTCTGTTAGGGATTTTGTATCTGATTTCAACTTTGTAACTTTCCTGAGTTTTCTTAGTGAATTTTTTGTTCTCATTTTTGTATCCCCTTTGCTGGTGTGAAAACTCTTTTGGTATATCTATTTTCCTGATATAAAACTCTTATGGTGTATTTTCTGGCCCAACCTCTTAACTGATTATGTTATCAGTTTATTATAACTGAGATTTTTCTACTATTATTTGTTCTTTTGATAACGGAATTCTGTTTTTTTTTCTGCTATCGCTTTATCATCAGTTTTGCAATTGATTTTCCGTCGATTCGCCTTTATTGATATATCCCCTTTGTGGAATTCTGATAGTGATAAAAACAGATGGATAGAAGTCACAAGTTAAGAACATTGTTTTCTTATGGGAACCTAATATCATAGTGAAACGTGAAGAGAAACACAAGGATGTGATTACACGTTTCTAGTGAGACAAGTATACCCCGGACGAAGAGTAGAAGGCCGTTGTTGTATTTTCGATTATGACCGAGGAGATAATGTTTAGAGTAATACATCCGGTTGTGATATTTTGTAAGGGATCAATTTGGAAATGTTGAGTTACCCAAGTAATAGTATAAGGTGTAGTGTCAAAGAAAGAACAAGCTTTACTTAGTAACTTGAGGTATAATTGGGATGGATCAAATGAAGTTGTGTTAAGTGTTAGAGTAAGCACCTTGGATTTGAGGGAAATCTAGCAAGATGGATTATGTTGGGGTATGAGAGTATTGCCGCAGAGTGTAAAGTGAACAAAGTATGGAAACAATAATAACAATGCATAATGAGAAAGTGATATCAGAATGTATTCTTGGACGGATGTACTATGGAATTGTTAAGTTGTTATTGAAACAAAAACTAAGGAAGTGTAAGCAATGATGTTTCATCCATTAGGACTCTAGTGTGGTTGCTATATGCGTGGAATCTTCTGTTGGTATGGTTGTAACTGTTGGACGTGATTGGGATGAGCTTTGGAGGTTTAGGTAGCAATGAAGACCAGAAGTTTGCTTCTGTGTTTGAGTAAACGGATTACCCTCTGGGTAGTACCCGGTTACAAAATTGTGTTTCTAAATCTCTTTTGGCTACTAGAAGTTAAGATTTGCATGGAGTAATAGGTTACCCTCCTGGTAGCGGCCGGTTATCATTGGTAAGTTTTGGAAACTTGTTTTCTAAGATTCTTACATTTTGACTGAAGTGCCCGATTAAAGCATTCTTGGTATCGATAGGAAGCTGTGGAGACTTTCTATGCAATGATTGGTAGAGGGTAAGGAAACCCATGTTAATGTGTAAGTAAAGATATCAAAGGTTCTTCAGAGGAGTATGTTACCTCAGTTTTCAAGCTTATGGGAAAGCTCTTGTATTTGTGAATGATCGAAATATATTTGGAATTTAGCATGGATTAAGAATGTTGTTGTTTTAATTCTCGCTAAGGAACTAAAGAGAGAGGACAATGTTGTGTACTAAGAAATGAGATGTCCATTGTTTGTTTACCCGATAGGGATTGTGTATTGGAATTGTTTATGGACAAACCAAGTGTTAGCTTGCGACTAAAACCCTTTAAATGTCGTCATTGTCGTTCCCTGCTAACGTCGTTGTAAGAGTGGGATCAGACTACTCCGTTGAGTATTCGTGATGTGACCGTAATAGAATGGTAGTTCTACTTCGACTCTTGTTGGAGTTGTGCTCATGTCTCAACATAGAGAGTGAGAATCATCTTGCAAGATGGCGTGGTCTGAGTTGGTAACTTTGAGTCGAATTGTTTGTTAATAAGAAGAACAAGTTCAGTTGTGTTCGATCGTTTAGCCTCGGATAGGCAGTCGAATGACAAATGACTTTTGTTGGGGACCTTAGAGAATTGTACTTTCTGAACTGTAAGTCTGTTTTGGTTTCTGTTCGAAGTATTAGATGATAAAGTGTTGGACTTTCTTTTGGGCATGATTGATATACATTAAATGATTTGAATAAATGATGCATCGTCGTTGCGACTATTGAGGAACTAAATTGATAAGCTATAAGAGACACATGAAGTGTTGACCTTCCAGGAATCGTTTTGGTATCTGAATTTTGTGTGGATAAGAGATGAACAATTGGTCAGTTTTGGTATCGTTGACATCAGTTATAGACTCCGTAAGAGTAATACCAGATGTGTGCAGCTGAGTCGTACTCAAGTATATGGATCCTTAAGTTACCTTCTAAGTAAGAGTGAGAAATGAATGTTACGAAGTTAAGCATGCAAATTGGATCGTTTAAGGAACGAGATCCTTGAGAGAAATGGATTTGAATAGGAAGTTTTGTATGGTCTTCAAAGGTAAGTGTTATGGAAACCCGCAAGTGTACCAAGGATTATTTGAGTTTGGTATTGGTGACTCACTAGTTGTTGTAAGTTTTATGGCGTGGTTGCATTGTTATTAATGGAGACCTTGTGTTAGCAGAAACTTTGAGTGAATGGAATCCTGTGAAGAGAATTGGTATGGAGAATAATGACCATGGCCATATTTGTTAAGCTAAATTGGATAAATTGTTTCGAGTTTAGAATGGAAATCAGAATTGTATTAGTTATGATTTCAATAATACAACCCCTGTATCTCTGTCGTTAGAGAGTTTGGACCGATGTTATGTTTGTGTAGATGACAAGCAAATTGTTCTACCGTTGAATGTCTATAAGTTTTATTCCGTTGGTTGGGGAAAGAACTCCAATGGATAAGTGTTTTCCCTATAGACTATCAGTTACTTGGTATTTTTTGAGATTCATAGTATCTCTGTTGTTAGGCTTTGGAAGCATAGTGGAAGGAAACAGATGAAAGAGTCAAATCAGATTGTTGAGAATTAGAAGAGAATTATTTATAAGTGTGAAATAAGAGAACTTTTATTCTAAGTGTGTTGTCTATATTAATATACTGAAAGAATGAAGTGTCTGATGTAAATGGTTACAATTTCGATATAAGACCAAGTGGGATTGGTAAAGAAGTCGTTTGACAACCTTTGAAATGGATTTAGTGATTGAAGGATTGTAATAAGAGTTTTCGTTGGAAATTGTATGTAGTTAAGATTTCACCAAGATACCTTGTGGAGATTTGTTGAGTGTTTGTATCCCGAAATCAAGTTGGAGTGTTATGCTTTTGTGTTGTGACTCAATAGAAGGGATTAAAGTGGTATGTTTCTCCAAAGGAGGAATGAGACTAAGTGATTCGGTATGAAACAACATATGAATTGCGGGAATGGTAAGTTAGAAGTTAACACAATGTAGGAACAAGCGTATGAGTAAGGATGTGAAGCTTGATTTGTTATGAAAATGAGGACCTTGAGCCGCGAAGTCAAATTGGAATTTGAGTTTAACAGAATATGTAAGAGACCTGAGGATAAGTATGGATCTGAGACAGTGTTGTAAATTGTCGTTGTTTTAAGTAAAGGAAATTCGAGGATGAATTTCAATTCAAGGGGGGGGGGAGGATGTAATACCCCGTATTTAATTAAACACTCTGGATAATATTAATTAAGATTAATTAGTATTATTCGACTCAGAGACATTTTTGGATACTCTCAAATTGGACCAGTTAGTGTACTAACTGATAATTAATGTTTTTTTTTATTAAAAGAGAAAAGAAGGATTTATAAGAAAGAAAGAAGAAGAAAGTCGGTAAGAAAGAAAAGAAAGGAAAAGAGAGGAAGAGAAAGAAAAGGAAGAGAAGGAAAAGAAGAGGAAAAACCTAGAAGCTTCAAGATCAAGAATCATCATTATTTCTTCATCAAATCTTCATCTTCGCCGACCTCCTCTTCTTAGCAAGGTGAGTTCATAGTTAGAAACGTTAGCTTTTAGTTTGGATTGAATTTTAGAGTTTATGAGTTTTAGGGTTTTTATGGAAAAATCTTAAAATCGAGAATTTAAACGGTTAGAATTCGATATAAATGCTTATGAATGGTCACATTATGAGTGAGAATGATCGGTAATGAGTATTATGAAGTTACTATGTGAAATGGGGGAGAAAGAACGGATTTTAGAAGTGATTTTCAGGTTTATAGCAAGTACAATCAATTGCAGCAGAGTGCAAATTGATTGCAGCATAAACCAGAAGCAAACTTTAGAAATCTGGGACTTTGCAATCGATTGCAGTTTATGTGCAATCAATTGCACCCTGTAGTTTTTCAAAAATGAAATTTGAAACAGGCGTATCTTTTGAACCGTAACTCTGATTTGACCCCCGTTCGAAGCGTTAGAAATATATTTCAATGATCTATTAGATGGAAGGAAGAAATATTGTTTTATATGTGAAATTAATTAATTTGTGAGATTAAATAAATTTGTGGTATTTATTAATTTGTGAGATTAATGGAAAGAATTTCAATCTCATATCTTTTGCCTCGGGTGTCCGTTTTAGCTGTTCCATATATCAAATTGAAGCTAATAATATGTTCTATCTTATGAGACCAAGAAATATTATTTTTACCCGACTTTTACCCGACTTTTCTAATTAACCGGGATTATGTTAGTTAGATAATTGTGGAAGGTATGCTTAATCATGAGGATTGAATGAGAGTAGATGCATGAGATCATTGTGAGATTAGTTTAATTGTGATAATTAAATAAAAAATGTAGATTATATGTTTGAAAACTATATAGTTTAAAAGTATCAAGAATAGTGGAAGAGTGAGGAAACCTTATCTTAAACCAATTGAATGGCCTAGTAGTGTGACTAGGAATTGAGAGATGGTATAACTTGTGAGGTAAGTAGGATTACCCTAGGTTGATAAAATATGTACTAGGGACATGACAAGGCTTAGGCATCGATACTCGAATAGTATCTTCAGCCTAGGTAGTTGTGATAAGTTGGAATTTTTCTTCCTTCGTGTTATAATCCTAATTTAATTATGCTTTACTCGTGTCGAAATCTCACGAGGTGGAACGGCCGAGAAACATAATTAATCCGTGGATTCGAATCCCATAATGGATAAACGTGACTCGTACTTGCTTGCCACCGGGGAGTATGGTTGGGCGGGGAAAGTTATCCATTAGGAAGAGTAACCGTAACCCGTGATTGCTTGTCATCTAGGAGTATGACTGGGCGGGGAAAGCTACTTCATGGTAGGTAACTGTGACCCGTACTTGCTTGTCATTTGGGAGTATGAATGGGCACAGAAATTTACCTAGCCATTAAGGTATCGTGACCCGTGCTTGCTTGTTATCTAGGAGTATGATTGGGCGGGGAAAGTACCTTTGGTAGATAATGCCCTATATATATTATAAGGATTGAGTGACTCATACTTACTTGCCACCGGGGAGTGTGGCTGAGCGGGGAAAGATGCCTTAAAGCACCTTGTGTGCTCCGTTTTTATTTTACCATGTGTCTCTAGTTTTTTTATGTGAACTCAAAGTATAGGTTTGTCCCTCGACTTGAGTATTGATATAATTGAACCCTTAGAGCTGAGAGAACTCTAAGATAGGGAACCCACTGAGATGTTGTTATCTCACCCCACTATTGTTGTTGCTTTTTCAGGTTTCTTTTGCAGGTGTTATTTACAAGTGGAGCTATGCTCGGGATGTTTCAAGTGAAGCATAGATTTAGTTTTCCGATATGTATTTTTGTATCTTTGTACAATAATGGATATTGTATTGATCTTAGTATTTTGTTTTAGTATGATTTCCATGTCTTGTACCATTGTTGTATAGAATTTTAGAATTGGTCAAGAATATTGATGGGCTAAAGACGTGTCTAATTATGTGTCTAGCGGTATCTTAACTGCAAGTGCACAGCCTATCGAAGTAATATTTAAGATTATCGATCCACAGGGACTCTATGGTTACTTAGTGCTAGATGAACTTCTAGTTTAGCTAAGGTGAAGGGTTGTCACGATTTTTTATTGTTTTTAAAATATTAAAGGCGGGAATTAAATTTAAGTTTTAATAAAATAATACTAAGGCGGTCGGTATGTAATTATACTAACTTAGGTGGGTCAATCTAACCTAGGCTTATATAGGTGTTCACTTAAACTATTCTGTAGAGGTTACCAGTTTAAATACCCTCAACTCACACTCTCGTGGTCTTATCTCAGATATTATCCCTAAAGCCCTATGCCTGCTCTCGCTAGCCCATAAGTGTTTAGAGATAATTTTTGGAAACTTAGTAATTCTAATTTATTTTAAAGCGCTCTCGCTGTGTTTAATTTAAATGCCTAACTTTAGCTATCTGGTTAAAATCTCACACTCTCGTGGTCTTGACCTAACCTAATACTCTTTCCTTACTCTCGTAACGAAAAGGTCGATTTTAATTAAAAAGTATCAGCCAGAATGTTAAGTTATTAATTATTTTTAGCCTATGGTTAATTTTACCGATTAAGTTTGTTTTAACTACATACCGCCCTAAGGTAATTAGCTACTCATTTTTGTTGAACCAGACAGAGACAGAAAAACAATAAACAAAATATTCATGGCAGAAAAATAAATAAACAACATAAATATTAAATTTGCAATATAATAAAAACCTGGTTAACACTAAAATGGCAGACTCCTTCTTCCATAGACCGGAAAGCTCGGAGTAATTGGCGGAAATTGAAAATAAAGCAAAAATATGAAGGTTTAGAAACAAGTAATTTTTATAACAATTTCCTGATGTTGGAAATTGTTATAGGTTGGGTTTGGATACAATAAAGAATGAAATACTGAAAATAATGCTGAAATAAAAGCAGGGTCGTAAAATAAATCGGCAGAGCTTCCGCAGGAAATTGATAGAAAAAATGCTCTGTAGTTTCTTCATAAAACTTAAGCTATTTATAGAACAATTAATGGGCTTTGAAATTTGGACTTGTTGCATTGGGCCTTGCTGAAGCAGTGGAGGAAATATAGGAACGTGGCTAAAAAATAGGCAAAAACTTCTTCACGTAACATTTTGACGTGGTCTCAGTCAATAACCTACTTTTTACCTTGTCACGGTCGTGACAAGGTCTTTACGCTCGTGTCCCTTGCATTTTAAGTGTCACGGTCGTGACAAGGTCATCACGGTCGTGATTGCTTCTTTTGGGGTGTCACGGTCGTGACACCTTGGTGACGACCGTGAGTGCAACAAATTATGAAGTTTTTCTGGCTTCTTCATTTCTTCATCTTTTTATGGTTGTTTTTGTTCCTTTTGCTCTTAATTCATGATTTAGCTCCATATATGATGTACCTGCAAAATGGTAAGAAAAACTCGAGGAATCGGGTGTTAAAACGATGATTATGCGATAAAACGGTAATGAAACTTAGCAATATAATCGATACATTTTCTCGTTATCAAACTTCCCCAAACTTAAACCTTTGCTTGTCCTCAAGCAAATAGTCGGTTGAAAATCGTTGGACAAGTTTTTATTGACGCATACACATAACAAACCGTACGAGGGATCGTTTTGTCGGATAAACCGGTACTTTGATAGAACACTAACGATACACTAATGACACAAGCAACAAGCTATGTCGTCGACTTCCCGTTAAACGAAACAATCGGTAATTTCTTTACGATTTCACCTAGAGTTTTTCGATCTTATTTCGCCCGGTTTCATTCTAGCGCAATCACATTAAGCCCTTTGCCTTAGCACGCACGTAGTGGAGTAGCCGGTTAGCGACTTTGATCCTTTTTAAGCACGGGGTCTGGTACACGAGTGCGGTAACCCTACATATATTATCCGATTTGGAGGTTGTGGGGGATCGAGCCGTAGCACGCCCTACCAAGTTCAGAGCCAGTACCTCTGAACCAACCCGCAATGGACTCCTTCTCATATTTCTCGTTTCTTATATGCGACCGTGTACTTTGGTGCAATTTCTTTTCATTTGCATCGAGATATGAAGGATCATTATTGATTAGGCATCAAACGCTTATATTCATCGGCTCCCCACGTGGTTTGTGTTCAGACGGTGCTGACTGCTAGTATAAACTACTAGGGGTTACTTTTGAACTGAAACTTAAGGTGTACTCGTAATGATAATCGGAATGGAATCGCTTAAGTGGGAAGTCAAAGGTGTCAAGATTGTATTGGTCTTGTTTAATCGTTCTCAGCTTCCTAATTACGATTCCGTAGGTAAGTCGGGTAATGCGAATAATTAAAGATTTTTTTCTGGTATGGCTAAATAAACGGGGAAAGTTCGAAACTAAAGAAAATAGCACAAAATTTGCTCGTTTCATTAACTTGCGAAAAGAAATACAACAGAATGGGAAAATGCGAAAAGGGAAAAATGCGGAAATGAAAGGTACCTCTCCCACACTATATCAGGCATTGTCCTCAATGTTGTAATATAATAGAGGTAAAAGTACAGTACAAACTATGAAAATGAAAAACAAACATAAGCAAAACTAAAACTAAGGCTGCTGAGGACCGCGGGCTCGGCTTCTGGTGCGGGAGCGTCTGGAAGGAGTCGCTTCAGGATCAGAATCGGTACCGGTGGCAGCAGTGATGTCAATGCGTAAGGCTTCTAGGTCGCTGAAAATTTCGTCGAGCTTCTCATTAGTAGATGTCTGGTTGCTTGCAATAGTGCTGAGTAAAGCATCATACTGCTCCTTCTGCCTTCGCTCCAGTGCGGCGTTCATCTGGTTCTGCTGATGAATCGCACGGAGGACATCCTCAAGAGTGAATTCCTGTGCAGGAGGCTGTCGGGTAGATGACTCTGGAATTTCCTGGACAGGCTCAGCTGCATCCATAGCGTCCTGCATCTCATCCGCTGGAGGATCTGCCTGATCATCATGAATAGGGGCGTGGTCGGCAGCATCTGGTAAAATAAAGAGCCAGTTGGCTCGGCTGGATGGGTCGATGCGGTCACGGGACGGCAGAATGATATGATGATAAATAGTGCCATGGACAACAGGGCTATACCTGCCATCCTCTCGCTGCGCAATCAGGTGAGCGGACCTGCAATAGCTCTTGGTTAGGAATTCTGCGGCTATGCCAGGCAAATTATCGAGCAAGTCATTGAGCCCTAACTGAAAGGCGAGGGCGGAGACAATGCCGCCTATGAAAAATGGGGTGGAGCCTCTTTGCGCAATGGCTTGGATGTGAGAAAGCATGAACGGGGCAGCGTTGATCGGCTCGTCATTTAGAGCGCAGTGCAAGAACAGAAGCTCTTTGGAGTTGAGCTTATGGTTACTCTCTCGAGCAAATATGGTGTTGCAAATGACTCGGTGGAAATATCGGATTGCCGGGTTGTGGATGTGTGTAGCATTGAGGCTTTGGAAGGCTGAGGCACGGGTATTGGTTATGTCGTGTCATAAAGTGAAAGCGGTTTCACTAAAATTATCCGGCACACGGAGGTGAGCTTCATTCCCGTGAGCGAAGCCTAGCAACTCGGCTATCCTTGTCTGTGAAAGTTCAAACTCCCGACCAAACAATCTGAATTTAGCAACGCCGGTAAGCTGACTCTGAGAACCGGAACCGGTGATGTAACAGAACGAGCTTAGGAACTCCAGTGTCAGCAACTCAAATGTGGGCTGAGGCTGACTGCATAGAACCCACAGATTAACCTTCTTAAGCAGGTTCTTGACACTGTTGAGCATTCCGAGCTCTCTCAAACATTCAGTGTCGATATAACGCGTAGGTTGCACACCGCGATTCTGGAATCGGATAAATCTTTCTCTCTGGGTTTCTCCAGTATCACCTTCTCTAAATTGAATGGCATCCATTTGCATGCAAGAGCTAGAGTGAGAGATGAAGATTTTTGATATTTGTGAAAAAGTGATAAAATGAGAGAAATAATGGTTCAGATAAATATTGGAAGTTGAGAATGTGATAGGTGTGGTGATAATGGGGAGGTTAATGAGTTTTAATTTGGTAATGGGAGGTTACGAAAGTTGATTGAGAAAATGGGTGGTTTTTGGAAGTTATGGAGGAAGAAGAAGAAGAGGTTTCGAAAAGAAACAGTTCTGTTTCTCACGAATCCTATATTTAGGGTTGTCACGGTCGTGACAAGGAGGTGACGGTCGTGACACGCTAAATGAGCACGTCACGATCGTTAGGGGAGTGTGACGACCGTGAGAGCTTGTTTCGTTGAATAATTTCCAGAAAACAATATCTCACGCTTCATATACTTTATAATAATTTTTTTTTTTTTCACTTCTCACTCAATAATACATTTAAACACCATATAATAATTTATTTCAACATAGTACTTTGCTAACTTGCATGGCATGAGAGATTTTTTTTATAGAACATGAATAAATTCAAGCATAACAATACATAGAATGAAAATATATAAATTGATTAAAATGGAAAAATTTTGGGAACTAGAAGTGCATTGCATATAGTAATTGAAAATGAAATTACATAAATGAAAATACGGTACGAAATTGTTTGCGAAAAATAAATCTAACTAGAAACGAAAACAATGAGAAAAATAAACTAAATCACTTATAGCATTTTCAAAAGCGTTTCTTCAAATCTTCGATTGCGGAGTTCAAGTGATAGAATTGTTCACAGGTTATGTCAGTCAAACCTATAATGTCCAATCGCATGCTCTTAATGTCATTCTTAAATGAATTTATATCAGTTTGGTAAGCTTCAAGAGTGTTCATGATATTCTGTAAGTTGTTAGCACAATCTCCTTGATTCACTTCAGGGGTTTCAATAACTTCGTCAGTGTGGTCAATGTCATGGTAACCAGGAGGTGTCTCAGGGTCAGTTTCGACATCGGTCATTATATCATCTTTTATCTTGTAAGACTGAGGTGTTTCAGGAGTGGATGGATAATCAGGTGGGGTTAACTCATAAAGCCAGTTATCCTTATTGTGAACACTTACTCTAGCATGGTTTGGTAGTGTGAACAGGGTTACTACCTCATTCCGGATTAGGTACTCGAAAGGTGGATGTCCTAAATTCCTTATGATATGGCGATTAAAGCAGAAGTTAAGATTCATAGGACGGATGGTACCTAAACGGTTGCATCTGTGCAATTGGTACCTAAGTCCTAAGGCATCAGCAATCATGGTTACAAGACCTCCTACTAATATAGGTAATTCAGGTTCTTCTTGGATACGGGTGAAGGTTTGCATCATGAAAGGTACACCATTAACAGGCTGTCCATTAGTGAAACATGACATAATGAATATCTCATCTTTAGAGACTCCGGTAATATTTTCTTCTTTTCCAAAGAAGGTGTGGGCAAGGATTTTATGGAAGTAACGGAGAGCAGGGTTATGGATCTCATCATTGTTCATGCTATTTGGTTCAGGGTGGTAGTTTCCGGTTAAAGTTCCCCAAAAGAAATCCAGCTCAATGTCCATCAATTCTACCTGTGTGGTAGTAAAAGCAAAGGGTCCACTAGGGAATCCTAATAAGTCAGCTAGTTCTTTATGGTTAAAGTCATATTCTATTCCAAACAGGCGGAAACTGATAAATCCTTTCCTAAATCCAAAACCGCGCTCAGGTAGGTAAACTAAGGAGCTAAGGAACTCAAGGGTGAGCTCGCGGTAAGTCACAAACTTATGTTGGATTAATGCACTCTCCCATCCAAGTCGGTTAAACAAGTACAAGATGCTATCATGTATACCTAGGGTTTTCATAGTCTGATCATCCGGGTACAGGGTCAAATCCATTTGCCTCTGTGATAACTCTTCAAACTTCATTCTTTGGTTTCTACCTCTAAATTTGGTTTCCATATGGTTTATTGGTTGGTTAGCCATGGTTAGTGCAAATATGGAGGAAACAAATCAGGGGGAGAAGGAAAGTGGAAAAGACTTTTAGAAAATCTGTAAAAAGTGATTTAAGATTAAAATAAGGAAATGAAATGCATAATTTAAAGGCAATAATGACAAAATAAATAAATAAATAGTAAAACGATAAATAACAAAAATAATAGAATGATAAAGAGAATGATTTAAATAATTAAATGAGTAAATGGGTTGCCTCCCACTAAGCGCTGTTTTTATCGTCAAAAGTCTGACGTAATGCTCGGGTGTAGATTAATCAGGGGAATTAGTGGACAACTCTAAAAGCCTTAGATTATTTGCATAATCTCTATTTTCAACTTTATGATAATGTTTTAAACATTGTCCGTTTATTATGAATGGTTCACTATTCCTACCCTTAATTTCTATTGCTCCACTCGGGAACACTTTAGTTATTTCAAAGGGTCCTGACCATCTAGATTTTAATTTTCCAGGAAAGAGCCTAAGTCTCGAGTTAAAAAGGAGTACAACGTCTCCCACACTAAATTCTTTCCTAGATAGGCGTTTATCATGCCATCGCTTAGTTCTTTCTTTATATATTTTAGCATTCTCATAAGCATCTAGCCTTAATTCTTCTAATTCGTTAATGTCTAGGATTCGCTTTTCTCCTGCAGCATTATAGTTTATATTGAGAGTTTTAATCGCCCAATAAGCTTTGTGTTCTATTTCTACCGGGAGGTGACAAGATTTTCCATAAACTAATTTGAAAGGTGTAGTACCTATGGGTGTCTTGTAAGCGGTCCTATAAGCCCATAAAGCTTCATTAAGTTTAGATGACCAATCTTTCCGAGATATGGCGACAGTCTTTTCTAAGATTTGTTTAATTTCTCTGTTTGAGACTTCGACATGTCCACTTGTTTGTGGGTGATATGGTGTTGCCACACGGTGTCTTACTCCATACTTAGATAGTAATTTGTCAAAGATTTTTGAAATGAAGTGCGAGCCACCGTCACTTATGATGAGTCTAGGCACACCAAATCTGGGAAATATTATATTTTTGAACAGCTTTATTACTACTCGTGTGTCGTTTGTAGGAGAAGCTATAACTTCAATCCATTTTGAAACATAATCAACAGCTACGAGTATGTAATTATTACCGAAAGATGATGGGAATGGTCCCATGAAATCTATTCCCCAGACGTCAAAGATTTCTACTTCTAATATTCCTTTTTGAGGCATTTCATCTCTTCTTGAAATATTGCTGGTGCGTTGACACCGATCGCAATTTATAACAGCGATGTGGACATCTTTCCATAGATTAGGCCAGAATAAGCCGGCTTGCAAGATTTTTGCACAAGTCTTGGAAGTGCTTGCATGTCCACCATAAGGAGATGAATGGCATTGAGCAATGACATCTTCTATTTCTTCTTCGGGAATGCATCGACGAAAAATTCCATCGGGTCCTCTTTTGAACAATAATGGTTCATCCTAATAATAATGTTTTAGATTGTGAAAGAATTTCTTTTTCTGCTGATAGGTTAAATCAGGTGGAAGAGCTCATGCGGCTAGGTAGTTGACAATGTCAGCGTACCATGGCAGTCCTACAGTTGTCTGGATTGTTTCCACGGGTTCTGGTTCATTTATGTCTAACTGAACTAGGTCGCTTCCTATTTGTGCTATCAGCTGTTCATACGGAAAATCATCGTTAATCGGCACTTGTTCGGGTTTAATACCTTCTATTCTAGATAAATGGTCCTCTACGACGTTTTCAGTACCTTTCTTATCTTTTATTTCGAGATCAAACTCTTGTAAGAGTAAAATCCATCTCAAGAGTCTTGGTTTAGCATCTTTCTTAGTCAATAGATATCGGATAGCAGCATGGTCTGTGTAAACGATTATTTTTGCTCCTACTAGGTAAGAACGGAATTTGTCAAGCGCAAAGACAACTGCTAACAATTCTTTTTCAGTAGTGGCGTAGTTCATCTGAGCAGAATCTAAGGTTCTACTGGCATAGTAAATCGCATGAAGTTTCTTTTCCTTCCTTTGGCCTAGAACTGCGCCTACAGCATAGTCACTCGCATCGCACATGATTTCGAAAGGTAATCTCCAGTCAGGGGGTTGCATGATTGGTGCGGTGATGAGGGCTGTTTTTAGAGTTTCGAATGCTTTAAGACAATCTTCATTGAATATGAACTCAGCGTCTTTCATTAATAAACCAGTAAGAGGTTTAGTGATTTTCGAGAAATCTTTGATGAATCGTCGGTAGAAACCGGCGTGCCCTAAAAAGCTTCGTATTTCTCGAACGGTTTTAGGGGGTTGAAGATTTTTTTATGACTTCAATCTTAGCTTTATCAACTTCAATTCCCTTGTCGGATATTACGTGACCTAATACGATTCCTTCTCTGACCATAAAATGACATTTCTCCCAGTTAAGCACGAGGTTTACTTTTACACATCTTTCTAACACCATTTCTAAGTTAGATAGGCATCCTTCAAAACTTTGCCCGCATACAGAGAAGTCGTCCATGAACACTTCCATGATGTTGTCTATAAAATCTGTGAAGATTGACATCATACATCTTTGAAAGGTTGCAGGAGCGTTGCATAATCCAAAGGGCATTCATCTATAAGCGAACGTTCCATATGGGCATGTGAATGTAGTCTTCTCTTGATCATCTGGATGGATAGGGATTTGGAAAAATCCTGAGTAACCGTCAAGATAACAGAAGTATGAATGCTTGGCTAATTGTTCTAACATTTGATCTATAAAGGGTAGTGGGAAATGATCTTTTCGAGTGGCTTTGTTTAGTTTACGATAGTCTATGCACACTCTATGTCCCGTCACTACTCTTTGCGATATCGATTCGCCTTGAGCGTTTTTCACAACAGTGATACCTCCTTTCTTTGGCACTACATGTATTGGACTAACCCATTCACTATCAGATATTGGATATATTATTCCAGCATCTAGTAGTTTCTTAACTTCTTCTTTTACTACAGTGCTAAGGATTGGGTTAATTCTTCTTTGAGATTCTCTGGAGGTTCTGCAATCTTCTTCTAGCAGAATACGATGCATACAGACTGAAGGGCATATTCCTTTGAGATCAGATATATTATATCCTAATGCAGTTGGATATTTCTTCAAGACATCTAAAAGTTTCTTTGTTTCTATAGTTCCTAAACTGGAATTTATTATAACTGGTCTTTTACATTCAACGTCTAAGAATTCGTATCTTAGGTTATGAGGTAAAGTTTTTAATCCTAATGTAGGTTTATCTTTACTTGGCATGGGATCCGGTGTAAGTGCTAAACTTTCGCTTAGACTATCGTCTTGATACGGTTCATGCCAATTATCATCTTCGAAAATCGGAGGGATTTGAATTTTCATTATTTCAGAATAGGTAGTCTCTTTCAGTTCCATTTCTCTTACACATTCGTCAATTACGTCCAATAGATAGCATGTATCCTCTATAGCTGGTGATTGTAAGAATTGTGTTAAAATAAATTCAACTTTTTCTTCACCTACTTCAAAGGTCAACTTTCCTCTTTTTACGTCTATTATAGCTTCGGCGGTAGCTAAGAATGGTCTTCCTAGTATGATAGGCGTAGTGGAGTCTTCAGAGATGTCCATGATTATAAAATCAGTAGGGATGTAGAATTGTCCTATACGTACTGGGACGTTTTCTAGTATGCCTACAGGATATTTAACAGAGAGATCGGCTAGTTGAACAGACATTTTAGTTGGTCTAAGGTCTCCCATGTCTAGCCTTTTGCAAATCGTTAAGGGCATAACACTGATATTGGCTCCTAAATCGCATAGAGCTTTGTCAATGACGAATTTTCCTATTACACAGGGTATAGAGAAACTTCCTGGATCTTTTAGCTTAGGAGGTATATTATTCTGAATTATGGCGCTACACTCAGCAGTAAGTGTAACTGTTCCGTTATCCTCTATCTTTTTCTTATTGGATAAGATTTCTTTTAAAAACTTAGCGTACGAGGGTATTTGAGTGATTGCTTCTGTAAACGAAATAGTAATATTCAACTGTTTCAGAAGTTCAACAAATTTCTTAAATTGACCCGTCGTCTTGGAATTGGTTAATCTCTGAGGGTACGGAATTGGTGGTTTATAGGGTGGTGGAGGCACATAAGGCTGTTCTTTCTCCACTACCTCTTGATTATCATCTTCCTTTTCTTCTGGATCATTCACCACTCCAGCCGGCTTATCCGGTTTTTGGTACATGGCTGGATTGTCAAGTCTTGGATCGGTAGGTCCGTCAAGTTCCTTGCCACTTCTTAATATTACGGCATTGGCATGTCCTTTCGGATTAGGTTGAGGTTGTCCAGGGAATACTCCAGCTGGTGCAGCAGTAGGTGCTTGTTGTTGAGCTACTTGTGAAATCTGAGTTTCAAGCATTTTGTTATGTGTAGCTAATGCATCTACTTTGCTCACTAATTGTTTAATCTGCTCACTAGTATGTATGTTTTGGTTTAAGAAGTCCTTGTTTCTTTGAGATTGGTTAGCTATAAAGTTTTCCATCATCAACTCAAGGTTCGATTTTCTAGGGACATTAGGAGCAGTCTTTTGATATCCTGGTGGTGTAGCTGGTGCTTGACCTGGTGCGTATAAAGCATTGTTATTCTTATAGGAGAAGTTCAGATGATTCTTCCAACCTGGGTTGTATGTGTTTGAGTATAGGTTTCCTTGAGCATAATTCACTTGATCAGTGGGAGTTCCTGTCAATAGTTGATAATCAGAAACTTCGTGTCCTGGGACTTCACATAACTCACAGTTAGGTGTTACTGCAGCCACGGTGGCTGTTGGTGTTATGGCCAAGTTGTCGATCTTTTGGCTTATTGGTCAAACTTTGCATTGACTTGGTCCATACTACTCACTTTGTACATACCTCCTTTTGTTGGTTTCTCAGTTGCGACTCTCTCGTTTCCCCATTGGTAATGGTTTTGAGCCATACTTTCGATAAGTGCATAAGCATCATTATATTCTTTGTCCATCAATGCACCGCCTGCGGCAGCGTCAATCGTCATTCTTGTATTGTACAAGAGTCCATTATAGAAGGTATGGATGACCATCCATTCTACTAATCCGTTGATCTGAGCTCTCAGCATAGCTGTCTTGCTAGGAAGGAAATATCTGGTCAAGAAAACTCTCTTTAGTTCCTCCCACGTGGTTACTGAGTTCGAAGGCAGAGATTGAAGCCAGGCTCTTGCTCTGTCTCGAAGTGAAAAAGGAAACAAACGTAGTCTAATAGCTTCTTGGGTAACTCCATTGGCTTTTACGGTATCTGCGTATTGCACAAAGATCAAAAGATGAAGGTTCGGATCCTCGGTAGGATTTCCGGCGAATTGATTTTGTTGCACGGCTGATATCAACGAAGGTTTTAGTTCGAAATCGTTTCGGTTGATAGCCGGTGCGGCAATGCTTGAATGCGGTTCAGCTTGCGAAGGACTGGCGTAATACTTGAGTGGGTGATTCTGTTCTTCAGCCATCTTTGTGTCCTTTGATGTTACGACTGGTTTAGGTGGATCTAAATGAAGATCTGGAATATTGTAACTTTTTTCGTAATCGAATATCCGTCTTCTTACGTGTAAGAAGCGTTCCGATTCAGGGATTAGAGGTTGCAAGTCTTCGCTTTTAGAGCGAGTACTTGGCATACACTCGGAAATTAAATTAAATAAATTAAATAGTTGATACCTTAGTCTAGACAATGCTACCTAAAGTGCACTAGTAACTAAATTAAGGTCCCCGGCAACGGCGCCAAAAACTTGATGGGCTAAAGACGTGTCTAATTATGTGTCTAGCGGTATCTTAACTGCAAGTGCACAGCCTATCGAAGTAATATTTAAGATTATCGATCCACAGGGACTCTATGGTTACTTAGTGCTAGATGAACTTCTAGTTTAGCTAAGGTGAAGGGTTGTCACGATTTTTTTTTGTTTTTAAAATATTAAAGGCGGGAATTAAATTTAAGTTTTAATAAAATAATACTAAGGCGGTCGGTATGTAATTATACTAACTTAGGTGGGTCAATCTAACCTAGGCTTATATAGGTGTTCACTTAAACTATTCTGTAGAGGTTACCAGTTTAAATACCCTCAACTCACACTCTCGTGGTCTTATCTCAGATCTTACCCCTAAAGCCCTATGCCTGCTCTCGCTAGCCCATAAGTGTTTAGAGATAATTTTTGGAAACTTAGTAATTCTAATTTATTTTAAAGCGCTCTCGCTGTGTTTAATTTAAATGCCTAACTTTAGCTATCTGGTTAAAATCTCACACTCTCGTGGTCTTGACCTAACCTAATACTCTTTCCTTACTCTCGTAACGAAAAGGTCGATTTTAATTAAAAAGTATCAGCCAGAATGTTAAGTTATTAATTATTTTTAGCCTATGGTTAATTTTACCGATTAAGTTTGTTTTAACTACATACCGCCCTAAGGTAATTAGCTACTCATTTTTGTTGAACCAGACAGAGACAGAAAAACAATAAACAAAATATTCATGGCAGAAAAATAAATAAACAACATAAATATTAAATTTGCAATATAATAAAAACCTGGTTAACACTAAAATGGCAGACTCCTTCTTCCATAGACCGGAAAGCTCGGAGTAATTGGCGGAAATTGAAAATAAAGCAAAAATCTGAAGGTTTAGAAACAAGTAATTTTTATAACAATTTCCTGATGTTGGAAATTGTTATAGGTTGGGTTTGGATACAATAAGAATGAAATACTGAAAATAATGCTGAAATAAAAGCAGGGTCGTAAAATAAATCGGCAGAGCTTCCGCAGGAAATTGATAGAAAAAATGCTTTGTAGTTTCTTCATAAAACTTAAGCTATTTATAGAACAATTAATGGGCTTTGAAATTTGGACTTGTTGCATTGGGCCTTGCTGAAGCAGTGGAGGAAATATAGGAACGTGGCTAAAAAATAGGCAAAAACTTCTTCACGTAATGTTTTGACGTGGTCTCAGTCAATAACCTACTTTTTACCTTGTCACGGTCGTGACAAGGTCTTCACGCTCGTGTCCCTTGCATTTTAAGTGTCACGGTCGTGACAAGGTCATCACGGCCGTGATTGCTTCTTTTGGGGTGTCACGGTCGTGACACCTTGGTGACGACCGTGAGTGCAACAAATTATGCAGTTTTGCAGGCTTCTTCATTTCTTCATCTTTTTATGGTTGTTTTTGTTCCTTTTGCTCTTAATTCATGATTTATCTCCATATATGATGTACCTGCAAAATGGTAAGAAAAACTCGAGGAATCGGGTGTTAAAACGATGATTATGCGATAAAACGGTAATGAAACTTAGCAATATAATCGATACATTTTCTCGTTATCAAATATAAATTATACTAGTAGGCATTAATGATGGTGTCAGTACCAAAATAACTCTTGTATGACATTATTATAGATATATATTATATGGGCGTTACAAGGATCCACTGCTATACCATCACCAGAAATCACATGACCCAAGAAACTCACGTTCTTAAGCCAAAACTCACACTTTGATAACTTAGCAAACAACTTGTTATCCTTCAATATCTGCAATGCAATCCTAAAATGCTCTTTATGATCATCTATAGTCCTTGAATAAATCAAAATATCATCAATAAATACTACAATGAACTGATCCAAATAAGAATGAAAGATACGATTCATATACTCCATGAACACACCTGGCGCATTTGGCACTCCGAAAGGCATCACAACATATTCATAATGTCCATAATGAGTCCTAAATGAGGTTTTCTAAATATCACCTTCCTTCACTCTAATCTGATGGTAACCTGACCTCAGATCAATCTTACTAAAAATACGAGCCCCAACTAGCTGATCCATTAAGTAATCAATTATCGAAAGTGGATACTTATTCTTAATGGTCACTTTATTCAACTGATCAATGCACAACCGCGTACTACCATCCTTCTTCTTTACAACCAACACTGGAGCTCCCCACGGCGACACACCTAGCCTAATAAACTTCTTATCAAACAACATTCCAATCTGAGATTTCAATTCAATCAACTCTGATGCAGACATCCTGTACGGTGCCATAGAAATAGGCCTCATACTTGTAATAAGGTCAATAGTAAATTCAATTTCTCTCGTTGGAGGTAATTTTGTCATATCATCAGGAAACACCTCAGGAAATTCATTCACTACCGGTAACTCACTAACTGATATTTTGCTTTCAACAGATAAAGATGCAAACACTGCAAACATCTTAGCCTCATCCTCCAATAATGTCCTCAATTCTTTAGTAGATAAAGAATTTTCCAACGCTTCCTCTTCAGGATTAAGAAACAACAACTTCTTCCTAAAACAATCAATATAGACCCGGTTGAATTCTAACAAGTTCATCCTCAAAATAACATCCAGATTATCGAGTGGTAAACAAATCAAGTCCACTCTGAAATCTCTATCAAAAATGGTCAACGGAAAATTCAAGCACACCAAAAACGTAACCACATAACCAATAGATGGACTTTTAATTGACATTCTCTGATCTAAAGTAGATGGTACTATCCCTAACCTCCTCACACAATCAACAAAAGTAAACGAGTGGGTTACACCCGTATCAATAATAGCAATCAAAGGAGTACCATTAAAAAAACAAGTACCTTTGACGGAACGCTCCTCATTAGTGGATTGGGCTCCCACCAAGGCAAACACCTTCCCACTAGCTCCTTGAGACTTCTTCGGCTTCTGACAAGTTGTATTGATATGACCCTGTTCACCATAATTGAAAAAGGTAGGCATAATAGCTCTGAAGTCTGCTACCAGATGACCTGTTCGCCCACACATAAAGCACTTCTTCACTTCATTCTGAAAGGTATTATCACGATGACCCACGCTACCACATATAAAACATTTCAAAGGATTGGGATTTACCCCTCCCCCACTTGACTTCTTGTCAATAGTAGATTTCATTTTTCCTTTATCAGCCGGAGCATTATAAGGAGTACCCCCAAATATCTGCCTACCCTTTTGATCACTCATAACCTTGTAGTGAGAAATCTGAGCCATGTTATCATTGTTATAAATTCGGCTTCTGCTCACCAGTTCTGGATAATTCATGATCTTCTGACAAGCAATGCCTTGTTTGATCTTGGGACACATCCTATTCTCAAACTTAAGACACTTTGAAGTCATATCATCTTCAGTATTGTAGTAAGCACAATAATGCACCAACTCCTCAAACCGAGAAGCATACTCAGCCACAATCATGCTACCTTGATTCAACTCCAAAAATTCTACCTCTTTAGCACTGCGAATATCCTTTGGAAAATACTTCTCCAGAAACTCTGCTCAAAACACAGCCCAAGTAATACCAGTACCTACAACTTCCAATCTTTGGCAACTATTTATAATACCTCAAAATTTGCCCTCTCACATCCTCAACATTTTTCATATCATTTAGCATATATAAGTTCACAAAATAACCAAAAACCTTGCATCATGTGTAGCATAGTTGAGGCATAGGTATGTGGTCGGTGACTGGAGCAACTGAGGGCTATTAAAAGACAATCAAAGGGCCACAAAGCTCCTCAATCATGTGCAAGGGGACTACACCATCCCATAAGTCTCCATTTGAAGCCTCAAGTCTTGGAAAGAAGTGAATGGCTCCAAGGATTGCAAGCAATGCAACATCTCCTGAGGAAATGATCCAAATTAGGGTTTCAATTGTGAAGGGCTTCTCCATGAATTTTTGAGAAAAGTTGGATTCCATTGTGTTCTATATGACAACAAGTGTATAGGGTTCAAATTTCATCCACAAATTCATTTTGGAAGAGGTTCAATTGGTCAGATGATTGAAAATCAGGAATTTGGGGAAAAGTCAACCACGCTGAGGAAAAAGTCAACTCCTGACTTTTTGAGATCAAAATCATGAAATTAGAGTTACAAGGATCCTATGTTTCAAGTTTGATCAAGAAATGATGGAGGAATCAAGAGAAGTCAAGAAAACCAAAACTTACCATTTTTGGAAAATTAGGGTTTCCAAAAATGGCAAGTTTTGGTCATATTTGCAGCTACTTTGAATGAGGCCTTCTCCAAAAATATGAAGGATATGAAAATTCTACTTGGAGCCAATTAAAGAGGGCATATTGGTCTTCAAATCCATAGGTGGACCTCTTCCATATCATAAAAAATGAGAAATATATGATCTTGTAAAGTTGAGGAAAACTAGGGCAAAACTAGGCCATGGGCGAGGCAATTGGCAGGCCAGCGCGCGCCCTGCCTGGCATATCATCAAACAAGTGGAGGGTCAAATCTCAAGCCATTTTTCTTGGTCAAAAACACTTCAAATCAAGTTTTGGTGAACTATAAAGTTGTTCCTTGATGCAATCCCTACAATATTGGTGTTCAAAGATTATTCATTTGAGCAAGTCTTCTTGGGCTATTTGAGGGTTAAAGTGGAGAGGTTGCAACTGGCCAGCCATAGGCCCATGGGCATAAGGCATGCCAAATTCGTGCAGGCCAATATGAAGCCTTGTGACATGCTATCCAATGGTCATTTTGAGATGATTAGAGGCCATCATTCATTATGGTCCAAACACCAAACTTGTTCTATGATCCCTCCACTTCAATTTGAGTCCTAGAATTGTAGGAATTGATTGCTTGAGATGGAAGAAATCCTCCATTGAAGGTCATAATTCTCAACTGGTTTTCTTGGGTGAGAAGGTATTATACTAAGCTGCATTTCAATTCACTTTCATCACATTCAAATCAAATGCATTGCTCTAAGAGGATATTATCTTATGAATGCATCTCCATACAATTGCCATGCACTTCACATCAGGCTGCATTGGAATACTTGCTAGAATATGCTTCTTGCTATGCACCTCATGAAATTTATGCCAAATCACAATAAACTGCAAATTATAATCAGAAGATCATGCTACTCATTGCCATGCCTTGATCCACATCATAGACTTCATGAAGCTTGCAACACATGATCCAGCTCGAGTGGAAGCTTATAGATGGTCCAGCTGGCATAACTGCCATAAATGTCTCACTCAGTTTAACCTCACTCATTCAGTTAACTCAAGGGATGATTAACCATGGTTAAGAGTTCTATAAAGCAAGGTCCCCACCTCAGTGCCAAGGACAACTTCATTTTTCATCACAAAATCACCAAAATTGCAAAGCTTTCTCTCTGAATTTTCAGAGTGCAAATTGATTCGAGCAAGCTTTGTAATCATTGATCTGGATCCATTCTTCCTCCATTGATCATCTTCATAATCTCAAGCTCAATCACCAAGCATTTCACAGCCTGAATCTTCAAGATCAAGCATGACACATTGTTGAAGCTTCACTGCATTTTAGATTCAAACTCCTCAAATTGCCACAATCTTGCTTCAATCTCTCTCAATTCATCATCAACATCATCTCTAGTTTAAGAATCAACACTGAATAGCATTGATCTTCACTACACTTTCCTCAATTGCTCAGGATTCATAGCTCCCAGAGTGTTTATTTCACTTCCATTGATCAAGATTAAGATCAAGCAAGCACTAGAACCTCATCTCTGGCCTTCTAGCAACAATTTGACATCTCTGCAACTCAGGTATGTCCTGAAATTCCACTTTCTCGAATTGCTTGTTTTCAATTGGTTTTATATTGATTGAGGCCTGATAGAGGTTATGGATTCACTGGCTAGTTGATAGGCATGGTAGATGTCCTGAAATTCCACTGGCTAGTTTTCATTTTAGTGATGATTAGGGTTTGCTCTACCGGAATGTTGAACGGAGAAGGTGACTGGAATTCATCTCCGGTCATCTGAACAGTAACCCTAATTTAATCCCAGTTTTAAGTCACAACCATTGGATCTTTTCCATCCCGCGTCCCAGGGCTTGCCAGCACATTAATGAGCACCCTCTCATTCACGTGCATGAAATGTCTACATTTATGACCTTGACTTCATATTCACACCCCCTGTGTGCGTGTTAAATCCCATTTCAGTGTATTTCCTTGCTGATCACACCCCTCAGGCCCAATTCCATTTATTTCTTTTATTTTTATTTCCCACTTTTATTCATTTTCCATTTTGATTTTAATAAAATACCATTTGGCCTCTAAAAATTCCACAAAAAATCATACATGATATCCATCTTTTTCTTTAATTTTCTATAATTTTGTTTTTCATTTTTCTTTTATATTTAGTCAGAATTAATTTCTCATTTGAATTAATTCCATTTTTCTCATATTTTGACCAATCACCTTGTACAATTTCTTTCTCTCAAACCATAAAACATAAATGGCCCATTCTTCTTGCATTAACCAGTAGACTCATTAAACTACTTCACCATATTTTTGTTTTGATTTTTAGGTCCTTTAATGCAATGTTTGGTCCCATCCTTTCACTCACATGCTCATAAACCCTAATCTACTTCCATACACCATTTAAACCCTCAAAAATGGGAATTTTTGTAATATTTTTTGTATGCGATTCACCCTCAGGATTTTGTATTCAAGTGTCAAGTTTCATAATTTTTCATGATCATTTGCTATTTTTTAGTTTGTTTGGTTCACAAGTCATGTTTTTGGTCTTTCCATTTCTTTCCTTTGATCCCTTTAGTCTAAGGCCTTCATGCCAATACTTTGAGGTCACAATCTTGAGTCTCTTAGGTCATTTAGGATGTATAAATGTTGATTACAACCCTTGGGTCCTTACCTTTAATTTTTAGGGATTACTTGAGTCCTAAGTCATACATGTCCCATTTTAACCTAATCTTCCTCCTCCTTCCATCTTAAGCACTTCAAAATCCTTTTGTAGATGATTTAACTTCATCTTGTCATTGTTTTGAGTCTTATGAATGTTTTGGGATCATCCATATTTGTTCATAGCATTTTAGAACCATTTTGCTTCCTTTTGAACTTCATTTGTCACTTAAAGAACTTTAGAAACCCTAATTTGAACACCTAGTCTTAGGATGCTTCTTAACCCATCATTTGTGAACATTTTCCAAGTATAATCTCCATTTAATTTTTTTGTCAAGCCCCTGGTTTTTGTATGGGGAAGTCAAGTCCCTTTGGTTATCTTTGAATACTTTTCTAAGTCATTTTGTTTCATCTTTAAAACCATGTTTCTATATGCATTCTCCCACCTTTCAATTTCATATTTAAATATCTTCAACTTAAATCTCTTCTTTTTCTTTTGAGATATTCATTTACTTCACTTCCATACAAGTCTAAGTTCTGGATTTTTCATTTACCTTTAAGTTTAGGAGTTTTTGGTTTAGTAAACACTTAGGTTGTCTTTCTAACCTCATCCTTAGGGTTTAATGGTACTTTAGAACATAGTTTGACTTTAATTCAATTAATCCCTTTAGATACTTTTGAATTGGTTTAGCTACTGACTTTTTAGGTATGCTACCTTATAAGATGCTTTAGGCTTAGGTATTGACCTTAGAAGCTCACTAACATCTTTCCTTAGCTACTGACTTTTTTGAATTGGTTTAGCTACTGACTTTTTAGGTATGTTCATATTTCTCCATCATGCTAACTCTTGTTTTGTATGGGGGGGAGATGAGGTAGTCACTTCATTCTTTATCTCTTATGCATCTATTTGTTTTGCCTTAGCACCTTTGTGCTTTGTTCATAGGTTCCCCTTTCTCTCTTTAGATTCAACTTAACTTCCTTAGGAAGTAAGTTGAATTCTAACTTGTTCTTTCTTCTCTTTAAGATAGAATACCTCACGAACCATAGGACCACACTTTTGTACATAATAAGATGACTTAGGGTTGTGTCTTAGTCCCCCATTAGATTTGACCTTTACCTTTTGATTCTTCTCTTCTCATCTTCAAACAAATCCAAAAAGACTTAATAAATGCATGAAAGGATCCCTTGTGTATAGCCTTATTCCATGGGGCACTTGCATTCATTCCATCTTGAAATGGTGTATGCTTGTCTAGCATGATGTACAAGTCTTATCAAGAGGTTGTTTCACACAGAAAACCTAAAAGATACTTCTTCACTAAAGCATGTAATAAAGTTCAACATGCTAGTGAACTTAAACCCTAACTCATGGAAACATGTCTTGGATAAATTCTCCTTACTTGGTGTACTTGTTCTACTATTCCATCTTGGAATGTAGTATCAAGTACACATTCCATGGAAAAGAGTTTGAATTCACTTCCTTGTGCCAAATTCATAAAAACTCTGAAAAAGAAAATAACAAACAATAAGTGACTATCCTACGGGAACTTCTCTTCTCATCTCATTCACTCATAACGCGAACTTGTGACGACTTGTCTCGCATGCAGGACGATAAACGCACTCGTACCAGACGAGCCTGCAACACCTGAGCATAGATACACGCAGTTCCAGCTATAAAAAAACACAAACAAATAGTTCCCACTTTAGTTAGGCAAACTATGTCGACTCTGATCCTCATTTTCCCGATGAGGTACGTAAGTAGTGGGGTAGGGCCCGTTCGAGCACATTCTTTATTTTCCCTACATTTCCCTCTTTCTTTCCAATTCCCTTTCTTTCATTTCCCTTCCAGTCAGCAGTTTTATTCAGCAGCAGCATATTTCTCACCCTTTGAAACAAACAAACAAGCGTGGATCCCGTCGGGTACGACGGGCGATCTGGGGTGCTAATACCTTCCCAGGTCATAACCGACTCCCGAACCCAGATCTTTGGTTTGCAGGACCTTTTCCTTTCCTTCTTCCTCAGGTTTGTGCAGCATTACCTTTCCTGTTCCTTCGGGATAAAAATGCATGGTTGACGACTCTACCTTTTCCGTGCCACTTTCGCGTTTGTACTAGGATGAAAATCCCGGGAGCGACAACTGGCAACTCTGCTGAGGACCGAACCCAGAATCTCTGGTTTCCCTCGTAGAATCAATCCTAGCGCCTGTTTGTTTTTGTTTTCTTTGGGTGTTTATATATGTGTGTGCTGTTGTGTTTATTTACTGTTTTCGTTTACAGTTTACTTTACAACTTTATTTACTGCTTTCAGTATTTATTTCACATGCATCATACTGGACTGTGCTAGTTTCATCTTTTTATGTGGGATGGGCTTTGTTACTATGAGATAAGACAAATACCCGGATTGAGTGCACCTAGGATTTAGAGTGGTTCCACTTTGGCTTCATGGCATCTTGCTATGCTGGCATTAGTGAGTTCCACGCCTTGACTTGCGACCTTCTCGGAAATGTATTGACGCCGGAATCTTTTTGGGGCAATACACTACCTTGATAGTTATGTGCAGCCAGGAGACCGATCATTGAGAACCTTTGTGGAAACATCCCTCTCCGGTGATGACAGTGGCAGACCACATTTGTTGGCAAACCCACTTGCATCCGAGGGCCCACTGGGAATTCGAATAGGATGGCCTGGTTCTCTCATAGGAACCCAGTTAAGGCAAACTGTTCGTATGAAGATAGTATTGTACCCTTCAGGATGAATGTACTATTGTTTCTCAATTCAGTGCTTGAAGCTGAAGACTTATGAGGGATGCTTGTTTCCTTGGACTCAGCTGAGACGTCCCTGAGTAGTACATAATGCCAAACTGATTCCCTGATTTGTTCATGAGCCATTTCTCGGAAATGGTGAACGTATTATTGCTATTTGGCTTTGAGAGTCTGTGATGTTGACCCAAGTAGCACACCCGTGATATTGGGAGGGGTTTACAGGTTTGCAGGAACCCTAAACTTCAATATACCCATTATGCCAGCACACTTCAGTGATATGATCTTGTTATGTTAATTATGGATTCTGAAATCATGAACTCCTGATCAGAAAGATACTTGTGATGATGTTGTGGCCTTACACTGACACTTGATTACCTGATTCACTACATAGACACATCACGGATCACATGTCTTTCCTTGCATAACATCATAACATCATTAATCATTTTGTGTTCTTTTTATTCTCAGGGTTCATTACCTCCTATTCCTGGTCATATTTGCTGCTTCAACATTGAGATTCCAAGGAAGAGAAATGTCCATTATACTTTCCCACATCCAGAGACAGATGGTATTCAGAAGTTAATTGGTTTGATGGGTGACAAAGTGCTTGATGATTTCAGAAAAGAGTTTAGGAAGATCCTAGACTATGTGAATAAGCCAACCACTGACCAGAGGGATAACTTGCATTCTCTACTGCAGTTCTATGATCCACAGCTGAGGGTATTTGTTTTCCTTGACTACATCTTGGCTCCCACATTAGAAGAGATATCAAGCATCCTCAGAATCCCCATCAAAAATGGTGCTCCTTACTATGGCTTAGAGAAGATGCCTTCATCCAAAGATATAGCTGAGTCTTTTCTTCTGGACTTATCCAAGGTTAGCAGAGAATTGGATGCCACCAAAGGTAAAGGACTTTTCTTAGATTTTCTTATCAAGGAAGCTCAGGACCTGGCCTCTGAAAACAAATGGGCTAAGTTCAGCACCTTGCTTGCTTTGATAGTATATGGGACCAGTTTGTTTCCAGGAGAGAAGGGTTTAATCAACATGGAAATCCATTACCCACTTTGCTAGGTGACTTTTACTATGGGGTTCACCACAAGAACGAAAAGAGGAAGGGACATGTAAATTGTTATGCTCCCCTATTTGCTGAATGGTTTGTAAGGCAACTCCCTAAATCAGGACCTTTTCAGGATTTGAAAAAATCTTGGAAGTGTCATCGATGGGGTTCAATTAAGGAAGTCTCATCGATGGGGTTCAATTAAGGAATTTTATCTTGGGCATTTTACCAAGGGGGTTCTATCAAAGAGTTTTTATCGGAACATCATCTACAGGGTCCAACCAAGGGTTCATTAGGATTTTACCAAGAAGTTTCAACAAAGTAGTATTAAAGGGTTTCATCAGGGATTTATCAAAGGATTCACCGGAGTTTCCTTTCAAAGGGTTCCCCTAGAATTTCATCAGGGATTTATCAAAGGGTTCACCGGAATTTCCTATCAAAGGGTTCCCCTAGAACCTCATCAGGGAGTTTATCAAAAGGGTTTATCGGGATTATAATCAAAGGATTCTATCAAGGGGTTTCATCATATTTCATTAATAGAGTTTATCAAAAGGGTTTAGCGATATTGTCATCAAAGGATTCTATCAAGGGGTTTCAACATATTTCATCATTGGGTTTTATCAAATGGGGTTTCATCAATATATTTTATCAAAAAGGCTTATCGGGATTGTCATCAATGAAATTTATCAAAAGGATTTCATTAAAAAGGATTTTATCGGGAGTTTTTTTTACCAAAGGGGGTCTATCGATGTTATTTGTCAAATTGGGTTTCATTAAAGGTTTTATCAAGGGTTTGTCAATGGTTTTGTCAAGTAATTTAATCAAGGAATGTTATCAAGAGATTTCATCATAAGGTCTTACCAAGGGGGTTTCATAAAAAAAATGTTATTAAGGGGTTTTTCCAAGGTTTTATCATCAAAGGGATTTTATCATGAGTCTCATCAAGGGCTTCATTAAAGGATTTTACAAAAAAATTATATCAAGGGGTTTTACCAGATTTTTATCCAAATAAGAGGTTCTATCAAGGGATTTTTACCAATGGGATTTCATCAAAATTTTATCAAGGGGTTCTATCGGATTCTTATCCAATGGATTTATCAAGGGGTTGTAATCAGGATTTGTAATGGGTTCTACTAGACTATTTCTTTCAGGGGTTCTACCAGAATTTTATTAAAAGGTTTCACCAATGTCTTATCATGGGGATTCATCAGGGTTTTATCAAAGGTTTTATTATAAGGCTTCATCGGGGTCTTAACAAGGGGTTTTCTATCGAGGGATTTCATCAAAAGGGTTTTTATCTGAACTCTCATCCAAGGGGTTCCATCAAAGGGTTCTACCAAAAATTTACTAAGGGATTTTCATCAGAAATTCCATCAAAGGATTTATAGAGGAGTTTTATCAAATGAAGTTTATCGACGGGGCTCAATCAAAAGGGATTTTATTAAGGGATTTATCTAAAGGATTACATCAAGATATTTTAAGGGTTTGCTTCGGGGCTTATCAAAACATAATTTCATCAGGGATTTACCGAAGGGGTTTATCAAAACATAAGGGTTTGCTTCGGGGCTCAATCAAAGGTCCATCACGGGTTCTCAAAGAATTTTATGGATTTTATAAAAGGGATTTTCATCTAATGGGGTCTATCGAAATTTTCTCAAAGGGGGGTTCTACCAGATTTATATCAAAGAGATTTTATCAAGGGATTTTTATTCAAAAAGGGTTATATCGAAAAAATTTCAAGGGGGTTCTACCAGAGTTTTATCCCAGGGGTTCTATCAAGGTATTTTTTATAAAAAAAAAGGAGTTCTATTAGATTTGATCAGGGAGCCTTACCACAATTATATCAAGGGGTTATTATCTAAGGTTATTATTTAAGGGTTACACCGGATTCCACCAACAGAATCTGTCAAAAGGATTCTGTAAGGTATACAACAATGGATTTACCGAAAGGGTCTTTATCTAGGGTTTTTATCAAAGGTTTATTAAGGGTTTACCAAGTTTTGTCAAAGAATTTTACGGGATTTTCATCAAGAGTTCTATTGAAATTTTCTCAAGGGATTGCACTATATTCCATCAACGAAATTTATCGAAGGGATATATCAAAAATAATTTTACTATGGGGTTTATACTAAGGAATTTCTCAAAGAGTTATACTATAATATTACTCAAAAGGGTTTATGTCAGGGGTTGTATCAAGAGTTCAAGAAGATTTTTATCGGATTTATTATCCGAGGGGTTATATGAGGTTCTAGCGGATATTCGTCCAAAGGGGTTATATGAAAGGGATTTATGGGGTTCTATAAGAAGGGGTTCTATCTAATATTTGTCAAAAGGGTTATACATGTGGTTCTAATAGGGATTGAAGGAGTTCTATTCAGGGGTTCGTGTCAAGATTGATTAAGATATTACTAAAAGTCATATCCTATTCCAGCAGCATGATCGGAGGATCATAGGTAATGTTCAACCAGAAGGGTTAAAGGGGATTGATAAGGGGATCTACCAGGGATTGATAAGGGGTTCCATCAGAGTGTATTCAGTCAAAAATTAACATCAAGGGGGTTCCATTGAGGTTTTATCAAACAATACAGTTAGGAATATTCATAGGGGGTTCCATTGGGGTTTTATCAAACAATTCAGTAAATATTGGTCATAACAGGGTTTATTAGGATTTGTCAAAATAGTTCAAACTGGAATTGCTATATGGGGTTCTATCGGGGTTTTCTATCTAATTAAATATGGGTTTACAAGAATTCTACAGGGATATGGCAGTAATTGAAGCACTAGTGTTTGATCCACTCTAGAGCCAAGGGTAGGTGTTCGTCAAAATTAAGGGTCCTCTTATATTTAATCGTCTCCTCCTCGGAAGGAGGAAGGCTCGTCGACATCATTCGTCCAATTTGAAGCCGATTAAATAGGGGCAGTTGTCATACCCTAAATTTTGACCCAGGTTTTTTGTCTGTCTAAAAAGTCAATGAGGGACTCTTTTGACCTTTTAGACTGATTTTTGAGTTTTTATTGATTTTATTTAAAATCTAATAATTATTTATTTAGACGGTTAATTCAAGGTGTACCAAATTATATTTTTTTATATAATTAATAATATTATCATTTATATGGGATTGATTTTTTTAATATAAATGGGGTATACATTTTTATTATTGTGGGTTTATAAAGATATCTTAAATTTATTTTATATAATAATGGGTTTCTTTTTATTTTAAAAAGAGGTATATATTATTAAAACTAGTAACATTATTAATTAATATAGGTTTTTTTTAATTATTATTATTAGTGGGGGTTTCTTTTTTATAATAGATATTAATTTTTTGGTTTTTAAGGGGGTATATTGGTTTTTACTAATAATAATAATATTTTTATTAATATTATTACTTAAACATAGGGTTTTTATTACTTTAAAAAGGGTTTTTATTTTATTTTATGTTACTAATGATATTATTTAATATTATTATGGGTTTTTATAAAATTTATTATTATTGTTAGTTTGGGTTATAATATATTTTAGGGGAGACGTTTTTTTAATCTTTTTATATATAAAATATATTTAATTTGGGTTAAAAGGGATTATTATTAATTATTATTATTATATTAATAGTAAATATTAAATGGAATTTATTAATAGTATTGTTACCAGTATTATTATTTATTTAGTTTTTACTATTATCTTGGGTTTTATTAAATAAAAATGGGAGAGTTTTTTTAATATAATTATCAAATCTTATTATTATTATTATTATTATTATTATTAGTTTATATTTTGGCCAAATCCAAATTCTTAACCCTAGTTATCTTTATAAATAAGACTCATATCTATCCTATTTTCTCACTCACGATTCACAGAAACAAAAACCGTAAAAGTTGTTGTTCTTCACACTGAAGAACAACAACAACAACTGAACCCTAAAACTTCAACATCCATTCAAAGAAGGGGAGAGGAAGAAGAATCTGGCACCGAGAGAAAAGGGAGAAAAAAGAAAAAACTATTGATGTGCAAAAATCTCCACCCTTCAGTAAAGCTCTCAATCACATAAGGACTTAGGGGTCATTATTAGAACCCTAAATTTCTTGAGCTAAACCTGCAAAATTGAAAAATAAGAAACAAGAAAAGGATTAGAGGGAGAGACAAAGGAATCAATTAAAGGAATAAAGGGAAAAGAAGGATCAGAGCAGCTTAATTGGGTCACTGCAGGAAATGTAAGTTACTTAGTTTTTTCCCCTCAAAATATCATTGTTGTTGATTTGTTGATGTTGTTGCCATGATATTGTTATAGTTACAATTTGTCTAGGGATGTGTTTGTTCATGTGTAGAATAAATTTGGTGGATGCAATTTGGAACTATTTTGGTCTTTAAACATTGATTTTTATTTAAGTTTAGTTAATTAACTAAATGAATTAAATTATTGCCATAGAATAAAAGTGTAATAAATAAAATAATATAAAAATTATTATTTTTTAATATTATGCAGGCGTGTGCATCAATAGGCATGGTTTACATTAATATATTTATAATTTTTTTATAGTTATAATATTATAATAGAGCTAAAAATATACTTAGTGAATAAAAGTTAAAATGTCAAACATAGAATACAAAGAAAGAAAAACACCATATATGAATATATGATTATGATTCTAATTTAAATCTAGGAATAATATATGGTAAGGGATTAAAAATTTCTATAAAAAAATAAATGGGATAAAATCCTTATAAGTTTTCTAACATTTTAAAGATAGGTTTTTTTTACAAAAATATTTTTGGGTTTATATTGTGAATTATATTTTTGGGATTCAAAATAAGAGTTATAATATTATTATTTTGGTTACAATTTTGGAATTTTATAAAGGGATGAATAACATTTCTAAAATATGGGTTTAATTTTATTAAAAAAATTGGGGTTTTAAATTATAGGTTTATTTTATAAAGTAAAATGATCATTATGATTAATTTTTATAAATAATTGAATTAACTTACTTTTCTTTGGGATTGATTTTAAAACGTGGGGTTCAATTTTAAGGTTTTATAATCTTTTTGGGGTTGACTTATCATGTTTTAGGGGTTTCATTTAAATGACACTTAATGGGGTTTTACAAAGGAAATATGGGGTATTTTAAATAATGAGTTTTATAAAAGGAATTAGGGTTTTTAAATGGAGATTTAAGGTTTTTTTTGTAAGGTTTAAGAATTTAGTTAAGGGGTAGTAAGGGATAAGGATTAGGGTTTATGGGATTAGGGGAATTGAACTACGACGCTCTGATCACTCTTTTGAGGGTATGCAGACATAGAGTTTTTGAACAAAGACCCTAGCGATTAAACTTAGGAATAAAAGTAGGGTTTGTGATGATAAGGAAAGTTAAATTTTGGAATTTTTAACACAAACAAGACATACCCTAGAAATATTAGAAGGGATCCTATTAAGTATAATAGAAGTGAGGGGTGCCTAACACCTTCCTCCCACTTAACTGACTACCAGACCATAGGTCTCTACCTTAGGATTGAGGTTTATACTTATTTTCCTTAAAAAATAGGATGACGACTCTAGAATTTTAAGCCGGCCGCGACAATGTTGGTCGAATTTCTCCAACTAAATTCAAAGCACAACCTCTGAAGGGCCAAGGTTTCACTATCAAATGAAGTTCGCTTGTAAGAATATGTTGTATACATGCATGCACTTGGAACTATTGGCATCCTTTTGCGAATTCGATGCAATATTTAAGCATGGTAGGCCAATATATTCATTGTCAAAATAACAACCATTTCATATTATGGCCTACCTGACATGCCCCACTATGGACAATCGAAAGGTTTAAATATTCCTTAGATTCACTAAGTCACTTGAGAAATACTCCTTCAAAAGTATTTTTAACAAACTCATTCCCCATAAGAACATAACTTAATGCTCGATACCTGATCTTTTATTCAGCAGATGTTGTTGGGTTTTTCAAGTACTCTATTATTGGCTTTCTCCAATCACTGTCCGTCAAGCTATCTATAACTAATATCTCGAAGTTTTGTTCGCCGGTATACCCAAGCTTTGTTGTTTCCAAATATGATGGGAATAACCTGGCTGACAAAACTCTTCTCTGACTTTGATTGCATCTTGTAGTTTTTCCTTTGAAATTTTATACCCTGAAGCAATCTAGGCCAAGTCGTTGGCCTCCTTATTTACCAGTCGAGGTATGAGTTGAATGGTTACCATTTTGAATCTTTTCAAGAGTCGATTGGCTATCTCAAAATACATGATAAGATTTTACTTTGAAAGCATCTGAGGTTTGACAAAATTTTGGATAAACATAAGAAGATTGAAGACAAATAATTTGTGCAGAATAAAGAAGTCGAAGACTATGTCCTAACAGCAAGACGAGACATTCGGGACTATATTGCAGGATTTAAATTAGAAACAGATATGTACGAAATTTGTTGACGATTTAAGTTCTGGATCAAGACAATATTAGAAGGCCCAAGAAAAATAGAAGAATATAAAAGAAGACTTAGACCTATGATGATATTATGCCTTATGTAACAATTGTAACCTAGTTCTCTTTTGTAAAATAAGGATTTCGATTTTGAGAGTCGTTGGCTCTTAGGGTTATAGTTCCCCTCTGCAGTATGGGATGCATAGAGGACAATATATGTGCATGTATACTACCAAAAGCCTTTATATAATAGTTTTTGTATTGTTCTTGGACAAAGCTTTTAAGCATGTCCAAGATAACCTATAGGTCAAGAAATCGTGATAGTTTTTGTGATGGTAGAAGACAGATCCAACGCAGGATATGAAGGATGTGAGTATGTTCTCTTATCAAAGTTATAAACTGTGGAGTTTAGCTTTGGTAAAGATGTTCATTAGGTTAGTGATTTGGAGACAAAGTTGTAAATGGGAGAGTTTAGCTTTGTGATAATACTACGATTTAATGTAGTCTTCATCCTAGATTGGTATCCCCCAGATGTAGGTTTGTTAACATTGAATTAGGTCAATATATTATGTGTTCTTATTATTCTGCAATTTACAGTTTTTCTGTATTGTGTTCTTGATTGAGATGTCCCAACATGATGTCTCAACATCTGTTGGTAATTGTGTTACATCACTTCAAACAACAATTGTGTATTTCTCTTCTTTCCTAAAATGCAGTAATCATTGTCTTAACATTAGTATGGGACATTGGAGTATCTGCATAACCATAATTTGAATTGGTATCAGAGCAGACATCCTGGTCTGTTTTTGGATGAGATCCATGGGGTACTTTCTTGTGATTAAACTAGAGGAGTTATTGTCTGAAAGGTTCTGCAACAAAATTCAGAAGGAGTGGTAGTTCTCTTGGATGGTGTCTTGAAATATTTCATGACATCTTGTCTAGGGCAAGTTGAAATGAGAATTTAATACAGAAATGAGAATTTAAAACATAACAACCACATCAATCCATCATCCCTAATCCAGTTATACTGATCCTCGTTTTCATCACATCATCATAACACTCACCATACTCATGTATACACATCATCAACTTACGCCTCATAATCACACAAAATCAATGTGACTCATGCTATGTCATTTAGAATGATTTGCAACCTCTTAATTATGCATGTGGTACCGAAACATCCTCATGGATGGACAATAGGCCATCAACCCTCCCCTAAGGGAGCACATCATAAACATCAAATCACTTTAATCCACACAATGGGATTGAAGCTACCATTGGACCGAAGTCCCCTCATAAATTCAATACCATGAACGCAAGATGCAATATACATACATCATCCTCAAAACATCATAACATTGCATCCACATTCATTATTAATCAATTATTCCTCATACTCATTCGTAACATCATATACATACTCATGGAACATCATACAACACACTCATCCTACATCATATCTCTACATCATGAATTCATACATCATAACACGAAGAGAAATCAATTAATTCATCATACATCACTTAATTACTAACTCTACTCATATAACCTTCAAGACACATCATGTGACAACTCTACAACATCATAGAAACCTAGAACATACTACCTTAAAAACAGTTTTCAAAATTAAAACATTTTTCAAAGTTTCCCAGAACTCGCTAAGCGAGATACCCTGCTTGCTAAGCTCCCATCCCACTGACTCTTCTCGCTAAGCGAGTTGTAGCTCGCTAAGCGAGCTTCGCGATTCTGCAGAATTTTTTCTGCGATTTCCAACCTTCTCCTTTTGCGATAAAACCCCTCCAAAACTCATAATTTAACATTATATCAGAAAACCTCATTAACATCATCATCCATCATAATAACATCATCTACATCATGTACATCATTGTATTCATCAAGATTATCATGAAATCATCATCAAAAACACAAAAATCATCAATCAAAACCCTATTCCCTAACTACACCACAAAAAAAAACCAATTCCATTCCCACATTATAATACCGAAAGGAAAATACTCCCCATACCTTAATTTTCGTAAGCTTTTCATAAACTCTTCGTAAATCCTTCCAACCTTCAAGCTCTAGCTTTTCCTTTTCTCCATAGCTAAGTGCGATCGTTCCAAATGATCTTACTCTCCAACTTCCCTTCTTTTGTCACTCTTTCCCCTAGGACCTCTTTAGTCTTTCCCCATAAAACCCTCACTTATCCTCAACCAAAAGACCACAATACCCTTATCCTCTAATTCTTTTTATTTTATTTAATTAATCTCAAATAATAAACTAAACCCCATATGATTAATTATTCTAATGATTATTAAAATATTAAGCTACCCTCAAACTTCACAAAACATCAATTAACCTCATAAACATAAAAAAAATATTCACAAGAAAACACATCAATATAATTAAAATCGACTTTGAGGTGTTACACTCTTTGTCCATAAACAGCATGCAAGGAAGAACTCATACTTCTAACCCTAAGGATGAGTTTACACAGTTAAGGTAATTTGGATTCGTTCAGAAAGAATCTTAAGAGCTTGAGTCAAGGGGCAGTCTTGATATCTTAACAACTTGAACAACAACACAAGAAGACATCATGAAGAGGAATATCTATATGATATTCAGAATATTTTGGAATCAGAGAAGGGTTATAACTATAAGGATTAAAAATCAATTGCTTTGTGAAGACTTGATTATCCTTGTGATTCAAGATTGAGTATGTTCTAATATATTTTCATCATAGGTTTGGAGAATCATGGGAGGGGTTCTACATTCACTCAGAAGTATCTTAGGCTTTTGACCTAGGATTATTGGCTTTGCATCTTTTCCTGGAAAACATTGAGACTTGTCCAGATGGTGATGCATTTTTGAAGATGGAGATGGAATACTATGAAGACATCATAATCTTGATGACTACTTGGATTATTTTATTTCTGATCCAAGTACTTTAGGGAATTCTAGAATGCTCACCTTGGAGTTCAGATAGGTGACAATATTAGAAACTTCATGAAGATGAATCTACTCAAGGAAAGGTGGAATCATTGGTATAGTTGTGGGGGTTAGTTCCTAACTAGTCCTTATGAAGATTCAAACAATGGTAGGTTTGAATTCTTTGGAGAAACACTAACAGGTATTCATCAATGTGTGAGATTGTTTGGAATAACTGCAAAATCAACAGAATGAAGGTTGTCTACTCAAACTTGGTTGGTGAATCAAGTCTATGAGATCATGGTACTTTTGTTTCATAAAGGGAGGAAGTTATTTCAAGTGAAAGAAGAAGGAGCTGATTTCAATAGCTAGATGTTGAATCATAATGTTCTGACATCTAGTTAAACATCATAATTGCAGTTGATGGAGTGGCACATCAACTCAAGATAAGGTGATCTACAAGAATGAACAATGATGCTTCATAAAGATCATTCTCGTGGCTATTTGCGAGAGTTGTAGGATAGATAAGATGTTACATTATCCATGGCTTAGGGAGTCTAAGTGTGTATTTCTATTGAGCAGGTAGATATGTGTAACTTGAATATCAAGTTTCATTTTGTAGGTCAGGAAATCTTTGTGATAGTTCTGACAAACATGAAGAGGACAATTTCTGGAAATTATATTTTTCATATGAGAAGTCATGAAGGAGGTGATCAAACTGTGGCAATTGGTTGATCAGAAGTGGATTCGAAGAATCAAGATAATCAGCATATGGCAGCTGGTTAGTCTTGAGGATTGTCTTGGAACAAGTTACTCTTAGACAGAAGGGTGATGAGTTGAAGACTCAAGGAGATTATCTCTTCTTAAAGGTGGATGAGAGTTTATTTCTCTCTTTCTGGAGTTCTTATTCATGTTGGTAGCGCAGTGTTGATTGAAGTTCTTCAATTCTTTGGATTACTATGTTATAGTAAGTCCAGTTGGTGGAGCATATCAAGGATTTTGTCTTGATGTGTGGAAGATGTTCTAACTTGGTGTTAGGACATTATTTGGGTTGGATATCCTTGGTGAAGGATGATTATGCTCTAGTTCTGGAGCTTTTTACCTAGATTATTTCCTAAGGAGCATCTAAATAGTCATACGGGAGAATGAAGAAGTAGAAGGTCTACCTTGGAAGGAGAATATAAAGAAGACTGAAGTAGATCAAGTATTGATTACTTGGAAGTCTGCATGTGGGTAATCAACAACTGATCAAGAGTATTCCAGATTATCATACGGTATAATGATAGGTAATGATTGCCTTTGAAGAGTTGGGTGACTGTCTATTTTTTAAAATCTTGTGGAAGGACTTTGTCTAGCAAATCGTGCTTTTCTAAAGCATGTGTCCAGTATCTGACACTGATGTTAGGAAAACAAATTGAATTTGATGTTATTCCAACTATTTGTTACTATGAGGATGGATATCCTTATGTGCCTCATGGATAGCATGATGGTTTTCATGTATGAGTGACTACTATTTCTTATCATAAGGGATAGTGGTGCCAATATGAATGTGCTTCAGCGGGTGGTTGGACATAGAGTAAGCTCTTGAAGACATTGAAGATGCGTCTTATGTTTTCCATTCATTTCTATGCAGGTGCTCAGGGGGGAGCACAAATTGTCTTAGATATGGGGAGTTTCCTCCTGGTCTAAGAATCTATTGCAGGGATGCAGTCTACACCAAGCTTATGGTGAGTTTCAAGCAGATTGTTTCCATCCAGGAAGGATGAAGATGTCAAGTGTGATGTCTTGACATTGTATTGTTGAAATTTGTGGGAGAATTGACAATACAAAATATATGCTTCTTGTTGTATGCTTAAAGAATCATTGTCAAGTCCAGGAGAATTTATTCTTCTCTGCTGATTCTTGTGAAGATGCTTTGGTTTTGTCAAATCAGTAGAATGACCAGTAAAGCAAAGTCATTATCTGACATGATGTCAAGACATTGTATTGGAACATGTTTGCATGTAACTGGTTTTCCTTGGACGATGCTCTTAAAAGAAGAAACAATCAACAGTCCTGGCCTATGCGCAATTAGTGGAGTTATTGGCTCTTTGAATTTACCAGCGTTTTAATCGATGGTTCGTTCTTTCAAATAATATTGGTCACAACAAATTGGATTTTGGTGACACCTCTTGGTCTCATATATTCTTTCTCTCAAAAGAAGTACTTGATGGCATTTTCCAAAATATGGATGGGTTGTTCTTGGATTTGGAGTTGTCTTGGTTACTTTTGCCAATTTTTTGGCTAAAAAGGGGGAGAAGAATAGTGTTTTGGTTATTAGGTTCATTGAAGCCATGGTAGTGAAAGAATAGTGCAAAGGAAAGATGATGTTCCATCATCTTCTTAATTTACAAATTTCTATTTGTTTGTGTCTTGTGATCTGAGTTGTCAAGCAGGTTGTATCTTATGACCTGAGTTACATAATTTGCGTACTCTGTGTTATGAAGGCTACAACTGATGGTTATTTTCTGGAGAAGTCATCTGCATTTTTTCTGGATCATCCTTGGAAGGAAAAAGAAATGTGTGGAAGAAGATAAATTCAAATTCAGAGAAAAGCTCCAATCAATTCTCAAGATGGAGGAGTCTTGTTGAGTACAGATTACAGAAGATGTTCATTAGGGTAGTGATTATGAGACAAAGTTGTAAATGGGAGAGTTTTGCTTTGTGATAATACTTCAATTTAACGGAGTCTTCATCCTGGATTGGTATCCCTCAGGTGTAGGTTTGTTAACACCGAACTGGGTCAACATATTTTGTGTTCTTATTATTCTACAATTTACATTGTTTTTGCATTGTATTATTGACTAAGATGTCCCAACATGATGTCTCAACATCTGTTAATAATTGTGTTGTATCACTTCAAAACAGCAGTTGTGTATTTCTCTTGTTTCCTAAAATGCAGTAGTCACTGTCTTAACATTAGTTTGGGACATTGGAGTATCTGCATAACCATAATTTCATCCTTAACACATTTTTATTCTTTTGTGATTTGTTTTATGACTAACTCTGAGTCTCCCATTATTTTGACTCGAGTTGTCCCCAATTCCAACAATATTTCGAGTCCAAATATTAAAGCCTCATACTCAACCTCAATATTCGAACAAAGGCCTTTGACCTTATACTTGAATTTTATTAGAATTTTGTTAGGATAAATAATTAATACTCTCACGCCCATTCCATCTTTATGGATAGAGCCATCAAAGTATAACTTCCAAGGCTCAAGTTTAAGATAATTTAATGAGCTTTCAACAATAGACTGGTTGAATATAAAGTCTGCCACCACTTGTCCTTTAACAACCTTTAAAAGCATATAAGTCAAAGAATACTCAGTTAAGGCTAATGTCCATTTACAAATCCAACTATGTGAAATTGATTTAGACAACATATGTTTAATAATGTCGAAATAAGATGAAACGTACACATCAATTACTTTTATATAGTGCTTCAACTTTGTACATGAGAAATAAAGACATAAGCATAATTTTTTCGAGTACGCTATATCTAGTCTCTGCATCTTTCAAGACCCTCCTCGGGTAATAAATGGCTCTTTCGACACCATTTTCATCCTCATGAGCCAACATGCTCCCTAACGTCTTTTCTGATGCAGATATATACAATCTCATACTCTAATTTCTTCAAGGAGGCATCACAATCAGAAGGTAGACCAAGTACTCTTTGATCTTGTCAAAAGCCTCTTATTGAGCTTACCCCCATTAAAATCCTTCCTTATTGATTCGAAACAGAGGTGAGAAGGCTTGACTCTTTCCACTTAGGTTTGAGATGAATCTTCTTAAGAAATTAATCTTGCCTAAAAGTGACCGCAGTTCCTTCTTTGTCGAAGGCGTTTTATCCTCCATGATGGCCTTGGTCTTGTTCTGGTTTAACTCAATTCCTTTTTTATGGACAACGAAGCCTAGGAAATCCCTCTCTTGCACACAAAAAGCACATTTGAGAAGATTCATTTTCAAATCATGTCTTCTTATCCGTTCAAAGGATTGTCGAAGGTGACCAGTGTAACTTTTCCCTGAAACAGGCATAACAACAATGTAATATATATAAATTTGCATAAAAGTCTCTCTAAAATCATGAAAGATCGAATTCATTTCCCTTTGATATGTTACCCTAACATTTTTTAAACCAAAAGGAATTACAACCCATTCATAGGTTCCTAAGGATCCTGTAGCGGTAAAAAAACATGAGTGTAAGCTATTGATTAACTTAACTCAAAGTAAACAGAGTCGCCACCGTGCTTTTATTTTATTCCAAGAGGAAAAGGAAAAAAGAGCGAATAAATCCTAATGAATCTAAAAGCAAAAAGCTAAAGAAACACAACAGAGAAATAGGTAAGGGGATAGGTTACACAATGGGAAGGTTTTACGCACCCAAAATGTTTGTGGTACTCCACGGGAGCCCTTTGAAAACTTTACTGCTTTTGGTTTGAAAATGGTTTGTAAAATATGAGTGGAGGGATGAGAAAAGAATTATTTTTTAATATTTTTGTGTTTGGAGGGGTTTACCACCTCATGATCACGTACCCACAAAGTGCAATGCAAGATCAAAACCCCGTAGTCCGTGGTACAAATAGTGAAAAGAGTGGGTTATGATTCATTTTTTAAGTGAAGAGAACTTGTCATCTTCAAGTGGATAGCCTAACAAATCTACCATGATAATGAAGGCATGGACTCATACATCATTATGGGGAGGCTGCCAACTCGGATAAAAATCAATGAGTATGCCACTAAACCTCCACGAATGACAAGAGACTCAATTACATCAAACTACAACCATGGAGATTGAGAGACTTGCACCCGACTAAAGAATAATGACTCATAATCGACACTCTTTTTAAGAAAATAAACACAAGTGCACAAAGGCACAAAACAACTTGAATGAGTTTGATTCTTTTTATTTTTTGAATTAAGATCAACATGATTAGATTCATTGATTTTAAAAGAAAATAAAAAAAAAGTAAAAAGACACTTGACAAAAGTCAAGGTTTTTGTTTATTAAAGAGGTGATGATTTAAAAAGAAGGAATCCTTTGAAAAAGGGAGGAGGTTTTGAAAATTAAAGAATGGGAGGAGATGAAGGGACTATCCTAAAAAAGAAAAATAAGGAGATAAGGGAAGAAAGATCTAACAAAACTTGATGACATTCCAAATTATGAGCATAAGAGTTCCATCCTTTTAAGCTAGCAAATGGCCAAATAAAGGCTAACTTCCATCTTCATGAAGATCAATGCAAAGGAAGTGTCTTAAGAATCTAAGTCCAACTCTTCATTTCAAAAGCTAAGGATAGTAATCAATGGTCCTCAAATTAAAGTCACAAGTTTTTTTAGAGGTTTAATCCTTTATTAATTTTTTGTGTCCAAATGGAAAAAAGAAAAATCAACAATTAAAATAATAAGAACAAATAATAAACATGATATGGATGAATAAAGCAAAATAGAATAAAGGCAATAAAAGTGCAAGAAATTAAATGTTAGTAACAAAAAGAAATTAAAGTGCAAGAATCTAAAATATTAATAGTAGTAATAGTATAATAATATTTACATAATAATGGTATGGTGAACTTAATCAACCACAACCAAAAGAGTAACTAAAAACGAAGGCAACCGGATCCGCTTAGCATCTTACACTATAGTGATTAATCAAGGCAAATCGAATCGAATTCAATGAAATTTGAAAGGCGATTGGGAGACCCAAAGCACCTACGTATCAAACATTCATAAGTCTCGATTCTTAATGCAATATGATTAACCACTTTGGGATTACGCGATCAACAAGAGATCCGATCCATGAAAGTGCAAGTACCCAATTAGATTTTTATTCCGAAGTCGGGACACATTTAGGTCTATGTTAAGTAATTGCCGAGTAATTTACGAAGTAATTACCCTGCAAATGAGGCCGGCCACCACCAATTAAGGTGCATAATGTTAGTGCTAATGCATGCGAGATAAACGATATGTAAATCATTATCCGGACGCGATACCGCACGAAAATAAAGGTGAATACCAAATTGAGTCACACTCATAGTATTCTTCCATCCTTAAGTTCAATCACTCATCTTGGTGGATTCAAGCATGAAAATGTATCACTAATGCAAAGTACCTTAAATGAATTGAACAATCCACTTAAAATTAGTTTTGAATTAATGAACATTAACTACTCTATCTACACCCAAAGTTCATTGAAATTAAGGAGAAATCACTCCCAAAAGTGCTTCCCAAGGTAAAAATAAAAAGGAGGAAGAAGAAGAAGAAAGAGGAACCAAAAAGGGCTTGAAACAAGCCAAGAATTCTATTCTGACTTGCGTTAACCGGTTAACGCATATGGTTAACCGATTAACGCGAAAGCAGTAGGAGAAATATGCAGAAATTCAGCATTGATCCATTTTCAAAACTCTTTCAAAACATTTAATGATCATGATCTGAATTTGCAAGAATTTTAAAACCAACATACAGTGGAATCCCTGCAATCAAACAACAAATAAAGATCCGAAGGATCTAGAATCAAAGGAACCAAAGATCTACATCTTGAATGGTTGATGGTGAGTATGGGTTTGTGGAAGGAGAGGAATTACCAAAGTCACTTCTTCAAATTAAACCAAGCCAAGCTAGATCTAATGCAATTGATGAACAAGAGAATGAAAGGATGAAGGTTTAGCTCAAGTTAATCAAGAATTCAATGTAAATTCTTGATAACTTCAAAAGAAAGAAAGTGAGCTTTTGAGAATTTTTGTGTTGGGGGAGTAATTTGCAAGAGGTTTTGTGGCTATCAAAAGCTTGTAGAAATTTTTGCAAGGTGAATTTGGCTCTCTAAAGCTTGTTGAATGAATGAAATTGTGGTCCTATTTAAAGGCCTTAGGTATGGAAATTTGGTGGGATGGAGCTTTCTTTGGTAATTTGAATTTAGGTTTGGTAATTGAAAATTTGGTGGGAAATGGAAAAGAGTGGTGATTAATGAGGGTTTATGGTAGGAAATGATCAAAGTGGTGAAGAGAAATCAGAAACCAATGGATCTAGAATATTCCAATTAAATCAATGATCTAAGGGTGCTGAATTTGAATAAAAAATTCAAATTTCACACTGGTTAACCGGTTAACGCATATGGTTAACCGGTTAACCAAGCTGAAATTTGAATTTTTTTATTCAAACATGGTTGCTTGGTTGTTTCGGCCCGATTCTTTTTATGCATCGAAGAAATGAACACATGAACCTTGGAAATCCTTTGAATGAATCAATTAACTTGAGAATTCCTTGATCAGATAAAAATTTGAATTATTTTCGGATCAACTTCGACTTGTTTCTGTGAAATTTCACTCGAGCTGCAGGACTGCTATTTTTGGTATTTTCAATGGTTCCTCTTCCTGAAAAAAGGGTTAGCAAAAGAAAACAAAATATTTTTGGATTTTGATTAATGGTTAGTAAACATAAACAAATAAAGTAATTAAAGACAACGGTGATCCCCTGCGAGGCATAAACCTAACCCGAGAAGAACCGTGCAACTAGTGCGATCTTGTCTGTATGCAAGATGCAGATGAAAAATGCAAAGAAGACTTAGGGCAAAAATTAGGGTGCAACAGCTGCCCCTATTTAAGTTTCTTCAATCTGAAGATATGAAGATTGACATCTTCGTCTCTGCAAGATGGGAGAGACTTAAATACAGAAAACCCAAATTTTTGTCCTAAGAGAACATGATATGATATGAATATGATATGCAAACCCAAGATCTATGTGGGAAAAACACGACCACCAGAGGAAAGCAAAAACTTGGGGACGCAGAAGAAATATTCTGCTAGGGAAAACAAAAGACGCCAAAAGAGTTACCAAGAAAATAAATCACTAGATAACCGACTCCACATGGGGGAAAAGAATATATGATACAATCAAGGTAACGGGGTTCTACGGGAAAGAGTAAACACTCTTCCAAGGAACAATAACCAATAAAAGTATTCGAGTCCAAAAATGGAGGAATACCGAGTCGGAACAGAATCATCAACTACCGGTTTACTGGGTAGGAAAACAAGGGACTCGACTATTAATTTACTGGATAGGAGCAAAGCAAATAGGGATAACTTCCACTACCTTTTTACTAGGTAGAAAAATTCTCAACTACCTGATTTACTGGGTAGGAGCTCGAGCAAAGGGAAACAACTTTTATTACCTTTTTACTGGGTAGAAAGAAGAACTCTCAACTACCGGATTTACTAGAAGGAGTACAAGCAAAAGAGCTTGATCAATTTGGTCATATTACCCACTATCGAAAAATTGATAGCTTAATTCCAAAGTAATATTACTCACAAAGGGGACCAAAGTTCAATCCAAGAACAAATTGGAGAGAAACTGTCAAACAAGACTCATCCCGAGGAGGTAATATCTCAACTGGGGAAATTCCATCCAGATAATAAACTGGGGAGGAAATTGAATCAAAATCATCCACGAGAAATAAACTCATTGGGGAAATAGAAAGGATAAACATTTTCTGCTTAAGGGTTTACACTCTAAACTTGAGAGGAAAACCACACACACACTCTGTGGGGAAAAAACACACCAAAGAGCGGGGAACAAAGATAAATACAAGAATGCAAGCAAAAGATGTTATGCTCATGCGTATGAATATGCGTATGAATATGCTGACAAAACAGACATAAAGATAAGCAACGGGTGACATAAACACCACAACAACCGGATACTCGGCTAACCAGGGCAATAAGGTCGGGGACCATGCTGGAGATTCGATTCGAAATCCTGCAGGGGAACATCAAAAGCCATCAAAGGAATAAAATCCTACTACAAGGAATAACTCAGACTGGGGAAAACAACTGCTAGGGATCCAGTCCATAAAGAAATCTTCAAGAATCCATAAAAGGATAACATCAGAAAATTCCACTCTGAGAGGAAAATGCGTCGGACATATCTCAACAACTCAAAATCTTCCATACTCTGGGGGAAAAGGGAAATGTCCCTGTTAAACTCTGATGGGGACGAATATCTGCAAAACTCTGATGAGGAAGCGAAATAAAGATCTACCAATGATGCAAATAAAGAAAATCTTTCTGGAGTATCAAACATCAATCATTAACTCTGCATAGGAATACCACCCTGCTGAGGAGAGGTAAAAATCTGTCGGGGATGGGGAATACTTCCACGATCCATGCTGGGGACATAAATGTTCTTAAACAAACTTCTGCTGGAACAACCATCATACTATTTCTGCTCCATTTGAGGAAAGAATTATACCACTCTCACTTTGCTTGGGGAAGAAGTTACGCCACTCCTGCTCTGCTTAGGGAAAGAGTGCAAAACTTGCCAAAGATCAAAAAATAGAGATTTGTTGGAAACCATCACACGCAGACTTACTGGGGATCTATGAAGATCTTTCATCACTGAACGTTTGAACTTTTCGACCCACGGGGGGATACCAGAGATTAACATCATAGCAAATCACAATTATGAGGGATTTTAAATCAATAATCACCAACAGGTGAAAGAAAACCTCTAAACTGATTGATATACCCATACTTCTGCTGAGGGATGCAACCAACTTATGCTAAAGAGCAAAGACTCGGCCGGGGCTTCCAAGACTTTTCAAGTCAAGGGTAAACTATTGAGGAAGAGATCAAAACTCAGCTGGGGATTTTCTAGGATATACCTTCCAACAACTCTTCTGGGGGAAAGGAACAGAATTAAGAGTATTTACAATCCTTGCTCATGCTGGTTGCTAGGGAATAAAACATCATTAACATCGACATGCCAGGACCAATCAGGAATTTCATAAGGACACAAACGGATCAAACCCTGCTTTGGGAGAGACAAGTTACACACATTCGGACTTTACCATCCCTGGAATCACTATTGATATTCTTTCTTTATTCACAAACCAAGAGAAAATGTTTTTATAATCTTCAAAGATTAAATTTATTAAATTTTTTTCAAAAATCATCATCAACAATAAATTGAAATTTTGTAAACAGAAACAATATAAAGAGTTTCAAACAATTGGATAAAAGCTCAAATGTATTGATAGAATGGTAGTCAGCAAATGGTGTGACTCCATGGATCATTACAAGTTTGAAAAATGGTAAATACATGGAAAAGGGCTACATTGAAATACAATGATCACTATTCTCCCAATCAACTTTGAACTCCACTGTGTCTGAAACTTCAGTCAAGGATGAGTGAATAAGAATCTTTGATGGGCAATTCTTTTGAGGGATAGAATCTGAAATTCTCGGTCGCTACAAGTGATCCAATCTGTCGATGCAGTTACTTGCCATGATCTTAACTTTTGCCTAGATTTCCCTTTCGGGTTTTCAATCTACCGGGATAATTATTTCTGTTTTTGTCTCTAATTTTTGCCTGGACCGCCCTTTCGGGTTTTCAATCCACCGAGACGCTCATTTTTGCCTAAGCCGCCCTTTCGGGTTTTCAACTTAGCGAGCTGTTCTTTTATTTTTTTTAGGCGAAGTATTTCTTAACTGCATCCGCATTCACAGGACGAGTGATCTCATCACCATCCATAGTTGCAAGAATTAATGAACCGCCAGAGAAGGCTTTCTTGATAACATATGAGCCATCATAGTTCGGAGTCCACTTGCCCCGAGAATCTGTAATGAAAGACTGGATCTTTTTGAGCATGAGGTCGCCTTCTCTGAATACAAGAGGTTTGACCTTCTTGTCAAAAGCTTTCTTCATTCTTTGCTGGTACATGTCGCTCCCGAGGATTTCCATCCTGGTACAAACGCGAAAGTGGCGCGGAGAAAGAAAAGAGTCGCCAGCCAGGCATTTTTATCCCGAAAGAAAGGGAATGGTAATGCTGCACAAACCAGAAGAAAAGAAAAGGAAGGACACAGGTCCTGCGAACCAGAGAGACTGGGATCGGGAGTCGGTTATGACCTGGGAAGGTATTAGCACCCCAGATCATCCGCCGTACCCGACGGGATCCACGCTTGCAAAAGAAACTGTTTCAAAGGGTGAGGGTATGAAAATTGCAGCAAAAGAAATGAAAATGAAAAGAAACTGGAACTGGAAAAGAACTGAATAAGAAAGCAAAAGAGAAAAAATGTAGGGAAAATAAAGATTGTGCTCGAACGGGCCCTACCCCGCTGCCTACGTACCTCATCGGGATAATGAGGATCAGAGACGCCGTAGTTCCCCTAACTAGGGGTACTAAAAGGAAATTGCTTGTGAATTAAGGCTTGAACTGCCTATGCCATTGCTCAGGTGTTGCAGGCTCGGACGACGAGTGCGTAACCGTCTTGCAAGATGACAAGTAGGAGCAAGTTCGCGTACGGAGCGAAGGAGATGAGAAAAGAATTCCCGAAGGAAAGACGCTTATTGTTTGTTTGTGTTTTTTAGAAGCTTTTATGAATGTGTCACAAGGAAGTGAACTCAAACTCTCTTCAATGGAATGTGCACTGGTCACTACATTCCAAGATGGAATAATAGAACAAGCACACTCAAGTAAGGAGAAGATCCCCAAAACTTGAACCCAAAGACTAGGGCTTAGGCTCACTAACTTGTTTATTTATTAGGTGTTTTGATTATTTACATGAAGAAGTGTTTTTTATGCTTTTCTTTTATGAAGCAGATACCTTGATCAGACTTGTGCATCACAAGGTAAACATGTACTATCCCAAGATGGGAAGACTACAAGCATACCTCATGGGATAAGGCTATGGATCAATGTATCACTTCATCTTTATTAAAGTGTTTTTTAAGTGTTATGAGATGAGAAGAGAAAGAGAACCAAAAGGAACCAAAAGGAAAAAAACTAGAGGGAAGTTTCTATCCTAAGTTAACATGCATAGAGTTCCTAGGTTTGTGAGGTCTACTATCCTAATGAAGAAGGAAGAAAGAAGATAGAAGAAGGGATGAGAAAGGCCTAAGCCCAACAATCAAAAGGGTTAGTTCAAATAACCAAAAGAGGAAAGATGAAAAAGTTGAAATGTGGATAAACATCCACACTTCTCTTACCATGAGCCCCTGAAATGTTAGCAAAAATCCAGCAACTCACTCAACACAAACCATAGAATTAGTCATGCTCAAAGGTGCTTGCAAATGAAAACCAAACAAACATGCCAACATTGCAAATGCACGACTTACGCGTCGAAAACATGCAAGCATACATCAACCAGCAAGCAAACACCCTAAAATATCATGATTAAAGATCATACAATGATTCAATGCAATCAAGACAAGCAAAGGGATCAAACAAACTCAAAACAGCCCCAAAAAACCATTCTGCATCAGTGTTAACCGGTTAACCATATGCGTTAACCGGTTAACCAACTCAAACCTGCACAAAATACGCAGAAAAACAGGGCGTTAACCGGTTAACCATATGCGTTAACCGGTTAACACTGTAAAAACAGCAACAAATTCCTGCAGAAACAGCATCTCAAAACAGCTTATTCAAATAAGCTGCACCAGACCAGCACTCAATTATACATGGAAAAATAGATCAATGCACATCAATCCATAACATTATGCTCGTGAACAACAACAATCGGATCCGGATACCAAACAATTAATCAAATCATGCAACACGATCAATTACACAAACACATGGTGGATCTAAAGCACAAGCAATGCAAATAAGCTGAAAACAGAGTTAGATCTGGAATTAACCAACCTACAAAGCGGAGATATGCTTTGGTAATTGTTGATTATGCTGAAAATGATAGATCTCGCACAAAACTTCGAAGATCCGATGCTAAGCTCCACACTCCATGCAAAATAAATGCAAGATCAAGCTCTTGATGCAGAATTTTGATCCAGAAGCACTTATAGATCTCAAACCAGATCTGAACCACCAATTAAACCAGCAAAATGATGCAAAGAAGCTATGGATGGAGGTCTAGTTCCAAGATCTACACACCTCAAGGCAAGGTTGTGTGATCTTCAAAGAGGAACTTTGAGTGAATTGGAAAATTGGGAGAGAAAAGTGAGAGAATTGTGAGTGAGAGGAATGAAAATTCAGAATGAGAGTGAAAAAATGAGAGAGAGTCCCTTTGGTTTGGAGGGAAATGAAATATATATGGTTTAGGGTTGGGGCCCAAAATTTTGGTTTGGGATCCAAAAAATATGGCTTGGTAATATGATTTGGATTTAGGGTTGGAATGAGGCTTGGATAAATGCTCTAGATCCTTCTCAATTCAAATGAAAATCAAATGAATAAAAATCAAAAAAATGGAAAATGGAGCCAAAGCCACATGCTGAAATTTGCTGCTGGAAATTCAAATTTCGCAGCTGTTAACCGGTTAACCATATGCGTTAACCGGTTAACGCATGCAAAATTTGAATTTCCCCCTTTTTGGAGGGAAACCTCAAAAATGATGCCGGCGCCCGCCGTTTCAAGCTGATTTTGATCCTTTCTTTCTTTTTTTAAGCTTTTAAGCCTTGAACATGACACAGAGCTCATGCAGAATGATCAGGCGAAATTCTTGCCGGGTCTCGATTTTTATTCGCAGTGCTTCAAATCTTCCAGATGACTGGTCATATGCCCTATGCTAGAACATGTGAGTGTTATGCCTCATTTTTCTATGCAAGATGCTAGAGATATGATATGTTATGATGAATATGACGTGATATGATGCTTAAAATGAAGAAGGCAAATTTGGGGTGTTACAGCTGCCCCTATTCAATCAACTGTTAATCTGAAAAGGGCGATAGTACGGACTATCGAACATTCAGGATAAACTGTGATTGAATACCAAGAAGACCAGAAATTTGCACTCTGACGAAGAATGCAACACTGGGAAATAAACCCAACCAGATGACGCTCTGGGGACTGCAGGGGAGAAAGAAACGGACGAGCTTCTTCCAAGTTGAAACTGATATCTGAAATAATAACATGTTGACAGACGAGTCTTCAAACAATCCTGTGACGCCAGGAGCTGGACGTACGAGCCCTCAACAATACCTTAATAACCATAACTTGAGACAGACGAGTCTTCAAACAATCCTGTGACGCCAGGAGCTGGACGTACGAGCCCTCAACAATACCTTAATAACCATAACTTGAGACAGACGAGTCTTCAAACAATCCTGTGACGCCAGGTGCAGAGCGGACGAGCCCTAAAGGAACTTCAAAGTATCCTGAGATATACGAATCTCCTTCACTAATCCTTACGCAGATAAGTGGAATAAGACGGACGAGTCTTCTTCAGATAACCCTTACGCAGGTTCCGGAAATGCATATAAGTCTGTGGGATAGACATGCAACCAAGGTAGACGAACCTTCTTCATATATTATCCGCGGATATATGGCATAAGACAGACGAGTCTTATGAGCAAACCTGTTACGCCAGGCGCAGCAACCATGATTGGTGCTTGAGACAGACGAGCCTCCTTCGGATTTACCTGTTACGCCAGGACCGGTAACCATTTTGACATTTAATTCCCACTGTCAGGATTCGAAAACCTCTTCAATACAGACAAGTATTGGATGATCATCAAGATAACACAGACGAGTGCCCCAAGTCAACGATACGGACGAGTATCAGACGATGATCTGAGAAACACAGACGAGTGTCTCAGGCAATGATACAGACGAGTATCAGCCACTGGTATAGACGAACACCGGGAGTTCAAACACAGACGAGCATTTGAAGTAGTCACAGAAATATCAGGATAAACAGCAAATCTTCACATTCAGATGCAAGCTAGCACAGACGAGTGCTGATGACGATACAGACGAGTATCCAGGCAAAGCAGACGAGCTTCAAAACACAAACGACTTCTGGGGAATAAAAGCAGACGAGCTTTAACCAAACACAGACGAGTGCTGGGGAATAAAAGCAGACGAGCTTTAACCAAACACAGACGAGTGCTGGGGAATAAAAGCAGACGAGCTTTAACCAAACGCAGACGAGTGCTGGGTCGTTGCAGACGAGCAACAATAGAGAACACATATCAAGGCGCAGACGAGCGCTTAAGAGTTGCAGACGAGCAACTATCATAACCAAACACAGACGAGTGCTGGGAGGTTGCGGACGATGCTGGGGACATCTCCAAGCACAGACGAATGCCGGAATTTGCAGACGAGCAATCAACAACTGATACAATCAAACACAGACGAGTGTTGAGGAGTTGCGGACGAGCAACAGATAAGCAGCAGGCACGGACGGGCGCCGAGCAACCTTCAAAGGAGTAACAAGCACATACGAGTGCCAAGAGCTGCGGTCGAGCATCAAATAAAGATGCGAGCACGAACGAGTACTGGCCACTTTCTTGGGGATACGCCTCAAATAAAGAGGAATGAAATGCACGGACGAATGCTGCAGGGATGCGGACGAGCACCAAAATGAAGATACGCGCACCAACGAGTACAGGCAACTTCGCTGGGGAGAGAAAACTTCAAAGACTAACAAGCACGGACGATTGCTAGGGGAGTACCTCAAATAAAGAGGAAACTGCTGGGGAAAAGGCACGGACAAGTGCTGAAAAGGATGAGCATCAAATAAAGATGCGAGCACAGACGAGTGCTAGTAGATACAGACTCTACTGGGGAATAGCAAACGAGCAATACCAACAGGCTAACACGAACGAGCGTTGAAAGATGCAGACGAGCAACGATAAAGCAGTGATACATTACTGCTGGGGATAATCCTGCTTAGAAATAACGCATACGAGTGTTGCAGATTGAAGACGAGCAGCAGACGAATGCCTGATCGGCAACCAAGAAATACAACTCCGCAGGGGGAAACAAGTCTAGAGGTCTGGATACACGTCTCTGACTGAGGTGATGAATACCTGGCTGCATCATCAAATACCTAAAGTTCGGCGACTTTACTGGGGAATACTCTATTGTCGGCGGTGAAAATCAAATATGAATTCTGTGGGGACAGGATCATCTTCAGACTAGGCTGAGGAAACTTCTTGGTCAAATATTCTGACTGGGGAGAACATCTGATAACACAAGACTCTGAGGGGATATCAGGCTTTCAGGTACCTGATAGGCATACTCTGATGGGGATAATGGACTACTAATTCCATCTCTGATGATGTCAGGCTCTCCGGCACCTGCTGGATATACTCCGCTGGGCCGAATGAACTGCTACTTCACTGAGGGAGAAAAGCTTGCTTGGGCTGCTGCCAAGGCTTGCTTGGAGAAAAATCTCTGCTGGAGATGCCAGGCTTCAGATACCTGCTGGGAAAATGAATCTCTGCTTGGGGAGATACTTTGCCGGGGAAGTACTCTGCCGGGGAGTATTAAATTGCTTGAGAGAATGTGACGCCATCCTGCAACAACAGAAAACACACGCGTGTCCCGGGGATTTGCATGGAATGATCGGTTCATCCATCGTCACCCGACACTCAAAGAGGGCTACAGTTTCCCTGCATGTCAGTTTTTCTTTTCAAAATTATCACCATGTTTAAATGCAATGCTATTTTTGCCAAAAATTCCGGACATTTTGCAAACGAAAATAAACACACACAGCTTTTTGACTGAATATTATTTTATTGAATGGCCTCTGAATAGGCAAAGATTTACATCCGGAAGCAACCACCTGGAAAGAGGTAGCCACTATAGAAATTGAGAAAAGAAACTATCCTAATGGCAATGTACACGGCATTCCAAAGAGTTCCATTTCTGCTATGACCTGCATGTCTTCAAGACTCTCCATTCTGTTTTGGCTTTCTGAGAGGATGAGGGGACTGTTTCCTATCCTTCTGATATTGTCAAACTGTACGAAACGATGTCGTGGTTCAGATAACTCGGACCACAGTTGTTCGCTTATTCCCTTATTTTGCGTGGATCGCCCTCTCGGGTTTTCAATCCACCGGGATACCCTTTTTTGCCTGAGCTGTCCAATGTGGCTTTTCAACTCAGCGGGTGTACATTTTTTTTTATTCATTTCCCTAATTTTTGCCCGAGCTTTTTTATTCTGTTTTTAGCTCGCCGGGATGCCCTTTTCTTGCCTGGACTTACATTCTGTTTTTGCGTCCAGCGGGTCTCTTTATGCGAAGTATTTTTTAACTGCGTCCGAGTTAACAGGAGATGGGAAGTCTTCTCCATCCATAGTGGTGAGCATCAGCGCTCCTCCTGAAAAGACTTTCTTCACTATGAATGGTCCTTCGTAGTTTGGGGTCCACTTGCCCCTGGTATCTGAACCTGGAGGAACGATCCTCTTCAACACAAGCTCTCCCACTTGATACTCTCGAGTACGTACTCGTTGATCAAATGCTCGCTTCATTCTCCTCTGATAAAGCTGACCATGACAGATAGCCGCTAATCTCTTTTCCTCAATTAGACATAGCTGATTGTAACGAGCACGCACCCATTCAGCCTCATCCAGTTTGACATCCATCATCACGCGCAGTGAAGGAATCTCTACTTCAACAGGCAGGACAGCTTCCATGCCATACACCAGAGAGAAGGGAGTTGCCCCTGTTGACGTCCTGACCGACGTTCGGTACCCATGCAAAGCAAACGGTAACATCTCATGCCAATCCCTGTAGGTGACAACCATTTTCTGCACAATCTTCTTGATGTTCTTATTAGCTGCCTCTACCGCACCATTCATCTTTGGTCGGTAAGGAGAAGAATTGTGATGCTGTATTTTGAAGTCCCGACACAAGTCTGCCATCATCTTGTTGTTGAGATTAGAACCATTATCAGTAATGATCCTTTCGGGCACTCCATATCTGCATATGATATCTCTTTTCAGAAATCTTGCCACCACTTGACGAGTGACGTTGGCATAAGACGCCGCTTCTACCCACTTGGTAAAGTAATCGATCGCGACCAGGATGAAGCGATGACCGTTCGAAGCAGTTGGCTCAATCTTCCCGATCATGTCAATGCCCCACATAGAGAAAGGCCAAGGAGATGACATGACGTTGAGCGGGTTAGGAGGAACATGCACTTTATCTGCATATATTTGGCACTTGTGGCATTTACGAGCGAATGAACAACAGTCTGCATCCATTGTCATCCAGTAATACCCTGATCTCAGTAGTTTCTTTGCCATGGCGTGCCCTCCTGCATGGGTACCAAAAGATCCTTCATGGACTTCCTGCATCAACAGGCTTGCTTCGTGTCTATCCACGCATCTGAGCAAGACCATGTCAAAGTTCCTCTTATACAAAACCCCATCTGTGTTCAAGAAGAAACTGGCAGCAAGTCTTCTCAAGGTCTTTTTGTCTTTGGAAGATGCCCCTGTTGGGTACTCTTGCTTCTCCAGGAATAACTTGATATCAAAATACCAAGGTTTCTCGTCAGACACGGCGTCTACAGAGAAAGCATAAGCTGGAGAGTCAAGCCTGGAGATGTCAATTCTGGGCACAAAGTTCCAACACATGACTTTAATCGACGAAGAGAGAGTGGCCAAAGCATCGGCAAATTGATTTTCGTCGCGTGGTATGTATTTGAGTTCAACTGTTGTGAAGAATGTCAACAGTTTTCTAGCATAATCCCTGTACGGAACTAGATGCTCTTGATGTGTATACCACTTGCCGGTAATTTGGTTAATGACGAGGGCTGAATCTCCGAATATATCGAGGTTCTTAATCCGAAGATCAATTGCCTCCTCTATTCCCATTATACACGCCTCGTATTCCGCTTCATTGTTGGTGCAGCCAAAAGTAATTCTGGCAGCGAAGGGTAAGTGGACACCTTCAGGAGTAATGAGTACGGCACCAACTCCACGACCATTGATATTGACGGCCCCATCAAACATCAACTTCCATCTGGATTCAGGATCAGGCCCCTCCTCCGGAAGTGGTTCCTCATAATCGCTTGTTTTGAGGTACATGATGTCCTCATCAGGGAAATCAAATCTCATCGGCTGATAGTCATCCTCAAGAGGTTGCTGAGCAAGGTATTCCGACAATACACTTCCTTTGATGGCTTTCTGAGAAGTGTACTGGATGTCGTATTCAGTTAAAATCATCTGCCACCTAGCAACCCTTCCGGTCAATGCTGGTTTCTCAAAGATGTACTTGACGGGGTCCATCTTGGAAATGAGAAGTGTGGTATGGGTCAACATATACTGCCTCAGTCGGCGAGCAGCCCATACCAAAGCGCAGCAAGTTTTCTCGAGCAGTGAGTATCGGGATTCACAGTCGGTAAACTTTTTGCTAAGGTAATAAATGGCGTACTCTTTTCGACCAGACTCGTCATGTTGGCCGAGCACACACCCCATCGACCCTTCTAGCACGGTCAAGTACATGATTAACGGTCTCCCCTCCACTGGAGGCATCAGAATTGGAGGTTCCTGCAAATATTCTTTTATTTTATCGAAAGCTCTTTGGCAATCATCATTCCACCTGACCGTCTGCTCTTTTCTTAGCAGTTTGAATATCGGTTCACACGTGGCAGTTAGGTGAGATATGAACCGAGAAATGTAGTTCAATCTACCTAAAAACCCGCGCACTTCTTTTTCTGTCTTCGGTACAGGCATATCTTGAATAGCTTTCACTTTAGCAGGATCTACCTCAATTCCTCTTTGACTTACAATGAAACCCAGCAATTTTCCGGAACGCACTCCGAAGGTGCACTTGTTCGGATTCAATCTCAGCTTGTACTTGATCAACCTATCAAACAGCTTCTTCAAGTTAACCAAATGCTCCTCTTCATCTTTGGACTTTGCAATCATATCATCCACATAACATTCGATCTCCTTGTGGATCATGTCATGGAACAATGTGACCATTGCCCGCTGATAAGTTGCCCCTGCATTCTTCAGACCAAAGGGCATGACCTTATAGCAGAATGTTCCCCAAGGGGTAATGAACGTTGTCTTCTCCATGTCCTCTGGCGCCATTTTTATCTGATTATAACCGGAGAATCCATCCATGAAGGAGAACACTGAGAATTGAGCAGTATTGTCGACCAACACGTCGATGTGTGGCAACGGAAAATCATCCTTCGGGCTTGCTCTGTTCAAATCTCTGTAGTCAACGCACATTCGGACCTTGCCGTCCTTCTTAGGCACTGGTACGATGTTAGCTACCCACGGCGGGTAACTAGTCACGGCAAGGAACCCGGCATCCCACTGTTTCTGCACCTCCTCTTTGATCTTCATCGCCATATCCGGGCGAGTTCTTCTCAGTTTTTGCTTTACAGGAGGACAGTCTTCTTTCAAGGGTAACTTATGCATCACGATGTCGGTATCTAAACCTGGCATATCTTGATATGACCAAGCAAAGATGTCCACATACTCTCTCAGCATACTGATCAGCTCTTGTTTGACGTCGGCCTGCAGATTGGCCCCTATCTTGATTTCTTTCTTTGCATCTTCACTGCCAATGTTGATGGTCTCGATCTCTTCTTGATGAGGCTGAATAACTCGTTCCTCCTGTTTCAACAATCTGACCAATTCTTCAGGGAGGTCACAGTCTTCCTCAACCCCTTCATCAGCTCGGTAGACTGGATTATCAAAGTCATGCATAGTCATAGCAGGAACGTTATCCGTGGAATCCGGATGATCGGCACTGCACAAATGATGTGCTTATTCAGAATCTGCTTAAAGAGACGCTAACACAAAGCAAAAAAAATGAAAACACATTGCCATTTTTATATTGTTTTTTGTGAAAAAGTTTAAAAACAAAGACAGAGAACACGGTTTGTCTGAAAATGTCCTTTTATTTCATAGCAAAAATAACAATGCGAAACAAAACATGGTGGCCCAATACAATGGATCCAAGCATCTTGGGCAGAATGCTGGATTTGACAATGCAGTATGCTAATAAAAGGAAACAAACAATTACTTTGAGAGCCAGGTGACTTGAACGATGTCTTCAGCAGACCAATTTCCTAGCTCCTCGCCGGGTGCACACGGGCGGATCCAACTGTTGTTCCAGTCTCTGTCACTGTCCCCGTCTTGACTTGCCATACAGATTTGATCACGGTTGAGCAACCCAGCACTTGTGAATGCAACAGCTTTACCACTCCGATTAGACCCTCCAGGTTGATATCCTACGCCGAATTTGTCACCCTTCTTTTCCACCTCCAATATCTTGCCCCAGCCCTGGGCATTGCCTGATAGGACGGCCTCTTTTGCTTCCCGGTAGGAATGAATTGACGTGCCTTCTTTGCTTTTCTTCACCGGAGTCAAGATACTGACATCTGCCTCAAAAGCTTGGCACAAAGTCTCGTGAATTTCTCCGTCCATTTCCACATATTTGAATGTCGACAGGTGGCTGACGAATATATCTTCTTCCCCGCAAACTGTGATGACTTGGCCGTCCACCACATACTTAAGCTTTTGGTGTAGGGTTGAGGTGACAGCTCCAGCTGCGTGTATCCACGGTCTGCCCAACAAGCAACTATACGCAGGCTGGATATCCATGACATAGAAGACACTCTTGAAGACTTGAGAACCTATCTTGACAGGCAACTCAACCTCTCCGAAAACTGATCTTCTTGAACCATCGAAGGCTTTGACCACCAGATCACTCGGCGTCAGGATAACCCCGTCAATGTCAAGCTTCATCAACGCCTTTTTCGGGAGCACGTTCAAAGAAGAGCCCGTGTCCACAAGGACATGAGATAACACAGCGCCCCTGCATTCCATCGTGATATGCAGTGCTTTATTGTGATTCCTTCCCTCCAAAGTGAGATCTCTGTCAGTGAAGCCCAAGCCATGGCTAGCATTGACACTTCCGACAACAGCTTCAAGTTGATTGACCGTAATCTCTTGAGGGACGTAAGCCATTTGAAGTACTTTCAGCAAGGCTTCTCGGTGCGCGGGTGAGCACATCAATAGTGACAAAATAGAAATCTTTGAAGGTGTCTGATTCAGTTGGTCAACCACTTTATAGTCACTCCTTTTGATGATCTTCATAAATTCCTCTACCTCCTTTTCAAAAGTCCCCTGCCCAGCCACAGGAGCATTCGACTCATCATTCACAGCCTGTTTTCCTCTGTCTTTAGACGAAGTTTCAGCCTCAGAATCCTTTCTCAGTGCAGGAGGAGCAAACAAACGGCCACTTCGAGTAAAACCTCCAACACCTCCCACATTTTCAATAGTTGGGTCAGCAACAGGTCTGCTTTCCATCTTCTGTCCCGCCACATAGACATCAGAACCATAATGCCACGGAACGGCTCTATCATCATTATACGGCACTGGCCCAGGTACAGTTATAGTCACAGGACTAATCTGAGGAGCGTAAACGGTAACTGGCCTTTGTCTGACGGGCATATCAGCTTCATTGTAGAAGATAGTAATGGTTGACACATCATCAGCCTCTTCATTACTAATCTTGCTAAATTGCAGCGACCCATCATCAATCAACCCTTGCAAACCCGTCTTCAATTTCTCGCAACCATTCCCAGCACTTGCGCAGTCTTCACAATCGAGAGAACAACCAGGAAATACTTGACCTTTCAACAATCTCTCTTTCACCACCTTCAACGGCGTCTTGACCTCATCAATACTCAGTACCAAACTCAACCTGTCATCACTCTCAATAGCATTAACTCTTGCCCCTCCATGATGAGGTATAGGGTTCGAGTGGACATTCGGTGGAGGTGCAAAGTTGATTGCCTTTGAATCCACGAGATCTTGAACTTTGTGATGTAGTGCCCTGCACTTCTCGGTTGAGTGCCCGGGTGCCCCTGAATGAAAAGCGCATCGCGCGTTGACATCATAACCAGCTGGAAGCTCTCCAGGAGGTGGTGGTGCCAAAGTCCTCAATTGAATAAGGTTCAAGTCTAATAGCCTCGGCAACAAGGCGGCATATGTCATCGGAATAGCTTCAATCACCCTGTTAGCTGAGCGAGCCTGCCTCGGCTGATACGGCCTTTGCTGGTAGTTGGTTCGAGGTTGTTGTTGCTGCTGTTGCTGTGGTGGAGGTAACGTTTGTTGTACAGGAGCTGCAGGAATGGTAACAGCAGCTATATGCCCATAAGGTCTCCTGTAACCCCGGCCCTGGCTTCGGCCAAATACCGCATTGGTCTCACCTTCTCGCCTTCTCGGAGGTCCACTAAAAGCTTTCCTCGCTCCACTTGAACTACTAGCATTGGGGTCTTGTATCTTCCCCATTTTCAACAGCGTTTCAACCCTTTCTCCCGCAATGACAATATCGTTGAACTTTGTAGCAGAACTCGACGCCAGTCTCTCAAGAAATACCCCCTGGAGAGTACCCATAAACATATCGGCCATCTCATTCTCTAACAGGGGAGGTTGCACCCTGGCAGCTAGCTGACGCCACCTCTGAGCGTACTCTTTGAAGCCTTCTTTTGCTGTCTGAGCCATATGTTGCAACTGAGTGCGGTTTGGAGCCATGTCCATGTTATACTGGTACTGCTTCACGAAGGCCTCAGCGAGATCTTTCCAGCTCTTGACATTGACCCTGCTGAGCTTCATGTACCACTCAAGGGAAGCTCCCACCAAACTGTCCTGAAAGTAATACATCCACAGTTTTTCGTCGTCTGTATGCGCAGCGATTCTTCCAACATACGATTGCAGATGGGTTTTTGGGCAAGCAGTGCCGTTATACTTCTCGAAAGTAGGAACCTTGAATTTGTACGGAATTCTGACCCCCGGAACCAAACCCAAGTCTGTTATATCGAATCCCAAGGAACTCTGGGACTGAATAGCCTTGATCTGCTCGGCCATCTCTTCAAACCTCTTGTTCATTTCGACCCCTTGACCCTCGGCTTCATCAAGCAAAGTGAAATGGTCCTCTTGATGATCCACATGACTGTTATGCAACCCTTCGTTGACTACGGTCGCGCCTGGTTGTATGACCTGAGGTCCAGCCTGTCGTGCGCCCGCACCGGCATGATTATCAGCATTAGCAGCAGCAGCAGCATTTCTGTTCTGATTCTCCACCATCTCTCGCAAACGTTCTTGATTCTGCCCCATACCGGCCATTAATGTCATGAAGTTGTCCATCCTCTGCCTTAGATCTGCCAAATCTGCCTGCATCTGATCCATGGCCCGCTCTCTGTTAATCTTGGTTGGATATCTGTGCGCTGTTGGTTGATTTCGAACCTTGCGAGGAGCTATAGTGCCTACAACACAAAACCCGTTAGTAATCGATGCAACACCTGCAAAACAGACAAACAGGTTATATGCAATGCAAGGTAACTGTTCATGTTTCCAATTTTGAGCATTTGGCATGCCCCAGTTCTGGCATCTATCTCGGCAAACACTTTTTATCTTTCAAACTTTCTCTTTGATAAGTGTTCAGATATTAGCAGTATCCAGACAAACGCGTCTTGCCCATTCAAACGATAACTTGCACATTAATACTGAGTATGGACAAACCACTATGGACTAAAAGTCAGAATACATCCCAGAATATTCCCCAAAGGGTTACAAATCAGTACATAAAGACAAAAAAGATAAAGCAAGACTCCTACAACAAGCCTGTAGGTAGTCTGAAAAAATAAACTAAGCTAAGGACCCCGGCTCTGCCACCTCTGCCCTGCTTTTCTTGACGCCCGCTCTCAGCTTGAGCTCTTCAATCTCTTTCCTGGCTTCCTCCAGAGCTAATTGACTTTGGACCAGCTGTTGAGTCCTCTCCCTCCGGATGGCGTGGGCTTGTTCCACTTCCTCTTTCTTGAAAGTCATCTGAGCTTCGAAGAACTCTTCCTTCTCTTTGAATTTCTTTTGGTCTTTATCCCTTTGGCCTTTCAACCAAACAATGGACTGTCGAGCACTCTTGAGAGTCTTTAAAGTCTCCTTGTGCTTGGCTTCTCTTTGCGCTTCCATCATACCCAATCGGTGGAAATGGGCTTCTCTTCCGGCAAAATCTTTCTCTTTGCTTTCCAAGGAGGACTGGAGCTTCTGCAGCTTGTCTTCGACTTCCTTCTTAGCTCTATTAGCCTGGTGGTATAAGCTTACCATCTCAACATTCTCTACTCTGACCGCTTGCAGCTGAGCTTCTAGCTTCTTGTACTCCTCCAAGGAAACCGTACTGCTCGGACCTGGTACCTCTCGGGGATAAAGTGGAGCTTCGACTGAAAAAGGCATGAGAACTGACTCGATATGTCTTTGCAACCATTCAACGTACGGTGGATATGCCTTGGGATCAACTCGGCCGAAGTCTTTCTTCCCTTTTCTTTTCCTGTGATCCCATGATTGAACTGTTTGTTGGACTAGCTCTCTGTTTCCGTCAACAGGAAAATACAAAGATTCAGCAAACATCTCCATCTGAGGAGGATCCTTCAACGGGTAGCCAAACTGCCTTCTGGCTAATGTCGGGTAGTAACTGATGACACCTTTCCTTCCTAGCAAAGGTACTCCAGCAAACCTCCCACAACTAACCATCAACTCCTTTCCTAGCAAATCCCTGTCATAACCCCACGCAATGTCTTCTTCAGTCAATCCCATCAGCCTTCTGGACCATCTCCATTCATCTCGCACATCCCTGAAGGCACCTGATTTAGGCAACTGTCTAGCGAACCATTCAGCAAACAAAGGAGCACAGCAGACCACTGGACCACCTCTACCTTTTTCGTTTCTGTAGTGGACACTAAAATAAAAGTCACCCAATAAAGTGGGCACCGGATTGCCTTTTGCAAAGATTGAGATCACTTCTAAGCTGACAAACTCTTTCTCTCCGGGAAACAAGCTAGACCCATATACCATCAATGCCAACAAAGCTCCAAAGTCGTTCCACCTAGTTTCTGTAGCACACTTCTCAGCCTCTGGGATAAGCACACTCCATTGTAGACCTCTGCCTTTACTCTCTTGCAAAGCCTTTCTGACTGAAACAACCGGCAGCCTACAAACCTTGGCTATATCTTCTTCTTTGAGCATAACCTCTGACCCGTAGAACGGCAATGTCTCTCTGATCGGAATACTCAGCATGCTGGAGATCTCTTCCAATGTCGGAGCTAAGATGTAACCTGAAAGAACAAAGCAACGCAGCAAGGGATCATAAAATTGCAACAAGGTATGCAGGCTGTCCTTTTGGTCTGTAGTAGGCTTGTCCACAAACTTCAGTATCTGGCCATATCTTTTCTTGAAATTACCCAAGACTTGATCGTTCATCAGACCTGCTAACCTCTGAACACTTTTAACTTCCGGCTGAAGAAAAGTATAATGCACATTCTTTTTCCTTGATTCGCTTCTGATTTCTGCCATGGAGATAGGAATACCAGAACTGGGAACAGATGCAAGCAATGACCTGTAAAATGGGAAACATAAACAGTTAATGCAAAGAATGATGCGAATGCAATGCAATGCAAGCATATGACCAACTGGAACCATCTGGACTGGCACACTGACAATGGACCCTCTGAACAACTGGCAATCTCAACAGTTCACTGAGTCACACCCTCTGATAATCACAACCCTCTGATCAAAACCACAGAAACACCGTATCAAGAAATCCAAAATTCCAGGACCATAACTTCGGAACCACAAATCGTATTCACTGAACCAAAGATCATAACTGAACAGATGAGTGTATGTTGAGGTCAGGGGTTCCTGCACACCTGTAAACACCCCCCAATCTCACGGGTAAAAGGCTCCGGGTCAGACATCACGGACTCTCAAAGCCACATAGCAATAATACTGTTACCATCTCCGAGAAATGGCTCATGACCAAATCAGGGAATCGGTTTGGCATTATGTACTACGCAGGGAGGCCTCAGCTGAGTCCGGGAAAAACAAGCATCCCCTATAGGTTCCCAGCTTCAAGCGCTGAAATCGAGAAACAATAGTACATTCAGCCCGTAGGATACAGTACTAATGTCATACGACCAGATGCTTTGACTGAGTTCCTATAAGAGAACCAGGCCATCCTATGCGAGTTCCCTAGTGGACCCTCGGGTGCGAATGGGTTTGCCACAAAATGTGGTCTGCCACTGTCACCACTGGAGAGGGTTGTTTCCACGAAGGTTCTCAATGATCGGTCCCCAGCTGCACATAACTGTCAGGGTTATGTAATGAGAGAGGAAGATCCCCAAATCAAGACATTTCCAAGACAATCGCAACCTGGGTGTGGAACTCACTACTACCCCCATGACAAGATCTCATGAGGCCAAAGTGGAACCACGCTAAGTCCTATGGTGCACTCGAGCCGGGTACTTGGCTCATGTCTCTCAAGAATCAGTAACTCCCATCCCACCAAAGGAAACCAGTCCAGACAGTCCAGTACAATATATGATGCGGAAAATAAATACTGAAAACTGTAAATAAAGCTGTAAATAAAGCTGTAAATAAACAACAATACAATACAACAAGCCACATCGAACAAACATCACCCAATGAAACAGAACCACACAAGCGCTAGGAGAGACTCACAGGGGAACCAGAGACTATCTGGTGTCATATCCCCAGCAGAGTCGCCAAGCTGTCGCTCCCGAGGATTTCCATCCTGGTACAAACGCGAAAGTGGCGCGGAGAAAGAAAAGAGTCGCCAGCCAGGCATTTTTATCCCGAAAGAAAGGGAATGGTAATGCTGCACAAACCAGAAGAAAAGAAAAGGAAGGACACAGGTCCTGCGAACCAGAGAGACTGGGATCGGGAGTCGGTTATGACCTGGGAAGGTATTAGCACCCCAGATCATCCGCCGTACCCGACGGGATCCACGCTTGCAAAAGAAACTGTTTCAAAGGGTGAGGGTATGAAAATTGCAGCAAAAGAAATGAAAATGAAAAGAAACTGGAACTGGAAAAGAACTGAATAAGAAAGCAAAAGAGAAAAAATGTAGGGAAAATAAAGATTGTGCTCGAACGGGCCCTACCCCGCTGCCTACGTACCTCATCGGGATAATGAGGATCAGAGACGCCGTAGTTCCCCTAACTAGGGGTACTAAAAGGAAATTGCTTGTGAATTAAGGCTTGAACTGCCTATGCCATTGCTCAGGTGTTGCAGGCTCGGACGACGAGTGCGTAACCGTCTTGCAAGATGACAAGTAGGAGCAAGTTCGCGTACGGAGCGAAGGAGATGAGAAAAGAATTCCCGAAGGAAAGACGCTTATTGTTTGTTTGTGTTTTTTAGAAGCTTTTATGAATGTGTCACAAGGAAGTGAACTCAAACTCTCTTCAATGGAATGTGCACTGGTCACTACATTCCAAGATGGAATAATAGAACAAGCACACTCAAGTAAGGAGAAGATCCCCAAAACTTGAACCCAAAGACTAGGGCTTAGGCTCACTAACTTGTTTATTTATTAGGTGTTTTGATTATTTACATGAAGAAGTGTTTTTTATGCTTTTCTTTTATGAAGCAGATACCTTGATCAGACTTGTGCATCACAAGGTAAACATGTACTATCCCAAGATGGGAAGACTACAAGCATACCTCATGGGATAAGGCTATGGATCAATGTATCACTTCATCTTTATTAAAGTGTTTTTTAAGTGTTATGAGATGAGAAGAGAAAGAGAACCAAAAGGAACCAAAAGGAAAAAAACTAGAGGGAAGTTTCTATCCTAAGTTAACATGCATAGAGTTCCTAGGTTTGTGAGGTCTACTATCCTAATGAAGAAGGAAGAAAGAAGATAGAAGAAGGGATGAGAAAGGCCTAAGCCCAACAATCAAAAGGGTTAGTTCAAATAACCAAAAGAGGAAAGATGAAAAAGTTGAAATGTGGATAAACATCCACACTTCTCTTACCATGAGCCCCTGAAATGTTAGCAAAAATCCAGCAACTCACTCAACACAAACCATAGAATTAGTCATGCTCAAAGGTGCTTGCAAATGAAAACCAAACAAACATGCCAACATTGCAAATGCACGACTTACGCGTCGAAAACATGCAAGCATACATCAACCAGCAAGCAAACACCCTAAAATATCATGATTAAAGATCATACAATGATTCAATGCAATCAAGACAAGCAAAGGGATCAAACAAACTCAAAACAGCCCCAAAAAACCATTCTGCATCAGTGTTAACCGGTTAACCATATGCGTTAACCGGTTAACCAACTCAAACCTGCACAAAATACGCAGAAAAACAGGGCGTTAACCGGTTAACCATATGCGTTAACCGGTTAACACTGTAAAAACAGCAACAAATTCCTGCAGAAACAGCATCTCAAAACAGCTTATTCAAATAAGCTGCACCAGACCAGCACTCAATTATACATGGAAAAATAGATCAATGCACATCAATCCATAACATTATGCTCGTGAACAACAACAATCGGATCCGGATACCAAACAATTAATCAAATCATGCAACACGATCAATTACACAAACACATGGTGGATCTAAAGCACAAGCAATGCAAATAAGCTGAAAACAGAGTTAGATCTGGAATTAACCAACCTACAAAGCGGAGATATGCTTTGGTAATTGTTGATTATGCTGAAAATGATAGATCTCGCACAAAACTTCGAAGATCCGATGCTAAGCTCCACACTCCATGCAAAATAAATGCAAGATCAAGCTCTTGATGCAGAATTTTGATCCAGAAGCACTTATAGATCTCAAACCAGATCTGAACCACCAATTAAACCAGCAAAATGATGCAAAGAAGCTATGGATGGAGGTCTAGTTCCAAGATCTACACACCTCAAGGCAAGGTTGTGTGATCTTCAAAGAGGAACTTTGAGTGAATTGGAAAATTGGGAGAGAAAAGTGAGAGAATTGTGAGTGAGAGGAATGAAAATTCAGAATGAGAGTGAAAAAATGAGAGAGAGTCCCTTTGGTTTGGAGGGAAATGAAATATATATGGTTTAGGGTTGGGGCCCAAAATTTTGGTTTGGGATCCAAAAAATATGGCTTGGTAATATGATTTGGATTTAGGGTTGGAATGAGGCTTGGATAAATGCTCTAGATCCTTCTCAATTCAAATGAAAATCAAATGAATAAAAATCAAAAAAATGGAAAATGGAGCCAAAGCCACATGCTGAAATTTGCTGCTGGAAATTCAAATTTCGCAGCTGTTAACCGGTTAACCATATGCGTTAACCGGTTAACGCATGCAAAATTTGAATTTCCCCCTTTTTGGAGGGAAACCTCAAAAATGATGCCGGCGCCCGCCGTTTCAAGCTGATTTTGATCCTTTCTTTCTTTTTTTAAGCTTTTAAGCCTTGAACATGACACAGAGCTCATGCAGAATGATCAGGCGAAATTCTTGCCGGGTCTCGATTTTTATTCGCAGTGCTTCAAATCTTCCAGATGACTGGTCATATGCCCTATGCTAGAACATGTGAGTGTTATGCCTCATTTTTCTATGCAAGATGCTAGAGATATGATATGTTATGATGAATATGACGTGATATGATGCTTAAAATGAAGAAGGCAAATTTGGGGTGTTACAGTACAATCGACCATGACACAAAGTTGTTATTCTCTTTTCATCAATCAAATTCAACTGATCAAATCTACTCTGACACCATTCAGCCTCAATCAACTTGGCTTCCATCAGAACTCTCATTGATGGGATCTCAACCTCGACGGGGAGCACTGCTTCTGTACCATAAACAAGTGAGAAAGGGGTTGCCCCTGTTGAAGTGCGGACAAATTTACGATACCCATGCAAAGCAAAAGGGAGCATCTCATGCCAGTCCTTGTATGTCACAACCATCTTCTGAATGATCTTCTTAATGTTCTTATTCGCAGCTTCAACAACCCCATTCATCTTAGGTCTATAAGGAGAAGAATTATGGTATTGAATCTTGAATTCTTCACAAAGCTCTTTCATCATCTTATTATTCAAATTTGAACCATTATCATTAATAATTATATTCGGAACACTGTATCTGCAGATAATGTTATTCTTGATAAATCGAACCACAACTTGCTTGGTCACATTAGCATACGATGCCGCTTCCACCCACTTAGTGAAGTAGTCAATTGCCACAAGAATAAAACGATGTCCATTTGAAGCCTTGGGTTCAATCATACCAATCATATCAATTCCCCACATAAAGAAAGGCCACGGGGAAGAAATTACATTGAGATGAGTTGGTGGTACATGAATCTTATCAGCATACACTTGGCACTTATGGCACGTTTTCACATACTTGCAACAATTAGATTCCATTTTCAGCCAATAGTAACCTGCTCTCAACATATTTTTAGCCATTGCATGCCCATAAGCATGAGTACCAAAAGATCCTTCATGAATTTCTTTCATTAACATGTCTGCTTCATGTTTATCCACGCATATGAGCAAGACCATGTCAAAATTCCTCTTATAAAGCACATTTCCATTCAGGAGGAAATTGCCTGCCAATCTCCTCAAAGTCCTATTGTCTTTATCGGATGCCCCAAGTGGGTATTCCTGACTCTAGAGAAAACATTTAATATCATGATACCAAGGCTTGTCATCATGGACCTCTTCAACTGCAAACACATGAGCTGGTCTTTCAAGCCGCATCACCCTGATCATGGGAACATCATTCCACTGGTGCACCTTTATCATAGAAGCTATAGTTGCTAAAGCATCTGCCATCTGATTCTCATCACGAGGAACATAATGAAATTCAACTTTAGTAAAGAAAGTTGATATCCTCCTGGGATAATATCTATAAGGGATCAGGTGGGGTTGATGAGTTACCCACTTACCCTTGATCTGATTGATTACCAAGGCAGAAGGAATATATGAACCATAGGGAGTAATTATCATTGCCTCTATTCCTCTTCCGTGTGCATTCACAACACCATCAAAAACTAAACCCCGTCGAGATCCAGGCTCCGGCCCTTCCTCAATCAAAGGTTCATCACAATCTTTCATTTTCAAATACATCACATCCTCATCTGGGAAATCAAACTTGATTGGTTGGTAATCATCAATCGGTTGATGTGCCAAATGGTCAGCCAAGATACTACCTTTTATAGCTTTTTGAGCTCGGTACTCAATATCATATTCTGACAACAACATTTGCCAACGAGCAATCCTCCCAGTCAAAGCCGGCTTTTCAAATATATACTTGATCGAATCCATTTTAGAGATCAACCAAGTTGTATGATTCAGCATATACTGGCGAAGACGCTTTGCAGACCAAGCTAAGGCACGACATGTTTTTTCAAGCATGGAGTACCGAGACTCGCAATCAGTGAATTTCATACTCAAGTAGTAAATTGCATATTCTTTTCTTCCAGATTCATTTTGCTGACCAAGCACACAACCCATGGAATCTTCCAACACAGTCAAGTACATGATCAACGGTCTACCTTCCACCGGAGGAGACAAGATAGGAGGTTCAAGCAGATATTCTTTGATACGTTCAAACGCCTTCTGAGAATCATTTGTCCAGACACAACCTTTGTCTTTTCGAAGCAACTTGAAAATTGGAGCACATGTGGCAGTCATGTGAGAGATAAACCTTGAAATGTAATTCAAACGACCCAAGAATCCTCTTACTTGCTTTTCAACTCTTGGAGCAGGCATTTCCTGAATAGCTTTCACTTTATCAGGATCAACTCCAATGCCTCTTTGGCTGACAATGAAACCTAACAACTTTCCAGAACGTACACCAAATGTGCACTTGTTCGGATTCAAACGAAGTTTAAACTTCCTTAATCTCTGAAACAACTTCAGCAAATGTTCAACATGATCCTCTTCAGTCCTCGACTTAGCGATCATATCATCAACATATACCTCAATTTCTTTGTGCATCATATCATGGAAAAGTGTAGTCAAAGCTCTTTGGTATGTCGCACTAGCATTCTTCAATCCAAAGGGCATCACTCTGTATCAGAATGTTCCCTATGGTGTAATAAATGTGGTCTTTTCCATGTCCTCGAGTGCCATCTTTATTTGATTATAACCGGAAAATCCGTCCATAAAGGAGAACACATCAAACTTAGCCATATTATCTACCAACACATCAATGTGTGGCAATGGAAAATCATCTTTTGGAATTGCTTTATTCAAATCTCTGTAATCAACACACATTCAGACTTTTCCGTCTTTCTTTGGAATAGGCACAATATTGGCCACCCATTGAGGATAATTAGATGTCACAAGAAAACCTACATCAATCTGCTTTTGAACCTCCTCTTTGATCTTTACTGCCAAATCAGGATGAGTTCTTCTTAACTTTTGCTTCACAGGTGGACATTCAGGCTTCAGCGGCAATCTATGCTCCACAATATTAGTATCAAGACCTGGTGTAACACGGTGGGAGAACTGACTTTCTATAAATGTTGCGGATAGCAAGAGTCGCCACCGACTTTTATTTTATCCATAAGGAAATGACATAAAAGAACAGGAAAGACCTATTTTAAAAGACTTGAGTTCGGGGGGTAGGTTATACAAAGGGAAGGTGTTAGCACCCTTTATATCCATGGTTATCCATGGGCTCTTAGTTACTTAGCTCACTTTGTTTGTTTGCAAGAGTGCAGCGTGTGATTAGAAATTTTTTTAAGTACTTTGTAATGATCCTCGTATGGATGTATACAAAGCCTTGTTTTTTTGAAAATTGTTTGAAAAGTGTGGTGTAAAGAATATTTTGAAATGTGAGCAAGTAATTAAGAGAAACCTACCCTATATTAAGTCTTTACTGTTCTTATATTCTTTCAATGGTAAGACTATCCCTATTATTAAGGAATAGGTAGTCATTACCTTGGATGTAATTAAGGGACATGTGTAGGGACATCTGGATATAGGCAACTGTAAGATGTCTTTAGCAATTCGTAGGGACTTATCATCTTTTATTCGAAGGGACAAGATCATTATTCCGTAGGCAACCTCGAAGGGACTTGATCTTTAAAACTATAGGGACTTGATGATATTTATGAAGGGACTTGCTTAAGACACCCTACTTGACCTTTTGAAATAGGCAACTGAGAGGCAACCCTAGGAAGTGCAAGATGGCGATCAAAGATCGACTTACGTGTGTGCGTGTTCATATTCAAATATTTATCTTATTTAAGTTAATTATTCTAAGTTGATTTTAATTACAAACATATTATACACATCCTAGAATTACTAACCATATAGTAAAATATTTACAATAAATAAAGCAAAAATATAAACCTATAAATATTACAAGGCTTTGGGACAATTACAATATAATCGAGAAATAATAATAATGATAAATATAATAATAATAATAATAAATAAGCAATAATTAAATATTAGCAATAATAATAAAATAAGAATAAAGGTTAGAATAATAAAATAAAAGAAATAAGAATTTTAGCAAGAAAAATTAATGTTAGGAAACTTTTTTAAGAATTAATTAAAAAAAATAGGTTTTAGTAATAATAAACAAATAATAATTTATTTACATATTAATTAAAAAAAATATTGATAATTTAATTAGGGTTTATAAAAAATTAGGTTAAATATTAGGGTTAATAAAAATTAGGGTTAAGAAAATTAGGGTTAAGAAAATTAGGGTTAATTAAATTAGGGTTAAGAAAATTAATCTAAACCTAATTATTTAATTTATTTACAAAAATATATACATAATAATAATGAATATAAACATATTATAAAATAAATAAAAACAATTTAAATTTAAGAAAATAAATTATGATTTTGAAAATATAAATTTTTTTATAAGAAAATATTATAAGTTATTGTTTAGAAATTAGTTTTATAAGAATTTAGATAAATTGAATAATATAAACAAATAAAAGTACAAAAAATTGAGGAAAAAACAACATACCTGGGGTTGGGATTCGAACCCACGCCCTAGGCTCTCCCTCTTTGGTCCAGCATCATCACCACTAGGCCAGCTGCGCTTGGTGTGTATGAAGTGAGTATCAATTCTTTTATTTTAAACCTGCAAAAATCAAATAAACACAAAACAAAATGGCCTGGGGGGGATTCGAACCCAGGACCATTGCAATAACACACAAACACTCCAACCAGCTGAGCCACATGGGGCGCGTTCAATAATTAACCAACACTAATCATTATAAAATAAAACAAGTTTCAGGGTTGAATTTCCGCACCAAAACTTCATCTTCTTCATTCAAATTTCCTGCGAAATTTCCTTTGATGCTTCCTGCGAATTTACCTGCTTTTGAAACCTGCAAATCTCATATCATCATCAATACGTATTGATTCATCAAATTGATCACATGGTCATGATCCACAAACATCATACAGTTCATTTACAGCTTTAGAATTAATTTATAATGGCTAAATCGAAGAACCCTAAATTTTGTCCAAGAACCCTAACAATGGCAACTTTTGGTTTAGGTCATGGTTCTTCAATTTCTTTGCCCAGAAACCATCTATAGATCATAACTAACACAAATCAAACAACAAAATTAGTTTATATTAGCTGAATAGGTGAAATCGAAAAACAATATTTTGAAGAACAAGAATGATTCGGTTAGCATGTTTCAATGCATGAAGGGATGATTTTATGATCTAAAAACATTCAGTGATCTTCCAGGAATGATTTGCAACCTTCAAAAGCTTTGGAGATAGCTTGGAAATAAGAATCTGATTGTGAGATTTTTTGTGAAATTTGAAGTTTTGTTCTTGCTCTTGGAGGCAGAATTTTCGTGTCCTTGTGATTGTCTTTAGTTTGTGTATATGTATGGAACAGAATTAGGTTAAAACTTTGTGGATTTGTGGGCTTTTGGTGGTTGCTTGATCATGAAGTTTCACCACTTTCAAATATCCTCAAAAATCTTATAAAACCTTTCTAAATTGGGTGAGCACGAATTTTGATGATACCAATCAGCTTTGAATATCCTTTAAGAGTTTCTAGAATGAGAATCATATCAAATATTGAGCTTTTCATATTTTATTTTGATTTAAAATGATTTTTAATGTATAAAATCAAAATAAATAAAAATAAACTAATAAAAATTTTAATAAATGATATTTGATTCGTGCATGATGTCATGGTAGAGATTGGGTCATAAAAATGCAAGCCCATGTGGAAAGAATTGGTTCTAAGACCCCATTTGCTCAATAAACCTCTCAAAAATTTCCCAACTTTGCAAAGACACAAATCCCTCAATTTTAAGGCTATGAAGGTGTTCTTAGACATTTTGGAAATCTTAGAGAGTCCTCTAACCAACCTCATTGGTCTCATGTCCATATCTTTTACCATTTTCAAGTTATGCCCTTTGGAAGATGTTGACTTTTTGTTGACTTTTTAAATGACCTATAATGTCTTAGCTCATACCTTCCAAATGAAGCACTTTTAGGCTTGGCTTGTGAGACACAAAGTTGTAGAGAATTCAATTTCCTTCAAAATGAGCCTTGGATGGGAAATTTTTGATGAAGCATGTGAAAGTTATGGCTGGTCAAAGTTCAGTTGACTTTTCTTATGAAAACCCTAATTTAGAAACTCCTGATTCTTGATGATCTGAAATCTCCTTGATGAATCATGATCAACCCTTGATAAAATGATGTATTTTAATTCATATACTTGATGTTGGCAAAAAATCATGAAGTTTGACTTTGGTTTGACCATAGTTGACCTCAGTTTGACTTTTTAACCACTTTGACTGATTTTTGCATATCTGATCATCTGACTGAGCAAACCTTTTGGGAAATCCTTGAAACTTTAAATAGGGATTCTTGAAGACATGTGGGATGTTATGAAGTTCAATTGAAGCCTTGGAAGTCCATTTATCCTGATGAAATCCAAAACCCTAGTTTAGGGTGCATTGCTTAGGAGGAGGCTTTGTCTGAGGGAACTTCCAAGCTTTCTGACTAATTGTGAACCTTGTGAACCTCTTGGGACACCTTAGTACATAATTTCTTGTCTAGGTGAGGGCAAATTTTGGGGTGCAACACCTGGAATATCTTGATAAGACCAAGCAAATACATCAACATACTCTCTAAGAAGCTCTACAATCCTCTTCTTAACATCGGGACCAAGCAATGCTCCAACCTTGACTTCTTTCTTATCATCTTCAGAACCCAAGTTGACCATTTCTATAGACTCTCCATGAGGCTGAATAACCATCTCTTCATGCTCAAGCAACCGAGAAATCTCATCAAGAATCTCTTCAACATCCTCTTCCTCAACTTCAAACATAGGGAATTCAAAGTTGGGAGTGGGCATAGGATCATTGTTTTCAATGGGTTTATCAATCAATATACATAATGATTTTATTTTTTATTTTATAGTATGAACAAAAGTGCAAACTGTTGGTGTAAGCCCTAGAGGCCAATACTTTTTGGTACTTGTATCGGATTATTCGTTTAATAATAAAAGGCATTTCTTTATTATGTTTGTCTTTCAGAATAATAAAGTCCCTAGAATAGTTAGTCTGTTTAATGAAATGTTAAGTGTGACTTAATCATGAGATCCCATTAAACATAAAGACATTATTCTTAAAATATCCGTAGTCAAGCTTTATTGCAAAGAGGGATAACATTAAAGCATTGAGACTATTATGAAGATAGACTGATGATCACATCTCATGGATCATGGATAAAGAGTTATCAAGTCTTGACATAGGTATAAATATTAGGAGTAATATTTATACCGGATTGACCCGCTATGAGAATACTACATAGTATGTTATGCAAAGTGTCATAAGTTATTCTCATGGTGATAATGGTGTATTACCACCCTTCGACCTGAAACCACTATGGACCCTAGATGTAGAGTCGGGTGCTTTATTGCTGATCAAACATTATCCGTAACTGGATGATCATAAAGACAGTTGATGGGCACTCCACGAAGCATGCTGAGGGACATGAGTGTCCTAGATGGAATTTGCCAATCCTGCATAACAGGAGAAATGTCTAAGGGCCCAATATTGAACTGGACAAGGATGACACAGTGTATGCCTTGTGTTCAATATAGACATAGGGGCAAAAGGGTAATTGTACAAACATATATTATCACGAAAAAGGTTTTGTCAGATCACATGACATTTTCGTGACTTGGGTAGCAGTGATGTGTTGCTAGATACCGCTCACTGTTTATTATGTTAAATATATAATTTAATATAATTACCAACGTTACGAAATCCTACAGGGTCACACACATAAGGACAGTTTGATGAGAGATAGAGAAATCAAAGGAACACCGTAAGGTACGGTGCACTTAAGTGAAAATAGAAATTCGGATAATATAATAATAATTATTGTTATTTTATAATGGTTATAAAATAATAATAAAATAAATATATTTATTATAATAATAGTTATTATAATAATATATAATATTATTATGGATCATGTGAATTGGGCTTTTAGCCCGCAGCCCACAAGAGAGTCTATAAAAGGAACCCTTGTGATGAAGCTTTCACTTGATGCAATTTCGTTTTTGATTCTCACTCAAATAATTCCGTTCGTAAGCAGCTAGCACTGTGACCGGAAGCTGTTCGTGTGGACTGAGTAGAGGCGTTGCACTTCATCAACGCTTGTGATCGCTGCATCAAAGATCTGAATCGCCACAAAGAGGTAACGATTCTATCACTGACCATGCTCATTCGTAAGGATCACTAAAGGAAAATTTTTGTTTTCCGCTGCGTTTAGATCGCAATTTTCCTTCACAAACATTATGCAGATAAACAATGGTTGTTTTTATTTTGGGTTTTTTATGTTACCATTTTTCAGAATAAAACAAAAAGGAAAAACACATATGAAAATAACAAAATAACATTTTATTGATGATGATAAAATTTGAAACACATATGAAAATAACAAAATAACATCAATAGCAATCTAGTTCTTGTAAATCTTTTCGTACGTAACAAAGTTATACATTTCTTCATCTTCATCATCTTCAATGATGGCAGCAGCGAAATGATTGTTGATAAACCCAACACTTCAAAATCCTTCCTGAATAGTTTTCGGGTCATGGAGAGCCACACCTGGTGTAAAACCAATACCAAATCCTTCTTTGTTGTCAACAACATTAATAATTCGTCCCCAACCGTCAGATCGACCAGTTTCAAGTACGCGCAGAGCATCCTTGAGAGAAGACATAGGCATGACATTCTTCTTAGCAGCATTATCAACAACAAAAAGATCCTGGAATGAAGTTCCCACCTCTTCTTCAGCATCAATATAGGATAAAGATGACAAGTTGCTCACTAGCATCGCCTTTTCACCGCCAATAGTCACTAATTTCCCATCTTTCACAAACTTCAGCTTCTGATGGAGAGTAGATGTCACAGCTCCTGCCTCATGAATCCAGGGTCTTCCAAGGAGACAATTGTAAGTAGGACGTATATCCATTACTTGAAAAGTAATTTGGAATATAAATGGTCCAATTAGAATAGGAAGATCAACTTCACCAATCACAGTCTTCTTCGATTCGTCAAAAGCTTTCACAATAATCCCATTATGCCTTATGGGAGCGCCTTAGTACGCAAGCCTTGACAAAGTCGACTTCGGCATCACATTCAGAGAAGACCCGGTATCAACCAGCACTTTAGACATAGCATCTTCCTGACAGTTTACTGAAATATGCAGAGCCAAATTATGGTTCCTTCCTTCTTCAGGCAAATCATCATCACAGAAACTCAGATTGTTGCATGATGTGATATTTGCCATAATATTATCAAACTGATCAATGGTCGCATCATGGTCAACATAAGCTTGATCAAGAATCTTCTACAAAGACTGCCTATGAGCCTCAGAGCACATCAAGAGTGTTAAAACTGATATTTTCGACGGAGTATGCAACAACTGCTCAGTAACATTGTACTCGCTCTTCTTTTTCAATTTTAACACCTCATCCTCACTATCACCAAATTGGCCTGATCGGGCAACAACATCCATAATCTATTTACTCGCACTTGTATCTTCAACTTTCTTCGGAGGATCTGAAGCATAAACTCTACCACTTCGAGTAACCTTTGTCACATCAGCAATGCTAACCACAGACCTTGGAGAAGGAATAGGAACTTCCTTACCATTTTATATCATCATAGCATTATATCGATATGGAACAACTTTATCAGACTCATATGGCATTGGACCAGGCAAATTAATCACCAATGGAGTAACAACATATTTGCGGCTATCAAAAGAAATAACCACCTTCTCAGGAACAACCTTCTCAGGAATATTGAACTGAGGCACAATAACGTTCACTTCATTTTCATACTCATCTCTTTTTTCTGTTACTTCAATCAACTTATCATCCATCATCTTTTGAATGTCTCTCTTAACAATCACGCAACCACGAGGGTTCACCGAGCAAATGCAACAACCAGCATAATCGTGATCAATATCATGGTATTCACTTAAGAAAGCATGCATCTCAACCAAAGACCTTCGAATATGGCGGACCTTATAAATCTTGAACAAACCAGGACAACCATCAACCATATTTACAGACGTATTACCATGCTTCGGAAGTGGATTTGTTTTCACATTTGGATTAACATCATTGAAGGACAGAACATTACTCCTTATCAATTTCTGTACTTCAAACTTCAATGGATAACAGTTCTCAACATCGTGCCCCGGGGCACCTTGATGGAAAGCACAATGAGCCTCTGACTTATACCACCATGGGATAGACTCTGGAACTGGAGGTGGAGAACGTGTTTGCACAAGATTCTTCGCAATCAAAGAAGGAAGCAATTTCACATACAACATTAGAATGGGATCAAAACTTGGCTTAGCACGAACCTGTTGATTACCACCTTGTTGCACAGAAGGCGGTTGATAATGTGACTGATACTTTGGAGCTACTGGCACAGTTGGAGTCACATTAATCACCGGAGTTACAGAAGCTACATGTTGCTGATGACGATTCTCACGACCACACGGTCTTCTGTAACTTTCACGAGACACAACATTAGTCTCACCTTCTTTCTTCTTACTAAAGTTGAACCTCTTAAAGCTCGAGCCTGCACTACTCTCTTGGCTCAACCGTCCTTCACGAACACCTTCTTCTAAACACATCCCCATACTCACCATTTCAGTGAAATCAGAAGGAGCACTTGCTATCATCTTCTCATAATAGAAAGAACCTAAAGTCTTCAAAAAGATCTTCGTCATTTCTTTCTCTTCTAGAGGAGGAACAATCTGAGATGCTAACTCGCGCCATCTCTGCGCATATTCTTTGAAAGTCTCTTTGTCCTTCTGGGACATAGCACGGAGCTGATCTCTATCTAGTGCCATATCAACATTATACTTGTATTGCCTAACAAAATCCTCTCCCAAATCATTCAAAGTCTTGATTTGGCTATTTTCCAATCTCATATACCATCTCATGGCTGCACCAGTCAAACTATCTTGGAAATAGTGAATCAACAACTAATCATTGTCTGTCTGAGCAGACATATTCCTAGCATACATAGTCAAATGACTCATAGGACAAGTGTTGCCTTTATACTTCTCAAACTCAGGCAACCTGAACTTATACGGAACCTTGACATTAGGAACCAGACAGAGATCATAAGCATCTTTTCCGAACAAATCCTTATGCTTCATGGCTCTCATCTCCTCCTGTATCTCAGCAAAACGACCTTGAAAATAATCAAGTCTTTCAATCACACCAGCGCCTTCACTGGGCTCAGCATGGTAAATCATATCATCATGGTGCGGAATAGTGTGCATCATAGGAGATGCAGTAGTTATCACTGACGAAAGAGTAGTCATCATTGGAGGAAGAGTATTAAATGAAGCAGTCTCAGGAGGAGGAGGAGGATAACCAGCAGAAATGAAATTAATCGGCATGCCCCACGGTGTGCTAGCAGGCATGCGATAGCGAGGAGAAAGAACTGTCTCAGCAGGAATTGATGCAGTAACAATCTCAGAGATGATTGTATTCTGAACAGGAGAATTAGGAGGAGGTGGTTGATTCTGAGCAGCCACCAAGCTTTCCATCATGGCAGTAACTCTTTCTAAGCTTTCTCTCAGATATGTAACTTCCTCGCGCAGCTCGCGATTCTCTTGTTGTAAGGTTTCTGACATCTTCTTCTGATTAGCTCGAGTATCAACTTTGTCAGTCAGCTTGACAGGAGGACTGAATGAAGACCAAGAAACAACATAAGATCCCCGGATAACACTCAAAAAGCAAGACAAATGCGGGTATGATGCATGGTATGCGTATGCAAATGCAAAGATTTCAAAGGACCATAAGATAAATTGCAATATTTATAAAGAAACACTTTTTGAAGTACTTAAAGCTCATTCTCATTAAAATCAAAGTAAGGATTACAAGTGAAGTACAAGCCTCAACAATCCTAATACATGAGAGAAAAAGTAAACTAGGCCTAGGGGATCACATCCGAAGAAGATCCAAATCCCGGCTGGTACTTCATGCGAATCCTCTTAATCTCTTTCTTGTACCAATTCTCCATGTCTTCCTTATCCTTCACCAACTAGTCAACAATGGCCTTCCAAGCGTCGGATGTAGGAGGAATGGTAGATGGATTACTAGAGGAAAATAAATCCTCTCTTGGCCTCTTCGTAACACGCCGCTCAAGTAACTCAATGAGATCATCCTTCTCTTTCAGTTGCTCTTGCATCGTCATCTTCTCAAGTAGCCATTCTTCTTTCTCTTTCTTCATCTTGTCCAACTCTTCTTGAAGAGCAACCTTCTCATCAACGGGAGGAAGAAAAGCAGACAATGGTAATATAGGAAACAAAGGCTCCTCGGGTGGATAAGGCATCTTGAGCTTGGAAGCTCTAGATCGAACCCACTGGATGTAACACTCGGAGGGAGCAAGATGTTGTCTTCCCAATTGACCCTTCTCTTTCCGATGAACTACATGCCAAGAATGAGCAATCATTTTCTTCATTTCTACATGATCCTCACCATTAAGAAAGAAGAAACGGGATAAGGAAAGGTTATTTGGTATGTCCTTCAAACAATATCCCAACTGTCGCCTAGCAAGAATAGGGTTGTAACTAATTCCCCCATGTGTACCAAGAAGAGGTACATTAGGAAACTCTCCACAACTGTCAATAAGCACTACAATATCATAATGGGAACAATACCAAGTCATATCTTTGTGAAAAAGAAACATAATCCTTTGAGACCATTTTCGCTTCTCTCTATTATCATTGAAGACGTTGGACTTTGGTGGGTGCAAAATAAACCACCTATAGAGAAGAGGCACACAACATACAATCTCTCCATCACTTTTGGAGGTCCTATAATGAAAAGCATGATACATGTCTCCAAGTAAAGTAGGTACCCGATTCTTCTTCAAGAAAATCTGAATGGCATTCTCATCTACAATATCATCTAAGTTAGGAAACAAGACAATCCCATAAATGAGCAAAGCAAAAATAGCCTCAAATGCATCCTTATGACCTAAAGTAAGTGAAGTAGAAGCTTTCCCCATCAAGAACTTAGCATTAATACCACGGACACTCCCTTTTGGAAGAAACTTCCCATTAAGATCGGACTCCTTGAGAAAAAGGGCTTTGGCGATGACTTTGGTAGTAAGCTCCTTCTCTAAACCACTGAAAAGAAATTCCTTGTCCAAAATAGGTAGACCCATCCAATGAGAGTACTCCTCCAAGGTCGGCACAAGCTGATAATCAAGAAAGGTGAAACAATGATGCAACAGATCATAAAACTGAGCTAAGGTAGGGAGAATCCCCTCTGGTATATCAGTATCCAAAATAAACAATAGCTTTCCATAAAATTTCCGGAACTCCTGGGTGTCAACCACCAATACTCCTAGCTTTCTCAGCTCTACTATATTAGGATTCTTGAAGGTGTACTTCTTTGTGTTCCTCCTTTCAAAATTCATAACCATAGACATCTGAAATTTTGCAAAAATTCCTTATGAGTCCCTTGAAATCTCAAAAACAATGCTCATGAATGCATGATGGCATGTATGCAACAACCACAAACAAGACCACACAAAGCACAAGGGTTTAGGTTTCGATTCACGAGCATGAAGTCAAGGTAACAGAATCACCAACACACACAGGTAAGTACTAAGATTTTGTCTTCATTGTACCTGCAGAAAACCAAACGGGTGCTAACAGAGGTGCCCAGAGTTAACAACCATCTTTAGAATATTATCGGTACATTGGATTACTCCCCAACCGATAACATTCTTAAAATAGACCTCACTACGTTCCTAAATTGGCTTGGATGGGTTAAGGGTTCTACGGTCCTCAGTATGATCAGCTCAAGGTCGGAAAATAATGCCACGCATGATTACTCATCATGACATTGATAATCCAAGAGAGCCTAACCGAGTGGAGATTATCAAATTGATATAGCTTTAGACTACTCCATCGCTTATCGCTTCGAATATCGCCGTCCTATCATAAGTTTAACTCAGATCCGGGTTAGAATCTATATCACTCACAGAGGATCACCAAAACCGAAACAGAACAAACAAATAACAAACAAATCAAACCAAAGCAGTAAATAAATCAAAGTAGGCAAAATCCACTTAGAGAAAGGTCCCCAGCAGAGTCACCACTTTTCTGTAGCGGTAAAAAACATGAGTGTAAGCTATTGGTTAACTTAACTCAAAGTAAACAGAGTCGCCACCGCGTTTTTATTTTATTCCAAGAGGAAAAGGAAAAAAGAGCGAATAAATCCTAATGAATCTAAAAGCAAAAAGCTAAAGAAACACAACAAAGAAACAGGTAAGGGGATAGGTTACACAATGGAAAGGTTTTACGCACCCAAAATGTCTGTGGTACTCCATGGAAGCCCTTTTAAAAATTTACTGCTTTTGGTTTGAAAATGGTTAGTAAAATATAAGTGGAGGGATGAGAAAAGAATTATTTTTTAATATTTTTGTGTTTGGAGAGGTTTACCACCTCATGCCTACGTACCCACAAAGTGCAATGCAAGATCAAAACCCCGTAGTTTGTGGTACAAATAGTGAAAAGAGTGGGTTATGATTCATTTTTTAAGTGAAGAGAACTTGTCATCTTCAAGTGGATAGCCTAACAAATCTACCATGAGAATGAAGGCATTGACTCATACATCATTATGGGGAGGGCGCCAACTCGGATAAAAATCAACGAGTATGCCACTAAACCCCCACGAATGACAAGAGACTCAATTACATCAAACTACAACCATGGAGATTGAGAGACTTGCACCCGACTAAAGAATAATGACTCATAATCGGCACTTTTTTTACGAAAATAAACACAAGTGCACAAAGGCACAAAATAACTTGAATGAGTTTGATTCCTTTTATTTTTTTAATTAAGGTCAACATGATTAGATTCAATGATTTTAAAAGAAAAAAAAAAGTAAAAATGCACTTGACAAAAGTCAAGGTTTTTGTTTATTAAAGAGGTGATGATTTAAAAAGAAGGAATCCTTTGAAAAAGGGAGGAGGTTTTGAAAATTAAAGAATGGGAGGATATGAAGGGACTATCCTAAAAAAGAAAAATAAGGAGATAAGGGAAGAAAGATCTAACCAAACTTGATGACATTCCAAATTATGAGCATAAGAGTTCCATCCTTTTAAGCTAGCAAATGGCCAAATAAATGCCAACTTTCATCTTCATGAAGATCAATGCAAAGGAAGTGTCTTAAAAATCTAAGTCCAACTCTTCATTCCAAAAGCCAAGGATAGTAACCAATAGTCCTCAAATTAAAGTCACAAGTTTTTTTAGAGGTTTAATATTTTATTAATTTTTTGTGTCCAAATGGACAAAAGGAAAATCAACAATTAAAATAATAAGAACAAATAATAAACATGATATGGATAAATAAAGCAAAATAGAATAAAGGCAATAAAAGTGCAAGAAATTAAATGTTAGTAACAAAAAGAAATTAAAGTTCAAGAATCTAAAATATTAATAGTAGAAATAGTATAATAATATTTACATAATAATGGTATGGTTAACTTAATCAACCACAACCAAAAGAGTAACCAAAAACGAAGGCAACCGGATCCACTTAGCATCTTACACTATAGCGATTAATCAAGGCAAACCGAATAAAATTCAATGAAATTTGAAAGGCGATTGGGAGACCCAAAGCACCTACGCATCAAACATTCATAAGTATCGATTCTTAATGCAATATGATTAACCACTTTGGGATTACGTGATCAACAAGAGATCTGGTCCACGAAAGTGCAAGTACCCAATTAGATTTTATTCCGAAGTCGGGACACATTTAGGTCTATGTTAAGCAATCTCCGAGTAATTTACGAAGTAATTACCCTACAAATGAGGCCGACCACCACCAATTAAGGTGCATAATGTTAGTGCTAATGCATGAGAGATAAACCATATATAAATCGTTATTCGGACGCGATACCGCACGAAAATAAAGGTGAATACCAAGTTGAGTCACACTCATAGTATTATTCCATCCTTAAGTTCAATCACTCATCTTGGTGAATTCAAGCATGAAAATTTATCACTAATGCAAAGTACCTTAAATGAATTGAACAATCCACTTAAAAGTAGTTTTGAATTAATGAACATTAACTACTCTAATCTACACCCAAAGTTCATTGAAATTAAGGAGAAATCACTCCCAAAAGTGCTTCCCAAGGTAAAAATAAAAAGGAGGAAGAAGAAGAAGAAAGAGGAACCAAAAAGGGCTTGAAACAAGCCAAGAATTCAATTCTGACTTGCGTTAATCGGTTAACGCATATGGTTAACCGGTTAAAGCTGAAGCAGTAGCAGAAATATGCAGAAATTCAGCATTGATCCATTTCCAAAACTCTTTCAAAACATTTAATGATCATGATCTGAATTTGCACGAATTTTAAAACCGAAATACAGTGGAATCCCTGCAATCAAACAACAAATAAATATCCGAAGGATCTAGAATCAAAGAAACCAAAGATCTACATCTTGAATGGTTAATGGTGAGTATGGGTTTGTGGAAGGAGAGGAATTACCAAAGTCACTTCTTCAAATTGAACCAAGTCAAGCTAGATCTACTGCAATTGATGAACAAGAGAATGAAAGGATGAAGGTTTAGCTCAAGTTAATCAAGAATTCAATGTAAATTCTTGATAACTTCAAAAGAAAGAAAGTGAGCTTTTGAGAATTTTGGTGTTGGGGGAGTAATTTGCAAGAGGTTTTGTGGCTATCAAAAGCTTGTAGAAATTTTTGCAATGTGAATTTGGCTCTCTAAATCTTGTTGAATGAATGAAATTGTGGTCTTATTTAAAGGCATTAGGTATGGAAATTTGGTGGGATGGAGCTTGATTTGGTAATTTGAATTTAGGTTTGGTAATTGAAAATTTGGTGGGAAATGGAAAAGAGTGGTGATTAATGAGGGTTTATGGTAGGAAATAATCAAAGTGATGTAGAGAAATCAGAAACCAATGGATCTAGAATATTCCAATTAAATCAATGATCTAAGGGTTCTGAATTTTTGAATAAAAAATTCGAATTTCGCACTGGTTAACCGGTTAACGCATATGGTTAACCGGTTAACCAAGCTGAAATTTGAATTTTTTTATTCAAACATGGTTCTTGGTTGTTTCGGCCCGATTCTTTTTATGCATCAAAGAAATGAACACATGAACCTTGGAAATCCTTTGAATGAATCAATTAACTTGGGAAATCCTTGATCAGATAAAAATTTGAATTATTTGCGGATCAACTTCGACTTGTTTCTGTGAAATTTCGCTCGAGCTGCAGGACTGCTATTTTTGGTATTTTCAATGGTTCCTCTTCCTGAAAAAAGGGTTATCAAAAGAAAACAAAATATTTTTGGATTTTGATTAATGGTTAGTAAACATGAACAAATAAAGTAATTAAAGACAGCGGTGATCCCCTGCGAGGCATAAACCTAACCCGAGAAGAACCGTGCAACTAGTGCGATCTTGTCTGTATGCAAGATGCAGATGAAAAATGCAAAGAAGACTTAGGGAAAAAATTAGGGTGCAACAAATCCAGGGAATCAAAATGCTATTTTTGGCACATCTTCGTCAGCAATGAAGATTTGATTGTACCCAAAATACTCATCGAGCATGCTAAGGTATTTGTGTACTGCAATAGAATTGACTAACATCTGCACCATAAAGTACCATTTTTCTTAATGAATGGTACACTATTGGTAATACATTCGACATACCTAGTCATACAGATGAATTTACATATGAGAAGCCTTTCAACATCTTCTTTGATCTTTGAGAGAACTTCAAGTGCAAAGCGTCTTGAAGTCTGCTTGATAGGTTTCTTCCTATGCTTTATTGGCAACTTCAGTTCGACTAGATCTCTGTATAAACCAGACAATTTGTCATAATCCTAAGAGAACCATTCTTTGTACTCCTTCAGCAATTGGATTACTTCAACTTTGAGTTGTGGGTTGATTTTAGCACTGATGTATGTTGGCATTCTATTTGTCCCCTCTCCCAAGTTGATTTCCTCAATTGGATCATGCACCAGCATTTTTATGTTGTTTGCTAGCGGATCCTTCTCGAAATCCAAATGTTCGTCATCATAGATAGTGTCGAGCATCTAGCCTTGTATTTCATCTTGAACCTTATCAGGTGGTTCTGGATCAAAGTACTTTCAAGGACCTTCTTGTTTCACTTCATCTTTTTTGGCTTTGACAACCATGTACCTTACATCAACCTCTAAGGCCACTTTTATTTATTTTCGTCTATATAAGTCGAAACCATATTGAGCATCTACGACTCATTCATCGTCATCAAATTTGCTTCCCCAGCCAGTCAGTTAGATTCCTTATGCTCCTCCTAAGCCCATATCTTTTTCTCCTACAAATTCCCTATCCCATTAAAATCCATGGGTTGGGTGCAGGTAAATGGAATATAATGAATTATCATTGGGTGTGAAGGCAAACCCTGCAGGGTTGCAGGGGGCTATGTGGGCCAGTTTTTTATCGAAGTTCCTTTTATCAACCTGATTGATTTATGCCTTGAAGTAACTTTGGTCCACTTTTATTTTGTCCAAGATACCATCATTATTCAAAATGGTTATCCTTTGGTGCATTGAAGAAGGGACTACGCCAATACCATGTATCCACTCTCGAACAAGCAACAACTTGTAGTTGGCCTTCAACGTTATCACCATAAACATTTTTGGCCTTGTTATAGTGCCAATGGTGAGGTCTATTTGTATCCACCCATTGTTGTTCCAACCTCCCCCTCATAGTTCGATATAACAATTGTATGGGTTTTTGTGTCTGTTTCATCCTTCCTAATCTTCTTCAGCATGTAGTGTGGCATCAGGTTAACTATCACTCCGCCATCGACTAGGATCTTATTCAATCCCACATTTCCTATTTTCCTATGATAAATAAAGGTTGTAGGTGACTTTTCATTGACTCATCTGGCCTTTTGAAAAAGGCCTTTTGTTCTTTGGCACACCCATTGTTCATTATATAATAACAAACGGGGTTGTGTCTAGCCATCTCCATCTCAGTTGAATCCTATGGCTCCTCTACCTTCATAACTTGGTGGTAGTCTCTTAGAAACATAGACACCATGTTGCATGTGTCCAATGATAGATCAGATCCAGAATCAAAGTCATATGTCATCATATCATCTTCATGATCATACTTTTTCGCATATGCTTCCTTCTGAGGGGAAAACAACTTTCTCTCGACAAGCTCTCTTTCTGCATGTTTCATTTCCTCCTTCTTCTCCTGTTTCATTGGCACGTAGCTACTTGACATAGGCTTTTCCAATTGTGCAGCCTATCTCTCTCTCAGCTTTCCTTCGCATTTGTTGCCTCCTCCATTGGGACCTTGACATTAGGTTTTTACCTTGTTATTATTAGAACGGTACACCAGTGGCTTTGAGGCTTAGAACTATTCTTCGATATGCCAAGAAAGAACCCCTTTGGACATCTAAATTCTACCATTTCTTCTGGTCTTGTTCTCTCTTTCGACATGCCTTATCTACTGGTCCTTAGGAGCGTCTGAAGTGGGTTTGAATATGACAGGCTTATTTCCACGAAGTCCTTGTCCGACTGGATCCTGTCTCATATCTCCTAAGCGCTTCGTTCCTGCTGAAGGTTTGACAACTGTGGGATTCTATTCTTTTTCTTTTTCTTTTCACCAGTTGCACGACCTAAATATTCTTTATTGCCTTCTTGTCGAAAACAGAGTTGCACCTAGGGCATAACATGACCACTGACTTCTTCCTCTGGCATCTATGGAGGAATTCAATCAAGCTTTCATCCTATTTGAGAAAAGCCACCTTATTGTATTCTTCTTGTTTGAGGCTCTCATCAACCTCCATTGCATAATTCTAGGATACTTCGACCATGTTCACTTCTAGATTGGCATCCTCAATAATGTATAGTTCCTACCATTTCACCCTAAGGCCCTCAGTGGCCTCGATCATATTGTCAACCTATATGAAACCTTTAGTGGTTTCAGTTGTAGTTATCATCTGGATGGAATCCTTGATGATCCCTCCGTTGGAACCTTCAGTATCTCTTAAGATGAAACTCTCAGCAATTTCTTTGATGAAACCCTCAGTGGTTTCATTGAGGAAACTCTCAGTGTTTTCTTTGGTGATGTCCTCAGTGTCTCTACACATAAAATCTTCAATAATTTTCTTGTCAAGATCTTCAATAACCTTGGTCATTACAACTTTGTTGACAAATTCTTCGGTAACTTCGACCATGTTGATCATAGATAGCTTTGTATGGTGGGCATCTGCCTCTTGAAGTGGGTAGGAGTCAATCTTCATATGCGACTTTGCTTTGTCTCCAATCCTAAGTCTGTCATCCTTAATTGTATTCTGAACGAGATCCCTAAAAAGAAAACATTGATAAGTATTATGACCCAAAACGTTATGATACTTGCAGAAACGTCTCTTTTTCCTTTGTTCTAAAAGAGGAATTTTAGCTCTAGGAGGCACTATCATTTGACTATCCTTAACTAACAAATTGAAAATTTTGTCACTCTTGGTGACCTCAAATGTGTAAGTTTTCTTAGGAAATTTGTCACTCTTTTCAGGTTCGATGGGGTTCTTCCCATTCGAAGGCGCCAAAACTTTGCAAGAATAAGGAGGTCCTTGCTTTAGTTCAGTGAGGTCGATTTTGCTTTCGTCGAAGTTTAAGGCATCATTATATGTTTCTTGATCGTCCTTTCCTAATTCAACATAAGTTATCCTTTCCCTCTTATTATTCTTATTTTTCCTAACTTTCTCAGCCTTCAGGCGTTCTATATGTCAAACCTTATCTGCCAACTAACCTATATCCCCTAAGGATTGAGTTTCTAATTTCTTCTTAATGGAATAATCGACGACCCCAACAGCCATTTTAACTAACTCATGCTCAGGCACTTGTATAAAGCATCTGGCCTTGAGTAGGTGAAACCTATTCAAATATTCATCTATTGACCAAAATAACTTTCATTTGATACTGGAAATTCCTTCAAACTAATCTTAGCTTGTCCCATGTAAAATTGTTCATGGAACAATCTCTTCAATTGATTCCAATTGTGGATCGAATTTGCTGGCAAGGTTGTAATCCATGTAAAGGAGTTTTTTGTCAAAGAACTTGGGAAATATTTTATCCTAATATTCTCATTATTTGAAATCTCCCATGCCTCTATCAGGTATCTGGCTACATGCTCAACAACTGACTCAGTGGTATCCCTAGAGAATTTAGTGAAAATTTGGGGACATTCCATCCAGGGGTAAGTCAGATTGTAAAATATATTTAGAAAAGGGCGATGTGTAATTTGACCTACGGAGGCCAACATTTACCCCGTTTCGTGCCATGATCCTTTCGACCATGGCTTCCAGATTGTTGTCTGCTGCCATGTTGTCTCTTCAAATTCGATGCACAACATCATCAACATTCATGTTCCTATTCACCAATATTCCCTTGGTTCTTCTTCCCTTGGAATTTCTGGTACAACCCTAGGAGGTCCGACTTTAGAATGTTCGACTACCACTCCTTCATTTCCATGTTCACCTGGGGATGGTTTCTTTGGTTTTGTCTGACTTGGTTAATAATGGGGTCTTCTTAAAGAATTACCCATGATTTTCTACCATGTATTCCCTTCGAAGATTTCGAGGAGGCTCTAGTACACCAAAGAAATTGGTAATGCATGTCATTTGTACTGCTATTTGTTGATTTTCTTGGTTAGTGTTTTAGGTTAATGGGTAAAAAATTGCACCCATTGTTTGGGCAAGCATTTGGGCCATTTCGTGATTACTTTCGCCCATTTGTTTCCTTATGACCGCTATAGAATTATTGGTCAAATTTGGAATTTGGGTGGAATATCCTATCCCAATGGGATAGTTAATTTGACCCGAATTATTGATGTCAAACCCAAATCCCTTCAATGGCGAAGTCACGCTCACCACCGTTTATGAAAAATCGACGCATAATTGTGTAAGTTTGCCATCATAGACGTTGGCATGCCAAAAGGTTCTTCTCGACCGTTCAAAGGAATGGACAAGCATGGAGGCATAAAAGGTTTGAACGAAGAGTTCCCCGCTAGTGGGGGAGTCATAGGTGGACTCTATGTCCCTACATAGGATAAAATAAGTCCAGCCTGGGCAATCGACTACACAGGCGTTGAACTTGTCGTGGATGGTATTGGTTCAGATATGGGCAATGAAACCGTTGTTTTCCCTATCGAATATGCATGGGTGGTTCTCCGTTATTATTTGGTAGATTTTTAGGGTTTAAATTACTTGGTTGACTTTTATTCTCCATTCTCCTCAAATATCTTCTCCTAGGTCTTTCTTCGTTGGTTGTGGCTCATTTACCACTTCTCAGTAACATACAACGAATTTCAAGAAAAAGATAGCAAAATGAAGAACTTTATTAAAAAAATCAAAATAGAAATTTATTTTAAAAACACTAGCATTGTCCCACTGGGCGTACCAATTTGTTTACCGTGAAAATTGGTAAACAATCACTAGTCTTCTAAAATTAAAGTGTTTTGGTTACTCACATGATCGACTAGATTGATCCTAGGACATGTGCTCGTGTTTTAAGTAAAGTCTGGAAATAATATGAACACTTCGACAACATTCATGTTTGAAGATGTTTATTTTGAAATGTTTAAAGGGTAAGTTTGCAAAATGTAAATGGACTTGAAATAAAAGTACTTTGAAGATAAATTGCAATGTAAAGTAAATTCTTGAAAATATGAATAAACTTCAAATAGAAAGATGTTGATTATCAACGTACATTCTTAAACGATACTTGTTTCTCACACACATTAGATACTTTCAGTAATTCTGAGTATTTATACACAATTAAACACACATAGAAATCCTAACACTAAGGCCCTATATATTCTAAGCCGAAATAACCGTCACTAACAGACTTTCTTCTAGACTATGGCATGTTGTACTCGGCATGTTCTTTAATCATCACAACATTCCACGTGTCCTTTCTTGAAGCCGGATAAGGACAAAATTCAGTTATCCTTCAAATTCAAATTTGAATGTCTTCGTCGAACGTAGCCTTGGCGCTACCTCTGTCGAAAATGACTCAAAAATTAGAAATATTTCTAAGTTTCATTCAGCATTCCTCTCCTCATCAAGAAGTACTTCACTTGACTTCTCAGATAATATTTTCTTGTCGAAGTCAAGAATATCTTAAAATATTTTGTCTTCTCTTGCTTATCATGTTAACTTCAAACCTGGCGACGAAACTTCCAGCTAACAGTTTCCTTTTCCTAACCATTTTCTTACGGATGCTCCACCGAAATCAATTGATTTTGTATCCCCAAATCCTTACAAAACTCTGCTACTGGTGGACTAGCAAATTTCATATCGTTGTTTGAAACAATGACCTCGGGAAGGCCGAAACGACATATTATATTTCTCTAGTATAATCGATGTACCCTTTCCACTATGATTTGCGCCACTTCTTCTGCCTCCACCCATTTAGTGAAGTAATCAATATTTATAATCAAGAACTTTAGTTGTCCGGCTGCAACGAGAAATGGGCCTAGAATGTCTGACCCCCACTGATAAAACGACCATGGTGAAAATACTGAATGCACTAATTCTGTATGAGTGGATGAAGGGAGCGAACACTTGACATTTCTAAAATCGGCTTATGAACTATGCACAATCTTGAAGCATACTCGACCAATAATACCTTACTCTAAGTATTTTTCCCAACAAGGCTCTTTCTCCAATGTGACTTCCACATGACCAACATAATATCTTATTCCGAAATGCATCTTAACATAGGAGATGATCTTCCCATCTTACATATGTCATACCCTAAATTTTGACCCTGAGATAGGTACATCATTAGACAAAATCCACTGGACAAAGGATTGTGCCAGACTGGTTTGAACAGTATCCCCACAATGTATCAGGATTCCTGAGTCCCTCAGAGGATTCAGGCAAATGACCAATCACTAATACAAAAGATTTTCAACCTTTAAATCACTATAAAAGTATTAAGGAACTTCATATGAAGTGAATCTTTCAAGGATTGTACAACATTTTCAGTGATCTGGGCCCCGAGCCATCACAATCACCAATTAAGGTTTCAGTCAATTGATGCCCTTCAGATGAAATTTTTCATAGAAAAAGGAGCCAAGATCTCCATACATCATCAAGAATGATTAACATAACTTTGACAAGCCATTTTCAAGTACAAAAGTTGCAGAGATCAAAGACTACAAGATTAGGGTTTTCCACTGCCCAGATTAGGGTTTTTGATTAATCGGGGGACCAAAAGTCAGGATTTTCATATGGACAAGAGCTTATACCATAGATAATGGTTTAAATATCTCATATACGTCATATAAGTCTATTCATAAGGACACAATACCTTAGAGGATGTCAGTTGAAAAATCAGAAAACCAGGGGTATCCGGTGTAATTTCCATCTGGACCAAAAAGTCAAAGTTTGACTTTTTCACCCAAAATGATCCTCATGACCTATATTTCAATAATAAATGGTCTATAAATGCATTTGATCACCAAAAAAATCAGAATTTGAATAACTTGTAAAAGGAGCAACATTTGAAACTTATAAATTTTTCTAAGTTATAAAGAAAAAGTGTTCAAGTACCCTACTTCCAAGCATCATAACTTGTGATCCAAGCATCAGATTTTGGTGAACCAAAGCTCAAATGAAAGATCTTGCTAAAAAATACAAATGATTCAACTACAAGAAACTCCAATTCCTTATGGATTTCAAAATGAAGATGGATCAAAATCAAGGAAAATTCTGATTTTTCAACACTTAAAAAAATCTGCCTAAGTGTAAAATCAGCAAAACACAAAAACTTTGAGGCTTTTTACACCAAGTTCTAAGTTGATTCAGATCAATCTTTGGTCACCAATGTTGTTACAAATTTTGTCTACAATTCAAAGAACCAAGTAGAATGAAAAGATCTTGCTTGTACATGAAGAAATCATGGATTAAAGTGAGCATCAAAGGCTGTTTTGCAAAAACAGATTTTCTACAACTTTGTGAAATCTGATTTTTTGAATCAAAGTACATTGTCAAGTGGATTTAAGCATCTTGTTAATCATTGAAAAACCTGATCAAACCTGCAAAACAATTATTACACCATGGAATTCACCAAAAAAAACACCTCCTTGATTTCAACATTATGCAATTTTGATCCAAGGGCCATAAAGCTTCCAAAAGGCATATTCTTGGATCTCTTGTTCAACAAGAAACAGGTGGACACAATCCAAGCTTCAAACTTCTGAGGAAATTGAAATTTGTTGCTGCATAGCTGAGCTATTTCATAATTTAATCATTTCACTTCTAAGATATATCTTTGCTAAGCATGACTCACCATTGTGACCTCATCACTTCAAATATTGGAGGCCAATTTTGTTCAACATATTTGCCTATAAATATAGACCTCATTCCATCATTAAAATTACACCAAAGCCTCTGATCTCCAAGCTTTCTCTTATAAGACTCAAAACTAAATATTTTGAGCAACCTCCTTTAGGTTTTGAGTTTGAGCTAGCACAAGCTCACTCTAAGTGTTCCAACACACCACATATGATGTTCATGAGGTGTTCAAACATATAGATCACCTCTGGAACACTCCCAACCCAGAATCACTCATCAAAATCTCAAAGAAACCTTGTTTATGCAACTTGATCCAGCCATTTGCCATCAAATCCAAGTGTTCAAACACACTCCATATCATCCAAGGAAGTTGTCCAGATCATCACCAGGCATCTGTAACACCTCCTACTCAGAATCACATCTCCAGCTGCAAGCTCGAGTTCAGGTAAGCCTCAAACTTGGCTAAATCATAATTCATGCATATTTCCTCGAACTATCTTTTTTCCATATGTGTGTAATCATATTCTAATGGACTCCCCTCAATCAATTTCACAAAATCATCATCATGTAGAATTTCATGAGACTCGGGCCAAATTAGGGTTCTTGAGCATTTTCCACTGATTTTTCATTCTACACGTAATATAAATGAAATTAAATACCACCATCATGTTCGTGAGTTAATTTCTAACTAATATGGGCTTTGAATCATTCAATTTGATACATATTTCATAAGATAGCATAGATTTTGCAAAACTGGGCAAGAACACCCTTCACGTGTGTTCTTCGGGGTGTTCTTGGCGCCCTTTTTGAAAATTCAAATATTTGAATTTCTTTCATTTTTGTAATTGATTCAAAAATTAATTTCTCTCTGAATATTTGGAATTTTTAAGTGATTATTTTTGCAATAATTTTCTAAAATGTTTAAATATTTTTTCCCATGAAAAAAATTAAAAAAAATTATTTATTTTATATATTTAATATTTTTCTAAAAAATTAATTTTAATTTGTTTCTAAGCAATTTTAAAATGATCTTTCACTTAATTTTTTCAAATATAAATGATATTCATGTTATCTCATGGATAAAACATAATTTTTCAAACCTTGATCCAAGAATTTAACTTGTTCTTCATTATTGTTTGAAATTTATGAAGTATTTTAATATTTTTATTCAAATAAATATTCAAAATACTTCAAATTTAGGGTTTTGACTTTCACAACCTCAAATTGACTTTTGTCACACTCTTGGGCGTCTATTAGAGTGTAAGACTCGTCCTTTTTTGAAAATGAACCATTAGGATTCATCTGATCCATTTTCAAAAACTCGGCGTGATCGCCTTTTTCACTGTATTAAGTTTTCATTTGTGAATCTTTTTTTGTGAATATCTTTACACATAACCATTTATTTTAAAATGAATTGTCAAAATGTGTCATGAGGAATCCTTTGTTTTTAGGACTCATTCTTTATTGTTTTAAACTTTCTCCGGTCTATTTCAAAACTCCGCCAGGCTTCCGTATAAGTCCTGAATCCAACTATTTTCTTAAACAGTTTTTAAATCTCTTATACAGAGATCATGAGCATTTGTTTACAAATATCATCTCCTTTTCTTTTTTAATCTTTATGACTAAAGATCTAATACACCAGCAACTAGACTGAGCTTCACTCCGGTGAACTGCTTTCTAGGTTGTAGGCAGTTTTTCAGCACCAAAGTTCTACTCCGTGTATGAAATCATCAGATAATTAATCAACAAAACAAACTCCATAGGCATCCTTATGTTTAAGCCCTTTGTTCACCTCATACTAAAGCAAAGATAATAATATTCTTAATCATCAAAGAGCTACAATGTAAAAAACATATGTAATCTTTCTCCCTCGGGATTTTGGGCCTCTGCTTCCCAGTGTAACCCCCAGCTTCATTCTTAATAAATCACTTAAGAATACTCAAACCATAGAAAAAATACTAAAAGTTGTTAAACACATTCGCTGGCACTTTTATTTGTCTACATGCATTTCATCTGTATATATTTGCATCTTGCTAGAATCTCTAAGTAGTTAGGTTATCTTCATCCAAACAGATACACCCTTTCAAAACACTTAAGATTTTATTTTTTTACAACTTATTAGGGGCTTACAAAGATAAGAAGTTTCCCAGTGAAGTGCTTCTTTGTAAACCATCCCCAGCCTCCTCTTGGGCTTTATCTAAGGACCCATGGGCCTCATACAGGTAACCTAGCCTCCTTTTGGGCTTAAACACAAGGACCATCCCAGGCTTCCTACAAGCATATGAACAGATCTTAGAATCAAAAGAAATACATTAGTCTACCTCTCCCCGATGGATGACCAAGCTAGCCTCCTCTTGGGCTTTATACAATTGAATCCTCCCCAGACAAAGGAATGTCTGATGACCTTCAAAACAGTTATCAAAACAACAGACAAAACACTCTTCCTACATAGTCAATCTAAAAACTTTTCAGCCTCCCATTTTAGACTTCATATAAGATATAGATAATCAAGAGTCAGTCTCTCATAAATAAGCTTCACACATGGGCTTCCAAATCAGGATACAAATAAAAATTTCCAACATAGTCAGTTTTCATCTTTAAGCTTCAACCTTGGGCATCAATCAAGGCACAAATAAAATTAAACCATTCCCTATTTAGATATGCCAAAATCTCTCTACTGAGCACCTTTTAGCTTCAACCTTGGGCTTCAATCAAGGCATATACAGTAAAACACTTTACAATCTCAAAAACATTCATAGTCTTGGACTTTAACTAAGATAACACCAGTCATAGCCTTGGACTTTAACTAAGCTAATCTCAAAAACATTCATAGTCTTGGACTTTAACTAAGCTAACACCAGTCATACCCTTAGACTTTAACTAAGTTAATCTCACTCAAAAAACAATCATAGACTTGGACTTTAACTAAGCTAATCCTTAACAATCATAGCCTTGGACTTTAACTAAGCTAACAACAATAATACAGTCATAGTCTTGGACTTTAACTAAGTTAATTCTTCAATAGTCATATACTTGGACTATAACTAAGATCACTTTCCACCAGTCAAATTTCCATCCAAATACATCCTTTCTTGAGCTATGCAAATCAAGATACCAAATACCAGATACCAGTTACTCATTCAGCTTATGCCTTGAGCTATGCAATTCAAGCAACCAACCAACCAGTTACAAATAATTGTTTCTTTTAGCTTCAATCTTGGGCTTTGATCAGGAAAGAAACAAACCTTTCAGCTTCAATCCTGGGCTTTGATCAGGAAACAAACAAACCTTTCAGCTTCAATCCTAACCTTTGATCAGGAAACAAACAGACATTTAGCTTCAATCTTGGGCTTTAATCAAGACACAAATACAAAAATTTGAGCATCAAACATCTTGTGCTTTAACCAGGATACAAATTCCCTTTCCTCCTAGCTCTAGCCTTTTAGGAGGAACTACGATGCTCTGATCCCTCAATTCTCTTTTTGGGGGTAAATAGGCAAAAGGTCATAAGATCTTTGCGAGCACACCAAACAAAAATCACAAACAGGTTTCTAAACCTAAGAAAAACATCAACATTAACCTATCAAACAACACTCATCTTAAAAAATCTCATCTTAGATCAAACCCACCATTTCTAACTAAAAAATAAGAAAAAGAAAAGAATCAAGTAAGAAGATTTTTCTGAGCGAAGTAATAATAACTTGGAAAAAAACCCTAATCTCATGATAGCAAAAAAGACTGTTGAAACTCAGTTAGCAAGTAGGGTTAATTGGAGACATCTATTTACCATCCTTAAACAGCTTAATAGGATAAAAAATGAATTAACCTGTAGACCATTAATAGTGATTCACAACCACATTGAATATTAATGGAAGTTTGGAGTGAAATAAAAAGATCACGAAAAATGCATCCATAATATAGCTGATCAAGAATGATGAGATATATAATAGATATCATTTTAATGCGCCTAACCTTAATCTCTTCTTTTGGTAGCTCATTCTAAGTCAAATATCGAGTGATAAGTACCATTCATCATGTTGCATTATCCAATGTCATAACTTCCTCAACCCATATACCCAGTGCTTCCAAGGTCTCTTTGATTACCATCTTGTTTAAATCAGAACCTTTAGTGCTTGATAATTAGGCTAAGAGGTTAGATCTGGCATTCTCCTCCATGTGAATATGGTTTACCTCAAATTCCACAAACGTCTGAGACATCTTGAAAAAATTTCGCAAGTATTTTACTAATGATGGATCCTTCGTCTGAAACTCTCCTCTGACATGACTGGCGATTAACTGAGAGTAAGTTTGAACAAGAAAGTGTGTTACTCCAACCTCCTTTTCAACCCTCATTCATGAAATCAAAGCTTCTTACTCTGTTTGGTTATTGCTAACCTGAAAATTAAAACACAAATAATATTCTAATACCAGTTCACTTGGGCCCTCAAATATTATCCTGGCTCAATTTCCTTTAATATTAGAGAATTCATCCATAGATAGATTCCATCTACATTATGACTCTTACAAGGTAGGAGCACTCAATTCAACCAGGAAATCAGTAAGCACTTGAAATTTGATGTTACTTTGAGGCATAAACTTTGTACCAGACTTTGATAATTCTACTTCTTAGACCATTATTCTTACTGACAAGCTCGGTTTCTTCAAGACCTGCTTGATAGGGTAATTGGTTTAAATAATGATAGGGTTTCCCTGGAAGTATTATTTCAACTTCCAAGCTATAATCACTACTGCAAACGCAAGACACTCAATATTCGGATAACACAATTCTACTCCTCTTAGCAGCTTACTAACAAAATATATTGAATTCTCTCTTGTCTTCGTCTCCTGAAATAGAATAGAACTCATTTCCTTGTCTGAAACGTCTAGGTACAGGATAGGAGGTTGGTTCTCCTTCGGTCGTATCAGGATGGGAGGTGCAGACAAGAAAAGTTTTACTTCTCTAAAAGCATATTCACATTCTTCTGTCTACTGGAACTTCCCTGACTTATTCACCATATCAAAGAAATGAATTGAATTGTTTCCTGTACAAGACAAAAAGCGAGATAAAGCGGATAAACGTCAAGTAAATTGTTGTACCTATTTTACCATTGATGGAATTCTCATATCAATGATTTATTTAAATTTATTCGGTTTTGCTTCTATTCCTCGGCTAGTCAACATAAACCCAAGGAATTTCCCAGCTTATACCCCGAAAGTGCACTTGTCCGAGTTAAGCCTCATGTTGTAACTTCTGATTGACACAAACGTTTCTTCTAAATCCTTGACGTGTTTCCAATTTTCTGAGGTTTTGATTACCATATCATCCACATATACCTCCAGGTTCGGCCATATCTATGAAGTGAATAACATATCCATCAGTCTTTGGTAGGTAATCCCTATATGTTTTAGTCTAAAAAGCATCACCTCATAATAATCATTATTTATGTCCATCATGAATGTCGTCTTGGGAGCATCCAATGGATTCATTTGCATCTAATTGTAACCCGAGTAAGCATCCATGAAGCTGAGAAGACGGAATCCGGAAACCCCGTCGATGAGTAAATCATTGTGAGGAAGCGGAAAGGATCTTTGGGACATGCCTTATTCAAGTCAGTGAAATCCATACACATTCACCACTTTCCTGATTTCGTTTTTACCATGACCATATTAGACAACCAGGTCGGGTACTTAATTTCATGAATGAAACTGGACTTCACAAGCTTTTTGATTTCATCTTCTATCGATCGTATCTTCTCCTTTCCATCCTTTTGATTTCTCTCAGACACAGGCTTGATAGTTGGATCCAGTGCCATATGGTGGCAAACTATGTTTGGATCGATTATGGGCATGTCAGTCGGTTTCCATGTGAACAAATATATGTTCTCCTTCAATATACGTATGATCCCAGCTTCCTCCTCTAGAGACAAATCAGAACCAATTTGAGTCGTCTTGGATATTTGGGCACCGATTTGTACCTACTTGACATCCTTGATGGGTGTCAGACTATTTTTCGTCGGGTCTTCTCTTAGATCAATATCAACTAGGTTCTCCTTTAAATGATCACCTTTTATTGGCTCATCATCTTGAGGTTTCTTTTTCATCTTCAGACTGTCTTTATAACATTTCCTTGCTAATCCTTGATCACCTTTTATCATCCCTAAGTGGCCATCTTCGAGAGGATACTTCAGTGTGAGGTATAAAGTTGATAATGTCGCCTCTAAAGAATTGAATGATGGTCTGCCAATAATAATGTTGTAAGGAGATGCAACATTGACAATCAAGTACCTAACCTTGACACTTTTCGCATTGTCTCCATTGCCAAAATTTGTTATCACGGGAAGATGCCCTAGAACCTACACATGTTTTCTAGAGAAACCAAACAAAGTACCTTTAAAAGGTAACAACTGACGATATCTAAATTCATACCCTTGAATGCACCCTAATACAAAACATCTGATGAACTTCCCGAATCTACTAAGATTCGCTTCATGCTTCAGTCGTGAATTTGCACTTTAATTACCATTAGGTTGTTCTCATGAGCCAATACTCCTTTGATATCTTTTATGGAAAAATTGATTAGGACCGAGTTTTCATCTTCTTTTGAAAGCAGCTTCTGTCTGATATGCATCACTTCTCGGATATATATTTTCCTGGCAGAAATGGTTTCTCCTCCTCCAACAATGGTGTTCAATGTATGATGGGTCACTCGTGCTTCACGGACCTATCCATATTCTTCCATTTCTTTTGTGGAGGATTTTCCAAGATGATATCCCCTTGGGAGGACTTATCTTTCCTTGATTTCCTCCAACATCTTTCACATAAGAAAATAAACGACCTTTCTGAAATAAGATCTCAATTTCTCTTTTGAGCTTATGACAATCTTCTTCTATGTGATGACCACGAAGTCTGTGGTATGCACACCATGCATTCTCGTCTTTTTCCATCACAGTGTGTACTGTTTAGGATGCCTCAGGATGGGGAGTAATTTGAGATGATATACTTCTCTCAAAATATCTTTATGCCTGGCGTTCAGTGGTGTATGATCTGCATCTTTGTCAAACAGTCAACAAGATGTTCTTATTGTTGTCTAGTCTCTAGGTCTGGGATTAAGGTACTCCTTTCTATGCTTGGTCCCTCTTCTTTAGCTCGCATTTTTTCCTTGGTGTCTCGAGATCTTTTTTCTATGTTTCTCTCCTCCCCCTTTTTATAAAATTTTTCTCTGGTAATAACCTCATCCATGCTGGATGTGGACTTTTGTGATAAGGATTCGTTGAACTGTCTGGCTTTGAGGCCATGTCGAAATGCCCCCAAAAACATATCCTAGTTCAGATGAGACACCTTAATGGTTTATTTGTTGAACCTTGCCATATACTCTATGAGAAACTCTAAGTACCCTTGTCAGACGTTGAATAAACTCATAGTCAACACTTTTTTATGTTTGATTGCTGAAAAGTGTTATATCATCATTTTAGTTAGGTCCTAGTAGATAACAACTGGGGATTTGGGTAAGCTCATGTACCATCATAGAGCCCCTTCCTTAAAGGTACCTGCCATGAGTTTACACTTAAGGAAGTCAGAATCTCCTACTATTTCCATCTGATTCTTGATCGTAATAATGTGCTCATGTGGGTTGATTTTACCATCAAAAGACACCAATTGTGGTGGTTTGAAGTTCTCTCAAACTTTATCATCCCAGATCGCCTCGAACAATGGTTGGGAATCTAGAAACTCCTCATTTGCATACCCTTATATAGGCTATTAGCAATTTTGATGATTATTTTTTGGGTGGCATGGGAAAATTTTACCAAGGCCCATCGGTGGACGCCAAATGTTCTTGTTAAAAATACTAAAAGGTTAACTTCTTCGATCCTATTCAGGGAAAACCTTAAATGATTTGTTAAGTGTCTGTAAATGCTTTTCTCGGATAGTTATTGTTTGCCTTTCCTTATTTCTTGATGACCCTTATATAGGCCCATTCCTCACCCCCAACAATCATGAAAAACCATTTCCGCTTCCTTCCTACATTCAAAGTCTAGAAAATTACCATCGCTTTATCATTTAATTTCACTTATTGATAGCTTGTAACGCCTGCTTCATTATGGTGTCATTATGACCTTTCATTTTTTGAGTCCATTTCTAGATGGTCCTTTCATCCGACTTTTATCTCGGCTTATCCGTATTCCATACCCGACGACACGAGGCTCTCCACCTCGGCCCATTAGGACCCTCAACCTAACAATACGATAACTTTGTTAGGCGGGTTATATATCGGGTATCCCTTAGGCGAATCTGTGTTCTAGATTCTGCAACTACCCGACTTCCACCCCAACCATCCCTACTTCATCATTGTTTTCTTCCGATTTCACACATCGACTAATCAAAATAATTTCTGAGATGTATAAAACGATACATTAGTCAACTTAAAATTTTAAAATATTTAACTCGATCAAATTTATTTGTTGAGATTAATATATTTTATTGTAAACAGGTTATGAATCATAAAAATTGAGAAAAGAATTATGACCACCCACATTAAGTATTTGTATATATATCATGAAACTTCTGTAGGTGGATATAGTGTCTAGTATTTAGAATAGTGTGGATTGATAAAATTCTTTTAAATTCTAAACTATATTGATCTAATGTTGAGGAGTTTGAGTGGAATATATAACATTATAAAATTATAAGTTGAAACCTTATTATCCAATGAGGAGTTTGACCGATAATTAATAAGGTTTCTATTCACATCATTATAATATTTTTTAATTATGTAAGTATTTTTTTTAATTTGTGTGAAATATGACATATAATTTCTAACAGATACTTAAGTATGTTGGGGCGATTCGAGGGGGTAAACGAGAGAGCATTTCTACTTGTGACGCACCTTTGTGAGAGACAAACCACATATCCACCTAAAACCTTAAGATGATAGGGGTGTGGGTTCTCTCACTTATATAGTGTTCAATCTTTCCTTTTCTAATCAATGTGAGATTTCTTCTTCACACTTGATTCTCAACACTCCCCCTCAAGTGTGAGTCTATACACAATGCTCCCCCTCAAGTGGAAGCTCTCTCTTCCATATATATTTGTATCACCATTGAACTCAATGGAACACCTTCTACCCACACTTGCGGGAAGTGTTTCGATACAAGTAAGTTTGTCCCTTCACTCGAAACCAAAGGCTCATGATACCACTGTTGGTGCGAATCGAGGGGCTAAACGAGCCAGCATTTCTACTTGGGACACACCTTTGTGAGAGACACACCACATATCCACCTAAAACCTTAAGGTAATAGGTGTGTGGATTCTCTAACTTATATAGCGTTCAATCTTCCCTTTTCTAATCAATGTGCGACTTATTCCTCACACTTGATTCTCAACACTCTCCCTCAAGTTTAAGTCTATACACAATGTTCCCCCTCAAATGGAAGCTCTCTCTTCCACAAACACTTGTATCACTCACACCTGCGGGAACACACCCACACATGTGGGAAGTGTTTCGATACAAGTAAGTTGGTCCCTTCACTCGAAAACAGGTTTTGATAACACTGTTGGGGGGATTCGACGAGGTAAATGAGGGAGCATTTCTACTTGGGACACACCTTTATGAGAGACACACCGCATATCAACCTAAATTATTAAGGTGATAGGTGTGTGGGTTATCTCACTTATATAGTGTTCAATCTTCCTTTTTTAATCAATGTGGGACTTCTTCCTCACACTTGATTCTCAACACTCCCCCTCAAGTGTGAGTCTATACACAATGCTCCCCCTCAAGTGGTAGCACTCTCTTCCACATATACTTGTATCACCGTTTAACTCAACGAAACACTTTCTACCCACACATACGAGAAGTGTTTCGATACAAGTAAGTTGGTCCCTTCACTCGAAACTAGACTCTGATACCACTGTTGGAACGATTTGAGGGGGTAAACGAGGCCGCATTTCTACTTGGAACATACCTTTGTGAGATAACCCACACACCTATCACCTTAAGTTTTTAGGTGGATATGTGGTGTGTGTCTTACAAAGGTGTGTCCCAAGTATAAATGCTCCCTCGTTTACCCCCTTATATCGCCCCAACAGTCTCTTATCTCTTGCCTATTGATCCTGTAGAGCCACATCACTCTTCGACTTGTCTGCTGCTTTTTCAGCCATTCTTTATTCACTCGATACGAGTAAGTTGGTCCCTTCACTTGAAACCAAAGGCTCATGATACCACTATTGGGGCGATTTGAGGGTTTAAACAAGGGAGCATTTCAACTTGGGACACACATTTGTGAGAGACACACCACATATCCACCTAAAACCTTAAGATGATAGGTGTTTGGTTTCTCTCACTTATATAATGTTCAATCTTCCCTTTTCTAATCAATGTGGGACTTCTTCCACACACTTGATTCTCAATACTCCCCCTCAAGTGTGAGTCTATACACAATGCTCTCCCTCAAGTGGAAGCTCTCTCTTCCACATATACTTGTATTACCGCTAAACTCAACGGATTACCGGCTACCAACACCTGCAAGAAGTTTTTCTATACAAGTAAGTGGGTCCCTTCACTCGAACTAAAAGGCTCATGATACCACTGTTGGGGCGATTCGAGGGGGTAAACGAGAGAGCATTTCTACTTGGGACACACATTTGTGAGAGACACACCACATATCCACCTAAAACCTTAAGGTGATAGGTGTGTGGGTTATCTCATTTATATAGTGTTCAATCTTCCATTTTCTAATCAATGTGGGACTTCTTCCTTACACTCGATTCTCAATACTCCTCCTCAAGTGTGAGTCTATATACAATGTTCCCCCTCAAGTGGAAGTTCTTTGTTCCACATATACTTGTATCACCGTTGAACATAACGGAACACCTTCTACCCACACCTACGGGAATTGTTTTGATACAAGTAAGTTAGTCCCTTCACTTGAAACCAAAGGCACATGATACCACTGTTGGGACGATTCGAGAGGGTTAACGAGGAAGCATATCTACTTGGGACGCATCTTTGTGAGAGACACACTACATATCCACCTAAAATCTTAAGGTAATAGGTGTGTGAGTTCTCTTACTTATATAGTGTTCAATCTTTCCTTTTCTAATCAATGTGAGACTTCTTACTCACACTTGATTCTCAACAAAGTGTTTGATTTGATTTCTTAATCTTAAAATAAAATGTAAAAGTTTGTAAAAGATAAATTTGTTTAATTAGTTATTTACTTTTCAAATTCTTAATTTAAAAAACACAGTATCAGCAAAGGTAAAATTATACTAAAAAAATGGAGAAGGGATTATCTTGATTTCTTATTCTGTCATTTTCTTCTTTATTTTTTAGTATAATTATAGAATTCCTTTCCATAATAATATGCATGACAATGAAATAAATCAAATACCCTTTTAATTGTAGTTTGATGGTTTGAAATTTCCACCAGAGTCAAATCTACAGGGCCCAGCAAGAACAGAAAAAAAATCTCAACACCATTTGATAAGGAACTTCATTAGTCAAATACTATATTGTTCTCATAAATGATTGATTTGACTACATGATTCCGATACATTTTTTCCACCACTTAAGCTTTTTTTCCAACGTCCAAGACTTTTGTCATGCAATTCTAATACATTGTATCAAACCTTATTTGTAACACTAAAATTTTGGTTTGGACGTGGACATCAATTAAACATATTGTATATTGTATAATCTAAATGTAATTTTTATGAATTTTGTAAATATTCTTTATATTTTTTTTATAATTTTTATTTGATGTATTCTCTCTGCGTTGATTTGTCAAGGTTCTCTATTTTTTTATAGATGTGTTTGAATTGACGATGGATAAAATTGATTTTAATATAATTAAGTTTAATAGAATTGATTCTATTAGAACTGTATTTTGTATGACTGATTTATGTTTAGATATATTTATATTAAAATGAGTTGAACATATTTGTTTAAAAATCATCTAGAATCAATTCTAGAGTAGACGTTACAAATTATGGTTTCATGTAGAATCATTTCTGAAGCAGAATCAATTCTACATTAAACAAGCCAAACACCTTTAAATCATTCCAGAATAAATTATACATTTCTAAAATTGCTTTTGACCCTCTCAAAAGTCAAACCAAACATGCACTATATCTGAGTTAGAGAACCCTAATATTCTTTTATAAAATCCTTGATTAAGAAAAACAATTCTAATGCATTTTTTATATATTATTAAGGAGATTAATTGATATATACTGCTAGTATAAATACTTTTATACAATCAATATATCTTAACGCGTTTTTTATATATTATTAAAGAGATTAATTGATATATACTGTTATTGTAAATACGTTTATACAATAATGAATATATCTTAATCAATATTTTAAATATAATTAAAATAAAAATTAAATAATTATAAAAATCTACCGATTATGATTAATTACTTGTATAAAACTACTTTATACCGTACCATGGGTCAACTAAATTCATCATAAAATACAGTTAACTAAATTGTGATGTTTTATGACATCTTATAAAATTGGCATTACTATATATAGTCTATATCTATAACAATAGATAAAGTAGGTATATCGTTTTTGGTCCGATTTTTTTTATCATTATTGCTCTTTCATAACTACTATTTTTGTTTATTTTAATTTCATAAACAATTTACTTTATTATAAATAAACCTTTAAAATTACTATTTAAAAAAATGAAAAATATATGTGAAAAGTTGAGCAATTAAGTGTTTAACATGTAAACTATTTTGGTTTTCGTTTGTATTTGTTTTAACACATCACTAAGTAAACACATAATTATGATAAGAAACAAAAGTAAAAGTGATGAGAGAAAGAGAAAAAAAGTATTATTATAATTTACATTTCACAAATTTTGTCATTAAATTTTTTAGAGGGTATTTTAGTATTTTATTTGTTGTCCTAGTTTTCAGTGATAAATAGATTAGTTATAGATGTCACTAAATGATTTGATTATTCCTTTTTGTAGCCGTCATTCATTTTGCAGGAGTATTAAATATATTCTCTTTCTATTCATCATTATTCACCTTGTGCACCAACAATTGATATCTAGAGCTCTGGTTCGGATCCACTGGGAAACACAAGTGAAACGGTGAGACATTGTGTGGTTGATTTTGGTTCTTGAAATCGTGTTGAATCTTGAGCGAAATTGTAACAGAATCACATTTTTTGATTATGCGGGATTGAGAAACATTGTGTTTGGTGAGATCTGAGAGACTATACAAGGTTGAAGATGAACGGAAACGACAGTATGAGCACCAAGCTTCCAGTATTTGATGGTAAAAACTGGACTAGTTGGATGATTTAGATGTGTGTATTGTTCATTGCTCAAGATGTGTTTGATCTTGTCACCGAAGGTTATGTTCCAGTTGTTGCAGATGCAACGGAGGAACAAAAGAACGCGCAGAAGGATACAAGGAAGAAAGATGATCAGAAAGCATTGTTCTACATCCATCAGTGTATGGATGCAAATGTGTTTGAGAAAATCGTTGATTCAACGACGATGAAGGTTGTGTGGGACACACTGGTTAGATGTTATTGTGGTGTCGTCTCAATGAAGAAGGTGGAGCTTCAGTCTCTATGAAAGCAGTATGAGAATCTCAACATGAAGAACAATGAGAAAGTTTCTGAGTACATTTCCAGAGTGATTCTAATCATTAATGAGATTAAAGTTTGTGGAGAACTCTTTCTGGACAAGTAATCATTGAGAAGGTATCGAGATCTCTTACCCCCTCAGTTTGATTATATTGTGATAACAATATAACATTCTAAAGATATGAGCACCATGAGAATTAAAGAGTTGCAAAGCAATCTAAAAGCGCAAGAGTTGCGTCTAACTGAGAGAACTTTTGAAAGGGAAGTAGAGCAGCAGACTCTGAAAGCAGTTTCTGGTAAGAAGCATCAGAAGCAGACTTGATGAGAAGCCAGGAGATGATTTGATGGTGTTCAGAAGTTAGAAACCTTGACCTCTGATAGGCAGAAGAATGCTCAAAAGGGAAAAGAGAGGTATGATAAGAAGATGATTCAGTGCTACTGTTGTAAGAAGTTTGGTCATTTTGTTGTTGAATGTTGGTCAAACAAGGAAAGAAAGTCAGAAGAAGCAAATATAGCCAGAAGTTCTGATGATGATGAATCTGTGCTACTGATGGCTTCTGAATCTGATGATACGAATCTGACAAACTAGTAGTATATGGACACTGGTTGCTCAAATTATCTTACTGGTAATAAGAAATGACTGGTTGACTTTGACTCTAGAAAGAGGACAAAGATCAGATGTGTTGATGATAAATACCTTAACGCTGAAGGTATGGGAAATTTCTGAGACATTCTGAACAATGAGAAAACAATATTGATTCAGAAAGTGTGGGTATGTACCTGGCATGAAAAGCAATCTGATGAGTGTGGGGAAACTAATTAAGAAAGGTTTTTTAGTTACCATGAAGGACAGTCTTCTGAAGCTATATGACTATAATTAAAAGTTTATTATGGAATCAGAATATGGAAGAAATAGAACATTCAAGGTGAATGTCAGAACTGCAGACTCAGAATTCCTTAGTGCAAGAAGTGTTGTGAAGGAAAGTGAGATGTGGCACAGAAGATTTGGTCATCTGAACTTCAGAAGCTTAGGGCATCTAAATTTGAAGAAGCTAGTATATGGAATTCCTACAATTAATAAGCCTAAGAAGTCATATAAAGTGTGCATGAAAGGAAAGAAATCAATATTGCCATTTACGTCAGAAGTAGCTCCAAGAGCCAATCATGCCTTGGGAGTAGTGCATTCTGATGTGTGTGGCCCATTTCCAGTAGCTTTGATTGGAGGAAATAAATACTTCATGTCATTTGTTGATGAGTTCACGAGAATGACATGGGTATCCCTTATAAAATTCAAACATGAAATGTTTGTTGAATTCAAGAAGTTCAGAATGAAGGCTGAGAATCAGAGTGGTCAGACTTTGAAGATTCTCATAATTGATGGTGGGGTGAGTATAACTCCATTGAGTTCAAAAATATTTATGAGGAGATTGGAATTGAGCATGAGGTTACTGCTCCTTATACTCCCTAACACAATGGTCTCGCTGAAAGAAGAAATTGTACTTTGCTTGATACGGTGAGAAACATGTTGAAGGAGAATAAGCTTCATCATTTCTTATGGGGAGAAGTTGTTGCCACCGTAACATATGTGCTCAACAGATGTCCAATAAAGTTGAAGGAAATAGTTCCTATTCAGAAGTGGACTGGAGATAAGAAAAGTGTTAGTCATCTGAAGGTCTTTGGTTATGTATGTTTCAAACATGTTCCAAAAGCTAGAAGACAGAAGTTGGATGAAAGAAGAAAAGTGATGTTACTAATGGGGTACCATAATACAGGTGCGTACAAGCTCTATTGTCCATAAACTAATAAAGTTGAAGTCATTAGAGACGTCATTCTAAAGGAATCAGAAACTTGGGATTGGAACAAGTCTCAATCTGATTCTGATGTTAGAACTTTTGAAGAAAGCTCAAAATTAGAAGTTTCTGGATATGAGTTAGAAACTAGAGAGGATTCTGAAGATGGAGTTGACGCTGAAAGCGAGTTAGGCTTTGATGGTGATTCAGACTCTAAAGAAGACTCAGATGGTGAAGATGGTTCTGATCAAGATTCTGGTGGTTATTCTGATTCTATGAATATTCCAGACTCTGAAGGTGGTCAAGGTTCTGAAGGAGGTCAAACTTCTGAAACAAAAGTTTCTAAAGGAGAAACTTCTTAAGATAGAACTTCTAGGGTTCAAGCATCTGAACGAGATCAGAGGCCATAGATAGTCATAAAAATTCCGAAAATATTTGAAGAGTTTGACATGCTACAAGACATTGAAGTAGATTTTGAAAGAGAAGTTATTTAGTATGCCATGTTAGTCGACTCTGAACCCATGAGTACGAAAGAGGCTCTCAAGCAGAAAGTTTGGTTGAAGGCCATGAAAAACGAACTTGAGGTCATTCAAAGAAACAAGACTTGGAAGCTGGTAGAACTTCTAAAGGACAAGAAAGCCATCACCGTCACATGGGTTTTCAAGCAAAAGATAAAGCCAGATGGATCAATTGGTAAACTCAAAGCAAGTTTAGTAGCAAGAGGATTCCTACAGAAACCTGGGCTTGATTTTTCTAAAGTGTTTGCACCTCTAGCGAGAAATGAAACAATCATATTGGTGATTGCAATATCTGCTAACAGGATTTGTCCTCTGATACATTTAGATGTGAAATCTTCATTTATGAACGGTTCATTACAAGAAGAGGTATACTTGTCACAACCTCCTGATTTTGAGAAAAATAATCAATAAGGGATGGTGTAAAAATTACGTAAAGCTCTGTATGGATTGAAGCAAGCGCCCAAAGCCTGGAATCTGAAGATTGATTCATTTTTCAAGAAGAAGGGTTTTAGAAGTGTGAGATGGAGTACGGTGTCTATGTTCAACATACCTCTGAAGACAATATGATTCTGGTGTGTTTGTATGTTGATGACATACTGCTGACAGGGAGTTCTGAACAAGAGCTAGCTACATTCAAGAAGTTGTTGATGAATGCGTTTGAAATGACTGATCTCGGGAAAATGACATATTTTCTAGGGATGGAGTTTATCTACTCTAAGAAAGGTATCATTTTGCATCATTTGAAGTATGAACATGAGCTTCTGAAGAGATTTAAGTTGCAGAATTTTAAGGTTGCTATCATACCTGCAGATACAAATCAGAAACTAGACTCTGATTCTGATGGTGAGGATGTGGATGCTACAACCTTCAAACAGTTGGTTGGTTCTCTGAGGTATAAGTGTAATACCAGACCTGATATCTGCTATGTAGTTAAAATGGTTAGTAGGTTCGTGATTAAACTTTAGTGGTCCCATTACCAAGTTGATGTCAGTATTATAAGGTATATCAAGGGAACTCTGAAGTATGGAGTGTTATTCCCTTCTGGAAGAGAGAATGAATCAGAACTTATGAGTTATTCAGATTCTGATTGTTGTAGAGACAAAGTTGACAGAAGAAATACTTATGAGTACTTGTTTAAGTTTCTAGGAGGTCTTATTTCTTGGTGTTCCAAGAAACAATCTGTTGTTGTATTGTCAACTTGTGAAGTTGAATATATTGCAGGCGTTGTAACTGCATGTCAAACTGTGTGGATTCTGAACTTGCTGCATGATTTGAAGATCAAGGTAAACAAGCCTTTAAAGCTGATGATTGATAACAAGTCTACAATCAATCTTCCCATAAATCGAGTGTTGCATGGGAGAAGCAAGCATATTGAGACCAAGTATCATTTTCTGAGAAATCAGGTTCATAGTGGAGTGCTAGAAGTTGTGCATGTAGCACCCAGAAACAGTTGGCGGATGTTCTGACAAAGGCTATCAAGTCTGATCAATTTCTTCACTTAAGGGATGGAATTGGTGTTGTTAATTTTGAGTAAATATAAATTAAGGGATGGTACTTGAAATAATAATTTATATTTCACAAACTTGGTCACTAAGTTTGTTATGGGGTATTTTAGTATTTTATTTGTTGCCTTTGTAGCCCTAGTTTTCAGTGTATAAATAAACTAGTGGTAGATGTCACTAAATGATTTGATTATTCCTTTTTGTAGCCATTATTCCTTTTGCAGAAGTATTAAATATATTCTCTTTCTATTAATCATTATTCACCTTGTGCACCAAGAGTAGAAACAAATATGTGTAAGCATTTAAAAGGAATACGCAGAAGTTGTGTGTTTCAAAGTTATTACAATAGTGTTGTAACATTTTTTCTTATTTTTTGGTGTATTTTGTTTACGTATTAGCCTCTTAATTCTTTCTACTTATTTCTATTAGGTTATAGACATGAGAAAAATAAAATAGCTTGCATATGGATAGATAGTACCAAATCATGCATTCATGCATGTGTTAGGAGTTAGTTACTTGAATGAAGCCTTATGAAGTAAATTAATTACACTTAAATAACTAACTCCTAACACATGCATGCAATGTATAAATATATAACCTATATAGGTTTCATTCAAGAAATGATAAATATACATGTTACAAGAAAAGCTTGATTCATCTCTCATACATATTCTCCATGAATTCATTCATCTTCATCATGAGATTTTTTTCTCGTTTAACATGGTATCATACGCCTAAGGGAACCATATCATTTTTCTCCTGCCTCAAATTTGTTCTTGTACCATCATTATCTTTTTCTTCTTGATCCACAAGAGTTCTCAATTTGATAGAAATTGAGAATGTCTTCTTTATCGTAATCAACAAGAAGCTTCAGTTTTAGAGAGACTGAACCTTTCGGTGTAAGCTAGAACGTGAGTTACTTCTTCATCAGAGGATCTAGTTTCAGAGGAATCGACATTCTATCTGTAGGCAAGAAATATAGTTTCATTCAACATCTAATTCAGATTTCCATTGAGTTCAGAGAATCAACACGGGCGAATCTTGAAACTTCACAACAAGGTGCACAACATGAACTTAAAAACTCATAAGTTACATCGAAAGGCATAACATTTACAAGTTTAGAAAACACTTTTGCTCCAAAAATCTCTATTTAAACTTAAAGAAACCAATTTCTTATTATGGAATCAACAGGTTAAGGGTGTAATTATGTCACATAAACTTCACAAGATCATGGTAAACCCTCGCATTCCACCCATGTTCAAAACTAAAAATGATCGGATTGAAAACATTGTGTTTGAAGCATATGAGGACTAAATCGTGCAAGACCAAACTTTGTTCACTTAACTACTATCAACAATATCAGAGTTCATGTTTTCTTGAGTTCTTTCTTGCAAACATGCCAATGAGGTATGGGATAAGGTGGACAAACATTACAATGCTCGGATGAAGGAATGATTTCGTCAACTTCGTAAAGAGATAAAGATGAGAAAGAAAGGAATTAAAATAATCTCTGAATTTGTTCTTCGAATCAGAGTTATTGCAGATTAAACCATGGCTATTGGTGATCCAATATCGGAGCGTGATCAAATTGACTCAATACTTCAAGGACTTCTTGAAGAATATAATCCATTCATCATGATGGTGTATGGTAAAACTGGCCCAATGGACATATATGAAGTTGAATGCTTGATGTATGTTCAGGAAGCTCAACTTGACAAATATCATCAAAAACTTATTACACCTAATGCATCAGCCAACTTTGTTCGAACTGGTATTAACACTCAAACTACCAGACCAACTAATTCATAAGGTTCAAGTCATTACTCATGTGGTAGAGGGGAACTTGATAGAGTAAGAGGTCGAAGTAGATCCAACAACACATCTGGAAATAGACCAACATGTCAACTTTGTAAGTATGGTAGTGTAGTGATAGATTGTTGGCACGAGTTTGATGAATATTTTGAACCTACACCACCAAAACCTCAAGTTCAAGTAACTACCTCCAACAACATTAATCATGCTCAAGAAGATAACAAGATTCAAGTCACATATGTTAGATGATGGGCTTCTTCGATCTAGAGTGGGTGCATAGATCACAAATTAAAAACATAACTTTTGGAGGAAAAAAAATGTTTTCAAAAGTTTTATGGCACAACAAAAACAACCTGAATCAAATCGTCTAACCAAACCTACTATCGAAAAGCTCAGATATGCGTAACGTTAACCAATTGGATGATAATGAACACAAATTGTTCAACAATGATTAATTCAGAAATCAATGAAATGTTAAGTTATGCTTAAAGCTTATTTCCAATGAACAAAAATCAATTAATATACCCAAATACAATTTATCGAACACTTTGTGTGCGATCGATAACGTTTGAAATTTCAATTTGTTTTGTTGATTTTAAGAGTCAATCACAATCAAAGTGATTATGATTATATCAACAACAACACTTTAAAAGATAATTGAAAAATAATTTTCAATCGAATTGATCAAAACAACAATGAACTTGATAGTTTCCAAGAACAACAATTTAAAGAGATATAGAGAGAGAGATGAGAGACACAAAGATTTGTTTAGGAATTTCCCCAATCGGCCTTGTTATGGGTATGTTTGCCCTCAATTTGAGATCGAATTGAGATACTTGCAATTAACCTTATCTTTGCAAAAAATATTTATACAAGAAATGAAGAACTATAACCCCACAAACCATATGGTTTGTGGTTGATTCTATCACCTTAAACCATTTATCAAAGTTTGATCAAGTCACCAACAATTCTGCTACAATCCACTAGTTATTGACTACTTGTTGCAAAACCTCCTCGTCTTCAAGGTTTTATCTCGGTTGGATTAATTCTTAGCATGTACTTGTTGAACAAAAGATTCAAGAACACGATATGCCGTCTCGCGCAACTCCCTTGCAAAGAACCACCTTGTCCCAAGGCCTTCACTCGGTCAAATCCATATTTGTGTGATCTTGTCCAAAACCTTCAAATCACAATGATCTTAAAGGAAAACCTCAACTTGGTTTTCTAATTTGAAACACATAAAGATCCCAACCCAATATTATCGGTTACACCTAAAGGTGTGAAAAACACAAGAAAATGGGGGGTTTGAATTAGTTTTTAAAAAGCAAAAGCTTTTATACCAACTCAAAAAACACAACAATCAAAGGTTTAAACAATGAGAGTGACGCAATGATTTTTATACAGGTTCACTTAAAAATCAAAGTTAATCCAATCCTCCCGCCAAGATGATTTCGCCTTATACACAATGACTTAATCCACTATAACCAACCGATTACAATTGCACTAGCAACGATTGGTTACTAACGAACCACAAAGACAAACAGTCAATGTCTTCTCAAGGATACTGACCTAATTGGTCCCTCAAGGAACTACAAACAATAAGTTTGAATAAAGAAAGTGTGTTTACATATTGCTTTTACACAAGCAGATATACACAAGTAAAATACTAAAATACTTACACAAAAGGTTTGCATAAAGTTAAGAGCTTTTCACGTAGAAACAATCTTGTAAATCAGCAACTTTCTACAAGTCTCCAAGTCTTCTTTATATAGCAAAAAAAAAATATGTTGGAAGGCAAATCGGAATATTCAAGAATGAGTTGGTGTCTTGAATAACCGTCATCAAGGTAGGAGACAAAATCGTACAACATAAATGTCTTTACTCCACGAAATTCGCGTAGTGGAAGGAATGTTTTGATCTCATATTGTGTACTATTTATCTCACGTAAAACCTTTGATCTTATCTTATAATCTTCAGAGACTTCTGAATAAAGTTGTTTGAAGCATGAGCAGAAGAGTCAAAAAGCTTGGAATCTGAATCTTCAGAATAATCAATCAGAATCTTGATAACCTCAGCATTTGACTTGAGATCTTCAGAATCTTCAAAGTCTTCAACTAACAACTTCGGAAGTTTGATGATCAGAGTCACATCCAGAAGCGAAAACCAAAAGTACATTGCAATAACAATATAGTGTCTTCTCAGAAGCTTCTTAGAAGTGAAATAGTGCAGAAGCGATTTTCTGAACACAAAGTTCATAAACTAATGACATTGCATTTCATTTTCTCATAATCAGAACTGGTTGTTAAAGCTTCACAATAACAACCCGTTAGGGTAAAAAAATTGTTCTCACACAAATACTACCTTGTTATCATAAAAAATCAAAGGTATAGATGCAGATCTAAATCTTGTTCTAACAATCTCCCCCTTTTTATGATGACAAAACAATGTATTTTAATGAACAATTTTTATAAGTTAATCACACAAAAACATATAAAAAATAAGCACAAAGCTCCCCCTGAGATGTGCAGCCCCCAAAAAGATAAACTCATAATGAAAGAACACTTTCTTGATTAACCTTTTTGCAGAGACTGGATGATCTTTTATCAGAAGATGGTTCTCTTCAGAAGTTACTTGAACTTATCCAAAACATTAATTGTCAAGGTCAACACTTTTGATGATTTTTTATTCAGAAGCCTGGTTTGAAACGAAGCCGAAATTGAAATTTGAGAGATCTTTAGATCCTAGATACAACTTTTCAAACTTGATTCCTGGTCGATTCCTCAAAACTCAGAAAGTAAATTATTTCTTCAGAAACTAGTTATCTTAAGATCTAATATGAGAACTTCAGGAGCTTATGATATTTCATTACTTTCCCCATCTAACGCATCACTCCCCCCATCCTCCCATAGACGTCGGGGTTCACCAATGTCACCTCCTATGGATATGTTAATGATCGGACCCACCTCCCACTAATGATGATGTTGATCTAGTCTCACCTACAAAGGGTGAGGTTGTTGAGGATGTCGCGCCAGAATATTTTGAATAAGGCCTATTTGATTTGTCCTTAATTCCTTTGTATCCATACCATACTTCTAGACATATCTGAGATGGAGAGGTAACATTAGTCGGATTCTTCATTTTTTTATGCGTTAATTTTAATTGCTAACATTGATAATTTATGATTGATTATCCATAACATTGATTATTTCTGACAAATTTCAGGAGTGTGATCCCCAAAAGTTTCTTCACCACGGTAGGAAGTTTGTTGCATTGCCTCAGCCGAATGAGGACTGGTTTCAGTCGGTTATGTCCTTATTTGGCCTAAAGGACCTATGCATGATCGGTTACACTCTGGTCAACCACGGGGTGCTTAATGCATTTGTGGAGAGATGAAACTCAGAGACCTCTTTGTTTCATCTCCTGCATGGTGAGATGTCTATCACACTAGACAACATCTAGTGTTTGCTACATCTTCCGATCAGGGGGAGATTCCTAGATCATGGAAGGATGACCAAAGACGATGCAGTCGAGATGTTGGTAAAGCATCTGGGGGCTGATCTACGGGAGGAGATAAAGGAGGTGGATAGGACCAGGGGTGCTCATGCTAGATTTGAGTTCCTGGGAAAGCTCTATAAGGTTGAGATCCTGAAGGCACGACAGACTCATGGTGATGATGAGTAAGTAGTGGTCCATAAGATGCATGCTTTGAGAGCATACTGACGTTGCCCACCTACGACATTTCTTGGATCTCACTTGGATCCATGAGTACATTGGAGCGGTTTTCCCGGTCTATCTGTATTCGAAGTTGAGAGATGGTTATTTGTGGAAGACGAAGCAGGTCACATACAGTGTGACACTACTGGTGGTAATAATTCTTGATCTTTGAATTTTTTTTGTCATTTTCATTGCATATTTGCAAAACCATTGCCAATGATTCATGTGTTCCAAAACAAATTATTTCAGGCTTGGATCCTCCAGCACTTCCCGCGCATCGCTGGTTGGGCGATTATACCTGAGTACATTGAGGATATGTCGCGTGTTACTGCTTTTATCTCGCTTAGAGAGAACCAAACAATCAAGCCTTTTAGAGTTTATCTTGACTGTTTGGTTGGTGAGGACATGCACTACAACAACTAAGTTGATCACCATCAAACGCGACCATTTGACGAGATATTGATAAACTCTGGGTGATTGGCTTGTGGATCGCATCTTATTGCTCCTCATCTGCTCGAGCGCGTCATGTGGCAGTTCGGCTACACTTAAACCATTCTCAGGCACCCAACTGTCTTTACTCCTTCTGCCTTGACACGTAGATAAATATAGGAGATTTTGATGATTTTGAGTCATCTGGTACTGGAGGAGGCACGGGCTACCATAGCCCCGAGTGATTGGAGCTATGTTGAAGGGTACATCAAATGGTTCTTCAGGATGTCACATTCATACTTGGTCCATGCTGCTCTAGAAGATCCGTCGAGACCAACTTATTAGGAGATACTAGATGAGAAGCAGGTTCAGCTAGATCATATTGATGATGTCTTGCCTAAGTGCCGTCAAATAGTGGAAATTGCTCGAGCAGACATTGACGAGGGTATCTTCCCTGATGGGTCTGGTGTCAGGCAAGCCCTAGATGCCATCATGGCGGAGGCACGGGGGCATTGTTGATAGTCAAAGAGGTAAATGAGATGTCAGACACACACAGTAGTAGTCTCTTATTATTTTGTCGTAGTATTATACTTTATACTTTATTTTGACGATCTTATTAGATTTGGATCTCAATTGTACGATATTTTCTACATATATTGCTTCATTTGAACACGGATAAACAACTTATAGTATAAAATATATGTTCTGATATATTTCGGAGATGTGTCTCCGGAATATTCACGGAGATGAATCTACGATACAATTCAAATGTAAATGGCTTATAAATAGATTGTATTGAATGTTTAAAATTGTTCCGGAGATGTATCTCCGAAATATTTCAACGTTTATTCATAAATAGATACATCTTCGTAATCCAGGGACATTTAAATAATTTAGCATGGTAGCTAAGAACTATCTAGAATACATTAAGAATTGTGGAGTTCTCATCACACCTACGACCACCAGAAAATTTATACATGTATGGTGTTTCTCTACGCTTTAATTATTTTCATGTCGAGTTGTATTTTTATTGTATACACTGTTCAAATTAATTATATTCTTGCAATAAAAATTTGATGTTATTGACTGGCCACAATCATTAAAGTTCAATCCCTTAATGTGCTTATCATTAAAAAACATTCGAAATCAATAATACTTCACTAGAAAATATGTGACAATTCAAGTGCATTAACAGTTAGGAACTTTTCAACATATCCAAGTGTTGTAAGTTATCAATTATCAATTTATCACTATTGCCTTCATAAAATTAATTACTCGAATGATTTGCTTTATCACATTTCTCAATCTATAGTATAAATATCAAGAAAAATATGCCTTTTGTAGGGAACACAAAATTCTCATCAGAAATCTGGAAAATGGAGACTGTGCAATAAGAAGATACAACGTAAGCAGAAAATGAAAACAATTTAACTATACCAATCAAGAAAGATGATGGAAAAAGTGAGCACAAACAGAAATAGTAAAAGAAATGTTCTGCTGCTACTATTCCGCTGAATGGCTTGTGAGAGTTCTTTGTTACCAAGCTCAACATTCTTAGTAGCTTCAACGGCCTGTAAAAACAAATCAGAACCATTAAGCTTCTCATAAATTGAAGATACACATTGTTATGGACAATATGGAATTAGCCAGTCAACAAGTCAGATATTTGATTATTTGGTCTGGTTTCGAAATTTCAGTATTTGCTTATTTGTATATACACCCCCTTAACAGATCCACAAAATCAAACAAGCAAAAAAGAAGGGTGAAGAATATGATATGTTATCTAACCTGGTCATATAGATGCTCAATTTGTTGAGCTTGTTGCAATACATGTGTAGCCATCAAGTGATTTAATGCAGACATTTCTACCATCTTAGTTTCAGTTTCTTGAACTGTGTCTAGAAGACTAGTCAATTCCACCTATAGGAAAAGGAACATTAGAGCAAAGGGTTAGTTATGAGAATCTAAAAGCCTCAAATAAATAAACTATAGATCAAATATCAAAACAAGCTGTATTTAAAATTGGGCACGATTTTTATCACCTGAAGGGCACGTGTTTCATCATCCAAGAGTTGATGCTGGACTCTTAGAGGCTCACTGCGCAGCTCATCAGGTTCCCTGAGCTCCGCATCACCTGAATTAGAGGTTTCAGTAGAATCTTTTTTGGTAACACGATTAAGTTTTCTACGTGGTATTGCCCTATTAATAGCATCCTGGAAGCGTATAGCTCTGAGCTGATCAAACTGCGCCGTAACTGAATGGAGTCTCTCACTTAAAATTAAAACCTAAAGAATTAAGTAAACATTAGCACCCAAAAAGCAAACAGCATCTCAATTGATGAATGTAATAGTATTCAGTGTTAGTGCTTAGTATAACATCCATATCTTGTATTTCTGTATCACAGTATATAATCTTGCCATTGTACCAGTTCTTGTATCAGTTAGTTAGAGTAGGTGATGGCAGTTGAAACTGAATATGCTGAGTCGGTATATTCAATTAGTGTTGGTAACTAGCAGTTATCTCTAAGGGACTATTTGGGAGTTTGGGAGGAGAGGGAGGGCTTTGAAAAAAATTGAAAGATAGAGTGGAAAGAAAGGAGGGCATAGGGGAGTTTGTTTTTCTTCATTATACAAAATCCCCCTAATTTAGAGGAACTCAAATTATACTGGAGAAGGATTTGGAAGGGTTTGGAGGGCTTGGATAAATTCTCCCAATCTAATCTATCTTATTATAATACTTTCAATATAGAAATATATTAATTATAAACATTTATTTATCATTCACTACCAATGCACTTATTATAATACTTTCAATATAAAAATATATTAATTATAAACATTTAATTATAATTCACTACAAATGCACTCAATCAAAAAAGTTGAAAGATTTCTCTATTTTTTTCTATTCCCTCCGCCCAAAGTTCCAAGTCTCTTCAAGCTTCATGCCTATAGAAGGCACATTGCATACTCTTTAAGTATATAAGAATCAATTTTATCGAATCTCATGACACAGACAGAGAGAACTTTCATTTCTCTCATCACATTCTCTCTTCACTCAATCAAAAGTGCCAAGTGACATTCTCTCTTCACCGAATACTCAGATCAACTCCCATGACAGAGATCGAGAGCACTTTCAGATTGTTGAAGCTGTAATCAAGTTACACAAGCTTCACCTTTTTTTGTAAATCCTCAAATTCCTGCACTATGTACATCTGAAACAGACCAAGAACTTGATGTTGTCACTAATGCTTTGAGCTTAGAACCCTTGCACAATTTCTCAATGAATATAAACCAAAAAATAGGAAAGAAGAGTCTAACTCTACTTGCTCATTCCTCCTCCATACTGCTTTCCTTATAGGATCACAGTTATTGAGTTGCAGTATACCCTATCAAAAGACTCCCATCAGCTGCAACTTAATTTTGTTCCTCATGACACGCTTTACAAGTTCCAACCTGATAACAAGATCTAAGAACATTGGATGTGCTTGCTTTTCATTTTTGAGTCCTTACAATCAGCATAAAATGGATTTCAGATCCAAGGAGTGTATTTCTGGGTTTACCACACAATCACAAAGGATACAAATTTCTTGCTAAGGATGGCCGCATATGTGCATCTCAGGATGTTATGTTTAATGAGTATTGGTTTCCATACCATATCCTATTTCCCACTTCTTCTATGTTTCCTTCTTCTAAATCTTCATCTTACATCATTTGTATGACCAGACTGGATCAGATTAGGCAAGTCTACTCTACATGAGTTTACAGTAAATGATTTATAAGAGTTAACATGAAACAAGTATTTGACAGCTATTTGTTGCCTGTTCCAGTACAAAAGCCAAGTATTGAGGCAAAGACAAGCATACTGCTGATATTCTTTGGGTTCATTTCTCAACCAAACTACAGGTTCCTACAGAAACTCCAACATTGTTTTGCAACAAACCAAGTGAAATTTCTATTGTCTCTTAGTCCATTTTTACATGTTCAGCACAAGCATAAAGGGTTAGAGTCTTTGCATGTCAGAAACTTATAAAGAAAAATCTTATAATTTCTCATGTTCCAGCATAGAATCAATTGGTTAACTCTCTTACTGATCTTCTCTCTAATACCAGATTTTGTGATCCTTCCTCCATACTCAGGGTGTTTACCAGCCGTGAATTGCAGCCCCCACCGAGATTGAAGTGGGGCTGTAGGGGGGCTGTTAGTAAAGAGGTATACACCTTCTGTTTCTGTGAAAGAATCGTGCGCTTGTACAGTTCCAGTGTTGCCATATATGTATAGTGTTAGTTAGCTATGGTATCAGGTAGTTAGAGCAGATGTTAGCTGTTGTAACTGCCGAGTGTCAGCTAGCAGATAAGATACCTTGATAGGACAGACAAGATAGGGATAAAATAAGCTATTGGGCTATAAGCATTGGAAGCCCAATACTTACAGCTGTTTGCGGGAGATAGGGAAGAGATTCATTCAGAAATATTGTTAGCTTAGGAGAATGTTTTCTCAGGGTGTAGGACCAACTTTGGTTAGGAGTTCTAGAAACTCTGGTTTATCATTTCTTCACAATTTTCAACCATTGTAGAGGTTTTGAGCTCATCTTTACCATTAAATGAAATACAATTTCATTACCTTGATTTTATGGGTTGTATCATACGTTAAGCCTCTTCAAGCTTCATGCCTATATAAAGGCTCACTGTAAATTCTGAGGTGTATGAGTATCAGAATCATTTTGATCTAAATTCTCATAGCAGAGAGCACTTTTCTTTCAGATCGTGCTCTCTCAAGATACTCTTCACTCACTCAAGTTTCAGTAAACAAGTTCAATAAAAACAACTTTTAAAAAGTACTTGCTGTGCATGAATCTATAGTGTTGCGGCTAGTGTTTTCCCCCCGGGAAGGGGATGAGCAATCTAGACTGTTCAGAAATGTTTAAGCGGGGTTCAGTTGTGTTGTAAGGGTAAGTTGGCAACACCATGCAGAAAATAAGTAACTAATAAGTTAATGATTTTAAAAACTAATAAGCACAAGTCCATACCACTCCATGTTTGTGGGCAATGGTGTCGGCATTAGCCTTTGCAGTTGTAATGCCAAGCCAACCTTTTGAGTTTTCCTCTTCATTGTTTATACTATTCTTAAGAACATCAATTTGTTGTTGGCAGGTTTTAATAAAAGCACTAACCTGCACCAAAGTAATAACAAAATAATAGTAAATCATAAGCAAAACTCTACTCAACGCTTCAAGAGTAAGGAATTACAAACTTGTTGGCACCATAAAGAGAGAAAACTAAGGAAAGCTATATAGAAAGGTGAGAAGGAAAAAAAAGTTAATGACAAAATTGAATTGATGCAAGACAGACAGTCTATTTAGTAGTTAGTTACATATGTAAAGGAAAAGGTTTCACAGATCAAATTTCTTAACAGGCATAAATAAAGTTCTATTTATAGATTGTGGTGAGCTAGCATTGATATCAACAGCAATAAATCTATAGATAAATATAAAATAATAATTCACAAGCCACATTGCTAGGCTGGCTAGCTAAGAAAACAAATTTAAATTGAGTGTATTACATGATAGTGTGAAAGTTATAACTATCAATGTTAGAGGAAAATATATGATGAAGTAATATGTGAAACTACAGAGTATTCCCAAGAACCAATCTGATATGATAATGACAGTGATTAAGGCAGTAAATGTAATACCAATCAGTATTTTTCTAATTATTAATTAAGGTACAATACTTTCAAAACAAGCATATCAGCTGAAGAGAAGTGGCTTACTTCATGCTCAATGCTGTCTCTCTCATGTTCAGTTGTTCGGTGCAGGTCTGTATAGTCCTTTCTATGCTTTAACAAAAATTTATCCAATTCTCCAATACTCTCGAGCTACTAACATCAAACAAGCAGAAGCAGTATCAAATAAACTTAATTTAAAAGCAGGGTTGCATCCTTTGCTTAATGAAACAGCAATAAAGTAATTTACTAATTTGATCTTCCCATAAAGTAACTAGTGTTAGCAAATATTAGCACTATAGCATAGCGCAATTAGAACATACGACTATTGTTCCGCAATACACTATTTAGTAGAGTGTTGTCAAATAGTGGCGACACATATGAATTGTTCCGCGATAAATTATTTAGTACAGAGTGTTGTCAAATAGCGACTACTTCCGCTCTATAGCAATGAACAGTAGTGGAATTTGAACAAAACGCTATTTTCCGTGATTGACAACACTGAAAGTAACATAATGCCATAAGTTAAAATATCAATGTTGAGCGTACCGTCTTAAATGCAGCTTTGGAGAATGGGGACCTTTGTGGAGGTTTATGAATAATGAAAGATGCCAAAATGGATGCCAATTTAGCCTGCAAAGGAATGACAACACACCATTCAAAGTTCAAACCAACCAGAATAACATTGATCCAACACCAAGTAGCAAATTCTAAATGTTCCACTTCAAGGTTCATGGTAATAGGGTAACTTATATGCAAATCATTAATAAATATTGACCTAAAGAAATACAGGATCTTATTATTGTAAAGGAAAAAGAACAATACTTGAATTATTAAGAATATATAATAGTGAATGGGAACTTAGCAAGAAAATGAAACGAGGGTAGCGAAGCTTCGTATTACCTCATCATATCCCAAAGAGCGAGCACTTTGACGCACAGCGTCTTTGAAATCCTCAGTCCTATCCCTTGCCTTTGCCATCTATGAATACCCCAAACCTGCAATCAATCACTGGAGGTTCACAAACTTCTGCATTCAATAAAAATTGTTATCAACTACTAGCAATTAGAATCTCTAAATACATAAATATATGAAACACACTAAAACCATTAAAACCATTGAAGATTCTCTCTTTTCTTGAAAGCCCTAGTTTTTAATCAATTTTTTGTATTTCCAATTATCTTAGTAACTAAAAATTTAGTTTTTAACCACTTCTACACAGATTTAACGGCACTATAATTCAATCTATGTTGTCAATTGCGGTGTTTTAGCGCGCAATCGATGAATTGTGGTGCAGAGTTGAGCTTTGATCTGCAGGCAATTCGATCACTGGTGCGTTCCTTTTGCAGGCGCCGCGAATCGCGCTGGAATTGTATCCACGCGCGCAGCAGGAAAGGTGGTGGAGAATACGGGGGGAAAGAAGGAAACCTGGATTTGCTGTTTCTGATCAGCGACAACGAACTCCGGCACTGCTTTCCGGCGAGTTGAGTTCAGTGCGGTCGACTCCAAGTTGTTTCTCGATTCAAGGCTAAAAAAATATTTGTATAGGTTTCTTTAGGAGTAAATAAGCATTTAACACAATTTTTATTTTTGTTTGATTAATAGGTAGAATTCTCAAAAAAAAAAAGTTAAAAATAAATAAATAAATCTTTGAATTAATTTATATTTTATAAATAGAACATTGAATGAATTTAAATATATAAAATTGAGTTATAATATAGGGGAGGAAAAATTTGGTTATAATAATAATAAATATATGATTTAAGATTTCAAAATACAACTGAATTAAAATATAATTGTCAACAAAAGAAAAATAAATTTTAAGTGAGTATGTATATATTATTGTTCCTTACAAATATAATATTTTGTAATTTTATTCCAATAATTTATTTAGTTTGACGTTGGTTATACTTGCTAAAAATACAATATGTGACAATCACTTCTGATTAAGTGATGTTAGAGATTTTTGTTATTGTTATGGTGTTAGAGAAGCTCATGCAAGGTGGTGAAATACTTTGGTGTTTTCGAATGGAATTGAATGTAGGTAAGGTTTAATCACATTGAGTGGTGAGAAATTGTATATGTGTGTTTCTATGAGAGAAATAAATCATTTTCTTCGTTTTAAGGTTAGGATATTTATAGAGCTTTTAGAGTGTTGGATAGGTGAGGAAGGCAAGCTCACTTCCTCCATGTTTCCCCTTAATTTACTCAGTGAAGAATAGTTCCCTCCCCACAAATAGAGAGGATGGTTTTGCCACCTCACTTTGATTGTCTTTTAGAACCAATTTGTGTGACATAGATTTTCCCATTGAATTGAGAAACATGGATTAGATCGAGTATTTTAGCATAAGCCCAACAAGATGGATTAGCTCTTCTTTAAGCTGTTAGAACAAGATTTGTTCTACTTCTCTTTTATAGTTTTGATGATAACAATATTTATAAGAACAAAATATAGCACTTAAAATTATCTTCTATGTGCAGGATAGAAGTTCTTATGATAAGACAAAAGCTAAAGTGATTCACATCTTCTACGACGAAATAAGTGAAACGCATCACTCTTGGAAGATCTGATTTCAAATCAAATAAGAAGTTCTCATCAAGTAAAGAACCAAGCTGCGAATTTTATATATACTCTGATGGGAATTCAACATCTTCTGATTCTCCAAATCATGTTCATTTATGAGATAATCAAGAAATAACGGTTGTGAACAAGATCTCTTATTTTTGGAAAGGCCTTTATGATATTTATCATGCATCCAAAAATGGCACCATATGTTTCTAACGGATCTCTTCATCAACAGTCTATAAAAAGGGATCATTTGAAGAAATTGAAGATCTTCCTCTCGCGCGAATTCAATATGATCAATTTTTTTTCTATTCTTAATTTTGTAAAAACTATCACTGTGTGATAACTGCTCTTTGAAGCATTTTTGTTACAAACCTTGTAAAGAAAATTTGATTTTTCTTGAGTGACTAGTGCAGTCAGTAGACTCAAGAAGACTTTGACTATAGGTCTTAGTGATTTTATTCAAAGTTTTGAATAGTGGATTAAGACCTCGTTGAGAGAAGCAAAATCACCTTGGCGGGTGGACTGGATGTAGTTTGAGTTCAAACGAACCAGGATAAGTCAAAGTGTCATTTGCTTTCATTGTTTTTGAAAACCCAATTCCAACCCCTCTCCCCCCCCCCCTTCCTTGTGTTTTGCACCTTCAATTGGCATCAGAGCTCTAGGTTCTAAGCGATACACTTAATCGTGTCATAAAAAGACCTAGAAGATAAACACAATGGCAGACTCAGTCAACAACAACAATGATTACCAAAATGACAAGATCAATGGAAAACCTCATGTGTTCAATAGCGACAACTTTGACTACTAGAAGGATGTTCTTGAGAGTTTATTTATGGCTCTGGATGGAGATCTTTGGGATATGGTGACTCATGGATACATTCATCTTGTTGGAGCAGATGGTTAGAAAATTGAAAGAAAGAATATGAAGGCACAACAGAAGAAGAAATTTAGAAACCATCACAAGGCCAGAACCATACTTCTGAGTGTTATTTCATATATAGAATATGAAAAGATTACAAACAGAGAATCAGTCAAACATATGTTCGACTCTCTAAGGATGACACATGAAGGCAACACTCAAGTCAAGGAGACAAAAGCTCTGGATCTTATCTAGAAGTATGAAGCATTCAAGATGGAAGAAGACAAAATGATTGAGAAGATGTTCTCAAGGTTTCGAATTCTGGTTGTTGGACTAAAAGTTCTAGACAAAAGCTACTCAACAGCAGATCATGTGAAGAAGATCATCAGAAGCTTTCCAAAGGCTTGGAGACCCATGGTCACTGCTCTTTAGCTGTCAAAGAATCTGAATGAAATATCTCTTGAAGAACTGATCAGCTCATTGAGGATTCATGAGATAAAACTAGAAGAAGATGAACCCTAGAAGAAAGGTAAGTATGTTGCTCTTAAATCTAACAAATCTGAATCTAAAGCTTTGCAGGCAGAAGAAGAAAGTTTTGGAGGCTCATCAGAAGAAAACAAACTATCACTTCTTTCCAGAAGAGTTCAACAACTCTGGAAGCATCGTCAGAAGAAGTTCAGGAATCCCGGAAGATCAAGCAATCACTCTGAATCATCCTCTAGGTACAAGAAGTCCAGAAGCAAATAAGTAGTTTGCTATGAATGCAAGGAACCTAGACACTACAAGAGTGAATGTCCCAAACTTCAGAAAGAGAAGCCCAGAAAGAAGTTCAACAGAGAGAAGAAGAAAAGTCTCATGGCCACATGGGACGACTCAGAATCTTTTGAAGCTAAATCAGAGTCAGAAGATGAGCATGCCAACATTGCATTAATGGCAAAGATACCAAAAGATGTCAACTTATCAGAATCAGATTCTGATACAGAAGAGGTATTCTCTAAACTTTCTAGATCTCAATTAGAAGATAGCCTCTCATAAATTCTTGAAAAGTATCAGAAACTCCAATTCAAATACAAAGACCTGAAACAAAGTCTAGTGTCTGAATCAGAGGAAATCAGAAAACTAAAGTCAGAAAACTCTGAGCTAAAAGAAAATATTTTAGAATGCAAAATTTCCTTTAAAAAACTTAAAGCTCAGAAGGAATCTGAATCAGAAGTTCTACCGAGTTCTGATAGTATCATAAAACAATATGGTTACAGTTTTCAAAAATTTCTAGCTAAAAACATAGATAGAGGAAAAATTGCCTCAATGATCTATGGAGTTAGCAGAAACGGTAGAAGAGGTATAGGTTATGTGAAAACCAAAGGAGAAGAACCACTAAAGTTTAAATAGGTTGATGATATGATTATAAAATTCAACACTCCTTTAAGTTTTCACTTCACCTATGGTTATAATCGTGATCTGAAATATACTAGTGAGTCATCCTGTTCTACAAGTTCTGATGAGAAACTCAAACTCAATCAGAAGTTTGTAAAGTCTAACAAACAAGGACCCAGAAAGATATGGGTACCTAAAGATAAAATTGTGTATGTTGCAGATGTCTTTAACAGCCAGATTGAAACACCAATCTTGGTACCTAGACTCTGGATGCTCACGAGACATGAAGGGGAGAAAGTATATGTTCCAAAGTCTTGAGCTAAAAGTTGGAGGCTATGTAGGCTTCGGAGGCAATCAAAAAGGAAAAATCATTGGCTCTGGAACTATTGGTAACATTACACTTCCCTCTATCTCTAATGTTCTGTTAGTAGAAGGATTAATGCATAACTTATTATCCATAAGTCAATTAAGTGATAACGATTATGATATAATCTTCAATCAAAAGTTCTGTAAAGTTGTTAGTCAGAAAGATGGAACAATCCTATTTAGTGGAAAGAGAAAGAACAACATCTATAAAATAAAACTTTCTGAACTGAAAAGTCAGAATGTAAAATTCCTGATGTCTGTGGATAATGAGCAATGGGTCTGGCAGAAGATTGGGACATGTTAATATGAGAATATTGTCTCAGATTAACAAACTCAATATGGTCAGAGGACTTCCAAATTTGAAGTTCAACTCAGAAGCTTTGTGTGAAGCATGTCAGAAAGGCAAATTTTCTAAACCCGCTTTTAAATCCAAAAATGTTGTTTCTGACTCTAGACCATTATAACTTATGCACATTGATCTGTTTGGATCAGTGAAAACTGCCTCAATCAGTGGTAAGAAGTATGGACTGTTGATTGTAGATGACTATAGCAGATGGACATGGGTACAGTTTCTTAGACACAAGGATGAGTCAATTGGAGTATTTTCCAACTTCTGTAAACAAGTCCAAAACGAAAAAGAGTTTAGAATTGTCAAAGTTAGAAGTGATCATGGTAGAGAGTTTGAAAACAAAAAATTGGAATTATTTTTTAATGAAAATGACATCTCTCAAATTTTCTCTTGCCCTAGAACTCCACAACAAAATGGAGTTGTAGAACGTAAGAACATAACATTGCAAGAGATGGCCAGAACCATAATCAACGAGACTAACATGGCTAAACACTTTTGGGCAGAAGCAGTAAATACAACATGCTACATTCAGAATAGAATCTCTATAAGACCTATTATGGAGAAGACTCCTTATGAATTGTGGAAGAACAAAAAGTCCAACATTTCTCATTTTCATCCTTTTGGATGTACTTGCTTTATTTTGAACACTAACGATCCTCTGAACAAGTTTGATTCTAAGGCACAAAAATGTTATATGTTAGGATACTCTGAACGTTTGAAAGGATACAGAGTATACAATACAAAAACACGAATTGCGATAGAATCTATCTATGTCAGATTTGATGATAAGCTTGGTCCTGAAAAACCAAAGCAGAATGAATCTCTTGCAGATATAGAAATTCAAATCAGCGAAGACAGAACATCTGAAGAACAACCAACCACAGAACAAGACAAGATAACTACACCAACAATTGTTGAAGAACCCAGTCAGAAAATACAACCCAGAAGCACGGTAAATCACCTAGAAGATAAAATCTGGGGAAAGAAAGATGATCCAATCAAAACAAGATACTCCTTCAGAAACTCTGAAGAATCGTTAATGGGACTTGTGTCACTGATTGAACCAACTTCTGTTGACGAAGCTCCTTCAGAAAATGATTGGATACTTGTTATGCAAAAAAAAAACTAAATCAATTCACCAGAAACGACGTATGGGATTTAGTTCCTAGACTAAAAGGATTCAACATCATTGGAACCAAATGGGTATTCAGAAACAAGCTCAATGAACAAGCTGAAGTTGTAAGAAATAAAGCATGGTTGGTTGCACAAGGTTATAGTCAGCAAGAAGGAATATACTATACATAAACCTTTGCATCAGTCACAAGGTTAGAATCTATCAGACTCTTAATTTCTTTTGTTGTAAATCATGACATTACTCTTTATCAGATGGATGTAAAGAGTGTTGTTTTAAATGGTTATATTGATGAAGAAGTTTATGTGCACCAACCTCCTAGTTTTGAAAACTCTAAATTTCCATAACATGTTTACAAATTGAAAAAATCTTTATATGGTCTGAAACAAGGTCCCAGAGCTTGGTATGAAAGACTAAGCAATTTTCTTCTGGAAAATAACTTTACCAGAGGGAAAGTGGATACAACTTTATTCTGTAAAACCTTTAAAAGGATATTCTGATTTGTCAAATTTATGTAGATGATATTATTTTTGATTCTACTAAAAGTTCCTTGGGAAAGGAATTTGCTAAGTCTATGCAGGCAGAATTTGAGATGAGACTGATGGGAGAATTGAAGTTCTTTCTGGGAATTCAAATAAACCAAACATCAGAAGGAACATATATTCATCAAAGCAAATATGTCAAAAAACTTCTGAAGAAATTTGACATGTCAGAAAGTAAGATTTCCAAAACTCCAATGCATCCCACGTGTATTCTGGAGAAGGAAGAGGTAAGTAAGAAAGTAGATTAGAAGATCTACAGAGGTATGATTGGCTCTCTTCTTTACTTAACTGCCTCAAGACCATATATTTTGTATAGCATTTGTTTATGTGCTAGATTCCAATAAGATCCTAGAGAGACTCACTTTACAAGTGTTAAGAGAATCTTCAGGTATCTGAAAGGTACTATTAACCTTGGCTTATGCTATAGAAAGTCCAGAGAATATAAGCTTGTAGGGTACTGTGATGCTGATTTTGCTGGAGACAGAACAAAAAGAAAAAGTACCTCAAGAAGTTGTCAATTTCTAGGAGACAACCTAATATCCCAGTCCAGCAAAAGACAATCAACCATTGCACTCTCAACCGCTAAAGTTGAATACACAGCAATAGCTGGTTGTAGTACTCAGATGCTCTGGATGAAAAATCAACTTGAGGATTTCAACATTTACGAGAGTAAGATTCTTATCCTTTGTGTTAATACTTCTACTATTTGTCTTTCTAAAAATCCTATTTTACATTCTAGAGCTAAACATATAGAAGTTAAACATCACTTCATTAGGGACTATACTCAGAAGGGGATATTATTTTTAATTTATAGATATAGACCATCAATGGGCTGACATATTTACAAAACCCCTTGCTGAAGATAGATTTAATTTCATTATGACTAATCTCATTATGGAGTTATGTCCAGAATGACAATGCTTAAATCCATATATTTAACTCTCAGAATCTCTGTTATATATTATCTTCTGATCAACAGTACTTCTTTTGTTAGAAGGAAAATTGTTTCAGATGTTTTTCATTTCGATCTGACTGTCTACTTCTCAGACTTTTGTGTCAAGAAAATAACATACAGATCATTACATCAACATATGTCAATAAAGCTATGAGGTGTCATCAGAATTAGAATACGTGTTCAAACTCTGAGGAAGGACAAAACATGCATTCCAGCTCTTGGATAGCTGTCCTCTGAAGAAGAATACGTGCTCAACTTCTGAGAAACTGAAACAGCTGAAAAGACAATATTGAGGCAAGAGCCACGTTGGTAACTATTTCAAAATCTCTTACGCCACTCCCTTGTCAGAATTCATTTAATGCTGATAATCATGATGTTTTAGCATTAATTGTTTTCCACTAATTGCGTTTTTTTGTTTCAAAACTCACTATTTATATGATTGTTTTTAACTCACTTTCACTTTTCACACTTTCATTTTCACCTTCACTCTCTTGTTTCTATTTTCACTGCATTCACTACATTCTTGCTCCAAACCTTTATCTTGGTAATCAATGGCTTCCTCCTCTCAAGACGTTCTATAAGCTTCTTCTCAACAAGCTCCGGTTACTCAAACCTCAGAAGAACACCACACCTCACATTTCATAACACTCTCACTCCTGTAGAGAAACTTGAAGTTCTTTGTGAGTTATTTGTTGATTTTGAAAGTTTGAAGGATAATGGGTTTGATTTAACGCACGAAGTTGCAGCTCAAGGCTGGGAAAAGTATTTTGACCGTCTGATGGGTCCAACTTTTCCTGAGTTGGTAAAGGAATTTTGGATTTTTGCTACTGCTACCCATACTCAAGTAACTTCTTACGTTTTGGGTAAGAAGATTGTCATCACAGAAGACCATATTTCCAGACTAATACAATCTGATGGAACTGGAATCAAGTGTAGTGAAATTGATAAAATTTCTGATACTTCCATCATCTCTCAATAAATTTTCACAACTGCACAACCCTCTAACAAAATCAAAGATTTGAAGGGTCATCTGATAATTTGGGCCAAGATCATTCTGGGTTGCATCAGCCACAGGAAAGCCACCAAATCCCCAGACTATATTAATGTGGATCAACAATTTCTGTTGTAGTTCATCTCCACAAAAAAGAAGGCCAACCTTGCACACTCACCGTTCAACCATCTGAAGAATAGTGTGAAGGAAACTAGAGAAGAAGAGTAAGAGAGATTGGATTCCACTGGGTAGGATTATTTCAGACATTTTGACTGAAAATAAGCTTGTGGATCATCTAGATGAAGCTCAACAAATTGAAATTCTGGAAACAGATGCTGGAAAGCCCCTGAATGCAAAGAATCTGAAGAAGATGAAGTTCATAGAGACTATCAAGAAGGATCTCGTTTTATATTCTAGAGAAGTTATCACAACCAGGAAGATTCCTTTGAAGGATTTTCCTCTTTTCTCTGCTGATACTCCATCAGAAGTTGATGTCAAATACTTGGAATATTGCAAGCTTAATGGAGTTGATCCTCTTTTAAATCCTGAAGAACTTAGAAGACCGGCTCCATATGTTGCTACCAAGAAGAACAAGAAAAGGAAAGCTTCTGAAGGAACCTCTCAGAAGACACCAAAGATGGCAAGAAAGAAAGGCATTTCCTCTTCCCCGTCTGATTTTATTTATGTTGTAGAATTCGTAACAATAACAACATCTGAACACCCTTCTGATACCACTCCTCATGTTACTCCTATAACTTCTGAAATCCTTGTCTCTAATACTCCTCAACAAGAACTTCCTCAACCCTCTGAGAATATCCCTCTACCACAATACACTTAACCAAAAACTATAATACAATCTGAAACAATTCTATTCTAAACTTCTCAACCTGAAAATCCTCATTCATCTCCAAAACCCTTTGAACCACACTCACCACAAACTCTAGATGACTTTGATATGCCTATTAATCCAACACTTTCCTTTGATCTAAACACCTCAACCTTTGTTAAAACCCACCCAGAACTTCAACAAGTTCTCTCTAACATTGATGTTTTCTCCTCTTTTGTTGCTGCCTCTCAAGCTCAAACCTCTAATCCACCTCCACCACCTTTTACTCAACAGATTCCTGGAATCAATTACCCCCTAAAATATAACTATCCAAGACTTGTGTTTTACTTATCCCTCATACGTGGAGAATCCTTATCTTCTTATGCATCAACACCTCCTAAAACTCCCACTTACATTACCATTCCAAATAGTCCCTCTCCAACCAATGAACCTGAAGACCCTCTTAGAACATTCATTGATGTATAAGCCCTACAAAAACTCTCATTTGTCTCTAACAAAACGACAATACCCAAACCAAAACCAAAACCAACCAAATCAGATGTTGGTACATTGTTGTTGGCTTCCGAAGCAGAAATGAAATGCAGGCTGGAAGATCTGAAGACTGCTTGTGCAAAAAATCTTGACCCTGCTGCTTCTGACTTTCTATGGACAACATTCATAAAGTGGTTTAATTCTGAAACCAAGACGCTGAAAGATATATGTTATGATATTGCTCAGCAGAATTTCTGTTATAGTCTGAAAGAAATTGTCACAAACTTGGAGAAGAAGAAAATCCATCTTTTGGATGATAAACCTTGGAAAGAACCAGAACCAAAGGAGTCAACTTCTGCATTTCAGATGGTTATCGTTCCTTCTGCTGAAGATAACGGAAAAGAAGTTACTAAAGAACCTTCTACTGAAGAACCTTTTGTAGAAACTTCTACTCAAGCTGCTGCAACTGTTGAAGAATTTCCCCCCAACATCTTTATTTTTGAAGACTCTGGATGAACTGAAGAAAGAGAATGAGTCTGTTAAGCAGAGGTTAAATAAGCAAGATGAGCCAAATGCTAAACTCAAGACAATGATTGGGCAACAAGTTGAATCAACTTCTCAGATCAAGTCTCTTTTGGAAGCATTGGTCACCAAGATTAACCTCCAACCTTGATCATTTTATTTGTTGTTTCTGTTGCTTATTTTCTTGTTGCTTTGTTTGCATCTCATGTTCTCAATGGACTTTCTGACTAATGAATATCTGATGTTTTTGGCTATGTTTTCACACCCTTATCTTTTTCTGATTTTATGCTTTTTTTGAATTATGACAAAAAGGGGGAGAACGTAAACTATTTTGTCCCATAAAACATCATAATATTCTGATAGAATTGTCTAAATTTCTTAAGAGTTGGATAAGTAATTAACTAAGGGGGAGCGTGAGCTACAAGAACTTCTCATAAGAAATTTCTGAAGAAACATCTCACAATTATTAAGGGAGTTTCTCTAACTTCTATTTTCTTTGTTCTTAATCAAAATAGTGTTTTGTCATCATCAAAAAGGGGAGATTGTTAGAACAAGATTTGATTCTACTTATCTTTTATAGTTTTGATGATAACAATATTTATAAGAACAAAATATAGCACTTAAATTATCTTCTATGTGCAGGACAAAAAATTTTATGATAAGACAAAAGCTAAAGTAATTCACATCTTCTACGGCGAAATAAGTGAAGCGCATCACTCTTAGAATATCTGATTTCAAATCAAATAAGAAGTTCTCATCAAGTAAAGGACCAAGATGCGAATTTTTATCTATACTCTGATGTGAATTCAACATCTTCTGATTCTCCAAATCATGTTCATTTACGAGATAATCAAGAAATAACGGTTGGGAGCAAGATCTCTTATTTTTGGAAAGGCCTTTATGATATTTATTATGCATCCAAAAATGGCACCATATGTTTCTAAAGGATCTCTTCATCAATAGTCTATAAAAAGGGATCATTTGAAGAAATTGAAGCTCTTCCTCTCGCGCGAATTCAATACGATCAATTTCTTTTTTCTATTGTTAATTTTGTAAAAACTATCACTGTGTGATAACTGCTTTTTGAAGCATTTTTTTTACAAACCTTGTAAAGAAAATTTGATTTTCCTTGAGTGACTAGTGCAGTCAGTAGACTCAAGAAGACTTTGACTATAGGTCTTAGTGATTGTATTCAAAGTTTTAAATAGTGGATTAAGACCTCGTTGAGAGAGGCGAAATCACCTTGGCGGGTGGACTAGATGTAGTTTGAGTTCAAACGAACCAAGATAAATCAAAGTGTCATTTGCTTTCATTGTTTTTGAAAACCCAATTCCAACCCCCCTTCCTTGTGTTTTTGCACCTTCATAAGCTACCTCTAGTCCTCCTTTGGGCGACCTCGAGGTAGTCCATCTTTTAGCTACCTCGAGCACTTTTTTGGGCTATCTCGAGATAAAACTTATTTGGGTTATCTCTCCCATTCTTTGGACTATATAAAGCATTTATTTGGGCACTCGCCCAATGATTAGGTAAATAGTTTATATCACACAACCATTGAACCTTCTTCTTGGACACCGTAAAATTATATCAATACACAAAACCTCAACCATAAGGGCTTTGGAAAAGGACAAATTGATTTAATCTAGTCAAAAGGTAATTTATTTTTGGATAATAGTTGAAGTTGATTTATTAAGGCGAGACTAGATTGAGTCCATCGAGCGAGACTTTAAGTTGAGTCCCTCGGGAGCCCTTCTTTGGATAGTCGCCCAATGTTGAGGTAGATAGTTTGTATCATGCAATCATGGACCATTCTTCTTATGGCATGGTGAAATTATACTAATACATGGTACCTAAAGCACGATGTAACACCCTAAAACCCAAAACTTATATAAAAATATTTATTCAACTATTTAAGGTGTCACCAACTATCACCATCCATCAAAATATATGACAACACGCTTCATAGATAAATTATTAAACTTCAAAAATCAAAAATCAAAAATCAAAAATCAAAAATCAACATTAACTCGTGAACATAATAAACACCTCGTTCCTAATATTAGAAGAGAATATCACTAAAAACCACTAAATTATGATACAGTGATAAATAAAATGAAGAATAGCTCCAACAAGCCACTTTCCACACACATCAATAACTTTAATATTGAGTATTAGTAAGATGACCATAGTGGACAACATTAAGCAAAGGGGTGAGAAACAACTTCCATATGACTGGTTTAAAGAATGCGAAGGTATAGAAAATACATGACATGTCATACATATAATACACAATCAACATCAACATAACTTCACACCCATTCACAATAATATATAACGTTAAACTTAGGCATATGGTACCAACTCAACATTTGGCTCTCTCTAGAATCGGGTCCCCCTTTCTGAACCCATGAGCACCCCTTTTTGAGCTTCAAGCCCCCCTTATGAGCTTGGGACAATCCACTAGTCCCCATTCTGAACTAGTGAACATGGCTCTTTCAACGACATGACACAATGATGCATGTCCATACAAATCAATGCAATAATAATAATAATGATTACGACCCTCTTCTGACCATAAACAACATGCATTGACACAAAATATATATTAATCCCCCATTCTAAATTACTATCCATCAATAATCACAACATAATTAATGATCATATAATCATGCATTGCTCATCGACCACTTAAATCACTGAGACAAATTAATAATATACTTCCTCAATTGAGACACATGAAAGATGTCATAAATATTTGAAAGAAACGACTATAATACAAATTTATAGGCCACTTCTCTTACTCGCTTCATAATCTGGCATGGATCAAAGAAATACAGCGTGGGCTTTCAAGACTTCAAAGCTCGACCAACATCTGTTATTGGAATAACTCCCAAAAACACATTATCTCCCTCTTGGAATTCAAGTGTTTTCCTCTTCTTATCATGATAACTCTTCTGGAGACTCTACCATACTTTCATCTTCTCTTGGATCATCTTGATCCTCTTAGATGTTTGTTGAACAGTCGTTGGTCCAATCACAACATTATTACATGATTCATACCAACACAAAGGTGTCTTACACCTTCTACCATATAACTTCTCAAACGATGTTATTCCAGTACTAGAATGGAAATTGTTATTGTAAGCGAACACAATTAGACATGGCAACATAACCCATATCCACGGGTATCCACCTGAACTGAACCTGAATTTCATGTACTCCATGAACATTTCAGGCGCATTAGGCATCACCAAACAAAATCACTGAATACTCATAGTGACCATATCTCGTTTTGAACGCATTCTTTGGAATATCTTCTAACTTCACACGAATCTGATGATAACGCAACAACAAATCAATCTTACTGAATACGCAAGCACCAACCAATTGATCCATCAAATCATAAATTCTCGGAAGAGGTTACTTGTTCTTGATAGTCACTTTATTTAGTTCTCAATAGTCCATACACAACCTCATCATACCATTTTTCTTCTTAACTAACAATACTGACGCTCTCCATGGTGAAACATTCGATCAAACAAACTTTTTCTCAAGCAACTCTTCCAATTGTTTCTTGATCTCATTCAACTCTAAAGAAGACATCCTATAAATATTCGTTGAAACAGGACTAGTATCGAGTACTAATTCTACAACGAACTCAACCTCGCACTCAGACAGTAAATCACTGACATTATCTAGAAACACTTTTGGAAAATCGCACACCACTGGTAATTCACTAATTGCAATCTTGCTTTCAGTCTTCATAGAGGATAATATCATAAACAACTCAACATCGTTCTTCATTAATCCATCCACTTGCTTATTAGAAATAAACAACTTGTCACTTGTATCAAATTATTAAAATGACACTGACATGTCAAAATAGTTGATATGAACATGGTTGGACTCCAACCAATTCATTCCAAGGATAACATCGATTTGATTCAACAATAAACATACTAAGCTCATCCCAAAACTCTTACCATAAATAGTCAACGGACAGTTCAAACACACCCACAAAGTAGTCACTGAACCATAGTCAGAGTATCGATAACCATACTCCCATCCATATAAGACAACTTTAAATCCAACATCTTAACACAATCAAGCGAAATTAAAGAATGTGTTGCACCCATTCCAATAATAGCAATCAACGAAATATCACTAATAAAACATGTACCTCTAATCAATCTTTCTCAGCTAGTAGTCTCTGACCCAGTCAAAGCAAAATCTTTCCCTTAAGTGTGAACATTCTTGGGTTTTGAGAAATGAGTATTAATGTGACCTAGCTCCCTATAGTTGAAGCAAGTCATACTATTACTCTTACAATCAGCAATAAGATGTCTAGTCTTTTCACACTTGAAACATCTCTTCTCATAACTCTTGCAGTTGTTGGCACGACAACCTGAGACCCCACACTTAAAGCACTTGATAGAAGCAGGAGTCTCTCCCCCACTTGTCCTTTTATCATTTGAAACTTTCTACTTCCTTTTGTCAGTTGGATCACTATACGGTTTTCTACGATACTGATTCTTCCCTTTCTTCTCACTAAGACTCTTATAGTGAGCAGAACGGGCCCTGTTATCCTCATCATATATCCTACATGTATTCACTAGCATAGTAAATTGGAAAATTTCCTGATACCTAATACCCTTTTTTATCTCGGGATTCAGTTCGCTTTCAAACTTGATATAATTCAACCTCTCAACAGTTGCACCATTTAGTGTGAACAAAGCTTCCTCGGATCTTTGAACTTAGCAGCATACTCAGCAACAGTCATATTTTCCAATTTTAGCTTGAGGAACTCGAACTCCTTCTTACTTAGCACATCCTCAAGAAAGCACTTCTCCAGAAAATGAGCCCCGAACACAACCCAAGTAATCTCAGTACCAATGTTCCAGTCTCTAACGTGCATTATCCCATTAGTCTCTGACCTCCTATGACAACATATGTGTGCTAAACTACACCTTTTAAACTTCAGTGCAAGCCATCACTCAAAATATCTTCAAAATTTCTCTTAGCAATGATTGTGGACCCTCTGGATCATATCTACCCTTAAAATAAGACGAATTGTTTCTCTGAAACTTCCCCAATCTACGAAACTCATCGCCATCATAATTCTACTGACCCTGCAGCACCTGAGCCACTGGCTCCAAAGCATCACCAATCGCTCGGTCGTTTCTTCCAACCATTACTCTGCACAATAGCAAACAGATATAAGAAGAAACAACACATCAATAATATATACACATATGTGTTTAACCTGAAAAATAGTAAACAACCGCTGGTCCTCTAAAAACAATAAAATATTCTCAATTACTTACAGGATCGACCAGATTGATCCTAGGACATGTGTTATAATAGGTTTTAATTGGCTTTTCAGTGAAAATGTTATAAACTCTTCGACGGACTTTATGAAGTGTTTTGATAAAAAGAGAAAATAAAACAAACAAGACTCAAAGTAATTAAAGTCAAAGGTAAAATGCAATAAAATGTAAATTGCAAGGAAATGTAAAAGGAAGCAAGTAAAGAGACAATAAATTGTTAAAGAATACACTTGCTTGAAAGCAAATAAATGCAAAGTAAATGAATTTAAAGTAAAAACTCTAATAGAAATTGCATTGATATGAAATAGGGTGGTGATCTCATCACGTACATTCTCTCATTCACTCGTTTCTCTACACACGGGTACTTTGAGTGTTTATGGAGTAACTTGTACAATATGATTCACCCCCATTCTAACACTAGAATTACATTATTTATACTAATAGAAGATAACTTCTATTGGCAGTTTACTCCTAAAAATATGCCACTTGGCGCTTTACATGTCTTTGAACCTTTAATGTGCGCCACTTTTCCTTTTTCAAATTGAAAGAACCATAAGTTTCCCTCCAACATTGAACCTCAACTGCTGCACGTCTACCACCCTTATGAACGTTCGATCGAAGTATATCTCTTATACTTGGAAAATATTCTAAGTCCAAATCCTTGCATTTTCTGTGTGTCTTCGACTCAGGCTTCTTCAACAGGATTTGGTCGAAGCCTTTTAATTCTTCCAAAAGACATGATACTAAAGTCAATGTCTCCTGAAATCAACTAGGTGTCAAACTTAGGAGCTAGCAAATTTCCCCCAAAAAATGTCCTTTCGACCTAAGTGACAGAAATTTCATTTTTTTATCATAGCTTTCGACACACATCTTTCGACGACACAAAAGTATGGCCATAACTGACCAATCCATGATCAAGAAACTATTTATTTTCTACCAACCATGCTTATGATGTTATATCATAATTGTTTTTACAAAATGTCTCTTCAACAACCACTTTATCGCTAGCCATCATTGCCCTTTTCTTGAAACCATGTGTAATACCTCAAAATTTGCCCTCATATTTATTCCGCTAACTGACTTCATGCCTCGCATTCATTTACATTTCTAATTAGGTCATGATTATGCATTCATGCATCATTGAGATCTCAAGACATAGGATCAGGTATTTTCTTGTGATTTGGGTTTTCCTGACTCAAAGGAGATCCACCTAGTCACTGCATACAAGTGGGAGTAAGGATTGAGTTCACATGATGCGTGCCAGTTAAATCAGGATTTAATCAAGGCCATTTGTCCAAGTGTGTGGCTATTTTTCAATGTTTATGAAAGGGGATCGGTATCAGGGTATAAGTATGAAATGCGTGCCAGTCAAAGTCATGGTTTGGTTCCATAATTTCATTAAAGATTCAATCAGTGGCTCATTCAAGTTCAAATTCAAAATCTTGACTTGAATCTATTGTTCAGGATGCAAGAAGGATTATTCAAGCCCACTGCAATTCTAAGCCTATTTAGATTTCAAATCTATTTTACCCACTTTTTTTGACAATCAAATAACTATATCCATGTAGTTATCCAAATCCATTTTTTTAGTCAGATTTATTTCCATGTCCATTTCTAAAGGTAGTTACCCAATTAACTCCATATTCAATTCAAGTACAAGTCAAAATTGAGCCTCTTGTTAAGCATTTCGTTGGACTTCTTTGGTCGTTAATTGATGTGCTCACAAAATGGTATATGGATAGAGCTAGAGCTATGGAGGATTTTAGTGGGCCACTGGATAATTGCCTAAGCCTACTTGGTTTTGCTATACGCAAAGGCATATCTGAAGTGCAACAGTTCCATCAAGATGTTTTATACTTGCATCATGAGTCTTGTCATGTTTAAGGGAGTCAAAGAAATTCATAACATGAAAAGAGAAAAGGCTTGGTTACGATTCACAATAAATTGGCAGCATGATTGTTTTAGAAAATGGATTACAAAGGAAAAACTCAGAAGCAAAAAACTCAGTTACAGTTGGAAGACTAGAATCAGTTGCATTCATAAAAAATCCAATTACAAAATAAAGAAAATTCAGTTACACCAGGAAAGAGAAAAAACAGAAAATTCAGAAACAAGGACGAAAAAGAACTTTCAGTGAGGAAATTAGTGGCAGCGGATAACAGATCCAATTCACTCTTTAATCATCACTTCATCAATCTCAATATCCTTCTGCAACGTCCTGCGACATCAATTCAGAACCATCACCTCCAATCTTCACCCTTCGCGAACTCCTCGCATTCTCATTAACATCTCAAGAGCACCTTTAAGGAGTGTCAATGAGATTCATCAACCCCTGCAAGTTCCACATCATTAACAACAGCACAACCAGCAAAATACGGAAGCAGAAGAATAAGAAGGAAAAAGATGAGATCAAGTTGTTATCTGGTGATGGTCAAGACATACTAGGCTCTTTAAAATCACATGTGAATTCTGATGAGTCCTTTGATGAAGTTGATTTTGAGAGTTTGGGTAGAACTTATGGTGGAGCAGCTGCCTCTTCTTCATCCTTTATATCGAAACCAAAATCTTGTAGTTTGGTTGTTAATCCTATGATAAGTTCTTCTTCCATAGAATCCTTTTACAAGTTGAGATGTGAGGTCTTGGGTGCAAATATTGTGAAGAGTGGTTCCCTGAGTATAATCTTCATTTTGACACCGAAACATTTTCTGTCCGCTGGTTTAGTGTGAGTTGCTTGATAAATATTTGAAGAAGCTGATGCAGCTACCGAAAGTTTTAGAGTCAATTGGATTATGGGACTTTCTGAATGTAGACTCTTAGACCTACATATCACATAGGAAAAAATCAGTTTCAATAAAACTTCACAAAGACCTGCAAGATTCAGTGAAGAAAGTCAGTCAGTAGCAAAACGAAAATCAAAGAGGAACTAATTAACTCATAACTGAATCTCAACAAAATTGCAACAAACTTACAAATGAAACTTCTTCTGGAAACTTCATTCAACTTCATTCACATGCACATCACACAAATCAGTTTTTCAATAAGGTTCACAACTTGCTAGCAGAAAAAAATCGTAACCAAATCCACAAAGCTCACAACTGAATACTAACAGAAATTTTCTAGAACTCACCTGAGAAATTCCAGAAGGATCCAGAAGAGTGACTTCTATAAATCAGAAGCACCACTCTTCATCTTTTTTTTGGCTTCACCCTTTTTCAATCCTCTTCCACTCTTCTTCAACCTTTTTTTTGAAACTCTTCTTCCACTTTTCACCATTTTCTGTTTCAATTCTTCAATCCTCTCCTCTTCAATCCTCTCCCATAACTTCTCCAATCCTTCAACTTTCCTCTTCAGTGCTTCTTCCCACACGCCATTCTTCTCCAAATCCACCCCATTCTTCAATCATTTATGTTCTACAATCACTCATCCCTCAGCTATCTCAATCTCCTCCTTCCACATCAATCCGCAGACCCATCATCATTACCTTTTAGATTCTTTGACCCTCATTCATACACATTCTTCATCCTCTCCTCAAATCACCATCTGCAATCTTCTTCAACGACTTTTATTACCATCCAGCTTCAAGTTCTTCGTCAATTTCCAACTGTTATGGAATCTGGAAAAAAAGGAGAAGAACGATTATAAGCTCTACAAAGTGTAACAAAACAGAAATAGGTGAGAGTCCATAATTCGCAACCTCAGTTTCCGGAATTTCGAGTTGCTTCGCGTCGCCATCGTTTTTCAACCGAAGCTTCATCAATCTCTCTCGCACGCTGTAACCTCCACAACAGAAGCTTCACTATAATATCAACTCACGGCGTATTTTCAGGCCTTCCTCGCTGCATATTCTATATCTACAACAACGACCGCCAAAGAATAATTCAGAAGATATGATAAATCGTAAGGGATAAAGAGGGGGATCGTAGCGCAAAAACAAAGGCAAGAAGAGCCGATATACTCACTGTGGATCTTTGTCTCTTCGCGTTCAATGATTTGATCAGGTAATCTGTAATACTTTGCAATTTCACTGTTTTCATTTGCGATTGGGATTGGAGATCGTTGTAGATTAGAGAGAGAGACTTGGAGCTTCATTCAAGTGATTCTATGAAGCCTTGATTTTGGTCTATTTGAGGAAAAGTTGAGGGGATTTTTGGTCCAGATTGAAGAATAGGTTTTGTTTAGGTTAATTTTACTGGTTAGAGAAGGTGAAGGTGATGGTGTGGAAGGAGGAAAGAAGAAAGGAGAGGGTGGCGAAGAAGTGGATTTGCAGCGGCGAAGAAGAGGGTGAAGGAAGACCTAGGGTTTCGTTCAGCTCCTTTGGATCTTTGTTGGGTTTATATTTCTTCTGTAATTTTAATTAGTTAATGTTAATTATAAGAATTCTATGGGATTAATGGTTATTACGAGAATTAATTCACCAGTTAATTTCACTTTAATCCTCCTTAAAGTATAGTTATTGCACAGTTAGAATTCAATTAAATGAGATAAGTTTGTGGATTCCCCAGCCACCGGCGGTGACACTTGTCACCGTCCAGTTGGCTCTAAGTGCGGTGGATCGAGTGTGGAGGGATGCGTCGTAATAGACATGTGTCTGCGTCTATGAACCATTTGATTGGATTACCATAAAAGGAGACTTGATCTAGCGGCCCAGGATTAGTCAAGCTAGTTGACTGGGTGTCCATACAGTACACTTCATTAGAGCCTGCGAACTGGGCTTAAGGTTTTTGCTATCCACACCCCTCTCATAAGCCCTGTTAAGAAACAACATAAAAAAGTGCTTCCTGCACCTCCCCTCGAACCTGCGCAGGGGCCCCTAATTTCTTTCTAATCTCACCCCATGCTGAGCCCAATATTAGAAAATAACTAAATAAATTTCTTCTTCCACCCCCCTTTATTTTCTATAGATTTTAATTTTTTAGTTTTATATAATTTAGAAGATAATTCATAAAAAATAGAAAAAGCATAATAAAAATCTATAAAAAATCAAGCAGACTCTTAATTCAATTTAGAATTGTCTAGAATTTTATTTTCCTGAATTTGCTTTATTTTTATTTTATTTTGAATTTTTCATGTAAGTGTTTTTAATAAATTTTCTTCAATTGTACATAATTTTGTAGATTTTATTTCTTAACCTTCCAGTAACGTTTTTTGCCCATTATTTTTACCATAGTTAGATGACTCATAGTAGTACTTAGTGTAATTTTAGTGGATTTTTTAAGGCATTTTATCTCAGGTTTTAGTGGCTTAATCCTTAGAAAATAATGACTAATTCTTAGGTGGAAATAATGATTTTTTAGGCATAGCAAAATTCTGATTTTTTAGGATTCCTTTTAACACAATGTTATAGGTAGTTTTAGGACCCCATAGAATAAATCTCATATTTTTTCCAGAATTTTTACTATTTTTTAGGATATTAATTCTTAGGCTTTGTTACATGTAAATTCCATTAGTTTAGGCTAGGATGTTAAGTTTCATTAAAAAATAGTTTAATTAGATTTAACCTTAGGATTTAATATGGATTTAGACTAGTTTAGATTCTGATTTTAGAATGAAAATATTAGGTAATACCCTTAGTTTAGAACTTAGGCTTATGATTCATATTAATTAGAATTAGAATAAAAATTTAGACTATTTTAGGTTTATGCCTTTAAATATTTTGCTTTGAATCTTATTTTTCCCTTCAAATTTTTAATGCTTTGTATATTGATTGATATCACTTGAATAGGTTCCCCCTTGGCTTTAGAATCAACTTACCTTCCTTAGGAAGTAAGTTGCATTCTATTAGTTCTAAGTCCTTTCTCCATTAAGTTTAGAAAACGTCACAAACCATAGGACCTCCCTTGTAAGTAAATAAACAAAAATTAGGGTTGTGTCTTAGTCCCCATTAGATTTTCCCTTTTGCAATTTGAGTCATTCTTTCTCACCTCATGAAGAAAAGCAATAAAACATTTAATGAAAAACCGAACATTCTTGTACGACACGAGACTTTGTTGCGGAGTGTTTATACGCGTCCTGTTTCGGGGCGAGGTGTAAATGCTTCCCGCGATGGATAGGGCTTAGTACGTGAGTGTTCACAAACAAATTCAAAACATTTCTCATAAAAGACAAAAACAAACAATAAGCGACTATCCTGCGGGGACTTCTTTTCTCATCTCATTCATTCTAAACGTGAACTCGCGACGACTTGTCTCATGCAAGACAGTAAACGCACTCGTACCAGATGAGCCTGCAACACCTGAGCATAAAAATACGCAGTTCAAGCTATAAAAAACACAAATAAATAGTTCCCGCCTTAGTTAGGCGAACTACGTCGACTCTGATCCTCATTATCCCGATGAGGTACATAGGCAGCGGGGTAGGGCCCGTTCGAGCTCATTCTTTATTTCCCCTACATTTCCCCCTTTTATTCTCATTCTTTTTGTTCTCTTTCAGTTCCTTTCTTATTTTAGTTCCAGTTTCCAGTTTCCAGTTCTTATTCAGCAGCATCTTATTTCTCACCCTTTGAAACAAACAAGCAAGCGTGGATCCCGTCGGGTACGGCAGACGATTTGGGGTGCTAATACCTTCCCAATTCGTAACCGACTCCCGAACCCAGATCTTTGGTTCGCAGGACCTTGTCCTTTCCTTCTTCCTCAGGTTTGTGCAGCATTACCTTTCCTATTCATTCGGGATAAAAATGCATGGCTGGCGACTCTACCTTTTTCGCGTCACTTTCGCGTTTGTACTAGGATGAAAATCCCGGGAGCGACACCATGCCTTTGCAGTCTTAGCATAAGTGCCACCGCCCAAATTAACGCCCTAGAAGGACACACGTCCCACAATCAAAATTGCCTTAATGGTAATTTGAGAAACCATTAGTCTTCCAAAAGTCTTTAAATACTTCACTCTCTTCACTTTGACACTTTTACATTTTCAGAACTTTTGCAACCTTATTTCTCATTCCTCAAACCTCTAAAAACTCAGAAATTTCTTCATTCTCCAACTCTCCTTCAATAGCTTCCACTCAAGATGTCTCCCAAAACAAGAAAAGCTAGAAGAAAAAGGGCTCTCAAAGCAATGCTCCACTTCCACCGTTTACCCAGATTCCTGGACCTAAATTGGTGAAGAACCAATAGTTCGTACCTGAACCCCTTCAGGTGGAAAAGAGGCATATATACGAATCACATGTAATAATCCCTCTTATCATCTCTGGTAAACAAAGTGCTATTTCTGGACCCTTGTCCAATATTGTTGCTGATTAAACCAAGTTGAATGAGTTCTTTCCCAACTACCATAGGACTAAGCCATTAGAGCAAAATAACAAAACTAACCTAGATTTGACATATCTAAAGGGGAGCTTTCGATTAGTGAGAGCAATCTCTTCATTCCAAGGTTTCGACCTCTGGATGGCCAAAATAGAAAAGGTCAAAGCTCAAACATGTTGATGACTTCTCTATAGTTTTGGGATAATACCCACTACACCTTCCATTTACCTTGTGGTATGGTAACCCTCACACTATTTGACATAGCCACTATCACATGGCTTAAACCCATTGGCCATACCTATGATCCAGAGGTTCATAATGAAGACACTATAGGATTTGCCTCATGCAAACCTACTTACAGAAGCTTCATGAAATATCATTTTGATACTTCAACTGACACCATTTCTGACGAAGAGCACATTGAATTTTTAACTATGTGGCTCTGTATATATGCCTTTTGCTCCAAATCACTGCAGGTGGCCAAGAAATATTTTCCTTGGCCAACCAACTGCACCTCAACACAGGGGTATGCCTTAGTGAATTAATCCAGGCATCTCTTTATGAGTCAATGAGTGAAGGCGTTGTTGGCCTTAAAAATGTGAGTTCGACTGGAACTTTTCAACTGGATGGTCCCATTTGGCTACTTCAATTGTGGCTTAATACTACTTTCTAAGCAAGCCAACCCACAAAAGGAGTTATTGATGAAAACTCTGATGAAATCAAAGAGAGGAGAGTCGAGGGGCTCACCTAGTAAAGATAACCCCCACTAATTAAGCAAAAACCGTTCAGGAGGCTTTCTCTGTCTACATTATGATATTTTCCAAGAGGTATGACTTCGTTCCAACTATGGCCCCGTTTGCTGAGAGAAAATATGGACTAGAATTATTCACCAGAACATTTCCCCCCACATCCAAAAGATAACAAGCAGAATCAAAAGCAATTTGGGAAGCCTTCCTGGTTCCTAGATTACTAGTCCACAAGCTGAATAATCTAAAAGGCATAGCAACTTTGATTTCCTATCAACCAAATCTAGTCTCTCGACAGTTTGGATTGGCTCAAACCTATCCCAAGTGCATGTATGACAAGAAAGGGTGTGTCTATTTATGATGCTAACTTCGACGAAGAAAGCATTTTACCTTAACTTGCTTGACATGCCAGTTGAGCTCAACTTTCCTTGGTGCAATTTGAACCTAACTTTCTCTATACTCAAGATTTATATAACTGGTGGTCAAAGTGCTACATAGAATAATTCATTGATGCCTCATCCTTTTCTCAATTAATTAACTAATCCTTGTTAATGTGCAGGAAAAGATTAAGAAAGGTAAATCTACTCACGTTAAAAAGATTCAAGCCTTCTAGAAGTACTTGAAATTGTCTATCGAACAAATGATATTAGTCGAACCGTTAATGAGGCAACTATCACTTTGAAGGATTTTTTTTACAGAAAATGGAGAAATTAAAAATCCCTTCAAACATTTCTCCTGAGATACGTTATGAAATAGATTTCAAACTCTTTCCTCCAAATATTCCTCGATTGCCTACTATTGAGTTTAGAGTGGCTCTTTCCCCTCCATTTCCAGATTGGTTTGTCTATGGGGATTCCATCAAAATCCTTTGACTATAGTCTCAACCCAAAGCCCAAAGGGTGGTTGCGACTAAACAAATTCCAGATAGTTTCAAAGGATGCCTTCATATATGGATCAAAGATGTTCACATAGAATACAAAATATATGAAGGATTGGGACCTTTGATTTTGTGATCTTTATCTAACCACTTCATTACTAATATGTAATTGTGCTTGAATTTCAATAGTGCCAGAGAAGACTGGCTCGTCGAAGAGCACAACTGTGAAAACCAACCCAAATGCTAAATGAACAAAGGTATTCTCATACATTTGCCCAGTTTTCTTTGGATGATTTTATTTCTAACCTTTGTATAACTTTCTAAAACTGCTCGAAAGCCTCCTCCAACTCCAACAAGAAAAACAATTAAGGGTGCTCAACTATCCATCCACATGGATGAAAATGAGGACCTGTCTCCCCTTAAAGAGGGTAAACTTATAAAAAAGAAAAGGAAACTTGTCAAAGTTTCTGATACTGTTGGCCAATCTTCCTTAAAGGTGGCCAAAGTTTTGGAAAATACACCCTCTCCTAGTGGTGTCGAAAAACAAACTCTTGGGGCCACATCGAAGGCGACTGTTGGCCTCAATGAAAGCAATAACTCAAGTCTTGATGCTGATGACACTCAGGTAAGTTCATTCTTGAATTATCTTCTATCTAAAATCTTTGGCTGATTGATTATTGGCTTAATCAATTTATTTGTTATTCTAGGCCAATGTTGATGGCTCCAATCCACCACAGCCAACAATAATTACTCCAATTGTTCTTCTGAACATCCAAGGTGAGCCCACTTATCACCCTACATCTGATCCTGGTTCTGGGAAAAGTTCTCTAAGTGAGATTAAAAAACCTTATTTTGTAACAGTTCCTCCTTCTCAAGTGGTGAATCAAAACTCTCCTACTAAGACGACCACTGAACAGTCCCACACTGTTGGGTTTGATCTTGAGGAGGATACTAATCAAAATAAGCAATACCCCAAGTCTCCCCCGGGATTTTCATCCTAGTACAAACACGAAAGTGGCGCGGAAAAGGTATAGTCGCCAGCCAGGCATTTTGTAATACCCTAAAATTTTCCCTCTTTCTTTATTGCCAACCTCAATTGGTTTATGCTTCGTCATTTTGCATGATCATCCGAGCATCGCATCGCATTCAAAAAATAATAAAATAAAAATAAATCATGAGCATGTGCATAGGGCATGTTGTTGCACCCCAAAATTTGCCCTCACAATACAAGACTTTGTGTGCTAAGAAGGTTCACAAGATTCACAATGCTTTCAAGACCTTCCATGAGGCTCATTAAGTCTACAAGTCACTTCATGAAGGTTCACAAGGTTCACAAGTTTCACAATGCTTACAAAACCTTTCCTGAGGTTCATGAAGTCTACAAGTCACTTTATGAGGTTCACAAGGTTCACAAGGTTCACAATGCTTCCCATGAGGTTCACAAGACATTTTATGATGGTTCACAAGGTTCACAAAGTTCACAATTGATCAGAAGAGTTGACAATTCCCTCAGACAATGCACCTCCTAAGCAGTGCATCCAAAACTAGGGTTTTGACTTTAATCAGGCTAAATGGACTTCCAAGACTTCAAGTGAGCTTCATAACATCTTATATGTGTGTAAGAACCCCCATGACAAGTTTCAAGACTTTTCTCAAAAGTTTGCTCAGTCAGATGATCAGATAAGTCAAAATCAGTCCAAGCAGTTAAAAAGTCAAACTGAGGTCAACTGTGGTCAAACCAAAGTCAAACTTCATGATTTTTTGCCAATATCAAGTATATTAAGTAAAATTCATCATTTGATCAAGGGTTGATCATGAATCATCAAGGAGATTCCAGATCATCAAGAATCAGGAGTTTCTAAATTAGGGTTTCCTCAGTAAGAGTCAACTGAACTTTGACCAGCCATAACTTTCACATACTTCATCACCAAATCTCCACTCAAAGCTCATTTTTAAGGAAATTGAATTCTCTACAACTTTGTGTCTCACAAGCCAAGCCCAAAAATGCTTCATTTGGAAGGTATGAGCTAAGACATTATAGGTCCTTTTGAAAGTCAACAAAAAGTCAACAACTTCAAAAGGGCATAACTTGAGATTGGTAAATGATATGGACATGAAACCAGTGGGGTTGGTTAGAGGACTCTTCAAGCTTTCCAAAATATCCAAGAACACCCTTATACCATTAAAATTGAAGGATATGTGCCCTTGCAAAGTTGGGAAATTTTGGGTTGGTTCATAAAGAAAAAGGAGGTCTAAAACCAATTTATTCCAAATGGGCTTGCCAAATAATGATCCAATCCACTTCATAACATCTTGCACGAAATTAATTTAATTTATTCATAATTTTATTTATTTTGTTTTTATTTATTATGATTTTTATATTAAAAAGTCATTTTAAATTCAAATAAAATATAAAATCATGAAAATTAATTTTAATTTTGCTTCTAGAAAATCTTAAATCACATTTAAGTTTGATTGATACAAGAATTATGAAAATCCTCCCAAAATAGCAATGGTTTATACATGAATATTTGGTTTTTAAGGCATGATATTTTTGAATCTTTTTACATCAAATCTTCCAAGCAATGACCTAGTTTTTCAGCCTCATTTGATTGTCCTATAAGTACTTAGTGTAACCCTATTGCAAGCCACGAATTCCACAGCCTCAAAGGTAAGTTTCATACTTCAAAAATTCAAGCCAAAAGTCAAATTCGGTTTTCAATTTACAGGGCATTTGAAGGTAAAACAAGAACATAGCAAGACTCCTTGGACTTCCTTGATCATGAATCATCACTCACATGCATCAAAACCATGCCATATTGTTCAAACCGAACCATGATTGTTCTTGAATATGACTTTTTCGATTACACTAATTCACTGCATATTAATGAATTTTGTTTGCCTAATCTTGTTTGTGATGATATGTAGAACGTTTCTGGATCATTAAACCAAAGCTTCACTGCCTAGAATGGATTCGGCCATGATTAGGGTTTTGACCTCCAAATTAGGGTTCTTCGAATTATTAAATATAAATGAATTTGAAGAACATAGGGATGTTGTGTGAACCATAAAGATCATAAAACACTGATCAATTTCATGAATTGGTACTGTTTTGTTGGAGTTTCATTTTCGCAGGTTTGAAAGATGGAAGAACTCGCATGAAGATTCGCAGGAAAAAGGGCATGAAGTTTCGCAGGAAATCTGGAGAAGAAGAAGAAGTTGACTGGCGCGAAATCTATATTCAAAATATGGTTTAAAAATAATATGATTTTGTTTCTGTTTATTTCACAAGCTTGATGCTTGTCCCAGTGGAAGAGGAGGCGCATATATTGTTGAAAAACTTGTGTTCGAATCCTGGCTGTGTACATATTTTTTCTTATTTTTCAGGTTAAAAAGGAGGCTTAATATATTATGCTTTCTTGCCCACACAATATCAGATTTGCTCACCTAGCTGGATGGTCATGCGTGCGTTTGTGTGTTTAAGAGGTCCTGGGTTCAATTCCTCCCCCAGGCCTTTTGGTTTTCATTATTTTTGTGATTTTTCAGGACATTGCATAAAACCAATTGAAACCATTCCTTTATCACACGTGCATGGTTGGCCTGGTGGTACGTTTTGTTGCTGGCAGGCAGGAGGTCATGGGTTCAACCCCAGCCAGGTAAGTTTTCATTCTTTTTTCTTGTATTTTGATTGTTTTAAATATTTTATTATTAAATTATATTAGTTTTGTATATATTTTATATATCTAAATAATTGTATATATATTATGTATTCTTTTCAAAATTATAAAAATTTATTTCATAAACTTAAAAATTATTTTATTTTGTTATGTATCTAAATTATAATATATATATATATATATATATATATATATATATATATATATATATATATATATATATATATATATATATATATATATATATATATATATATATATATATATATATATATTTACTAAAATAATTTTGTATATTATATTATAAACCCTAAAAAATATTTTCTAAGCAAACCCTAACTTTATAAAACCCTAATTTATTTTTCTCTAAACAATTATTAAAAACCTAATTTTATTTTTTTAATTTTTGTAAATATAATATTTAGTAAAATTAAATTTAATAAATATAATTATTATGTACATATTTATTTAATATAATTAAGTTTTGTAAATATAATTATAACTTATGTAAATATTTTTAAAATTTGTTTGTAATCTAAATAATTTTTAATATGTGTTTAGAAATAATTGAACCTATGATAATTTTATTTTGTAATTATAATATGTTTAAAAAATAATTTAATAATTTGTACATAAATTAAAATGTTATAATAACTATTTAATTGTTCATATTTCCTCTTATTTCTAAATAATTGTCTATATTAAAAAATCTAATCTTTTGTTTATTATTTTCATTATGTTCTTATAATATTTTTGCTAATTCCATTTATTTTAATTATTGTTATTATTACTAATCATATTATCACTAATCCATTTATTTTTAAATTATGCTTATTATTATTATTTCACTAACCTTATTTATTTTTTATTATTATTATTACTAACCCCTATTATATTTATTTATTGCCTATTTATTTATTTTACTTATTATTTATATTTTATTTATTTATTTATTTTTTGCTATTTATTATTAATTGCTTATTATTATAATTATTGTAATTGCTCCTGGATGTAATTTTTTGTAAATATTTAAATTATTTAATTTTTATGCTATGGTTAGTAAAATAGGGAGTGTAAACATGTATTATATTTAAAAATTGAATTTAGATCATTTTAATTAAAAGATAAATTAAATTAAACACTCACACACGTAAGTCGATTTTTAATCGCCATCTCACTTTCTAGGGCTACCTCTCAATGTTGCCTAATCATAAGGTCAAGTGGGGTGTATAAAGCAAAGTCCCTTTAAAAGAAAAGTCATCAAGTCCCTTAAATGGTTGCCTTTAAAAAGATCTGGTCCCTTTCGAATAATGATGACAGTCCCTCCTAATTGCTTAATACACCCTACAGTTGCCTACACTAACAGATGTCCCTCATTTGTCCCTCACATCCAAGGTAATGACTACCTATTCCTTAATAATAGGGATAGTCTTACCATTTAAAGGATAAAGAACATAAAGACTTAAACTTTAGGGTAGGTTCCTCATAGTTACTTGCTCACCGTTTCAAATTTCAAAAACTTCACAAATTTCAAACAATTTTCAAACACAAGTTTCTTACGCATCCGCACATGGATCATTATCAAACTCTTATGAAAATTTCTATTCACACACTTCACATTTTCAAAACACAATTCAAAGTGAGCTAAGTAACTAAGAGCCCATGGATAACCATGGATGTAAAGGGTGCTAACACCTTCCCTTTACATAACCTACCCCCCGGACCCAAAAATCTTTCAAAGGTCTTTCCTGTTCTTTTATGCCTTTCCTTTGGATAAAATAAAAGTCGGTGGCGACTCTTGCTATCCGCAACATAACTAAAGTCAGTTCTCCCACCGTGTTACAGAACTGGCGACTCTGCTGGGGACTTGTATTTAAGAGGGGTACCCTTAGGAATTAGATCACTTTTAATTGTTTGCCTTGTTTGCTTTATATTTATCTGTTGGGGTGCTCTTATGTGTGAAAGATCCTAACCCGGATCTAGTGTACCTTAGGTAAATGGCAATAGACCAAGGAAACTGTACGGCGTATACCGATATGGTTGATCTGGTGCCCATAGTTAGTGTGACTTCTTGGTTGGTGCTTATGTTCCTTAAGTCAAGTTGAGGATAATATGAGGCTGCCATATGTTGTCAATGCACTAACTAACTTTTAGAACCCTAGTTATCCCATCTTGGCCTTTAGAAAGTAGTGAGATAACCGGCTTTGGTGAAGACTGAAGTTGGTTGACACTCGATACTACGCTCATTGAGATTCTAAACTTGGAGGGTTTTGGTTGGCAAGTAAGTTGCCTTCTGAACAACCACCCTTGTGAAGGATCAATGATATTGAGATCCCTTAGAACCTGGTTACTTTTGTAGGACAGGATGAACCATCTAACTTCAGGGGAGGGTACTTACCTTAAACCTCATGCAAGCCTTTAAACCTAGGGCTATTGTGTGACTTGTTTGTGTGTGCCACATGTTTGTGATTGAACATAACATCATGACATCATCATGCATCATAAGCATAGCATTTTCACTAACCATTTCAAGGACCAAAGGATTTATCTTTGTTCTTTGTTGCAGGTCATGGCTTCTGCTCGTAGAAACACCATCAAGATCAACTTTGTGGGCATACCTCTCAAGCTTAAAGAATTGGTTTCTCAAGTGTCTGATCATTCCCAGTTCATCAAGAGACATGGTCACCTATTGGATCTAGTCACTTCAGGATTCAATGAAGACATGATGAGTGTCCTATTTCAGTTCTTTGACCCTAAGCACCATTGTTTTACATTCCCTGACTATCAGCTGGTTCCAACAATGGAGGAGTTCTCTAAACTTCTGGGTATACCTGTTCTTGATCAAAGACCATTCACAGGCTTGGAGAAGGAGCTTAAACCAGAGGTTATTGCTGCAGCTCTACATCTGAAGAAGTCTGACATTGTTCTAGAGACGAGAAGTGGAGTCAAGGGTATTCTTGCCAAGGTGTTGATAGAGAAAGCTCAGTTGTTCTTGAAGGCCATGAGCTATGATGCTTTTGAGGAGATCTTAGCCTTGCTGATATATGGCTTAGTATTGTTCCCCAACCCAGATCAGTTCATAGACGTTCATGCCATCAATATATTCCTGAGTCACAATCCAGTGCCTACGTTACTTGGAGACATCCTGCATTCTCTTCACACCCGTACCACAAAGGCAAGAGGAACTTTGATGTGCTGCATACCTTTGCTTTCTAGGTGGTTTATTTCTCACCTTCCTCGCTCAGTAATGAAGAATGAGCAAGGGTTCAGATGGTCCAAGAGGATCATGTCACTTTCTCACTCAGATATCCATTGGTGCTCCAGATCTATGGAGAATATCACTATCATTGACCGTTGTGGGGAGTTTCCTAATGTGCCACTTCTAGGCATAAGAGGAGGCATCACCTACAACCCCTCTCTAGCTTTACGACAGTTTGGTTACGCTCGGAGTGATGGTCCACATGACATGTTGATTCAGGGCATTGTGTTTGATTACGACAACGATCATCAGGGTTACCGTCAGAGATTCATACGAGCATGGGGAAAAGTAAACAGGGTTGACAGCAAGACACTGGAGCCTAAGTACACTATTCCTATGGAGGCTTATCTTAGATGGGTACGATCTCGTGCTCAGACTCTCATGATGCCATATCCTGTCGTCCTACCAGTTACCATGGAACCTGTTGCTGAAGGAGACACAGCTTATACCATCCTTCACCCAGACATGCCTACTGATATGGAAGACTTGCAGAGTTCATGGATCCAACTGAAGGAGCAAAGGGATACTTTCGAGGCTCATTACAAAGCAAGCCAAGGAAGAATCCTGGAACTAACAAAGCAACTTCACGAGGAACGGAACCTCAACTCATACCTCAACACAAAGAGGAAACGTCCATGGGAGACTTAAAACCCCATCTTTTGTACTTATTTCATTTCATTTTTTGTAAGCCTAAAAGGCAAAACAAATTTATTACTAATAAAAGTTTACCTTCTTGTTTGTTTAAGCAAATTTAAATCCTACGGTCCTTGAAAACATTGCATATGCATTCACATATCATTTCATTACATCACAGGTTTATAATTGTGCACAGGTTTCTTATCTTCTCGCTGTTTATTTCAGCAATGGCTCTTGAGCAAACAGTTAAGGATCTCCAGGCACAAAATGCACAGTTCCAAGAGCTGATCTTGAACCTGTCCAAGGGGCAGGATGAATTGAAGGCACTGCTGGCCAAGAAGACTAAGAAGACTAGAAGGTCAGCTGGTTTGATCAACATGGGAAGAAGGTTCAAAGGTCTTGCCAAGACCAAAGAACCAGCTGAAGACTATGAATCTGAAGAATCTGAAAAAGAGGGAGGCAGCCTCCACAACACTATGGGGGACTCTGATTCTGAGGCTAATTACTACCATGATCCTAATGAAGACAAATTCAAGATGCTGGTGGATAGGATGGATGCCATGGAGTTGCAGAAGTCATCTGGGCTGGATTTTGAAGATTTGAGTCTGATATCTAGGGTAGTCATACCCATTGGTTTCAAGGTTCCTACATTTGTTGTTTATGATGGGGTCTCTTGTCCCAAGCTGCATCTAAGGTCTTATGTCAGAAGAATTCAACCCCACACTGCTGATAAAAAGTTGTGGATCCATTTCTTTCAAGAGAGCTTATTTGGAGCTCAGTTGGAGTGGTATTATCAGTTGGAGACTGTCAACATCAGGGACTGGAATGATCTTGCTGAGGCTTTCTATAAGCAGTATCAATACAATGCTGACTTAGCCCCCACTCGCATGCAGCTTCAGAGCATGTCTATGGGTGCCAAAGAGAGTTTTAAAGAGTATGCTCAGAAGTGGAGAGATTTAGCTGGAAGAGTTCAACCCCCTTTAACTGACAGGGAACTGGTTGATATGTTCATGTGTACGCTGAATGGTCCGTTTTACAGTCACCTCATTGGAAGCTCATCATCTGGCTTCACTGAGTTGATAATGACAGGAGAGCGAGTAGAAAATGGTATAAAAAATGGTAAGATCCAAGTGGGTACTTCCTCATCAGGTGCTGCAAAGAAGCCTCCCACTGGGAAGAAAGAATCCAATGCTGTTTATGGTCAACCTGATCGTAACAGAAGGCATCAGTCTGTTAGTGCAGTTCATATTTCAAATCCAACTCCTGCAACAACAGAGCAGCCACAGGGAAACCAACAGAGGGCTAGAAGGCAGTTCACGAAGATCAACATGTCAATGGCTCAGGCATTGCAACACTTGTTGAAGGCTGAACTTATTACTTTGAAAGAGGCTCCTCAGAATCCTAATGTTACCTCTCCCAGGTACAACCCCAATGCACGATGTGCATATCATTCAAACTGTCAGGGACATGATACTAATAACTGCTGGGTCTTGAAGAACAAAATTCAAGATATGATTGATGCTGGAGAGATTGAGTTTGACCCTCCGGGTACTCCAAATGTGATTACTGCTCCAATGCCAAATCACGAGAAGACTGTCAATGCCATTGATGAGGATGTACATATCCATTCAGTTGATGAATTGGCCACACCATTGTCTGTCATCAGAAAGAAGTTAGTACAAGCTGAGTTCTTTCCAGGTTGTCGTGAAGATTGTGTTTATTGTGAGTATAATCCAGATAAGTGTTGGAGGTTGAAGGACAGAATTCAACGTCTCATGAATAATTACACCATAGTGTTTGAAAGAAGACCACCTTCCGTGGAGAGTATGGTAGATCATATTACGCAGGGTAAGAAGACTGAAGAGGTTGACATGGTTGACAAAGTACCGGTGAGAATCACTTCAAAGGGTCCTATTAAAATCACTCATCAGGGTCCAATCAAAATTACTGCTGAAGGTCCCGTGAAAGTTGTTGCTGAAGCCAGAGTGGCTCCTATGGTCATTACTACTCCTGGTCCTATTCTGTACACGTCTGACAAAGCTGTGCCTTGGCATTATGGATCTGATGTTTACATCCATGGTGTTAAGCAAGAACCCTTAGCTGATGTGCCTGTTGATGTTGACAATATTGCTGGATCTAGTAAGATCACACGTAGTGGAAGAGTCTTCTCACCTCCAGTTACTTCCAAGAATGCAGCTACTCCTACTGCTACTTCCACCAATGATGCTCGGGGCAAAGGTCCTGTTATTGAGCCTATATCTACTGATGTGCCAGCTGCTGATGATCTCTCGAAGCAGATGGAAGAAGTATTGAAAATCATTCGCAAGAGTGATTATGACATTGTTGATCAGCTGGGGCATACTCCCTCTAAGATTTCTATACTGTCCTTGTTGTTATGTTCTGAAGCTCATGCAAAAGCTTTGATCAAGTTTCTGAAGACTGCTCATGTACCCAGTGCAATTTCTGTGGATCAGTTTGAGAATTGCGTTGCCCACCTGACCTATGACAATGGGTTAGGATTTTCTGATGCTGATTTGACCCCTGCCAAGAGGGATCATAACAGGGCCTTGCATATCTTAATTGAATGCAGAGGCACTACCCTGTCACACGTACTGATAGACAATGGTTCCTCCCTGAATGTGTTGCCCAAGGAAGTCCTGAATAAGCTGAGTCCTGAGGATGTTGTGCTGAAGCCCAATAACATTGTGGTGAAGGCTTTTGATGGTTCTAGAAGAGTAGTACATGGGGAAATTGATCTTCCAATCAAAGTTGGCTCCCAGGTTTTTACTGCTACATTTTATGTGATGGATATTCGTCCTTCATACTCTTGTCTGCTTGGTCGTCCCTGGATCCATGGGGCAGGTGCTGTAACCTCCACATTACATCAGAAGTTGAGATATCTGGTAGAAGGAAGGGTTGTTACTGTCTATGGAGAAGAAGAATACTTTGTCAGCCATGTGAATACTTTCAAGTATCTGGAAATGGAAGGTGAATACATTGAGACTCCGTGTCAGACGTTTGAAGTGGTTCCTTGGGTTGTTAATGATTATGTAGCTCCTCCGGTTGTCAAGAAAGTTCCCGTGGTCACCAGAAAACCTCCAACAATGGAAATGGCCTCCCTCAATGATGCTAGAGCTGTATTGGATGAAGGTGGTTGTACTATTTGGGGTCAGCTTCCTGATATCCCATACAAGTCTGACAAATTTGGTTTGGGTTTCACTACAGAGTCCCAGAAGGTTGTTCGTCGTGCTCGGGCTGTTCGTATCACCAATCAAGGGGTTATGAAAGATCAGATCAATGCCGTGGGAGACTATGATGAAGACTACAACTTGGATGCTTGGATTTTTCCTACTGTGGGTGCTGGGCTCAATAATTGGAAAGCTGAAGATGTTATCCCTATCTCCTTTAGTCAGGAGTAAATACTATTACTGTGTTGTTGCTTTTAAGTTTGTAATTTCTTGAACAATTGAACTCTTAAGCCTTGTGCCTTACCCGGGGCACAATGGTGTGTTTGTTACGGGATGTCATTTCATTTGCATACTTCATTCAATAAAATCAGTGGACGTTTCATTTTCGTAAATATTGTGTTCTTTGTCTTTCTTTTCTTTTATTTTTGTTTTATCAGCTATGTGTTCTTACACACACCCACATCACTAAAATGCAGACCCTCATCCACTCTGGATCCTGTTGATAACAGTTCTACTATTGCCAATTATAATTTCGAGAATCCGATCTATCAAACTGAAGACGGAAATGAGGACGATTGTGAAGTACCTGTAGAGCTTGCTAGGTTGTTACAACAAGAAGAGAAAGCTATACAGCCACATGAAGAGCCAGTCGAAGTTGTGAATCTGGGAATTGAAGAAAACAGGAAAGAGGTCAAGATAGGGGCTGATTTAGAGGACAATGTCAAGAGCAGGCTGATTCAGATGTTACGTGACTATGTAGAGATCTTTGCTTGGTCTTATGAAGATATGCCAGGGTTAGATACAAACATTGTGGTTCACCGTCTACCTGTAAAAGAAGATTGTCGTCCAAAGAAACAGAAGGTTCGTCGTATGCGTCCTGAGATGTCAGAAAAGATCAAAGCAGAGGTAATGAAACAGTTTGATGCAGGGTTCTTAGCCGTGACTTCTTATCCTCAGTGGGTTGCAAATGTGGTACCAGTTCCTAAGAAAGATGGTAAGGTACGTATGTGTGTAGACTACATGGATTTGAACAAGGCTAGCCCCAAAGATGACTTCCCACTTCCTCATATTGATGTTCTGGTAGACAACACTGCTCAGCATAAGGTATTCTCTTTTATGGATGGTTTCTCTGGTTACAATCAGATCAAGATGGCACCTGAAGATATGGAGAAGACAACATTTGTAACACAGTGGGGCACTTTTTGTTATAAGGTGATGCCATTTGGTTTGAAGAATGCAGGGGCAACATATCAGCGTGCTATGGTGGCTTTGTTTCATGATATGATTCATCATGAGATAGAGGTGTATGTAGATGATATGATAGCCAGGTCTCAAAATGAAGAGCAACATCTTGATCATTTGCATAAATTGTTTGAGAGGTTGAAGAAATACAAGTTGAGATTGAACCCAAACAAATGTACTTTTGGAGTTAGATCTGGAAAGCTCCTGGGTTTTATTGTCAGTGGAAAAGGTATTGAAGTGGATCCTGCAAAAGTGAAAGCTATACGAGAGATGCCAGCTCCCCGTACTGAGAAGGAGGTTAGAGGTTTTCTGGGACGATTGAATTACATTGCAAGATTTATTTCCCAATTAACTGCCATCTGTGAGCCAATTTTCAAGTTGTTGAAAAAAGATCAGGTGATGGAATGGAATGATGAGTGCCAGATTGCCTTTGATGAAATCAAGAGATACCTGCTAGAACCTCCAATTTTGATGCCACCAGTTGATGGAAGACCCTTGATTATGTACTTAACAGTGTTAGACAACTCAATGGGGTGTGTATTGGGGCAACATGACGAGTCTGGTCGAAAAGAGCAGGCAATATATTACCTTAGCAAAAAGTTTACCGACTGTGAAACAAGATACTCACTGCTCGAGAAAACTTGCTGCGCTTTGGCATGGGCTGCTCGCCGACTAAGACAGTATATGTTGACTCATACTACCTTGTTGATCTCAAAGATGGATCTAATCAAGTACATATTTGAGAAACCTGCTCTCTCCGGAAGAATTGCAAGATGGCAAATGATCTTGACAGAATATGACATACAATATACCACTCAGAAGGCCATTAAGGGAAGTGTTGTTGCTGATCATTTGGCTCATCAAGCAGTGGATGATTACCAGTCAATGAGTTTTGAGTTCCCTGATGAAGATATTATGATTATTACCAAAGAACCTGGACAATATGACGGACCTGAACAAGGATCCCGATGGACTATGGTTTTTGATGGTGCCTCTAATGCACTTGGTAATGGTGTTGGTGTTGTGATTAGTTCCCCTGAAGGTTGTCATACCCCGATTACTGCCAGACTTTGTTTCTATTGTACCAACAACATGGCTGAGTATGAGGCATGTATCCTGGGTATTAAAGCTGCTATTGATATGAAGATTCAGTTCCTTGATGTGTATGGAGATTCAGCCCTGGTAGTTAGTCAGATCAAAGGAGATTGGGATACTAAGCATGATAACCTCATTCCTTACAGAGAGCATGTGTTGTCTCTGATCCCACATTTCAAAGAGATTACCTTTGGACATATTCCACGGAGAGAGAATCAATTGGCAGATGCTTTGGCCACCATGGCATCCATGTTTGAGATCAGTTGGGATGATGAAGCTCCCAAGATTACTATTGATAGATTTGAAAAGCCTGCATATTGCAATGAGATTGATACAGAAGGGGCAGAGGAGAAGCCTTGGTTCTATGAAGTGAAAAGATATCTTGAAGCTCAGGAGTTCCCTGAAGGGGCATCTGTCAAAGATAGGAAATTTCTGAGAAGGTTTTCTGCTAAGTTCTTTTTGAGTAATGGCATTTTGTACAAGCGCAATCATGATTCAACTTTGCTTCGTTGTGTGGATAAGAAGGAAGCAACTGAGATTATGGAAGATATGCATGATGGGATCTTTGGCACTCATTCTAGTGGTCATACTATGGCAAAGAAGATATTGAAAGCAGGTTACTATTGGTCTACCATGGAAGCTGATTGCTACCAACACTCCAGAACTTGTCATAAGTGTCAAATTTATGCTGATAAAGTACATATACCTCCATCACCATTGAATGTGTTGACTGCTCCTTGGCCCTTTGCCATGTGGGGCATTGATATGATTGGTGAGATCAAACCTACTGCTTCTAACGGGCATCGTTTCATCCTGGTTGCTATTGATTACTTCACGAAGTGGGTGGAGGCAGCTTCATTTGCATCTGTTTCCAAGAATGTTGTGGCTCAATTCATTAAGAATAATCTCATATGTAGGTATGGCATCCCTGAAAGGATTATCACTGACAATGGCTCTAATCTGAACAACACTATGATTATTGATCTCTGCACGCAGTTCAAGATTAAGCATCATAACTCTTCTCCGTATCGTCCAAAGATGAATGGGGCAGTTGAAGCTGCTAATAAGAACATTAAGAAGATTGTACAGAAGATGACTGTTACTTATAAGGATTGGCATGAGATGTTACCATTTGCTCTTCATGGTTATCGTACCACAATACGAACTTCAACAGGGGCAACCCCATTCTCCTTAGTCTATGGTATGGAAGCAGTTCTGCCCATTGAAGTTCAGATTCCCTCCTTAAGAATTATGAAGGATGCAGGCTTGGATGAAGATGAGTGGATTCAGACTCGACTTGACCAGATAAATTTGATTGATGAGAAGAGACTAGCAGCAGTTTGTCATGGCCAGATGTACCAAAAACGAATGATCAAAGCTTTTAACAAGAAGGTTAAGCCAAAGGTATATCAGGTTGGTGACCTTGTAATCAAGCGTATCATATTACCACAGGGTGATCCTAGGGGCAAGTGGACTCCAACATATGAAGGACCATTTGTAGTCAAGACAGTGTTCTCAGGAGGTGCCATGATACTCACTACTATGGATGGTGAAGATTTCCCACAGCCTGTAAACGCAGACATAGTTAAAAAATACTACGCATAAAAAGAGACCCGCTAGGTTGACTGGCCTAGGCAAAAATAAGGGCATCCCGGCAAACCAAAAGGGTTTGGGCAAAAATTAGGGATATATATAAAAAGATGTACACCCGGCAAGTCGAAAACCTGAAAAGGCGGCTTGGGCAAAAAAGGGTATCCCAGTGGATTGAAAACCTGAAAGGGCAATCCAGGCAAAAGTTAGGGATTAAAGCGTATGACTATGTCTCGTTTGGATCACCCATGAAACTGCAACCAGTTGTACTACTTATTCAAGCTCAAACAGATAAAGCTCAATCCAATCGTTTCCGTCTGAACAGCAAAAGATGAGATACTTGAAGATAATGGCAATAGTAGAATTGAAACTCAATAGGATTATTTCTCACATAGCTGATACTCTTTGTTTTGTAAAAACTTTATGACAAAATCCTCTTACTAGGGTTTATGTCTCCTTGTACAAACTTACCCGTGTATGGGTCACTTTTTGATATAAATAAATTCCATCTTTTGAATCCAGATTTACTTTTACCCTATTTACATAAGCGAAACGTCCATTGATTGTGTTTGAATGTATGTATGCTTTTGAATATGATTGATGTTTACAAGAAATGCATGTATGCTTAATATGATTGATGTTTACCAGAAATGCATGAAAATGCAGTAATAGTATTTACTAAGGACGAACGAGGGAAGGATTTCAACGAAGCTTCGCCAGTTCACCTTTACAAGACAGTTACAAACCCTCAGTAGGACGAATCCATCTTCATAAAGTCCCATCTCCCCTGGAATTTATATCCATCTCTTTTATCCTCATACGAATATACGGGAATTTACTTTCCAATAAGGGTACGACGAACGAAGACGGGAGGTTATATCTGCCCTACCATCAAACGAAGACGAAGGTTATGTATACCTTACTATCTCCAGCGTACGGGAGGTTATCTATACCTTGCCATCCCCAGCATATGGAAGGTTATGTATAATATATTCTTCAACAACGAATCGGGATTTATTTTCCCAGGCCAGCAGTTGTTATACGAAGATATCCAGGCGTTTCCGGCAGTGTCATATCATACATCATTTACATCATATCATAACATAAATATTCATAGATACATAATACATTTACTTAGGGGCATCATATTATGCATGCATACACATTACATAAACTAACATTCTCCTTGCAGGATAGTTATATGCAAATAAAACAATATCAACAATTCACAACGGGTCAGAGATGATCCATACATTACTCAAGATGTCCTCGGAGAGTAGGCAAACGGTCTGTAAGAAGATCCATTCCCTAATCCAGGATATTTCCAGAAGATTTCATCTATCTGGTCTTGGATAGCAGGCAAACGATTTGTACAAAGATCCATTCCCTGATTCAAGATATTTTCAGAAGATTTAATCTATTTCCTCGGAGAGTAGGCAAACGGTCTGTACAAAGATCCATTCCCTAATCCAGGATATTTTCAGGAGACTTGATCCTGACACTTTTTTGTCCTCGGAGAGTAGGCAAACGGTCTGTAAGAAGATCCATTCCCTAATCCAGGATATTTCCAGAAGATTTCATCTATCTGGTCTTGAATAGCAAGCAAACGTTCCGTACAAAGATCCATTCCCTGGTTCAAGATATTTTCAGAAGATTTAATCTATTGGCCCTTGAATAGCAGGCAAACGGTCTGTACAAAGATCCATTCCCTGGTTCAAGATATTTTTCAAAAGAACAAATCCTGACGTTCTTTTGACCTTGGAGAGTAGGCAAACGGTCTGTAAAAAGATCTATTCCCTAATCCAGGATATTTCCAGAAGAGATAATCGTCACGAAGATTTATTTCTACTGGTCTATTCAACAAATTCAAATTATAAACGATTCAGAGACGGCATATACGAAGACCTAGTACTGAGATCCAGTATCAACACAAAGCTATCATCACATCCAGTTCTTTAGATGGCATCTCTAAGCCCATCTCCAATTCTTCCAAGTGGAATCTTTAAGCCCACTCAAGCATATACAACCAACCATCAATATCACTCTATGCACCGGTGAGTGCAAATTTTTGGGCTTTTGTGTTCAATCCCCTTCAACCTTCCAGGTCACGACTGGCAAATATACCAATCTAACCCTTCAGGTTTCAGAAAATTGAACAGGGGCAGCTGTTGCACCCCAAAATTTGCCCTCACAATACAAGACTTTGTGTGCTAAGAAGGTTCACAAGGTTCACAATATTCACAATGCTTTCAAGACCTTCCATGAGGCTCATGAAGTCTACAAGTCACTTCATGAAGGTTCACAAGGTTCACAAGTTTCACAATGCTTACAAAACCTTTCCTGAGGTTCATGAAGTCTACAAGTCACTTTATGAGGTTCACAAGGTTCACAAGGTTCACAATGCTTCCCATGAGGTTCACAAGACATTTTATGATGGTTCACAAGGTTCACAAAGTTCACAATTGATCAGAAGAGTTGACAATTCCCTCAGACAATGCACCTCCTAAGCAGTGCATCCAAAACTAGGGTTTTGACTTTAATCAGGCTAAATGGACTTCCAAGACTTCAAGTGAGCTTCATAACATCTTATATGTGTGTAAGAACCCCCATGACAAGTTTCAAGACTTTTCTCAAAAGTTTGCTCAGTCAGATGATCAGATAAGTCAAAATCAGTCCAAGCAGTTAAAAAGTCAAACTGAGGTCAACTGTGGTCAAACCAAAGTCAAACTTCATGATTTTTTGCCAATATCAAGTATATTAAGTAAAATTCATCATTTGATCAAGGGTTTATCATGAATCATCAAGGAGATTCCAGATCATCAAGAATCAGGAGTTTCTAAATTAGGGTTTCCTCAGTAAGAGTCAACTGAACTTTGACCAGCCATAACTTTCACATACTTCATCACCAAATCTCCACTCAAAGCTCATTTTGAAGGAAATTGAATTCTCTACAACTTTGTGTCTCACAAGCCAAGCCCAAAAATGCTTCATTTGGAAGGTATGAGCTAAGACATTATAGGTCCTTTTGAAAGTCAACAAAAAGTCAACAACTTCAAAAGGGCATAACTTGAGATTGGTAAATGATATGGACATGAAACCAGTGGGGTTGGTTAGAGGACTCTTCAAGCTTTCCAAAATGTCCAAGAACACCCTCATACCATTAAAATTGAAGGATATGTGCCCTTGCAAAGTTGGGAAATTTTGGGTTGGTTCATAAAGAAAAAGGAGGTCTAAAACCAATTTATTCCAAATGGGCTTGCCAAATAATGATCCAATCCACTTCATAACATCTTGCACGAAATTAATTTAATTTATTCATAATTTTATTTATTTTGTTTTTATTTATTATGATTTTTATATTAAAAAGTCATTTTAAATTCAAATAAAATATAAAATCATGAAAATTAATTTTAATTTTGCTTCTAGAAAATCTTAAATCACATTTAAGTTTGATTGATACAAGAATTATGAAAATCCTCCCAAAATAGCAATGGTTTATACATGAATATTTGGTTTTTAAGGCATGATATTTTTGAATCTTTTTACATCAAATCTTCCAAGCAATGACCTAGTTTTTCAGCCTCATTTGATTGTCCTATAAGTACTTAGTGTAACCCTATTGCAAGCCACGAATTCCACAGCCTCAAAGGTAAGTTTCATACTTCAAAAATTCAAGCCAAAAGTCAAATTCGGTTTTCAATTTACAGGGCATTTGAAGGTAAAACAAGAACATAGCAAGACTCCTTGGACTTCCTTGATCATGAATCATCACTCACATGCATCAAAACCATGCCATATTGTTCAAACCGAACCATGATTGTTCTTGAATATGACTTTTTCGATTACACTAATTCACTGCATATTAATGAATTTTGTTTGCCTAATCTTGTTTGTGATGATATGTAGAACGTTTCTGGATCATTAAACCAAAGCTTCACTGCCTAGAATGGATTCGGCCATGATTAGGGTTTTGACCTCCAAATTAGGGTTCTTCGAATTATTAAATATAAATGAATTTGAAGAACATAGGGATGTTGTGTGAACCATAAAGATCATAAAACACTGATCAATTTCATGAATTGGTACTGTTTTGTTGGAGTTTCATTTTCGCAGGTTTGAAAGATGGAAGAACTCGCATGAAGATTCGCAGGAAAAAGGGCATGAAGTTTTGCAGGAAATCTGGAGAAGAAGAAGTTGACTGGCGCGAAATCTATATTCAAAATATGGTTTAAAAATAATATGATTTTGTTTCTGTTTATTTCACAAACTTGATGCTTGTCCCAGTGGAAGAGGAGGCGCATATATTGTTGAAAAACTTGTGTTCGAATCCTGGCTGTGTACATATTTTTTCTTATTTTTCAGGTTAAAAAGGAGGCTTAATATATTATGCTTTCTTGCCCACACAATATCAGATTTGCTCACCTAGCTGGATGGTCATGCGTGCGTTTGTGTGTTTAAGAGGTCCTGGGTTCAATTCCTCCCCCAGGCCTTTTGGTTTTCATTATTTTTGTGATTTTTCAGAACATTGCATAAAACCAATTGAAACCATTCCTTTATCACACGTGCATGGTTGGCCTGGTGGTACGTTTTGTTGCTGGCAGGCAGGAGGTCATGGGTTCAACCCCAGCCAGGTAAGTTTTCATTCTTTTTTCTTGTATTTTGATTGTTTTAAATATTTTATTATTAAATTATATTAGTTTTGTATATATTTTATATATCTAAATAATTGTATATATATTATGTATTCTTTTCAAAATTATAAAAATTTATTTCATAAACTTAAAAATTATTTTATTTTGTTATGTATCTAAATTATAATATATATATATATATATATATATATATATATATATATATATATATATATATATATATATATATATATATATATATTACTAAAATAATTTTGTATATTATATTATAAACCCTAAAAAATATTTTCTAAGCAAACCCTAACTTTATAAAACCCTAATTTATTTTTCTCTAAACAATTATTAAAAACCTAATTTTATTTTTTTAATTTTTGTAAATATAATATTTAGTAAAATTAAATTTAATAAATATAATTATTATGTACATATTTATTTAATATAATTAAGTTTTGTAAATATAATTATAACTTATGTAAATATTTTTAAAATTTGTTTGTAATCTAAATAATTTTTAATATGTGTTTAGAAATAATTGAACCTATGATAATTTTATTTTGTAATTATAATATGTTTAAAAAATAATTTAATAATTTGTACATAAATTAAAATGTTATAATAACTATTTAATTGTTCATATTTCCTCTTATTTCTAAATAATTGTCTATATTAAAAAATCTAATCTTTTGTTTATTATTTTCATTATGTTCTTATAATATTTTTGCTAATTCCATTTATTTTAATTATTGTTATTATTACTAATCATATTATCACTAATCCATTTATTTTTAAATTATGCTTATTATTATTATTTCACTAACCTTATTTATTTTTTATTATTATTATTACTAACCCCTATTATATTTATTTATTGCCTATTTATTTATTTTACTTATTATTTATATTTTATTTATTTATTTATTTTTTGCTATTTATTATTAATTGCTTATTATTATAATTATTGTAATTGCTCCTGGATGTAATTTTTTGTAAATATTTAAATTATTTAATTTTTATGCTATAGTTAGTAAAATAGGGAGTGTAAACATGTATTATATTTAAAAATTGAATTTAGATCATTTTAATTAAAAGATAAATTAAATTAAACACTCACACACGTAAGTCGATTTTTAATCGCCATCTCACTTTCTAGGGCTACCTCTCAATGTTGCCTAATCATAAGGTCAAGTGGGGTGTATAAAGCAAAGTCCCTTTAAAAGAAAAGTCATCAAGTCCCTTAAATGGTTGCCTTTAAAAAGATCTGGTCCCTTTCGAATAATGATGACAGTCCCTCCTAATTGCTTAATACACCCTACAGTTGCCTACACTAACAGATGTCCCTCATTTGTCCCTCACATCCAAGGTAATGACTACCTATTCCTTAATAATAGGGATAGTCTTACCATTTAAAGGATAAAGAACATAAAGACTTAAACTTTAGGGTAGGTTCCTCATAGTTACTTGCTCACCGTTTCAAATTTCAAAAACTTCACAAATTTCAAACAATTTTCAAACACAAGTTTCTTACGCATCCGCACATGGATCATTATCAAACTCTTATGAAAATTTCTATTCACACACTTCACATTTTCAAAACACAATTCAAAGTGAGCTAAGTAACTAAGAGCCCATGGATAACCATGGATGTAAAGGGTGCTAACACCTTCCCTTTACATAACCTACCCCCCGGACCCAAAAATCTTTCAAAGGTCTTTCCTGTTCTTTTATGCCTTTCCTTTGGATAAAATAAAAGTCGGTGGCGACTCTTGCTATCCGCAACATAACTAAAGTCAGTTCTCCCACCGTGTTACACATGTGCATAGGGCATGTGATTGGGAAAGGCCTATCAAGTTTGGAAGCTCAAGGAGAAGAAAATGATATTACAAAAATAATCCAAGCCAATGCCATGAAGTGCATCCAAAGAAAAGAGGAATTGAAATTTTAATTTCGTTAACCGGTTAACGCATTTGGTTAACCGGTGTGAAAAATGGGAAAAATAGTTCAAAAATTGGTTGGTCCACTTCCCTCCACATTTCTTTTCTTCATTATTTTCCTCACTTTTTCCACTTCACTTCACATTCCATTTACACTCCATTCACTAGAAGTGTCTACCACATTCTAGACTCTTCTAGGATATTCCAAGGAATATTCCAAGAAATATTCTAGAACTCCAACTAACCCTAACTAAATCCTACCCTAGCTCCAAACCTAACCTAATGCCCAAGCAAGCTCCCGACCTATTTTCATGCCAACCCTACATACTATATAAACCCTAACCATTCCAAAGCAAAGGGATGGAACTTCACTTTCACCATTTTCATCTTCAATCTCTCATTTCTCTCTCAAATCTCCCACTTTTTCACCTTTCACCAAGAGTTTTTTCATAGAAGTTCTTCAAATTCTTCATTGGAATTTGAAGAACTTGAAGCTAAACCTTCATCAATCATCCACATTGGAGCTTAATTTAAGAAGTGCTTCTATTTTTAAATTGATTTGGAGCATTGGAAGTGATTAATCAAGAAGCATCAAGAACGAATCACATTTATTTTGCATTCGCGGATCTTCGGTTTTCTTCTTCGTTTGCATTTCGATTCATTGCAACACTCACCGAAGAAATCCTCCGCTTCGTAGGTTGGTGATATAAAACCACCTTTGCTTTAACTTATTCTCTTCATCTCGCCGTAACGACATTCTTCACGTGTTCATTGATTATGCGTTTGCAGTTTACCGTTCAATTTCATTTTGATTGCGATTTGTGCATTTCAATTGTTAGAAGCTAGATCCGTAGCATAATCTAGGTCCTAATAGGTGTTAAAATACCTCCTCTAAGTAGAAAATTTGAGTTAACATGTTCATGTATATGTTAGGTGTTGTTAGAAGTGAGTTCATGACCATAAGTGCTTATTTCTCAACTTTTTTCACCTTTCTGTTCAGTGTTAACTGGTTAACGCATTTGGTTAACAGGTTAACAAATTAAAAAATGCCCTGGATTTGAAATTTTTTTGGCGTTAACCGGTTCACCTATAGCGTTAACCGGTTAACGCTGTTGAAAAAGAGAAAAATGTCTTTGTTTCTTTGCATGTTTGCATTGCATTGTGTCTTGATCCTTCATATAGTGATAGATCATGATTTTAGGGAATTTTTTAAGACCACTTTTGGTGTTTCGTTCCATCGTTTCGAGTCATTTCAACATGTTTTTGTTACTCTTTGCATATTTTGCGATTATTTGTTCATTAGTGCATAAAGCGATTTAGATCATATTGTTGTTATGTTCAATGCATCATTTAGCATGCAAATGATTATGCTACATTTTGTTTTTGTATCCCTTGCATGTTTCGTTAACTCGTACGCATCATTGCATCACATATTGTATGTTGCATTTCACATAATCATAAAAATATGTATGTGTTTGCATTTTGTTTACATGTTTGATCACATTTGCATATTAATTCAATTATGATTTTTGCATCAAGTTGCATGATTCTTTGTGTTGATCTTTGATATGTGTTCATAATCCACATCCATGTGTTTATGTGCCATAATTTGAAATGCATGCTTATTGCATATTGATCATTTGGTGCATCCTTTCATAATCCCTCATTAAAAATAATCATGTTTCAAATAATCATGTTCATTGATCCATGTTCATGTTGCATTTATCCATGCTAATTGTGCATTTGTGTCACTCATTGTTGTGCATAAAAATGAAAATAACCAAATCTACCTTTTGCATTTCATAGTTGTTTGTTTATGCAGTAGCTGTAAAATATATGTTGATTGTTGCATTTTCACACTTTTTACACCTGTTTTGCATGCTGATTGTGAGCTGTAAAAAGATGTGTGCATTGTGTGTTGCATTTCATTGTTGTTCGTGCATTTATGAGTTGTAGTAGGCTGCTGGATTTTGCTTTGCATTTATTTTTAGTACCTTTAGGCTTAGGTTTGAGTCTAGTTTAGGCCCTAGACGCATTATGACTTAATTGGTACTTTGTTTGCCTTATTATTTTAAATAATATGCAACACTAATCTTTGTTTTGTAGGGAGGTTAAGGTAAATTCTTCACAACTTATTCCTTTCATTTTTTATGCCTTTAATTTGCATTTTACCTTACATTACCTTTCACACTTGTGTTTGTTAGGTTCTCTTACAATTTCATGTTAACCCCTTTGTTAGAATCAACTTAACTTCGTTAAGAAGTAAGTTGTATTCTATTGGCCCTTTGTTTCACTTTTCCTTTTCATTAGGATAGAAACCACACTGACATAGGTTCATCCATGTATGATAACACTAGGATATTAGTCTTCCCCTTAGCCTTTTTGCCTTTTGTTCGCTTTGCTTTCTCTTTCTCATCTCATAAAGAAAAACTAAAAGACACCTAATAAAGGTTGATCTTCTCGTATAACACAAGACTTTGTCGTGGGTTACTTATGCACGTCTTGTCTCGGGGCGAGGTGTAAGTCATCTACCATGATGAACAAGTCTTAGTATGAGAAGGTTCACAAACAATAAACAGAAAACACTTCTCTAAAAGACAAAACAACAAAGAAGAATTGTCTTTTCCTTTGGGAACGTATTTTCTCATCCCCCTCACTCTCAACACAAACTTGTGACGACTTGTCTCGCATGCAAGACGGTAAACACACTCATTCAAGGCGAGCCTGCAACACCTGAACATAGACATACGCAGTTCCAGCGTATAAAAAACACAAACAATTAGTTTACGCCTTAATTAGGCGAACTACATCGACTTTGATCCTCATTTTTCCGATGAGGTACGTAGGCATCGGGATAGGGCCCGTTCGAGCATATTATTTATTTTCCCTACATTTTCCCTATTCTTTCTTTTCGTTCTCTTTTCTAGTTCCATTTCTCATTCCAGTTGGTAGTTCTTTTGTTCAGCATCTTATTTCACACCCTTTGAACAGACTAACAAGCGTGGATCCCGTCGGGTACGGTAGACGATCTGGGGTGTTAATGCCTTCCCAGGTCGTAACCGACTCCTGAACCCAGATCTTTGGTTCGTAGGACCTCGTCTTTTCCTTCTTCCTCAGGTTTGTGCAGCATTACCTTTCCCGTTCCTTCAGGATAAAAATGCCTGACTGGCGACTCTACCTTTTCTGCGCCACTTTCGCGTTTGTACTAGGATGAAAATCCCGGGAGCGACAGTTGGCGACTCTGCTGGGGATCAAATCCAGAATCTCTGGTTTCCCTCGTAGAGTTAATCCTAGCGCCTATTTGTTTTTTTCATTGGGTGTTTATGTGTGTGTTGTTGTGTGTTTATTTACTATTTTCATTTACAGTTTTTTACTTTACAACATTTATTTACTGCTTTTAGTATTTATTTACGCATGCATCATAAATACTGGACTGTCTGGACTATGATGGTTTCCATTTTTTCTGTTGGATGAGAGTTACCGTGAGATAAGCCAAACACCCGGCTTTAGTGCATTATAGGATTAACATGGACAGAAATTGTACTTCCATGGTATCTCACCATGATGAGTGGCGATGTGTTCCACATCCAGATTGCAACCGTCTTTGAACTATTTTGTATGGGGGTTTTGCCTCACTTCAGGGTACGACCTCGATAGTTATGTGCATCTGGTGACCGATTATTGAGGACCTTAGTGGAAACACCCCTCTCCAGTGATGACAGTGGCAGACCATATTTGTTGACAAACCCACTCGCATCTGAGGGCCCACTGGGAACTCGCATAGAATGACCTGGTTCTCTCATAGGAATCCAGTTAAAGCAAATTATTTATATGACGATAGTACTGTATCCCAAAGGGTTGAATGTACTATTGTTTCTCGATTCAGTACTTGAAGCTGGGGACTTATGAGGGATGCTTGTTTCCTTGGACTCAGCTGAGACCTCCCTGAGTAGTACATAATGCCAAACCGATTCCCTGATTTGGTCATGAGTCATTTCTCGGAGATGGTGAACGTATTATTGCTATTCAGCTTTGAGAGTCCGTGATGTTGACCCGAGTAGCACAATCGTGAGATGAAAGGGGTTTACAGGTTTGCAGGAACCCTGAAACTTCCAACATACCCTTTTTGCCAGTGTTGTCTAGTATCGTGATCTGGTTATTTGGTTCCTCGGTTTCGAGACTTGGGATTCCTATTCAAAGGAAATGTTGTTGTTGTGACCTGGCATAGGCACATGATTATATGTTTGACACATCATAGACACGTCACCAATCACATGCTTTGAATTGCATAAGCATCATGACATCATTAATCATTGTGTTCTTTTTCATTCTCAGGGTTCATACTACTCCCGATTCCCATTAGTTTGAGGGTGTTCAACTGAGGCGAAATTCTGTTTGGTCCCTACCAAGGTTACAAACTCTTGGAAATGCATATCAGTGAATTGGGTTCCATTGTCTGTCACGATGGCGAGCGGTACTCTGAACCGAGCAAGGATGTTTCGTTTAAAGAAACGTAAAATGTTGAGTGCAGTGATTTTGGCCAAAGCCTCTGCCTCTATCCATTTGGTGAAGTAGTCGACGCCTACAATGAGGTATTTTTTTTGGCCTGATTCGACGACAAAAGGGCCTAGGATGTCCAGCCCCCACCAGGGGAACGACCATGGGGAGGATAACGACCTCAACTCGGTAGGTGGTGTTATGTGTATGTCACCATGTTGTTGGCATTTATCGCATTTCTTGACATGCTCTTTTGCGTCGTTCTGCATTGTCGGCCAATAATATCCTGCTCGTGGGACTTTTCGTGCCAGTGATCTCCCTCCCGGATGCTGGGTGTTAATTCCTTCATGAACTTCTCTCAATACGTGAGGTACGTTTTATTCTTCAAATCACCTGAGGAGGGGCGTTGAGAAACCCATATGGTACATTTTGATCCCGACCATGACGTACGAGCAGGCTATCCAGCAATTGGTGTCGCCCATGATGTTGACGTCTACTGGAGGTGGAGGTTTTCCGATGCTAGGTCGAGGGAGTACATCTTGTATGACAGATTTATTGCCTCCCTTCCTTTTAGCACTGGCCAATTTTGACAAGATATCTGCTCGGGTATTGTTTTCATGTGGAACGTGCTTAACTTCCACGGACGCAAATCGTTTTAGTTTATCTTTTACCAAGGACAAGTATTCAGACATGTTGTCATTCTTAGCTTGGAAATATCCCCGTACTTGGTTGGCGACCAGCTGGGAGTCCGTGCATATAATGATATCCTCGGCACCGAGGTCGTCCGCTAGTCGCAGGCCGGCCAGGAAGGCCTCATACTCTGCTTGATTGTTGGAAGTGGGGAAGGATATGGTTAAGGAAAACTCAATGATGGTTCCTTCTTTGTTCTCCAACATAATCCCCGCTCCACTGCCATCCAAGCTAGAAGCTCCGTCCACGAAAATGGTCCACTTGGTCGTGGGTTTTGGTGTTTGCTCTGGGAAGGTGAGCTCGGCTACAAAATTGACCAAGGCTTGGGCCTTCAGATATTGTCTACCCTCATATCTAATTTCGAATTCGGACATCTCCAATGACCATTTTAGCATCCATCCGACCATGTTTGGCCTACCGAGCAGTTGCCTAATGGGTTGGATGGTTCTAACGACGATTGTATGGGCCAAGAAATAATGTCTAAGCCTTCTTGCGGTGAAGAAGAGGGCCATTACTACCTTTTCGATATGCTGATATCGCAGCTCTGGGCCGTGCAAAGCCTTACTCGTGAAGTAAATCGGTTTCTGTCCTTCAGGCAATTCTCGAATGAGAGTTGCGCTTACAACCTCGTTTGCGACCGCAAGGTTAAGATATAAAACTTCGCCTTTGTTAGGCCTGGAGAGTACTGGAGGCTCGGATAGCGCTTTTTTCAAGTGGGCTAGGGCTTGCTCGCATTCATCTGTCCATTCAAAAGCTGATTCTTTGCGAAGGAGTTTGTAGAATGGAAGTGTGTGCTGGGCAGACTTAGCCACGAATCGAGCGGGCGAAGCGAGCGAAGCGAGCACTCCGTATAACAATTGTATAGATTTCTTAGAGTTTGGCGTAGAATCTCCGTGAACGCACGAAATTTGTCGGGGTTGACTTCGATTCCCCGCTCCGTTAGATAAAACCCGAGAAATTTGCCCGCTCGAACTCTGAAAGTGCATTTTCAGGGTTGAAGCGCATTTTCCATTTTCGAGCTTGGTCGAATACCTTTCGTAGGTGGTAAGCGTGATCCATCTCTTGTTGAGATTTAACGATCATGTCGTCTATATATACTTCGAGCATGTCTCAGATTTCTACTCGGAAAACTTTATTCATCATGCGCTGATAAGTGGCACCCGCATTTTTCAGGTCGAAGGGCATAGCGTTATAGTAGTAATTGCTTGATTCGGTCATGAAGGTCGTGTGCTCTTTATCGGTCACGACCATGGGAATTTGATTGTATCCCGAATAGGCGTCCATAAATGATAGCAGTTTGAAACCAGCCAAGTTGTCGACCAGTTTGTCAATATTTGGTAAGGGATAAGCATCCTTCGGGCAAGCCCGGTTAAGATCAGTATAGTCAACACATATTCTCCACTTTCCATTTGACTTTTTCACAAGTACAATGTTTGAGAGCCATGTTGTGTACATGGCCTCTGTTACAAAGTTTGCCTCTAGGAGGTCTTCTACAACTTTTTCGGCCGCTTTAGTTTTTTCGGTCGACTGCTTCCTCCTCCGTTGGGCAACGGCTTTGTGAGTAGGATCAATGGAGAGATGGTGGCAGGCCGCGTCTGGGTCAAGTTCGAGCATCTCTGCTGCACTCCATGCGAATAGGTCAGAATTCCCTTTCAAGCATGTCTCCAGCTGTTTCTTTTCCAGGGCCAGGAGATGGGCTCCGATCTTTACGCACCTGTTCGGATCTTCCCCCAAAGGGATCAGCTCGAACTCACTGTCGGGGATTGGTCGGGCTAACGAAGTGGATGACTGCTGAGAGCTTTCGCCTTCGTCCGAAAACCTGCAATCTAGGTCGATGGAGTCCACCCAAGGGAGAGGCTTAGGAACTTCTGTGCTCTCGGAGGATGTTGAAGCGGAAGCTTTGGACTGGTATGATATCGAGCTGAGGCCTTTAGAGGTTGCCTCAAAGCAGCGACGGGAAAATTCGACATTGCCGTGCAGGGTGGCCACTCTTCCTGGTATTGTGTAATACTTCATCTTCAGATGGACAGTTGATGGAACGACAAGGAGTTCGGTCAACATTGGTCGACCGAGAATGCACTGGTATAAGGAAGGGAAATCGACGACCAGAAACTGGACGCGGACTGACCGGGCGGTTTCTGCGGCCCCAAAAATGACTATAAGGTCGACATAACCCCATGGTCGAGACACTTCCCCGTTAAAACCCTGTAGGTCAGATCCCACGTAAGGCGTCAGATGAGTCTCGTTTAGGTGAAGTGTCGAGAACAATTGTGAATACATGATATCGCACGAACTGCCTTGGTCGACTAGTATTCTGCGAACGTCGAAATTGGCCATCTGGGCCCGAATGAGCAAAGGGATGTTGGAGTTAGGTGCTCCTCCTAGTAGTTCCTATTTGTAAAAGGAAATGGGTACTGAGTTTTCTCTGGGTGGGTCCAATGTGGCGTTCAGGGCCGGTCATTTTGCAATCAGTTCGTCGAACTTCCTCTTCTCGGAACCGACCGTGATCTAGTTAAATCCTCCTCCTGAAATCACCATTGCGGATGGGAAGGCTTCCCAGGGGCTGTGGGAAGACAAATAACCTGGACTTTTCTGATGATCGGGCAGAAAGAAATCCTCAGGGAGATAGATGATGAGGGCGACCTCCATGTTGGTGTTCGCGGGCACTACCATGGCCTCTTTGACCTTCTTGGTCTCTTGGGCCTCTGTCCTGGGGATTTCTCTAGATTTTGTGAATTGTTTGAGGTGGTCGTCCTTTATGAGTATTTCGATTGCATCCTTCAGGTGGATGTAATCTTCAGTATTGTGTCTGTGGCTTTTGTGGAATCTGCAATATTTGGTTTTATCGGTGCCCGACTTGCTAGGAAGGTGCTTGGGAAAGCGAACTCCAGCTTGTCGGAACTCTAAATTAGCGCACTCGGACAATATTTTCTCCCTCGATACCGAGAGAGGTGTGTATTCACGAAAGCGACCCACTGGGCCCCTCTGCTCCCACGGTTCACGGGGGCGATCTTCCTTTCTTTTGTCACCTCCCCGACGAGATGTCGAGGGCTCATCAGTTTTGGAAGGATTGGCGTCCTCTTGGCGCCTGGCATCACTAACGGAGCTGGCCGCTTGCCTCTCCTCGTATTAGATGTACGCCTGGGCCTTCAGGAGGAAAGCGTCTAGAATGGCGGGCGTCTCAATGCCTACTGCCCGATGGAAATCGGTGGACGGGCGTAACCCGCGCTCTAGTAAATGCTTCTTCATATCATCTGTGGTGGAGACTCGGACAACTTCTTTGTTGAACCTTTCAATATAGGTTCTGAGGGGCTCATCCTTGACCTGAATGATAACTTCGAGCGACGTTTCTGTCTTGGGATGGCGTCGGGAGGCGGTAAAATGCATGGAGAAAATTCGACCGAGTTGCCTCCATGAGGTGACGGACTCGGGTTAGAGGCTCTTGTACCAAGTCATCGCCCCTTTCCTTAAAGTGGTCGGAAAGAGACGACACTTGATTTCCCCCTGGAGGGCCCTGTAGTCGAGCAAGGCATTGATGTTTTCGATGTGTTCATCAGGGTCCGTCGTCCCTTCATACAAACCAAGGGGTGGAGGTTTCTCGAGTCCTCTTGGTAGCTTGGTAGCCATGATCTCAGAGGAGAGTGGGCCTCTGATGTCGTCCTCGTCACTAGATGTGAACGAGGGAGATCTTGATCGATGTCTTTTGTTTCGTCGAAGAGATGGGGAGCTTGATCTATTCTTTCTTGATCGTCTCGGAGATGGTGATCAGGATCGTCTCCTCTTTTGGGGAGGAGAGTGTTGATCTTTATTCTGTAAATCTTGACGAGTCTTGGTTGGTACAGGCGAACGGTGTCCCCGAGAAGGTGATCGATCTTGTTTCTTGATGGAAGATTCTTCATGGTGGCCCTTTCCCCTCCTTTTGTGGGGGATGGACTGCGTCTTTCCCGGTGTTTTCTTGGAGAGCGAGATGATCGGAGGCCAATGTCTTAGAGATGGGCTATCTTCTCGCCGTGCGTGAGGAGTAGGAGGTTGGTCTGGTTGAGCGTCTCAGCTAACGCAACAAATTCTGATCCAGCCGATGCGGCCATGGAGGGATTGATCTCATGTTTCCTCTCGAGCGGTTGATCGTGCTCGGGAGAGGGTGAATCGGTTTTTTCGTCTTTGCGATCTTGGACGGTTTCTTCACGTGAGGGGGTGACCAAGTTTCTCACCTGTTGGGTAAGGAGGATACCATCAGCAATCTGGGCTTCGCACGGGTTGTCGTGAGCGGCCATTGATCTTTTAGAGAGAAAACTTTGGTTCTTGAGAGTCTTTGAAGAAGAAGAACGGGGAAGTTGAGATTTCCCACAGACGACGCCACTTGATCGTACCTGGAGATCAGGATCTGATATGGCCGGCGTCGGACGTGGATGAAGCTCGATTGATGGTGGGAAAAGAGGGTGTACCTGCAAAGGCACTCTGATGCTAAAGTCAGAGAGTGAGCAACGAGTGAGCAAGTACTAGATTTAGGGTAAATATTTGAATACCTGACCCTCTCAAATGGGAGGGTTTATATAATGTCCCTGATGGCTGGCTATTGGTCCCTTTCATTGGGCCTGGATCGCGTATCCCCCAATAACAGGTAACTACCAGAAACTAACTGTTGGAAGGAACATGTAGACTGCTCGGATGAGGTCTTGGTCGAATGGTGTTAGTACCGGGCGAGGGACTCGCCGGGCATACATTCTTCAGTTTATTCTGGTCGGTGACGCTGATGGCAGGGTCTCAAGGGACTTCCGGGCAGATTGAGGATGTTTCGGTTGCTAGAGAGTTGTTGGATCGTCGTGGGATAGAAAATGGACTGGGCCTAATTTTGAGAATTAGGCCAGTCCGGAACACATATCATCCTAGTCTATATAAATAAATATGAATATATTTATTTTTATTATTTTATTGTATATTGTACTTTGAGTTAAACTACAAAATGAAATTAGTAATCTAGAAATACTTATGAAAATAGGATGAAAACACCTTATAAACAATGTTCCTTTCATAAGTGTTCCTAAATAAATAGTCTCACAAAACTTATGCTACTAGGTAAACTTAAATAAGTCATCGTAAACAAACTTTTAGTATCATTGATTTTTTTTTAGTTTTTAGTTTAAATAAACATTAATTAAATTAATTATTTACATATGCTCAAATAAAATAGGCTTTTAAGTAGGCTAATAGGTCAATCAAGCCTTCGAAAAGGTCAAACTCAAGTCTAAAAATAAGTTTATGACATACTACAGGTTAGGCTTAAGATTTGATATGTTTAGCATACCAGACTTAGGCTTGACAATGCCTAACTCAACCCGGTATATTTCCACTCATACTCATCAGTCAAGATGATTTAAAGATCCAGTTGAAGTGTTAAACATTCATTGAATCAAGCAAAGGATCTTGAAGTCTGAAAGTGAAAAGGTGTGATAACTTGCCTAGTCCCTCGCTTAGCATCTTAGAGTGGTCAATTTAAATTGAAAAAGGTCAAAAGCAGGTCTTGAAGTACTAAGACAATCACCCCCCGCACACACATGCACACAGAGGAAATATTTTCAAACCCTCTTTATTTTATTAAAACTTCTTAAAATATATCCAGAACAAATCAGAACGGATCTCTTGGCCTTCAACGTAGGGTAGAAACGATCGTTATAGGATATGAGGGGGTGTGCCTGCAAGGAACTCTGATGTCAAAGTAAGTATTTGATGGAGAGAGAGCAAGTATTAAAGTATTAGAATGGTTAGGATTGAATTGAATACCTGACCCTCCAAAGGAGGAGGGTATTTATAAGTATCCCGTAGCGTTGGGCCAAGGTCTCCATTTTGGGCTGAAGTGTTATGCCTAAAATGGGAGACTGTCAGGGTCAACATAGAAGAAAGTAAGACCTAGCACGTGGTTTTCGTCCTGGTCCAACTGACCATGTGATCTTCGGAGGGGCAGTTGGTCATGTGAACTATCAAGAATGGAGGAGGATGTCCCCAATGGTTATGTCCTTAATGGCTATATCCTTATTGGGCCTTGCGCGAAGCTGAACTGGATTGGGCTTTGGTCGACCGTGGGCCAACTTCTAGTCCAGAACAAAACCTATCAAGGCAATGTATGTAATTGACTAAGAAGTGTTTCTAGTTAATTAAGAGAGTTAAATCTCTACCTAAAATGTTAAGGACTTGGTCCAATCGATTAAAGCACGGTGAAAGACCTCTTAATTGATTAGAAAAGCTATTAATCGATTAAATCATATATTTGTTTTATGATTTCCTTTTTTGGATTAGGGTTTCCATTTTTAAAAACATTTTAATTGATCAAAATGTGTTAATCGATTAAATCAATTAATTTGTCCAATATATCATTTTAGTTTTTAGCAAAAACTTTTTTCTATATAAATGAGGTTTCTCCTCATTTTATTTACACCATATTTCTAAATAGAAATCTCTCTATCTTTCTTCTACTTTCGTTGTTTTGGGGAAAAATCATGTGAAGTGTCACAGTCCTGAAAGACTGAAAAAACCCTTTTGAAAGTTGTGTTGTAATTGGTGTTGTGTTTAATCTGATTTATTCAAGAGAATGATTCTCTTGTGAATTATATTTTTAAATGATTTTAAGGTTACAAGATAAACTTGGAAAAAAAACTTGGTGAAGGTTCTTGAGCTAAGCCAGCGTAAAAACTCTATTTGTTAGTTCTTGATTTAAGCAAGTGTACGAGCTTTATTTGTTGGTTTTTAAGTTAAGCCCTGTTATTTAGTTCTTGAGTTAAGCTTATGTGAGAAACGTTTTTGTTAGTTCTTGAGTTAAGCCTATGTGAAAGCTTTTTTTTTGCTTCTTGAGCTAAGGCAGTATAAAAGCTCTGTTTCTTGTTGAAGGTTTGTGGATTGATCTTGTAAAAGCTCAAATATGATTTTTTTTGTGGAACTCTCAAGAAAAAACTCTTAGGGACATGATTACGCCAAGTTTTTAGGCTAAACATGTTTAAATCTTTTGGTGCATTCTCTTTATCTATTCTCTCTTTATTTATTTTATTTCTGCTGCTTATCTTCATCATTTCCATCTTCTTTTTATATTTCTGCTTCCATTTCTTTGTGTGATTATCAAATAAAAAATAATTGTTTTAAAGACAAAAAAAAATTATAAATTATTTTCCAATTTCAAACAACATAATTCACCTTCCTCTTGTGTTTATAGTAACTTGGACAACAACTTCTATAATGGAAGAATTTGAGGTTATTAAAAAAAATTATGAAATTGATTATAACATGAAATTGCACAACAAAGAGAAGATGTGCAAGATAGTCTATTCATAAACCATTGATATGAAACCACCCATATAACTGGTGAAAACTAATGGTGCTCCAAATAAGGTCAAAAAACTTATAGGGATAATTCTACCAAGTGGTCACAAACATTATTTGAGCATGTCGACTTAGTTCATCATAATTCTCCTTTTTCACAATCCAAATAAAAAGCTTTAGTGTGGGTGCTTGCATCACCAAACTCTCGCATTCCCTAGCTTTACCATAAATAAAACACATTGAGGAGATGCATATTTTATGCACAAATACATTGATAAGATTGAAGATGTCTCTGATGATGGTAATTACATATTTTGCATTGTTCCATGTTTAATAAGTAAATGGGGGATTCATCAAATTGTTTTTCATACTCTTAATAGAGGTTAACTTCTCATATGGAAGATTATACAAGGTTATACGAGGATAAAAAAACAATACAATGATATTCTTGAAGCTCTAATTCTTGGTAAACTTGGTTTTCCATCATCGGGTGAAAATGAATGTGTTTCCCTAAAATGGATCATCTTGTAGCAAGTGAATATGACATAGTTTTTCTTGAGTTGAAAACAAAGACCTGACTTAACCAATAACAATGATTATCCGACATATTTTACACACATGGATTATTTGGATATACTATTTTGGCAAACCCCTGACTTAAACAATAACCATGTTTATCTAACATATTTTGCATACAGAGTTTATCGAATATTACTATCCGGAAAAACCCTGACTCAACAAAAAAACATGTTTATCTAACATGTTTTGCACACCACTTACTAAAATAATAAAAATGTTTAGATAACATATTTTTTGCTTAGGCTTTATATGAATATTACTATCTGAACAAACCCCTGAATCAACTATAAACCATGCTTAGACAACATATTTTTTCTTAGGATGTATTCAAATTTTTCTATCCTGATAATCCATTTAATCAACTATAAACCTTCTATTAAAACAACATTGCTTGTTCTATTTACACCAATATAATTAAAATTTAACATACATAAGTCATTTTGTTTAAACAAATAAAACAAGATATCATACATATTATCAGTTATCATGAATAAGTTAACTGATAATCATATATTCTTATGACATTCCTAAGAGAAATGCCATAAATTACAACTAAAAATATTTACAAAAATGCAAATGGCCTATAAGAGTCTAACTGTTGAGTTTTTCACGCATGCATGTTCCTCATTTGCCTTATATAATAAAAAGCATTATGCGCCTATTTTAACACCAATTACATTAAATCTTAAATAGGGGTACCTTATTGTAACTTTCCTCTAGCAACGGAACCCTCGAGTTTAGAGATGATACATCGACATATAAAAAATACATTCGCATCATGGTATTCCTTAGCATGTTTCTCCTCTAAGATCTCCTAATCTAACACCAGTGTCATATATGGGTGAGAAATTCCGCAGTACCATTGGATGCAAGTGTATATTGTAATTGATGGATTAATAGTTGGCACACTCCGTGCATCCCCTAGTGACAAATGCTCATGATACTCTACAAATATCTCATCAATATCTCTATAGTGTATTATGTCAGACAAAACTAATGTGATCAATAGCTTGTTTGTAAGGCTCATTCAATGAACTCCCTATGTGTGGATTAATTCAGCAAACATGAGGCAATTATTTGTCGTAGTTAGCAATAATCTGCCAATCGACAATTTCATGAAAATTCTGAAGGATCCAACCCTAAAAGTATTTTAGATCAAATTCATCAGTGTCTATATACAAAAAATTTAAAAATGTTATAAAATTAATAAGCTACATGTACGTATATAACCTCAAAGAGAAATTTGTTTCTTGCCATTTGTCTTGTCTTTCAATGACTTTTTTTATCTAGTTTGGAGTACAAGTAAATAAAAAAAGTTGTTCCCCACTATACTTGTGAATTCTCTCAAGGTCTATGAAATAACTAATATAGATAACACCCATATAAGTCACACTTTTTTTCGCAAGTATGATTGTTCCAACTAAATACAAGAAAAATGTTATCAATGCATGTTGTTTGTGATGATAAACTTATGCATTATCACTCGTACGAGTAATAGCAGCAGTAAAATGGATCTCATAATTATCCTATAGAAATGAAAACTATGCATGTGTTTTTTCATACTGATAATCTCATTTTACGCCTTAGTCAAATTAGCTGTTAAGTGTGTAACCATTAAGTCCAGTGCCTCAGATCTTTGAATAGTATAGTGATATAACAATGTGTTTACGATACGCCATCTAGAGTGATATTCATCTCACTAATGTGAAGATTAAATTACGATGTCTCTAAGTGTTATCTCTCCACAAAGGCAGAGAAAAGTCCATGATCAATGAATTGAAAATCAAACCTACAAACATTCTTCATTCTAGATGCTACTAATCCTTGATGGAACCACGATTCATCAAATTGTTCTAACTGTGTTATCTTCTTACCATGGTTAATACAATTCATTATTTCACATAACTTGAAAAAATAGTCTTAATGTCAAATAATTAATGTAAATATAAAAATGATAAATCACATGGTGGAACAACAACATGGCTTTCATATAGTCGAAGAATGACATGTCTGATGGGCCTCCAAGAAATCCATCGAATGCAAAGGAGCACGTGTATGAGCAGATGCATAGGTTCGGAGTCTGCCATAAGACCGAGATCCCTGACCCTGTGACGACAACCCCATAGCGGAGTTAGATAATTTACCATACTTATCACTCAATACTTTCATTGCTAGAAGTTTTAGCTTTTCTCTCTACAAAATGAGGTGTGTTGTGAAAAAAGCTCATAAAATTAAAATGTTAGCATATATTTTTATAAAAGAATTTAAATGGAAAGAATGTATTCTCTACATTAACCTATCTAATTAAAGACATAATAATTGTTTCACTTAATCTAACTATGAATTGATATATAATATGGATATTTTATTTGATTATTATTGTACAAATAATAGATCAAACATATTGTATTATAGATACATAAATTACAAAATAAATTGATAGATTTAGTTATGGATCTCAAAATTCAAATAGTAGAGCGGGAAGTGAAAGGAGAAAAATGGGAAAAAGAGATAGAAGAGACTATCCAAAAGAAATTTTAAAACTGAAAATGAAAAATTTATTTGTGAACATCATCTATTTGTGACCAAGAACATTTTTATAGATGCTGAAATTTAAAACAATTTGCTAATTCAAACCAGTAAAATTAGTATTCACTTAAATTTATATCTTTAGTTGAAACACTAGAAATACTCTCTTATATCTTTAGTCTTTTGAGAAATGGACAAATTAAAAACATGCACTTACACTATTTTTAAAGACAGTTTCAATAGTACTATTATTATTTTATGTCTATTTGCTTACAAGTACAATAGTTTCTCTGTCCTTCATTTCTTCTCCACACTGTAAAGTAAAGACTTTCTGCAGAAAAAGAGTGAAAGCTGCATATATGTTTTCTGAGGTTTGAATATGCTTAGTGTTTTTTCTATGTCTCTTCTCTATGCTTCTTGTTGAGCCTCTTGCATGCAACTCCAACAACTTGATCAGAAACATATAATAGTCATGTCAAATCTATGCATGAGTGTTAAATCAAAATGGTATGTGTATATTTAGTTATTTTCCTATATATGGTTTTTAGAGGTTTTATCAATTTTTTACTTAAAAAGATTCATTTTTTCTTCTCTTGATAGTAAAAAATTTCTTGATCTTTCCAACCCTTCTTTAGATTTTGTTTCATTTTCTTTATTCAGATTTTGGGCTGTGGTTTAATCCACTGAAAAAGAAGATATTAGCATGCAATGAAATCTAAGAGAGGAAAAGAGAGAGTTCAAGTTGAAGAGAGAAACTTGATGAACAAAATGAGGAAAGTTAGAATTTTGTATAGTGATCCTTATGCTACAGATTATTCAAGTGAAGAAGAAGATATGTTTTTGAGAAATGAGTGTACGTTAGATGGTTCTAAGAGGATTGTGAAGGAAATTTTTGTTCCATTTATGAGCTTAGATTATGAGAATAAGAAGAATGCTTTGGAAGATTTTTTTCAAACATCTCCATCATCTGTGCTTGATGTCACTGTCACAGCTACAGAACCTGCAAAGGATATTAATGACATTAATTGTTCAGTCAAAGAAAGTGAAGTCAAAGTGTTAACAAGTGATGGAAAAAGAGGAAATGTAGTGAAAGGAGTTTGTGGTAGAGAAGATAGTTCATTTCTATATTTGTTAGAGGAAGCAAATGTGGCATCATTTGCTTGTCATGATCTTCATTTTTTGGATGAAATGGAAATATGGCTTGGTGATGGATTTTGTAACTTGTTGGATAATCAAATTGAATGTGGCTCTATGTGGAAGGTGGAAAATGATGAAGGTAGTGGCATTCTTCCATATATTGATTGTGATTTCAATGATCCTGAGCTAGATTGGTTTGATGAAACTCCTAATCAGGATTGCCACTAAAATATTGCATTTATCTATTCTACAAAGAGTCCCATGGAATGTCGAATTTGAGTTTGTTTCTGGATGCATTTTCCCGTAATCGGCATATGTGGTCATTGGACAAAGATCAGCCGGTCTAGATTTCAAATTTGATATTTTAGAGTTTATAGAAAGACAAAATTTGATGGCATGAATACAAACAAGCTCATTGAGAAAAGACTTGTTATGGTTGAGTAAATTTGATAGCTATAATTACATAGCATGTATATGCAAACAAAATGAGTATAGTTGTTATTTGTTAAGGATTTGTTCTATAGTCTCTATTGACATGTTGAGATTTTCAAATGTAAAATTTAAACATGAGATTTTGAATTTGCTTCATATTTGTCAACATAGATATTGTATTTTCCTTTTGTTTTTCACTTTAAAAAACATGGCATTGTTTTGGCTACTGCTGATGAATGAAAAAGAAAACAAAAATAGAAAATATTAAAGCATAAGTAAAAGAAAAAGCATAACAAGAACAAGGAAGATATGTCTCATTCAAACAAACAAAATTAGCTAGTGTTTTCCCCTTTCACGTAAACACAAGAAAGGTAAACTAAGGAAGAATCATTTACAACATTCTTGTTTATTCCTTTTCCAAGGGTGGATGACAAGGACAATCTGTACAATTGTGTTAATCTCTTGCAATTAGACAATAAACATACGTATTAGCAGTAAACACCTTGGCATGAAAATAACCAATTCAGAGTCTATAGGAGTCTGAAACTCATCACTTGTCCTAAGAAAAGTTGAACCAAACAAAGATTAAAAAAAAAAGAAATTGTGCTCACAAGAAAAAGCCATAAGCATTATGTGACTAACCAAGTAACCATTCAAACAAATAGACACTTAAAAAAAATTGTTTCCACTATATCAGTAGCTAAACTACAACATATACACATTTCTCCCAAAAGCATGGTAGAAACAACTCACATGGATTGATAAATAATTTAAATAACTTATGGAGAATACAATTCTTAGTTCCTACCTAAAGGTACTGCAATTATTGAGAAAACCTTACAAAAGATTAGTGATAATGATACATAATTAGTCTCTGAAACATAGTTATTTTGGATATGTACCAACTTTTCTCTGAACCTCGCAACGGGTTGTTACCTTGCAGATCTGTTGCAACATGTTCATTTTGAATTATCATGAAGCAATTGAAAATTTGATCTCATGATGAAAGAATGAGCAGTGCAAGAACAGGTCTTGAAACAGAAAATGATTGGACTCCTCAATTTTCATACTTTCAATCAGCCTAAGGTTCTGATTTCATACATACTCTATGGAAGATCACAAGAATCAGAACTTTCAGCACTTTTTGCAAAGGCAAATTCACATACAACGGCAAGGTGGTCACTTCCCCAATTCTGCAGGGAACAACAGGATCATATAAGATATTTATAATACAAGATGGAACAAAATACATAAGCATCGATGCAAATTATGAAAGAATGACCCAGATACGGACACAGCACTGACAAGACAATAAAACCAACACGTCAATACGGATAATAATTTGAAAAAGAAAAGAAATTAAATACAACTACCTATGCAGATACACTTTTAATTTAAACTGTTGGTCCTACATAGCATAAACAAGACATGTTTTAAGTAGAGTACCTCGTTAGGGAGTCCTCTAGTTCTTCTAAGAATATCAATGGGCAAGGTTTCAAGAACTCTGACCGGGATAAGTTCCTCAGAATGCCTGCTTACCACTAACATCAGTAATGGAAAGTTTGCAAATTTAAACAATTTTTTGGTGTTTGGTATGGAAGGATGTAACTACCAGATATAATCAACAGTTCCCATGAACTTAGAGTGGTATGAAGTTGCCAAGGGCTCTCCAATATCATCTCTTGTTCTAAGCTTTCCCTGTTATATGAAGTGGGAAATATCACTATTGTCTTAATATCCCATAAAAATTTCCGAGTTTCCCATATCAAAATATCAGGGATAAACTTTTATCTTGAGCATAAGAAAAAGAAAATTGCAGAAATATTATTGTAAATATGTAATCATTATATTGACATTGGATTAAATTTAGAAATACAGTTGGTAGATTCAAACAACATACAGCAGGAATGCCGCTATAAGCACTGCGGAGCTTGAGCTGGTGCTGAAGTCGAGTGACTCCTTCTGTGCCAGTTGCAAGGATTAGTTCTTCCGCACTCCATTTGTATAGCATTTGCCTTGAAACAGACATTGAAATGCTGCACCAGATATACACCCAAGTAATTATCATAGAATACCAAACATATAACATATGTGAACAAGGGTTACAAGGAAAATTATGATGATGGAAATACTATATACTATGCATTCAAAGCAATAAAAAAAAGTATTTTTTTTCATGTTAATAAATAATCGGAAATCTTGATAAATTATTGCTAATTGCCATGTTTCAAAGGAGGGGGCAGGGAGGTGAAGTTGTGTCATTCATATGTCATATATCATATATTGTAACTCAAAATAAAAGTTTTTACTCAAAAACAACCTAGCATCATCACCAGTCTTAGATCTGAAGTATCTGTGATTGGGCCGGATTTCGAGCTGTCCTGACATATTTCTGCGATCATGTAATTGGACGTCTAACTGCAATAAATAGTGCACTAACTTAATAAATACCATAAACTTTTTCATGGTCCCTACCCCACAAACAACAAAATTTACCCCTAACTGTGTTGGATGCTTTTTCATTAATGGAATTAAATGCAATAAGGAGGAGCAGACTGGAATAAAACTACCTTTACCCTGGTTTATTACAAATTATTAAAAAAATGATTTTGACATTCAATAATTTAGTATTTATTTTTTTAGAGATTTTAAGAAAAGCAGAAGCTATTTTGTCTTTGTTTATTATAATGAAAATCACATTTTTAAGCAAATCATCTGTTGAAGGCTTTACTACCTATAATCCAAACATAAAAGTAAAATTAAAAAAATTTTAAAAAATAGGGAACCCGTTCTCCTTTCCTTTCCCTTATTCCCTTTCTGTTCCCTTTACTAATTATAATCGAAACACAAATAAACTACTCACTCAAGGTCTTAGAGTCTGTCCATATACTCAAATTTCTCTCATATGCAGCACAAAAAATAAAGCTTAAAGGCTTGAGAATGTACCATGACGAAGATATGCCATACTAACCTTTGATGAAGACATAAATTTATATATTGCACTCTGCCAACATGAGAACAAAAAAATAAAAGCAATGAAGTAACTGCACACTCGACAAAAAAATCTTAATGTTGATAACCTGCTTAGTACAGATAACCTTACCTGTGGCACACTGTTTAAATCTCCAGCTAAAATAACAGGGATGTTTCCCCATTCTTGTGATAACTTGTAAGCTTTATCAATTAAAAGTCTGACCTGTCCATTATGTCATGTGCCAAGTTACCAAAATCAATACAAAAAATTATTAGACAACTTAATTAATTATATTAATTAACTATAGACAGTCAAATTGTTTGAGTGGGCCAAATGGTTTGCAGTCTGCACCAACCCCAGCCCAGAAAAGACCATTTAAAACTTAAGGGTCAGTTTGAGAGAGGGATTTGGGAGGCGATGACTTGTTTTTCTTTCCTAAATAGAACAAACTATAAATATTTCTAAAAATGAATGAAGTGTGATTGAATTGTTATATGATCAAATATCATAATACACTGTTTTTATACGTTAAAATTTATGCAGGACTCACATGATTTGGTAGGGCTTATATAACTAATAAAAGAGTGTTAGAAAGTGTGCTCCTAGCACTCCTCATGCTTACAAATACAACAATAAATATAAAGCTACCCAGCTAGTAAAAAATTTAAGAAGTACCTGCCCAAGTTTGATATCACCACGGTTAGGGTTGAACAACACATGTATATTTCCTATTACAAATCTATTGTTGCTGGTGGATTGTTCCCTACAGATTTAGATGAACCTCAGTCACGAAACAGAAAATATTAAAACTACATGGTCATGAAATAGGAACCATGCGTGTGTCAGCATATGTGTATGCATGATCGTATATTTTATTCTTACGAATATTTTCATTTCCAAACACCTTTGCAGCAAAAGTTTAGTAAAATGAATGTTATCAGAAGACTAAGAAATTATAGTAAATATTGGTATACAATAACTAAATATACATACGCAAGTAACCACAATAGGATACTTGAATATAAACATCCCAAATATTACATGAAAAGATATGTTAAAGACAACAGATAATTTGTGTTCACATTACCCGTTTTAGACAGCGCAAAACTTACTCTGATGTTAGTTTACATGAGTCAGATTCTGGATTATCATTGTTTACCTGTAAGTAAATGGTACAATAAAGGGTAATGAGATATAAAACAAAACCTAAGATAATTAGTCTAATACAACAAGAGCATACATATGCATAGTAGTATATAAAAATAGTACTAGGTAAAACAGAATTCAATCAAGGGTAAACAATTTGAATAACAGATCATAAATTTATCTAATAAAAGACAACAGATCAAATATAAAACACGACAAGTAGGAAACAAATTAAAATAATAAAAACAAGCCTTATGTACCTCCAAAACACAAAGCTGAGCAACATTGTTACGCAGACCAAACTTTTGGAACTCTATATCTTCTTGATGCAAAAGACTGAATCTGCATTCAAAAATTGAAAATATGCTGCCTTTAGACCAAATTTGGAAATCTATTTTATCAATTGTGTTCTAGAATTGGCAAATCTTTTATCCATTGGAATTCCTTTGTATGCAGGAATACTTATGCAGCTGATTTACTTGTTGTCAAAGGTTACTAATGTAAGATATCAAGTAAATTAATATAAGATACAAAAGCCTAATTATCTAATGATTTAGAAATGCAAACCCACAATTTGTCTTTCCAAAATATAGCACATCCATCGTTTGCTTCTCCTGTTCGAGCCTACAAAAATTGGTAACAATAACCCCGGTAAGGAAAATTGATTAATATTTGGACATTCAAAACATATATGACCATTCAAATGTATATAAGTATAACCTACCTTGTAAGCACTTTTAAAGCCATTGTTCTGAAAAAGATCATCTAGATCATCAAAATGATCAACCTCCTGCAGACATAGGATTTATAGAAATCAATTATTGACAATTGAATTCTAGGATGCATGAAATCAATTATGTACCGACTGGCATTAACATTAGAATACATGCAAAACTTGTATCTCAACAAAACCCAGAAGGCACAGTAAAGAAAACCACAGATTCCAATCCCCTTTGTTATATGAATACAAGTAACCAAGTGCTGTAGCTAAATACAAACAACTACGTTCAACTCTTCTAGTTCAAACTTTCAATGCTCAGTAGAGATGCATAAATGATGAATGTAAAATTGTTCTAAGTTTGTAATAACATAATAAGCTGTGCTATGCAATGTATAACATAGAGATTATTAAACTACCTGGAAACAGAGTATACTTGCATTATAGCCGTTAATCTCGTCAAGTATAAGCCTCTTGCGTCTTCCCCACTCCAAGAAACGTCGCGGGATATTGGAATACAAATCCATATGATTTGATGCATTTTCAACACCAAGTATATTGTATGAAACAACTACAATCGTATCTGCAAGACAGAGAAACAATTCAAAATAATAAATACGAGCAAAACACAATCTTCTCTAAAGTTAAAATAACAAACACTCAATCACTAGCTCCAAAATACATAGATATCTTTAGCCATCTTTATCACAGACAAATCAACCACAATTCTATGCAATATTAACAATCTCAACACAACTACAGTTACCAGAGAAATCTAACACTTTTAAGCAGAAAACTTGGATCACATTTGAATGCAAAATTCAGAGTAAAAAAACTAAAAATCAACTAAAATTTGTATATAGCTTTCAGTGATTCTAACCCGTGCAATTAGAACAATTTTCGGAGGAAAAAACCCATTTTCTAGAAGAGGAAGAAACTCCGTGATTAGAGGCCGAAATTTCGAACATAGAATGTCTTCTACGCTTTGAAGGATAATCATCGCTTGAAATCGCCGGTGGAAGACTTTCCCGTTTGCGACGCCCCATGTTGACGGGCGGAGTAGGGGATGACGGCGGCGCGTGTGATGAATTAGGGTTAGAGTACTTGCTAGGTGCCGGTTGTTGACTCAGGATACGATGTCGTTAAACAGGCTCATATTTTGCTATTTTCTAAAATAAAAAATTGAATAATATTTTGTGTACTTAGTAATTTCAACATTTTTTTTTAATTTAAAAGATATTAAATTATCATTTTTTATGTTTGTTTTTTTGAATTGGGTAGATATCGTGTACAACTATCCATAAATTTAGAGTCATGTTGATTTGTGTTATGTATATATATTTAAAATTTCATATAAAAAATGATACAAAATCTATTTAAAAATTCATATAAAAAAATTATCAATGTGTACTAGGGTTTTTATAAAATGAAGTGTCCGGTTAAGCATTTCAAAAATAAATAAATAAATTATTAAAAAAAAAGTTTGAATAACAATATTTTTACATTTAAATTCTTAACATATGTCACTAAATACAAATTAATTTTTTTTAAATAATAAAAGCTTGTTATAATAACTCAACAAAAACTCATAGAAGTGGATAGTAAAAAGAATGATTGATTAAATCTTAATAGAAAAATAAATAAATAAAAAATAGATCTCAAAATAATATATCTAAATATCTCAATAATCATCTTTACCAAAAAAAAAATCTCAATAATCATAACTAAACACATCTCACAAATAAGTTGTTAAATATCTCAAAAACATTAAAATAAATAAATAAATAAATAATAATAATAACAATAAACCACAAAAATGGAGAAATGGAACCACAAAAATGGAAAAATGGAGAATTATCATAGAAGAACTTTAAGAGAGAAGAAATGATTATGATTATGTTGGAGAGAATTATCATAGAAGAATCAAGAGAGAAATGATTATCATTAACTTTAGGGTGTGTTTGGATGAAATATTTTAACGAGGGAAAATAATTTTTTTAGAGAATTTGGAATGACTTGACCAAAATCCATTGTTTTGATACAAAATATGGAGAATTGTTAAAATGATGTAAATTTATAGAGTATTTTATTCATGTTAAATTTAAGGAATTTAAAATGACACCAAAAATAAAGAATTTCAAATTGTTTCATCACTCTATATAATATGAATATTGAATTGTTTATTACTAATTTTTCAAATTTTGCAAGAAGGTCCTCATATTTTATAAAAATTTAAAATTTACCCCCAAAATTTTTATTAATATTGCAAATAAGTCCCTAATAATTTTACAAATTGGTCCTTCAAAATTTCAAAAATTGCAAATTGATCCCTATTTTTCATATTTTAGATTTGACCCAAAAAAATTAAAATTATGAAAATTTCCCAAAAAAATTTACAATGAATCATTTTAATACTTTATCCAAACAAAAGAATTTAAAATTGAATGGATTATAATTGAATCATTTGAATTACCTAAAATTTTGAATTCCCTAAAATTTTTCAATTACTTCATCTAAACATACTCTTAAGCTAATAGATAAAGTCAATTAACTACTTGTTTTTTTTATAAATAAAGTGACCTTTGAGTGTTTCCCATAATAATATAAAAAAATGTTAACTTAAAACAATTAGTGATCTTGAACGATACCACCAAATATACTCTTACTAATCTCAAATATTAATATAAGTAAAGTTAATCAAATAATGTTAATGTATTTGATTCAAATTTAAACTAAATACATCTTAAATCTTTAATATATTGAATTTGACGGGAAATTAAAAGATAGTAATATAACAATATGTACTGGATATAAAATTTCTCAAATATGTAAAAACTTTGAGGATCAACAATAATATAAAATGGTAAATTGATCAATCGAATAAAGGTACAAAAGAACACAAATATTTTTAATGTAGAAAACTCCTTAATGTGGGAGTAAAAACCACGAGTCATTCATACAAAAAAAAATAACATCACTGATGCACCCTAATTTTTGTCCTAAGTTTTCTTCGCATTTTCATCTGCATCTTGCATACAAACAAGATCGCACTGGTTGCTCGGTTCTTCTCGGGTTAGGTTTATGTCTCGCAGGGGATCACTGTTGGCTTTAATTACTTTATTTGTTTATGTTTACTAACCATTAATCAAAATTCAAAAATATTTTTATTTCTTTTTACTAACCTTTTTTCAGGAAGAGGAACCATGTGAAAATGCCAAAAAATAGCAGTCCTGCAGCTCGAGTAAATTTCACAGACAAAAGTCGAAGACGATCCGCAAATAATTCAAATTTTTATCTGATCAAGGATTTCCCAAGTTAATTGACTCATTTAAAGGATTTACAAGGTTCGTGTGTTTACTTCTTCGACGTACAACAAGAATCGGGCTGAAACAATCAAGCAACCTTGTTTGAATAAAAAAATCAAATTTCAGTTTGGTTAACCAGTACGAAATTTGAATTTTTTATTCAAATTCAGCACCCTTAGATCATTGATTTAATTGGAATATTCTAGATCCATTGGTTTCTGATTTCTCTACATCACTTTGATCATTTCCTATCATAAACCCTCATTAATCACCACTCTTTTCCATTTCCCACCCAAATTCCAATTACCAAACCTAAATTCAAATTACCAAAGCAAGCTCCATTCCACCAAATTTCCATACCTAAGGCCTTTAAATAGGACCACAATTTCATTCATTCCACAAGCTTTTGATAGCCACAAAACCTCTTGCAAATTACTCCCCCAACACCAAAATTCTCAAAAGCTCACTTTCTTTCTTTTGAAGTTATCAAGAATTCACATTGAATTCTTGATTAACTTGAGCTAAACTTCATCCTTTCATTCTTTTGTTCATCAATTTCAGTAGATTTAAGCTTGTGTTAGTCCAACTTGAAGAAGAGCTTTTGGTAATTCAGTTTTCTTCATAAACCCATATTCACCATCAACATTCAAGATGTAGATCCTTGGTGCTTTTGTTTCTAGATCCTTTGGATCTTTATTTGTTGTTTGATTGCAGGGATTCCACTGTATTTTAGTTTTAAAATTCGTGCAAATTCAGATCATGATCATCCAATGTTTGAGAAAAAGTTTCAAAATGGATCATGCTGAATTTTCTGCATTTTTCAGCTTCTGGTACAGCGTTAACCGGTTAACCAATTGGTTAACCGGTTAACACAAGTCAGAATGGTGTTTTTGGCTTGTTTCAAGCCCCTTTTTGGTTCCTCCTCCTTCTTCTTCTTCCTCCTTTTTATTTTTACCTTGGGAAGCACTTTTGGGAGTGATTTCTCCTTAATTTCAATGAACTTTGGGTGTAGATTAGAGTAGTTATTGTTCATTAATTCAAAACTACCTTTAAGTGGATTATTCAATTCATTTAAGGTACTTTGCATTAGTGATACATTTTCATGCTTGAATCCACCAAGATGAGTGATTGAACTTAAAGATGGAAGAATACCATAAGTGAGGCTCAATTTGGTATTCACCTTTAGTTTTGTGCGGTATCACGTCTGGATAACGATTTACATATCGTTTATCTCGCATGCATTAACACTAACATTATGCACCTTAATTAGTGGTGGCCGACCTCATTTGTAGGGTAATTACTTCGTAAATTACTCGGCGTTTGCTTAACATAGACCTAAATGTGTCCCGACTTCGGAATAAAAATCTAATTGGGTACTTGCACTTTCGTGGACCGGATCTATTGTTGATCGTGTAATCCTAAAGTGGTTAATCATATTGCATTAAGAATCGAGACTTATGAATGTTTGATGTGTATTTGCTTTGGGTCTCCCAAACGCCTTTCAAATTTTATTGAATTCGATTCAATTTGCCTTGATTAAACGCTATAGTGTAAGATGCTAAGTGGATCCGATTGCCTTTCGGTTTTGGTTACTTTTTTTTGTTGTGGTTGATTAAGTTCACCATACCATTATTATGTAAATATTATTATACTATTACTACTATTAATATTTTAGATTCTTGCACTTTAATTTCTTTTTGTTACTAACATTTAATTTCTTTTACTTTTATTGCCTTTATTCTATTTTGCTTTATTCATCCATACCATGTTTATTATTTGTTCTTATTATTTTAATTGTTGATTTTCCTTTTGTCCATTTGGATACCAAAAAAACATTAATAAAAGATTAAACTTCTAAAAGACTTGTGACTTTAATTTGTGGACTTTTGGTTACTATCCTTGACATTGGAATGAAGATTTTTGGACTTAGGTTTTAGGATCCCTTCCCCTTGCTTTGATCTTCATGAAGTTGGATTTAGCCTTTATTTGGCCATTGGCTAGCTCATAAGGATGGAACTCTTATGCTCATAATTTGGAATGTCATCAAGTTTGGTTAGATCTTTCTTCCCTTATCTCCTTATTTTCTTTTTAGGATAGTCCCTTCATCTCCTCCCATTCTTCAATTTTCAAAACCTTCTCCTTTTTTCAAAAGATTCCTTCTTTTTAAATCATCACCTCTTTAATAAACAAAAACCTTGACTTTTGTCAAGTTGTAACTCTTTTTTTCTTTTCTTTTAAAATCAATGAATCTAATCATGTTGACCTTAATTCAAAAAATAAAAAGAATCAAACTCATCCAAGTTGTTTTGTGCCTTTGTGCACTTTTGTTTATTTTCTTTTAAAGAGTGTCGATTATGAGTCATTATTCTTTAGTCGGGTGCAAGTCTCTCAATCTCCATGGTTGTAGTTTGATGTAATTGAGTCTCTTGTCATTTGTGGGGGTTTAGTGGCATACTCGTTGATTTTATCCGAGTTGGCGTCCTCCCCATAATGATGTATGAGTTCATGCCTTCATTCTAATGGTAGTTTGTTTGGCCATCCACTTGAAGATGACAAATTCTCTTCACTTAATAAAATGAATCATAACCCACCCTTTTCACTATTTGTACCACGAACTACGGGGTTTTGATCTCGCACTGCACTTTGCTGGTACGTAGGCATGAGGTGGTAAACCTCTCCAAACACAAAAAAAATAATTAAAAAAATAATTCTTCTCTCATCTCTCCACTCTCATTTTTGCAAACCATTTTCAAACCAAAAGCCGTAAATTTTTCAAAGGGCTCCCGTGGAGTACCACGGACATTTTGGGTGCGTAAAACCTTCTCATTGTGTAACCTATCCCCTTACCTGTTTCTCTGTTGTGTTTCTTTAGCTTTTTGCTTTTAGATTCATTAAGATTTATTCGCTTTTTTTTCCTTTTCCTCTTGGAATAAAATAAAAGCGCGGTGGCGACTCTGTTTACTTTGAGTTAAGTTAACTAATTGCTTACACTCATGTTTTTACCGCTACAATCACTATAATCAATTAATATTACAAGAGAGTCTTAAAGTGATTCACAAACTAATGCTAACAACTGCAAATCACAAAGCAAACTAGCTTACATATAAGAATAAAAAAACTGAAAAATTTCTCAAATCTACAGCTTTAGTGTGAAGAAGATAACACTCACCATAGACGTTGTTTTGAAATTCTGAATGGTAAAAAATTAGATACATGTGTTACGAACCTATCCTCCAAATTTGAGTTCGATCCGACGATTAACAAATCGGAGATCGTCGATTTAGTGAGATTGGTTGCAGAAAAATAAGAATGAGTTTCTCTCCTTTTCTCTCTCTTTTGAATCCTTATTTTCTCTCTATCCCTCTCAATCCTAAGTTGATCATCTCCACTTAAATAAGTGAGACAAAAGAGCTAATCATATTTAGAACTTTATCCACATAGGAAGGGAGTCCAACCCCAACAAATCTCCCTCTCACAACTATGTGGAGGAAATTGTCAAACCGATGACATCATAACAAGCTTCAAATTTTTCTCTTGATAATGCTTTAATTATCATATCAGAACCATTATCATTTGTATGAACTTTAGCTAACTCCAACAACATAGCATCCAAAATATCATGTATCCAATGATATCTCACAATAATGTGTTTTGACCTATTATGTAAAGTCAGATTCTTACCAAGATGAATATCTCTTTAACTATCAACAAATAACACATATTTGTCTTGAACAAAACCAAACTCCTGTAAAAACTTCTTCAACCATAGTAACTATTTGCATGCTTCGATAATTGCAATGAACTCAGCCTCTACAGTAGACAATGTTACACACTTTTGCAATATGGACTATTAAGCCACAATAGCAGAATAATACGCAATGGATATAAATTCCCCCAAACTTGTAGGAATCTTGAGGATCAATAACAAATCTAAGATGACAAATCAAACAAATAAAGGCACAAAAGAACGCTGATGTTTTTAACGTGGAAAACTCCACAATATGAGAGTAAAAACCACGAGTCGTCCAGATCAAAGAAATGATTCTACTATAATTAATTAATGGTACAATAGAGTCTTAAAGCGATTCACAAACTAGTGCTAACAACCGCAAATCACAAAGCGTACTAGCTTACAAATAAGAATCTAAAAACTGAAAAATATCTCAAATCTGCAACTTTAGTGCGAAGCAAATAACTCTAATCTCAGATATTAGTGAGACTGACTGCAGAAAAACGGGAATGAGTTTCTCTTCTTTTTTCTCTCTTTTGAATCCTTATTTTCTCTCTATCTCTCTCAACCCTAAATTGATCCTCCCCACTTAAATAAGTGAGACAAATGTGCTAATTATATTTGACCCTTTCTCCACATAGGAAGGGAGCCTAAACCCAACAACATGAACATACTCTCCCACATATTGGCCATCCTGAAAAGAAATCAAGTAGAAAACCAAACCTGTAAAGTGACATGATTATTAAGATATTTATCAACTTCTATAGCATTATAATGCTTTTAGATTGATATAGTTAAATAAATTTCACAATGACTCGAGTTTCTTTCACTAAACTTGATGGAATCATACTCACTGCCACTAAGATATCAAATATCATTGACAATACTTACACAATAACAAGAGCAACAAGTTTTAGATACAATTGAGCATCACGAATACGATTCACTTATGAAATTTTGAATCCAAAAATATATCTTGTGTCTAAATGACTTATGACAACTTTAGTTTTTCCTAAAGAATCAACACTAACACCACACTTCTTCTACTTGTTCAGAACTGCAAATTTTCTTTGATATTCAAACTTCATAAGCTTAACTTATTGTCAACAATAACAATAAAAACTACGCAATATAAACAAAAGTATAAATGAAAAAGTTGAAAGATGACAACTACATTTACTTCTTCATAGAGTTTCTTTTCACGAGCTAACCATTTGTCTAAAATAGTGACATGTGTCTTGTATAAAAAATCATATAAAAGACACATAAAATCAGCATAGACAAGCTAAATCGAGATGTTGAGAATAGTTGGAATATTTTTTCAAGTATTTTACGATGAACAAAAGACCCACCATTGAGATAAACAAGTTAAAACAAATCTCAAACCAAACAATGAATTAGACTTCTTTTTCTTTTTTCTTTGTCTGCAAAATCAAAACAAAAGGTAAATGGTATTTTCTCTGGAACAACTTCATATAAATTTAATAGATATGACATTTTTGTGTAAGGAAACATTTTTTAAAGAATTACTATGTTAAAAAAATTAATTAAGAGACCAAAAATTAAAAGATAAATTGAGTTGAATGACTAAAATATGTATTAAGCTTACTTAAAAGTGAAAGTAATATAATTTTTCCTAATTTATTACCGAAGGGATAAAATTATATTTATATAAATATAGTTAAATAATTTTTCGAAACCGAATAAAATATACAGGGATATTGGTAAATAAACCTACCAAAATTGTTCACTGGTAAAAAATGCCAAAAATTAGTAAAACGACAATCCTAACCTGAGAGGGAATCAGAATCCTAAGTTATTGGAGCTGGACAAATACTATAATTCAGAGGTTTTATGTTTCCTCGGAACTCAACTACAATGTCATGTCACAAAAAGCATGGCTTTAGGATGGATTGGATAGAACAGGTTTTCTTGTTTTGATGCAACATACGTAAAGCTTGTATTGTCCTTTCAAACCCAGTTATGAATTAAGGATAACATTTACTATGTGGCAAGCTGAGAGCTAGTCAAGCATTGAGAAAGGAAATGAAAATTGCAATTTGTGTAACTCCCTTTTTGCAACAGTGATGATCTCGTGGGAATCCTGCTGGTACTGCTGAATCTCTAAGTCATGTCACATTCACAATCCAAATCCTTTGTGTATTAAAACACACATTTGCTACATGGTGAAAAAAGTAGAAAGTGTAGAGCATGAGCCATTGTTGAAATGCTAAACAGCAAAGTACAACATTCTTTTAGGACTAGTATTTAAGGAGAAGCAATGAGGGTGTGAATATGGGGGGACCATAAGCTTATACTGGAGAATGGAGCTCCATTCTTTCCAATATGAAGGGCTAAGTAGAGACAAGAGCTGTCATCTCATGCATTCGGCTAACCTTAAATGTTTGTCGGTTATACACAATTTAATGTTTTACCAAGTGCATAATTTGAGAGCAACTCCAGCTGTCTACGTAGTCTTACCATTGGATTGAAGGGAGCTCCATGGAGAGTTGTAATGCCAGCACCTTGGTTTTTCTTTCATTGAGAATGAATGGACTGTGCTAATGATTCAAGCTCTTTGAAAAGGTTTGTTCTCCCTCTTTTTTGTGATTAAGTTTAACTTTTTACTTTTGACACTTTCCATAACACAGCTCATATGTTTGGTTTGTTATGAGATTTTACAGTAAAAGACAGGAAATCTTGCAGTTCATACTCAAGCAGTTTGGGATGATAGCAATGACATCAATAAAGGTGGAGAATGACAGTGGTTTTTTGTAGCAAAAGTAATCATGTTTAGGTTTTTATTTATTTTGTTGTAATGCAATTAATGTTTAGGCTATATTCTACTTGATAAGTTGATGTTATTGTTATATTATGTATGCATGAATGATAATCCACTTTAAGTAATACTTGTTTGGTTTGAATGTGATTAGTACCAGCAAGCCTCACAGGGAATGGTTAACACATTGTTATTTAAGTATAAAATAGAATTGTATTTTTAAGTAAAAGTAAATTATATAGTACAATTATCAACTCATATATCAGATAATATCAAAATAATTCACTTAAATTTATTTTGACATATTTGATTTATATATAAACTAGAATTGATTATTACTTTAAAATTGATTATACTTGAAGCCAAAATATATCTTTTGATGAGACATTTAAACTTAAATTTATTATTCAACTAATGTATTTAAAATTAAATAATTTTATCTTTTAAACAAAATCAATTTTCGATATCAGCATCTCACTTGGAACTCAAGTTTGAACAAAATCAATTTTATTAAAGTATTTTTTTATCACAAAATGAATGATAATTTAAGCATGTGGTTGGTTCTAAGATGAGAAAATTAATCCAGTGAATTAATTATATAATTTTAATTAAAAGTGGTTTGAATATAAAATAATTTATGTTTAGATATATTCATTGGCAAAAATGAGTTGAAAAGTAAATTATAATATATAACACATTTAAACTCTTAAGTCTACAAACTCTAACTGAATTTCAAAAAAGTAGAATCAATTTTAAAAACAAAAATCAATTTTGTTTTAGAAGAACCAAACATGTCAAAATCTGCACAAATTACTTTTGCCACTTCTAAAATTGAAACAAAAGATACACAAAGATAAAATTCTTATCGATTGAAATCAGTTTTGTAACAAACCAATATACTAATAACATCCACATGAACAAAAGTAGAGACACCATCAACATCAAAACTGCAAATGGTGAGGTTTTATAACTAACAAACTTAGTGTGTCTTTGCAAAATATTAGGAATGCACTAGAGAACACATTCAATTGTTGAAGCACACAACAATCATATAACAAATAACATAAGAAACTTATTTCACAATCTCATGTACTTTTGCTCATAGGGTCTTCCATACTTGTTTACATTTAAATGCTAATAACAAGTAATAAAAGATTTATAAGCCAAGGCAAGGCAAAATACAATTGTAGTTCACAGGAAATCTGACTAGGGAAAATTAACAAAACAACAGCTTGAACAATAGGCATTCCTCCCACCTACATTCTGATTTCGGCAATGTCATCATTTGGGTAATAAAACTTCCCTGCAAAAATACCAACTCTTAGTTTCCTACAGAGTGACCACTACATTAGAACCCAATATTCTGAGTGTTATTTATATGACATACTATGCATCTGGATAGGTAGCTATGAATGTTGATTTCATACCTCTCGGCAGTTCTTTTCTCAGATTTGTGCAATAGCAAGGGACCTTTACTACTTTAATGCAAGAAGTACGCCATAAATTGTTTTAATTAATTACCAAGAGTCGTCGGTGCCAATATTAACTCTAGAAACGAAAGGATCTATGCCAAGAGTCCGTGGCGATAAAAAAAACAAATCAGGATGCTCTAGAAAGTTGATATTTTAACGCTTTTGTTAACTAAGGATGCTTTAGAATGGTGATATTGTAATGCTGTAGTAAAAATGGTTAGTGTTGCAGATTTACTACATCCACCAAAGTTTGGAATGCTCAATAATGAAAAAGTCGAGAGAAACAGGAATTACTAGTCAATGACATTTTTTATGGCATGCCCAATTATTTTAAGGATTTGTATAGAAACTATTTCATATCAATAAAGGAGCAATTGATTGAAATAAAGTTTGAAATTACCTTTTATTTATCAACGGGGAAATCATTCGGCCTCAACTGGCTCAACTTTGGGTCCTGGTTCAGAAAATTAACAAGGCATACGAAATTATCAGAGACCAAAAGGTTAGAGAATAAGAGAATCAGTTACAACTTAGACAATTATTTGGGATATGAATTCCAGATCAGTCCCTTAAAAGAAAACTCAATATAAAGGTTCAAAAACAAAACGACAAATTATGGTGAGTGTTTGACTTGCTTCAATTTCATCTTGGTGTTGAAAAAAGCAAAAGAAAAACATATTTAGAATCTGTTTCATTCCCAAATTTCTAGCAATAAAAGCTTAATGAAATCACTCCATTCACTAACTAATTAATCTTATAATGCAAGCACTCCATCCATTCCATACACACAAAAACTTAGCTGAGTGGAGGAAGCTTTGCAATTTCAAAATTCTCCTCTTTTTTACACTAAACGAACAAAGCCATAACACGGCACAAAAACAAATATTGAACCACTTCAATTTTTCCTCCCAAAGACACCCTTTAATCACAGGTTAAAGTATGGCAATTTATGAGAAATCACACAAGCCCAACTTGCTAATTTCTAAAACACTTTCTACATTAAACATAAAAAGTAAAAACATTAAACAGAGAATGTAGTCAATATACACAAATTTTGTAAACCAAAATTGGTTTTAGTGGAAGTGGTTATTTTAACAAGTTTGAGCATGAGTGATAAAAACTAGTTTTTGTGTGTTGGTAATTTTACACTAAATTTGCATCTTATATTGCAAGCACTCCATTATTCAAGCGCAAAGTAGTATTACTCCAGCTGAGTCGAGGCACCTTTACAAGTCCACAATAACTGAATTAAAGTTAATTTTGTCTTCAAACTTAACTTTAGAGTATAAATATATAAACATAAGTTACTTCAATTCAAACTCAATTTTAACCAAATCAATTTTACAAAATACCTTTACATCAAATCAAATGCTCACCTAAACACACATTAAACCTTTTAAAAACAGCATTTACAAAATTGACCAAATTTAAAATAAAAAACTGGATACCAAAGACACCTTTTAATCACCCACCATAAAATAAAAAATATAAAAAATAAACTTGAGAAATTACAAACATCCCACTTAACAATCCACTAAACAGAATCCTCCCAAAACAAAACCCATCAAAATCTGAAAACCAAACAAAAGCAAACCCGTTTGTGATAAATCACAGCTTTTTAGAAACCACACAGACCCACTAGACAATTCACAGCTAAACAGCATACAAATTTGATAAAACTTAACATGAAAAATTGGAAAACCTAAATATACCTTTTAGTCACTCAGCATCCAAAAAACACAGCTTGAGCAATTACATACACCACACTGATAGCATATCACTTAACAGAATCCCCTTATCCATTAACTAAGCGTCTATACTCTATAGCATATGCATTTGTCATAAAGTGTTTATGTATAAACAATTTTCTATAACAACATATAAAACATAGTCAAACTATTTTCATATAAGCTATATAAGCTATACGTTTTTTCATAAGTTGCCCTAGAGAACTTACGAACATAAGCAGAAAACAACTTAGACCAGGCCTATTTTCACAAACAAATTAATTAAGTGCTTCCGGCAGAAGTGTTTATCATACAAGAGCTTATGCATAAGTTACTTCCACAACAAAAGCTAACATAATTTCAAACTGCATTTGTATAAGCTATCCTAGAGAGCTTGTATAAATAAGCTGAATAGTCTAACAAATGGCTTATGTAACTAGATAAACTAGATAAATTGATCCAAACAGATGTCATTCTCATAAGCCCTTACGACCTCCATAGCACTGACACCTCTGAAAAAGGCGTGTTTGTGTCCGTATGTGAAACCAACACCAACACTGTGATTATGTTTAATTTATTCATTTTCTCAACGGTCTAGTGTCGTGTTTCCGGTGTTCATGCTCCATAGCTCACAACTTTTTAGATAAGCTCAAATCCAAACAAACCTCAATCAACAAAAAACCCTCAAAAACTACAAATCAAACCAAAACCTTTCATATCATATAAAAATCAAAACTTCAGAGAAATCACATAAAGTCAGTTAATAATTCACAACAAAAACACAATTATTCATTAAAAACTAGGTTACAAAAATATAAAATAGAAGAGAAGAGAAAAATAACCATGGAGAGAAGGGTGACGACCGTCCTTGCCCCAACCAATCCCACGAGTAGACTCAAGATACTGTGTAACAAGATGACGACATTTCTGAAGATGATTAATACCTTCAATGCGATAACACCATCGAAGCTTCTCTCTAATAATCTTAGCCTTTTCGATTTGGATCCATTTTTCTCTGACGATGTGTTCCCTCATCTCTAACATAGCCACCGGATCCTTGTAAGGATTCGCCGGATCAAAATCGTCCGGTGGAGATTCCTCGAATTCGACATACCCTTTCTTCCTTCCCATTGTTCCGTTTCACTCTTTCGGAGTCTCTCTCACACAGTTCTGAATCGTAAAGTTTGATTCATTTGTTGTGTGTTTGTGTTTGTGGAATTTTGTTGGGCCTAGATTTCTTTCTTTTGGTTATTTGGGCCTATTTTTAATTAAGGCCCATTGTTACTCAACTAAAATAAATCCAGGGACATTGTTGATTGCATCTCATGCATTACTCATCGACTTTGGTGAAATTTCAAAATTATTCTTAGAATTTAAAAATTGGAATTCAGGCGCACTATAAACACAACAAACTCAATCTCATAATCATAATCATAATCATGTTAAATAAGTAAAAGTTAATTTGTACACTCTCATTTAAATGTGTGTGCGCGGTCTTTCATTTTCCATTCTATTATATTTAAAACAATTTCTCAACTTCACTCAAGAATATAGCATAACTCATTCATCTGAATCCAACATTTTTTCAACCTTGCTCTCAATATCTATTTATGTTTATTGAAACCAAGAATTTCATCAACTTATACTCTTTTATTCAAACTAAGGACATTCATCTCTAATATTTGATAAGTTTTTCATATCCATGCTTTTTATGATTTTTGATGCATCTAACTCCTTTAGTAGCTTAATAGATTATTAATAGATTATAGTTAAACTACATTAAGTTACATCCGATATAAATGTAATTCTTACTTAGATTTAGTATGAATTTGCGATATTTTAGGGTTATTATTGATGTTTGCTTTAGTTTCAATATTTTACATGTAATTCATATTTCAAAATCTGGATACAAATCTGGATACATGTAATTCGTATTTCAAAATCTGGACACTTAGTACATATAACAAAATTTGAATTTCTCTATTTATCAATTTGTTTCTTGATTATGTGTGCTTATATATTATTTTTGCTTTTTTTTTATGATATGACTTTTCTTGTTTGATTATATAAAAATGGTTGATGAAATACACCGATACAAACATAGTCAGTTGTCCCAACATGCTTCAGTGTGTAGGGAGAAACCTAAATTGACGGAAATTATTGAAGAATCATCTCGTACTACTACCGACGAATCATGTCTCGTTGAGGAACCAGAAATGGAAGAGGTTGCAGGAGCTACAGTGGAATGAAGCTTCGTGAACGATTGAGTGACGCGACATCTTGGGCCGAAGGTTACGATCGTTATGCATCTTGAATTGGAGACGTTGATCTTAATCTAGCGTTGCTAATTTTTGGTACGGTGGATCCATGGGGTATCTTCATGGTTAGACTTCAACGCCTAAGTCAATTTACGGTTCAAGATACTCATAATGTGAGTGGAGATTAGAGATAGTATACCTGAAATCTCTTATAACCATATTTATACCTTGGGCCTAGTAGAGCATGAAGAATGAATGAGCTTCAGGTTAACAGGCCTTTAACCAGACCAAAACAATGGCCCTAAGACTTGTCAGGTACTTTAGATGTCGGGGGAGTATTTTAACAGTCGCGGTCGAATTTGAAGAATGGTTATCCATGCGTCATCGTGTATGCATTGCTTTGATTTTGATAAAGAGTGATGGGGAACATGAGCGTTAAATGTAGTTCCATCATTGAAATGTTTTTCCATTTTTCTCTCGACGTGTGATATGAAAATGTAGAGAGTAATGTGACATTGCTTATTATGCATTTGAGCGCCTTTAAGCTTGATTGTGTTTCCAAGGTGAAATTTGACAGTTGGTTTTCACTTTCCTCTTAATTTTAATTTGATTCGCCTATATATAAGGATATAGAAAATTTAGGGGAATTTTTGCAACCTTCTAAATTGAATTTCCCTTATTTCCTTTGAGTTTTTCCTTTTACTTAAAAGTTTTTTTCCTAGAGTAACCGTTATCACGTATTCAAAGCTTTAAAGCTTCAGCTTTCTCCTTTGTTTTATTGCTTTTGATCTCACACTTCAAGGTACCTTCTTCCAACTCAAACTTTTTTCTTCAAACATTTATTATCGCTTAGTTAAAATGAGTGATAACCCTATTACCATATAGAGTGATTCAGAATGCAACGCTTATTCTTCTAAAAGGGGAATTGAATCTGAATCACATTCCCTATCTTTTGTTAATGGGGATTTTGAGTCGGGGATTATCTTCCTGATTAGTGATTATGAACTGGACTGAGTGTCCCGATACTCATTTTATAAAAGAGATTCTTTTAGTGATTCTTTATAGGTCATGCTTTCAAAGAAGGCCGACGGGGGTGAGGATCCCACTAAGATATTTGTGCCTCCCTCTGTATTGAATGAGGCAAAAATAAAAGCTACCCGACAAAGGAGGAAACATGCTGATGACTGGTTATGAGTCTAGCGATTCTAAAATCGCAAGTCATTTGGAGATCGAGAAAAACCAAATATTGTATCTTGGATCAAACACGATGATCACTTTAAAGTTGATGAACTATCCCGAAATTGGATTCGGTTTTTTGAGTAGGATAATTCCAATAAATATCATTAGATGGCCACTGAAGTTAAAGGGACTCTTTCCACTTTGAGCACTGTCGCAGTTATAACCAATATTGACTTATGGTCAGGAACCCGTCGAATTGGCCAGTTTTTCTAGTACATTCGACAGAGAGGGTGGTGTTTCCCCTTTAAGCCCCCTCTATATAAGAAACATGAGGCTGACACAACCAACGCGTGTTGCCTAACACAACCCTTGTCAGCACTCAGGCTGTTACAAACTTTTGGTTTTTTTGTGGCATTTTTTGTAACCTTTTGACTTATATAACCTCCATTTTTCAATTATTAGTGTTAAGTATTCACTATGCATGAAATTAGTGAAAATAACTAGTGAATTAGGCCTTGAATCAGTATAAATAGGGGCCTTAGCTTTAAGTATTTTACTAGAAATTCTTGGAATTAGGCCTTGCGATTTTTCATCACTTTTAACTAGAAATTCTTGCAAAACTTGTTATTCTCTTAAGTCTTTTAGCTTTAAGCTTGATTATATTGTAACTTTAAGCATTTTATAATATTGCTATTATATTCTTGCTTATATCTTATTGTTATTTTGTAATTAACTTTATTTACCTTTAATCCTTTACTTTTCATATGATGTTTCTATTATTTATTATTGTTGTTGTTCATCTCACCATGAGTGAGTATATTCTTAGGGACAAATGGTTATATGAGTGCATCTTATGACAAATCTCTACTAAATCTATTTATTTGAAATTACGATAAGTTTAAGCTTTATTTATTTTAGAACTCGAGTATTGTTTTTACGTTTATGACAGTTACGAAAGCAAAGTCATTAGAGATGTCGTTCATGTATCAAAAGATAATGAATCTACATCCAAAAGTGAGTTGCTAAACAAGAGTTCAAGGGACCACTGACAAAACTTGATCTCGGTTGATAAAAAATCAAGATGCACCATCATTTGACAAGATACAATGCTCTTTATTGATTTACTTATATGTGCCTGAAACACAGTCAGATGTGCATGCCACGAAAGTGGGCGACACACATATTTATCTTATTTTCTATAAAAACTACTTAAAATTTCTCGTGATTCAAAACATACACCAATCATATAGGTAGATGGACGAATCATAATTCATATTCCTGTTTTATATTAACTGTTAAAACTTTATTTTTGAATCACCTTAGATAAGTATAGTTGAGATAGAATTTGGTAATCACACATCTCTTTGTGGGTTCAAATTTTTGTATTACTTGACACAACTGTGCACTTATGGTTCACACACTAGTATGTGTAGAGTTGAGTGGTAGTATTCAACATTTACTATTGAGTTGTAATCTCTAATCACAGGAAGGGACATTGAAGTACATGTGTTTGTTGTCTCTTGTAAAATAATTGTACTAAGCTATTAATAGTGAATTTTTTCTTGGGTTGTGGACTCAACCTCAGACATATGTATGGTTTCTTCGAACTAGGTAAACAACTATCGTGTTACTTACTGCTTTCTGCTCCATTATCTAGTACTTTCCATTGTAGTGTTTCTAGTTTAACTTGCCAAACACGTTGTCTAAGACATCGTGTTTGTTGTCCCCTGAGGAACAAAAGTCCATGTTATATTGTGTTTCTCATCATAGAGGATTGTTCCCTGGCCAATGGTAGGTCATTGTCTTTGCCCCCGAGGCTTTACTCATATTGAGGTGGTCGTCTCTAGCCTCCATCGTCAATGCCATTGGACTGACTATATTTTAAGGGGTGCGCCAGCTACACAAAAATGTTTGTGTTATGCCTCAGATGATAAGTCGTGCAAGGAACATATTTAAGTCGTCTCAGAATTGCATAAATGCGTTATGTATGTATCATATACGCAATTAGGAATGGAATGCATTTAAGCTATATCAGAATCACAAAAATATGTTAAGTGTGTATTAGATACGCAATCATGTAAGGAATGTGTTTAATTCGTATCACAATTGCAGAAATGTGTTAAGTCTATAGGATACACAATCATGCATGAAAGGCATTTAAGTCGTATTAGAATCATAGAAAAGTGTTTAGTATGTATCAGATACGCAATCATGCATTTCATTTTTGTTACCCCTTTCTTGAGCACTCTAAAAAAAAGAGATAAAAAAACATACAATAGAGGAAGAAAGAGAGATAATATATATATATATATATATATATATATATATATATATATATATATATATATATATATATATATCAACGAGAAATCAGAAGTGAATGTAAAACCTAAACATTCTTAGAGGGGACTTGGCCTATTTGTTAGTACAGACCATCCTGATGAAACCCTTGAGCATCAAGTGGAAATCATGTGTTACTTATAATAGGCACACCTCGATATTTGATTGGCGTAGGCGTTAACTATGAACTTGTTGTATTTTACAACCATTAACTATTAACTCATCATATATTTGACACTGCCATGGTAAGTATCTCAATAGTGATGGAAAGTACAGGAAACATTACATTAAGGGATGATATATCTTCAATTTTTATTTTATTTTAAAGATAGTGGATGATTATGCCTAAGGGACTGAAACATTAACTTACTTGTATAAGAGCATGATGAAGCAACCAACAATATATATGACACTATTTTAGGTAACATTTTGATTTAATATTTTAAATAAAACTTAAAAATAAATTAATATACACTATTTTTTTTTACTAATTAGTATAAGTTATTACATACATGGACCTATCGCCACTTTTAAGATATAGTTGGACGACAGTTATACTAAAAGTGTAGGGGATATTAAGCCATGTGCCAACATTTTTACTATGATGGAGGGTTCTACTACAAAGCCATATAAAATATCTTGTATATATCCTACTACCAGAAGATGTGGCTTTTGATAACTATATCCTTAAATATAGAATCATATGTGGATCATACAATACATGATACCTTCTTGAGCGAGTCTTATGCTAGTTTTGGTCCTATATTGATGTACTATATTATGAGCTATGTTTATGCTTGATTTACTATCCGAGTATAATTTCAGCAGAAGTTCAAATTTTACTTTAAGTTCTTCTAGGACTCAGTGGATATGTAGTCCTCCAAAAATACCTTGAGCCATATCTCTAAATTTGACTTTTGAACTAATTCTTGCAACCACTCTTTGTTTATTGCTTTTCCAAGTTACAAGAATACCCAACACATTGGAACAATATTCACAGGTGGATCTTCTATGAGTGATTGGTCCTGCCCAATTAGTGCCAATGAATATATATATGTATTATTTTCACTTGTTTTCTTAAAAAATTACCCATTTTCTAAATTAGTCTCCATATATCTTCATATTATTTAAACATTTTTAAGATGTTCTTCAAAAGGGAATGCATGCACAAACTTACTACACTTGTTGAAAAGGCAATGTCATGGCTAGTATAAGACAAATAAATTAGTTTTCCAACTAACCTTTAATATGTTCTGGTGTCTACAGGAACTTCACCTTTTCCCCAAAATTTTGTATTAGACATCATGGAAGTATTTGTTGGTTTACACCCACTCAATCCAATTTCTTTCGGTTGATCTAGAATGTATTTTTGTTTTGAAACAACTATTCCATTTTTTTATCAGGAAACCTCCATACTAGGAAAGTATCTCAAGGATCCTCAGTTCTTGATTTCAAAGTCAGTAGCTAGTTTCTCATTTACATTTTCCATCTCATCTATGTTATATCTAATAAGAACAATATCATCAATGAAAATTATAAGTGCAACAATTTTTCCACTATCGGAGAACTCCATGAACAAAGTATGATCTGATTGGTCTTGAATGTACCATTGTTTTTTCATATATTGGGTGGATTTTCCAAACCAATTAATTGACTTGACATTGAGTAACATCAGTTCTGATATACTTTTAGAATTTAACACTAGACAATTACGAAGTAGAAGTAGAAAAAGATGAAGACAAGTTTGAATATGAAATGAAATTGGACAAAGGATGGTTAATACAAGACTTGACAACTTTTCTAGTGGAAATGGGTTCCCAAATGTTAGGTATATGACACAAATATTATTAAGAGATTGTCCCAATCGATTTTTGACTCAACTAAGTATGACCTAAAATTAGGTTCATAATCTAATGGATTATTCAATTAGAAAATGTCTTTCAATCAATCAAATACTCTCCTAATCAAATGGCTATGCCTAAAATACATTTTTTGGCTATTTAAACAAAATATGAAAGTTTTCTCAAATGTTTTTAGTGTGTGTGTAATTTAGCTATAATATTTTTCAGAAATACTCTTGTGTGTTTACAAGACACTGGTCACTCAGATGGACACTGCCATACAAGTTTTCACACTTTTTTTTAGGACTTTGAAGCTTCAAGTCTTGGCATCTTTATCTTTGACTTTAACATCTTACAAGAGTCTTGAATCTTCTTAATGAGACTTGAGATATCTTTACGATGAATACAATCATATAAGAATTGAGAAGTCAAACCACCGGTGATCCTTGAAATCGAAGTCTCCACTTGAAATTTATTTGATCATAGTGTTGACTTTCAATAAATGTCTTGATCTTTAAGAGCATAGCTTGATTTTGGAGAATAATGATCCCCACTTTTCACGTAATTCATCTTGGAGTTAGTATTTGACTTGGAGTTAAGTTACATCAATTCCGATTTCCGTGCAAAAATTTATTAAGTTATTGAAATAAGTCTTGGCGCCAAAACTAAGATCAATTTAATAATTTTACTATTCAATATTAATTTATTATTATTAAATTAAAATTTCTTCCACTAACTTTTAAAATTACCACTAATCTTACATACTAAAATTGTTAAGTCACTAATTAATATATATTAAAGTTGTTATAAGTCATTGAAATAAGTTTTGGTGTCAAAATTAAGGTCAAGTAATTTTATTATTTAATATTTATTTATTTATTTATTATTATTATTAAATTAAAATTTCTTCCACTAACTCTTAAAAATTATCACCAACTAACCCCTTTTTTATTTTTTTATTATTATTCTTTTTAAAAATAATTATTAAATAAGAACTATTATATATATATATATATATATATATATATATATATATATATATATATATATATATATATATATATATATATATATATATATATATTAAAAGTTGTTGATTTGTAAATATCAACAACTTATTTACATTTGAAAGAAATGACATTGTCAAGAATTGAACCCAAGATCAACGGTTTATCCCACTCAACAAGTATTTGGCAACTGAGCTACCTCATCTACCCAATTTAATTGATTATATAGACCAACAACTTACCGATTAAATTGAAAATTAATTTTTTTTTTATTACAAGAAGGGGCAAGGCCCCCAAACAACCATATAAAGTTGTTGATTTATAGATATCTTTACTGTGAATACAACCATATAAAGTTGGTAAGTCTTTGAAATAAATCTTGATACCAAAACTAAGATCAATTGAGTTATTTCATCATTCAATATTTATTTATTATTATTAAGTTAAAATTTCTTCCACTAACTCTTAAAAATTACCACAAACTAGCCTTTTTTTTTTATAATTATTATTCTTTTTTAAATACTAGTCTTTTTTTAATTATTATTCTTTCTTAACTAGTTATTAAGTAAGAATTGTTTTTTTAAATATTTATTAACATCTATTTATTATTATTATTACTTAAATTTTTTTCTCACTAATTGTAGACAGGCATTTTCGACGCCATAAAATAATGTACAAATGGTATTTACTTCAACAAATAGAAGATATATATATATATATATATATATATATATATATATATATATATATATATATATATATATATATATATATATATATATATATATATATATATATATATATATATATATATGGCTGGGAAAGAAAAAAATTGAAGAATATACTTAGGAGAGGTTTTTCGACAGATTTAGATAATGTTGTTGTTTTTTGACAAATTCGACAGACTTGAAAAGATGCGTCGTTTCGACGCAAAGAAAGAAATTCAAATTCAAGAGTTATTACATTTGGCAGAAAGACGCGTGGAAGCACCTGGTGAAGAAAGAACATGCCGAAGGCCAAGTGTCATAGTCTTAGGATTTATCCGTTAGCGACAATTATGTTATTTGTATATAAATAGAGTAGTTCTTATCAGAATGAGTGTGTGAAAAAACTTGTACAAAATTCCTGCAAAAATACTCGAAGTAACTCTGTTTGAGAAAGAGTTTTATCTGGAAATGTACGTGTAAACAACACCATTTTATTTTATCAAATTTAAATAAAGTTCAAAGTCTTTACAATTCCTTTACATTACAAGTCATTTTATCTTCTTCGACATTTACTTTATGCATTCTCCGAGTTCATTTTATTTAGTTTTTGCTATAACTTTTACTATTTTCCTTAGTCAAATTATTCGTACATAAAGGACTTAATAAAAGTGAGACCAAAAGATTGTTAGAGATAAAATGTTTGTCGAAAAGCACATGTGTTCTAGGATTTGTGTGGTTGATCCTGCAAGTGAAACAATTTGATATGATTGGAAAACCAACAGTTGTTCGCCAAAATCAACAGCGAACAAATTGGCACGCCTAGTGGGACAGTTTGAATTTAGAGAAACATAATAACTCTTAGTATAGAAAGGTTTCACTTCGTTGTATGATTCTAAGAAGCGGTAAATTAGCCGTAACTGACGTAGAAAGACCTAAAAGAACAAGAGTGAGAAGAATGGTGAATCCGCCAAATAATTCAAAAATGAAAACTTTTCGGTGCTTAACCTTACCCCTTCGACAAAGGGAAATACGAAGTCAGTCTCTGTAGCAGAGGTTGTGCCCTCGTCAACAGGGTCAACACCAGTGTTTTCAGTGTCTCAAAATGCGCCTAGTTTCTCCACCATGAGACACCAAATGCCCATAGGGACACCTCCTCCTATAGGGAATACTCATAGGCCTTTTGTGACAAATTTTACCATGCCGCCATATAGTAGGGAACAACCTTTTTGAATGTCAACTTCAACGATGACGAATTTGCATAATGCGTCATCATTATATTCTGATTCCATGGTCAATATGACTTCACCATTACAAGGGTCAGGATCTGGTGGAAACATAGGTAGATTGAATCATCCCCCACCAAGATTCCAAACTTATACGCCGACAATTACGAATAATTTTGCGCAGATAATTAGACAACAAATGGACGAAAGCAATCATGATATGGTCCAAATGTTGACACAACAAATGGGAGTAATGTTTAATCCTTTAATAACACCACCCAAATAAACCAATTATTGACAGCGCAAATGACACACATTGCTGAATTTTTTGGCGTCCCTCAAACTCGACATAGAGAACAAGTAGTTCAGAACCCTAGGGTGGATGTTAAAGAGGAACCCACAATAATTCAGTGGTCGTTAGACGTTCCCCAGGAAAACCTTAGAAACCAAGTGGAAGTGGTCGAACAACCTCATGTAGAAATCCCTGCCCAACAAGAGCCTAGGAGGATACTAGTCCAGAGAGGCCAAGACGCTGATGATGTAGTGCAACGGATTCGGTATAATAACTTGCCTGCCGAAAATAATTTAACAGCCATGGTCGAAAGGATAATGGCACAAAATGGGGCGAATGTAGGATTGCAAATGCCTAGTTATACTTCCTTGTTATCTGAATATATTTTGCAACAGGAATTACCCCCAAGATGGAAAGTTCCTAAGTTCACCAAATTCTCAGGGGACACTAGTGAATCCACCATAAAACATGTAGCCCGTTATCTGATCGAAGCGGGGGAAATAGCCCACAACGAGAATTTGAGAACGAAGTATTTTCCAAGTTCTTTGACAAAAAATGCGTTCACTTGGTTTACATCCTTGCCCGCGAGTTCAGTACATACATGGACAGTTAGAAAGGTTATTCCTTGAACAATTTTATATTGGACAGACCAAAATAAGCCTGAAAGAATTAGCTAGTGTTAAGAGAAAATTCTCTGAACCAATAGATGATTATCTAAATAGGTTCAGATTACTAAAGGCAAGATGTCTCACTTAGGTGCCCGAATATGAGTTAGTTAAAATGGACGCAGGGGGCCTAGATTATTCTATAAGAAAGAAATTAGACACTCAATATTTAAGAGATATGGCACAATTAGCAGATAGGGTTAGGCAAGTCAAAAGATTAAAAGCTGAAAAATTTAGAGCAAATAAAAATAAGAAAGAAAGAGTGGTCTATATAGGAGTATTACAAGATGATGATAATGGCGAAAACGAATAAGTTATTTTCGACGAATAGGAATTTGACCTAGAAGAATTGAAGCAAGGTCCACCATACTCCTGTAAAGCACCAGTTCCGTCGAACGAAAAGAATCTGATCGAGTTTGAAAAGAATGATAAATTTCCTAAAAGAACTTATATATTTGAAGTCACCAAATGTGACGAAATTTTTGACTTATTAGTTGAAGATGGTCAAATAATAATAGCATTAGGCACCTCCTGTGGAACAACAGAAAAATAGAGGTTTTTGTAAGTACCATAACTTTTTGGGTCATGAAACATCTCAATGTTTCCTTTTCAGGGATTTCGTACAAAATGCTATCTGTAACGGAAGATTGAAGTTCAACGACAAGCCGAAGCAGCAAATGAAGATCGACTCAAATCCTATGCAGACTGTCAAAGCCCATTATGCTGAGCCATCCATCGTAAACATGGTGGAGGTCGAAGAGGTTTCTGATTACAAATTTGAGATGGTAGAAGCCACTGAAGGCTTCGACACTAACGTTAATATGGTAGAGATTGCTGATGATCCTACAAACCAACCTGACGTGGAGGAAATCTCCAGAGATTTCGTGAGCTAGCCAATGATGATCAAGATTATTGAACACTTTGATGAAGGAGATTCAAATGAATATATCAACAAGGAGGCTGCTGAAGGCCTCGACAACACAAACAAAGTTGAAACACTGAGGGTTCCAGCAAAGCAAACAATGACGAAGTTGCTGAAGATTCCGTTGAAGGAAAAATGAAGTCCACTGAAGGCCTCAATACTATAAAAAATCAGGAGACTACTGGCAGTTTTGTCAATGCCGAAAAGGAGGCCATTGAGGGTATCAATGTCGAAAAGAAGGCCAATGAGAGCCTCACTGTTGAAAACCAGGCTACTGAGGGTCCTGATGCTGACCAAATGGAAATAGGTGAAGCTTTCAAATACATCAACACTGAGGTTGATGAAGATGTTACCGAAGTTAAGGAAGGGACTACTGATGGCCATGTGAAACCAGTTATATATGGAATCCTACGCAAAACAATAGAAGATCCCAAGAGAAAGTTGATCGAATGTTGCTGCCAACATGTCTCTAGAAACTTATCCCCAGATAAAGGGTTCGACCCGACGAAAAGGAAGGATGAAATTGAAGAAGGACTCACTAAAAAAATGAACAAACTAAGTAGTGCTGATGGACAAACCGCCAGTGTCAACATGGTAGAAGCGTCCCAAAAGAACCAAACACAAGCTGATGGGGATCGTCATCGGGAAGAATATCAAAGGTTGGCTTATCCCAAAGAAGATGAGAATTTAATTAAATTCATCCAGAAATGCCAAAAGAAGAAGGCCTAAGTCATGCTATGCCCATGATACAGTACCATTTTCGACAGAAAGGAGGCAAGTAACCTGGAGGTAATAGAAAAAGCTAAAAGAAAAGGAAACTGGGGGACAATCCCATCTATCAGAACATAAAGGTATAATCCAAGGAAAAGTGACCATCACTAACAGAGGGTTGGATAAAGATACCATAACTTTTACAAACCAACCAATAAAGCTACTGATGACAAATGGGTTCAGCCAATTAGAGATGCCCAGGGACAAAAGAAATGGAGAAGCTTCGAAATTCAGAGGGGCCCTTCAGTGGCAGGAAGGAGTGAAGTTGAGAAATGAAAACCAAGACCTTACCCTTCAGAAAATTATAAGGGTAAGAACCCTATGTCAAAATCCTAGTGGAGGAGATTCCAGAGACAAAAGAAGGCGGAGAGAGAAGCTACCAAAAAAGGCATGGTCGAGAAGGATGTTATCAATAGAAATGAAGCAGAATCCAATAATAACATTCAGATGGTGAACAAAAAGGAGTCATCCCACAGTGACAATCCTATCAGCAAGGTTGAACCAGTGAAGTCCAAAGATAAAGCTCAGGAAGATGATGAGATGACCGATGACTTCGAATCTGACTCAGATACGTCCTTTGATGTTGTCTGCAATGTGGTTTCGGTTCTCCCTAAAGACTATGATAGGGTCATGGAAGTCAAAGACGAAGAAAATGATATGGAGGATGAACAAATGAGACACAAGCCTGTTTGTTACTACATAATGAACAATGGTTGCATTGAGGAACAAAACGCTTTCTTTGAGAGGCCAAACGACTCCATGAAAGGACATCTAAAGCCTTTGTTTATAAAGGGCAAAGTTGAAAATGTTGGGGTAAATAAAATACTAGTAGACGGTGGAGCTGTAGTTAATCTGATGTCCCACTTTATACTGAAGAAAATTGGAAAAGATGATTCTGATGCAAAGCCCTATATTATGGTGCTTTCGAATTACAAAGGTAAAGTAGGAACCACTATGGGCGTCATCCAAGTGGATCTGACTGTCGGGACTATAACAAGGCCGACAATGTTTATGGTTATTTCTTCAAGGGCAAATTAGAATTTTCTCCTGGGAAGGGAATGGATCTATGACGTAGGGATTCTACCTTCGTTAATGCACCAACGTATAGCCATCTGGCGAACGGATGGCATTGTCAAAAATATCGAGGCTGATCAGAGTTACTTCATGAGTGAGGTAAACCATGTAGACCGTCGAAGCTTCAACAAAAATATGGCTTATATATCTCCTATCATCCCAGTGGAGTTCGATCTAAAGGCAACTGACAATGCCTACTGTTCAATGTACCTTCATCTAACATATGGCTTTCAATGGGACAAGGAAGTAGTTGACGAATCGAACTTCATATGGGGAACTTCCCATATAGAGCCAACGGGTTGGGGAAGCGAGTTCGACGATGATGAGTGAATCATCAACTCTCGAAAGGAATACGACTTATATAGCCGAAAATAAACTCAAAGTGGCTCTTGAAGCCGAAGTGAAATATATGGTTGTCGAAGCCAACAAAAACAATTTCTACGAACAATGTCCTCAGAGGGACATTGAAGAAGAGAATGATAATACTCAGATGGGCGAATGGCAACACCAAAAGCTTGACGCCATTTACGACGAAGAACCTTTAGGATTCGAAAAAGATCTAGTGTCGACTGATATTAAGATGGTGGCGCAGGATCCATTAGAAGAGGTAGATCTGGGGCTGATGCAAAAAAAAGGACAACCTACATAAGCGCCAAGATGGACCCGCAGTTCAAAGTCGAAATAGTCCAGTTGCTAAAAGAATTCAAAGATTGCTTCGCATGGGACTATGACGAGATGCATGGTCTAGATAGAAGTTTGGTCGAATTGAAGCTGCTGATAGAGGAAGGAAAGAAACTTGTAAAGCAGACTCCAAGACGCTTCGCACCGGATATTCTGTCAAAAATAAAGAAGAGGTCAAAAGACTTTTGAAGTGAAAATTCATCCGCACAGTTAGGTATGTCGATTGGATTGCAAATATAGTTCCTGTAACTAAGAAAATGGCAAACTAAGAGTATGTATTGATTTTCGAGACTTAAATTTGGCTACCCCAAAGGATGAATATCCTATGCCAGTAGCAGAAATGCTTATAGATTCGGCAGCAAGCCATGAGTACTTAAGTATGTTAGATTGATACCCTGGCTATAATAAGATCTTTATTTCCGAAGAAGATGTTCCTAAAACGACATTTCTCTGTCCTGGAGCAATATGAACTTACGAATGGGTAGTAATGCCCTTTGGTTTAAAAAATGCTGGAGCGACTTATCAACGAGCTATGAATTCGATTTTTCATGATTTTATTGAAACTTTCATGCAAATTTATATTGACGATATTGTAATTAAGCCTGTTTTAGGAAAAAAAACATATAGACCATCTTCGACAATCCTTTGAAAGGATGAGGAAGTTTGGGTTAAAAATGAATCCCCTAAAATGTGCTTTCGGTGTGCAGGCGGGTGATTTTTTAGGTTTTGTGGTCCACAAGAAAGGGATCGAAATAAATGAAAACAAAGCCAAAGCCATAATGGAGGCGAAAGCGCCATCGACCAAAAAGTAGTTGCAGTCTCTGCTAGGGAAAATTAACTTTCTCAGAAGGTTCATCTCTAACCTTAGTGGAAAAACGCATGCCTTCTCGCCTCTACTTAGACTAAAGAAGGAAGACTTTGCATGGGGGCAAGAACAACAAGCTGCCTTCAACAAAATCAAAGAATATTTGTCTAGTCCTCCAATTTTAATGTCTCCTTGTAGAAAGAAAAGTATGAGGTTATACATTTCGGCATCAAAGAAAACATTAGGAAGTATGTTATGCCAAGAATATGAGAATGGCGTCGAAAGGGCCATTTATTACCTCAGCAGGGTCCTAAATGATGCCGAAACTAGATATAGTGTTATAGAAAAATTATGTTTATGTGTATATTTTTCGTGTATGAAAATAAAGCACTATATAAAGCCAGTTGATGTGTACATTTCTTCTCATTTCGACGTAATAAAACATATGTTGTCTAAATCTATTTTACATAGTCGAATTGGAAAATGGGCTCTGGCATTGATGGAATATTCCTTAAACTATTTGCCTTTAAAGGCTGTTAAGGGACAAGTGGTTGCTGACTTTATAACTAACCACTCCATAAATGAAAATAGGGTAGAATATGTCGAATTAAAACCTTGGAAATTGTATTTCGACGGTTCCAGTCATAATAATGGAACTGGTGTTGGAATACTAATTATTTCTCCTAACAAAATTCCAACAAAATTCAAGTACAAAGTCGAGGGTTTATGTTCAAATAACAAAGCAGAATACGAGGCTTTGATCACTGGACTTGAAATCTTGTTGAAATTGGGGGCAACAAGAGTCGAAATAATGGGCGACTTTGAGTTGGTGGTGAAGCAGTTGACTAAAGAGTATAAATGTGTAAAAGAAAATTTAATCATGTACTTTGTAATAGCTAATAGGCTTCTTAAAATATTCGACAATGTGGCCATCAGACATATTCCTAGGATGGAAAATCAAGAGGAAAATGATCTTGCTCAACTTGCATCTGGGTATAAAGTGTCAAGAGAAAAGTTAGAAAAGGCTATTGAAGTAAGAGGAAGGGTTATATCTACCAATTTGTCCCCATCAGATTTGGAGACAAATAAAGTTAGGATACGGTGACGAAGAAAATTTTGAGATATTCAATGTAGATGATTCAAGGATTGAAGATTGGAGAAAACCCATCAAGGATTATCTACAAGTACCAAATCAGAAAGTCGAAAGAAAGGTAAAGTATAGAGCTTTAAGTTCTGTACTTTTTGGAAATGAACTGTTTAAAAAGACTTCAGAAGGAGTCTTGTTGAAATGCTTGGGCAAAGATGAAGCTTACATAGCTTTGTCGAACATGCACAGTGGAGCATGTGACGCACATCAAGAAAGACATAAAATGAAATGGTTATTATTTCGATAAGGAATGTATTGGCTAACAATGTTGAATTGTGTCGATTTTGCAAAAGGGTGTCATGAATGCCAAGTGCATGCAGGCATACCACATGTTCCTGCAAGTGAGTTGCATTTAATTATAAAGCCTTGGCCATTCAGAGGTTGGGCTTTGGATTTAATTGGCGAAATTCAACCAGCTTCTTCAAAAGGGCAGAAGTACATTCTGGTTGGAATAGACTATTTCACCAAATGGATTGAAGTTATACCGGTGGTAAATGTGGAATAAGAAATAGTCATAGAATTCATTCGAAAACATATAATTTACAGATTCAGGATACTAAAGACAATAACAACAGATCAATGATCTGCGTTCACTGGAAAAAAATATGCAAATGTTTGCAAAAGAAATAGGATTTAAACTCCTTACTTCGACACCTTACTATGCTCAAGCGAACAGACAAGTTGAAGCAACTAACAAGGTGGTAATAATTTTGATTAAAAATCATGTGGGGGAAAAAACCCAGAAATTGGCATAAAACTTTAGATCAAATTTTATGGGCTTGTCGAACGTCTCCTAAAGAAGCAACGAATTCTACTCCATTCAGGTTGACCTATGGGCACGATGCAGTCTTACCGGTCGAAATTTACTTGCAGTCGATTCGAGTTCAAAGGCATCACAAAATCCCATCAGACACGTATTGGAGTATGATGATGGACGAATTGGTCGATTTAGACAAAGAAAGATCACATGCGCTAGATTTGGTGAAAAGACAAAAATAAATAGTCGAAAGGTTTTACAATTAGAAATTAAAATTTAAGACCCTTTTAATTGGTGATCTTGTTTGGAAAGTGATTCTTCCTATGGATAGAAAAGATAGACTAATGGGAAAATGGTTTCCTAAGTGGGAAGGACCTTTCTAGATTTTGAATTTTTTTCCGAATGACGTATACGAAATCGAAGAGGTAGAAAAAGATAAGAGAATATTGAAGATAAATGGGAAGTATTTGAAAATATAAAAACCAATATTGCAAGAAATTAAAATAGCCATAGATTGATTGTATATAACACAAAATGATGATGTACTTTGCCAAACAGATGGCATCAACGTCATTACAAACAAGCTTCAAAAGGCTAATAATAATAAACTATTCCTATTACAACTTAATATTGGCGAAAGATTGCTTCAACTCGTCAAATTTCTTTTTCTGAATCTGGAGTCGACAGTCACAAAAGCTTCTATTAGTGGAGAGGTTTTCGATCTCTTGATTGAGTATCTGATCCCTTTCAGCACGATGAATACCCACCTTCAGTTCCTCGTCGATCTCGTTTTGCTTAGGTTGTTGAATGGCTTATTTACATTTCCTCTCTTAGGAGATCTTCTTTTGAAGTGTAGCTATTTGTTTCTCCCATTTTTGGATATTGCCATCTCATTCGGAAACTTCTTTTGTGTAAGTTTCAGAAAGCTGCTCCAACTCTGAAACTTTGTTGGTCGAAGCGGCCACAACATCCCACTAAGCAAGTTGTGTTTCATATTTTTTGGAAATTTGCTGGGAAAAGTCTTTGTGACAATTCAGGTCTGCGCTCACCAAGTTAATTAGGGTAGTCAGATCCATCACAAAGCTGCTTACTTCAGCAGAAGCGTCCAAGACATTTACTTTCTTCAGAATTTTCTTCAAATCGAAGCAGGCAGTCGTGTTTACTTCCAAAACCTTAAATAAGTCCACATCAATGATTTTTATTTTAGTCTCAGCCATTGTAACATCAAGGGATGGCATACCAGAAGTAGCCTCGGAAGCGGTCGAACTGCTTTGAGAAGAGTCCTGAAAGGTATGACGAGTGTTGAGCATATCTTTTATATATTCTAAAGGTTTCTTCACCTTGAGGCTCTCAATCTCTTCACGAGAAAGACTAGTCGAACCAGTCGACAACGAACTTCCTTTTGTTGGGTCAGGGGTTGGCTGGATACTTTGTCCTAAAGTTAACTTGACATCTTGTTTTTTAGTTTTGTCATCCTTCTCATTGTCAACAGTTTCTCCCTTTTCGTTATCCTCATCTCCGACCTCAACATCAGCATTAAAATCGTCATTTTTATTGTCTGCGTCTGATCCAGGAGGAGGGGGAGAATTATCATCAGAAGGTTGAGGAGTATTGGGGGACTGTTCCATTTCTATTGCTAATTCTTTTATCGAATTTCTTGGAGAAATATGTGTTGGGCTGGCAGCCTTGTGAACATGTGCCACTCCCGGGATTTTCATCCTAGTACCAACGCAAAAGTGGCGCGGAAAAGGTAGAGTCGCCAGCCATACATTTTTATCCCGAAGGAATGGGAAAGGTAATTTTGCACAAACCTAAGGAGGAAGGAAAAGAACGAGGCCTTGCGAACCAAAGATCTGAGTCCGGAAGTCGGTTACGAATTGAGAAGGTATTAGCACCCCAATCCGTCTGCCGTACCCGACGGGATCCACGCTTATAAGTCTGCTTTCAAAGGGTGAGAAATAATATGCTGTTAGAATGAAATAATGGAAATGAGAAAAGAAATGGAATTGGAAAATGGGAATAAAGGGGGGAAAATGTAGGGAAAATAAAGATTGTGCTCGAATGGGCCCTACCCCACTGCCTACGTACCTCATCGGGATAAATGAGGATCAGAGACGCCGTAGTTCGTCTAACTAAGGCTTACACTTGTTTGTGATTTTTAGGATGACGTTGCCATAGTTCTAGCTCAGGTGTTACCGGCTCTGACTCGAGGGTGTTTATTGTATCGCTGTTTGAACTGTCGAGACAAGTCATGTTCGTCCGCAAAGAGTATGAGATGAGATGAGAAGACGTGACTTCTTGGTTTGTTGTCTTTTATAAGAAGTGTTTTGACTTTGTGTTTTTCGTATGTACAACAATAAAGACTATGACACAGGAGCGAATACTTTCCAAGATCGCCCCCAATGGAACGTTTGTAAAGCATCCTAGAAGAGTGAAGGAGACCTCCCTTAATCATTTCCCGTATAGCTTAAGGCTCGTGGCGCATTGTACACCTTTTCCTTTATTAAGTGTTTTTTATTTCATTTGAAGATGAGAAGTGAGACTCAAGTTATAAAAGGAAAACTTCTAAGGGAAACTAGACTTACCCTAAGTTAGTTGAATTCACGGATAACCTATGGTTAGTGAGGTTTGAGATTAAATCTACCTAAGAGATATTAAACTACAAAAGAAAAAAAGTTAATAGTGAACAATATGGTCCTCCTAAATCATGGTGGGTAAAAACGTGAATGAAATGTAAATGGGATGAAACAATGGATCAGGTGGGTCGATTGCGTGGTGTTGAGACGCACGACTTATGGTGTGCAACATACAAGGCTTGCTTTTGGTTGAATGGAGTGGAACGATGGTAATCGAGGAACCCTAAAGTCACATGAGCTTTATTTATTTATTTGAAAACTTACTCGGCGTTGGATCGAGTATCTTATTTATTTCATTTTTTGAGATTTTGGTTTTCTATCGATTCATTTTGTCTTTTCTACCCTAATTATAGAAACTATAAAAGCATACAAGTATTATATCACAAAGTACACAAAGTATAATCGAGGCATAAAAATATCCAAGTCCATAAGCAAATTCTCGGAAGATACCTTGCACAAAAAGAAAATAGTTAGTGAATGACATTAATCATGAATATGCATAATATGATGGAAATGAATTAAAATGCCAAAAATATCAAAAGTCATGGAAAAAATGTGAAATTAATTCTCTAGGGTCTTAAACCTGATTATAACATTGTATTAAAAAATCTCTTAAAAATTCTAATTCTAACTATGGTAAATGATCACCTAAATCTATCTAAGGTTTAATCACAAATTTATACAAATCACACTACCAAAACAGTAGAAAAAATGTCCTAAAAAATACACCAAAAATATTCTAGGTACTATAATTTGTCCACTAATCATATCAAAAAGAATGGGCAAAAAATGTTATGGGAAGTGGCAGAAATAAATTGTACAAATTTATTTCTTTATAAAGGAATTCAATATAAAATCAATTAAATTAAAAATCGAAATTAAATTGAAAAATGGTTAAATTCAGAAAATAAAAATTGGGATAAGTTCTAAATTGACTTAATATTCTACCCTAATTTTTATAGAATTTTATTTCAAGTTTTAGCATTTTTTATAGAATTAATTTGAAATGGTGCAAGACAGAAATTTAAGAAGAAATAGGAATAGGAAAAGGGTGTAGAAAGCAGACTTTTCAGTTAAAAATCCGAATTGGGCCTGAAAATGGGGGCGCAGATAGCATTTCGTTAGGCCCATTGGCGCACTGAAGCTAGGGGGTGTGAAGGCAGCACTTATTAGTTAAAATAAAAAAACTGGGCTTAAGTGCGGGGTGTTAATAGCAATTATTAGGCCCAATGAGGCATAGAGAGGAGAGGGAAGACTACATCTACATTGGTCCAACCGGACGGTGACACGTGTCACCGCCGGATTGGACCGAACAGGGGGAATCTACCTTGAGGAAATTGGGCGGTGGACATTATTGGAGGATTTATTCCGTTTTAAGAAATTAAATGATGGTGATTAAGAGATTTTATTAAGCATTTAGTTCTCTTTAACCTCTAATCAATATTAATTTAAAAAAACAAATCATAATTAAAACCAAATCAAACTCAGTAAACCCTCTCCCCATAAACCGTGTTCTTCCCCTTTTCTAACCTTCTTTCTTACCAAACCCTAAAATTCCTTCTTCTTCTTCTTTAACCTCACCCAAGCCGCCGCCGGCATCGCCTCCTTCTCCTCAATCATCACCCTATTCTGTCAAAACCTTATATCTCCTTCCACCCGAAAACCTAATCACCGGCGGCGGCCCACCTGGTGGCTTCCCTAAACCGCTAACCCTTCCTTATCCTTCGACATCTCTATGAATCCTTAACCCTAAATCTCTTTCGAAAATTCTGGATCGGAACCTATCCGAAGAAAAGCTTCAAATTGATGAACAATGGACAACGCGAGACGCAAATGAGGGATAAAACTTGTGCTTACCAACTGAAGAAATTCTCCGAATCTTTAGCGCGATGAGGGTTTCGATTTGACGCAAGAAGAAGTGCTCACATTGACGATGTGTAGAAGAACTACGACGTTCTTCAAAGAATCCCGACGAGTTGTCTCTTTCTCTCTCACTCCGTGCTTGAGGTGTCACGATATTCTTTCACAATTTATCTCGGTCGAAGACGCTGCGTTCACGGTGTGGTATTGCGGATTTGTCCTTTGATGTAAGTTTCTCTTTGTTCTTTTCCCTTTGATTTTCTCTGTTCTGTGTTATTGTGGGATTGGATATGAATCCGCATCGCGATTTGATTGTGGACTTTCAGAATTTGTGATGGATGAAGGTGGTATGGCCGGGTCAAGGATGAAGATGGCCAAGTAAGGCGTGGATGAAGGCTTCGGTGGTGGATTTCCGGTGATGAATGGTGTTGAATGATGAACTTTGAAGTTAAAGATTCAGCGGATTTGGTTGTTGAAGAGTTCAAATTATTGATGAAGATTGAAGATGAATTGATAGTGATAGCTGAAGTTGGTAATTGCAGCGACACGAGACTTGCGAATTAGATTCAAAACCCCTGGTATGTCATTGTTGTTTCTGCACCTATTACCCTGCGATCTTCTTCTTCTTCTTCTTGTCTGTGAACACAGTTGATTGATGTGGCTGTCGTGATTGATGAATTTACCTTGTTGTTAATCCGTAGATTCTTGTGGTTTCAGGTATCTGATGAACGAGGAGCTGAAGCCGAAATCCAGAAGTATGGATGAGTATCAGTGAAGTCTTGCGTGATATTTTTCACAATGAATCCGAAGGTGATGAAAGGTTGAAGATCAAGAGTTGATGTCGATGACGATCCTGTTGGTGCTGAACCTTGTTGGATTATCAACCACTGATTATTCAGTGAATCTTGAAGTTGTTGAAGAAGAGTCAGCAAAGAGTGATTGAAGATCGGTGAAGATGACGCAGCGTTTCGAGGTAATGGCGTCGATGACTCTTTCTCCCATTTCTCAATCCTGTAAATCACCTTTCCCTCTTCTTTAATTGCTCTATTATCTCCTCTGAATCATGTTGCCTCACCGTTCTTGAATTTGCGGATAGGTCTTGACCCAGTCTGCTTGTTGATTGTTGTGTTTCGAAATGATTTTGCAGGTTTCTGAGATTGAATGAGTTTAAGGGTTGATGGAAGAAGATGATGCAGAATGAAGTTCTGCAAAAAGAATGATGAAGTTCAAAGGGGAAAAATGGTGAAGAAAAGTGCTAAGAGTCGAAGTCGGGAAGGACCCGAAGGAGTGAATGAGTCCTGGTTTATATACCATCAATCTGAAGTTTCCGGAAGTTTTTCGGTTAAGAGTTAGTTGGTTCAGTTTGGGCTCTGTTATAATTTGTTAGGGGTTTATGATTTGTAACTGAAAGTTTGTTATTGAACTTCTTCCCTTCTCCCAATGGTTTTCATTTGTATTTTACGGATGTTGTAAATGACGTTCTGTTTTCTCATCAATCCAATTTTGTTGCTGAGTTTGGTAACTTTAGCTGGTGTTGTGGATAATACACTGCATGATTAGTCCAAAAAATGGAAAAGAGAATAAAATAAAAACATATCCCATGAACCATGATTTATACTTCCATAAGAACCACATTTTCTGTTTAGACAAAATCCAGTCAATTCAATACAACGATCTCAAACTCACAAATAACACAAGCAAAATTGATAAAAAAAAACAAACAGCAAAAGAAACTGCTTTGAAAGAGTTGAAAAAAAGAGTTGAAAAAGAGTAATAGTATGTAACTGGTTCTTTGGAAATTGGTATTAAAAGGGTAGTTCAAAATGAATTATGGGTCATGGACCTAATTGATAATGACTATGGTAAAACATGGACATAAATTACAACTTTTAGATGTAGTTGTAACTTGATTGTAGAATGAATCCGGACAAAATCGAATGCTTATCGAAATTGGACTTGGATATTATGTAATGGCTTACGAGTAGATATGTCTATCATGGAATTAGTGTAAAAATGGATATGGATGACAATGTTTTAGAATGTGGATTTAGACTGAATTAAATCTTTAAATCAATCTTGGAATAATGCTTGAAACCAATACTGAAAGTTCAACACGACTTAACGTATAGGAATTAATGACTCCATGCTTTGAGGTGAACTTGAAACTAAGACATCATACTAACCTTTCTAAAACAATTCAATCGAATCTGAAATCCACCTTTGAAATTAAATCTCATAATCTTGAATTCTTCAATATAAGGCCTAGTCTCAGTATTGAGCAAACTTTGATCCATTTTTTTTTGCCAAGACTATGTGAACTTGAGAGCTTAATTCCTTACATCTCGATGACCATGAATCCAAACCAAGATTAAAGATTTACAAATAAGCTTCTCACCCCCAATAACAAGCCTATGATGATGACATGTGAATGTGAAGAGTAACCAACTAGATAATAACAAATATGAGGGCAAATTTTGGGGTGTTACAGCTGCCCCTATTCAATCACTGTAGACCTGAATGGATGATAGTTATTGCTTTCAGCCGTTTGAGGTATGCAGGGATTGAATACCATAAACAACCAGAAAATTTGCTCTCTACGACAGAAGAACAGGGAGATAAACTCAATCGAATGAACTCTGCTTTGATATAATTATGATATGAAGAATAGTAAACAAGGGATGCCTTTTGGGTGATGTCAGACGGCTACTGACTTGCCACGCTGCGGGTGGACCTTGATAGGCTGCAACAATGCCTTAGTGGCGTATTATTGGATGGAGTTAGACGGATAACGACTTGCCACGCTGTGGGTGGACTTTCACCATCTTGCGGTAGAATTTTAAGATACTTTGCCACCCTGAGGATGGACTTTTGCCAATCTACGGTTGGACTTCACGATACGATCTGCCACGCTGCGGGTGGACTTCTAAATGATTTGCCACACTGCGGGTGACTTCTGCTCACTGCGGGAGACTTTTGCCCACTGTGGGGGACTTTTCCTCACTGTGGGAGACTTTTGCCCACTGTGGGGGACTTTTGCTCGCTGTGGGAGACTTTTGAAACTTGCCACACGAAGATGGACTTTGGCCAGTCTGTGGCTGGACTTTCGCTCACTGTGGGAGACTTTTGAAATTTGCCACCCGAAGATGGACTTTGGCCAGTCTGTGGCTGGACTTTTGCACATATTAAATTGCACGGCATGTTGCCCCATGACACTAGGGATGTTATGTCTTGAGTATTGCTAATGAACTGGTATGTGTGTAAAAGAATTCCTGACGCGGAAGTAATAAGTCTCTGCTAACTCTATGGGGAAACACAATGATTACGAATTCGATATCAAGAAGCCCTGTGGGGATAACATCAGTGTCAGAGAGGAGCGTGAATAATTCATCTGTCCCGAATTATCACCTTTGCCAAAAATAAATTGGACTTTTAGATTTGAGGGCCGTGCCAGGGAATACTTCGATTATTGAGGAATATCCACTCTTATGGACCTGCTGGGGAGGAGAATGATTTATCTGAAATCTTCTAGGGGAATGGGAGTTGCCTTAGATCTATTGAGGAACCGAGATCAAGGAAACCATCTGAAGGAAAAAATGTTGACTTTAGTGAGGATAACTTCTATTTTCCTGTTGGTGATGACAACACCGAGACACGTCCTGCTGAGGAGGAAAGCTTTCAAGTTGTCTCGTGCGGGGGATCAGTTGCTTCCGTATGGATTTTGCCTCAAGAGGATTTTACAAAAGACTTGGTGTCTTTAAACTCTTAGGTATCTCAATGACTGCACGAATCAGCGTAACAACCTTGCTGGGGAGGTAACCATTGTCAATGCAGATGAGTTTGTACCTGTCAGAAATGCTGAACGAGATAGTTGGCTTGACAAGTGACCATGGTATTCTATACTCTGGATAAATGCTTCCGATCGTCTGTCTTAGGGAAAGAATGAACTCTCGTACTATTGGAGTGGCCTGCCCCAGTACGAGTATTTGAATAGCTTTGCACCTGACTGACTAATCTTCGCTCTTGGAGAGATCTGAATCTCGAGGTGATTGCCCCAGTTTGACTGAAGTTTGAAGAGATTGCTCGACTTAACTGCCCCAGATTGGCTAGCTCTTACTGTGACTAATTAGGAAAGTCCTTGCTCAATGAAGCTTTCTTAGAAAAGTGCACCTCGACGTGACAGTCTTTCAGAAGTTTTAAACTTCTCGACTTGGCAAGCTTAAGCTTCTGGATTGAATTTCCGCATGTGAACCATTTATGATGCCAAACAAATGTATGCAAGCAAAAATGTTTATTCTTAGAATGAAAATTCTAATGCAACACACAGGTTAATCTTGAAGTTTTGAAAATGGATTGCTAACCTTCGTGAGCGAATCACTGGTTAAGATACGACATTATTTTTTGAATGAAAGTATGTACATGCAATACCAACAAATGTCTTTTAGTATAACTCATAGGAGTCAGGAACGCGGTCTCGTGGTAGTACGCTCTCAAATTAACCCTGTTTCAGTTAGGACTTTTAAGGGTTGTATCGTGGCCTGGTTCACGGTTATAGAAACAAAGGATATAGGCTCGAAGTTTATTTGTGTCCACCCACTCTTCGTGATGTTCTCCATTCCTACATTCAGCTAGTTTTCACAAGCATTCATCTTTCATAAGGGTTTCGTGTTGATTGAGGAACCATTGCTGCTATTAGTTCAAGCACCAATCAGGTTATTGCTGAGAATCAGTCACTCCTCTATCTTTCGTGTCTGAGCCACACGACTTTGTTCCCATTTTGAGGATCTTTCTTGTGTAATCCTTTCCGTCTTTCGCTTTTGCGTTATTTTGCTTATCCCTAACTTTTGCCTGGACTGATTCTTGTGAATCTTTGATTGTGAAGTCCAGCGGGATGCCCTAACTTTTGCCTAAGTCGCTTGTTTTCAAGTTTCGACTTAGTGGGCTTTTTCTTTTCCTTCTTTTTTCTTTTGTATTTTGAACAAGTCGTATGACACCGTTTGTCTTGATTGCTTCGCGAGGGTTGTGACTGCCTCATTCTTTGGTCGACGAAGGATAGCCATTGTGGTTTTCAATCTTTGGACCTTTTGACTTGGATAACCATTGTGGTTTCGGGTCTTTGGACCTCTTGATTAGCATGATGGAATGTAATGGATCCTCATATACACTCCTTTATGAAAGCCTGAACGCTTGGTCCGACTAGCTGACATCTACCCTTCCCCTGGGTTACATGTGAGGGTTTTTTCATGTGAAAAGAAACTCCTACTTCAAGGCTCAAAGGGGTTAGCAAGGGTCTATCTTCCTTATATCCTCAGTGTTTAGGGATTTGAAACAAAGGCTGTGCATCGTCAACAGGGCCTTACTTGAGAGCACACAATTAGAGATTTTGCGTTTTTGTTTCGTCATTCTCCTTCATAGAGTTTAAGCACAACAATTGGTATTTGCGATGTACATATGCAAAATTATAAGGGAATGCAAATGAATTACTTCAAGAAAAACATGTGAGTTTTATTATTGCTAACATTCAAAAGCAAACAAGTTTCATACATGTATACAAATGTTTAGCATATAAAAGAAACTAACAAATGGAAATGCAGTAAAGAAACTGAATATTGCCGTAGTTGAGGAGACTTTGGCTCCGTCTGGACCTGTCAGTCTTGGATACTTTCAGCAATCAATAGCTCTTTCACGGACTTGTAATCTTCAATTCGCAGTTGTATACCTAACCATGGCGGTCATACCTCTTCTTCTAGTTATTCTGACTCTGACACAAGACATCTGAAGGGAGAGTGAAGCTGGGGAGTAAAGTTGCCCCATAAGGTTGCTCGGAAAGACCTGGCGATCTTCTGCCTACGTATCTCCATTAACTGATGACCAATGAAGAATCAGAGTGACGTAGTTCCCCTCAATAGGGATGAAAATGAACAATGAAGAAAGGCAAACACATAAATGCCATCACTGAGAGTATTTGAATACTGCTGGCTTTATTTGCTTCATGAATACCCTGGCGTCCTGGGTGATTAACTCGAAGACTTCAGTTTAACGTGGACCATCTAGTAGAATAACCGTGACACCGGTTCCATCGTGATTAGGCATCAGATTATGGAGTACATTTGGGAGAGGAGCGAAATTGATTGCTTTGGAGTCAACTAGGTCCTGTACCTTGTTCTGAAAAGCCCAACATTTCTCAATATTGTGCCCCTGGGCACCTGAATGGAATTCGCACCTGGCATTAGCATCAAAATTCGGAGGTAGATTGTCAGGAGCAGGAGGTCTCATGGTACGAAGCTCGACCAGGTTCAACTTTAGCAGCTCTGGGAGCAATACAACATATGGGCATGGGACAGGATCAAGTCTGCGGTTTCTCACTCTTGTTCTTTCCTGAAATGGTCTCGGTGCCTGTTGTTGCTGACCCTGAGACTGTGGTTGAACATTTCGTTGTTGACATCGCGTTGGGCGCCTGACATGTCCCTGTACTCTCTTACTCATACTCAGCCGAAGAGCGAATGAAGGTTGTTGATGTAGCCCCTTTGAAGACTTGGCGTGAGCAATGATTCTAGAAGAAGGAAAATTGACCACCTCTTTTGTATTCCTGCATGCTTTATCTTACGGTACTTCTGGTCCGGTCAATCCAAAAGTAATTACACCTGAAGGAGGAGTTAGCTCGTGACACTCAATCAACCCCTTTTTGAGCAGTTGTGGGCATAATTCAACATAAAACATGGGTATCGGATCAATGACCCTTTCTTGAACCTGTTGATGACGGGTTGCTAGCAATGGAGGAGCTATAGCCGAAATCGGTTGAAGTATTTCTCCTAGAAACCAAGACGTAGCAGTTGAGGAGGATCCCTGATAAGGAAAGAAAGTGCTCACTTCTTTGATAACGATTGGTGTAGGATCCTTCAGTTCACATGTGGAGTTGGTTCTTATCTGATGCTCTTCCTGACTGCCGAGTAGCGATTGCTGGTGAAGAGATTCGAACTGTAGAGGAAATCCATCTAAAGAACCCTGATTTATTGGACATCCCAAAGAGATGGGAGAAACATGACCTTCTGTTTGAAAAGTAGACACACATCTATTTTCCTTTTTTGACATAGCATTCATGATTCCTGTAAGCAGCTTTATCTGAGTCTTCATCAAGTTGAATTCTTCTCTCAGCAATTTCTGATCCTGGGACAACGCTCAAATGTCCACTATAACATGCCCCAGTTGGGCCTTCATCTCAGTCACCTCCGCTCGGAGTTGTTCCATGTCGAAACCTTGACAATCGTGATTCAAATTGGCCATTCTGAAGAGAAACCAAGTCAGGATAAGAATTTGTCTCTGAACACCTGTAAAAAATGCAAGGATGTATGCAAATGCCAGGTTCGGTTATTTCCAAGGAATCCATCTGTTTTGATCCAAGTTTTAATGCAGAATAAAATCCGACATAATTCAGATATGGGATCCTTAGAAGTAACTGAACATGTATGCTAAAATGCCATGATGTCATGTATGCAACTGACATGTGGTCAGCGGTCCGACGCTGGTGTGGATCAGATAACCAAGTGTTGGTGAAGATCATGATATCAGTATCTCTGTGCAGAAATTCCAGAATTCTCAACCAAGTATCATATAGGACTGGATCATAACACGGAGTAATACTGGCAAAAGCGAGTATGTTGGAAGTTTTTAGGGTTCCTGCAAACCTGTAAACCCCTCCCAATCTCACGGGTGTGCTACTACGGGTCAACATCACGGACTCTCAAAGCCGAATAGCAATAATACGTTCACCATTTCCGAAAAATGGCTCATGACCAAATCAGGGAATCGGTTTGGCATTATGCACTACTCAGGGAGGCCTCAGCTGAATTCCGGAAAAAACAAGCATCCCTCATAAGTTCCTGGCTTCAAGCACTGAAGTCGAGAAACAATAGTACATTCATCCCGAAGGGTACAATACTACCGTCATACGACCAGTTGCTTTAACGGGGTTCATATGAGAGAACAAGGTCATCCTATGCGATTTCCTAGTGGGCCCTCGGGTGCGAATGGGTTTGCCACGAAATGTGGTCTGCCACTGTCACCACTGGAGAGGGTTGTTTCCACTAAGGTCCTCGATGATTGGTTCCCAGTGTTAACAGCTCAGGTGAGAACATTCTATGGTCTGCCTAGGCAGTATAGAACATATCCCAAGAGAGCCTGATCTGGGTGTGGGACTCGTGAAAACTACACGTGCTCAAAACCACGCAAGCCACACGACTGCCCACTCTAAATCCTATGTGTATACTCAAGCCGGGTATTTGGCTTATCTCACAATAATCCCATCCCGCCAAGGAAAACCAGAACAGCCAGTACAGTATATGCCAGTATATGCGACAGTAAAGTAAAGTGCAGAAAGTTGTAAATAAAGCTGTAAAGGAAAGCGATAAATTGTAAATAAAACAGTAAAGCTAAACTAAAGCATAACAGCGAATGAATAAATACCCAACGAAAACAAAACATTCAAGCGCTAGGATTGACTCTCAAAGGGGAAATCAAAATTTCTAAAAATCCCCAGCAGAGTCGCCAGCTGTCGCTCCCGGGATTTTCATCCTAGTACCAACGCGAAAGTGGCACGGAAAAGGTAGAGTCGCCAGCCATACATTTTTATCCCGAAGGAATAGGAAAGGTAATGTTGCACAAACCTAAGGAGGAAGGAAAAGGACGAGGCCTTGCGAACCAAAGATCTGAGTCCGGAAGTCGGTTACGAATTGAGAAGGTATTAGCATCCCAATTCGTCCGCCGTACCCGACGGGATCCACGCTTATAAGTCTGCTTTCAAAGGGTAAGAAATAATATGCTGTTAGAATGAAATAATGGAAATGAGAAAAGAAATGGAATTGGAAAATGGGAATAAAGGGGGGAAAATGTAGGGAAAATAAAGATTGTGCTCGAATGGGCCCTACCCCACTGCCTACGTACCTCATCGGGATAAATGAAGATCAGAGACGCCGTAGTTCGTCTAACTAAGGCTTACACTTGTTTGTGATTTTTAGGATGACGTTGCCATAGTTCTAGCTCAGGTGTTACCGGCTCTGACTCGAGGGTGTTTACCGTATCGCTGTTTGAACTGTCGAGACAAGTCATGTTCGTCCGCAAAGAGTATGAGATGAGATGAGAAGACGTGTCTTCTTGGTTTGTTGTCTTTTATAAGAAGTGTTTTGACTTTGTGTTTTTCGTATGTACAACACTAAAGACTATGACACAGGAGCGAATACTTTCCAAGATCGCCCCCAATGGAATGTTTGTAAAGCATCCTAGAAGAGTGAAGGAGACCTCCACTAATCATTTCCCGTATAGCTTAAGGCTCGTGGCACATTGTACACCTTTTCCTTTATTAAGTGTTTTTGATTTCATTTGAAGATGAGAAGTGAGACTCAAGTTATAAAAGGAAAACTTCTAAGGGAAACTAGACTTACCCTAAGTTAGTTGAATTCACGGATAACCTATGGTTAGTGAGGTTTGAGATTAAATCTACCTAAGAGATATTAAACTACAAAAGAAAAAAAAGTTAATAGTGAACAATATGGTCCTCCTAAATCATGGTGGGTAAAAACGTGAATGAAATGTAAATGAGATGAAACAATGGATCGGGTGGGTCGATTGCGTGGTGCTGAGACGCACGACTTATGGTGTGCAACATACAAGGCTTGCTTTTGGTTGAATGGAGTAGAACGATGGTAATTGAGGAACCCTAAAGTCACATGAGCTTTATTTATTTATTTGAAAACTTACTCGACGTTGGATCGAGTATCTTATTTATTTCATTTTTTGAGATTTTGGTTTTCTATCGATTCATTTTATCTTTTCTACCCTAATTATAGAAACTATAAAAGCATACAAGTATTATATCACAAAGTACACAAAGTATAATCGAGGCATAAAAATATCCAAGTCCATAAGCAAATTCTCGGAAGATACCTTGCACAAAAAGAAAATAGTTAGTGAATGACATTAATCATGAATATGCATAATATGATGGAAATGAATTAAAATGCCAAAAATATCAAAATTCATGGAAAAAATGTGAAATTAATTCTCTAGGGTCTTAAACCTAATTATAACATTGTATTAAAAAATCTCTTAAAAATTCTAATTCTAACTATGGAAAATGATCACCTAAATCTATCTGAGGTTTAATCACAAATTTATACAAATCACACTACCAAAACAGTAGAAAAAATGTCCTAAAAAATACACCAAAAATATTCTAGATACTTTAATTTGTCCTCTAATTATAGCAAAAAGAATGGGCAAAAAATGTTATGGGAAGTGGCAGAAATAAATTTGTACAAATTTATTTCTTTATAAAGGAATTCAATATAAAATCAATTAAATTAAAAATCGAAATTAAATTGAAAAATGGTTAAATTCAGAAAATAAAAATTGGGATAAGTTCTAAATTGACTTAATATTCTACCCTAATTTTTATAGAATTTTATTTCAAGTGTTAGCATTTTTTATAGAATTAATTTGAAATGGTGCAAGACAGAAATTTAAGAAGAAATAGGAATAGGAAAAGGGTGTAGAAAGCAGGCTTTTTAGTTAAAAAACCGAATTGGGCCTGAAAATGGGGGCGCAGATAGCATTTCGTTAGGCCCATTGGCGCACTGAAGCTAGGGGGTGTGAATGCAACACTTATTAGTTAAAATAAAAAAACTGGGCTTAAGTGCAGGGTGTTAATAGCAATTATTAGGCCCAATGAGGCATAGAGAGGAGAGGGAAGACTACAACTACATTGGTCCAACCGGACGGTGACACGTGTCACCGCCGGATTGGACCGAACAAGGGGAATCTACCTTGAGGAAATTGGGCGGTGGACATTATTGGAGGTGATTAAGATATTTTATTAAGCATTTAGTTCTCTTTAACCTCTAATCAATATTAATTTAAAAAAACAAATCATAATTAAAACCAAATCAAACTCAGTAAACCCTCTCCCCATAAACCGTGTTCTTCCCCTTTTCTAACCTTCTTTCTTACCAAACCCTAAAATTCCTTCTTCTTCTTCTTTAACCTCACCAAAGCCGTCGCCGGCATCTCCTCCTTCTCCTCAATCATCACCCTATTCTGTCAAAACATTATATCTCCTTCCTCTCGAAAACCTAATCACCGGCGGCGGCCCACCTGGTGGCTTCCCTAAACCGCTAACCCCTCCTTATCCTTCGACATATCTATGAATCCTTAACCCTAAATCTCTTTCGAAAATTCCGGATCGGAACCTCTCCGAAGAAAAGCTTCAAATTGATGAACAATGGACAACGCGAGACGCAAAAGAGGGATAAAACTTGTGCTTACCAACTGAAGAACTTCTTCGAATCTTTAGCGCGATGAGGGTTTCGATTTGACGCAAGAAGAAGTGCTCACATTGACGATGTGTAGAAGAACTACGACATTCTTCAAAGAATCCCGACGAGTTATCTCTTTCTCTCTCACTCCGTGCTTGAGGTGTCACGGTATTCTTTCACAATTTATCTCGGTCGAAGACGCTGCGTTCACGGTGTGGTATTGCATCTTTGTCCTTTGATGTAAGTTTCTCTTTGTTCTTTTCCCTTTGATTTTCTCTGTTCTGTGTTATTGTGGGATTGGATATGAATCCGCATCGCGATTTGATTGTGGACTTTCAGAATTTGTGATGGATGAAGGTGGTATGGCCGGGTCAAGGATGAAGATGGCCAAGTAAGGCGTGGATGAAGGCTTCGGTGGTGGATTTCCGGTGATGAATGGTGTTGAATGATGAACTTTGAAGTTAAAGATTCAGCGGATTTGGTTGTTGAAGAGTTCAAATTATTGATGAAGATTGAAGATGAATTGATAGTGATAGCTGAAGTTGGTAATTGCAGCGACACGAGACTTGCGAATTAGATTCAAAACCCCTGGTATGTCATTGTTGTTTCTGCACCTATTACCCTGCGATCTTCTTCTTCTTCTTCTTGTCTGTGAACACAGTTGATTGATGTGGCTGTCGTGATTGATGAATTTACCTTGTTGTTAATCCGTAGATTCTTGTGGTTTTAGGTATCTGATGAACGAGGAGCTGAAGCCGAAATCCAGAAGTATGGATGAGTATCAGTGAAGTCTTGCGTGATATTTTTCACAATGAATCCGAAGGTGATGAAAGGTTGAAGATCAAGAGTTGATGTCGATGACGATCCTGTTGGCGCTGAACCTTGTTGGATTATCAACCACTGATTATTCAGTGAATCTTGAAGTTGTTGAAGAAGAGTCAGCAAAGAGTGATTGAAGATCGGTGAAGATGACGCAGCGTTTCGAGGTAATGGCGTCGATGACTCTTTCTCCCATTTCTCAATCCTGTAAATCACCTTTCCCTCTTCTTTAATTGCTCTATTCTCTCCTCTGAATCATGTTGCCTCACCGTTCTTGAATTTGCGGATAGGTCTTGACCCAGTCTGCTTGTTGATTGTTGTGTTTCGAAATGATTTTGCAGGTTTCTGATATTGAATGAGGTTAAGGGTTGATGGAAGAAGATGATGCAGAATGAAGTTCTGCAAAAAGAATGATGAAGTTCAAAGGGGAAAAATGGTGAAGAAAAGTGCTAAGAGTCGAAGTCGGGAAGGACCCGAAGGAGTGAATGAGTCCTGGTTTATATACCATCAATCTGAAGTTTCCGGAAGTTTTTCGGTTAAGAGTTAGTTGGTTCAGTTTGGGCTCTGTTATAATTTGTTAGGGGTTTATGATTTGTAACTGAAAGTTTGTTATTGAACTTCTTCCCTTCTCCCAATGGTTTTCATTTGTATTTTACGGATGTTGTAAATGACGTTCTGTTTTCTCATCAATCCAATTTTGTTGCTGAGTTTGGTAACTTTAGCTGGTGTTGTGGATAATACACTGCATGATTAGTCCAAAAAATGGAAAAGAGAATAAAATAAAAACATATCCCATAAACCATGATTTATACTTCCATAAGAACCACATTTTCTGTTTAGACAAAATCCAGTCAATTCAATACAACGATCTCAAACTCACAAATAACACAAGCAAAATTGATAAAAAAAAAACAAACAGCAAAAGAAACTGCTTTGAAAGAGTTGAAAAAAAGAGTTGAAAAAGAGTAATAGTATGTAACTGGTTCTTTGGAAATTGATATTAAAAGGGTAGTTCAAAATGAATTATGGGTCATGGACCTAATTGATAATGACTATGGTAAAACATGGACATAAATTAAAACTTTTAGATGTAGTTGTAACTTGATTATAGAATGAATCCGGACAAAATCGAATGCTTATCGAAATTGGACTTGGATATTATGTAATGGCTTATGAGTAGATATGTCTATCATGGAATTAGTGTAAAAATGGATATGGATGACAATGTTTTAGAATGTGTATTTAAACTGAATTAAATCTTTAAATCAATCCTGGAATAATGCTTGAAACCAATACTGAAAGTTCAACACGACTTAACTTATAGGAATTAATGACTCCATGCTTTAAGGTGAACTTGAAACTAAGACATCATACTAACCTTTCTAAAACAATTCAATCGAATCTGAAATCCACCTTTGAAATTAAATCTCATAATCTTGAATTCTTCAATATAAGGCCTAGTCTCAGTATTGAGCAAACTTTGATCCATTTTTTTTTGCCAAGACTATGTGAACTTGAGAGCTTAATTCCTTACATCTCGATGACCATGAATCCAAACCAAGATTAAAGATTTACAAATAAGCTTCTCACCCCCAATAACAAGCCTATGATGATGACATGTGAATGTGAAGAGTAACCAACTAGATAATAACAAATATGAGGGCAAATTTTGGGGTGTTACAACATGATCACTTTGGTTATTGGCACCTCTTTCTCTAGAGGGTTCCCTTCGACATCAATCTGAAAATGACTTCAAGTTAGGGAAAAGAAATATAATAAGAAGTAAATACAAGTAGTCAAAATGAAATATTTACCAGAGGAATCTTAGTGTTAAAATTGGAATTTCCACTCTTTGCGTCCTTCGCCTGAACCTTCGCAGTTGGACTGTTTGGGGGAGTTTCCTTAGTCGGTTTAACTGTAGATTTTTGTGAGGAGTTCCTTGTGACTTTCTTCTTATTTTTAGGTTGGCTTTGTTATGGAGATTCATCACCAAATTATTCGCTAGGAACCCTTTCCTCTTGTTTCTTCCTCTTTGGGGAAGGTGGTGGTTTTCGACCTACCTGGCCATAAAAATAGAAGTTGATTAGTTTCTGGAAGAATGAAGGAAAAACTAGTACAGAAAGAGAAGGTTGTACCTTTGTTGAAATATTCTTGGCATTTCTTGGTAGATCTTAGACCATCATTTCAGATGTATCTTCAATGACAACTTTCTTGACAGGAATTTTTGTGGCTAAGAAAAGAAAGGAAAGTCAGAGATAGATACGAGAAACATATAAAAATAAAGTTAGAATAGCAAAATGAAAAATATTTTCGTTAACACCTTCAAGAATGGGAGTTTCCACGCGAACGTGTTCTATTACAATATGAAGGTGTACTATGAAATTGTCTAATACAAACTTAGTTGGAACAACACGCTCAACAGGTTTTTTGTAATGTTGTCGAAGAAGTTTCATAGGATCCCCACAAATGAACCAATCTGGAAATGGAGGGCTCAATGCCACGCCAAATTTAACAGAAGGTAAAAGGGGAAAATTTGGTGGATAAAGGTCGAAAGCCAATTCATATCGTAGTTCTGGACGAACATATGAAGGCAATTTCAACTTTTCCAATTTTTCTGTAAACTTTTATTTTAAAGTTACTGCTGCTTCACTTATGGTTCGACTAAGTTCATCTGGCCTATAAGTAGTTTCAAAATAATTTTGAAACATTTGTATTTCTTTGATGTGTCTTTCAATACCTTTCTTGATTCTGTCCTGCACAAGAGCAAAAGCATTTGTCAAATTATTGTTGAATGCTGCCACGTCGAAAAAATTGGTAAGGTAGTAATTTTTCCACCAGACATCAAATTCAAGAGTACAGAGAAAATATGGTCGAAAGACCGTTGGTCGAATCTCGAGAGAGTCATCAACATGTTTCTTTGATAATTCTATACTTTTTTATTCAGTGTGGAAAGAGTAAAGTTATAGAATATGATGGAGCCTTTTCTAGGAAAAATAGGTCTTGGTTTCAGTTGAACAAGTCCAAACTGTCGAGCGACAAGGCTGGGTTGGTAGACGATCAGTGCAATCTTTGTCTTGGTGACATTTGTAACACCCCAAATTCGATTATGAGTATTTGTTGCTTATTAGAGGATATATGAATGAATTGACAATTGGTGGTTATGTGACCCGATGCATGGTGGTGAAATTATTTTAATAATATTAATAATAAGAATAATCATGTAGTATTATTCAAATTATTGGTTATTATTTAAAATAATAGAAGTGAAAGTATGAATGTTATGTTGGTTATTTTGGAGTATAAGAGTATTTTTATATAATAAGGATAAATAGTGTTTTATTATACTATTTTATTATTATTATTATTGAAAATATATTAAAGAAAAGGGTAAGGTGGTCCTTTTGTGAAAATTATGAGGGTAAAGTGGGAAAAGATTTAACTGTGATATGTTTTGGTAAAAAGGATTTCACGATCAGTTTTCTCACTTATCGTATTCTTTTTGGTGAAGGGGAACTTTGAGGAGAGGAGAAGAGGAAGAAGAAGCTCAGAGTCAGGAAATTGTGAAGAACCTTGGATGAAGAGTATCAATCGGCGAAATTCTCTAAGGTATGAGGAGTTTTCATAATTTATTGTAAATGTGTAGGAATTGGATTATGAGTAGATTAGAATTTTAGGAGTTTTATGAAGTTTGGAGATTTTGATTTAGGTTGAGTTCATGAGTAAAATTATGATGAATTGGAGTGATTAAAATATGTTAGAATCATATAATTGATTGTGTAAATTGTTGTCTTGATGTTAGTATGTTTGATTAATGCATTGGAATGGTTTTGGGATGATTTGATATGAAACCCATAGTGGAATTTTGGGGCTTTTGAGGTTTGAGTGCAATATGCATAAAGTAGCAGAAAGCTGCTGTAATCGGTTAACGCATGGATTAACCGGTTAACACTGTTTGGGAGGAAAATTTTAATTCTTTAAAAATTCATAACTTTCAATCCGTGAGTTCGATTTGCATTCTGTTTGAAGCGTCAGAAAGAGTATAAAATGAACTTTATTTTGATGGATGAAAATCAGGGAAGTGATATAATTTTCTGAACTGAGTTTGTATAAAAACGGATAGAATTATCTTATAATTTTACCGGGTTTGGGTTGAGTCTTGATGAGTTGAAGTGGTTAACGAATTGAATTTTTTGGTGTATTATCTTGGGGTTGTTGATGAACGAGGGTCATAGGTGTACTGTCATGAGGATAAATCTTATAAACATGATTATAAAATAAATTGATGATTGGTTATTATGGATTAAAATGAGTTGTTTGCTTTGTTGTTAAAAATTGGTTTTATGATTATAAACATGATGTTATTGTGAATTGGAGTTTTTTGTTGTTGATGAGGGGAGTTGTTTGGTTGTCTCGTTGAATCAAATAAGTTATCTTTTTGTATGATTGATAAAGAAGTATTGTTGATGTGTTGTCGTGATGCAAGACAGGATTTTATGATGATTATTTGTTGAACATGAAATGATTGGTTATGTCTTGATAAGTTGAGATAGTTAATGAAATGAGGTTTTGGTGTGTTTTTACGATGAAATTATATGATTATTTGATGTTTGAACTGTTAGATATGAAATGGATGATGCATATTTGATTTCTCGATGAATTTTTACGATGTAACGCATCATTGCATTTTATGACATTCACGATGGAGCTTCGGCCTATTTTGTAGCTTCAATCCAATTGTGTAGATTGAAGTGTCTCGATGACTACGATGTGCTCCTTTGTGGAGGGTTGATGGTCATGTATCCATCTCACAATGAAATTGGTACCACATGCATATTGCATATCAAGATGGTTAGAATTGCATATTCTGGATGAATTCATGACTCTGTTGTTGTTGCTGAATTTTATTGTTGATGATGTTATGATATGCTATTCTAATTTTTTTATATTCCATATTATTGTATGTTTATGATATATTATGATTACTCACCCTGCCTGCTTGGAAATGTTGCCTCTTTTGTGGGTAACTTGCAGATATCCGAGATGAGTTCGCGGTACATGAAGTCTTAGCTGAAGTTTGTATAGCTTAAGTCTAGAATGTCTGGTGTCTTGCTCTGATAGATGTAACATCGGGGGGAAATAGAACGCTTATATGATTGGATTTATGTTTTGTTATGATAGGTTTTATGAGTTGTTAAATGTTGAATTGAGAATGATGATAATTGTTGACTTTGACCAATAGGTCTTTATGTTTTAATGAGATAAGAGGAAAATATTTTTAATATATAATTCCGCTGCGATAGTTTTGATCTTTTTGGAGAAAAGAATAATTTTAATATAATATTTTGGATTGATGTTTTAGGAAGAAATGTGACACCTTCTATAAATTACTCTGATAATATTTTACTTAAATTGTTTGTGGGGTAGAAGGGTGTTACAGCATTGTGATGAGAGGTGAGAACCCTAAGTGTCAAAAATGATTCCAAATGTCGAGAAATTTGTCTTCATCTTTCTGCATCTCAAAAGGCAGTTGCTTGGTGAACCACTTGGGTCCGATCTCCCTGCTAGCAAAGGGTGCCATGGAGGAAGTAAATTTGTACCTTTTGACAAACATCATAACGTAGATAGTGAAAGATTGTCGAAGGCCAATCCCTTCGTCAGTTGGTGTCAGTTCTACTAACTGAGGCCATTCGACAACCCTATTCTTCACTCCATCCTCGTCTACATCATTCTTGACGGGAAGAGAAGCTTCAAAGGTGGCATTGAGCCACAGTTGCAGAAGCCAAAATGGCCCTGACATGCTAAGATTACCTTTGTCCTTTATAGTTTTTAAGAAAATCACGCTCTCACTCAAGGATTCATAAAGATTCGCCAAGATCATCTCACTCAGGCATAGTTTGGTCCCATTGTGAAGTTGGTTGGCTATGGTGAAGAAGCATTTGGCCACTTGGAGGGATCAAGAATAAAATACGAATTTCGACAACCATAGGGTTATAAAGGCTATGCGTTCTTTCTCATAAACTTCTGCAATTTTCTTGTCATGATAATGAGCAATTAACACAGAGTAGGAGGCCTTATTAGTGTCGAATTCTATAGGGTCATGGTTCAAAGTGGTGGGATCGAAGTCTACTCCTAAAGGACTAAGTCCAGCAATGGCGGCTATGCCAAAAAGGGTGGGAGTAACCATTCCACAAGGAAGGTGGAAGCTATTGTAGGTGCTATCCCAGAAATAAAGGGAAGCTAAAAGCATATTGGGACAATAATTGGGTCCTACTTTCGACAATTGTATTAGGTCAAAATCCCTATTTTCTTCCAGAATGTTGCTTTGACTTTTTCGATCTTATTTGACCAAGTTAAATAATCTAAATGGACTTTTTCCCCAGGGCAAGTCCTAAATATCCTAGCGTTGTTTAAATAAACTAAGTTTAGTTCTGCATCAGCAGTCGAACTCTGGTTTTCAGGATTTTCTACAGTTTGTTCAATGAGTTTAAGTTTAACTCCATCATCTATGGGCTTAAGACGTTGATAGGAGGGAAAGAACTCTTTCAACCTTTCTGGGTTAGCATATGGGTTTGGAAGGGGGCCTAACATAGCATGACAAACACCATAAACAAATACAGGAATCAATACCTGAGATTTATAAATGCTTGCTTTCTCCTTCTCATTTGGAGGTTCAGGGATGTACTGCTGATTTCCAACAATAGTTGGTCCGTTTAGCTTGTGCGCATATGGAAGAAGAGTTGAACTCTTGGATTTCTGGATGTTGGAAGACTTAGATGGAGCTATTGTTTGAAAAAGCCAAGATTTTCGCAGAGGAGATGAAGAGTTAGAAAAATGGGATTTGAAGAAGAAGCAAAAAGTAAAAAACTTAGAGAAGTTGGTGTATAAGTATTTATAGGGAAGAAATGCTGAAACAGTTGAGTTTTTTGGTTTTAATCGTGGACCACGTGGCAAATCATCATGGAGAGAGTAGGGTAATGGAAGTTGAAACGCCTATGACTTACTAGCTTTCAGGAAATGATGAGAATAGTGTCAGAAACATGGGTTAGAGGTGATGTTTTGAGAAAGCGTAATGATGAATTTTTAGGGATTTGAAATATCAAGTCTTGGAAATGGTACAGGTAATGAAGGCAATATGGCATCGAAATAACTCATCGACAAATGATTGTTTCTCGAGGAATAGTAGAAACATCTTTGCTGGGGAAATTTGTAGACGGGCATTTTCGACGCCATGAAATAATGTACAAATGGTATTTACTTCAACAAATGGAAGATATATATATATATATATATATATATATATATATATATATATATATATATATATATATATATATATATATATATATATATATATATATATATATATATATATATATATATATATATATATATATATATATATATATATATATATATATATATATATATATGGTTGGGAGAGAAAAAAATTGAAGAATATACTTAGGAGAGGTTTTTCGACAGATTTAGATAATGCTGTTGTTTTTCGACAAAATCGACAGACTTGAAAAGATGCGTCGTTTCGATGCAAAGAAAGAAATTCAAATTCAAGAGTTATTACATTTGGCAGAAAGACCCGTGGAAGCACCTGGTGAAGAAAGAACATGCCGAATGCCAAGTATCGTAGTTTTAGGATTTATCTGTTAGCGACAATTATGTTATTTATATATAAATAAAGTAGTTCTTATCAGAATGAGTGTGTGAAAAAATTTGTACAAAATTCCTGCAAAAATACTTGAAGTAACTCTGTTTGAGAAAAGAGTTTTATCTGGAAATATACGTGTAAACAACACCATTTTATTTTATCAAATTTCTATAAAGTTCAAAGTCTTTACAAGTCATTTACATTACAAGTCATTTTATCTTCTTCGATATTTACTTTATGCATTGTCCGAGTTCATTTTATTTAGTTTTCGCCAGAACTTTTACTCTTTTCCTTAGTCAAATTATCCGTACATAAAGGACTTAATAAAAGTGAGACCAAAAGATTGTTAGAGATAAAACGTTTGTCGAAAAGCACATGCATCCTGGGATTTGTATAGTTGATCCAGCAAGTGAACAAATTTGATAAGATTGGAAAATCAGCAGTTGTTCGCCAAAATCAGAAGCGAACACTAATATCTAAGTAACCACTGATTATCCCACATTTTGTTTCTTTTTATTTATCATTAAATTAATTATTTAGATTCAAAACATGGGTGCTACAACATTACCACATCAATTTAAGTAGTGATTATGTTTACATATGCAAATGTAGAAATTTTTTTATCGACAGTTACATTGCAAATTTAGGCAGATACCAATGGAGAGAATAGTAGGATTTTTTCATACTTTTACAATAAACAACTTTCACATTTTCATAATTATCAGGTTTGTTAATTTTTCAATCTCTCACAATTTTTTTATTCTTTGCTATTTTCATCTAATATTAACTATTTGTTGATTATGTTTAATTCTTTGCTATTTTCATCTAATATTAACTATTTGTTGATTATGTTTAATTTGAAATGGATACATTATCTTTATTGTTAACTAATTATTGATTTTTTGTGTAGATATGAAAACTTGAAGAATCACAATCTGGTTTATCATAAGATTTCTTCAATCTTTCTCAATTTTTCTTTGTTATTTTCTTTTAATATTAATATTGATGTTTATATTTGTTGATTATGTTTTATTAGATTTTTTCAATCTTTCTCAATTTAATTCTTTGTTGTTTTCTTTTAATATTGATATTGATATTTATATATGTTGATTATGTTTTATTAGATATATTGTGGCTCTGTTTGGTAAAAATAATGGTTGATTGATAATCAGGCTTATAGTTTATGGCTAATGACTGATGACTGATGACGGATAGCTTATAGTTTATAGTTGATGGTTGATGACTGATAGTTGATAAGTTAATTGAAGTGTTTAGTAAAATTAACGGTTAATTAACTTATACATGTAAAATGACATAAAAGATATTTAATAAATATTTATTTTATTTTAAATCAAAATTAATTATAAAGGATAAAAGAAGATTTTTGTTAAAATAATAAGGATAAAAATGGAAGAAAAGATGATAAACTATAAGTTATAAGCTAAAATACTATTTCAAATATCTTCTGAAAAATAAGCTATAAGCAAGTAAAATAAGCTATAAATTCATGATAAAAAAAAATCGTTATCAAACAGGTCTAAATGGTCATATGAGTTTATAAGCTATAAACTCGAAAAACTAACTTGTGACAACACACATCTTTGAGTTTATAACTTATAGCTTATAAGTTCATATGATAATTTATACCTGTTTGATAACAGTCTTTTTATCACGAACTTATAACTTATTTTACTAATTTATGACTTATTTGTTAGACGCTTTTTTAAATAGTGTTTTAACTTATGGCTTATAGTTTATCATTTTTTTCTTTCATTTGTATTCTTATTATTTTAATAAAAATTCACTTTTATCCTTTATAATTTATTTTAATTTAAAATAAAATAATTATAGATTAAATATATTTTATGTCATTTCACATTTATAAGCTAGTTTCACCAAACACTTCAATTAGCTTATCAACTATTAGTCATCAACCATCAACTATAAGCTATAAGCTATAAGTTATAAGCTATCGGTCATCAACCATAAGCTATAAGCTATCAACTATCTTATTAGTCAACCACTATTTTTACCAAATAGAGCCTTTGAAGAATTACAAAATATATCTTTTAATAAAAATATTATTGTTAATAATAGTGAATATATTAAAACATGGAAAAGAAGAAAGACAATTGAATTAGGGTTTCAATAGAATATTTCACTATTCAGTGCACCTTTCAAAGTTGTAAAAGATTTGATAGCAATTTAAAGAAAGTTTCTATGGGCTGGTTCGCTGGAGAAATTTGGTATTACTTGGGTTGCTTGGAACGTAGTTTGTTCACCTAAGAGTTGTTGGGGTTAGGTATAAGGACATAACAACACTCAATGTAGCATTGTTGTCAAAATGGTTATGGAGGTTTATCAAAGAACCCGTGGCAATCTGGCATGGAATTCTCAGTTGTAGATACGGTTGTTTGGATAGCAGAATTTTGCTTAAAAATGAACCAAAGGATTCAAAGTTGGATTCCTTATGGTGGAAAAATTTAATGTACATTGTTGATTATATGGTTGGTGGTGGTTTTATGCGATAGATCTCTTGCAAACTTCGAGTGGGAAATCTGATTTCATTTTGGAATGGATGTTGGATTGATCAAAATCTATTATCCTCGCTTTTTAGGGCCTTTACATCAGGTCCAATCATAAAATTGCTGCTGTAAGTGATATGGGAGCTTGGGAACATGGTGATTGGGTGTGGAAGTTGGGTTTTTGTTTGTAGGAACTTTTAGAAGAATTATTGGTTTAACATAATACAATATTGGTTTATGCTAGTTGGTGTTAAACCGATTTTGGAGATGGCATATTCTTTCTCATGGAAACATGGAGATTTAAAGTCTTTCCAGGTGAAAACATTCTATGAGGCGCTAATTTCATTGGAATAGTTGCATACTTTAGAGATTATTCCCAAGACTGCAGTGGAGGTATTGTGGCAAACAAAAATCCCTCTTAAAGTCAGAAGTTTTGGATGGAAACTGTTGGTTGACATGATTACTATTAGATACAATCTAGAGGCCATGGGTATAATCTCTAACCTGCATGACATGATATGTGTATTCTATTTCAACCATGCTGAAGATGACAATCATGTTTTTTGTTCTTGTCCTTACGCTCGATTGGTATGGAGGAAGGTTGTGGAATGGGTGGGATTTCTGTGTTTAACGAGTGACATTGTTTGTAAACATTTTTTGGAATGGTTCATGTGTATGGTGGGAAAATTCTCTAAGGAAAATGCTTGTATTATTTGGCTTACGACTTGTTGGATGATATGGTGGACACGCAACAATGTGATATTCAAGGATTTTACTGCAAATCATGTTGATATTAACCAAATTGTATTTATTATGAGTGGTTCAAATCTCCCTTAGATTTTTTGAAAAGGGGTTGATTTGTTTTCGATGATTTTGTAATTGGTTTGGTGTACACCTAGTATACCAATTTGAATATATCATTGCTTATCGGGAAAAAAATGGTTTCAATAGAATGAGTAAAATTGAAGAATAAGGGTTACGCCAAAGTATAAATACTATATGCTAGGAAAGTACCAAACTACCCTTACAATGATACAATAAACCACTAAAAAAAAAATCTAACACCTCAAACTCTAGATGCATTAGTAGGAAGCATCACGAGTTTGTCAATCAAAAAACAAAAACGTTTAATGGAATGTGTCTTTGTAAACAAATCAGCAATCTGTAAAGCGGAGGAGGCAAACATTAGAGTAATTTTCCCATGCTGAAGATGATAACAAGTGAAGTGAAAATCAATCTCAATGTGTTTGGTATGTTCATGAACGAAAAAGTTGTGGGCAATTTGAATGAAACTTTTGCTATCACAATACATGGGAGTTGGTTCAGAAAGAATGACACCCATATCAAAAAGTAACCAAGGAAACCAAACTATTTTAGTTGCGGTGGATGTCATAGCACGATACTCAACTTTTGTAGAAGAACGAGAGACAATATCGTATTTCTTTCTCTTCCAAGAAATAAGAGAGTCTAAGAAAGATACAAAAACTTGTGGTAGACTTACAATATGTGGGGACGTCATCCCAATCAGCATCAAAATAAGCATGTAGTTCCAATGAGGATGATGAGGGAAAGAGAAGGCTTTAAAACTGGGTTCCCCGAAGACAACGACATATGAGAATAATGGCTAGCCAATGCACTATAACAGAAGAGATAATAAACTGACGAACAACATAAGAAATATATGGTCTAGTAATTGTAAGGTACATAAGGCTTCCAACCAAAGTATGATATAAGGTGGGATCTGGCAAAGGAGTACTATCAGATGAAACATATTTCACATCCAACTCAAGAGGATTATCTGCTACTATAGTATCAGAAAAGCGAGTTTATTCAAGAATGTTGGCAATATACTTGGATTGAGAGAGAAGATAGCCTCTAGAAAAGTAAACAACTTCAATGCCCAAGAAGTACCAAAGAGTGCCTAGGTCCTACAAACTGTTCAACTAACTGTACTTTAAAATCATTAATTTCATCCATATTATCACATGTAATAATCATACCATCAACATATAATGAGAGTAAAATACGACCATGACAATTGGTCTTGACAAACAAAGCAAAATCATGATCACTAGAGAGAAAGCCAATAGATGTAATCATGGTGGTAAACTTCTCAAACCAAGCTCTTGGAGCTTATTTCAAACCATATAGAGCTTTCTTCAACTTATACATTTCCCCTTGATTATGAGAAACACCTTATGAGGGTACGATATAAACTTACTCTTGAAGATCACCATTTAAAAATGAAATTTTAACATCCATTTGAGAAATATGTCATTTAAGAACAAATGTAATTGCAATAAGAGTGTGTATAATAGTCATCTTAGCAATTGGAGCAAAAATTTCTTCATAATCCATACCATATTGCTGAGAGAATCCCTTACCAACAAGATGTGCTTTGTAGCACGCAATTGACCCATCAGAGTTAGTTTTGATATTGTATATCCAATGAGACCCAACAACATGTTTTCTAAGAGGAAGAGGTACTCATTCCCAAGTATTTGTTTTATGCAAAGCAGAAAGTTCTTTTGTCATAGTCTGCTGCCAAAGAGGGTCAAAAATAGCCTCTTTATTTGAAGATGGCTTAAACAAACTGTGGATAGAAGTTGGAAAAGAATAAAAATAAGTAGAGTAAGTGAAATAGACAAAATCAGGAAATTGAATATATTTACGGTCACAAGAGGGATAACGGGGAGGCAGAGGATCAACAATCGCATGAGATTCTTGGGTATCCGTGGGGACAAGAGGAATGTCAATATTTGGAGTAGTAGTAGTATCAATCCTGCAATTTTCAAAATTATAATCACTAGATACATTATCATTATGGTCAAAAGGATTAATATGAGTGAGTTTTGAATTGCTAGTAATATGAGATTCAAGAGAGTAAAAAGGAATGTGTTCAAGGAAAACAACATGACGAGAAACATATAATTTCTTTGCACCATGACTATAACAACGATAATCCTTTTGACCATTAGAAAATGACAAATTAGGTGTGAAAACATAACCAATGTTTGCTAATAACATATGTGGTAATTTTAAAACAATTGTCAATACTAAAGTGGTAATACTGAATCTAATAATTATGCTTCCAATAATTCTGCTTTCAAAGTGATGATTCTACGTTACGTCATTGGAATTGTAAATAAAAATATATAACATCATCGGAACTAAAATAAAATTCTCCAAGTCAATCCTCAACCCAATAAAAGAAATGTTGTTCCAAGCCGTAAACACATGTAGACTACCCTTTCGATAGTTTTCGAAATCAAACCAAATTTTTTGATACCATATTAATAATAGTGAACATATAGAAACATAGAGAAGAAGAAAGACATTTGAATTAAGGTTTTAATAAAATAAGTAAAACTAGAGAATAAGAGTTACACCAAAGTATAAATACTATATGTTAGGAAAGTACCAAACTACTTTTACAAAAATACAATCAACCAATATAATAATAATAATAATAATTATAATAATATCTGAAAATTATAATATTTATATTATACCACTTTCATTTCTATATAAATGGGATATGATATTAAACAAAACAAATTTAAAATAGATTTTATTTAGTAGATAAGAGAACAAATTTAAAATAGATTTTATTTTGCAAATAAGAGGATTTAAAGAATCAAAATATTTTTTTTAGTGAAAAATTAATTTTTTTAATTTCTATTTTCTTCTATTATTCTTAATTTTATTATTGTTTGTTAGTGTTTAGTTATATTTAGTTTGTATGTACAAATTTTGAAGCATCACGTTTTAGTAAAGATATTTTTAAAAAGCTGGATCCTGAAAGTGATGGATTAAACCCTCTCACATGAGAGGGCCATATATCCAACATTAATTCTAAGAACATTTTATCTTGTACTTGCCGAATTCTATGCTTGTTACTTACTTTATCATTAGAGTGTCTTGCAGGTACACCTCTCCTCTCCTCGACAATCCAGCACCGATGACGCAGTCTATGGCCCACTCAAGATTCTGATCGACAGGAAATATCAGAGGCATTGTTTGTGGGAAAGAGTCATCCCCGTCTTTTTTTTTCCCGAAACTTATAGACTAAAGCAACCATTTAAGATTTCTCTAATGGCTAACCGCGACGACGTTACCAATGCTCAGATTACCGCCACTGTCCATGTCAAGCAACTAGACAGGGATAAAACTCATCCCTTCCTCGGGGGTAACACCCATCACCAACAGGACGAAGCTATAATCTCCACATATCCTGACCCCATTGTAGAGCTAGAGATCATCCCTGAATATCCCCAACTCCTCCCAATGCCGCCCGACGCCAATTCAACCATAGCTACCCTGGTCGAGGCCCTGAATCGGACTAACATCCTGATCATGCGACAGAGCAAAAATATCGGAGCTCTCGAGGATGCCCGACATCCCAAATCTCCTCCCCTAGCACGCAAGCACATGAGGTCTCACAACCTTTCTCTTGGTCTAAGGAAGAACCAACAATGATCAGAAGAATCAGGATCCATCAAGAAGCATGATTGCACGCCTCCCCGATGACAGCGCTCCCCAGGAGCCAAGAAGAGGAAGAGAGAGATCCAAATGGAGGTCCAACTCTCCCCTCCATCCAGACCTAGGGTTATCTCAAGAACTCCCTCTCCCCGTTGTGGCCACAGTCCCCGATGTCTAAGAAACAATTGTCCATGTTCTCCCTCGTACAACTCCAGTGACGAGGATGAACCTCGAGGACCTCTCTCTCTCTCTTAAGATATCATGTCTACAAGATTACCTAAAGGCTTAGAGAAGCCTTATCCTTTAGGTTCTTACGACAAAACAACTAACCTGGACGAACATATAGAGAATATTAACGCTTTGCTTGACTATCGTAGCGTCCGGGGCGTAATAAAGTGTAGACTATTCCCAATCACGCTAAAAAAAAGGGCGATGGTCTGGTACAAGAGTCTCCCCCACGAGTCGATCACCTCTTGGAGGCAAGCGATGAGGATGTTTTCAAGGCATTTCACTGCCTCCCACCGACATCCAAAGATTGAGGCTTTCCTTGAGGTAATTACACAAGGAAAAGACGAATCTCTGTGAGTATATATTGAGAGGTTTAATAAAGAAGTTGTCTAGGTCTCAACGAATGATGACATGAAGAAGTATCTACTAGAACGCGGGCTGAGTCACTGCTGTGATTTCTCTAAAGCTGTCAGCATCGAGACACCGGTGACGCTCGACACCTTTCTCCTCAAGGCTCAAGCGTATATTCAATACAGGGAGAATACATCATCCAACTCAACTCGTGACCTCAGGCATCGGGAGTATGCCAAACATACAAGGAACGGCGAGCCCTCGACGTCTCATTGGGGAGGAGACAAAAGAAAATAAGAACGCCCATGAGAGCCGCGGGATTACAAGGTACCCTCTGGTCGGTTCCATAAATACACCCCTTCCTCTGTGTCGCCATAATTTTTTTTATCAGAGTATGTAAACTCTGAATTCCGTCAGGCTGGTGTTCGTTTCCCCAAACAAATTTCGACCAAAGCAAATACAGACAAGACGAAGTAATGTAGGTTCCATAAGAGCCACAGTCACAACACAGAGTTTATATCCTTCTGAAGGAAGCCATTGAGATACTGATCAGGGACAAGCACGTGAAGCAATTTGCTAAAGGAAAGGATGATCCCCGACCAGAGGTCCAAGAGTCCAAAAAAGTCAAAGAAGCCGCACTCTCCTCCTCAACATATTCTAATCTACAGGTCGCTCTAAGCATTACGTGACCAAAAGATTTCTACGTGCCCGAGGAGCTGGGTAGTCCTCTATATTACACCGCACACAACCCTTTGGAGTCTTTCCCCTCCGCTATGGTAATCTCCGGAGGAGGTTTCAATAAAGTCATCGTGGGCTCAATGAAACGCATGTTCGGCCCCCTTAACAGTAAAGGCTCGAACCAAAACTCTTCCCTCGACCAACCTTGAGGAAGCTCTGTCCCCATCTCTTTTTACTGCGAGGAACTCCTCGGTGGGGCACTGAACTCCAAAATCCCTCTACTCATCGGGGTCCAAATGGCGAACTTCTATGTGCGTAGAATCCCACTAAACCAAGGAAGTTCGGTGGACATCATGTATTCTTAGTTGTTCTCTACTCTACAACTGGATGAACCACACCTTACCCCGTACATAGGCTCCGACCTTCAGGGATTCAACGACTATGTGACCAGACCATGGGGCTATGTAGACTTGATTGTGACATTTGGAGTTGGAGAAACAACTAGGTCTATCAAGGTCCAATTCCTTGTGGTGGATTTCCTGTCACTCTATCAGTGCATCTTTGGTCGATTGACCCTCGCCGAACTCATATCAGTGCCGTCCACAGTACATCTAAAGATGAAGTATTACACTTCTACATGACATGTGGCTACCTTACACTGTGACATTGAGGATTCTAGGAGATGCTTCGAAGAAGATTCGAATGGGCCTCAACACCATCAACGCTCAGCCAAAGACTATAGCAAAGCCAGCCTTGCCCAACAAAACAGAATATCTGAAGCCACTTCCCCGTGTTGATTCTGTCTACCTGGACAGTCGGTTTGCCAAAGAAGAAAAAGAATCACAACTGTTATCGAGTAGCTCATCCATATTAAGACCTGTTCCAGATGGTGATTTTGAGTTGGTCCTACTCGGAGACGACCCCAACAAAGAGATGAAGTTTGGAGCAAACCTCCCCGACTTGGCAAGGAAGTAGTTGAAGGCGTGTCTCTAGGAGAACACAGACCTATTTTCTTGGAGTGCAACTAAAGTTCCCAGATTAGACTCAAAGATTTCTTGTCAGCATCTAACAATAGATACCATCTATTGGGCTATAGAACAACGTAGGAGGAAGAAGTCTCCTGAAAAAATAGAGGTTGTCAAGCAAGTTGTAAAAGACCTCCTAAAGGTAAATTTTATCTCAGAGGCCAGGTATACGACCTGGTTGTCCAATGTTGTACTAGTCAAAAATAATAATGGGAAATGGCACATGTGTATCGATTATATTAATCTCAATCGGGCTTACCCGAAATATGTTTATCCTCTCCCAAACATAGATAAACTAGTCGATAATTTCGTAGGTTTTAAGTTGATTTCGTTCATGGACGCCTATTCCGAGTACAATCAGATACCCGTAGCCATGAACAGAAAAAAATACACGGCCTTCATGACCTAATAGGGCTAATATTACTACAATGTAATGCCCTTCGACCTGAAAATTGCATGCGCGACTTACCAACTCATGATGAACAAAGTCTTCCGAGCAAAAACTGGAGATATGACCGAGGTCTATATGGACAATATGATCGTAAAATCCTAAGAGGAAACCAATAACTCTCTCCATATGAAGAAAGTATTTGACCAAGCAAGGAAATGAAAAATGCACATTCGGGGTTCGAGCAGGAAAATTCCTCAATTTTTATCTAACCGAACAAGGAATCAAAGCCAACCCCGACAAATGTCGAGAATTTTTTGAAATTCCAACTCCGAACTCAAAAAAGTCCATTCAATCACTAAATGGGGTGCTCACCTCGCTACCTTGATTCATGGCAAAGTCCGCCCAACATGCTCTCCCCCTCTTCAAGCACTTCCGAAATGAAGTAGATTTTGAGTGGACAGACGAGTGTGACAAAGACCTGAACAACCTCAAGAAAGCATTGTCAGAACCCCTGGTACTCTCCTTTCCAGATGCATGAGAAGTCCTTTATCTGTATCTCGCCGTCGCAAACAAAGCCGTTAGAGCCACCCTCATACGAAAGACCCCTGAGGGGAAGAAACACATTTACTTCACAAAAAAATCCTTACAAGGACTCGAGATTAAGTACCAACAGATCGAAAAGGTTACATTGGCCCTCCTCAATGCAACGAGGAGGTTAAGGCACTACTTTCAGGAACACATGGACATGGTTATCGTACGAACATACCAACCAATCAGGCAACTGTTGGGTTGGCCAGACATGGTCAACATGATGCTCAAATAGTACCTAGAGCTGACCGAATTCGATATCAGATACTAAATTAAGAAATCCTTCAAAGCCTAAGTCCTGGCCGATTTCGTGATAGAGATGACCACCCAAGAGTACACTACATACGAAGCTCGGAAATGGAGAATCTTCGTCGACGGGGCCTCCAACTCGATAGGGAGCGGAGCAGGAATCTTTTTGGAGAATGAGGAGGGCATCCTCATTGAAGTACCACTCTCATTGTCATTCAAAACATCTAACAACCAAGCAGAATATGAGGCTTTCCTTACAGGTTTATGTTTGGCCGACAATTTAGGCGCCGATGAGACGATCATTTACACAAATTCCCAACTTGTAGGCCTCTAGGTCCGAGGGGAATACCAAGTCAAAAATGATAATCTACCTGAGTACTTGGCCCTGGTCAAGTAGAAGATGGCGAAATTTGCGTCCATAAAAGTAAAGCATGTTCCTCATGAACATAACTTTCGAGCAGACGTTCTATCCAAACTCGCAAGCACAAAGAGGAAGGGTGGAAACAACTTCCTCAACCAAGCATCGAGAAGTAATCCTCGACACTGGATGTAAACGTCATCGGCGACAGCGATTTCTGGATGACCCTGGTCTACAACCACCTGGCCAAAGGCGAGTTACCTCCTGATCCAAAAAAGGCCGACGTGGTGAGATACAGAGCATGTTCCTATGTTTTAGTCGAAGGTAAATTATACAAACGAGGATTCTTTATTCTCCTCCTCAAATGTTTCGATGAAAACCTAATTCCCCATATACTACGAGAAATCCACGAAGGGATCATCGCCCAACATTTGGGCGGAAAATCCCTAGCTAGGAAAGCTCTGCGAGCAGGGTACTATTGGCCGACCATGCAACACGATGCAAAGGAACACGAGAAGAAATGTGAAAAATGCCAACGACACGGGGAAATGCACCTAGATCCCCCTAATGAGATGAAAACAATGTCTTACCCATTGCCATTCACATGGTGAGGCCTAGATACCCTGGGACCATTCATTGTTGGGTCAAACCAAAAAGAGTACCCGGTTGTTGTTTTAGATTACTTACAAAATGGATAAAAGCAGAGGCCTTGGCCAAAATAATATCGCAGAATATACTTCGTTACTTCAAACGAAACATCCTTGACCAGTTGGGAGTGCCCCAGGCAACTGTCATCGATAATGTCACACAGTTCATGGATGAGCACTTCCAGGAATTTGTTGCCAAACTAGAAACTAAACAACATTTCGCTTTTGTCGAGCACCCACAAACAAACGGGCAAGCAGAAGTAGCGAATAAGGTAATCATACGGGGTCTCAAAAGAAGGTTGGAAGAAATAAAAAAATGTTAGGTCGAGGAGTTACACAACATATTCTGTGCCTACAAGACTACACCCCGTTTTACAATTAGGGAAACCCCCTTCCGACTAGCATACGAAACCGAGGCGATTATCCCCGTCAAAATGCACATATCATCCTGGAGGACAGAAGCTCTCTTGGACAAGGAAGAAAACTTTAAAATTCTGAGGGAGGAAGTTCGATCAGGAGAAGCCCTCTACGAGGCATCACTAAAACAAAAAAAATCCATCAAGCATGACGCCAAAGTCATAAAACGAAAATTCGAAGTCAGTAGCTTCGTTCTGAGGAGAAACCATAAAGACTCTCGCTAGGTAAAGTTGCCGCAAATTGGGAGGGCCCCTACCGTGTCCGGGAAAAAAAATGGTGAATGGGCCTACTACTTAGAAAATCTAAATGGGGAAGAACTTGCTCGACCATGGAACACCGAGATGCTAAAACAACACTACAGTTAAGGCGTCTGTCGGCTTGCTCGAAACGAAATGACGAGCATAAAGTACTGACCTGACATGCAAGCCTAGGTACAAGCACTGCATACTAAATGTTTAATATACATGCCCCTCCTCTTGGACGAGGAGAACTCCCCCTCACACGAAGAATCCTCAACCGAGTCTGTCATCGTCAACGTACCATAAATGATAGAACACCCAGCTCACGATGAGATGTTCATGCTACAAGATTCTGGCCACAAATGTGACCTGAGTATCACTCTTGTTTCCGGAAATATCCTTGGCATTCTGACTGGTTTCCCAAACCATCAGGCATAACTACTGAGCTTTTCCCTTAACATCGAACACGTTCTAACAGCTCTCAAAACGAGCACGTATGGTAAACATCGCATAATTCTTAGCAAAAATTGTAACAAAAATATATAATCAACAAGCAATTCATAAACACTTAGAGAAAAATAAAGAAATAAAAATGTCCTCGACAGGTGAGCATACACACATACATTTTAAAGTAAATAATGCAGAAAAAGACAAATTGAAATAAACGACCACCACAGGCGAAATGCATAATACGATAAAATGCGACCACAAGGCTGACTTGTTCAAATATTACATAAAGGGGGGACGAATCCCCCCGAGCAAAAAAATTACATTTTATAGCACACAGGCTAGGCAAAGAGTAAAACTAAATGACATCAAAGTTGAACAATGGTTTGATCGGCCTCCGTAACTACTGATTGATCCTCGGCGTTGGGTTGTCCCTAAGGCTGCTGATCGGCATGTTGTTGCACTGCTCGCTTCTCCTGGTCATCCTCGGGCTCATTGCACATAAATTCAGGCAAAACGATAGCATCATCCACCATTTAATGGGGATGGGCCACTTTCAGTTGGGCCACAACATTATCAAAGGAATCAAATGACACCGCTTGGAGATTGTCTTCGGCTTGGTCAATCCTGGCAATTAGCTTTGTCTGGGTCCTCAGTTGTTTTTGATCCTCGCTCTTTTCCTCATCAGGGGTCATGGCCGACATCAGCTTAACATTCATTTCCTTAGTTGCCTTCCTTTTCGACTCCGTAGTGGCAAGAGCCTCGCCCAGTTCCTTGATCTTATTGTCTGATCTTTCTTATCCTCGAAAGCCTTTTGGAGTTTTTCCTTAGTGGTGGCCATAGAAGCCTTGAGCCTCCTTAATTCGAGCTCATGGATCGAGGTTCCTTCAATGTAAAACAAAGCCATCGCTAACATGCATCAATGCAACAACATTCTAGGACAGGGCCAACCTCTTGCCCGACATGTCCATATCCTCAAGATGGAGAGACTCTTCCTGTTGGACCTGCAGTACAACTTCTTCAAAATATTTTGGTTTTAGGATGCAAGGGCAGTTCATACTTCACCTTCGTAGGGTCCGCAGTCAAGTCTAGGACCTCTTCAGTCTTTGTTCTCTTCCCTCTGTCAGACAAATGCGTCAGAGAGCCTTGTTCGGGGCGTGAAGCTGTCGAAGAGGTCCCCGACCCAGTAACAGTCGTTGTTAGCCGGTCGTTCAGTCACGTCTATGTGACCTTCCTCGCTTTCTTGCCCACAACACTCTTTATCACATGATAATGAACAATGGACATCGTACCTGAAAAAATGAAAGAAACATGTTAAAAAGGAACAAAATACGAGTAGAAAATTCATAAAAGGGGAAAAACATTAAAATCTAATATATCCAAGTATTCGAAGGCCTCCTTCCTTGTCGCACATGTGAGGAGCATAGATGAATCTATATATCGGGGTTCCACCAACTGGCCCCCATCTTTGTCCAAAATACAACGTATTTGCTCGTACATGCATTAGAATGGGGAGAAGTTGGCAACCAATTTAGCCAACTCATCATAGCTGCCTATGTCTTTGTCGCTCATCTCGGACGAAACTATCAGGTACTCGTCTATTCCCCTGGAGAAATGGTTACGACTCTAGGAAAAGTGGAACTTCAACATCATCTGTGGGACATTCTTGCCATGCTCGTCAACCATTGGGTTCCCGTTCTCATCAACGTCATCCTCCCAAGTTTACATAGAGTCATTTGCTATGTCCGACAAGGGATCCACCAAGTGGTAGCTATCTTTGAATGTCCTGATCGACTCTGAAAACACCTTAAAAATCTTCTTTTTGCGTTTGAACGAAACAAAACAAAATTGTGCCTACACAACTTGCCATTGGATGTTAAAAACATGAAAGAACAGGGGAAGGATGACACCTATCATCAGGTAATCACAGGTCAACTCGAATTCCTTGAGGAAGGCAAACGAGTTCAGACGTAGCTGTGACGATGCTAAATCTAAGTGCCCGAACATGGACACCTGGAAGTCAGTGAAGGGGATCCCGAATATGAGCTCCTTGAAGATATACTCGTACATGGAAAATCATGCTCTTCCATAATTTGAGTATATTTTGTCTTCCTCCCCTAGAGACACGAAATGCCAATCCGCGGGATTCCCGATCAGCGTGGTAGTCCTCCACAAGGGTAGATGAGAAGATCAACTGAATGTTTAATGGTTCATGGGCTGGCCATTCTTCTACGGGGATATCCTCATCGGGTTGATTCTCCTCGTTTAGTGCATACGTGGTTTCGCCCTAAACCGCATGCAAATCCACTCTAATGAGAGAAAATGGCAGAACTTACTTTTTTTTAAAATTTGTTGGTTTGCTCAAAAGCTCTTCCTCGGCTGTAATGGTGGTTGACAATGGTTGACGGAGAAACTACATGAATATCACAAGGAAGACGTAGTCGAGCATGGAATCAGATGAGAGAAAATTGCAGAAATACCAAGCATTGCCTTGTTTATAGGAATTCTCAGGCATGTGTGAGCACACACGACCTGGGGACACGTAACAATACCATCATTACCTAGAGTAGCCATCATTACACATTTATTGTGCACACGTCTCGAGGCACACGTGTCAACTGAACTCTTCATTCCCTTCAACCATTGATCTCCCTGTATGTCGGGCAGACAATAACTCCCAGGTTGCTTCGAGCAAACATCTAGACAGACATGTTTCCACAGGCATACCGTCCACGAAGTCCATCTCCCGGGATAACAAGTTTCCCTTAAGTCATCACTTCTACGATCAGAAGCAACGACTTGGGGGACTCATGTTCTAGATTGGCCAAATGACTAGGCATGACCTAATCCACTCTTGTATCCAGGACAATCCAATAGTCCAAACCCAACCTATCGAGGTCGAAGGAAATTGTTTTTCCTCAGCCCCTCAGCCGAAGAGAGGTGCTCGATCATATATGTCCTCCTCTGCAATCCTGTCCAACGATTATGGGGCAGTCACCCTAAAACAACCTCTGAATGCTCCTGCTCAGTATCACCATTTATCCGACGTAATGGCTAGTCGGGCAGGGCTCTAACAACTAGTTTTTAACAGTTACCTATTTTTGGGGATCCATGATCCAGACCCAAAATAGAGACTAATGGCCAAACGCTGGGGGCATTATATAAACCCCCTCACATGAGAGGACCATGTATCCAACATTCATTCTAAGAATACTTTATCTTGTACTTGTCCACTTCTCTACCCGTTACTTACTTTAGCATCAGAGTGTCTTGCAAGTACACCCCTCCTCTCCTCGACAATCCAACATTGACGATGTAGTCCATGACCACCTCATGATTCTCATCGACCGAAAAAATCATTTATATTGTGTCTTTATTTAATCTAGAGATAAATTTAATTTTGATGATAACGCAAGGACTACACGTTATTTTTCTAAACTTAAATTTTAAGGTATTTTTTCACTTTTACTTTTATTTCTATCTTTTTAATATTTATATTTTTTAGCACATGTATCATACATTATTAATTTCTATAATCTTCTGTCAACTCATTCCAGAACTCCACAATCCAATCCATCATTGAATAATAATAATAATAATAATAATAAATTTTATGGTCTTATCATGGTAGTTAGTATCTTTTAAATTAAATTAATTAATAATTCAAAATAATAATTATTAATACTAATTTTATTAATCATTATAAATCTCCCACCTATTTATATTTTATTCTCATTTATTTATCATCTTCATTTATTTGTCATAGGTTGTAAAATTCAAAATGAAGGTTATTATTTTAAATTATTTAATTATTAAATTGAAACTCTATTCTAACAAGATCAATTGATTTATAATAAAAAATTATGAATTTATGTTGTCTATATAACTACATACAAGCACATTAATTTTTACAATTTACAAATTTTATTATTATTCAATTTTCTATAATTATTTTAAAAAATATATATCTTTTATAAGATTTAAACAGTTAAATTGTTAATATTTATAATAAAATATAAACTTATAAATATATTTATATTTCTTACAATTAATATCTATTAATATTAAATTTAATAAAATTTACTCGTACATCATCTTACATATGGACATCTAATATATATATATATATATATATATATATATATATATATATATATATATATATATATATATATATATATATATATATATATATATATATTCTTACTCCACAAATAAGTTTTAAAATCTTATTTCACATCTTGACCATATATATATATATATATATATATATATATATATATATATATATATATATATATATATATATATATATATATATATATATATATATATATATATATATATATATATATATATATATATATATATATTAATTAGAGGCAACATTTGGAAAAATAACAAGAAAGAGAATCAAATATTTTTTTGTATGGACAATTTATTCTTAGTGTTATTTCTTCCACTAAAATGATTGTGAAGTTGAGAGTGTTGTTCTCCTATATCTTCTCCGAACCCTCTCTCACAAATCCCAACAAAAAATTTCAACATAATTATTATTTTTATTTTAAAAAGAAAATCAACATTTTTGTTCGGTGTTTTACCTGAATTTACTCAAATCTTTCCATAACAATAACAACATTTGATTCAATGTTGACATCCTTAAGGTTGGATTCTTCTTTTCACATTTTCCATGCATGTTTCTCGATTTTAATATTCTACATTCTCCAAGTAACCAAATAATGCATGTTTGTCTCTTATTAATTTCAGCTTTTCAAGAATTTCTTGAGGTGAAATAATGCAATAGAAATTTGCACGAAACAAAATCTCCATTTTTGTAAGAGTTTTCTTCATGAAAATCTTCTAGTTATGAATTCACAACCTAACAACCATACTATAGAATCTAAAGATGTTGGTAGTTCAAGTTCTAATTCGAGCGGAAATAATAACTTATACCAGAAAAAGATTTTCTCCGACTCGAAATTTCAACATATGGCAGGTATTATTACTTTAGAAATAGTAGTGAACTTAAGATTAAGTTAGAACTTTTTTAATGATCTGACGATTATGATGATCGACAGAGCCATTAGGTGCCTTAAACCAAGTCAGCCATAGGTTTCCGGATGTATTTCAACAAAAGGGTGGAAGTTATGCAGATCTTCCTGCTTCCAAAATTTCTGAGCTAATGAAATCCTCGAGTTTGGATGTAAATTCTTAGTATTTTCATAATTTTTAGGTTCATTAAAATTATGATTATCTTATTTAGTTCTATGCATCACTGATTTGTTCCAGCATTTACTAATGCAGAATGCTCCTACTCAATCTCTTTTGAGTGTTGTGAATGGTATCCTAGAAGAAAGCGTTGAAAGAAGAAATGGCGAAATACCACATGTATGATAAATAATCTTGAATTTCTTGTGATACATTACATAGTTTTGTATTAAATCATAGTTGCAGTCGTGGTATGCAGTAAACATTGATTTTACTGCATATTGCGACTAATAGAGCATATTGCAACTGTGATGTCATTGCATTGATTTTACTGCATATTGCGACTAATAGAGCATATTGCAACTGTGATGTCATTGCAGAGGCTTCTAAAACCTTTATATTGCGCGTTTGTAGACTGTAATTTAAAATTCTGTGTAAATTTTATCACATACTTGTTTATAAGGTTTACAATTGTACTATCTAACAAACATAAATTCATCGTAGCGTGTGGCTTGCTTGTTAAGAAAAGTTGTTCAAGAGATCGAGCGGAGAATATCAACACAACAAGGACATTTAAGAACTGTAAGTCAAATAAATTGTTTTCAAATCTAGTTATGTTGGTTTATCTATATATAAAGCACATACATAGACACAAATATAAGATACAACACTGACTTGGACACGTGTCGAACACTAGACACATCTTTCATCAGAATTATCAATGATATATAGTTTTTTTATTGATTTGTTTTACATTATTGTCTTACCCATTGTCTTCAGCAAAACAATATTTTTAAGACTCGTGAAGAAAAATATCAATCAAGAATAAGAGTTCTTGAAGCTCTTGCATCAGGAACCAAGGAGGAGAATATCATAAAGGAAGAGAAAATTTCACATGACTCAAAACCAATTGAGAAGATTGTAATAGAAGAAAAGAAGACAAATGATACAAATCATGATGAAAAGACTAAAGAGGATGCGAATAAGAAAGAAATTGATAGAGAAGTTATTAGATTGATGAAAGAAGTGGAAGACAAAAATATGGAAAAGAAAGAGATTGATAAAGAAGTTAAGAGATTGACTAAAGATATGGAAGAAAAAAATGTGGAACTTTCAACATTCAAACAAGAACTAGAAGCAATGAAAAAAAGAAATGAAGAACAATGTTCAAAGATCGAAAATATGGAAAGGAAGGAAATTGATAAAGAAAACAAAGGAAAAAATATGGAAAAGAAGGAAATTGATGAAGAAATTATGAGATTAAAGAAAGAGGTGGAAGAAAAAAGTATTGAAAAGAAGGAAATTGATAAAGAAGTTATTAGATTGATCGGAGAGGTGGAAGAAAAAAATATGAGAATTTCGACGATGAAGCAAGAACTAGAAACAATGAAAAATAGATATGAAGAACAATGTTCAAAGTTGGAATCAGAAGTTAGGGATGCTAAAGGAGAATTGAAACAGAAATCACAAGACTACGATGCTAAAATGGAGAAGTTGAGAAGTAAGGTTAGAGAGAGTGAAGCTATTATGGAGTCAAAATATCAGAAGTGGAACATGAAACAGAAAACGATGCAGAATGCTATGAGTTTTCAATTTAGTTCCATCCAGGTAAGCTTATATATTTTATGATGTTTGTTATATTGTTATGAATCGTAAAATATTAAATTTTTCTATTGAATTCGCATCTAGAAATTGAAATTGTCTTGGGAATCCATTAAGCAAGATGTTTCGAAAGAGCGAATGGTTTACTCAGAGGAATGCATTCGATTAGGTATGTCTTGTTAATTTGGATATGATTTTAATATAACAGTAAAAAATATATTGACTACCTGAATGCATGAATTTGTGCCTATATCGAATTTTGGTTAAGAAAATCTCTAATAAATGTGGTTGAACTTGTTTAGGTGTAAATCTTAAGCCACTAGTGCATGCAGCTGAGAATTATCAAACAATTCTTGCTGAAAATAGAAAATTGTTTAATGACCTTCAAGAATTAAAAGGTAACATTATTTGTGCATGTGTAATAGGTGATTAATAATGGTGAATTTGTTGAAATTTCAGATTAATGTTTTCTATGATGCAGGAAATATTAGAGTATATTGTAGAATTAGACCATTTATTCCAGGACAAAAAGAAAAACAATCTATTGTCGAACGCATTGGTGAAACAGATTTAGTTGTAGCAAATCCATCCAAACAAGGGAAAGAAGCACTCAAAACATTTAAGTTTAATAAGATCTTTGGTCCTACCTCGACTCAAGGTTAATGTTCTTTATACATTATCTCTTAGCATTAACACTTCTGAACAAAAGTGTGTCCAGAGTTCGACACAAACACCGACACACGTGATTACATTCAAATTTTCAAATTATTATTAATATATACGTATCAGCTATGAAGCACGGACTCTGACACTGACACCGAGACACGACACGACACGGACACTCTGACACTGACACTCCGATACGGATAATGTTAAAACATAAGACACGAACACCACTATATATAAGAGAGTATTTGAGGTTTATTTATCCATTTATGATTAAAAAAGTTGAAACTATTTTAATCAAATAATGTTTTTAATTCTTTATGGATAACATAACATAAAAACATGTTTAACAATTTCAAATTTGTGTGAGATTTTTCCAAAATATATATAAAGTTGTGCTTAAGCAGAGAAAAAAACAAATTTTTGTTTGAAATACTTGTCTGAATTGTCTGACATATATGTTAAGAGTGTCATACCAGTGTCAACAATTGATTCAAAGAGTGTCGAACAAACAAACAAAAAAACCATTTTTCAGTGGACATTTGTTTGACTTTTCCGACACTTCTTTGACTTTTCCGACACGTGTCATACATATGTCATACAAGTGTCGGACACTGACGCGTCAGACACCGCGACACACCTACTCCTAGAGGTGTCCGTGCTTCATAGCGTATCAGTGTCGGTATCGTGTCTGATGCTTGTGACTATATTGTGTTAGTGTTTAATAGTATTTTATCATCATTTTAAATTATATTCATTGTTACTTATTTAAATTATATAGTTGAGGTGTATGATGACATACAAGCCTTTATAAGATCAGTACTGGATGGTTTTAATGTCTGCATATTTGCTTATGGACAGACAGGTTCAGGAAAAACTTATACAATGGTATGTAACTAACTTTATATGCATATTTATTTTTCTATCTCATCTTCCATGCAAGTTTGAAAAAAAAATCATATTTTAGATAATTTTATTTTATTTTTCTCCAGAGTGGTCCAAATAATGCAACCAGTGAAAATCTTGGTGTTAACTATCGAGCTTTAAACGATCTCTTTAACATATCCTCAAGCAGACAAAGTTCCATAATTTATGACATTGGAGTTCAAATAATTGAGATCTATAATGAACAAGTTCGAGATTTGTTATCAACAGATACATCTATCAAAAAATATCCTTTTTTAATACACATACAATTTATTATGCGAATGAATATTCTTTTAAGAATATGGATTCTCTGTAGTCACTGACTACACATAGTCAGATATTCTCTTACCGCATGCAATCAGTGACTACAAAGGATCCAAATTCTTGTTTTAGTTTATAAACTATATGATTCTTCTTTGTGAAAATTTTCACATGAAATATGTCAATGTCTATGCTCTTTGATTTGATTTCCTTGATTTGCACACACTTGGGATATTGAATCACTCTCAACCAAATGGTTTAGCAGTACCTGATGCTAGCATGCACCCTGTCAAATCAACTGCTGATGTCATAAAACTAATGGACATTGGTTTAAAAAATAGAGCAAAGGGTTCAACTTCCATGAATGAAAGAAGTAGTCGTTCTCACAGGTTTGTCATTTCATTTTATTCAACTCGCATTAGTCCTTGCTTCAAATTTTCTAATGTTGGTAATCAAGTTTAGACATTGTCACGTGTCAGACACCAGACACATATTTGTTCAGAAGTGTTTGTATTATATTATAGTGTTTATCAATAACTTAGAGTTATTTAACACAATAAAGTTGAACAAACATGTTTATGTAGTGTGGTTTCAATTCATGTTCGTGGGGCGGATAAGAAATCTGGTTCAACTCTTCAAGGTAACCTTCATTTGATAGATTTGGCAGGAAGTGAAAGGATAGATCGCTCTGAAGTAATAGGGGATAGACTAAAGGAAGCACAACATATTAACAAATCATTGTCTGCTCTTGGAGATGTCATTTTCGCACTTTCTCAAAAGAGTTCTCATATACCATATAGAAACAGCAAACTCACACAAATTTTGCAATCCTCTCTAGGTAAAATCATTGTTTGTAATTTCTTAATATCATAATCTAACAACCATTAATATGTTGATTGTGTGAATGTTTTATTTTCTGTCATAACACATAAATACGAGAAAAATATTTTAATATGATTTTACTATGCAGGTGGACATGCAAAGACACTCATGCTAGTTCAAATAAATTCAGACATAAAGTCTTATTCTGAATCTTTAAGTACTTTGAAGTTTGCTGAGAGGGTTTCTGGAGTTGAGTTAGGAGTTGCAAAAAGTACAAAAGATGGAAGAGATGTTAGGGAATTAATGGAGCAGGTGATTAACTTTGTTAAGTTAATTAATTTATATATATGTATATTTCATCATATAATATTCATCACATTATTTCTCATAACATCTTTGGTAAATTCTTTTACTTGGCATTACAGGTGGCTTCTCTGAAAGACACGATTTCGACAAAAGATGAAGAAATCGAGCGACTACAATTACTTAGGGATCTAAAAAATGTAAGTAATACTGAGAAGGTTGAAGATTAAGATAAATATAAAAGAATATTATTATTGAAAAAATCATTACACAACATAGAGAAGTTAGTATAGTGTTTATATTATCACATTTTTAACCATTCTCTTTACATAACATTAACAATTTAGCTATGGCTTCAACTGTTGTAAAGTATTAGACTTAGGTTTGTTACACTTTCATTCTTGAACATTTCACTTTTGTACACATGTATAAAGATACTCATTCATTTATGTAAATAATGTGTTTCTATTTTTCTTTCATTTATATTTAGTCTAGTAATATTTTTGTTGAGATAACCAATTTGAGTAAGTAGCATTAATAAATTCTTTTTTGATTCAATAGAAAGATTTAATGAGGTTTAAATTTTAAATGCAAAACATGAGGAATAACCTTTACTTGCCAAAATTGTACACACCAATTTTCTTCAAAGTACACCTGAATAATAAAAATCTTTCAATTAGGATACTAAAGAAGAGAAATAACTTTGAATTAGAAAGTAATCATCTTGGTGTTTATATTATCACACCTTTAACTATTTTCCTCACTTAACAACTTTGTCATTGCTTCACACGTTAACAACTTTTTTATGGCTCCAATTGTTGTAAAGTATTTGGCTTGCAACAAATAGATATATGGGACAACGTCTTGCATTCTTCAAAATTTTCAAATGGTATCAGAGTTTTGGTTAAGTTTGGTAGAAAAGCGAGAATAAGATCATAGCATGGATCAAAGTTGATTATGTGGATAACTCATATTTGAGTGAAAGATTTTTGGAATTCAAGTTTGATTGATTAAATCCCACATCGACTAGAAATAGAGAAAATATTAGACAAGTAACAAATGTGACTCATATTCATATTCTCTTAAGGTTTTGGGTGGAGATACAATATCAATGTCTCTTGTAAATCCTAGATGTTTACCTCAGTGTTACTTTTGTACTCCATCAACTCCATATCAAGTGGTATTAGAGTCCAGATTCGGCTCCATGAGAGAGAGGGAGTGGGATTGTAGATGGATAAAAACTACTTATATGGATGATTCACATTTCTGAGAGAGATTGTTAAATTCAAGTGTGAGTGACTAAATCTTACATAGACTGAGAATAGATGAAATATTTGATATATAAGAGAAGTGACCCATATTCACACTGTCTTAAGATTTTTGGTGAAAATGTGATGTCATGGTCTCTTATAGGTCTTGGATGTTTATCCCATTGTTTTCTTGGAGTGGAATCTTAATCCAGATAAGTCTAGTGATATGGGTGACTCGTATTTAAGGGGAAGGTTGGTGGAATTCAATTTTGAATGGTTAAGTTTCATATTAACTAGAAATGAACGAAATATTGAATACACAAGAAATGTGATCCATATACCTTATGCCTTAAATTTTCAGAAGCATAGATTAGGGTTTGGATTTGTAAATACAATCAAAGCTTTTAATAGAAGCATAGATTAGGGTTTGGATTTGTAAATACAATCAAAGCTTTTAAGATTTTTTAGTTTGGATTGACATTCTATAGGTTTTTTTAAATGTACATTTCATTATTATTTTGTGTGTGCGTGGTACGCTCGCTGGATAGCTATTCATATTGTGGAGTTAATGTTTCCCCAACCATAACATGAGTAGGTAAATCAAGTGAGTGATTTAAAATTTGAGTTATTTCACATAATAACATTATTGAGTTAATGTCAGTGATTAAGTCTCACATCGAATATGAAATGAAAAAATGTTGGATAGATAAAAGAGGTGGTTTATATACCTAATGCCATAAGTTTTTGAATGGATACTCTCTCTCTCTCTCTCTCTCTCTCTCTCTATCTATCTAACTATTAGTTTTGCTCATGGTGACTTCTAAATCCGATTGAGAAGAAAATCGTATAAGGTAAGAACACTTCTCCATATTGGTTATAATAAAACTAATAGTTATATATTATAGAATAAATTATATAATACGTAATTGTTCTAAAGAGAATTAAAATTTAGTGTTATTTCATAAATTCTAATCTTTGCTCGAATTATGAATAATAGTTTGATATATTGTATTTTGTTTTGTTTGTGGATGAAGTTTTGTTATGATTATGCGATGTGGATGAATCTTTGTTTTATAGGTGATTGTCATTATTATGTGTGGTTGTGATGTGAATTAATTACGATTGGATATGAATGATTATATAAAATAATTGTTAAGATGATGTGCTTGATGATGTGATACTATATGGTTGTATGTTTGCTTAAGTGACATGATTTGCATTTGCATCATCATTCAATGATATATGCATTGTTTTCCTTAGTGGAGGGTTGCCTTTGTGGCGTATTGCGTTTGTGACAGGTTATTTTCTCCATTGATATGGGATGATCTATGTGTGGTGCCTTAGTTGAAGGTTGATTATATCTGAATCATTTAAATTTAGGAGCATGCATATCCACACATAAAGATATTTGTGAAATAAGGTTTTTTGTAGATTTGATTTCGGTTAGGTTGTTATGTTTTATACAATTTGTTTTATAATATCGTATTGTATGTGTTATTTGATTTGATATGGATGTGTTTACCCCCAAATTTGATAAACAACTGATGATCCTCCAAAGATACTAAAATATCCTCAGTTACTCACAGGATTGACCAAATTGATCCTATGACATGTGTTAATAGTTTGTTGGTTGTAATGTTTTTTGGGAAAAGTCATGAATCCTTCGACGGGATTCAGAAAGTGTTGAAAACAAAGAAATAAGATAAAAAATAAAAGCTTTTAAAGCAAGTGAAAAGGGTAACTGAAAGGATAAAGGCAGTAAATGTAAGGCAAGAAAGTTTAAAAGAGGCTGGAAATGTAAAGAAAGGCAGTAAATTGTGTATAAAGGTAAATGAAATGATAAAACAAAACAAGAATGTAAAGTGCTTGAAAAGTAAATGCAAGAGATAATGTAAAAAGCTTTAACATAAAAGACTTGAAAGTTAAATTACTTCAAAGATAAATAACTTGAAGCTAAATTGGTGGTGTTTACATCACATACATTCTCACTGGATTCTTTTCTCTACATGCAGATACTTTGAGTGTTACTGAGTTACAAGTACAATATGTTTCACACACACTATTCTAACACTAGACTAAGTTATTTATAAATATACAAAGTAACTGTTTTCGATTATTTTCTCCTAAGATTGTGACACTTGTCACTTTGGATGTTGAAGAAGCTTCATCTTGCACCACTTGTCCTTGTCTTTGAATTGAAATTACATATTTTCCCTCCAAGGCTTAAGCGTGCACAATCTGAGTAACTGCCACTTCTCGTTGAATCATGCGTTTGTCGAATCCCACTAACACTTAGAAAATATTCCAAACTCAGAATTTCTCTAAGTACAGGTTTTGTAGGTGGGGGGTTCCTTCGACTTTCACCCTTTCAATGAGTAAGGTCGAAAACCTCACTTTTTAGCTTATAACAAGAAAACTCTTTTCTAAGCCAAATGACTCAATTATGCTAGCGTCTAAATTTAGGAGATAACAAATTGCCCCCCCAAAAATGTTCTTTTCGACTATTTTGATGAAAAGATCATTTTTTGACATTTATTATTTCGACGCCAACCTTGGTTAGACGAAAGTATGGTTGCAACCACCTAACCCACATTCTGAAAAACTTTTATGATTCTCCAACCATGCGCATGACGTCACATCATAATGGCAAAATCCAAAAAAGTCCCATCAGTCATATTCTGATGTCTTCTCATCATGACCTTTTCTTGAAACAAAGCGCCAAGATATCTTGTGGTAACTGCTACCTCCAACGTGTCTGATCCAAAGTGTCACGCATCCCACCATCTCATATTTGCATTAAATGGCAAGACTCCACAACTCCTCACTTTCTACTCCTATAAATATGCTCTTCAGCAAACAAAAGAACCTTTTTTCCAATCTCTTGCAAACTTTGTCTTCTTCTTGCTAAAGTTTCCTCTTCTCTTCCCAGAAACCCTAAAAACTTCCATTCTTCATTTCTAACAATGGCGTCTTCATAAGCTAACACTTCAAAGAAGAAAATCCAAAAAGGAAAGGGCTTTACTTTCCAACAAACTCTTCCTCTATTCTCCAACTTTTCTGAACCCAAGACGGGCAAAAACCGTTCGTTTGTTCTAGAGCCAAAGCTTGTTGAACTAAGAAGCTTATTCAATTCTCAGGCAATGGTTCCTTTCATTGTCAATGAATGTGCTTATGCTCTGTCTGGCCCTTTGGCCAAAGTTGAGAATACTGATGAAAGGCTGAGTGAATTCTTTCCTTATTACCGTAAATCCCAACCTCTAGGGCACAAAAATACCCCTAAGGCAGATGATTCTTCAACCAACCATCCTCCTTTCAACCAACTAGATTTAAAGTACCTTTATGATGGTACTAGATTGGTTAGGGATATTAGCCAATTCAATGATTTTGATCTTTGGATGGCTAAGATGGAAAAGGTCAAAGCTGACCATTGGAAAGCAATAGGGATTTATGATTTACTGATGTTGTCGAAGACCCACATCTCCTATTGTTTGAACCTCTTAGTTGCCTCCCTCTAATTCTGGGATATCACCAATTACACTTTCCATCTTCCTTGTGGGATGATTACTCCTACACTCTTTAATGTAACCGCTATCACAAGGCTTCGACATGATGGTTTGACCTATGACCCTTCGACTAATGTTGAAGATACTATTGGCTTTAATGGATCCAAGCTAACATATACTCATTTCATCAAACACAACTTCAATCCAAATGATGCAGAGGTTTCTGACAAGGAACACATTGCTTTCCTCACCCTCTGGATGTCGAGATATGTCTTTTGCACTAATTCTTTGTAGGTGGCGAAGAAGTATTTAACTCTGGAAAACCAGCTCCACTATAATAGAGGGTTTTACCTCAGTGAGATCATTTTAGCCAACCTCTATGAATCCATAAGTGAAAGGGTATCTCGACTCAAGAATCCAACTGGGACCTCCAGTGCTATGAGCATGAATGGTCCTCTCTGGCTTCTTCAAATTTGGCTTAATACCACTTTTAAACCTATCCTTCCCAGAAAAGGGAAAGTTGATGAAGACTCTGAAGAGATTAGGCGCAGAAGCACCGAAGGTGTTCGAATGGCCAAACTTACACCAACCGATGAAGGCGAAACCCTAAAAGGGCCTTCTCTACCTACATAATGATGTTTGCACATCAGTATGAGTTTGCATCATCCATGGCTCCGGAGAGAAAGCATGGCCTAAAATGGTTTACCAGGGCGTTTCCAAATTCTCCTTCAAAGAAACTTCACCTGGACTCCATTGCAGTTTGGGAAGCTTTTCTAATTCCCAGATTCATTATTCATAGGCTGAATGGTGGGAAGGTGGATGTAGTCCTTATTACTTACCAACCAAATTTGGTCTCTTGATAGTTTGGACTGGGTCAAAGCTTCCCCAAATACCTCTATGAAAAGAAGGGCCATGCAATGTTCCACACCAATCTCTTCGACGAGCAGTTATATCATCCAGTGTTTTTCCATCCTATTAACTTGTGCACCCACCCATTTAACATTTGGTGGCTCAAGTATTATAGTGACCATTTTCTCACTGCTGCTGAATTCTCTACCTTGCTTGACCAAGCTTTCATTGATGTGCAGGAAAAGGTCAAGAAGAGTAAGTCTACTCACATCAAAGGGATACAAGATTTTCAGAAGTACTTTGAAATTGTCTTTTGTACCCCAAAATTTTCCCTCCTATATTCAATATAATTTATCTCAAGAGGTCTCCTAATAGTCACAAGATTCACAATTGCTCACAAGGATTCAAGGTTTCATCAGACAAAGCCTCTTCCTAAACAATGGATCTTAAACTAGGGTTTTGATGTTCCCAAGGCAAATTGAAATTCTAAAGCCTCAAGTGGAATTCATGACATCCCATATACCTCAAAGAATCCTCATGTCAAGTTTCAAGGCTTTTCCAACAAGTTTGGTCAGTCAGATGCTCGGATACCCAAAAATCAGTTAACTTGGTCAATAAGTCAACTGTGGTCAACATAAAGTTAAACTTCAAGATTTTTGGTCAATATCAATATTATGAGGTGAAATTCATCATTTGATCAAGGATTGATCATGATTCATCAATGAAGCCTCAGAATCATCAAGAATCAGGAGTTACTAAATTAGGGTTTTGTGTAGGAAAAGTCAACAGAATTTTGACCAGTCATAACTTTCACATACTTCATCAAAAATTTCCCATCCAAAACTCATTTTGAAGGAAATTCAATTCTCTACAACTTTTTGTCTCACAGGCCAAGTCCAAAAATGCTTCATTTGAAAGATATGAGCCAAGACATTATAGGTCCTTTTGAAAGTCAACAAAAAGTCAACTTCTTCCAAAGCTCATAACTTAAAAATGGAAAATGATATGGACATGGGACCAAAAGTAGAAGTTATGGGACACTCTAATCTTTCTAAAAAGTCCTAGAACACCTTCATGAGATAAAAATTGAGGGAATTATGCATTGTTGAAGTTGGACAATTTTGAGGAGGTGTATGAAGCAAAAAGGACCAAAATTCAATATTTCTCCAAATGGGCCTATAAGTTTTCAACCCAAACTTAAAGATAAAGTCATTCACGACCCAATGACAATATTTTCTGATTTGTATTATTTATTTTATATTATATTTGATTTTAATCATTTAAAATCAATTTTAATTGAAATAAATCATAAAAAATCAAATATTTGATTCCAAAATTATTTTGGGATCAAATATTTGATGATTATATTGATTGATCCCTTCCAAATTCTTATAAGACTCAAATAGCATGATTTCATTTGATATTTTTGACAATTTTGGCAAGAAGATTTCTTCACATTCAAGCAACCCATAAACATTTCATAAAAGCCCAATATTTTAACCTAAATTACACTACTACATAACCATAACAAGACCACAAGGATTAGGGACGAAAATTTCAGAAAAAGATAGCACTTTCAAACTTCAAAAAACCAAAGAAATTTTGAAATTCGGTTTCAATGTTTCAAGCTTTTTCCAAGTGATTTAAAGGTTGCAAATGAATCTTTGAGGTTCCGTAAACCTATTCCAATCATCCTCATCATCGAATTCATGCCATATTGCACTAACCGAATAATCCTTGTTCTTGTTTTTACACTTTTCGATTTTCATACATTTACCTAATATAAATTGAATCTAATGATTGATTTGTGTTTGTTGTAATGTAAGGATGATTTCTGGACAATTATATTGGAGTTTCATTATAGGATCGGGATTTCACCATTGTTAGGGTTCTTAGTTCGAAATTAGGGCTTTGCAATTAAGGCAATTTCAAGAACTTTGGATGATATATTTGAATCCTATAGTCTCTGGGCAATCGATTGGTATAATTATCATGGACTAATTTTGCATATTTTGATGTGTTTGAGAAAATCCAGGTTTAGCTGCGAAAACAAAGTTGCAGCAAAATTCCTAACAATTTTCGCAAGAAATTTCGTATGTCCAGAGGTTGAAGAAGTTGGTGCGGGGGATTTTTCAGAAATTCAAATTTGGTTTTGCTTTATATAGTATTGGTTGTATTATATTTCAAAAAAGAATGCAGTTGGCCCACTGGAGGAGGGGATGCACGCATTAGGTAAAAGGGGGTGGGTTCAAACCCTGCCTCCATCTTCTTTTTACAATTTGTTTTTTTTTTGCTATTATTTTCTTAATTCTTTTTTTCTTTTGTTTTTCTTAAATTATTTTAATTAGTTAATTAATCACCATTAACTTTAATTTAAACTAATCACTCTTAAATTTTATTTTTCTTAAACAAAATAAATAATTCTCAACATTTTTTTAAATTAGTTTATTAGGTTTTTTATTGACTAATAATTAGATTAAGGTTAATTAACAATCCTGATTTTTTTCCTAAATCTTTTTTTAAACCCTGATTTTTTTCCTAAACCCTATTTTTTCCCCTCTAAACCCTAATTTTTTCTCATTACACCCTAAACCCTAAATTTCAAACCTATTTTTTCGAACCTAATTTTCTAAAACCTTAAACCAAACTTATTTTTTCATAAAACCATAATTTTTTTAAATTGTTTTATGTATTTAGAAAAATTATATAGGTTGCGTTTTTATGTAATTTATTTCTTCCTTCGCTCGATTATTATGTAATTGCTCCTGTATGTAATAGCTTGGATTTTCTTTTCTGTTTTATCTTTCCGCATATATTATTATGTAACTGCCCCGAAGCCATGTAATAGCGTAGGACCTTTTAAATTCCGTCTTTAAATTTCTGTAAATATTAAAATTGCGTGGTTAGTAATTTAGGGAGGGCAAAGAATAATTGAATTAATTTGGATTTAGATCACTAATCATAAGATAAATAATTGAAAATAATATTCACACACGTAAGTCGATCGTTCTACGATCGCCATCTGCACTTCCTAGGGTTTCCCCTCTTGGTTGCCTTCAATATATGGTCAAGTCCCTCGAACGTGGGGGTGTCTTAAAGCAATGTCCCTTTAGATAAAAAATCATCAAGTCCCTTCGAAATTGCCTAAGAAATAATGATCTTGTCCCTCGATGACCCTACGAAAATGATAATACTCCATTCGAATTGCTAAGACATCCCTACCACTTGCTTTCGATGACCCTACGCCCGTCTCTTAACAAATCCAAGGTAATGACTACTTACTCCTTAATAGTAAGGGCAGTCTTACCATTGAAAGGAAATAGAAACACATGATATACCAACTTAGGGTAGGTAGCGCTTAATTACTTGCTCACTTTTTCAAAAAACTCTTTTCACACCCCACTTTTAAAACATTTTCAAACTCAATGCTTTGTATACATCCATACAAGGATCATTACAAAATCTTATGAAAATTTTCTAAACATACACTACACATTTCTCAAACAAATTAAAGTGATCTAAGTAACTAAGAGCCCATGCATAACCATGGATATAAAAGGGTGCTAACACCTTCCCTTTATATAACCTACCCCCCGAACTCAAATCTTTTTAAGGTCTTTTCTGTTCTTTTATACCCTTTCCTAAATTTGATAAAATAAAATTCAGTGGCGACTCTTGCTATCCGCATATGTTTTTGTCAAACAAAAACACCCAACTCAGTTCCCCCACTGTGTTACACTGTCTATCGGCCATAAGATCTTAGTCGACCTGTTTGTAAGGATGTTGTCACTTTGAATGTAATACCCATATATAAAATACATACATCAAAGCATATTTTTCATATATAAGTTTAATTTTGATACTGAAATACAAATAAGTTCTTAGTACAACACATTATAAAATTTTAGCCAACTAAATATATAAGGTACTACAACAAAAGGCTAACAATAATACAAGATGTCAAAACAAAAGAAGTCTAAGAACTAGATCTGAAGATCTCAAAAGCGGAAGCAAAGTGTAAACACCCCAAATTTTCCCTCACTTTTTCTCACACCATGGCTTGTGATCACTAATTTGCATAAGCATATCATTACATCTCACATTGCATAGTTTATTTCACCGCATAGGTTGCATAGCTAGGGTTTGTTATAAAATGAATCCAAGAAGTGATCTGAGCTATCTCAAAGGCCTTGAAGCTTGTCAAGAGGGTCCATGTGTGTTCTGTGATCATAATATTCTCCCCAGGGTTCTTAAAAGTCAAGAGGTCACAAAGCATTGCAAATGTGTTAAGGCAGACTGAGCAGTTTCTACACAGATGACCTAAAATTAGGGTTTTGGGTTTGAGGCCCTTAAGCTCAAATTTTTTGGTCATTCTTGATTCCATTGGTCTTAATATGTTATAAAGAGCATATGTACCAAATTTGATGAAGAAATTCATTGTGGAAGTCATCTGATCAACTGGTAACTTGTTGTGCAAGAAAAGTCTGAATCAGGGCATCTGAGGCCACCACCAATGGTACCAAAGAGTCATCTTCATTATTTTGAGGTTCTATGATCTTTATTTGATTTTAGAAGTGGTTAGATGTTCACAATATTGAAGAATTTCAAGCCATTTGCAAACTTTCCATTTTTGGACATGACTTGTAATGAAAACTTTCCATTTTGGGAAAGATTTTCAACCTCCTCTTTCTTGATCAAAAAGGCTTCAAATGAAAAATCTTCAAACATGAAAGTTGTAGATTGGATCTTCCCATTTTCAAAAAGTACAATAACTCCTCTTGATTCATCCTAGAACTCAAGATATGATGTTTCAAAGTTGGGAAAATCATATAATTTTCAAGTATGTGCCAAAGAGGGATTTTTGCAAAACCAAGTTCCAAGACTTCTAATGACCTCTAATCTACTTCTAAGCTTCATAACATATTCATACAACATTATAAGACCAAATTTGTGCCTTGGATCACAAGATTTCATGCCTTACTCTTCAAGAAAATCCAAAGAGGGAAAATTGCAAAACCACTTCAAACTCTTGCATCAAGTGTTACAGCTCATCAAAATCAATCCAAGTGCTCTCCACAATGCTAGTTTAGGCAGGACAAGCCATAAGATCACCTCTGACCTGTGCCATGCTTATGGTACACCAACGTTGACCTTTTTGCAAATTGGCCCATACCAATCACACTATGCCACAACAACTCTCTGGCTAATCAACATGACTTATGTGGACATCAAGGACCTCATTTCACATAACACACAAGCCTAAAAGCTCTCATACACTCAGAATCACAAAAACTTGCAAAAACCTTCCTCTCTTCGAATTGCATCACACAACCATCAAAACTCAAAACTCTTTGTACCATTCATCAAAAAATCACTCAAAAAACACAAAGCACCCTTCACAATGGCCTGAAAACCCCCATAACCAAAACACAATTCCTGCACTATTAGAACTGAAACATACAAACCAAGACATTTAAACTCCATTCAAGCCTTTCAGAAGCATCAGGGTGATCATTGGAGTGGAGTAGCATCAAGGAAAGGGCCAGAAAACACCATACTCCAAAGCTTCAACTCAGGTAGTCACCAAGAACTTTTTTTCCAGAACTCCTATTTTAAGTTTCAATGTGATAGAGTTTGTCTTACTGATCACTTTGAGCTTTGAATCATTGAAAATGGTGGAGTGTGTAGGATGTATTTAACTTCTGAAATTTTTGCAAGTTTTCCGTTTTGGTTCGATTCTCTTGTTTGATGCAAAATAAATGGATTGAGTTGTTGGATTCGTGTTTAGGGTTGTTAGATGTTTGATTCTGGAGCTTTAGAGAGCTTGGGGTAGTTTATAGAGAAAGATAGGGTGGAGAGCACGTCGGAGAAGATGACCAGAGCTTATCTCCGGTCGCCTGAGTTTAATTAGGGCATAATTAAGATTAGGGTTTCCAGTTTTGTTTTGGGCCATTGGATCTTGACTTAATCTGAAACCAACGCACCAGATTCATCATTAGCTTAAAACGTGTTTAATTAGTTTAAATTATAATTAATTAGCTAGGTTTAAATCTGGACCATCAGATCACGCACCAAATGCCATTTCAAACCTGAGTCGTTAGATCACCATACCCTGAGTCACGTGGCCTTTGCATCTGGGCCTTTGATCCTCTCAACTTCAAATCTCAGCCCTTCATCCTGCATAGTTTCATTTTTATTTTATGTTCTTTAAATTTTATTTCATCTAATTATTAAAAATAGAAAAAACATTTTTAAAATCACCATTTTCTGCATTTTTATTTCAAATATTTTTCTAAACTCAAAAACATTTTCATTTTTAATTTTTGCATTAAAAATGTATTATTTAATTAATTAATTGATTTTAATAAATTAAAAATACATTTAGGTATCTAAAAATCACAAAATAAAATCATGGAGCATTCTTAGGCATTTAGAACAATTTACAAACTCACCATACAAATTTCTTTTTAGGTTTGATCACATTTTCACAATTAACATTGAATTAGGGTTTCTAAAATTCACATTTTTCTAACCCTAACTTGGAAAAATCATTTCTGATCAACCATGATGAGTTTGCATTTGGTTATTTTTTTCATTGTTTCATACTTTGTATCTAGTATCTAGGTTATTTAACTCATAATTTTGCATTGCATTTTCAAATTGTTTTGCATTTTTCATGAAGAACCACCCAAAAACCCTAGCTAACTTAGAAAATTCATAACTTCCTCTAGGTTTAGTTTCTGACCTCCATCTTTGGTAAGTGTTCTTGTGTGTGTTTAGGTTTTGTTTGATTTTATTTTCAAATTTTTATCATGATGTATGCTTCTGTTTTGATGATGTGCATCTCAGACATTCATAAAACCCTAATTTCTCATTTTCATTTGCATTCATCTTTGCATATCTCAGTCATATGAACTTACCATGACATTCCATGCTCTTGTATGCCATCTTAGACATCTTAAGACTTGTTAGAACATTGCTTGATCATTTCTTCATTCATTTAGTATGCTTTGCATTCATTACATTTCATGAATATCCATGTGTTCTCAAGCTTCTTTTCTGCTTCTCTTTGCATCTAATCCCTTATATGATCATTCATAAGCATCCCACATATCTTTGCATCATCTCATAACACATTTGCATAACACATTCACTTCTGGTCTTGATCATTGCATCTTCATTTGCTTTATTTCCTTTTGCTTTGCATCTTATGCATTCACACTAACATTTCAGGGGATTATGGTAAGTTGTTTGGGATGTTGATTTGCCTTCACATCCCACCTCTTCTTATCTCTTCATTTGCATATTTTATATGTCTTTGAAGTGAACTTGCTTCACTTGTGCTCTCTCTTGCTCCTTATCTTTCTTTTAGGTTACTTATTTTCCTCAAGAAGTTAGTAACCTATTCTCCTTCCTCCTTCTCTTTTCATCTGCTTATCTTCCTTTGGTGGCCTTTCTGAAGATCTTCTCTTTAAGCGTCACAAACCATAGGAACATCCAAGCATGATAATTTTATGGTTGTACATAGTCTCCCCTAGATTTTTACCTTTAAGTCTCCTTGAGTCTCTCTTCTCTTCTCATAATCAGAGGCTAAATAGTTAAAGCTTTAGGACTTTGAATTAGGGTTATGCCTGTATCCTTATCTTAGGATGGAGTGTATAACTTTAATCCTTAGTGTTAAACCTTTAATTTGTTTACACCTCTTAATCAAAACACCTAATAATGATTAAGACTTAAGCTTGTAACTTGGGCCTTATATTAGGGTTACATCTCTTCCTTTTGGTTAAGAGTGACTAACCCTAATGTTTAATGGACAAGTCCCCCTCAAGCTAGTCTTACAAACATAAAACAAACTTCTTAATCTCACCCTTTAATCAAAATCCACTTAATAAAGGCTTGTTATCTAATGAATTTAGTCCCTAACCATGGATTAAGTTGAGGAGTCTTCCTCAGCTTAAGTGTTCTCGTCTATCATCCTTCTCTTAGGATGGTGTAATGAGTTCACTAATCCCTGATTAGAGGTTAAACTCATTACTTAACACTAAACAAAAATCCAAAAACATCTTAATAATCACAAGTAGGTTAATGATCTTAATCCTACATCATCATGGTAATTAAGTTGAAATCTTCATCTCATGCTTAAGTAGGCTCATTATCCCTAATCAGGGAGGATATAATGAGTTTACAACCCTTGATTTAGGCTTAAGCTCATTATCCTATGCAAAACACCAAAAACAATAAAAAACTGAAAACACAAAAACAAACAATAATCGTCTCCTCCGGGATTCTTTTCTCACCTCACTCACTCTGAAAACGAGAACTCGCTTCTCCCGTCTAATGCAAGACAGTTAGCACTCGAGCCAGACGAGTCATACACTTGAGCATAGACAAGCAAGCAATTCACAACGAATCATCCAGTCTCTTTGAGTCGATCTACGGTGTTCTGACTTCCTCATTGCATGAGAGAATACGTAGGCATAACTTAACGGTTATCGAACAAAAGTCTCTTTGTCATCCCCCTCCTTCCAGCTTTCTTTATAAGCCTCAGACTTGAGCATTTCACCATTTCTTTTGCACCGACACACATTCATTTCTCCCTAGCTTTTATGCACAATCAACACATAAACTACCCCCTTTTAAACACAATCGAGTAAGCGTGGATCCCGTCGAGTACGGCGGACGATCTGGGTGCTAATACCTTCCCAGGTCGTAACCAACCCCCTTTCTCAGTTTCTCTGGTTCGCAACCGTCTTATCCATAACCTTCTAGGTTTATGCAGCATTACCTTTCCTTCAGGATAAAATTCCTAGCTGGCGACTCTATTCAACCTCAACCTCCAACATTGTCGACCGTCCGCGTCTGCACCGGGACGAGAGTTCGGGGAGCGACACAAAGCCATTGATATGTAAAGATAATCAAACTGCCTTATCCTTACCCTTCGCAAAACCTGAAGTACTTGAAAATATATCAACAACATGGGGTGAGATAACAACATCATAGTGAGTTCCCTATCTTAGATTTCTCTTGAATCTAAAGGTTCGAATCTAACCACTACTCGAATTTTTGGTCATTTCACTACAAGGAACCAAAACAAGATGGGAATGTCCATACAATGCTCTCGACACTTCAAGTGGGTCTCAGTGGAATACCCACCTCAAGTGTTTATCGGCAAAGCTTCCTATGGGACTTAGTGTAATACCCACCATAAGCCACTACCAAGCCTTTACGAATTCTTCCCGTGGGACTTAATGTAACCCACCTCAAGACTTACTCAAGACTTCACCGGGCAAGGCTTCCCATAGGACTCAGTGTAATACCCATCACAAACTACTACCAACACCTCACCAATGGTACCTCAAACCTTTACGAGTGCTGCCCATGGGATTCAATGTAATCCACCTCAAGACTTACTCAATATTGCACCGTGGTAATCAGTGTAAATACACACCTCAAGTCTTTACGGATGCTTCTCGTGGGACTCAATGTAATAGCCATCTCAAGACTTACTTAAAACTTCATGGGAAAGGATTCCCGTGGGACTCATTGTAATACCATCCACAAGCAACTACCCACTTTTCCAATGGTTTCGCATCAACCTACGGTAGTCCTAAACATCTCATAAGTTATACCTTTTTATTTCCAAAATACTCACAATTACCTAACTAATAAAATTACGATTAATTAGAAAAGTCGGGTAAAATTCGGCTCAAAATAATATTTCTCGCTCTTATAAGATAAAACATATTATTAGCTTCAAATAAATATAAAGAACAGTTAAATCGGATAAACGATGAAGAAGTTATGAATTTTTAAAGAAAGAACAAAATAATATTTTTTTTCCAAGATTTACAATGTTAACTGGCTAACACATTTGGTTAACTGGTTAACCAGTCTAAATTTTCACTTCCAGTAGCGTATCAAAGTCCTATTAACCAATTAACACATTATATTAATCGGTTAACCGACAATCAGTAGCTCAAAAACCTGCGTTTTAAAATGCATAACTTCTCCAAACTCAATCCAAATAACACCAAACATCAAAATAGTTTTAAACAGATTTTTCCACACATATTACCAACATACTCATGCATTTAATCGATATTTCAACTGCTAGAACTCTCGATTCTACGATTTCTAGAACTATTCCATAACCTCAAGAAAACTATAACTTCTAGAAATAAAAGTTTCTGACTAGAACCCACCTCTACCAAAGATGATTGAGAAGATTGAGAGATAAATGGATGGTGAATCTTCAAGGCCAAGAGATTTCTTCTTCTCCTTCAATCTTTTCCCCTTCATCTCACTTCTTTCTTCTTTCTCTCCCTCTTTCTCTTACTATGTTTATGTTTCTATGTTAACATAACATAAAGAAAACAAACTCTGGTTTATACGGGAAAGTATAATTTCCTCCCAATGGATCCAAATAGAGGGTATCCAAAAATGTATCTTAATTAAAAATTTAATAAAACCTCTGAGTTAAATAATATTAGTTAATATAAATTAATTTGCTGATTGCTCCAATATTTTTGTTAAAATATCTCGGAGAAACCCGGAACCCTATTGATATCAAATAATATTATTCAAAGCATTAAAATAGTTACGGGGTATTACATCCTCCCCCCTTAAAAAGAAATTCGTCCTCGTATTTAAAGATTACCTGAACAGGTGAGGATACACCTCTCGCATCTCTAATTCCAGTTCCCACGTAGCATCTCCCGGATGTGTCACATCCCATTATTCCTTAACAAGTGGAATCTCTTTGTTTCTTAACACTTTGGTTTCTCTTCCAACAATACGGCTCAGTTGGCGTTCAAAAGTCAAGTCCACTTCTATCTCGATAGAATTTGGAAGAATAGGCTGAAGAGGGTCAGGAACAAACCTACAAAGTTGATATACATGAAAAACACCATGCATTTTTTACAGAGAGGGTGGTAAGGCTAATCTTTAAGCAACTTCACCAATCCTTTCTAAGATCTGATACGGTCCTACGTATCTCGGACTTAACTTACGTGACTTGAACGATCCTTTCAATCTCAATCTTGGAGTAACTTTCAAATAAACATGGTCACCTTCCTCAAATTCCAAAGTTCTCCTTCGATTGTCAGCATAACTCTTCTGACGATCTTGAGCTTGCTTAATTTTCTCTCGAATCATTCGAATCTTTTATGTAGTCTCTTGTATAATTTTGGGTCCCAAAATTCTATCTTCAGCCACTTCCGACCAACACAAAGGTGTTCCACACTTTCTTCCATATAAAGCCTCATATAGAGCCATACCAATGCTCGCATGGTAACTATTATTATAAGAGAATTCGGTCAAAGGTAACAATTCCTTCCAATTTCCTCTACTTTCTAACACACAAGCTCTTAACATGTCTTCCATTGTTTGAATTGTTCGCTCAGTCTGACCATCCGTTTGAGGATGATTAGAAGTGCTCAAACGTAAGTTCATACCTATAGCTTGTTGAAACACTTTCCAAAACCTTGAAGTAAACTTTGGATCTCTATCAGACACAATGTTATACAGAACACCGTGCAACCTTACAATTTCAGCAATAAACAACCTTGCAAGATGACTTGCCTTGTATGTAGTCTTAACGACTAAGAAATATGCAAATTTTATTAGTCGATCTACAATCACCCAAATAGAATTATAACCACCTTGAGTACTAGGTAATCCCACCGCAAAATCCATAGAAATACTATCTCACTTCCAAATTGGAATATCCAAAGGTTGTAACAAACCACTTGGTCTTTGGTGCTCAATCTTCACTTGTTGGCACACCGCACACTCAGACACAAATACTGCAATTTCCTTTTTCATAAAAGACCACCAATACTCTTTATTTAAGTCTTGATACATCTTTGAAGAACCCGGATGTATCGTAAAAGTACCTTTATGAGCTTCCTCCAAAATCTTTCTCTTTAACACAACATCATTTGGAATACAAATCCTTTGGTTAAATAGGATAATCCCATCCAACGCTCTTACAAAACCCGGTTGGAGTAACATCTCTTGTAACTTCTCATCTAGAACTTGTTCTTGTTGAATTTCACTTCTTAAGGTAGAATTAATGTTCAAATTTCCCATGATCACACCATTCGGAGTCCATACAAATTGAAGATTAAGATCTCGAAACTTCTCCAATAATGCATATTCCAACATTATCAACTCGACACCATGAAAACTTTCCGGCTTAAATCATCTGCCACTTTATTCACTTTTCCCGGATGATACTTTAATTTTAGGTCATAATACTTCCAGTACTCCATCCACCTTATTTGTTTCATATTCAATTCTTTCTGATCAAAAAGATACTTCAAACTCTTATGGTCGCTGAACATCTCAAAGCGCACACCATACAAATAATGCTGCCACACCTTTAGAGTAAACACCACGGCCGCTAACTCCAAATCATGAGTTGGATAATTCTTCTCATGAACTTTCAACTGTCTAGAAGCATAAGCTACTACCTGTCCTTCCTGCATAAGAACACCTCCTAATCCCATCTTAGAAGCATCGCAAAACACTTCATAAGACTTGTTAGGATCGGGAATGATCAACATTGGAGCAGTCATCAATCTTTCCTTTAGACACATGACACTTTGTTCACAACCAGAATCCCATTTGTAAGTGAAATCCTTTCTAGTAAGCTTAGTCATTGGCAACACCAACTAAGAAAAACCTTTGATGAACCTTCTATAATAACCTGCCAAACCTAAGAAACCTCTAATTTTCGATGCATTCCTCGGTCTCTCCCAATTTATCACGGCTTCAATTTTTGACGGATCCACTTCTACACCTCCTTGAGATATAACATGTCCAAGAAATTTGACTTCGTACATCCAAAACTCACACTTGCTAAACTTGGTGAAAAGTTGTCTCTCTTGCAATACCGATAGAACAATTCTCAGATGTTCTCCGTGCTCTTGGGGAGTACGAGAATAAATGAGAATGTCATCAATAAAGATTACAAAAAAATGATCCAAATAAGCTTGAAATATCTGGTTCATGTAATCCATAAAAACAGCTGGAGCATTCGTCACACCAAAAGGCATCACTAGAAATTCATAATGACCATAACGGGTTCTGAACATAGTCTTCGATACGTCAGAATTATTCACACGAATTTGGTGATAGCCCGACCTCAAATCAATCTTCGAGAACACACAAGCTCCTTTCAACTGATTTAAAAGGTCGTCTATCCTAGGTAAGGGATACTTTTTCTTGATAGGGACCTTGTTCAACTTACGATAATCAATACACAACTGCATACCACAGTCCTTCTTCTTTACCAATAAAATAGGAGCTCTCCACGGTGAAAGACTTGGTCTAACAAAATGCTTTGCCATCAAATCTTCTAACTGATCCTTCAATTCTCTTAATTCAAGTTGTGCCATCCGATAAGGGGAAACGGATATAGGAGTCGTCCTCGGTATTAGGTCAACTGAGAACTCAACTTCCCTCACAGGAGGTAGAGAAGTGACATCCTCGGGAAAGACTTCAGGATACTCACAGACTATTGGGATATTTAGCACTTACTGGTCATTACTCTCCTCTTTAGTAAGGACCATTAAAACAAATTTCTCTTTTTCAAACAAAAAGTTTACCATTCCAACCGTACCTTCTAAGATTTTTGTCAACACATCTTTCGGAGGAGCTTCCACGAATGGAATGATGATTAATTTCTCTTCGCACCCAATAAACACAAAATTAGCAAACAACCAATCCATTCCCAAAATAATATTGACTTTCTTAAGGGGTAGACAAATAAGATCAATTTGGAAAATTCTACCATCCACAGACAAAGTGCGATTTTCACACATTAGAGGTGTCTCAACCGTTTCATCCATAGTGGTAGTAACCACCATAGGAGAAGACAAGGGAATAACTCGTAACCCAAGTCGCTTCATACAATGATTAGACACAAAATAATGTGTTGCTCCACAATCAAATAAAACAAGACAAGGATGTTCATTAACAAGACATGTACCCACAATCAGAGAGTTATCGACTTTAGTCTTCCTCACATCCATGGTATAAACCCTTCCTTGAACCTGATCCCTTTTTCGTGGACAATATCTAGCAACATGTCATTATTTCTGGCAATGGTAACATATCACACCACCCGGACCACACATTCCCTAATTATTCTTACGGGACTTGGGGCATGAAGGAGGATCATTAGGTTTAGGATTCACCACTTGCTCCCCCTTGAAGGGTTGGGGTCTGGGCCTAAAAGGTTGATTCGACCTCCCACAATCACTTTGAACAATTCTTCCAGCATTCACTTCAGTATGTACTTTCTTCAAACTATGCTCAGCAATATAGCATTGCCTCAACAATTCAAAATAAGTAGTTGTAAACACCCCAAATTTGCCCTCACCCATTCACACCATGGCTTGTGATCATTCTCATATGCATAAACACAATCATATCATCTCATATTTCATTTTTGATCCACTGCATGGATTCTAAGTCATCTGCATCTAGGGTTTGTGATCTGAGCAATCCAAGGGCTTCTTGAGCCACTCCAAAGGCAACCAATCACTTCAAAGGGGTCCATATGTGTTCTTGTATCATGTTACATCCTCTCAAAGTCAAAATTTCAAAAGAATCACAAGAACTGGGTTTGGAATGGATGCAGAGCCAGGTTTGACTGCACAGTTGACCTAAAATTAGGGTTTTGGTTTCAGAGGCCATAACCCCAAATTTTTTGGTCATTCTTGTTTCCATTGGTCTCTATGTGGTATAGGGAGTATGCATATCAATTTTCATGAAGAAATTCCATGGGGAAGTCATCTGATCAAGAGTTGACTTTCTGGACAAGTCAGTGCAAAATCAGGGCATCTGAGGCCCCCAATGACCCAACCAATGGGTGATCTTCATCATTTTGAGTGTATATGATCTTTATTTGATCATGGAAGAAGGTTGAGGTTCACAGAAATCAAGAATTTGGAGTTTTTGCAAATGTTGACTTTTTGGGCATAGTTGACTTTTCAAGAATGCTTCATTTTAAGTCATTTTTCAAGCCTTGATTCTTGATCCAAAAATGCTTCAAATGGAAAAACTTTGGTCATGAAAGTTGTAGATTACATCTTTCCCTTTTCAAAAAGTACAAGAACATGATCAAACTCTTCTTGGATCAAAAGTTATGGTGTGACAAAGTTGGCAAAAATCATTGATTTTCAAGGCATGCTTCAAATGAGAATTTTGCAAAATCATGAACCAAAGCCATTTGTAACTTCTAATTCACTTCAAACCAGTAGGCAAACATCACAAAGGCCCTAAAAGTCAGAATTGGACCAAAGATCATATGTGTATAGTTCATGTAACAAGGCATTTTTCACAAAGTTTCAAAAAGTGACAACTTGCAAAACCACTCATCACACTTCACCAACTTGATGCATTGGATGCTGAACCTCCCTAGCTTCACTCACATACCATGCTGCGCCAGCCCATGCTCATGTACCAAGCTATAACTTAGCCCATGCCTCTCTTACAAAGAAGTTGACATTTTGCAAAAGGTGACTTACCTATCACAGCAGGCCATGTCACATCATCTGGCCAATTAGAATTGTTTATACTTTCCATTTGCAAGCAAAACATAACACCAGGCCAGGCTGAAACACTCTCAACCATCACATACACAAACACACTCCCTTTTGCAAACTTCTTCGAATCTCTCTGCCCAGACTTCAAACATCCAAACCATTTTCACCCATCATCTCACCATGTCTCATTGAGTCAAAAGCAACCAAGAACCAGGCCTGAAACAAGCTACAACTCCATTTCACCATTTTCACTCCAACTTGCAGTTTCTTTCGAAACTCTCTCCACAGCTCACAAACATCAAAACCAACACCACAAACCTTCTCCACTCATCATCTGGATCACAAACAACCTTTCACCCTTGCCAGAAATAGCCAGAATCATCATTGCCATGTTCAACTGAGTTTGAGCAGAAGATACTCAAACTCTTCATCCAGCCAATATAAATTTCTCCTGAGCATTCAAACATCATCAAGAGGTCCTAAGGAGTGGATTGCACAAGGAAAAGGGGTCTGAAAGTTGCTGGAGTGAAAGCTTCGAATCTCAGGTAGCTCAAGAACTTTTTTTCCAGAAATGGATTTTTAAGTTCTAAACTTGTTCTACATGTCTTCCTGATCATGAATATGCTTTTAGTTTTTGAAATGGTGATAAAATGAGAGTTTAATTGATCTCTGAAACTCAATTGACCTAATCTTTGTTTGCTTCGATTCAGCCTTGTTAGGAAATATAAATTTGTTTTGATTAGGGGTTTTGGTTCGTGAGTGAGTGGGGATCATTTCCCAGTTTTTAGATTTCGTTTTAGTTAGGTTTTTAGAGTTTTGGGGATTCTCAGGGGAGATGCTGGCCGGAGAAGACGACCGGAAGTCTTCTCCGGCCACCTGAAAGTCATTTGTGCCCTAATCCTGTAATTAATTTCCATTTGAATTCTGGGCGTTGGATTGGTTGACCTAGTTGACTCCCCGCGCGAATGAAAGGCCCAGATCACTTTGCTTAGCCCTAATCTTCATTATTTATTTAATTAATTGGGATTAACTCAGATGCAACCCCAGCCGTCCAGATGCGCGCTGGTCAACCAATTCAAATCCAGAGCTCATCCTGGCCCTCCATTCTGTTTACTTTTCCATTTTTTTTATTTTTATTTCATTTCTTTTCCTTTTATTTGCATAATTATTTAAAATAGTAAAAAATGTGTAAAAATTATGAAACTTTCTCTCATAAGTTTTATTAATTTTTATGACTCAAAAATATTTTTGTTTTTATTTTTATCATTAAAAAAGTATTTTTAAATATTTAAAAGATTATTTTTAATTGATTAATGGAAATTAATTTATTAAAAATACTTTTAGGTATTTAAAAATCACCAAAAAATTCATGAATTGTTCTAAGACATTTAGAAACATTGTCCAACCTTCAAACCAAATTTATTTTTTGATCTTGATGCATTTTGAGAATTTTTCTTTGAATTAAAATCATTTTTGTGCATTATTTTGATCCTAAGTTCAAAAAATCATTTCTGCCTATCTATGAAGAGTTGGACATTGATTCTTCTTGCATTGCATTGTGTTTAGCATGTAGTTTTTGAGATAAAATGGACATGATTTGATCTTGCATTTTTCATTTGTTTGGCATTTCTTTTGTTTAGGAACCCTAAAAACCCTAATAACTTAGAAAAATCATAACTTGAGATTGGTTAAGAGTTGAGACCTCTCCTTTGGACCTTGGTTTAGTATAGGGTTAGGGTTCCTTGGAGTGGAATTTCCATTTTTTATCTTAGGGTTTGCTTCTGTTTTTGGTTTTTGTTTGTTGTTTGATCCATAAACCCTAATTTGGACTTCCATTTGCATCCTTCTTGCATTCTCTTGCATAACATGACTTGCCATGACATTTCAATCATCCATTTGATTCATTTGACATCTTAAGACATATAGAAAGCATGTTTGATCATTGCATCTTGCATTTGCCATTTTGTTTGCCATGTATGTTTCATAACTTTTCATGTAAGTTCATGCTCCTTAACTTGCTTCATTTGCATTCATGAACTTGTATAAACATTTCCATGTGCTGCCTCATGTTTGTATCACTTCATAGCATCATTATCATCATCAACATGCTTCTGGTTTTGTTCTCATCATGTCATCTTATCTCATTTGGCTTTGCATTGCATTTCTTTTCTAACATTTCAGGTGGTAAGTGATGTTGAGAGGTGAATTTGCCTTCACTTCTCATGACTTTTCTTTTCATCTCTCTTGCATCCATTGATGCATTTTTATATGTGTATGAGATTGAGCTTGCTCATTTTTTCTCCTTCCCACTTTCTTTCTTCAAGTGACTTGACTTCTTGAATGAAGCAAGTCACTTTGCTTCTCTTGATCCTTTTCATCTGCCTCCTGGTGGTTTCATTGAGGATTGTTCTTGACAAACCTCACAAACCCTAGGGACAACCAAGCATGACAATGATTAGGGTTTTGATTAGTCTCCCCTCTTAGTTTTACCTTTGTGTCTCCTTGAGTCTTCTCTTCTCACCTCATAATCAGGGACTAAATCCTAAAGGCTTTAAGGCTTTGTGATTAAGCTTATGCCTGCATCCTTCTCTTAGGATGGAGTGTATAACTTTAATCCTAAGTGTTAAACCCTTAATGTGTTTAAATCTCTTAATCAATTCACTCAATAAGTATCAAGACATCACACTTGTAACTTGGGCCTTGCATTAGGGTTCCAATTCTTCCTTAATTGGTTAAGAAGGACTAACCCTAGTGTTAATGGACAAGTCCCCCTCAAGTTGTCTTACAAATCATAAAAATCACTTCATCATCATACCATTAAATAAAATTCACTTAATCAAAGGCTTGTTTTGTCATGAGTTTAATCCCTAACCATGGATTAAGTTGAGGAGCTTTCCTCAGCTTAAACATTCTCATCTATTATCCTTCTATTAGGATGGTGTAATGAGTCTGTTTAATCCTTGATTATGGCTTAATCTCATTACTTAACACTAAACAAAAACACCAAAAACATCTAATTAATCACAAGTAGGTTAATGATCTTAATCCTACACCAAAGGTGTTTAAGTGTGAGAAGCTGACTTCACACTTAAGGTATTCTCATTACCCCTAATCAGAGGGAAGATGTGATGAGTTTACTAAATCCATTGGTTTAGACTTAAGCTCATTAACTTATGACAAACTTCAAAAAGCAATAAAAGACTGAAAACTCAAAAACAAACAATAATCGTCTCCTTCGGGATTCTTCTCTCATCTCATTCACTCACAAACGAGAACTCGCTTCTTCCGTCTAATGCAAGACAGTTTGCACCTGAGCCAGACAGGTCATACACTTGAGCATTGACAAGCAAGCAGTTCACAAGTCAATGCATCTTTCAGTCTCTTTGGGTCGAACTACGGTGTTCTGACTTCCTCATTGCACGAGAGGATACGTAGGCATAACTTAACAGTTATCGAACAAAAGTCTCTGTATATTCCCCCTCCTTCTGGCTTCATCCTTTTAGCCTCATGATCATGAGCATACTCTTTCCTTACACTGACACTATATATATTACACTTCACTTCCTTTACACTGACACCTGTACATCCTTTTCCAGCTCTTTTGCACACAAATTGCACTGACACTACCCCTTTAAACACAAATCTTTTAAGCGTGGATCCCGTCGAGTACGGCGGACAATCTGGGTGCTAATACCTTCCCAGGTTGTAACCAACCCCCTTTCTCAGTCTCTCTGGTTCGCAACCGTCTTATCCATTCTTTTTCTAGGTCTATGCAGCATTGCCTTTCCTCCGGGATAAAAATGCCTAGCTGGCGACTCTATTCATCTCCAGTGAGTTCACGGCTGTGTGTTCTCATTGTCCCTCTCGCCGACCGTTCGCGTCTGTACCTTCATCTGATCCGTTTCATTTGTCGGGAGCGACAGTAGTGAACTCCCTCTGAGAGACACTATGAGAAATCTCAGCCCTTAACCCAAATAAAAATTTATCAATTTTCCACTTCTTGTCCGGCGCATACATAACTTGCCTTGAGTAAGCTGCCATGTCTTCAAATTTTTCTGCATAACTAGCCGCAGTCATGCCTCCCTGCCTAAGATGTTGAAACTTAAAATCCTTCTGGGTCCTTAGAGAACTCGGAAAATATTTCTCCATAAAAGTTGCCTTAAACTGTTCCCATACCTTTGGAACCTTTTGCACAGTCTTGAGAGTAGAAGCACTCTCCCACCATCTAGCAACAAGACCTTTCAACAAGTGTGACGCAAACGACACCTTGTTCTCTTCACTGCATAACACAATCTGGAAGATTCTCTCCATACCAGTTATCCATTCATGAGCTTTTACTGGATCTAATCCGTCATGAAATTCTTGAGGATTCATGTGGAAAAAGTCACAATCCACCTTCAGTTTCAGGAACGACCACTTGAGGATGAAGACCCCATTTCATTTGGTGAACCATCTCCTGAATAAACTAGTTAAGTTGCTGATGCATCTGCTACGTGAACTGATATAGAGGAGTATTCCCATCGCCATCCAACAGATTCCCAGCAAGAGGAACGACATTATGCCTACCACGAGTTCTACGTCCACTAGAAATATTCCTAAATGTCATCAAAATAAGATTAAGTTTATCAGGCTCAATACCATAAACATAACATTTAGTTCTATCGCGAGATTACGTATATGAAAGGAAAGAAACACTTATAATATTCCAAGGCTAGGTCGAGGATACGACATGCTTTGATACCAACTGTAATACCCATATATAAAATACATACATCAAAGCATATTTTTCATATATAAGTTCAAGTTTGGTACTGAAATACAAATAAGTTCTTAGTACAACACATTATAAAATTTTAGCCAACTAAATAGATAAGGTACTACAACAAAAGGCTAACAATAATACAAGATGTCAAAACAAAATAAATCTAAGAACTAGATCTGAAGATCTCAAAATATCCACTACGGAAGCAAAGCCATCGATAAGTAAGCATAATCAAACTGCCTTATCCTTACCTTTCATGGAACCTGAAGTACCTGAAAATATATCAACAACATGGGGTGAGATAACAACATTTTAGTGAGTTCCCTATCTTAGAGTTCTCTCGGCTCTAAAGGTTCGAATCTAACCACTACTCGAATCTTTGGTCACTTTTCTACAAGGAACTAAAACAAGATGGAAACGCCTATACAACGCTCTCGACACTTCAATTGGGACTCAGTGGAATACCCACCTCAAGTGTTTATCAGCAAGGCTTCCCGTGGAACTCAGTGTAATACCCACCATAAGCCACTACCAAGCCCTTACGGATGCTTCCCATTGGACTCTATATAACCCAGCTTAAGACTTACTCAAGACTTCACCGGGAAAGGCTTCCCACGGGACTCAGTGTAATACCCATCACAAGCCACTACCAACACCTCACCAACGGTACCTCAAGCCTTTACAAATGCTTCTAGTAGGACTCAATGTAACCCACCTCAAGATTTACTCAAGACCACACTGTGGTAATCAGTGTAAATACACACCTCAAGTATTTACGGATGCTTCTCGTGGGACTCAATGTAATACCCTCCTCAATACTTACTCAAGACTTCATGGGAAAGGCTTCCTATGGGACTCAGTGTAATATCTTCCACAAGCCACTACCCACCTTTCCAACGGTTTTACATCAACCTAGGGTAGTCCTAAACATCTCACAAGTTATACCTTTTTATTTCCAAAATGATCACAATTACCTAACTAATAAAATTACGATTAATTAGAAAATTCGGGTAAAATTCGGCTCAAAATAATATTTCTCAGTCTTATAAGATAAAACATATTATTAGCTTCAAATCGATATAAAGAATAGTTAAATCGGATAAACGATGAAGAAGTTATGATTTTTTAGAGAAAGAACAAAATAATATATTTTCCAAGACTTACAGTCTTAACCGGTTAACACATTTGGTTAACCGGTTAACCATTCTAAATTTTCTCTTCTAGTAGCATATCAAAGTCCCGTTAACCGATTAACACATTCTGTTAACCGGTTAACTGACAGTCAGTAGCTCAAAAACCTGCGTTTTAAAATGCATAACTTCTCCAAACTCAATCCAAATAACACCAAACATCAAAATAGTTTTAAACAGATGTTTCCACACATATTACCAACATGCTCATGCATTTAATCGATATTTCAACCGTTAAAACTCTTGATTCTATGATTTCTAGAACTATGCCTTAACCTCAAGAAAACTATAACTTCTAGAAATAAAAGTTTCTAACTAGAACCCACCTCTACCAAAGATGATTGAGAAGATTGAGAGATGAATGGATAATGAATCATCAAGGCCAAGAGCTTTCTTCTTCTTCTTCAACCTTTTCCCCTTCTTCTCACTTCTTTATTCTTTCTCTCCCTCTTTCTCTTACTATGTTTATGTTTTTATGTTAACATAACATAAAGAAAACAAACTTAGGTTTATACGGGAAGTATAATTTCCTCCCAACGGGTCCAAATAGAGGGTATCCAAAAATGTCTCTTAATTAACAATTTAATAAAACCTCTGAATTAGATAATATCAGTTAATATAAATTAATTCGCCGATTTCTCAATTTTTTTTTAAAAATATCTCAGAGCAACCTGAAACCCTATTGACATCAAATAATATTATTCAGAGCATTAAAATAAATTACGGGGTATTACATTGAAAGAGAAATTCTTGCAAAAAAATGGATAAGTTGAAAATCCATTCAAACGTTCCTCCTGAGAGGCGTTATGAGGTGGATTTCAAACTCTTTCCTCCAACATTTCCTCGACTGCCTACTTCTAACTTTGGAGTGGCGCTTGCCCCTCCATTTCTAGACTGGTTTGTCTGTGGGGATTCAATAAAAATCCTTCGACAACAGTCTCAGCCGAAAGCCAAAAAGGTGGTTATGACTAAGCACACACTGGACAGTTTCAAAGGACATCTTCATATAAGGATCGAAGACGTTTATGTCGAATCTGAAATATATGAAGGTTTGAGGTTTTCATTTATTTCCTACTGATTGATCAATTATTAACTCATAACAATTGTATTTGTCATTTCCAGCTATCTCCAACAAATCCAATACCACAAAAGGCGTGGTGATAAAGCCTGAGAAGAAAAATGAAGGCACCAAGGTACTTCACACCTCTTTTTTATGCACATTTTACATGATTGCCTTCTAATGCTTTAATTCCCTTTCAGACATCAAAAAGCCTCAAACACCCCAAAAGAAGGGGAAAAAAAGCTTCCATCATCATCATCAAATCAGATAATGATCAGTCTACTGAGGAAAACCCCCTCAAAAGAAAAAGGAATATTGCAAAGTCCCCAAGCGCTGCTGGCCAACCTTCCTCCAAGGTAGCCAAAGTTGTCGAAAAGGCACCTTCTACAGGTGGTGTCGAAGTTCCAATTCCAACTCCTGTGGTGAAACCAACTGGTGGCCATCCTGAGAGCGCAAACTCAAGCCCAGGTACTGGAGAGATTGAGGTATTTAGACTTTTCCCCTAACATATTTTAGTCTCTTTTTGCAACTTCGACTTAAACTTTTCTTATCACAGGCTAAGGTAGGTGGTTCTCAACCACCTTCGATTGCTACTCTCACATCCAAAACTCTTCTGAATAGCCAAGGTGAGCCAACTTATCACCCAACTTCTGATTTTGGCTATGGTTACAGTTCTTTAAGTGAGATTAACCAACCTATTACTACAATAGTTATTCCTTCCCCAGTAGTCGAAGCCCATAGAAGTTCGCCTGCTAAAACTACCACTCAAAAATTTTATACTGATGATTATGATCATGAGTGTGACAATGATTTTAGCAAGGACTGTCTTGGACAATCAAGCAGAATTGCCAGGGAGATAAGTGAAGCCTTTTCTACAAAAGAAGAAGAATAACCTGAGAACACTCAAGACCCTGATTCCTTCAGTCCAACAAATAAAGATCTAGAGAATATGGGAGAGCCCTAACCTGATGCTCAAGCTGATCTTATGGATGCTGAAGAAAAAGAAGAAAGTGAAGAAGAAAAAGAAGACAACCAGGACAGGGACAAAGTCAACAAAGAAAAAGAACCTGAAAAGACTCAACAAACTTCGCCTGAGAAAAATCTCCTACAACCTTCAACTCTTCAACTTTAAATCCCAAAACAAGTCACAACTGAGTACCAGCTGGTGGCTCTAAGGTAGTCGAATCCTCGGGAGTATGCTAGAAGGAAACTTGGGAAGAGTCGTGGCTCTTCTGGGAGTAGCGCTTTGACAGCTCCTGAGAATTCACCTTTATATGAACTGGTCCTATCCTTAAAAAGATCAAGGACAAATTCTTCAAAAGGGACATACATATCGTTTTGAATGCAGATCCAACTGCCCCTCTCTTCCTGAAGGATAATATGCAAAAACTAGATCTTTCGAATCTTGATCCTAAGGTCTCTAGCTTTCTCATGGAACTGACTACTCTGGTGAACCAAATGTTTGATGATTGTAAATCTCTTACAAAGATCCAAATATCATTGAGACAACTGGTGCAGAAAGGGGTTCAACCTGGGATCAAGAGCAGGAAGCTGATGCTCATGTCAAAAGTCGAGAGCTCGTCAAGGCCAAAGAGGAAAGAGAAAAAACTGCTAATGAAATGGCCATTGAAATATGGAAGAAGGAGATTGAGGAGCTCCAAACAAAATCTCTGCAGGTGAACAACGCAACCTTGAGTTGAGTAAGTCTGATAATACTGAATTGGAGACTGGGCTAAAGCGCACCATAAACCTCATTTATGTTGCTGAACATCTTGACAAAGAGCTTTCAACAACCAGGCTTGACAAGGCTCTATGCGAGAATCGTCTCTAAACTCAGAAGTTCAACTTTATTTAGTTGCAAGAGAAACTCACCTTCTGATTCCAATGGCTTTTAGTAATATTTAGAAATCTTGTTTCCTCTTATGTATTAATCTCATGTCCCTAACAAGGCCTTTTATGTAATGACATTTTGGGCATTATTATGGCCTTTTTACTTTATGCTTCAAGCCATTTTATTATTCTTCAACTTGCATTTTATTTCTCTGTGTTAAGAAATGTGATTTGGCCTAACTCAACCCTACAAAACCGGTTGGTAGAGTGAGGATTGTCCCCACTTATATACACAAGTTCAAGCCATTTATTCTCCGATGTGGGACTCTTAACACACCCCCTCATGCCCAGGATTAGATATCTGGAGCATGGAAATAAATGGTGGGTGGCCCGATAGTGGAAACCATAGAAGGTGGTCCACCGGATCTTAAACCAGGCTCTGATACCATGTTAAGAAATGTGATTGGGCCTAACTCAACCCTACCAACCCTTGTGTATATAAGTGGGGACAATCCTCACTCTACCAACCATATTTGTAGGGTTGAATTAGGCCCAATCACATTTCTTAACACTCTGCATAAGTAATTTTTTTAAAAGACTGTCGAACAACCCTCAAGTCAAAAATTTGACTTAACTTTGGATCCAAAGAAATGTTGCCTTGATCTTAATTACTATGGAAACACTACAGCTTTTAATGCCTTGTGTAATTGCATGGCACAAGTTACCATTTAAAGGCTATACCTGCAACATGCCTTTAGGGTTATATTCCCAAGGGAGAATTCACGTGCTTTTTAGCCGCCCTCTTACTGGCCAATCAACGTATGCGAATTTCTTCTATAAATACTCTCAATTATGTCCATCTTCTCCATAAACGCCAAACATAAGTTGTTTTATGAAGAAATTGTACTATGCGCAAGCGATCAAACAAGAAAATGCTTCTGAAGGTAAGAGGACTGCCTCTTCTAGCACTTTCACTGGGGTGACTACTCGCTCCAAGATAAAAGAAATCGAGTCACAAGATCCCAAGAAGAAATCTCCCAAAGAACAAGATCTAGATGATGACACTGATAAAGACTACATCACTTATCTTAACTCCCTTAACTGGAAAGATATAGAGTAGTGTAGTTTTTCCCTGGTTTTTGAACCATGTTTCCTTTTGGATTTTCTGCATTTGTAAACCAATTGTGGCCCCTTTTGAGGCTGATTTTGAGCCTCAATGTTTAATGGAATTTTATGTTTTTATATGAATCTCTTGAAGCATTGACTTATATTTCTTTAAATATTTCCCATTTACTTTCAAGATCCTTTCATCAGCTTCAATCTCATGTATCTCATAAGCATTGTTACTAAATATCTTAGCAACCTGAAAGGGATCCTCCCATTTGGGTGACCATTTCCCTAAAGATCTTCTTTTTCGATCTATAGGAAAGATTACCTTCCATACTAACTCCCCAATTGAAAAAGTCTTTAACTTAACCTTCTTGTTATAGGACTTTTCCACTATTCTCTTCCGCCTTTTTAGTAACTCTAAGACATGAAGTCTTTCTTCGTCCAAATACACCAATTCGTCTAGAATCATATTCCAATAAATCTCATATGGAATCTCACAATTCCTTTGAATTCGTGTGGACTAGAGGTAGATTTTAAGAGGCAATACTGCATCATGCTCACACGTAGGTCGAAATGGAGTAGTACCATTTGCTTCTTTAGGTGAAGTTCGACACACCCAAAGAATTTGGTTCAATGTCTTATGCCAATTTATTGGCTTCATACCTAGGTGTTTCTTAATCAAACTAATGAATATTTTATTCGCTACTTCGACCTGGCCATTAGCTTGGGCATAGTAAGGCGTAGATGTCAAAAGTTTAAAACCCATTTCCTTGGCAAACTCTTGCATCTTTCGACCAGTAAACACAGATCCTTGGTTAGTAGTAATTGTTTCTGGAATCCCATATCTATATATGATATGCTTTTGAATAAACTCCATTACATCTTCTTGATCAACATTTGGTCATGGAATAGCTTCGACCCATTTAGAAAAATAGTCAATCCCTACCAAAATGTATTTATGATTCTTTGAAGATGTTGGTCGAATTTCTCCAACCAGGTCTAAAGCACACCCTCTAAAGGGCCAAAGTTTCACTATAGAGTGCAATTCACTTGCAGGAACATGTTGAATGCTAGCATGCATTTGACATTCTTGGCATCCTTTAGCAAATTCAATGCAGTCTTTCAACATAGTAGGCCAATACATACCCTGTCGAAATAACAATCACTTCATTTTATGGCCTACTTAGTGAGCTCCACATGCCTCACTATGGACAGTTGAGAGAGCCAGATATGCCTCAGCTTCACTTAGGCATTTAAGAAATACTCCTTTAGGAGTATTTTTAAATAATTCATTCCCCAAGAGAACATAACTTAAAGCTTGGTATCTGATCTTCCTTTCTGTCGAAGCTGTTGGATTCTCTAGATAGTCCACTATAGGATTTCTCCAATCTTTATCACTTATGCTATCGACTACCAATATTTCAAAATTGTATTCATCAACATATCCAATCTTAGTCTCTTCTAAATCTGATGGAGCCAATCCTACTGACACAACTTTCCATCTGACCTCAATTTAACTTTGTAATTTTTCTTTTGAAATTTTATATCCCGATACAATTTGAGCCAAGTCATTTGAAACTTGATTTCTAGTCTAGGAATGTTTCGAAAGGTAACTGCTTTGAATTTTTTCAGTAGTCTATTTACCACTACAAAATACATAATTAAATTTTCTTTTATGCATTTTTATTCTTTGGTGACTTATTTTATTACCAACTCTGAGTCTCCCATTATTTCGACATGAGTTGCCCCCAATTCCAACAATACTTCAAGTCCATCTATCAAAGCCTCATATTCAGCTTCATTGTTAGAACAGTGGCCATCAATTTTATGCTTAAGTGTTGTTGGAATTTTATTAGGAGAAATAACAAGTACCCCTATGTCAGTCCCATCTTTATGACTAGACCCGTCGAAGTATAACTTCCAGGGCTCAATCTCTAGATAATTTAAAGGACTTTCATTTATAGAGTGGTCGACTATGAAGTATGCAACCACTTTCCCTTTTAACAATTTTTAAGGGTATATAAGTTAATGAATATTCAGTTAATGCTAGTGCCCATTTTCCAATTCGACTATGCAAAATAGGTTTGAACAACATATGTTTTATAACATCAAAACAAGAAGAACCATAAACATTATCTGTTATTATAAATTGCTTTAATTTGGTACAAGAATAATACAAGCATAGACATATTTTCTCTATCATGTTATACCTACTTTCTGCATCATTTAAAATTCTACTAAGCTAATAAATGGCTCTTTCGACGCCATCATCATCCTCTTGGGCTAACATGCTCCCTAAGGTTCTATCTAAAGCAGCAATGTACAATCTCATACTTTTCTTCCTACGAGGTGGAGAAAGAATTGGAGGATGACTCAAGTATTCCTTGATCTTGTCGAAAGCTTCTTGTTGAGCTTTGTAACGCCCCGAATTTTATTTAAATTATTTATTCGGATTATTGTGTGTTGGTTTGTATATAATACTATATATTATCGAATATAATTGTAATTGAAAATTATATTGTGGAGGATAATTGTATTATTATGTGATAAATAGAATAAATGGAATGAAATAAGAGATAAGGACAAGGTGGTCAATTGGTAAAAGAAGTAAGGGTAAAAGTGGAAGATCATAAGTTGGGTCTTAGGGGTTATGTTGGAAATAAGGAAAAAGGGAAAACATAATCGTGTTAGAGAGAACAAGAACAATCGTGAAGGTTGTGAAGAGGAGAATAAGAGGAAAGGGATTAATCGTGAAGAGAGTTCGTGAAGAAGAAGAAGAATATTCTCGACAAAACCTAAGGTAAGGGTGGGATTCTTCCATCTTAAGGGTTTTATAATAGGTATTGGGTAGGTTGAGGATTAGGGATTGGTATTGTGATGAATTTGGGAAAGATCGTGATGATTTGTTGTTGAATGTTATTGTAAGATGATGATTGGTGTTAGTTAGATGATTAGATGCAATATTCTGAGAATTTTGACTGTTAATTGGTGATCTATTGGGAAGAACTCGTAGCAGGTTTAAGGTGTTGAGCGCAGAGTGTGATTTACGAAATCGCAGAGCTCACTTAGCAAGCAGAGTTAGGGAGTTCGACGCTTAGCAAGCTATGAACCTCGCTTAGCGAGCCTTGGAGCGTGAAAAATTAATTTTTAATTCTGAAGAAAAATTACTGAAAAATTATTTAATTACTTAGTTATGCTTAGGAACTGATGTGAGGTAGCTAGAAGTTGCGAGAGAAGAGTTATACACCGAATTGTAGGGATGATTAGGGTAAGGTAGCTAAACATAATCGTTATGTCCATTGATGTTGATGTTGTTGTTGTGATGAGTTGTTGTGGTGATGATGTATTTCATATGATTGTTAATGATACATGAATATATGATATACTGTAGGATATGTTGTGTTGCGTTGCTATGGTATGAGCTGAACTATATGATTATATGTTATGAGATGCATGATAATGTGATGATGATTAGTAGTATATTGATAGATGTTGCGATATGTGGCTATCGTTGTTGATGTTGTATGATGTAGTTATTGTGAGTATGCATGTATGTCATTGATGTTGCATGACATGTTGCATAGTTGTATGACATACCAAGGTAGGGTATGTCGTTTTTGTGATGATGGTGCGATAATGAAATAGGGATCGTACGTGGCCATGAAATAGGGGTCGAGGGTGTGATCATGAAATAAGGATCATACTCGACCAGGAAAGAGGGGTCGAGAGTTCCGACGGGAACTAGATCTTGAAATAGAGATCGAACATGGTATCACATGCATAAAGTCAAGTTGAGTCTCATTGCATGATTGTTGTAGTTGTTGTATATGATGTTGTGGTTTATGTGTCGTTGTTGTGTGTGATGTTATAGAATAGTTGTTGATGAGAACTGGTGTATTTTTATGATACTTGCTTAATTCTTATTATATTATCTTTATGATGTAAGTATCTCACCCCTTCTGTTTGAATGTCACCCCTATGTTGGTAACGTACAGTTGAGCAGGATAAGTCGAGTGAAGGTCAGTGAGGTCGAAGTACTTCAAGTTTTAAGGTGTCGGCTCTGATACGTCGCTTTGCGAGTCGAGACGATGTTACTGTTATTTGTTATTTCTTTTTTAAAAACATTTTTCCTGTATTTAAAATTGTTTAATAATGATTTAAAGATAATTCTGCTGCATGTTGAACACTTACTTTTGAAAACGTATCATTGATCCGTTTATGGTGGTTTTTGAAGTAGAATTGTGACACTTAAATATTTTGTTGAAAATTTTTACTCTGATAAATATTAATATTCTGTAGGGTAATTTGGGTGTTACAAGCTTTTCCCCATTGAAATCCTTATTTTCCCATTCGCAACAAAGGTGAGAAGGCTTGCGTCTTGCCAATTAGGTTTGATATGAGCCTCCTTAAGAAGTTTATTTTGCCAAAGAGTAATTGCAACTCCTTTTTCGTCGAAGGCGCTTTAGCCTCCATGATTGCTTTGGTCTTAAGAGGATTCATTTTAAGAGCATGATTTCTCATTCTTTTAAAAGAACATCGAAGATGATTGACATGGTCTAGTCCTGAAATAGACTTTACAACTATGTCATCAATATAAATTTGCATAAACGTATCTATGAAATCATGAAATATTGAATTCATTGCCCTTTAGTAAGTTGCCCCTGCATTTTTCAAACCAAAAGGCATTACTACTTATTCATAGGGGCCCAAGGCCCCAGGAGTTCACCTCGAACAGTTATATCCAGAGTATCCATCTAACCTACTTAGAAACTCATGTCCCGCAGCAGAGTCAATTAAAATTTTTTCCACGGGCATTAAATACTCATCTTTAGGGGTTGTTGAATTCAGATCTCTAAAATCTATGTAAACCCTTAGAGAGCCATTCTTTTTAATTACTAGTACAATATTTGCTAACCCCTCGACATACTTAGTTGTACAGATGAACTTGCATTGAAGCAACCTTTCAATTTCCTCTTTGATTTTGGTGAGGATTATTGGGGTGAACCGTCTTGGATTTTGTTTGACTGGTTTCTTCGCAGGCTTGATTGGTAGCTTATGTTCAACAAGCTCTCTTTTCAAACCAGTCATTTCATCATAGTCCCAAGCAAGCAATCCTTAAAGTCCTTCAGCAATTGGACCACTTCAACCTTGAGTTTCGGGTTGAGATTAGCACTAATATAGGTAGGCATTTTCAACTCCCCTTCACCCAGGTCAATTTCTTCTAAAGGATCCTAATCCAGCATTTTGGTGCTTTCTGACAAAGGGTCATTTTCAAATCCCAAAGGCTCATTATCATATATTGCATCAAGCTTTTGGTATGAGTCTTCTTGAGCCTTATCAAGAAGCTCTCGGTCGAAATACTTCATAGGATTCTCTTAAGTAAACTTTGTAATGGCTTCAACAGCCATATGGTTACCTACAGACTCTAAGGCCACTTGTATTCTTGTTTCACCCCCGAAATTCTTTGCAATGCATCGAAGTCAATCATTATTACTGCCTTTGCTTCCCCATCCTGTGGGGTGAATTACAAGTTCCCCAAAGTAAGGTGGGTAATTGCATGCTTCTTCTACAACCTCTCTATCCCAGCGGAAACCTTCGACAAGATAAAGGTGTAATGAGCAGAATGCATGATCATCGGGAGTGAACTCAAATTCCGCTGGTGTGCATGGGCCAATATGTGCTAAGTTCTTGTCGAACTCTACGCCTTCCACATGATTAACTGGCACCTTGAAGTAACCTTTGTCAGCTTCAATGTTTTCCACAATTCCATTTGGCCTCCAAATGGTGACCCTTTGATGCATTGAAGATGGAACTGCACCTATGTGATGTATCCACTCCCTTCCTAGCAAACGATTATAGTTAGACTTACTTTCTTCAACCATAAATAGAGTGGGTCTGGTGACTGTTCCGACGGTCAAGTCAACCTGTTGGATTCCTAGTGTTGGTCCAGTCTTGCCCTCATAATTCGACAAGACCAGGTTATGAGGCTTAAGGTCTGTGTCGAACCTGTTAATTTTGGCCAGCAAGAAGTGTGGCATCAAATTCAATATTGCGCCTCAATCAACCAGACTTTTGTTGATGGCCACATTCTCCACTTTTGTAGTGATATATAGGGGCTTCAGATTCCCCCTCATGGTCTTAGTGGGTCTCTCAAAGAAAGCATCATGTTCTTCGACACACCCATTGTTCATGACATAGTAGCTCACTGGTTGATGTGCTACCATTTCTGCCTCAGTATTGGCATCTAGGTTTTCTACCTCAGTGATTTGATCATACTCTCTAGGCATTACTGATACCACATTCACAATGATGTCTAGAAAGGCCTCATATTTGCAGTCAAAGTTGTCTGTCATATCTTCATCTTCGACAACTCTCAATTCAACCTTTATCTCAGCCTTGATCTCAGCCTCTTTGTTTCTGGATGAAAATACATTGCGCCCCACAGGCACCTTGTTTTTCATTTTTATCTTAAGGTTGTCGCCACCTTCACCAAGCACATTTGTGCTTGATTCAGCACAATCAACTTTGAAGGCTTTTCTCTGAGCATTTCTTCTGCGCTGTTCTATGTGCCATTGTGGCTTAGACATATGGTTCTTACCCTTATAGTTTTCAGACACATACACAACCTTGTTTGATGTCCTAAGATCCTTCATATATCACATTGAAGGCCCTCTTTCGACATCAAACTTCTTCCATTTCTGGCTTTCCCTTTTTTCTGACTCATCAGGCTTAACCCACTTGGCCTTTGGGACTACACCCCTTGGTTTGAATGTGGGTTGTCTCGACTTTATGGGTTGGGGCTTGCCATTTTGTTGATGGGGGATTCACACACCTGGGGTTGAAGCGGTTTGACTTTTGAACAACCTTCAACTTTTGCCCTCCATTAGCCTTATTCCCCTGTTGGAGGCTTTTGGCAGCTTCTCTATCGAAGATAGAACTGCATCTTGGATAAAGCATTACTTCTGACTTCTTACTTTGGCATCTATGTAAGAAGTCAACAATTGTCTCATCCTCTTTAGGATAAGCCTCTTTGTAGTGATTCTCCTGAGGTGTGGAGTCATCCAACTCCATTACTTAGTCATTTGTCACCTCGACCATGTTGATGTTAACTTCATCCCTCAGTTCCATCTTGGAGAAGTTCAAGTCAAGGTCATCAGCAGCCTCGTCCATCTTAATAAAACTCTCAGTAGTTTATTTTGTAACAAATGGGATATTCGATTCTTCGATCTCCTCATGTGGGACGATGGTAACTCCCACATTGAATCTTTCGACATCAGGTGATGTCCTAAAGAAACCCTCGGCTGCCATGCACACTAAGTGTTCCCATTGCTCACTGGTCAGATCCTCAGAAACCTTGGCCAGGAAAGCATCATTGTTGAAGTTTTCAGTAACTTCAATCGCCACAGAATTTCCCATGGTTTCTAATGAGTCCAGGTTGTTGGTGTCACCAACAGATTGTTCAGCAACTTCGACCTAGTTCATTGTAGAAGGCTCAGAATAATTTGCCTCAACCACTTGAAGAGCATCAATGTCAATCTTCATTTGTGCCTTGGGCCTGTCTCCAAACTTGATCCTCCCTTCTTGAATTGTATTTTGCACCAAATACCTGAAAAGAAAACATTGAGAAGTCTTATGACCCAAGAAATTATGGTATTTGCAAAAACTTCTTTTCTTTCTTTGATCTAAAGGTGGTACTTTAACACCTGGTGGCACAAGTATTTGACCATCCTTAACTAACAAATCAAAATTTTGTCACATTTAGTGACATCGAAAGTGTATGTTTTCTTTGGAAATTTGTCTATGTTTTCAGTTTTGATAGGATTATTTCCATTTGAAGGGACTAAAAGTTTGCAAGAATAAGGATGACCCTGCTTGAGTTCAGCTAGGTCTATCTCATTATCATCTAGAGGTAGTGTTTCGTCATAGACATTTTTGACCTCATCTTGATACTCGACGTAAGATATTTTCTTATGTTTGTTTGCCTTGGATTTTCCGTCCTTCAGACGTTCAAGTTGTCGAACTTTATCTACTAATTGGTCCATATCTCTCAGGTATTGAGTATCCACCTTCTTCCTGATAGAGTAGTCCAGGCCACCAGCAGCCATTTCGACTAGTTCACACTCAGGTACTTAAGTAAAACACATGGCCTTGAGCATTCAAAATCTGTTCAAGTAATCATCAATTGACTCATTGAAATTTTGTTTAACACTAGCCAATTCTTTCAGACTGATCTTAGTCTTCCCCATGTAGAATTGTTCATGGAATAAACGCTCCAACTGAGTCTAATTACAAATCGAACTAGGTGGTAATGTAGTGAACCAAGTAAATCATTCTTGGTGAGAGAACTAGGGAAATATGTATTCCTTAGGCTTTCATCATTATCTATTTCACCAGCTTTTATCAAGTATCACGCCACATGTTCGACCGTAGATTCAATTGTATCTCCTGAGAACTTGGTGAACTTGGGAACCTTCGTCCTAGGAGGTAATTTTGACTGAAGTATATAATCTACTATTGGTGAAGTGAAGTTTGGCATAGAAAAACCTGTATTTATCCCACTTCAAGCCATTATTTGTTCGACCAGGGATGCTAAGTTGTTCTCTGCTGCCAAATTATTTTGTCGAACTTGTTGAACCAAACGGTATGCATCCTGATGCCTATTTACCACCATTACTTTTAGTTCTTCCTCTGCTAGTATTTTCCTTGGATTTTTGATGTCTTTGACTTCAAATGGTTCGACCACTGCCTGATTCCCTGGATTTGCTGGTTGCACAACATCTGCCACATTCACCACTTGATTTGGACATCGAACTGGTGTTGGGACTCCCATAAATTCTGCCATGCGTGCCATCTGGGATACCATATGTTGGTTCGTCTGAGTTGTATCTTAAATCAAAGGCTGAAAACTATCTCCCATGGTTTGGGATAAAGTATGAACCATTTGCATGTTGCTTTCGTCCATCTGTTGCCTTAAATATGTTACAAACTCATTTGTTAGGGTGTGGTTTTGAGTCGAATATCCTAACCCAACGGTTTGACTATTCCTTCCCATATTTATTCTAGATCCAGATTCCTGCAAAGGTGAAGGAACCACATTCTTTGAAAAAACTGGAGGTGCATTCCTTAGGCTCATCATCATTGTCGTTGGCATACCAAAAAGTGGATTTATAGGCAAAGGTTGAGAAAATTCTGGAGGGATGGTAGCTCTAAATGTGGATGAATTTGGTGGTGGAGTTTGAGGGTTTGGCCCAATGTACCCCAACACTGGTTGATTATAATATCTGTTATATGTTTCTCCTGGACCTGTCGTTGAAGGAGTTGGTTCTGACACCACAATTGGTGTTGTTGACGCCCCCGTCGAAGGGTTGGAGACTAGAATGACCTCACTCCTTAGCGCATCTTGTTTATTCACACTATGAGCATTTGAACTTCTCACTTGGGGATTCGACCTAGTTGTTAAGGGATTTGAATCACTTTGGTTTCCTTGGCAAATGCCATCTTCCTTGTATTTTTTCTTCTTGGTATATAATGATCTGTACTGGCTACTTTCCCACTTCTCAAATGCATGCAATAGGGGTAACCGTTTTTTCGACCAGTATGCCCACATAAGAAAAAAAGTTACAAAACAAATAAGTTATAAAAAAGAAGTTACAAAAGGGAAGTTATAAAACTTCCAAAAACTTATTAGCACTGTCCCACTGGGCATGCCAATTTGTTTACCCCCATAATTGATAAACAACCGCTGGTCCTCCAAAGATACTAAAATACCTTCAGTTACTCAAATGATCGACCAGATTGATCCTAGGACATGCACTAATAGTTTGTTGGTTGTAATGTTTTTTTGGGAAAAAGTCATGAATCCTTCGACAAGATTCAGAAAGTATTGAAAACAAAGAAATAAGATAAAAAATAAGAAAAGCTTTCAAAGCAAGTAAAAAGGGTAAATGAAAGGATAAAGGCAAAGGTAAATGTAAGGCAAGAAAGTTTAAAAGGGGTTGGAAATGTAAAGAAAGGCAGTAAATTGATTATAAAGGTAAATGAAATGATAAAGTAAGACAAGAATGTAAAGTACTTGAAAAGTAAATGCAAGAGATAATGTAAAATGCTTTAACGTAAAAGGCTTGAAAGTTAAATGGCTTCAAAGATAAATAACTTGAAGATAAATGACATTGAAGATAAATTGGTGGTGTTTACATCATGTACATTCTCACTGCACTCTTTTCTCTACATGCAGATACTTTGAGTGTTACAGAGTTACAAGTACAATATGTTTCACACACACTATTCTAACACTAGACTAAACTATTTATAAATATACAAAGTAACCATTTTCGATGGTTTTCTCCTAATATTGTGACACTTGCCACTTTGCATGTTGAAGAAGCTTCATCTTGCACCACTTGTCCTTGTCTTTGAATTGAAAATTACATATTTTCCCTCCAAGGCTTGAACGTGCACAATCTGAGTAACTGCCACTTCTCGTCGAATCATGCGTTGGTAGAATCCTAGTAACACTTAGAAAATATTTCAAACTCATAATTTCTCTAAGTACAAGATCTGTAGGTGGGGGATTCCTTTGACTTTCACCCTTTCAATGAGTAAGGTCGAAAACCTCACTTTTTAGCTTATAACAAGAAAACTTTTTTCTAAGCCAAATGACTCAATTATGCTAGCATCGAAATTTAGGAGATAACAGGATGATGGAAGATTGACCCCTTACAACCAACATTTAGGTACCAATGAATTTGGAGATGTGAAGTAAAAGTGGTGTGATATTTGACGTGAGTGTGGGGAGAAAATTGGGTTTTACTAAACATATTTATTTACTTTAAATTACATATCTTTCTAAACTTATAATTATAATTTGATCTTATAAATAAATTGTAGTATCATTTTTACGTAAATATAGTTTTTCATGTATTTTCCTTTATCAAAATCCGGGATGTTACAACTAGCCTTTTCTTTCTTGTGTTTCTCCTCCTAACTCTCCATTAAGTGATATTAGAGACTGTGTTTAGCTTTATATGGGAGTGGGAGCTAGATCTTGTGTTGAATTATGTTATATGATTTGGGAGACTCGCAATTATTGATAAGATTGTTAACTTCAAATATAAGTGGTTAAATATCATATCGACTATGAATATGAAGTTTTTTAGATATATAAAAGAAATTACTCATATACCTAATGAATTTAAGTTTTTGATGAAGATGTGACGTCTATTTATCTTGTGATATTGAAGCATTTGACCTTTTATTTCTTGTAACACTCTATCAAACTCTCCAACAAACACATGTATCCACAAATAACAAAATCAGCATAATCTCTATTCATCTTCAACCTCCTAATAAGTGATACCAAAATCAATACAAATAGAATTTTCATCATTCTTTTATTAAAACCTATATACATCAACAACAATCAAGCCTTATAATGTTTTATCCAATTTGTTAATCTCGAGATCATTCTTAGTAATTTATTAGGTCTTCCTCTACCTCTTGTTGTTTGACTTCTCTCCATATGATCTACTTTCCTTACCACAAAATCTACAGGTCTTCTATTTATATGCAGGTGCTACCTTAACATTCTCTCTAATATTATCATTTCTAATATTATATGGTATATTCTTACCACATATCCAACACAACATCCCCATATATGCTACACTTACTTTATTCTGGTGTTGATTCTTAACTGCCCAATATTGTGTCTCGTACAACATTGTGTGTCTTAGCGTTGTCCAATAAAATTTTTCTTTCAACTTGAGAGGAACTTTTATGTCACATAAAATCGTTGAAGACCTCCTCCATTTCAGCCATCCGGCTTGATTTAAATGATTTACACCTCCTTCTATTTCTTTATCATTTAATATTACAAATCCAAAATATTTAAACTGTGTGACTTGCGATATGACACGGTCTTTAACTTTAACTTCTAGTTTAGAAATAATTATCCATATATTTTGTCTTATGCCTTCTTAGGTGAAAGTCATGTGTTTTCAAGGATTGTCTCTAACCTCATTTAAATCTTTCATTGACTCTCCAAGTCTTGTTATATCACCTGCAAAAAACATAAAATTTTTTGTTAGCTCATGGATGTGTTCCGTGAATTTATCTAAAACTAGTAAAAAGGTAAAGTGTTTGAAATTATATTATAATGAGGAAATTGTTCGTCTCTTCACCCTGTGTGACTTAGCGTGAATATAGACAATCTTAACCCATTTTTATCTAGATTTTTCCACAAAATCTCTCTAGGAACCATATTAAACATCTTCTCTAAGTCAATGAAAATTAAGTGAAAGTCTTGTTAATCCATCTGATACTGCTTCATCACACGTCTTCACCCTGTGTCATATATATATATATATATATATATATATATATATATATATATATATATATATATATATATATATATATATATATATATATATATATATATATATATATATATATAGCATGAATATAGACAATCTTAACCCATTTTTATCTAGATTTTTCCACAAAATCTCTCTAGGAACCATATTAAACGTCTTCTCTAAGTCAATGAAAATTAAGTGAAAGTCTTATTGGTCCATCCAATACTGTTTCATCACAGGTCTTCACCCTATGTCTGCACAATAGTCGATATATATATATATATATATATATATATATATATATATATATATATATATATATATATATATATATATATATATATATATATATATATATAATCTTAACTCATTTTTATCTAGATTTTTACATAAAATCTCTCTAGGAACCATATTAAACGTCTTCTCTAAGTCAATGAAAATTAAGTGAAAGTCTTATTGGTCCATCCAATACTGTTTCATCACAGGTCTTCACCCTATGTCTGCACAATAGTCGATATATATATATATATATATATATATATATATATATATATATATATATATATATATATATATATATATATATATATATATATATATATATATATATATATATATATATATATATATATATATATATATATATATATATATACAATCTTAACTCATTTTTATCTAGATTTTTACATAAAATCTCTCTAGGAACCATATTAAACGTCTTCTCTAAGTCAATGAAAATTAAGTAAAAGTTTTGTTGGTCCATCCGATACTGTTTCATCATACGTCTTCACCCTGTGTCTGCACAATAGTCGATATCCACACACACACACACATTTTTAATAGGTTAAGTCTTTTTTCTTAGTCTCCATTCAATCACCTTCCTAAACACTCATCATCATCCATTATCATACAAAACAAAATAACTCGAAGAAAATTGTAATATAAATCAACTTTTCCCCTCAAATTTCTACGCATCGATTTGCTACATATTACATGTAAAAAGTAAAAATCTCTCAATTAAGGTGTTAAAAAGAGAGATAACTTTAAATTAAATAATTTTACTATTCTACTATTGAATAACGTTAAATTAAATAATTTTACTATTTGAATCAAATAGTCTAACTAGTCTAACCATTCATCCAAATTTCCTCCAAAGTAATATATTTTAATTAGAATCTTTGAAAGTTAAAAATTAATCAGAAAATAATAGTTGAACAAAAGATATTTTCAAATTTGAGCAAAAATAAATACAATATTTCACTAGAATTTTCATTGCAACTTATATATTTCACACATCATTTTTTCACTATTTTTCTCTTTAAAATAACATAGTTTTTCATGTTTTTTTTCCTCTTACTTTTCTCCCCATTCTCCTTCCTCCTACATCACTAATAAGATACAAAGACTATTTCCATTTTTTGCAATAACATGACAATGACATGTTTCAGTTGAAAACGAAAGTAGATTATTTAAATCAATTATTCCAAGGCAAATTTTCCTTTTGTATGGTCCTTTTCATCAAATTTTATTTCCCTACCACATAATAAACAAAAAATAATTCTCATAAATTGTTTTAGAAATTAGTTGCACCAGCCAATCAATCACCTTATTCGTGAAGGAGAAAGCCACACGCAACTTCTTAAGTTTTGCTTATTATTCACAACGTGTGTTACACAGTATAATAAAGTCCAAATGAGTTATAATCCATCATAAGCCACATACATATAGTATGGTTCAAATTAATTTTAATTTATGATTGATAAACATTTCATTATGATCCATTTATATAAAAGATTAAATATCTGTGATCTTATCAAATAATCTAATCTTATTTTAGTCAATATAAAGTTTATTTTTTATTTTCAAAAGTTTATACTAAATTACAATTTTACTCTCTTATTATAATACATTCATATATTTTATATTTAAACAGTTTTTGTTAGGGTTCATAGAAATCATGAATGCATTGTGGCGGTCATGGATGAACCAAGCAAAGAAAACACAAAACTAGAAGAAAATAGAATCGATATTGTTGTGAATATTGAATATTGAGCTTGAGTCATTTTACTACATAGTTAGTCTTATATAGAGAGCACCAATCAACTATAACTAACTAACAACTCATGTAACTAAATTTCTAATAGAAAATTGTAACTAACTAATTGAAGGAAGTTACAAATGATGAAGGAAGTTCAATTCTAACTCAAGCATAATCTTAATATCCTCCCTCAAGCTTAAGCATGGTAAATATCTAACATACCAAACTTGAATATGAAGTTATTAAACTTGCTTGGATTCAATGGGTTAGTGAGGAAATCAGCCAGTTGTTCCTGAGAGGATATATGTAGCAGATTCATAACACCTTGCTAAACTTTCTCTCTCACAAGTTGACAATCGATCTCAAGATGTTTTGTCATTTCATGGAAAACTGGATTAGATGCTATGTGTAATGCACTTTGGTTGTCACAATATAAAGATGGTGGTTTCCAACATGTGATATTTAAGTCTCTTAAGATGTATAGAATCCATATCAATTTATAAGTAGCTGATCCTAAAGCTCTATACTCTGCCTCAGAAGAAGACATTGAAATTGTTGTTTGCTTCTTTGCCTTCCATGACACAAGAGAAGATTCAATGAAGAAACAATAGCCTGATGTGGATTTCCTAGAATCAACACATCATGCCCAGTCAGCATCAGAGTAACCTAGTATTTGAAGATTAGAAGATCTTGGAAATAACAAACCTTTACCAGGATTCTGTTTCAAATATCTAATAACCTTACATGTTGTATTGTAGTGCATTTGTGTAGGTTTCTGCATAAATTGGCTTAGTTGTTGTGTAGCAAGAGTGATGTTAGGTCTTGTATTATTCAGATACAACAATCTGCCAATAAGCTTTCTATATGATGTGATATCCTCAAAAGGTTTGATGTCATCTTGGTACAGTTTTGTTGAGGGATTCAAAGGAGTAGTGGCTAGTTTGGATGCAAGTAGTCCAGTATCATGCAGTAAATCTAAGCAATATTTTCTTTGTGAGATGACAATGCCTTCTTTTGAATGTGCCACCTAAATGCCAAGGAAGTACTTCAAGATTCTTAGGTCCTTGATTTTAAAATTATTTTGCAGAATAGTTTCAATTCTATCAAACTCAATTAAAGAAGTACCAGCCAAAATCACATCATCTACATAAACAAGTAGAATTGTGATTTGTTCATCTTTAGAGAGAGTGAACATGGAATAATCAGAACTGGATTGATGATAGCCAAGTTGTAATAGGAGAGAAGTGAGTTACTCATACCATTTCATGTTGGCTTCTTTCAAACCATAAAGGCTTTTGACAAGTTTGCGTACCTTATTTGGTTTATTGCATTGAATCCCTTGAGGCACACTCATGTAGACATCTTCCTCTAAATCTCCATGTAAGAAAGCATTATTTACATCAAGTTGATGTAAATTCCAATGCTTAATGGAAGTTATAGCAAATAAGACTCTGATTGTGTAAATTTTTGCAACTGGAGAGAAGGTATAAAAAAAATTCAAACCTTCAACTTGGTTGTAGCCTTTGGCAACCAGCCTTGTCTTATATGAAGGTGCGTAAAACACAAGGAAGGGGGGTTGGAATTGAGTTTTCTTTAACAACTTAAAATTAACTTCTAAAATAAGTTGATTTATCCTGGTTCGTTTGAACTCAAACTACGTCCAGTCCACCCGCCAAGGTGATTTTGCCTCTATCACTGAGGTCTTAATCCACTATTCAATAATTGAATACACACACTGACCTACAGTCAATGTCCTCTTGAGTCTTCTGACTGAAACTAGTCACTCAAGGGATTTTACTTAACTTTTACAATAATAATAATAAGGTAACTATTTTGCTTCTAATAAAGCTATGATCACTAAGTGAATGTTACAAGAGTTTAGCACAAATGAATAAGTCTTTTTTTCATGGAAGCTATATCTCAAATCTTCAATTTGATTCCTTTATATAGTTGCTTGAATAATGTAGCCGTTGGAGACATCTTGAGCTAATTTAGGATATTAGTTAATACCATAAACTCCTTCCATAACAAGAGATACTTGTCTTTACCATTAATTAATATATTCTTTAATTAATGCCTTTATTATGAGAATCATCATCTTCTAGACATAAATCAGAGAGAATAAATTCTTGATACGCAGCTATTAAACCATGTCATTAAATGATGGATTCTTCAATAAGTGTATCTTCTATATACGGTTCAATGTATCTTCTAATAATGCACGTCTTCTTTATATAACTTCCTCTTCTACACATATAATAAAGAGAGTCATTAGAACTTCTATTCTTGCATAATAATATTTGTTATCATCAAAACTCTTAGAGGTTTAGAACCATAATTGTTCTAACAATATACCTTTCTATAGAGCCATCAGGCTTATGCTTAACTTTGTAAACCCATCTTCTACCAATAGGTTTGACATTAGGTGGTAAGTCTACCAATTTCCAAGTTCCATTAAGAGCAAGTGCCTCCAATTCAGAATGCATATCCTTCAACCAATTTTCATTCTTGCAAGCTTCTTCATAAGATTTTGGCTCTGAGACACTTGTGACAGAAGAACTAAAAGCCTTATGTGAAGATGACAAAGAATTAAAAGAATGAAATGATGAAATAGGATAAATGATACATGAAGAAGATGATTGAATTGGAGAGTGTGAAGAATTGCATACATAGCCCTTAAGGTAACTTGGAGCATTTTTAGTTCTAACGGGTCTATGGTTTTAAGGATTATGGTTGTCACGGTTATCAGATTGGGAGAGTTCAGAAGGGTCTGGTGTAATTGGTGGAAAACAGAATCAAAACTAGTAATTGGTACAGTTTCAGTGATGGATGATGGGTCTGGTTTAGTGATGTCAGAAGGTGTTGATTCAGTAATAGGAGAAGGTGGATGTTGAGGGGGAGTGGTATGGTATTGCCAATTAGTTTGATACAGAAAAATGTGTTCATGGTGAAGCACATTTCTGGATAGAAATATTTCATTATTGTCTATGTCAAAGAGAATGGTACCTTTAACTCCTTGCTTGAATCCTAAGAAAACACATTTTTTTACCTCTATGATCAAGTTTAGTCCTATGAGAGTGAATGGTCACTACAACAAACAAGACCTTAGACAGCGCTTTTTTTAGCCTTAGACAGCGCTTTAAAGCGCTGTCTAAACCTCCGCTGCTAAAGGTTTAGACAGCGCTTTTAAAAATGTTAAAAGCGCTGTCTAATCCCCCACCCTTAGACAGCGCTTTGGCCAAAAGCGCTTTGAAAGACCCTCTTAATTTAAATTTTTTAGGTACACCTTAGACAGCGCTTTTCAAAAGCGCTGTCTAAGCCCCCTACCTTAGACAGCGCTTTGGCCAAAAGCGCTGTCTAAGCCCCTCCTATTTTAATTTTTTTAGGTATACCTTAGACAGCGCTTTGGCCAAAAGCGCTGTCTAAGCCCCTCATATTTTAATTTTTTTAGGTATACCTTAGACAGCGCTTTGGCCAAAAGCGCTGTCTAAGTCCCCCCCTTAGACAGCGCTTTTGCCTAAAGCGCTTTCTAATCCCCCCCTTAGACAACGCTTTTGGCAAAAGCGCTGTCTAAGGTATACGAAATTTTTTGTAGGATTTGTTTGTAACCACATTTTTTCCAGGTTTATAAACCAGAATTGGTACCTGTTTTCAACCAGATTTTTGCAGTCAATTATCACATTTTATATATGCCATTTTGGCCTTTTTTTACCAAAATTTGGCTAACCAATTCAAACCAATTCAAACCAAATTTGCCATAAATGTATCAAAATATATACAAATTTATGTTTACATTTATAAGTCATTACATATACTACTACAAATGTACACATTAATTACACACTTTGAGCTCTATCATGTATTGACACCACTCCTCTTTGATTTCGTCCACTTGATCCTTTGTATAAGATGCACACTTGAATTCATCAAAGTACTACATAATAATATAACATATTTTGAATTAATTCCAACTATTTAATTATATGAGATATGTGTAAATATAAAAATAACTCATAAGTTAGAAATACATACATCGGTGGGAATCTCTAATCGGCCCAACATGAGAGTATCTCGCATAAACCTCAACATGAAATACCCGCAATCTATTTGATTACGTTGAAGAGGACACTACATATGAAAAAAAATATGAATTATAAATCCTAAGTTTTATCAAGTGTAGTCATCACTAATATAATAAAAAACGCGGTAATTAAAAATATACCGCCACTTTAATCCATGAAATGGAGTTGGCGCCCCTCCTTGAGGTCTGGATAACTCGTTGGGCACGAAAAGCTTGTAGGACGCTAATAAAATAAAAATGAAGCAATTAGAACAATTCACATAAACTAAGAAAAATTTTGAACATTCTCACTTACGTGTCAATTAGGTCCTTCATAACCGGGTATGTTGTCCAATCATTTCCTAACGAGTCAAGATAATACACAATTTCTCGGATAGGATTGATTGCGAGCAACAACCAATGTCCACTGTAATGATTATGCAAATGTTAGATGGTAACTTGGAAAATAATTATAATAGATGAATTTAGAATGAAATGCTAACCCGGTATTAAACGGTACAAAAAACAACTTCTCCGCATTTTTATTCTCCACGAGGATCCGAAGAACGTACTCCGTCACGGTATCCGGTCTACTTATCATTAAACCTAAGTTGACGGTCGCGGGTGCTAAGAATCCGAATGACACGTCCAAACCATTGGGGCGCATCAATTTGTCATACAAAAACCTAATATAAAAACATCATTAACATAAAGTAAACATCATTAAAATAAGTTGTTTAATTAATAAAACAAAGTAGTCCGAATTTACCTAACATATGTATTGACAACGTTGACGCCGATTTCTTCACGACCAAAAACTTGCATGAAGTCCTCATTACCAATCATTTGTTCGTAATCAAAGCCGAAAATCCCTACCTCCATAGGTATAGTCCGAACACCTCCGGTCGGTATATCGGTCATCTCTAGAAATATCCTGAGGCACGACCTATACTTGGTGGTAGGTTTTTTCCTAGCTACGGACTTCTTAGCACAGAACTTTGTACCCGTGCGGAGGCGTTGCTAACCTCCTTTTTTTGTTGTGCGGAGGCATTGCTAGCCTCATTTTCTTGAACCTACATGTCATATAAATAGTTAGATCAAATTAAGAATGTAACAACTTCCATGAATATATGTCATATAATTGTATATTACCTCTTTTCTTGAAACCGTGGACTCGGTATGCCGTGGAATCGCAGTTTCTTTTGATTTGGATTGTGTGGGAGTCTATTTAACATAGGAAAATATGTAAGTAAAATTTTAAGCATAAATTTTAAACTTTGAATATACCAAGGAAAGTTAACATAAGTTTTAATCATACCTCATATCCTACGCATATGAGGTTTGTCGGCCATGCAACAAACGAACCTACTGCTTCGTGCACCGTTGTTGCATCCGAATCATCGCTAGGATATGGTAATGCTGCATTCGGCTCAACTGCAATATCAACTGATACCTTCAAACATCCAGCAGGGAGCTCTCTAGTGTGGAGTAATACTCCGCTAACGTTATGCACTTTTCCCTTGCTAACCATCCGATAGTATGGTGACGACAAATACAGCTGACAATGGGAAATGCCCTAAAACCAATAATAACAAGAAATCGTTAATGTGTATATATGTCAAATACATAATTTAAGCAAATAGTTCAATTTAAGACAATTATATGTAATTACCTCTGGAATGTTCGGCTGAAAGGTACAGTTGATGCTGTCTTTGTCCGAAGCATCTCTGTATACTGTTGAGGCGCTAGCCTCTCTTTCTCTCCTCAATGCATCAAGCTCAGCTTGCATGGCTTCCATTCTTGCATGAAGCTCCCGATTACTAGGAGCCTTTCCTTTTTTAATACTCATGGAGGTCGGAGTGACTCCAAATCCCTTACCCCTCACCCGACCAGAGTACTCAGGGACATCTAATGCCCGACCAAGTATGCTCCTAGTATCATCGGGAGATAAAGACTGAGATAGCTCCTCCTGAAAAATCAGATGAATACCGTACACTTGTCAAATATTTGTCTATAAAAATGTTATTCAATTAATGAAAAAATGTTATACTTACACATTTCTGGTATACGTGTAAAACTTCTTCTTGAGGAACTCCAGATTTGCCCACACGGGCTTCCTTCCACAAAACATGTGCAGGAAGAGAAGTTTCTGAACTTTCCTCCTTCTGCAGCTACACATTAAGTCATACAATTTGATCAGATAAAACTAATATATGATGAACAAATTTGTTATCGCAATTTAAAAATACTTACCATGGATTGTTCTAAACGTCCATATCCGACACGTCCTTTTCGGTACGGATATGCGGGACTTGATGCTCTTTCCCGATTTGTAGCACTTATTCTTTGAAAAACCGGGTCTTGTCTTTTGGATTTGAAAGCTTCCCATTCTTCAGCCGATATCAAACTTTCATATTTTTTGGGAAGCTCCGCATCCACAAAATTACCATCCGCATCCTTAAGGAACTTGGATGATAAAAATGTCCGAAACCCTCTTAGAAGCTTTCCGGCCAATTTCATACAAAAGCCTCTTCTTTCTTCTTCGATGTTAAAACATCGCTAAGAAAAACATACAGATTGATAGTTAGTATCGGTAATTGAAAAAACATAATTGAAAAAACATAATTGTACCTTTATCTCACTCCAAATTTTATCTTTGGACTCTTTCAGCTCTTTGTTTCTCCAATCATCACATGTAATGGGAATTTCATTCCTTACTAGTGCACCAATAAAACTAGTTAAGGTATGCCCATTAGGTTCTATTAGCTGTCCCTGGGTGCTCCAATAGACATCTAGTATGATGCCTCGAGATCTTCCTTGGACCACCCTTCTCATTACTGTGATGCCTCTTCGAATTTCTTCTTCCGCGGATACTTTTTTAGGAACTTCCTCAGGTTGGTCATCAGCCATGTCTAACCTGTAATAAACCAAGGAAACCATCAAATATCAAATATAACTTATAATCAAAGCAATTGAAAACAAAAAAATAAAGAAATCATGCATTATCATATATAACTTATAATCAAAGTAATTGAAAACAAAAAAATAAGGAAATCATGCATTATCACATATAACTTATAATCAAAACAATCGAAAAAATAAAATAAAGAAACCATGGATAATTTACCTAAGTCACTAACATCTCTTTCTTTTCTTTGTTGGAATATTAATCACTTGTTTCTTAGCAATGCATACGGATGAATTGATCCAAATTCCCTCATTATGATCGTTTCTTATATATGACTCATCCGGTATAAGATCCTCAACTTCATCATTTCTATTCAACTCATTCCGTCTAATGCATGACTCATTCTCAACATCAATATCACATTGATCGACACCGCTATCATCAGTCACTTTGTTAGAGAAAAGCACTATAGACCATTTTGTACTCTTCGGGTCATTCACATAGAACACTTGTTTAGCCTGAGATGCTAGAATAAAAGGTTCATCTTTGTACCCCACCCTAGTAAGATCAACTTGCAAAAATCCAGACTTATCCATTCGTATGCCACTACTATTCACCCACTTGCAACCAAAGATGGGAATCTGAAACTTCTCGTAATCAAACACCCAAATGTGCTCAATAACTCCAAAATATGACAGATTTGCATATTTGGGGTTTAAGTCCTTCATGCTTGATATATGCATTGCTTCAGCTAGCACGGTGACACCACTATTTTGCATAGTACTCTTATCATCTTGTTCTTTGGTATAAAATGTGTATCCATTAATTGAATATGCGCTATGAGAAAACACATGCAAACTTGGACCATATGCCAAACATCTCAACCTTTCTGTTACCGAAGAAGGATCTGAAGAGCGCTTCAAATAAATATGATCCTTCAACCATTGTATGAAACTTTGATTGTGCTTTATAACTATCCAATTTTCATTTCTGTTCGGATTTAACCTTCGGAGTACATCCTTGTGCATTTCAACATATGGCTCAACCTCATTATTATTGTGCAGAACATACAAATGAACTTGATCCCGTTCATCCCTTGATATTGTCACAATTTTATTCCCAATTAATTTTTTACCTTCCATTTTGTCGAAAATCTGAGCTCTGGGGAGTCCAATCGATTGAACGTTAGACAAATATTCAGTACAAAACTCAACAGCTTCTTCAACAATGTATCGTTCAACAATACAACCCTCTGGTCGACTTCGGGATTTCACGTACCCTTTTAATATTTTCATATACCGTTCAGCAGGGTACATCCATCTCATATAAGCTGGTCCACACAACTGTGTCTCTTTCACAAGATGAACAACTAAATGAACCATTATGTCAAAAAAAGACGGAGGAAAATACATTTCAAGCTCACACAAGGTAATTACAATCTCTTTTTGTAGTGTTGGTAAGATCTCGGGATCGATCACCTTACTACAAATTGACCTAAAGAAAAAACACAATTTAGTTATGGAACTTCTTACTTTTTCTGGCAAAATAGAACGTATACCGATCGGTAGAAAATGTTCCATTATAACGTGACAATCATGTGTCTTCAAATTCTTCAACTTGAGGTCTTTCATAGAAACAAGTCTTCTGATATCAGATGAGTATCCTTCTGGAACCTTAACTTCACTCAGAGACTTACACAAAATTTTTTTCTCCTTTCTAGATAAAGTAAAAGCAGCAGGTGGTAGATATGTTCGTCTTCCTTTCTTCACGGGTGCTAATTCAGTTCTCATTCCCATTTTTAACATGTCCTCCCTTGCTTTAAGGCCATCCTTAGACTTGCCTTTTATATTGAGTAATGTACCGATAACACTTTCAAATACATTTTTTTCAATATGCATAACATCGAGAAAATGTCTCACGTACAAAGACTTCCAATATGGCAATTCAAAAAATATCGACCTTTTCTTCCACCCACCTTTCACAATCTTATGTGCAAAAGGCTTGCCAAACTCAGTACGCACATCTTTCACCTTTTCAAAAACTTGTTCACCTGACAATGCGGGTGGAGCTCTACGATGTTCGGTGTCTCCATTGAATGCTTTTCTCCACCCACGGTAGTGATGTTTAGAATGTAAGAATCTACGATGACCGAGAAACACATTCTTCTGGCAAAGTTCCAATCGGATCGTATCGGTTCCGTCTTCACAAACAGGACACGCACGTTGACCTTTAATGCTATACCCAGATAGATTCCCGTATGCTGGAAAATCATTAATTGTGCCAAACAACATCGCCCTCAAATTGAAACTTTCTTTCCTATATCCATCATAAACCTCCACACCGTTCTCCCACAAAATCTTTAAATCTTCGATCAGAGGTGTCAAGTATACGTCTATGTCATTACCTGGTTGTTTAGGCCCAGAGATTAACATAGATAACATCATGTACTTACGCTTCATACATAGCCACGGAGGTAGGTTATAAATCATAAGAATCACAGGCCATGTGGTATGTGAAATACTTTGAAGACCATGTGGGTTCATTCCATCAGTAGATAATGCCAATCGAAGGTTTCTTGCTTCTGATCCAAACTCAGGATAATCATTATCAATCTTCGACCACTGTGGTGAATCAGCCGGATGCCGATACTTTCCATCGGTGATTCTTTCATCTGCATGCCAAGTAAGATGTCTTGCATCGATTTCACTACGAAACATGCGCCTAAATCTCGGAATTATCGGAAAATACCATAAGACTTTTGCGGGAGATAATCTTTTCTTATATCGAGACAAACCGCATTTGGGGCACTCAGTTAACGTTGCATATTCGTTACGAAACAAAATGCAATCGTTAGGACAAGCATGTATCTTATCATAGCTCATGCCAATAGAGCACAACATTTTTTTTGCCTCATAGGTTCGATTAGGAAGAACATTATCATCCGGTAGCATTTCTCTCATAAGGGCCAACAACTCTGTGAAACTTTTATCCGACCATCCATTGCCCGCCTTTAAGTTGTACAACTTTAATACCGCAGAAAGTCTTGAGAATTTAGTGCAACCTTTGTACAACGGTTTCTCTGCATCGCTTACCATCCTCTCAAACATTTCAGGACAATCATGAAGATCTTCTTCCAGTGCTTCTACAATCTCTTCAACTCGATCACAATCATATGTTTCCGTGTCTTTGTCGTATGAAGCATAGGTCGTATTTCTTTTTCCACTCGATTCAACATTCCCGTTAATTTTCTCACCATGAAATATCCAACACTGATAACTTTGATCAATTCCATGCCTCAGCAAATGCGATTTCAATCCATGTGTGTCAACCTTACCAATATAACAACAACGCAAGCAAGGACAATGCATTCGTCTGGGGTTTTCAGCGTGTTGAACAACATACTTAACGAATTCCGCAACCCCACTCTCGTACTCTTTGGTCATTCGATCGGCACAGATCCATGTTTTATCCATGGTTTTCCTACTTATTTAAAAGAACACTCAATTAATGATAAATAAAATTTAAATATATTAGTTAAAATATTCAAATAATAGAAAAATTAATGGCATTTTTTAACTTGTTACCAATAAGTCTTTTTTATTTGTCCAATATCTCTATCACTCTTCACGATAAGTAAATTGTTCTTGTGGTCAACCTCCACGGTATAAAACCAAATTAAGATTCTGTATCGTATCTTGTCATAATCTCTACTAATTACCCTTTTACACAACTTCATAATACAGAACATGAGATAAATTCATTATAATTTGCTTAGTTTGGAAGTCAACTTCATAAGATATGGATAAAAGTATTTCTACCTCGCTCGTCATAAATCATCTTAGACATCAATTTCACTAAACAACAATTAGATGTGAGTAATCTTATACAGTCTTCTCCTCGTCCAATCTATGTCTCAGGTATAAATAAAATATCTAGTCCAACTACCTTGCAACTGTCTATTCTCTTTGATCTTTCACTTACCCCAGACTCCTGAATCCTAGGATACAAGGTGTAATATTAGCCCTCCATTCTAGTGAATAGCCTATCTAAGTGCAATAAAATCCTATGGCCTCCAACTACCAAGCTGTGAAAGTAACTCTTCACCCTTTCTTTGAAATCTTGTTTTGTGACCAAGATTTTTCCCTCTTTAAAAGTTCGAAGTTGTATCGATATTAACATTTCATTTAAAGGGAAGTTCCACATATACATATAACCATTTATCCCCCATATGGGTTCCTCACAAAATCAGCATTTGAAAACAAAAAAGACATAAAGAAAATATCATAAGATGATACCAAGAAAATTTGCAACACTAACAGAACATAAATGATATGTACAACTAAATGTATGTATAGACAAAAATCTATCACAATAAAATAAAAAGCATATAAAAAGATTGATCAAAGTTAAGAGGTGAAAGGCATTATAAAGACCAGTACTAAGAAGAATACCTTTTAAAAATGCTACAGCAAAAACCTCAAACAACAGAGAAGCTAATACAGAGAACACAATAAACACCTGCATAAAGGGTGCATACAAGTTACATTCAAAATAGTAACTAGAAACATAAAAAAACATTACATCAGCCTGAACTTTGTTCTGAAAACATATATAGCGATGGCAATTAAACCCGAAATGTAAACTAACAAGTTACTTACAGAAATGAAACGAAGAACTGAAGAAATGAAACCTGAAACGTAGAACAGAAAAAATGATTTTTCCATAACCAACCACAACCAGAAAAAAAAAAGCAATTATATCAGGAACGATTCGTCAAACACATACCGTAATGTGATTATACCAGGAACGATTCGTCAAACAAATGAAATGAAACGCAGAACTGAAGAACTGAAACCTGTAACGAAGAACTGAAGCAATGAACCCGATTCTTTCAACGGCGGTGAATGAATGAAGAAGCAATGAAACCGATTCTTCAAACGCAGTGAAAAAGTGAAGAAATGAAGCACAATCAATGGCTGAAACACTTTCAAGAACGAACGATTTCGCTGTTAGGGTTCGCTTTCGCTGTTAGGAGGGAAAACAGAAAGAACAGAGAACGAAAATAGAAGTCTGAATTTTAATTTTAATAAGACCTTAGACAGCGCTTTTGGGAAAAGCGCTTTCTAAGGTATGCCTTAGACAGCGCTTTTCAAAAGCGCTTTCTAAACCCCCCCTTAGACAGCGCTTATGGTTTTATTTTTTTTTTAAATTTAAAAGCTTTAGACAGCGCTTTATCAAAAGCGCTGACTAAGGTGAATATTTAAAAGCGCTTTCTATAAGCGCTGTCTAAGGGGGGGTCTTAGACAGCGCTTTCTAAAAGCGCTGTCTAAGACCCCCCCTTAGACAGCGCTTTCATTATTTTTTTGGAACATTTTCCGTGTTTTTTTTAAATTTTAAACTTGGACAGCGCTCTCTCTTAAAAGCGCTGTCTAAGATGCGCTGTTAAAAAGCAGTTTTGGCGTAGTGGGTTGAGGTATAGGCTAAAGTTCCAAAAACTTTTAAAACTTGTAGATCAGGTAATTCATTGGGAAAAAAGATAATGAGGTGATTTATTATGTAAAGCAGGAATGGTAACTTTATTCATGATGTAAACAACATGACTTACTGCAAATAACCAGAACTCTTTGGGGGTGTTTGACTGAAAAATAAGGGCTCTTGCTATGTTAAATTTATGTTGATGTTTTCTCTCCACACTCTTATTTTGTTTTGGAGGCTCAACACATCTACTTTGGTGTAAAATACCCTTATAAGCATAAAAAGTTAGCATGATAAACTCAGGGCCATTGTCACTTCTTATGATCTTAATTTGAGATTTATGTTGAACCTCAACCATTTTAATGAAATTAAGAACATTTTGTCTGGTTTTAGCTTTGGATTTCATCAAGATACTCCATGTATATCAACTAAATCATCAACAGGTGTAAGAAAATAATAATGATCATGATATGATTTTATAGCTAAAGGACCCCAAACAACAAAATGCACAAAGATCAAAGGAATTTTTGGCTTTATTAAAACTAGAATGATAAGGAAGATTTTTGTGTTTGGAAAAGTGACATATATCACAAACAACTCCTATATATACATCAATGAAAGCAAAAGTTTGGTTTAAGGAATTCATTCTATTATGTGACAAATGTCATAATTTAAAATGCCATAAGGCACCCTTTGGTAGATAACAAGCTGAGGTATGATTGCTGCTAGATATGGTTTCACCCTTATTTTTTAGAACTAAATGATACAATCCTTCATGCTTCTCAGCCAAACCAATCATCTTCATCAACTATTGATCCTGAATGAAACATTTCAGTTATTAAAACTGACTTGAAAATTGGAATTTTGACACAATTTGGAAACAGAAGTCAAATTGACAGAAAATTCAGGAATATAAAGAACATTTGTAATAACAAATATGGAAGATAACATGATTGTACCAACATATTTTCCTAAATCAAATTGACCATTATGTTATTTAACATTAATAGGGGTGATAGGATTACAAGAATGAAACCAAGATGGTGAAGAGCATATGTGATCACTAGCACTAGAGTCTATGATCCATGATTTAGAAATGCAACATTTATAAACAAAAGAATGAGAATTACCATTGTTATGCACGGATAAAGGACCCGAGGGTAAAGAAGAACCAACTTGATTGGAAGTTGCAGGAGTAGTTGATTGATGAATGGATGAGTTATGAATTAGTTGCACCAATGTCTCATACTGATCTTGTGTAATTGAAGAAGTACCATTGGTACCAAAAACTTATTGGATACTGGAATCTTCATTATCATCATTCTCACTTGTAGCAACATTGTTATCAATGGAGCCTTTGCCAAAGTGAGGTGGGAAACCATGTTTTCTGTAGCATACTTCATTGATGAGAGCTTGTGATTCATCAACTGGAGCAAATTTTCCTTGCCTCTCATGTTGAAGCACCATGGAGAAAATCTTATTCAAAGAAGGTAGTGGATCCATAATAAATATTTGTGATTTTACTACAGAATAGTTCTTATTTAGGCCTGTCAAGAACCTGATCGCATACAACAAGCTATGATTCTTCCTATAAAGTCTCATAGCTTCGCAAGAACATCTAACTTTGCATACACAATTGGGAATTAGCATATAGATTTCCAATTCTTCCCAAAGAGACTTCAAAGTAGAGTAGACTTTTGTGACCGATTTGGATTCTTGTTTGAGGGTATAAAGTTCTTGTTGCGGTTCTGAAACTCTTATCAAATCACCTTGGGAAAATGCTCCTTCAAGTCATTCCAAACATTGAGGGCATTTTATGTAAACGTGATAGAGTGAGCAATTGATTCAGAAACGGAATTAAGCAGCCATGAATGGATTAACACGTTACAACGATTCCACGCATGGAAAGAAGGATCAAAATCATCAGCTAGAATTGGTATGGATCCATCTACAAACTCAAGCTTCATTTTTCCACCTAAAGCATGACGCATCGATCTTGCCCAAGAATGGTAGTTGAAGCCTTCAAGCAATGGTATAACTTTAACAATGGAAGGGCCATTACTAGGATGAACATAATAGAGACTAGTAGGATCTAATTGTGGGTCAACGGGAACTGTACGAGGAGGCATGCCTACGTGTAAATCGCACATTATAAGTAGATCGCACAGGCTCAAGGTATCATGTTAGAGTTTATAGAAACCATGAATGCATTGTGGCAGCCATGGATGAACAAGCAAAGAAAAGATAAAACTAGAAGAAGAAGAAGAAGAAGAAGAAGAATAGAATTGAAGTTGCTTTGAATATTGAATATTGAGCTTGAGTCATTTTATTACATAGTTAATCTTATATACAGAGTATCAATCAACTATAACTAACTAACAACTCATGTAACTAACTTCCTAACAGAAAATTGTAACTAACTAATTGAAGGAAGTTGTTCAGTTCTAACTCAAGCATAATCTCAACAATTTTTATTCCATTCTAATTTCTCATTAAAAACATTTTATAACTTTTAATAAGTGACACATGTTAAGTGATTAAACATCGATAGTTGGTCAGTCTTATTTCAATTTTTTCATTTATTATGTTTATTGAATTAAACAAAAATAGGGATTGTCGTGGTACTATCAATGGTATTAGTAGAGGTTGTAAGCACCACTATAAATGCAATACACTACAATGATGTGGTTGTCCCCATGCACATCAAATTTGAACTATAATATTCTATGTCGGAGGTCTCGAGTGAAGTAGTTGAAAGAAGAAGATGCCAATTCCAAGTTCTTCCATAGGTGCATCAATAAAAGAAGGAAAATCAATTAAATCTTAGCTTTAGAATTTAATGGCGGATTATTGAAAGAAGCATATGAGATTAAGAGAGAAGTGAAGGACAATTTTCAGAGATTTTTTTATAGTAGATAGGTCATTTCATGCTAACATAATCTTCAAGAAAGTGAATTCAATAGATAATGAAAGTTTGGTAAAAGAGTTCTCAAAAACAGAGGTTCGTGAAGTTATTTGGGACTATGATAGCTCAAAAAGTCCAGGTCCATAGGGTGTTAATTTTGGTTTTATAAAGGAATTATGGGAAGTTATTAAAGGAGATTTCATGAGGATGATGTCAAAATTTTACTCACACGGTCATTTCGTAAAAGGTGAAAATTATGCTTTCATGGTTCTTATTCCAAAGAAAAAGAATGCTATAAAGATTTCAGGTTTCAGACCAATCTCTTTGGTGGGATGCATATGTAAAGTTATATCTAAAGTATTGGAAAATAGAATGGAAAAAGTGATGAACAATATAATTTATGAGTCTCAAACAACATTTGTGAACGAAGTAGTAGATGAAGCAAGGAGAAAGAAGAAATAGGTGATTCTTTTAAAGGTGGACTTTGAAAAGGCATATGACTCGGTGGACTGGAACTTTCTTGCATATGTGATGGATAAAATGGAATTCCAAGAGAAATGGAAAAGGTGGATTCTAGTGTGTTTAAGCTCATCATTTATTTCAGTGCTATCAATGGAAGCCCTACTAAAGAATTTAAGATGGGGAGATGACTTAAACAATGAGATCCTCTTTCTCCGTTTTTATTATTAATGAAGGTAGAAGGATTAAACGACATGATAGAAAAGGCTATATATTTGGGAAAGTACACTAGATATAAATTCGAGGGAGGTGAGGAAAAATTCTCTCATTTACAATATGCAGACGACACTTTGATAATGAGCAAACGAAGGTGGACGAATATCCACACTATTAAGGCGATATTATTGTTGTTTGAATCAACGTCAGAATTAAAAGTAAACTTCCACAAGAGTGTAATCATGGGAATCAATATACCTCAATACTGGATAGAAAAGGATGCAAGAATTCTGAACTGCAATATTGGAAATTTACCTTTCATCTACCTGGGATTACCAATTGGGGCGAATCCAAATCGAAAAGAAAGTTGGACTTAGGTGATTAGAACATTGAAAGATAGGTTGTGAATATGGAAAAACAAGCACTCATCCATTGGATATCGGATTGTCATCCTAAAATCAATCTTGTACGTGATCTCGATATACTTCCTCTCTTTCTTCAAAGCTCTGGCGGTATTGTATCTAAACTAGAATCTATTTTCAAAAAAATTCTTAGGGGGGATGTAAGGAAGAGAGAAAGATAAATTGAATTAAGTGGGATATCATTTGTATACCAATTGAAGAAGGAGGATTAGGAATTTGAAAACTTTCAACTTAGCTCTTCTTGAAAAATGAAAATGGAAAGCTGCAGCAGAAAAATGAGGTATATGGTATGCAGCTTTATCAAATATATACATGATGGACAGTGGGGGTTGGAGTTCTTGTAATCCAAACATTTCAAGATGGTGAAAGGATATTCTTCAATTGGATATAAGAGAGGTTGAGAACTTACATGATTATTCAATGAAAGAAGTTTATAATGGTTTAATGTCAGAGGTATGTACAGCTCAAGATCATATGTGGTCGAAAGTTTGGAATAAGGTGATACTTTTAAGAATATCAAGTATGGATTGGAGACTGTTTCACAATAAAATTCAAACAAGAGACAATTTGGCTAAAATGTGAATTATATTCCATGGGAGAATAGATGTGTGGGAGAGTGTGGGAGGGAAGAGTCACTTTCTCATCTTTTCTTTGAGTGTTCAGTTTTTTTAGGTGTGTGGAGTTCAATTCACAAATTGATTGGATTAATTTCTTCTTGTCATAACGTCAGATGGTTGCACATGGAACAATTTGAAAAATTGCTTGGAGGTGGGATTTTGGTATCAAAGAAGGCAGTTGTGATTTGGTTCGCTTGTATGTGGTTCATTTGGTAATCAAGGAACGCCAAAATATTTCGAAACGAGGAAATTCATATTGAAACCATTATAGAATAGACAAAATTGACAACATGGAAGTAGGTAAAACTAAAAGCAAATTTGATTGACTGTGACATTGGCCAGTGGTTTTCATCTCCCAAATCCTGTTTAGGAATAGTTACCGACTGAGTTTTTTCAGGAATTTTCAGAGCTTAATTATGTCATATGAATTCGAATTGTTCAACATTGTTTATGTTTTTTGTTCTAATGTAGTTGTTTATTATGGTGGTGTTTCATCATTATAGTTGTGGTTGTTCATGTTTTATGTCCAATTGTATTAGGGTGGTGTTGACTGGAGATTTTGACCAGGTCAAGAAAATACGTTTAGAAGCAAAACCATGAAAATGGCAAAGGGAAGGATTTCGACCCAGTCAAAGAAAAGGAAAATACAACTATGGGTCGACAGCCAGATGTAGAAGTCCAGGAAGAAGTCGAAGTACTTCGACACATCCTAGAAAGACCAGTAGGTCGAAGGTATTTTGACGAAGCCATTCATAAAGTTGCGAAGAAAACTTATCCAAATAGTGGGACAAAGTAGTGGGTAGTTACCAGGAGAGTAGGATGACAGGTGTCAACACCAGATGTATTGGAAAGTGTCCGACAGTTTATTTTTCATGTCTATATAATTAGATTTCATTTTCATTACTGAAGGTTGCATTTTCTTACATTGTAAAAGGGACACACTCAAAGTACCGAGCGTCATAGAAATAAGTTAACCCCCTAAGAAAAATGTATGATAGCGTCCAAACACTTATGTTTTCAAGTTATTTTAATTCCAAGTCAATTTAAATGCTTGATTTTCCCTTTATTCTTCTTTTATCCCGCTTTTGTTTTCTCTTTTGTCTTTTCATTCAAGCATTCCACAAGAGTCTACTAAAACACAAAACACCAAAAATATACAAAAACACCCTCTTACCATTCTACGTTACAAAGAGTTTGCAGCATAACTAATTGGACAGAGCAGTCCTGGGACTCATTTGGTCGGTCCTGCAAGTGAACTTTGTAACACCCTTTCTACCCACAATACAATTAATCATATTATTTAATAAAATCAGAGTTCAACATAAAAAGGCATCACATTTTAAACATGTCATCATAATATCAACATAATATGTGTCATGTCCCGTAACATGGGTTGTAACTTTAATTCATAATAACAACAAAATATTATAAGTATTCATAGCGGATCATTATTCAATATTTTAATCAAAAAGATAAAAAGAATCCAATATATAATCGACATCATCCTCCAGTATTAAAATAACCGAAATAACAAACAAAACCCAAGTGTTTCCCAGTGTTACATGACTCAGAGCATGACACTACCTAACTCTATACACAATGGAACGCACGTCGGCTACCTCCAAATAATTTCCACTAAGCTTCAGAATCTTCGGGATGACATAATAGACCATCACCAACGGCAGGCAGGGTGAGTAATCCAAATTCAATATAAATAGTACAAGACGGAATCATAATAAACAGATAAACACACAACCACTACAACCTCATAAATGCATGTGGTATCGGTTTCAACGTGTGATGGACACTGGCCATCTAACCTCCACAAGGGAGTGCAACATAATCAACAACTCCTCAATCTACACAATGGGATTGAAGCCTCAAATCAACATAGGGAATGCCATGAATGCAAGATACACAAAACAACATCATCATCATCTTTATTCATCAATACGTGTATCAACATTCATCATCCATCATCATATAATTGCATATATACAATTATTTCATTATGTCCTCATTTTCTCTACTTATTCATCAATATTATCTCATATCATCACTATTACTATTAATCCCAGCATACTTAACATATAATAATTCTTCCAGCAATAACATAGCAACACAGTACGAAAGATTAGATATCAAGATCAACAACAGAATAAACATGATTTTCTAGAAATTACAATGCTTGCTAAGCAAGGGGGACATCTCATTAAGCGGCAAACTCCATGACTCTTCTCGCTAAGCGAGCTCCAGCTCAGTAAGCGAGAAATGTGATTCACAGAATAAACCCTGCGATTCTGCAGAAACTCAAACCCAACCAAAACACCTCTAAACTGCACCAGACATCAGTAAAACAACATAAACATCAAATTACTACATTATCATCATGAATTCACCATTATTAACAACATACGACAACCAATTTAACACTAATATACCAACAATCATCCAAAATACTTAGGTTTCCATTCTAAAATCCCTAATTCTCATAATACATCCCTATAATATGATTATTGAACAAGAATTCTCCCCATAACTCAGTTATTGAAGCTTTTCTCTTCCTCTTTGATCACAAGCCCTCATAGTCTCCTTGTTCTTCATAGCAACTTTCACCTTTTTCCAGAAAACACGATTGTGAGAACTCTTTGATCGTAACTTATATTTCTTAAACTACTAAAAAGACAATCTTGGCCCTTAGACCTCTAAACTCTTTTATTATATTTTCTTAATAATAATAATAATTAAATAATTCCTTATTCTCCACAAAGCACCACTTACTTTCACTTATTTCATAAATAATTACTTAATAATCAAATTATGAAATTGGGATGTTACAAACTCTCGCGGAGGAGGCCAACAACTTGTTCGCGTGAAATCCACGGGAGAACAGTCGATATGGACTTTTTTAAGTCATGTATTCCTTTTTGGGTGTTCTCCCTTTGGTTTGTATGTTTTGGGAATCTAGGGACCTTTTAGTTTGTTTGGTTTTTGTTGTAGTTGGTATAAGAGGTTGCTGCATTTTTATTCGGGGTCCTTTTTTTCTGTTGTTCTGATGTATCTTTTTTGTTTGTATTTTTAGAGCATGTCTCATGCTATGTTTTAATTAATCCAATTTTTTTCTTCCTTTTTTCAAAAAAATGGAGTAGTGACAATTGTGATTTTAGTTTGCAGACAAGTTTTTGGAGATGGATTCAAAAACTTCCAAATCACATATCTTTGATAACACTAATTACTTTAGATGGGAAAAAAGTCTTGAAAGATGGAGGGGAAAAATGAGTGAGAGCACTTTTAAAGAGAGATTCACACAAATGTATGATGCCTTTTTCAAGACTCAAAGGCACTCAATCCTAACCCCGACATCTTCTACCATACAATGCTTCATATTATGCCATACTAATGCTCGCATGAAAAATATTGTTATAAGTACACTCAGTCAACGGAAAATGACTATCCCAATATCCTCCTTGATCCAACACACAAGCCCTCAATAAATCCTCCAAGGATTGGATAGTCCTCTCAGTCTGACCATATATATGCGGTTGATAAGCAGAGCTCATCCTCAACTTAGTACCCAAAGAATCTTGCAAACTCTTCCAAAATCTCGATGTAAATCACGGATATCTATCTGACACGATACTCGATGGTATCCCATGCAACTTCACAATTTCCTTAATATACATCTCAGCTAGTTTCTGCATAGAAAGATTAATTGTCATCAGCAAGAAATTGGCCGACTTAGTCAATCTATCTATGATTACCCAAATAGAATCATTTCCCTTAGCAGTCTTCGGCAAACCTGTTACAAAATCCATGGAAATATTGTACCACTTCCACTCTAGAATATTCAACGGTTGCACCATACCTAGCGGTTTCTGGTGTTCAATCTTTGACTTCTGACAAGTCAAACACACATACACAAATTCAGCAACATCCTTCTTCATACCGGGCCACCAAAATAATTTATGTAAATCATGGTACATCTTCGTAGCACCAGGATGAATACCCAATCGACTATGATGTCCTTCTTCTATAATCTCTTCCTAATTTCTTGAACATCAGGAATACACACTTTATCTCGAATCTTATCATACCATTCTCATCAACTCGGAATTCACCTCCATTACCTTGGTTAATCAAGGTCAATTGATCAACTAACTTTAAGTCATATTGTTGTCCTTCACGAATCCTTTCCACAAATTCATTAGGCAATTTCAACATTCCCAAATTTACACTTTCAGACGTAGCTTCACATAACAAGCTCATATCTCAGAATTGTTCAATCATTTCAAGATCCTTTATCATCAGCATCGACATATGCAATGTCTTCCTTCTCAAAGCATCCGCAACTACGTTCGCCTTACCAGATGGTAATTCAAATCAAAATCAAATTCTTTCAACAATTTCAACCATCTCATTTGCCTCATATTTAGTTCCTTATGATCAAACAGGTATTTCAAACTCTTATGATCACTGAACACCTCAAATTTTGAACCAAATAGACGATGTCTCCAGATCTTCAACACAAACACCACATCTTCTAACTCTAAGTCATGCTTAGGATAATTCCTTTCATGAACTCTCAATTTCCTGGAAGCATAAGCAACCACCTTACCATTTTGCATCAAAACTCCTCCAAGTCCCATCTTCGAAGCATCACAATATACTACAAACGGTTCAGTCGGATTTGGAAAAATCAACACCGGAGCAGTTGTTAACTTCTTCTTCAACTCCACAAAACTATTTTCACACGCAAAATCCCACACATAAACTTAGCTCTTTCGAGTCAACTGAGTTAAAGGTAGCGTCAACTTCGAAAAACCCTCGATAAACTTCATGTAGTAACCTGTTAAACCCAGAAAACTTCTAATCTCGGTAGCAGACTTAGGAGTTTCCCACTGTAACACTGCATCAATTTTCGACGGATCAACAAAAATCCCACCACTAGAAATTATATGCCCCAAAAAACTCACTTCTTGTAACCAGAACTCACACTTCGACAGTTTAGCAAAAAACTTCTTTTCTCTCAACACTTGTAATACAATCCTCAAATGCTTCTCGTGATCTTCCTCTGTCTTATAATAAATCAGAATATCATCGATAAATACTACCACAAACTTATCCAAATACTCATGAAAGATTCTATTCATGTACTTCATGAACACATCGGGTGCATTGGATAAACCGAACGACATCACCGTATACTCATAATGATCGTACCTCATTCTGAAAGCTGTCTTCGGAATATCATCAGACTTAACACGAATCCGATGGTAACCAGATCGTAAATCAATCTTGCTGAATACACAAGCTCCTACCAATTAATCCATAAAATCGTCGATTCTCGAAAGTGGATACTTATTCTTGATAGTAACCTTGTTCAACTGCCGATAATCAATACATAACCTCATGCTACCATGTTTCTTTTTAACCAACAACACCGGAGAACCCCACAGAGAAACACTAGGTCGAACAAACTTCTTCTCTAGCAACTCTTCTAGTTGCTTATTCAACTCACTCAACTTTACAGCTGACATCTGATACAGAGCCATTGACACATGACTAGTACAAGGTAATAAATCCACTGCAAACTCAACTTCACGCTCTGGAGGTAAATCATTTATATCCTCCAGAAATACATCAGGAAACTCGTGAACAACTGGAATCTCCATACTCGAAGTCTTCTCTTCGACTTGCAACGATGCAAACATTGCAAACATATGAGCCTTGTAATCTAATAATTCCTCTACTTGTCTAGCCGTCAAGAACAACAACTCGCCATGATCACCAATTTCAGGAAATTCAACAGTCTTCGTATAACAATTGATATGCACAAAATTGAACTCCAACTAGTTCATTCCAAGAATAACATCAATTTGGTGCAAAGGCAAACACACCAGATCCATCAGGAAATCCTTCTCAAAAATTGTCAAAGAACACTTCAGACAAACAAGAGCAGTAGTAACAGACCCATTAGCTAGCATCTCTATTACCATACCACCATTCATACTAGACAACTTCAAACCCAACTTATTAGCACATTTAAGAGAAATAAAAGAATGTGTAGTGCCAGTATCTATAACAACAATCAACTCAACATTGTTAATAAAACAAGTACCTCGGATTAGATTGTCCTTTTTAGGAGCCTCAAAACCAGTCAAAGCAAACATAATGCCATTGGTTTGAGCAGCAGTAGAAGTCTTCTTAGGCTTCTGGTATTGGGTGCTGATACGTCCATGTTCACCGTAATTAAAGAAAGTTGGACCTTCATTTGGAAAATCACCAACCTTATGACCTCTCTTGCCACATCTATGGAATCACACCACCATATTAGTGCAAACATCTTCCTTGTGACCGGATTCACCACACTTATGACACTTAGGAGGATTAGAACTTGCTCCCCCACTTGGCTTCTTCCCCTCATAACTCTTCTGTTTCCCCTTCTTAGTTGGAGTCACATAAGGATTTCCTTTGAACTGACCTTTATCTTTCTCTTCTCACCCAATTGCTGGTAGTGATTAGATCGAGCTATGCTATCTTCATCATCGATTCTGATCTTATCTACAAGTTCAACATATCTTCGAATTTGTGGACATCCAATTCCTTGCTTGATCTCTGATCTCAACCCATTCTCAAACTTGAGACACTTCGACAATTCAGCATCGGCACTGTTGTAGTGAGGACAATACTTCACCAACCTCTCAAACTTGGCAGCATACTCTACTACCGTCATATTCCCTTATTTCAACTCAAGGAATTCTACTTCCATCTTGCCACGAGCATCTTCTGGAAAATACTTTTCCAGAAACTCCTTTCTGAACACTGCCCAAGTCACTGCAGTACCAGCATCCTCTAAACGCTGACGGGTATTATCCCACCAGTCCTCACCCTCTTCAGACAACATATGTGTACCAAACTGCATCTTATGTGCATCGATACACTCCATCACCCTAAAGATATTCGCAATAGCCTTGAGCCACTTTTGAGCATTAAGTGGTTCATGATCACCTTCAAACACCGGTGGATTGTTACTCTGGAACTTCTCCAAAGCACGAAACACATCATGTTCGTTTTTCCGAGCAGTAGCCTCCGCTAAAGCCGCAACAGCCTCCGCAAACACACACATGTTGCATCCAATCATTCTGCACAACACTCACGCATAAGATAAGAATAATTGTTAATAATAACGACCGACACAGGCTAACAACAACGACAAACGACCTGACAGACCGACCCGCTCTGATACCACTAATGTAACATCCTTTTCTACGCACAATACAATTAATCATATTATTTAATAAAATCAGAGTTCAACATAAAAGGGCATCACATTTTCAACATGTCATCATAATATCAACATAATATGTGTCATGTCCCGTAACACGGGTTGTAACTTTAATTCATAATAACAACAAAATATTCTAAGTATTCACATCGGATCATTATTCAATATTTTAATCAACAAGATAAAAAGAATCCAATATATAATCGACATCATCCTCCAGTATTAAAACAACCGAAATAACAAACAAAACCCAAACGTTTCCCAGTGTTACATGACTCAGAGCAGGACACCACCTAACTCTATACACAACGAAACACACTTCGGCTACCTCCGAAAATCTTCCACTAAGCTTCAGAATCCGCAGGATGGCATAATAGACCATCACCAACGGCATGCAGGGTGAGTAATCCAAATTCAATAAAAATAGTACAAGGATGAATCATAAGAAACAGATAAACACACAACCACTACAACAATTTACTCACATGTAATCATCAACAATTACACATCATCAAACAAACTATGTGATCATGCTATGCCACATAGAATGGAACGCAACCTCATAAACGCATGTGGTACAGGTTTCAACGTGTGATGGACACTGGACATCTACCCTCCACAAGGGAGCACAACATAATCAACAACTCCTCAATCCGCACAATAGGATTTTATCCTCAAATCAACCTAGGGAATGCCATGAATGCAAGATACACAAAACAACATCATCATCATCTTTATTCATCAATACGTGTATCAACATTCATCACTCATCATCATCATAATTGCATATATACTATTGTTTCATTATATCCTCATTTTCACTACTTATTCATCAATGTTATCTCATATCATCACTATTACTATTAAGTCTAGCATACTTAACATATAATAAATCTTCCAGCAACAACATAGCAACACGGTACAAAATATTAGATATCAAGATCAGAAACAGAATAAACATGATTTTCTAGAAATTACAATGCTTGCTAAGTGAGGGGGACAACTCGCTAAGCGGCGAACTCCCTGACTTTTCTCACTAAACGAGCTCCAGTTCGCTAAGCGAGAAACGTGATTCGCAGAATAAACCCTGTGATTCTGCAAAAACTCACACCCAACCAAAACACCTCTAAACCGCACCAGACATCAGTAAAACCGCAAAAACATCAAATTACTACATTATCATCATGAGTTCACCATTATTAACAACATACGACAACCAATTTAACATTAATCTACCAACAATCATCCCAAATACTTAGGTTTCCATTCTAAAACCCCTAATTCTCATAATACATCCATATACTATGATTATTGAACAAGAATTCTCCCCATACCTCGGTTATTGAAGTTTTTCTCTTCCTCTTTGATCAAAATCCCTCTTAGTCTCCTTGTTCTTCAGAGCAACCTTCACCTTTTTCCAGAAAATATGATTGTGAGAACTCTTTGATCGTAACCTCTATTTCATAAACTACTAAAAAAACAATCTTGCCCCTTAGACCTCCAAACTCTTTTATTCTATTTTCTTAATAATAATAATTAAATAATTCCCAATATTATTATATCATTATCTCAAATAAAAATAATTCTTTATTCTCCATAAAGCACCACTTACTTTCACTTATTTCATAAATAATTACTTAATAATTAAATTATGAAATTGGGATGCTACAAACTCTCGCAGAGGAGGCTAGCAACTTGTTCGCGCGAAATCCACAGACGAACAGTCGATAGGGAGTTTTTTAAGTCATGTATTCCTTTTTGGGTGGTCTCCCTTTGGCCTGTATGTTTTGGGAATCTGGGGACCTTTTAGTCTGTTTGGTTTTTGTTGTAGTTGGTATAAGAGGTTGCTGCAGTTTTTTTTTCGGGGTCCTTTTTTTTCTGTTGTTCTGATGTACCTTTTTTGTTTGTATTTTTAGAGCATGTCTCGTGCTATGTTTTAATTAATCCAATTTTTTTCTTTCTTTTTTCAAAAAAATGGAGTAGTGACAACTGTGATTTTAGTTTGCAGACAAGTTTTTGGGGATGGATTCAAAAACTTTCAAATCACATATCTTTGATAACTTTAATTACTTTAGATGGGAAAAAGTCTTAAAAGATGGAGGGGAAAAATGAGTGAGAGAACTTTTAACGAGAGATCCACACAAATGTATGGTGCCTTTTTGGAGGCTCAAAGACACTCAAACCTAACCCCAAATTTCTATTGTGGTATGACGGGGTTGTGAAAAAGAAAATATTTACGTAAATTAAATAGATGCAATAAAGAAATAATATTTAAAAAGTGGTATAATTTATTTTTAATATAATGTTTTGGAAAAAATTGAATATTTAGAAATTAATATTAGTTTAAATTCTAGCCTAATGAACCTTTCATATCTAACTGAATATTTTATTTCCAAATTTAAATTTAATTTCACATTTTTTAGTTTTATCATAAATATTTAATTTTAAAATTTTAATTTAATATCGATTATATTTTTAAATTATTTTAGTTTGATTTAATAAATATAATAAAATATATAAAAAAATGGTATGTAAAATTAATAAGATTGACATATTGGAAGTATCCTAGTCATTCAACATATCTGAGATATTAAAAAAACAAATTGCACATCTATACTTTTCTTTACCAAAAATAAGAAAAGAGGTCAAAACTATATTTTTGTAAAAATAAAATTGGGGGAGATGAAAGGAAGTTGATTTTGTAAATGGATCATAATAGCGATTAAAAATATAATTTAGTAAAGACAGGTAAAAAAATGTAATTTAGAGTGGAATAAGTGATCATCCCTCTTAGAAGAGACAGTTTTGGCAGAAAGTTTGGCTTTGCTAGGTTCATCCAGGTGAAGAACGAGGCTTTGGGTGCAACCAAACTCAACAATATTTTCATCGGTAACAAGAATATTTTTGTCAAAATCCCTAGGTTTTAGAAACATCAAGGAGGATCCTTAGGTGTGTCCAAAGATGATTCAATCAGAGGTAGAACAGTGGTTTCTAAGAGGTTAGAGGGGGGGGGGGGGTATTTCCATGGATACAAATGTTGGTAATGGAGGAAGCTTTAAGGTTAGAGGAGAGGAATGTAGCAGAGGTTTTAGAAGATTGAAATTTTTTATTTAGGTGGTGAAGGAGTCTGATTTTAACCAACCTAACAATATCCATGTATTAGAATACGTGGTGGGAGATGAAGATTCTTAGTCTATTTTCTCTAAAGCGTACATATAAGTGGTGTAAAATGCAAGATCTACATATAACATTCATGACATTTTTTGTCATTAACAATACGCCATTGGGAGCTGAAATTATGGTATAGCAGATTACAGATGTCCTATGAGATGTCAGAACAACTGATCTCTGCACTTAACACAATGACATGAACCAGGGGCGGATCCATACAATATATTTTAGTGTGGCTAAACATAAAAGAAATTACAAAACTAAATCATATTAAAAATGAAAAATAATATTGTTTCATGCAATACCTTACAATGAAAACCGTTTATCATTCATTTCTTGAAAATGAGCTAAAATAACATCATTGTTAATTGTTCCAAGAACATCTCTTTCTATAAAAGTTACAAGACGATCATTTAACCACTGATCACTCATTTTGTTACATAGCTGACTCTTCACAAACTTCATAGCTGAAAAACACGTTCCACGCTTGCAGTTGCTACCGGTAAGACTAAAGCTAATTTCAGAAGCTTATAAACCATATCAAATGTGTTGCATTTATTTGTTTCCATGAGTTTTACACAAAGATCTGAAAGTCCTTTTAAATTTGTAAATTTTGGATCACATCGAACATTTATAACATAATTTTGAAGTTGATGTCGCCACACCACTTCCGACACATCTACAAAATCATTTGGATAAAGTTTAACCATCCTGAATAATTTTTTCACATCAAAAGCTGCAAATGACGATGAAGGACTTAAACATGAAACACATTTTAAAAGTTCAGTATTTTCTTCATCAAACCTAGCATTGAGCTCGTACAACTGCTAATCTAAAACACTAAACAAACAATCATGCTTATAATGATGCAAATTAGAAACACTAGAAGTTGTAGCATTTCTCCTAGTCCTTTTCCCTTGCACATACGGTGCATCCATATCAGGCACAACAATATCCTGCTTATTGCAAATTTCCATAAACTTAGATATAAGTTATTCCCATCCATCATTCCTCATTTCTTGTAATTCTCGTTTGGTAGCATTGACAAGTGACAAAGCATTCAAAAGATCTTGATCACGCTTTTGTAACGCTACACTCAAATCATTTGTAAATCCTAAAATATCAACCATCATATATAACACGAAGATAAAATCAAAGGATTGAAGTACATCTAACAAAAGCATAGTTTCACCATATTTTTCAAATCACGTATCATTCCCAACTTCTTCAAGTACCCAAATAATGGCACCATATAAAGTCATCAAACTAGTGAGAGTCCTAAAATGGGAGCCCCAACGAGTGTCACCCTCTCTAGCAATAGATGATTCTTGATTTAATCCACTACCAGTCTCTATTTGGCCCTCTTCAATCAATTTAGCAAACTGAGCTACTTGTTTGTCCCAGAGCAATTCTTGTCTCTTGTTAGAAGATTGTATGAAATTAATAAGCATATTGACCTTATCGGAAAAAACCACTAACATCTTTGTGAGTCTTGGCACATGCAACAAGTTCCAATTGAAGTTGATGAGCGAAACAATGAACATAATAAGCAGATGGATTCTCATTTTGGATTAAAGTTCTCAAACCACCAAACTTACCTCTCATATTGCTAGATCCGTCATACCCTTGCCCCATAATGCTAGATATACTCAAGCCATTAATAGACAACAACTTCTCAAGTTCCTCCTTAAGTGACTTAGCACTTGTTTCTTTAACACTTACAATGCCAAGAAACCTTTCTTTTACCAAACCTTCATTATTAACATAGCGAATAATAATACCATTTGTTCTTTACCAACAACATCACCAGATTCATCAATCAAAACACAAAACACATCATATGTAATATCACATATAATTTGTTGAATTATTTCACATGCACAAGCAGCAGCAAGATCCTTTTGAATCTTAGGGGCAGTCATAAGGTTATTTTTGGAGCACAATCTATTACACTAGCTATCTCTGGGTTAATTTCCTTTAAATTGTCCACCAACTCAAGAAATGGACCCTTAAATAAAGAGTTAAGGGACTCATCACTCCCTCTAAATGGCATGCCACGCCTCAAAAGAAACTTAGTGGCTATAAGGGATGTGTTTACACGAACATAATATCTGGCACTCATTTGCTTAGTTTGATTAACAAACACAACCTTAATACTTTGGTTTGGGTTCATGAGAGCATAACACATATTCACACATTCAACATAACCATTGGAAGAAGTAACATGATTAGCCAATCTTTGAGCATTCTTCCAATCACCAAAACCGTCTCCCACAAATTGATTTCCTCCATACTTAGAGACATTTTTAAACAAAAAACAAGGCAAACAATATGATAGGTCCTTAGATTCACTATAATCAATCCAATCATACAAATCAAACCAATTTTTTCAAAATCGACGTTTTTGTTTACCTTGAATAGACCAAGGGTAAACGAAATTGTGAGGAGGTTGATGACGACCTATTTTTAAATAATCTTTCCTTACCTAATTTTGGATGTCAGGATGATAGCTTGAAATCAGTGGCCTAATTCTTGGATTCGTTTCAACCAATTCATAATTGTCGCTCCCGATAAATGAAGCTAAGTCCAGATAAAGGTACAGACGCGAACGGTCGGCGAAAGGGACAGTGGGAACACACAGCCGTGAACTCACTGGAGATGAAAAGAGTCGCCAGCTAGGCATTTTTATCCCGGAGGAAAGGCAATGCTGCATAGACCTAGAAAGATATGGATAAGACGGTTGCGAACCAGAGAGACTGAGAAAGGGGGTTGGTTACAACCTGGGAAGGTATTAGCACCCAGATTGTCCGTCGTACTCGACGGGATCCACGCTTAAAAGATTTGTTTTAAAGGGGGAGTGTCAGTGCAATCTGTGTATAAAGAGCTGGAAAAGAATGTACAGGTGACAGTGCAAAAGGGAGTATAAAGTGTATAAATGATGTGTCAGTGTAAGAACAAAGAAATGAGATGCTCAAGATCATGAGGCTTAAAGAATAGCTGGAAAGAGGGGGAATATACAGAGACTTTTGTTCGATAACTGTTAAGTTATGCCTACGTATCCTCTCGTGCAATGAGGAAGTCAGAACACCGTAGTTCGACCCAAAGAGACTGAAAGATGAATTGACTTGTGAATTGCTTACTTGTCTATGCTCAAGTGTATGATCTGTCTGGCACAGATGCAAACTGTCTTGCATTAGACGGAAGAAGCAAGTTCTCGTTTATGAGTGAATGAGATGAGAAAAGAATCCCGAAGGAGACGATTATTGTTTGTTTTTTATGTTTTCAGTCTTTTATTGCTTTTGAAAAATTTTCATAAGTTAATGAGCTTATGCCTAAACCAATGGGTTAGTAAACTCATCACATCTTCCCTCTGATTAGGGGTAATGAGAATACCTTAAGTGTGAAGTCAGATTCTCACACTTAATCACCTATGGTGTAGGATTAAGATCATTAACCTACTTGTGATTAATTAGATGTTTTTGTGGTTTTTGTTTAGTGTTGAGTAATGAGGTTAAGCCATAATCAGGGATTAAACAGACTCATTACACCATCCTAAGAGAAGGATAATAGATGAGAATGTTTAAGCTGAGGAAAGCTCCTCAACTTAATCCATGATTAGGGATTAAGCTCATGACAAAACAAGCCTTTGATTAAGTGGATTTTATTTAATAGTATGATGATGAAGTGAGTCTTATGATTTGTAAGACAACTTGAGGGGGACTTGTCCATTAACACTAGGGTTAGTCCTTCTTAACCAATTAAGGAAGAATTAGAACCCTAATGCAAGGCCCAAGTTACAAGTGTGATGTCTTGATACTTATTAAGTGAATTGATTAAGATATTTAAACACATTAAGGGTTTAACACTTAGGATTAAAGTTATACACTCCATCCTAAGAGAAGGATGCAGGCATAAGCTTAATCACAAAGCCTTAAAGCCTTTAGGGTTTAGTCCCTGATTATGAGGTGAGAAGAGAAGACTCAAAAGAGACACAAAGGTGAAAACTAAGAGGGGAGACTAATAAAAACCCTAATCATTGTCATGCTTGGTTGTTCCTAAGGTTTGTGAGGTTTTCAAGAGCAAGTCTTCAATGGAACCACCAGGAAGCAGATGAAAGGATCAAGAGAAGCAAAGTAACTTGCTTCATTTAAGAAGTCAAGTCACTTGAAGAAAGAAAGTGGGAAGAAGAAGAATGAGCAAGCTCAAACTCAAACACATGTAGAAAATGCAGCAATGGATGCAAGAGAGATGAAAAGAAAGGTTATGAGAAGTGAAGGCAAATTCACTTCTCAAGTTCACTTACCACCTGAAATGTTAGAAAAGGAATGCAATGCAATGCCAAAATGGGATGAGATGACATGATGAGAAACAAAACCAGAAGCATATACATGATGCTATGAGATGCTACAAACATGAGACAACAAATGGAGATGATCATACAAGTTCATGAATGCAAGAGAAGCAACTTAGGAACCATGAACATACATGAAAAGTTATGCAGTGCACATGACACATAACCAGGCAAATACATGATGCAATGATCAAACATGCTTTCAATATGTCTTAAGATGTCAAATGAATCAAATGGATGCTTGAAATGTCATGGAAAGTCATGTTATGCAAGAGAATGCAAGATGGATGCATATGAAAGCCCAAATTAGGGTTTATGAATCAAACATCAAACACAAACCAAAACCAGAAGCAAACCCTAAGATAAAAAATGGAAAATTCCACACAAAGGACCCCTAATCCCATACTAAACCACTGCCCAAAGGAGAAATCTCAACTCTTAACCAATCTTAAGTTATGATTTTCACAAGTTTTCTAGGGTTTTAGGGTTCCTAAACAAGAAAATTAACAAACAAATGGAAAATGGAAGATCAAATCATGGCCATTTAATCTCACAAACTACATGCTAAACACAATGCAATGCAAAAAGAATCAATGTCCAACTCTTCATGGATAGGCAGAAATGATTTTTTGAACTTTGGATCAAATTAATGCATAAAAATGATTTTAATTCAATGAAAAATTCTCAAAATGCATCAAGATCAAAAAAGAAATTTGGTTTGAAGGTTGGACAATGTTTCTAAATGTCTTAGAACATTTCATGAATTTTTTGGTGATTTTTAAATACCTAAAAGTATTTTTAATAAATTAATTTCCATTAATCAATTAAAAATAATCCTTTAAATATTTTAAAATACTTTTTAAATGCTAAAAATAAAAACAAAAATATTTTTGTGTCATAAAAATTAATAAAACTCTTGAGAAAAAGTTTCATAATTTTTAAACAATTTTTACTATTTTTAACAAATTATGCAAAACAAATGAAATAAATATGAAAAATAAATGAATTTTAAACTGAAATATAGAAAGTATGCTGATCCAACGCGTGAGATTTAAAATGGCCAGGGCGGGAATTGACTTCGCGCGGGAATGAACGGCTCACATTCAAACTGACTTAATTACACTTAGCCCTAATTAATCAAACCCTAATTACTCTCAGGCGACCGGAACACTGTTCCGGTCGTCTTCTCCGGCTACACCATTTTCCTATCTCTCTTAATACGCCATGAAATCATGCCAAAATCTCCAGAATCAAACCTTAGCTCATTCTAAACAAGATTCCAGCAACAAACATCATTTATTTCAACACACAAACAAGATTCGAATCAAACATTCAAAACTGCAAAAATTTCAGAAACATCATACAAGCTCATTTCTCACTCTTTTTCAAAAGTAACAAGTTCAGTGTGGTCAGTGAAGCATGCTTTACCATTTAGAAACTTAAAAAGCAAGTTCTGGAAAAAAAGTTCATGGAGTCACCTGAGATTGAACTTTTGATTCAGGAGCTTTCTGGATGGTTCTTTGGCTCAAACAGGTCCCAATGATCCCCCTTTGAAGCTTTGGACACTTGGTTGGAGTTTAAACAGCCTCTTGAGTGAGTTTGCAGAAGCTCTGACCAAGGGAGTGTGAAAATCGTATTTGTGATATGGAGGGTCTTAGGCCAAAACAAAGGTAGGTTTCTGGTCCATGAAGCAAGGTGAGTTGATTGGTGAAATTTGTTTGGATGTTTGTGAGTTGAGCAGAGAGATTCGAATGGTTTTGCTCTTGGAAGTGAAAATGGAGAAGTGGTGTTCTTGCTTGATTCAGGCCCAAGTCTTGTTGGTTTAAGCTCAGTGAAGCAAGGTGATTTGATCTATGGAAATGGTTTTTGTGTTTGTGTGTTGTGGAAGATGATTCGAAGGCTTTTGCTTGAGAGAGTGTTTTTGTGAATGTGATGCTATGGTGTCTTTCAGTTGGGCTTGGTGTTATGTTTTGCTAGCAAATGGAAAGTATAAACAATCCCAATTGGCCAGAGGATGTGACATGGCCTGCTGTGATTGGGATGTTTGCTTTTGCCAAAAGTCAACTTTTTGTAAGGAAAGGTATGGCTTGGTGCTAGGCTTGGTACAAGGGCTAGGGCTGGCGCAGCATGGTGAGGTGAGATGCTATGGCTGGTTCAGCATCCAAGAAATCAAGTGGGTGAGATGTCATGAGTGATTTTGCAAGTTGGTTACTTTTGAAACTTCATGAAAAAGTCTTGTTATGCAAACCATGATCATGAGAAACTTTGGTCCAATTCTGATTTTTAGAACTCATGTGATGTTTGTACATTGGTTTGAAGTGAACTAGAAGTTACAAATGGCCTTGGTTCATGATTTTGCAAATTTCTCATTTGGTGCACATCTTGAAAATAAGTGATTTTTGCCAACTTTGTCACACCATAACTTTTGATCCAAAATGAATTAGATCATGTTCTTGTACTTTTTGAAAAGGGAAAAATGTATTCTACAACTTTCATGACCAAGGTTTTATCATTTGAAGCATTTTTGGATCAAGAATCAAGGCTTGAAAAATGGCACAAAATGACATATTCTTGAAAAGTCAAACATGCCCTAAAAAGTCAACTTTGCAAAAACTTCAAATTCTTGGTTTTTGTGAACTTCAAACTTCTTCCATGATCAAATAAAGATCATATACACTCAAATTGATGAAGAATGCCCATTGGTTGGGTCATTGGGGGCCTCAGATACCCTGATTTTGCACTGACTTGTCCAGAAAGTCAACCCTTGATCAGATGACTTCCCCATGGAATTTCTTCATGAAAATTGATATGCATACTCCCTATACCATATAGAGACCAATGGAAACAAGAATGACCAAAAAATTTGGAGTTATGGCCTCTGAAACCAAAACCCTAATTTTAGGTCATCTGTGCAGTCAAACTTGGCTCTGCACCCACACCAATCCCAGTTCTTGTGATTCTTTGCATTTCTTGACTTTGAGAGAATGTAATATGATTCTTGAACACACATGGACCCCTTTGAAGTGATGATGGCCTTTGGAGTGGCTCAAGAAGCTCTTGGACTGCTCAGATCACAAACCCTAGGTGCAGATGACTTAGAGCCAATGCAGTGAACCAAAAATGTAATATGAGATGGTATGATTGTGTTTATGCATATGAGATGATCACAAGCCATGGTGTGAATGGGTGAGGGAAAATTTGGGGTGTTTACAGCTGCCCCTATTCAAACATGAGTTAGCTGTGCAGGATGTAAGCAGCGGCTTAACAGGCAAACAAGATAACTTGTGGTTGAATACCAAAGACAGTCCAAAATTTGCACTCACAGAATGAAGAAGAAAAAGAAAAATAAAGTATATTATAAAGTATAAGCGACGGAGGACGACCGTCGAGCAGAGGCCGACTGCTGGGTAAATAGCAATGACGGGGACGGCCGACATGCTGGGAAAGTGCTGAAAATAAAGCAATGACGGGGACGGCCGACATGCTGGGGATAAAGGGGTAAAGCCAAGACGGGGACGGCCGACTAGCTGGGAAAAGTAAGAAATTATGATGGGGACGGCCATCAAGATAAAGCTGTAAAATTCTCTGGGGATCAATGAAACATGACGGGGACGGCCATCAAGTTCACAAAGCAAAGTAACCAACGATGGGGACGGCCATCGGGCTTAAAAGAAAAGGGACCACGACGGGGACGGCCATCGGGTTAAAGAATAAATGAAATAAAAAGATGATGGGGTACGGCCACTAAAGGTGAAGGACGATCACCTAGCAGGGGACGGCTGCTCTGTTGGGGAATAAAGGAATTATGATGGGGACGGCCATCAAAGGTGGAGGACGACCACCTGGCAGGGTACGGCTGCCGAAAATATCAACGATGGGGACGGCCATCGGATGAGCATGATGGAGGACGACCATCAAGAGGTGGAGGACGACCACCTAGCAGGGGACGGCTGCTCTCAAGGTTTATCATGACATAGGACGAATGTCAGATAACCAAAATCAACAATGGGGACGGCCATTGGATAAAATGATGAAGGACGATCATCAACGGGTGGAGGACGACCACCTAGCAGGGGACGACTGCTAAAATCAACGATGGGGACGGCCATCGGATGAGCATGATGGAGGACGACCATCAAGAGGTGGAGGACGACCACCTAGCAGGGTACGGCTGCTCTCAGGTTTTATCACAGCACAGGACGAGTGTTAGATAAAAAAGGAAACATTTGCTTTGTTGCCGATCTACTGGGGAGTAGTAAACACGGACGAGTGTTTATGTCCAAGAAACAAGAAGTATAAGTGTTTAGATATTGTGTATTGATTAAAGATGCGGACGAGCATTCTTAAGACTACGATACGGACGAGTATCGGGTAGAAACAAATACCGACACGTGTTTAGAGATGATGATACGGACGAGTATCACCTGGCTAACAAGGAACACGGACGAGTGTTGAATCTGAAGGGACTCTTCTGGGGAATAGTAGACACAGGCGAGTATCTATGTTCAAGGAGACCAAAGTGTTTGACACAGTGTATGGATTAAAGATGCGGACGAGCATCCTTAAGACTATGATACGGACGAGTACCATGTAGAAACAAACGCTTGACGCATGTTCTGAGATGATGATACGGACGAGTACCAACTGGTTAACAAAGAACAAGGGCTAGCATTGAATCTGTGGGGGATATATAAGTGTATTCAAAATACGGACGAGTATCTGTATGAGTGTATAGATGAGTGTTTATCTGCTGGGGAAGGTGACACGGACGAGTGTCGAGAAAGAAAAGTATAATATGAACAAATATCTGATATACCAAGTGTAGGTGACTGTGCTGGGGATATGACACGGACGGGTGTCGAGAAAGTGTATATAGGTATATGTGAGTGCAAAGGGGATGTCTTTGGCTTTCTGCTGGGGATGTGACACGGACGGGTGTCAGGAAGTATCTGTAATATGAGTGATCTTGTTCGTAAAGAGTGCTTAGGTGACTTTACTGGGGAAGTGATGACACGGACGGGTGTCCAAAATGAGTATATACCGGTGTTTGTGATTTGTGAGGCAGCTGCTTTTGCTGGGACTCTGGTGGGGACTCTGGGGGAAAGTATTCTGCATTCTGATGAATGGTTACTAGTCACAAGTGCTGATTCAAAACATGGCTTATGATTATGCTATGTGTTGGATTTTTGCCGTAATGCTCCGTACTAGACGGAATGCTACGCTTTGTGGGTGAATATGATGCAAATGTTATGATTGTGCAAAGGTACCAAACCGGGATCCGGGTCCCGTTGCCGCGAAGACCTCTGATCGATCTGCTTGAAATGGACATCCCAGCTGGGGGTGAGATCATTGGTAGATCTGATGATATGATACTTGCTTGGGGACCCGGGTCACTGATAGACCTATCCTTATAAATATAGGACCCAGCTGGGGTTTGTAGAAGCTTTCTTCACTCTGTTGTGATTCTTCATGCGTTGCTTTTCTGGATAGAGGCTGGAGCTCTGTGGGGAGATGGCTCTCTGACTTTTGTGCTCGGCTGAGGGCGAGATGGCAACTCGACTGGGGAGAAAGAGAGGAATTACTGAAAGACCTCCCTAGAAAATCTGTTACGGTAGCTTCTTGACTCAGCCGGGGATATGGGCATCTCCTGCGATATCTGCCCATTCTGATGGGGATAAGTAATAAGTGGCCAACTCAGCTGGGAGAAGTCATGGGAAGCAACTTAGCTGGGGGAGAGAGCACTTCGGGTGCTAAAATTGAGTGTTGATTTGCCAGCTTGTTGGGATGAAACTTACATGCCCCAAGTTGCATTCTGGATACCTGCAATCCTGAAAAAGATAGAGAAACGCACAAGATAATCCCGAGGTATCCCTTACCGGATTTCGTCATAGGAGTTAAGATACTTCTGAGAGTAAGCATATTTCCTGCAAGCATGTTTTTTATTTGAAGATAAACATCTGTATTCTTATGCAATCAGTTTTTTAGACATCAGACATTTTTTGCAAATAGGACGTACAAAACGAGACATGACTGAAAATCTGGTTTTATTAATTCATATGCCCTGAATTGGCGAGATACAGTCAAAGAAACAAATCCCCTGAAATGAGGAGATTGTTACAAATTGAGAAACAAAATGTTGGCAGTGTTGATGACGCTTCAAGGAGCTTCCTCTTCACTATGACCCGTATGACTTTTGACGTTCTTCTCATCTTGCTTTTTGAAGAATGTTGATTTTGATTGAAGCTTGATCCTCTCGAAGCTTACCAAGTTGTAGGTGATACAGACGAATTCAGAATGCAGTTGTTCGCTTATTCCCTTATTTTGCATGGATTGCCCTTTCGGGTTTTCAATCCATCGGGATACCCATTTTTGCCTGAGCTGTCCAATGCGGCTTTTCAACTCAGCGGGTGTACATTTTTTATTCATTTTCCCTTATTTTTGCCCGAGTCTTTTATTCTGTCTTTGACTCGCCGGGATGCCCTATTTTTGCCTGGACTTACATTCTGTTTTTGTGTCCAGCGGGTCATTTTTATGCGAAGTATTTTTTAACTGCATCTGAATTCACAGGGGACGGGAAATCTTCACCATCCATGGTGCTGAGCATCAGTGCTCCACCAGAGAAAACTTTCTTTACCACAAATGGTCCTTCATAGTTTGGGGTCCACTTGCCCCTGTGGTCTGTATGAGGAGGGAGGATTCTCTTCAGCACAAGATCTCCTACTTGGTACTCTCGGTGCCTGACTTTCTGATCGAAGGCTTTCTTCATTCTTTTCTGATATAACTGCCCATGACAAATTGCAGCCAATCTTTTCTCTTCAATCAGACTCAGTTGTTCGAATCGGGATCGGACCCACTCTGCTTCACTCAGTTTAACATCCATCAGTACCCGCAAAGAGGGTAATTCAACTTCAACCGGTAGGACTGCCTCCATACCATACACAAGTTGATACGGTGTTGCCCCAGTGGATGTTCTGATTGACGTGCGGTACCCATGCAAGGCAAACGGTAGCATTTCATGCCAGTCTTTGTAGGTGACTACCATCTTCTGCACAATCTTCTTGATATTCTTATTTGCCGCCTCAACAGCGTCGTTCATCTTTGGCCTGTACGGAGAAGAATTGTGGTGTTGGATCTTGAAGTCCCGGCATAGCTCTGCCATCATTTTGTTATTTAAGTTGGAACCATTATCAGTAATGATTCGCTCGGGAACTCCGTACCGACAGATGATATCTCTTTTCAGAAATCTGGCTACCACTTGTCTTGTAACATTTGCATATGAGGCTGCTTCGACCCACTTAGTGAAATAATCGATGGCAACCAGGATGAATCTGTGACCGTTCGAGGCAGTTGGCTCAACCTTGCCAATCATATCAATGCCCCACATAGCAAAGGGCCAGGGTGAAGACATTATATTCAAAGGATTGGGAGGCACATGCACCTTATCTGCATAGATCTGGCATTTGTGGCATTTTCTGGCATAAGCACAACAGTCTGCATCCATTGTGACCCAGTAATAACCTGATCTTAACAATTTCTTAGCCATGGCATGCCCTCCAGCATGGGTACCAAAGGATCCTTCGTGCACTTCATGCATCAACAAATCTGCTTCCGTCTTGTCAACACATCTGAGGAATACCATATCAAAGTTCCTTTTGTATAGAGAACCATCAGTGTTCAAGAAGAAACTACCAGCAAGCCTTCTCAAAGTCTTCTTATCATTGGAAGATGCCCCAGGTGGGTATGTCTGGTCCTCCAAGAAGCATTTAATGTCATGGAACCAAGGCTTATCATCTTTGACAGTTTCTGCTGCGAACACATATGCTGGTCTACCAAGTCTGGACACTGAAATCTGAGGTACAAAGTTAGCAGCTTGAACTTTGATCATGGATGCAATGGTAGCAAGAGCATCTGCAAACTGATTCTCGTCCCGAGGGATATATTCAAGCTTGACTGTTGTAAAGAAAGTCAATAACCTTCTTGTATAATCCCTGTAAGGTATCAGATGATCTTGGTGGGTGTACCATTTGCCGTTGGTTTGATTAACTACCAGAGCTGAATCTCCGAATACTGTCAATGTCTTGATCCTGAGGTTAATGGCTTCCTCAAGACCCATAATGCAAGCTTCGTATTCAGCTTCGTTGTTAGTGCAGTTGAAAGTGAGTTTTGCCGAGAAAGGCATGTGAACTCCTTTAGGTGTAATGAGTAATGCACCAACACCACGACCATTCATATTAACAGCCCCGTCAAACATCATAGTCCATTCTTCTTCCGGGTCAAGCCCTTCAGTGCGAATAGGCTCTTCATGATCTTTTGATTTTATGAACATGATGTCTTCATCAGGGAAGTCAAATCTCATAGGCTGGTAATCATCAATGGGTTGCTCAGCAAGATAATCAGACAATACACTGCCCTTGATGGCTTTCTGAGAAGTGTACTGGATGTCATATTCTGTGAGGATCATTTGCCATCTTGCAACCCGTCCGGTAAGAGCTGGCTTCTCGAAAATGTACTTGACTGGGTCCATCCTTGAGATCAAGAAGGTAGTGTGGGTCAACATATACTGCCTTAGTCGGCGAGCAGCCCACGCTAAAGCACAGCAAGTTTTCTCGAGCAGTGAATAACACTGTTCACAGTCGGTAAACTTTTTGCTTAGGTAGTATATTGCATACTCTTTTCGACCAGACTCGTCATGTTGGCCCAACACACACCCCATCGACTCTTCTAATACTGTCAAGTACATTATCAGAGGTCTTCCTTCCACTGGGGGCATAAGGATTGTAGGTTCTTGCAAGTATTCTTTGATCTTGTCAAATGCCTTCTGGCAGTCTTCATTCCACCTGACCGTCTGTTCCTTTCTTAACAATTTGAACAAAGGTTCACAGGTTGCTGTAAGGTGGGATATGAACCGTGAGATGTAGTTCAATCGACCTAAGAACCCTCTAACTTCTTTCTCTGTTTTCGGTGCAGGCATCTCTTGGATGGCTTTGACTTTATCAGGGTCAACTTCAATCCCTTTCTCGCTTACAATAAAACCCAGCAGCTTACCAGATCGCACCCCGAATGTGCACTTGTTGGGGTTCAACTTCAATTGGTACTTCCTCAGACGCTTGAATAACTTCAGTAGATTCACCAGGTGATCTTCCTCAGTAAGGGACTTGGCAATCATGTCATCCACATAACATTCTATTTCTTTATGGATCATATCATGGAATAATGTTACCATAGCCCGTTGATATGTTGCACCGGCATTCTTGAGCCCAAATGGCATTACCTTGTAGCAGAACATGCCCCAGGGTGTGATGAATGTTGTCTTCTCCATGTCTTCAGGTGACATCTTAATCTGGTTGTATCCTGAAAATCCGTCCATGAAGGAGAATACCGAGAACTGAGCCGTGTTATCGACCAATACATCAATGTGAGGTAATGGGAAATCATCTTTCGGGTTGGCTCTGTTCAGATCCCGGTAGTTAACACACATTCTTACTTTGCCGTCTTTCTTAGGCACAGGTACTATGTTAGCAACCCACGGCGGATAGCTAGTCACAGCAAGGAACCCGGCGTCCCATTGCTTTTGTACCTCTTCTTTGATCTTCATTGCCATGTCCGGGCGAGTACGGCGCAGCTTCTGTTTAACTGGTGGGCATTCCTCCCTTAAAGGTAGCTTGTGCACAACAATATCGGTGTCCAACCCTGGCATATCTTGATAAGACCAAGAAAACACGTCCACATACTCTTGAAGCAGGTCGATCAGTTGTCTCTTCACTGAGTCTTGTAAGCAGGCCCCGATCTTAACCTCTTTCACGTCTTCATCTGTACCAAGATTGATCATTTCAACTTCCTCCTGGTGAGGAGTAATAACCTTTTCCTCCTGTCTTAACAACCTGGCTAGCTCTTCCGGAAGCTCATATTCTTCTTCAACCCCTTCATCAGCTTGATTGATCGGATTGTCAAAGTCATACGAAGTCATAGCCGTGCTGTTGTCGGTGCTGTCTGGAAGGCACACTCTGCAAGGGTTCAGTTTGTTCATTTTAGTGATTTGATTTTAATCTTGTTTTAGAAAAGTGAAATAAAGTTGTCATTTTGAAAATACTGCCATTTATTTTTTTGTACAAAAAGAAAAATGGAAAAACAGTGAGCGGAAGAGAAAAAGACTCATTTGCAAAAAGATGTCTGATATTTCATTGATTAATCTTGTTTGCACAAAAAGTACAGATGGCCCGATTACAAAATGAGTCTTGTCATCTTGGGCAAGATGCAAGACTTTGATGCATGCTATAAAAATACAGGAAATAATAATTACTCTGCATGAGTAACTCTTATAATTTCCTGGGAAGACCAGTTTGAGATACTGCTCCCCGGGATCTTTGGACGAATCCATCTTTCCAGGTTGCGTTCTTCTTCCAGCTCGTCTTCCAGACAGTTGACAGCATCAGGGGTAAGCATCCCCCCACTCACAAAATTGGGCTCTTTCGCAGCCGCTGCTTGATCTTGTTGAGTTGGTTTGTAACCCAACCCAAATCTGTCTTCTTTCTTCTCCACCGATAGCAGTTTGCCCCAGCCTTGGGCGTTTCCTCCCTCAACAACCTTCCGGGCTTGTTGGTATGATGATATTGAAGTACCAGGCACAGCAGATGTTTCATTGACATTCAAAGCTTCGAACCCCTGGCTCATCGTTTCATGGATCTCTCCGTCCATCTCAATATACTTATAGGTAGCCAGGTGGCTGACAAAAATATCCTCTTCTCCACAGATTGTAACGATTTGACCCTCCCACTCATATTTTAACTTCTGGTGAAGGGTAGAGGTCACGGCGCCAGCGGCGTGAATCCATGGCCTACCCAATAAACAGCTGTAGGCGGGCTGTATATCCATCACGTAGAAGGTCGTTTTGAAGGTCTGCGGGCCAATCGTTATGGGCAACTCGATCTCTCCCAGAACCGATCTCTTTGAGCCATCAAAGGCTCTCACCACCAGGTTGCTGGGTCTCAACGCCAATCCGTCATATTCTAGCTTCACCAAGGCCTTCTTAGGTAAGACATTGAGGGATGACCCTGTGTCTACCAGCACATGGGAAAGGACTGCACCTTTACATTCCATGGTTATGTGCAAGGCTTTGTTATGGTTGCGGCCTTCCGTTGTCAAATCAGTATTGGTGAACCCTAGTCCGTGACTAGCATTGACGTTTCCAACTACAGCTTCCAGCTGATTGACAGTGATCTCTTCAGGCACGTAAGCTGCGTGCAAGACCTTGAGTAGTGCATTCCGATGGGCTTCGGAGCACATAAGCAATGATAGGATTGAGATCTTGGAAGGCGTCTGATGAAGCTGATCCACTACTTTATAATCACTCTTTTTGATGATTCGCATGAACTCATCAACCTCTTGGTCAAAGGGTGTCTTCAAGGCTTCTTTAACAGTCTGTTCTTCCTGCACCAAGCTTTTTCCTTTTGCCTTGGCAGCAGCTTCTGCTTCGGCAGTGGGTCTCTGAATTTGTGGGGCGAAGAGACGTCCGCTTCGAGTGAAGCCTCCGCCTCCTCCCACATTGTCAATTTGTGGCACAGGGTTTGATGATTCAAAAGAGATTCTTTGTCCTTCACAGTACAGGTCAGAGCCGTAATGCCAGGGGATGGCATTGCTGCTTTCATAAGGTACTGGTCCAGGCACCGTGATAGTGACTGGACTGACTGCAACTGTGGAAGGAATTGTGATAGTTTGCGGATCATAATAAATTGTGACTGGTGCTCTGATGGGAGCAGCACCTTCTGAGTTGTAGACAGAGTTGTTTTCAGGATCATAAAATATTGTGACAGTTGAGACATCTTCGTGATTTGTTGCTGGTGTTGTAGGAGATATTGGTGGAAGGATGGATGTTGTCGTTGTAGGAGCTTCATAATGGAGTGGTGCTGGAGTTGTAGAAGAAAAATTTGTTGATATCTGATCAGTTGAAATGACAGATGAAGTACTTGTTGATGAAGCCGAAGAATTGTCAGGAACAATGGTTGTTGCAGTTGTAGGAGGTTCTGGAGTTGTTGCTGATGAGATTGCTGGATTTGTAGGAAATGATGTGGTGATCTGAAGTTGGCCACTCTGAATGAGACCGTCTATGCCATTCCTCAGGTCATCGCACCCATTTACCGAGATATTGCAGTAAGCACAACCCAACTCACACCCCGGGAACATTTGAAATTCCAGGAGTTGAGCCTTAATTTCTACCAACGGTGTCCTGATCTGACCCACACTGGTTATTAAATAAGACGGCTTGTCTTCTTCAATAGCGTAAATTCTGGGACCACCGTGGTTTGGCATGGGGTTCTTATTGACATTGGGTGGTGGTGCGAAATTCAGAGCTTTTGAGTCTACCAGGTCTTGTACCTTCATGTGCAAGGCTCTGCACTTTTCTGTACTGTGGCCAGGTGCATTTGAATGGAAGGCACATCTGGCGTTGGAGTCATAATTCCTGGGTAGACTGTTGGGATCTGGAGGTGCCAACGTCCTTAGCTCAACTAGGTTGAGTTTCAGGAGTTGTGGCAGCAATGTAGCATATGGCATAGGGATCAGATCGATTACCCTGTTGGCTTGAGAAGGCCTCTGTTGGAAAGGCCTTTGCTGGTTATTGTTGTTGGTGTTGCTGTTGTTGTAATTTCTCGGAGGATACTGATTCTGTTGATGGTACTGAGGTTGTGGTTGATAGTTTTGTTGCGGAGGTTGATAAACTGGTTGAGGATGAGCTGGAGCAGGAATGGTGACTGCTGCCACTGACCTGTGAACATACTGGGGCCTGCCCCTGTTGGTGTGGATGGCATTGGTCTCGCCAGATCTTCTTGGGCCTGCAAAAGGCTTTCTTGTACTACTGGACGAGCTTGCACCGTTGTCAGATATCTTACCCATTTTTAACAAGCTTTCAATTCTCTCCCCAGCTATGACAACATCTGCAAAACTAGTGGAAGAGAAAGCAGCCAGCCTGTCAATGTAAGTCCCCTGAAGGGTGTTCATGAACATATCTGCCATTTCCCTTTCAGACATAGGTGGTTGAACAGCAGCAGCCAATTGCCTCCATCTCTGGGCATATTCTCGGAAACTTTCCCTTGACGACTGTGACATTCCCATTAGGAGAGTCCCGTTGGGTGCCATGTCTAAGTTGTACTGATACTGTCTGATGAAGGCCTCTGCCAGGTCCTTCCAGCATCTAATAGTTGCCCTTGTCAAGTGAGAGTACCATTCCCTTGAAGCTCCTGTCAAGCTGTCTTCGAAATAGAACATCCAGAGCTTCTCATCCATTGTATAGGCCTTCAGCCTTCCCAGAAATGACTGTAAATGAGTCCGGGGGCATGAAGTTCCGTTGTATTTTTCAAAGCAAGGAGGCTTGAACTTATGGGGGATCCTGACCCCGTCTATCAAGCCCATGTCCATGACGTCGAAACCCAAAGAGTTTTGAGACTCTAAGGACCTCAATTTCTCAGCTATCTCATCCAGCCTTCTATCATAAGCTTCTTCCCCAGCACCCATTACTGTAAACTGATCCTCTTGGGGGTCTTCTTGAAGTACCCTGGCTGCAGTGGCAGTTCCTTGAACATTTGCAGGAATATTGACCTCAGGATGGAGGTGTGGTCCAAATACAGGGGGGTTAACATGAGGTTGGACCCTTTCATTGTTGCTGGTGCCGGCAGTCCCTATATGGGGATCTTCCTGATTCTGCCTTTCCACCATGGCCCTCAATCTTTCCTGGCTCTGAGCCATGTTGTTCATTACTTCCATAAACTGAGTCATTTGATTCCTCATCTCTAGCCTTTCATTTGCCATTTGATTTCTGACCTTAGTAAGGTCCTGCTGCATCTGATCCATTTGAATGCCCGAAAGGTTGCTGCGGGTTGGATAACGGTGCGGACGGTTGAGGGGAAATACTCGGCGCCGAGCAATAGTTCCTGAACATCACAACAGAGTTAGTGGCAATAAAACAAAAACCTACAAAACAAACAAAAGGGTTAGCATGCAATGCAGTTATGCTTATTTGTTCTCAAGGTATCCGGCCTGGCATTCAGTTTTGACCCTTCCAGACCCTTGAAGATGCTGTTGATGTTGCTTTTGAAGTGAAACCCGGATGGAACAAACCAATACATATATTACAAAAATCAAAAGGTACATAGTTTGTTTTACAAATACAAGCCCTCTGGGGGGTCAAAATATATTACAGGAAAACAAAAGTACATGGAATGAAAGCAACAACAAACAAATGGTCAAACACCAAGACCAAACTCATCCTCACGAACTTCCTTGAGAAGTGCTTCGGTCACAGGATCAGCCGGGCGCTCCGTGAGATTCCTGATGAGGAGATTCCGGGTGGTTACAGCTGCTGTTAGCTTCTTGTGCTGACTTTGGTCCTTTGACCTCTTCACTCCAGCTTTGATCTTCAGCTCTGATATCTCCCTCTGGGCTGCTGCCAGGGCTTCTTGCTGCACTTTTGTACTAGCTTCCAGTTGCTCCATCTCGTCTTGAACTCTCTTGTCCTCCAGAGTACGGGCTTCGGTGATCCTGACCCACCGAGCTTGACTCTCCTTCAAATACAAGTCCGTCCTTGCTCTCTGGAACTGGGCTTCTTTGCAAGCATTCTTCAGAATTTGTTCTCCAGCTTTAGACTTTTTGATATAATCCCCAGACTTCTCAATCTTAACCAGATGCTCCACTCTCAACTTCTCCAATCTCTCAACCTCCCTCCTACCATCACTCCTCTCTCGGAGGGTCTTCTGCAAAGCTTGAGTTAACTTCTCATTTCTTTCTTTCAAACTCTCAAACTCCTCCAAACTGACAGTGGCAGGTGATGCTGAAGATGATTCAGGCATATCTTCTATAGTAAAGGGCATCCCAGAGAATTGGGCCCTGGCACGGGACCATTCATAATATTGTGCTGATGCCACATTGTTGCACCTCCCCAAAATGGTTATTCCCTTGGTTTGAACATTATCCCAGGCCCAGGCTGCCTGCCTAACAATAGCCAGAATAATCTTGTTCTCACCATAAAGAGTTTCAACCAAGTCCTGTGCCTTAGGAGTGTGGACCAGGGCATAGCCCAGTTGTCTTCTGAACAGCAGAGGGTTGTAATTGACACTACCCTTAACTCCTATTAGGGGCACATTGGGAAAATGCCCACAGCTGGTGATGATATCCCTGCCCTTGGTGCTTTGGGTGCACCATCTGATATCGGCTGAAGTTAGAGCAGTGAGTCTCTTAGCCCAGTTGCTTTGCTGATGAGGATTCAAAAATGCATCTGTCCTGGGTAAATGCTTGAGAAGCCAAGTATGGAACAATGGAGCACAACACCTCACTAATCTTCCCCTCTGCTTTTCATTCCTCTGATGCACTGAGTAGTAGAGATCCCCCAATAAAGTGGGCACTGGGTTCTTCAAGATGAACAGATGGATTGCGTTCTTGCTAATGAATCGAGGCTCATCTGAAAACAACACAATTCCATATATACTCAAAGCTAACAAGGCACAAACAGCTTTCCACTCTCCTACAGAAGCCTTCAGGGTAGCTTGAGAGATCAGGAAATCCAGATGGAAGCCAGGGATTCTAGCTTTAGAAGTCATATGCTGCTCAACCAGAACAGGTTCCAAATGCAGAGCCTTTGCTATTTCTCCATTACCAGGAAAGACCATCTCAGGGTTGAAAGGGATTCCACCCCTGATAGGCAAACCAACCAATGATGAGTATTCTTCTAATAGAGGGCCCAGCTGAAAGTCTTGGAAAGTAAAACACCTCAGTGGGGGATCATAGAACTGAATGCAAGTGTGGATCAGGCTTCTCTGTGAAGGGTCCAGATCCATAACCATATCAAGTATATCTCCATAATGTTCCCTGAACAATGGTATGTGATCTGGAGTGATCAGGGTCTGAATCCTTCTGATGTCAGATAGCTCTGGCTGGAAGAAGTGATAGGTGATGTTGCTCTTTTTAGGAGCCATGATGCTGAAGATGAGTAGAGACAGGTGCTGATGATAACACTGAAGAATGAGCCACTGGTTGGCTAGAGTAGATAACTGATGGCTGAAGCAAGTGCTGATGAAGATAGGCCAATACTGAAGATGGGGTCAAAACCAAAACCAAAGATGAAAGTGGATACCCTGAAACACAAATAAGCAAATGTCAATATGATGCAATGATTGTGTATGCAAATGATATGCAAGGGTTTGTGACTGAGCTGGATCTGATCAAATGCCTGGATATAGGTCCAAGTATGTTCAAGAATTCCAGATGGAGGTCTATAAATCCAGTAACCAAGGTGGGGGGACTCAAATAAAGAGTCACATGTCCAGGGTTTTAGAATCACAAGAACTATCCCAAAATGGAGTACTCTTAACAAACAAAGTAACAAGGTATTCTGAGGCCAAGGTACCTGCAAACCTGTAAACAGCCCAACCCCCTCACAGGTGGTGTTCTAAAACAAGGATCCTCAGACTTGGATCAGTTATGAGAAGTGTAAACACTTCTAACCCGGAGGTACAGTGTTTACAATAACCATAAAAGTTCCTCCTCTAGTTCACCTCAGTTTCTGAAGGTCAATACTAAAAGGTCGTCCAGACTTAGCAGGCTTCCCAGATAGCCCTAGCATTGCAGGAAATCTGCAACACAGAGTTCTCAAGAAGAAACCCATATTTGAACCGTGTTTCATATTCCCGCACCAGACCGAGATGGAATGGGAAAGAATATGATTCACTCTAGCCTAGGTGTCACTCAGGTCCCAGGTATAGGACCTTAACTCTCAATAGAACCCCACCCACCAAAGCAAAACCAGATCCAGCATGACAGTATGATATATGTAAAGCAGTAAAGAAAGCAGATAAACAACTGTACATAAAGCAAAAATAAAACATACACAAGCACAAATAAACACATAACACCCCGGTAAACACAAATCAATCAAGCGCTAGGAGGAACCCACAAAAAGAACCAGAAGCCCTGGTTGCAGTATAAGGGTCCCCAGCAGAGTCGCCAAGCTGTCGCTCCCGATAAATGAAGCTAAGTCCAGATAAAGGTACAGACGCGAACGGTCGGCGAAAGGGACAGTGGGAACACACAGCCGTGAACTCACTGGAGATGAAAAGAGTCGCCAGCTAGGCATTTTTATCCCGGAGGAAAGGCAATGCTGCATAGACCTAGAAAGATATGGATAAGACGGTTGCGAACCAGAGAGACTGAGAAAGGGGGTTGGTTACAACCTGGGAAGGTATTAGCACCCATATTGTCCGTCGTACTCGACGGGATCCACGCTTAAAAGATTTGTTTTAAAGGGGGAGTGTCAGTGCAATCTGTGTATAAAGAGCTGGAAAAGAATGTACAGGTGACAGTGCAAAAGGGAGTATAAAGTGTATAAATGATGTGTCAGTGTAAGAACAAAGAAATGAGATGCTCAAGATCATGAGGCTTAAAGAATAGCTGGAAAGAGGGGGAATATACAGAGACTTTTGTTCGATAACTGTTAAGTTATGCCTACGTATCCTCTCGTGCAATGAGGAAGTCAGAACACCGTAGTTCGACCCAAAGAGATTGAAAGATGAATTGACTTGTGAATTGCTTACTTGTCTATGCTCAAGTGTATGATCTGTCTGGCACAGATGCAAACTGTCTTGCATTAGACGGAAGAAGCAAGTTCTCGTTTATGAGTGAATGAGATGAGAAAAGAATCCCGAAGGAGACGATTATTGTTTGTTTTTTATGTTTTCAGTCTTTTATTGCTTTTGAAAATTTGTCATAAGTTAATGAGCTTATGCCTAAACCAATGGGTTAGTAAACTCATCACATCTTCCCTCTGATTAGGGGTAATGAGAATACCTTAAGTGTGAAGTCAGATTCTCACACTTAATCACCTATGGTGTAGGATTAAGATCATTAACCTACTTGTGATTAATTAGATGTTTTTGTGGTTTTTGTTTAGTGTTGAGTAATGAGGTTAAGCCATAATCAGGGATTAAACAGACTCATTACACCATCCTAAGAGAAGGATAATAGATGAGAATGTTTAAGCTGAGGAAAGCTCCTCAACTTAATCCATGATTAGGGATTAAGCTCATGACAAAACAAGCCTTTGATTAAGTGGATTTTATTTAATAGTATGATGATGAAGTGAGTTTTATGATTTGTAAGACAACTTGAGGGGGACTTGTCCATTAACACTAGGGTTAGTCCTTCTTAACCAATTAAGGAAGAATTAGAACCCTAATGCAAGGCCCAAGTTACAAGTGTGATGTCTTGATACTTATTAAGTGAATTGATTAAGAGATTTAAACACATTAAGGGTTTAACACTTAGGATTAAATTTATACACTCCATCCTAAGAGAAGGATGCAGGCATAAGCTTAATCACAAAGCCTTAAAGCCTTTAGGGTTTAGTCCCTGATTATGAGGTGAGAAGAGAAGACTCAAAAGAGACACAAAGGTGAAAACTAAGAGGGGAGACTAATAAAAACCCTAATCATTGTCATGCTTGGTTGTTCCTAAGGTTTGTGAGGTTTTCAAGAGCAAGTCTTCAATGGAACCACCAGGAAGCAGATGAAAGGATCAAGAGAAGCAAAGTAACTTGCTTCATTTAAGAAGTCAAGTCACTTGAAGAAAGAAAGTGGGAAGAAGAAGAATGAGCAAGCTCAAACTCAAACACATGTAGAAAATGCAGCAATGGATGCAAGAGAGATGAAAAGAAAGGTTATGAGAAGTGAAGGCAAATTCACTTCTCAAGTTCACTTACCACCTGAAATGTTAGAAAAGGAATGCAATGCAATGCCAAAATGGGATGAGATGACATGATGAGAAACAAAACCAGAAGCATATACATGATGCTATGAGATGCTACAAACATGAGACAACAAATGGAGATGATCATACAAGTTCATGAATGCAAGAGAAGCAACTTAGGAACCATGAACATACATGAAAAGTTATGCAGTGCACATGACACATAACCAGGCAAATACATGATGCAATGATCAAACATGCTTTCAATATGTCTTAAGATGTCAAATGAATCAAATGGATGCTTGAAATGTCATGGCAAGTCATGTTATGCAAGAGAATGCAAGATGGATGCATATGAAAGCCCAAATTAGGGTTTATGAATCAAACATCAAACACAAACCAAAACCAGAAGCAAACCCTAAGATAAAAAATGGAATATGCCACACAAAGGACCCCTAATCCCATACTAAACCACTGCCCAAAGGAGAAATCTCAACTCTTAACCAATCTTAAGTTATGATTTTCACAAGTTTTCTAGGGTTTTAGGGTTCCTAAACAAGAAAATTAACAAACAAATGGAAAATGGAAGATCAAATCATGGCCATTTAATCTCACAAACTACATGCTAAACACAATGCAATGCAAAAAGAATCAATGTCCAACTCTTCATGGATAGGCAGAAATGATTTTTTGAACTTTGGATCAAATTAATGCATAAAAATGATTTTAATTCAATGAAAAATTCTCAAAATGCATCAAGATCAAAAAAGAAATTTGGTTTGAAGGTTGGACAATGTTTCTAAATGTCTTAGAACATTTCATGAATGTTTTGGTGATTTATAAATACCTAAAAGTATTTTTAATAAATTAATTTCCATTAATCAATTAAAAATAATCCTTTAAATATTTTAAAATACTTTTTAAATGCTAAAAATAAAAACAAAAATATTTTTGTGTCATAAAAATTAATAAAACTCTTGAGAAAAAGTTTCATAATTTTTAAACAATTTTTACTATTTTTAACAAATTATGCAAAACAAATGAAATAAATATGAAAAATAAATGAATTTTAAACTGAAATATAGAAAGTATGCTGATCCAACGCGTGAGATTTAAAATGGCCAGGGCGGGAATTGACTTGGCGCGGGAATGAACGGCTCACATTCAAACTGACTTAATTACACTTAGCCCTAATTAATCAAACCCTAATTACTCTCAGGCGACCGGAACACTGTTCCGGTCGTCTTCTCCGGCTACACCATTTTCCTATCTCTCTTAATACGCCATGAAATCATGCCAAAATCTCCAGAATCAAACCTTAGCTCATTCTAAACAAGATTCCAGCAACAAACATCATTTATTTCAACACACAAACAAGATTCGAATCAAACATTCAAAACTGCAAAAATTTCAAAAACATCATACAAGCTCATTTCTCACTCTTTTTCAAAAGTAACAAGTTCAGTGTGGTCAGTGAAGCATGCTTTACCATTTAGAAACTTAAAAAGAAAGTTCTGGAAAAAAAGTTCATGGAGTCACCTGAGATTGAACTTTTGATTCAGGAGCTTTCTGGATGGTTCTTTGGCTCAAACAGGTCCCAATGATCCCCCTTTGAAACTTTGGACACTTGGTTGGAGTTTAAACAGCCTCTTGAGTGAGTTTGCAGAAGCTCTGACCAAGGGAGTGTGAAAATCGTATTTGTGATATGGAGGGTCTTAGGCCAAAACAAAGGTAGGTTTCTGGTCCATGAAGCAAGGTGAGTTGATTGGTGAAATTTGTTTGGATGTTTGTGAGTTGAGCAGAGAGATTCGAATGGTTTTGCTCTTGGAAGTGAAAATGGAGAAGTGGTGTTCTTGCTTGATTCAGGCCCAAGTCTTGTTGGTTTAAGCTCAGTGAAGCAAGGTGATTTGATCTATGGAAATGGTTTTTGTGTTTGTGTGTTGTGGAAGATGATTCGAAGGCTTTTGCTTGAGAGAGTGTTTTTGTGAATGTGATGCTATGGTGTCTTTCAGTTGGGCTTGGTGTTATGTTTTGCTAGCAAATGGAAAGTATAAACAATCCCAATTGGCCAGAGGATGTGACATGGCCTGCTGTGATTGGGATGTTTGCTTTTGCCAAAAGTCAACTTTTTGTAAGGAAAGGTATGGCTTGGTGCTAGGCTTGGTACAAGGGCTAGGGCTGGCGCAGCATGGTGAGGTGAGATGCTATGGCTGGTTCAGCATCCAAGAAATCAAGTGGGTGAGATGTCATGAGTGATTTTGCAAGTTGGTTACTTTTGAAACTTCATGAAAAAGTCTTGTTATGCAAACCATGATCATGAGAAACTTTGGTCCAATTCTGATTTTTAGAACTCATGTGATGTTTGTACATTGGTTTGAAGTGAACTAGAAGTTACAAATGGCCTTGGTTCATGATTTTGCAAATTTCTCATTTGGTGCACATCTTGAAAATAAGTGATTTTTGCCAACTTTGTCACACCATAACTTTTGATCCAAAATGAATTAGATCATGTTCTTGTACTTTTTGAAAAGGGAAAAATGTATTATACAACTTTCATGACCAAGGTTTTCTCATTTGAAGCATTTTTGGATCAAGAATCAAGGCTTGAAAAATGGCACAAAATGACATATTCTTGAAAAGTCAAACATGCCCTAAAAAGTCAACTTTGCAAAAACTTCAAATTCTTGGTTTTTGTGAACTTCAAACTTCTTCCATGATCAAATAAAGATCATATACACTCAAATTGATGAAGAATGCCCATTGGTTGGGTCATTGGGGGCCTCAGATGCCCTGATTTTGCACTGACTTGTCCAGAAAGTCAACCCTTGATCAGATGACTTCCCCATGGAATTTCTTCATGAAAATTGATATGCATACTCCCTATACCATATAGAGACCAATGGAAACAATAATGACCAAAAAATTTGGAGTTATGGCCTCTGAAACCAAAACCCTAATTTTAGGTCATCTGTGCAGTCAAACTTGGCTCTGCACCCACACCAATCCCAGTTCTTGTGATTCTTTGCATTTCTTGACTTTGAGAGAATGTAATATGATTCTTGAACACACATGGACCCCTTTGAAGTGATGATGGCCTTTGGATCAAGAAGCTCTTGGACTGCTCAGATCACAAACCCTAGGTTCAGATGACTTAGAGCCAATGCAGTGAACCAAAAATGTAATATGAGATGGTATGATTGTGTTTATGCATATGAGATGATCACAAGCCATGGTGTGAATGGGTGAGGGCAAATTTGGGGTGTTTACAATAATCAACAACTTTGATACTCTCACTTTGATGTTGAGTTTTTGATGCTTCTAAATTAGCCGAAGAAGAAGTTTTGTCTCTAGAAAGTACCAGAAAAAATTTCTTCATTCTATAAAAAAAAACAATGACACCAATTAATTATAAAGAAAACAATTTATAAAGAAAACAATTTATAAAGAAAACAGTTTATGAGAAATTAAAAAATTGATATTTTTAATAAATTGGTTTTTAGGGTTCAACTCAAAAAGGATAAAAGAATGAAGGAAATTTAAAATACTCACTTTACCTTTGATTTTCAATCACCCACAAATAAATACATCCAAGATAGGTGAAAATATTGGAGAGAAAAAAATGAAGGATTGTTGAATTAGAAAATATGAGCGGAAGATATAGTGGTGGGGTTTGAGAAGAAGAGAAAAACAAGTTATTGTTGTTGTTTTGTGAGAGAGAAAAGAAAAGTAAAAGAAAGAGAGATATTATAATAAGAGAGAGAAAAGTGAGTGAGTGTAAATTAATTTAATAATAAGAAAACAAAATATATAAATATAATATTTATAAATAAATAAAAGGAAACGTAAAATTTGGTGTGGCTATAGCCACACCATGCCTCTAAGTGGGTCCGTCCATGACATGAACACAAATAACTGCAGAAAATAAATGAACAACACAAGGATTGTTAACCAGTTCAGTGCAAACACACCTACTCTGGGGTCTACCAAGCCTGGAAGGAAATACACTATCAATAGTATCAATTCAGAGTTAACCACTCAGTTTACACTCCTCACTTAATCACTACCCAATGAAACTTCTATCTAAGAACTCTTAGATAAGAGACAACTCTCACTCCCCCTCAATCACACACAGTGATAATCTCACAAAGTACAAAGAATAGAAGACACACTTCAAGAACACATAACTATCATTACTTCAAAGCTTATGGATGATTAACAAATTACAACTAAAAAATAGTCTGGCCCTAATATCAGAATGATAAAAAAGTGGCTCACAAATAATACAAACCCTAACACTCAAAACCACAAAGATTTACAATCCTTTCTTGTTCACACCTTGATTGGGTTAAATTAATCATATTTATAACAATAAATTAGACTGGATTTGGGCTTTAAAAATGCAGCAATTCTGATCCTACAGCATCTGCAAAAAATACTCCAAGAAAATAAACACTTTTTAAATTTTTAGTTTCCTAAAAAGTCTCCAGATCCTTTTTTAAAAAATCCAATTAAATCTGGACTTGCTCCTAATAAATCTCATTGACTTGTGCATAATGGAGAGGTGTATCCAAAAGATACTCATCAAATAAAATAAATTTGTCAAGAGATGTAAAATAGCAGCACTTGTTGTACCAAACAAAGATGTCATGAAATTTATCTTCGACATCTGTCTGTGACACATAACAGCAACACATGTTGTACCAGACCAAGATGTCATGAAGTCTGTCTTCGACATTTGTCTGTAACATATGACAATAATATTATCATGACAGTTGAAGATGTTTTAACATCTGGCTCAGCATCTGCCAAGTATTATAACCACATCTTACAGATGTCTGAGCAGCCATGTCAGGACTTCTTATCTGACAACTTGCAAAACCTGCTATAGAACTTGTTCTTCAGCATGTTAGAACATTTTTTCCAACATGTTGCCATTAGGTTAGTTTTACCAAAATTAATGTCAACACCCACAACTGCAGAACTAACAATCTCCCCTATTGCCATTTTTTTTGGCTAAAACTAACCACATAACCCTTCTTCTAGATCAGAGGCTAACATTAGGTCAGCAGCAGAAAACATGACAACTGTTTTCACTAAGATCTTCTTTTACATCAAATAGTTAAAATAAATATCTCCCCCTTAATAGAAGAATCTCTCCCCCTCAAGGAAACGAACAGAGAACACTAATACTACTTACTTCTCCCCCCTTTTTAGCCATAATATAACAAACCAAGCAAATATGCATTTAGGGTAATAAACCAAAAGTAAGTAAATCTGCAGGAGAACACATCCAATCACCAAGAGCAGAAAAGGCACTAAAAGAAGCAGAAATTTGTTTCCCAGCTACATCTTGCTTCTTTACTAGAGGCATGAAATCCTGGACATTATGTTTAACATCGTACTCTGACTCACTTGAGAATGGTTCCTTACTTTTCTTAGTAACAGAAGTCATATCATCAGCATTCAGATCACCAACATTGACCATCTCTGTAGATTGATGGTTCTTTTCACCAACATTTTCCTCTTTATCTTCAGACAAATCTGTCTCACTTTCAACAACCTTAGGTTACCACACATTTCTAGTTTTAATCATACCATGATTATTCCTAGGTTGTGTTAACTGTTTTGGATAACCATACATTTTGTAACAGTAGGGTTTTATGTGACCAAACCTTCCACAATAATGACATTTCCACTATTGGGTATTGCTTCCACAATGATGTCTTTTTTGATGTTGGGACTTTTGACCTGACATATTTTGTTCTTGTTTTCCTTTAGGTTGAACAAACTTCATTGTAGGCACTTTCCTTTCTTCTTTGTCCTTCACAACAGAGTGTTTCCAACCTTTAATAATTGTTTTCCAACTTTTGCTATCAATAGTTTTTAGAAAAGTCACCATACGCGTTTTCCATGTGTTGTACCCCAAAATTTTCCCTCATATCTTCAAGACCATATGTCTCAAGGGGTCTCCTAATGTTCATAATATTCTCAATTGCTCAAAGGAATTCAAGGTTTCATCAGACAAAACCTCCTCCTAAGCAATAGATTTCAAATTAGGGTTTTGTGTTTCCCAAGGTAACTTGTACTTCCAAAGCCTCAAGTGGACTTCATGATATCCCATATACTTCATAGGATCCTCATGTCAAGTTTCAAGACTTGCCCTACAAGTTTGATCAGTCAGATGCTCAAATGATCAATAATCAATTAACTTGGGTAAAAATTCAATTGTGGTCAACATACAGTCAAACTTCAAGATTTTTGGTCAACATCATGATTATGAAGTAAGATTCATCATTTGATCAAGGGTTGGTCATGATTCATCAAGAAAACCTCAAATTCATCAAAAGTCAAAAGTTGCTAAATTAGGGTTTCTTAAGGAGAAAGTCAATTGTACTTTGACCAGCTCTAACTTTCACATACTTCATCATAAATTTCATATCCAAAGCTCATTTGAAGTAAATTCAATTCCTTACAACTTTGTGTCTCACAAGTCAAGGCCAAAAATGCTTCATTTGAGAGATATGAGCCAAGACATTACAGGTCCTTTAAAAAGTAAAAAAAAAATCAATTTTTTCAAAAGCTCATAACTTGAACATGGAAGATCAAATGGACATGATACCAAAAGGAGTGGTTAGAAGACACTATAAGCTTTCTAAAAGTCCAAGAATACATCCATGGGATAAAAATTGAGAGAGTTGTGCATTGTTAAAGTTGAGCAAGTTTGAGGTGTATAAGGCAAATAATGACCAAACTTAAGTTTTTGCCAAATGGACCTATATTTTCATAATCCAAACTTAATCATGAGAGGATCCACGACCTATAAGTCATATATTTTGATTTTGTATGTTTATTTTATATTTTATTGGATTTAATTTATTTAAATTCAATTTAAATTAAAATAAATATTGAAAAATCAAATATTTGATCTATGGTCTATTTTGGGATTAGATTATGGAGTTTATTATCATAATATGTGATCCAAAATTCGTGCAAGACAAGAGAGGAAATGTTTAATGACCAAATATGTCAAAATAGAAAGATTTGAATCACACCTGAATATCAAATCAAATATCTTCCACCCAAGCCCAAATTCTGATCTAAAAACATTCTCTATAAATACTCACCACATACACAAGTTCAGAGGACGAAAATTCATGCACAAAAAACCCTAGACAAAATTCAAAGGAAAGGTAAAAATTAGGGCAAATCACAAAAGCTCATTGTAGCAAGTTTCCATCACTTTTTCACGTCCAAACATCATCAAGGAGATCCCAGGAGGCAATCTGCATACTCTTTGAAGGTTGAAAATGCATGAAGCATGACCTACAAGCCATGGCCACCCTTCACTTTTTAATTTCTTTGAATCTTTCATTAAATGCCATTTTAATTGTTTTTTCATTCATATTTGTGTTTAACATGGTGTTTAGGATCATTTAGATCCATTGTTTTCAGGTTTTGGTGTAAGAATGGAGAGTTGTCATTGTTAGGGCATAAACTCCACAAGCTTCGAATCTCATTATACAAGCGTTTTTTTGACCAAACGAACATCACCATTGGATTCCTAGGGTTCGAATTAGTGGACATGGATGATCTTGTTTTAAAAAAACCTTCGATTTTGTGATTTTTGCTTTGCAGGTTATTTTGCTACTAACAAAGTCGTAGCAAAATCGTAGCTAAACGCAACAAATTCGTAGCTAAAATTTGTAGGTGGAGAGGAAGAAGACGAGATGTGGCGCATTGGCATTGACTGGTTCTGGTTTTTTATGTTGTTTTAATATTTAATTGATTGTCTCTATTAGTTTTCACGCAGGCGTCAATGGCCTGGTGGAAGAGGCTGGCACATGTGACCTTTGGGGTCTGGGTTCGAAACCCAGCGTCCTCCCCTCTCTTTTTGGCCCCCTTTTTCTTGTTTTGTTTTCTATTTTTCAATTGTTTTCTCACTATTTTTCTTTTCTTAATTTTTTATTTCAATTTCTTTTAATTAAGTAATTAACCATTAACATTTTTCAACCTTATTTTTTTCAATAAAGACCAATTAATCGATCTTACATGAATCCTCTGATACTTCTTCTTTCCTCATTCTTATTCGTCCTCGATTTTAATTTCTTTTCCATTTATATTTATTAGAACAAGTGTATAGGATTGCTAATTATCTTGTAATAGTCAGTAATTTTATTTTCCGCATTTTTATTTCCGCACTCCCCCGATTTAAATTAGGTATCCCCTCCGCGTGATGTAATAGCTTAGGGTTTTACTTTCACTTTTAAATTCCGCAAAATAATCAAACTGTGTGGTTAGTAACGATAGGGTGTAAAAAGATTGTATGCAAATAAAAATGGACATCCCACTAATCCAAAGAAAAATAATTGAATATAACACACTCTTCACACATGCACCTCTAGGATATCCCCTCTTGTTGCCTTATGAAAAAATGGTCAAGTCCCTCGAACGTAGAGGTATCTTAGCACAGTTGCCTAAAGATAAACATCATCATAGTCCCTTCTGTCGCTCCCGGGATTTTCATCCTAGTACAAACGCGAAAGTGGCGCGGAAAGGTTAGAGTCGCCAGCCAGACATTTTTATCCCGAATGAATGGGAAAGGTAATGTTGCACAAACCTGAGGAAGAAGGAAAGGACAAGGTCCTGCGAACCAAAGAGACTGAGCTCGGGATTCGGTTACGACCTGGGAAGGTATTAGCACCCCAGACCGTCCGCCGTACCCGACGGGATCCACGCTTGCAAAGAAATTGTTTCAAAGGGTGAGGGTATGAAAACTGCAGCAAAGAAATGAAAATGAAAAAGAAACTGGAACTGGAAAAGAAACTGAGAAAAGCAATGAATATGAAACAAAGAGAAAAATGTAGGGAAAATAAAGATTGTGCTCGAATGGGCCCTACCCCACTGCCTACGTACCTCATCGGGATAAATGAGGATCAGAGACGCTGTAGTTCGTCTAACTAGGGGTAGAAAAGAAATTGCTTGTGAATTAAAAGCTTGAACTGCCTATGCCATTGCTCAGGTGTTGCAGGCTCGGACGACGAGTGCGTAACCGTCTTGCAAAATGACAAGTAGGAGCAAGTTCGCGGACGGAGCGAAGGAGATGAGAAAAGAATTCCCGAAGGAAAAGACGCTTATTGTTTGTTTGTGTTTTTTAGAAGCTTTTATGAGTGTGTCACAAGGAAGTGAACTCAAGCTCTCATCAATGGAATGTGCACTTGTCACTACATTCCAAGATGGAATAATAGAACAAGCACACTCAAGTAAGGAGAAGATCCCCAAAACTTGAACCCAAAGATTAGGGATTAGGCTCACTAACTTGTTGAATTATTAAATGTTTTGATTATTTACATGAAGAGGTGTTTTTTATGCTTTTCTTTATGAATAAGATACATTGATCAGACTTGTGCATCACAAAGTAAACATGTACTATCCCAAGATGGGAAGACTACAAGCATACCTCATGGAATAAGGCTATGGATCAAGACATCACTTCACATTTATTAAAGTGTTTTTTAAGAGTTATGAGATGAGAAGAGAAGAAGAACCAAAAGGATCTCAAAGGAAAAATTCTAAAGGGGACTAAAATAATCCTAAGTATTCACATGCATGGATGTCCTAGGTTAGTGAGGTTTCTATCCTAATGGAGAAAGAAGAAGAAGAAGATAGAAGAAGGGATTAGAAAGGCCTAGGCCCAACAAAAGAGGGTTAGTTCACATAAACATAAAAGGAAGAGATGAGAATTGGAGATGTGGAACTCAATTCCCACATCTCACACTTACCATAGCCCCTGCAAGGTTAGCATGCACAAGTGAACAAAAAATGAACAAATTAACCTAACATCATCCCACAATCAGAAGTGAAATGAAGTAAACAAATGCTTAATGCTAATTCAACTCAAAGAAATAAATATGAGAAACTTATGACTTAAAATGAGGCAACATGATTACATATGGAAACAAATGCGCACTTATGAAAGATGTAATGCAAAACACACAAAATACAAGCACAAAGTTCAAAACCAGAATCAAAATAATATGAAGAATGGCCTAAGAGGCCAACAAGATGAAGAGAGAAGTCACACGATACCAAACAATATCAAAATAGAAGCAACGGAACCAAAAGATGGAATTTAAACACTTAAAGAAACAAATGACTTGAATAGGAAGCAAACCTAAAAATTACAAAAGAAGCAAGACCTATCCTAGGACCAGGAAGGTATCCATACCCCAAAGGAACCCCAAATGAGAAGAATAAGTTGGCACAAGTGCCCTTCTAAGCCTATAAGAGATCTAATAAACCAAGAGAAGCAAAATGGGATAAGGTGAGAACAAAAATCCACAAATAATCAACCAGCCATCTAAAAATTCTACCACTGAAACCAAATGATCTTAAAACACATCATATTAACTTGCCAAAAGGATTTGCAAAAATTCAGAAAGGAACTAGGTCAAATAGAGGCAAGAACACAAGCTAGGACAGAAAACTTACACCACAAGATATCAGATCAAAACTCAAGAAATAATTTTCTAAAAAAATCTTAGAAAGATCACATGAAAACTAGAAGATCTTAGGAACACAATTCAAAAACAATGGGATCAAAACTACAAATATTGAAGTCTATAGAAAATAAACAAAACAGACTGGTCAAGAAATGAAGCAAATGAAGCTATGTACATTGGTGATTTAATTCTGGCACGTGGATCAATGGAAAAAATACACTAAAAATATGATAAAAAATTAGAGACATAAATGAAGATCCATGATTTATTTGGGATTTTTTGGATGATTATTTCTATTTTATTTGAATTAATATGAAACTGGATAAAAATGAAAAAAATAAAGAAAAAGAAATTAAGAAAAGAAAAGGGGGGAGGTGCTGGAAGCAGGCCTTGTGAGTGAATTCGAATGGGCCTGGCAGGGTAGGGGGTGCGGATAGCACGCAGGAAAGCAAAAATGGAGGTCCTACCGGACGGTGACAAGTGTCACCGCCGGTGTGGACCAAAACACAAAAAAATCTCCCAACACTTATCTTATCTCATCGGTATTCTCAATCTTCTTTATAATAATCTTTAAAACAAACTTTACCAAGTCAAGAACAAATACCTAATATTAAAAAGATAAAAAACGTAAAACACAAGAACTCTCTCTCTCTCTCTCTGCTCGGCTTCTCCTTCTTTTCTCATTCATCATCTTCTCCTCTCAAATCCTGCCTCCGCCGTGCTTCAATCACCGGAGATCTCCTCCAATCAACAAAACCACCACACAAAACCTAACATAATTCCCCTACTCTAACCAAATCTGATACTAATTCTTATACAAACCAAATGCACGGCTAGATCGCAACAACCGAATCAAGAGAGAAAAATACAAAACCAAACTTAATCACTATGAAATTCACGCAAGGAGATACGAAAATTCTCCAACCTGCGACGCCGTGGCTCGCGTCGGTTATATGTTGAAGGTGAAGTTGCTAACGAAAACACAGTGAAAAGGCGATGTGAGCACCGCGGATTTTTGGCGAAGAAAAGCGATAAACTCTCAGCCGGTTGAAGAATCTTGATCAAAAGCTTGATAACAACGTCATTCAATCACTCTGTAGATTCGATTTCGTTGTTGAGCATTTAACGGTTGCGATGAATTTTTGTCACGATTCTCCGTCCATTCTTCTGTTATGTCTTTTTTTGATGAAGCAAAGTGATGAAGAGTTCAGTTATGCACGCGATGAATTTCAGCTTTTTTGTTTTTATGATGAAAGAGAAATGAACTCGGTTTGATTTGGTGGTGAAGAAGAGTGATTGAATGGTTGAATATTTTTTTGGTTAGGGCGATGTGGAGTGCGAGGAAAAGGAGCTTCCGTTCTGGTTTTTTTTGTTGACGAAGGAGAAGAGGTTCTTGGTGATGAACGAAATTGATGAGGAATAATGAACTTTCCTTTTGATTTTCTTTGCGGTGAAGAATTGTTAGGCTCCAGTTTTTTCGAAACCTCTCTCTGTCTCATTCTGTTTTCATCTTTTTTCAGTTTTCAATTTCTGTTATGATTTTTCTTTTTTGCCTTTGTTATTTCTCCTTTCTTTTTGGCTTGTTGCTAACCGCGTGATGCTTGCGCTTTCCGTCAAAATGCCCGCGTTATTGATGCATCATTGATGTTGTGCTTTGTTGCATCCTTCACATTTTTTGTGTGCCTCAAGTGATGACGTGGCTAGTTGGTAATGCCTGAAGTAATTGGCTGGACATCCTGAAAAAAATGGCTTCATCATCTTTTCTATATTTTTTTTTTATATTCAACTTAATTGGTGTAAAAGATAAATAAATTTTTTTAATGTAGATGGGTTTAATAAAAATAAAAATTAAATTAGGAATGGAAAAGAAGGATTAATTATATTGGACAATGACAAGAAAAACAAAAAATGGAAGATGGATGATAAAATAGATAAAATGGATTTGGATTAATTTGATTAAAAAATGGAAGTGAAATAGGTGTAAAAAGGATAGAAAATAACGGTTTAATTGGATAACGGGAAGTATGGACTAAGTAAAAAAAGGTATGACATCATGACATTATCCCGAAACCGATCTTAAACTTTTTTTCCCGGGCTCTGATAAAAAGAACATAGCCACCACTAAACAAATTGTAACTGAGACAACGTCGATGCACTTGCACCTTCGGGATCTCTAATCAATTTAAATCCATACGAATCAATTTAAGGGAAAATAGCTTCACATATGAACCACTGATGAATTATCAAACTCTCAATCAAGCCAATATGCATCAAACTCCAACATGAACCATTGTTCGACAAACCAAAGAACTTCTGCATGCCACACATCTTAACACTGACTATGCACTGCCTGAGACCCAACCATTGAAGCAGATAACTTGCAATTAAAGGAATCCTGGCAGTTTGACCAAGCTAGGTCAAAATGTCCATCTGAATCAAATCGCGAACTGAATAGCCACACTGAACTGAAATCACTGCCATGATCTATGCTATGCTAATGGGTGTCATGCTTCATCTTTCTATGCTAATGATGCAGTGCGAAATATGAAAATGATATGCTAAATGTTATGAAATGATATGCAACCAGGAGGGCAAATTTAGGGTGTTACAGATGCCCCTATTCAAACATCAGTTAATCTGAAAAGGACGATAGTACGGGCTATCGACCATTCGAGATAAACTGTGATTGAATACCAAGAAGACCAGAAATTTGCACTCTGACGAAGAATGCAACACTGGGAAATAAACCCAACCAGATGACGCTCTGGGGACTGCAGGGAAGAAAGAAGCAGACGAGCTTCTTCCAAGTTGAAACTGATATCTGTAATAAGAACAAGTTGACAGACGAGTCTTCAAACAATCCTGTGACGCCAGGAACCGGACATACGAGTCCTTAACACATGAGACATATCTGAGACAGACGAGTCTTCAAACAATCCTGTGACGCCAGGAACCGGACATACGCGTCCTTAAAACTGCGTATAGCATGAGACAGACGAGTCTCCTTCGGATTTACCTGTTACGCCAGGACCGGTAATGCATTTCGACATTTAATTCCCACTGTCAGGATTTGAAACCTCTTCAATACAGACGAGTATTGGATGATCATCAAAATAACACAGACGAGTGTTATAGGTCAATGATACAGACGAGTATCAGACGATGATCTCAGAAACACAGACGAGTGCCTCAAGCAATGATACAGACGAGTATCATCAACTGGTATAAACGAACACCAGAGCTTCAAACACAGACGAGCATTTGAAGTAGTCACAGAAATATCAGGGTAAACAACAAATCTTCACATTCAGGTGTAAGCTAGCACAGACGAGTGCTGAGGATGATACAGACGAGTATCCAGGCAAAGCAGAGGAACTTCAGCACACAAACGACTTCTGGGGGATAAAAGCAGACGAGCTTCAAACAAACACAGCCGAGTGCTGGACAGTTACAGACGAGCAACAACAGAGAATACATATCAAGGCACAGACGAGTGCAGCGAAGGATCCAATACCAAACACAGACGAGTGCTGGACAGTTGCAGACGAGCAACAACAGAGAATACATATCAAGGCACAGACGAGTGCAGCGAAGGATCCAATACCAAACACAGACGAGTGCTGGGAGGTTGCAGACGAGCAACAACAAATATCATATCGGAACACGGACGAGTGTCGAGAAGTGGCAGACAAACAACTATCATAACCAAACACAGACGAGTGTTGGAAAACTGCAGACGAGCAATATCAAGGTAATCATAATCCAATGCTGGGGGAAAGCAGACGAGCTATACCACAGAGCCAACACAGACAGGTGTTGACAGGTGCAAACGGGCAACAATCAAGCAGTAATACCAATGCTGGGGAGACCTCCGCTTAGGGATAACACAGCCGAGTGTTGACAAACGCAGACGAGCGGTAGACAAATGCCTAATTGGCAGCAAGAGATACAACTCTGTAGGGGAAGACAAGTCAAGAGGTCTGGACACTCAACTCTGACTGGGGGTGACGAATACCTGGCTATATCATCACATACCCAAAAGTACGGCAACTTTGCTGGGAAATATTTCACGGACGGAAGAGAAAATTCAATATGAAATCTGTGGGGAATATCATCTAGCGACATCTTGTATTTTCTGGACTAGTTGACTGCTTGAAGATCAACCTAAGAGGATTTTACAGAAGACCTGACATCCAAAATGTCCAAGTCTTCAAACTCTTTAGAGATTCGTCGAATCTTGACATGACTGCCCCAGACTGCATGGATTGTGGAAGAATTTGTCTCGCGAGGATTTCTGAAAAACCTCGTGTCACTGCGAAATAGTGTGCCCTGTCAGCACAAATGATATGCACACCTGCCCCTGGCATAAATGAATCCAGTGTGGCTGAGCCAGGATGATATGATTTTTGTGAATTTTCTTTTATGACAGACTCACTGGGTATCAACTCAAGGGTTGAAGAAGTGAATACTATGATATTGACTCAAGGGTCGCAAGAAACGGAGATATCGACTCAAGGGTCGAGGAGAACACAACAACATCAACTCGAGGGTTTAGAAGAAACGTCAACAACATCGACTCGAGGGTCGAGGAAACGAAAGCAACAATGTTGACTCGAGGGTCGAGGATAACAAAGCAACATCAACTCGAGGGTTGAGGGAATAAAATAGCAACATCGACTCGAGGGTCGAGGGAATAAAATAGCAACATCGACTCGAGGGTCGAGGGAATAAAATAGCAACATCGACTCGAGGGTCGAGGAAAACGAAGCAACATCAACTCGAGGGTTGAGGAAAACGAAGCAACATCAACTCGAGGGTTGAGAAAACAAGATGACAATATCGACTCGAGGGTCGAGGAAAACAAAACAACATCAACTCGAGGGTTGGGGAAAACGAAGAAACATCAACTCGAGGGTTGAGAAAACAAGATGACAATATCGACTCGAGGGTCGAGGAAAACAAAACAACATCAACTCGAGGGTTGAGAAAAAAGAAGCGATGATATCAACTCGAGGGTCGAAGCCAATCAAAGTGAAGATTGCCACACTCAGCTGAAGTAAGAGACTGCACGCATATAGATGCCAACTAGTCATAGTTGAAGAGATGCCAACAAAGATTGGACTTTAACCTTGAAGATGCCAATGACTATTGGACTTTAGCCGTGTATGATGAAGAAACCACAACAATTGAGGATAAATTCTCTGACTAGGGAAGCACCCTACTGGGATAAATCATCAGATGTTCATTCTGGGAACGGCCTTGCATACCGTAATATCATATTAAGAGGATTTTACAGAAAACCTAGCCTCTGAAATGCTTCAGTGTTTCCAAACTCTTGTAGACCTCGAAGTAACCACTTCAAACTGTATGGTCCATGGAGGAATTTGCCCCCAAGATCTTGCATCATCATGAGTTGTTCTGTCCCAGTATTCTGAACCTTGGGTAGGTGCATCTGATTAGTCGTCTTCTGGAGATAATAACTTCTATTGCTTCTAGGGTGACCTCCCCCAGTACGAGTGTTGCTTTGGAGATAGACATTCAGACTAACTGCTTTGTGAGAGATTTAAATCTCGAATTGATTGCCCCAGTTTGGCTGAATTTTGAAGAGATTCATCGACGTGATGCCCCAGATTGGCTACCTTTAACCCAACTGGTTGGAAAAGGTCCTACTCACGAAGTTTCTTGGAAAAGTGCCTCTTGACCTGAATGTCCTTCCGAAGTTTCCGCCTTCTCAACTTGGCAAGATTAAGCTTCTAGACTGAGGTTCCAGATGTGAACTTCTTTGATGCTAAACAGATGTATGTAAGCAGAAAATGTCTTATTCTGAGAATGAAAATTCTAATGCAGTACATGTTAATCTTTAAGCTTTTATTGAAAAGATGTCGTTTATGAACGAATCACTGGTTAAGACAGTACAATATTTTTTTATGAAATAAACATGCATATGCAATACCAACGAGGGTCTTTTAGCACAACTCGTAGGAGTCAGGAACGCTATCTCATGGTGGCACGCTCTCGAATTAACCCTGTTTCAATTAGGACTTTTAAGGGTTGTATCGTGGCCTGGCTCACGGTTACTGAAACAAAGGATATAGGCTCGAATTTTATATGTGCCCACCCATCTTCGTGATGTCCTTCCATTCCTATGTTCATCTAGTTTTCACAAACGTTCACCTCTCCTAAGAGTTTCGTATTGATTGAGGAACCATTACTCTAACAGTTTAAGCACCATTGAGATTATTGTTGGGTATAACAGTCACCCTTACTGTCTTTTGTGTCTGTATCACACGACTTGTTTTGCTTAGGGATCTTTCTCATGTAATCCTTTCCATTTTTTCGTTTTTGTTTCATTTTTTGCTTATCCCTAACTTTTGCCTGGACTGATTCTTGTGAATCTTTGATTGTGAAGTCCAGCGGGATGCCCTAATTTTTGCCTAAGTCGCTTGTTTTCAAGTTTCGACTTAGCGGGCTACTTATTTCTCTTTTTTTTCTTTTTCTTTTCGAACAAATCGTGTGACACTGTTTGTCTCGATTGTTTTGTAAGGGTTGTGACTGTCTCACTTTCTGGTCACTGATGGATAACTGTTGTGGTTTCTGGTCTTTAGACCTCTTGATTTGGTACAATGAAATGTTAGAGATCCTCAGATAGACTCCTTTATGAAAGCATGAACGCCTGGTCCAACTAGCTGACACCTACCCTGCCCCGGGTTGAATGTGAGGGTTTTTTCATGTGAAAAGAAACTCCTACTTCAAGGCTCAAAGGGGTTAACGAAGGTTTATCTCTCTTATATCTCCGGTGTTTGGGAATTTGAAACAGTGCCTGTACATCATCAACAGGGTCTTATTCAAGAACACACAAATGGAGATTTTTGCGTTTTCATTTCGTCATCCTCCATCACAGAGTTTAAGAACGATAGTTGGTATTGCAATGCACATTCACAAAATTATAAGGAAAACGAATGAATTACTTCAAGAAAAACATGTGCATTTCATTAATTAACATTCAAAAAGCAAACAAGTTTCATGCAAGCATACAAATGTTCAAAAAAACATATAAAAGCGACACATGAAAATGCAGTAAAGAAGCTGAGCAATGCCATTGTTGAGGAGACTTGACTCCGTCTGGACTTGTTGATCTTGAATACTTTCAGTAGTCAGCAGCTTTTTCCTGATGAAATTTGCAGTCTTCAATCAAATGACCACGTGTCAGCACCATATTTCATTCCCAATTATTCTGACCTGAAGCTTTCGACATTCAAACATTGACACGAGATGTCTGAAGAAAAGAGTGACACTAAGATGAAATGGTCACATAAGTTTGCTCGGAAAGACCTGACGATCTTCTGCCTACGTATCTCCATTGACCAAAGACCAATGAAGAATCAGAGCGACGTAGTTCCCCTCAATAGGGATCAAAGTGATGTACATAGCCGCTCTTCAGAATCAAACTGAGAATCACCTTCACATACATCTTCAATAAATTCCTCCATAACATGAGCTGACGAACCCACATGACCAAACAGAGACTTGTTAACTTGAACGCCTTGAGGCGTCACTGAAATCGACCCAGACTCAATCAAATCTTGAACCTTATCCCTGAGAGGCTTGCATTCTTCAGCTGAATGTCCTGGCGCATTGCCATGGAATCCACATTGAACATTGGGATCAAAACTTGGTGGATATGGAAAAGGTACCGGACCCGATTTCTTCGGCACTATCAATCCACTGTCGATCAGGCATGGGAGTATCTGACTGTATGGTACTGGCAATGGATCAAAATATCTTTTGGATCTCTTAGTGTAGTAACGACGCCTTTGCGGACTATGCTGCGGTTGGCATGGTCGTTGTTGATACTGAGGAGGTTCACTGTTAACTGATATCTGACATACGGATTCAGAAGGTTGCTGACTCTGAGCAACTGAAATGCATGGGTAATGTGGATAAGTCAATGGAGTTGAAGGATCTTCCCAGATTGCATCAATCACATCCTTATCTTGGGAACTGACAAAAGGTTCATTCTCTTCAGCTGAGCCATCTGAAATGCCTTGGATCTTTCCCATCTTGATAAAACTCTCAATGCGTTCTCCAACTATCACCAAGTCCGAGAAACTCGAAGTTCCACTGCCACTCAACCTCTCCAAGTACGCCCCCTGTAAGGTCTCTATGAAAAGATCAACCAACTCTCTGTCTGATAGCGGGGGTTGCACTCGAGCAGCTACTTCTCTCCACCTCTGGGCATACTTTCTGAAAGATTCACCATCTCCCTGGGATAAAACTTGCAAATCCATGCGGCTAAGAGCCCTGTAAAGATTGTAGTCATACTGCTTCACAAATGCATTGGCTAGATCTGACCATGACTGAATACGACTGCTCTCTAACTGCATATACCAATTCGACGATGCCTCACTCAGACTGTATTGGAAACAATGAATCATCAATTTGTCATTATGCTCATGTGAGGCCATCCTTCTGCAAAATCTTACCAAATGCTGCCTTGGACAACTATCCCCCTTGTACTTTTCAAACTTCGGTACTTTGAACTTTGGAGGTATTACAAGGCCGTGCACCAGACACATGCTTGCAGCACTTAGATCAATGACATTACGACTTTGAAGGGCTTTGATCTCTTCCTCCAACACACGAAATCTCTCTTCCCTCTCCACAATTCGTGGATCTGGGAGTCTCACTATAGGGATTGCCTCTTGAGGATCTGGCATAGTGAAAGCAAAACTGTGATAATCTGCAGCATCAATAGAAGAAGAATGTCCGCTTCGGGCGACCTAGCGCTCTTGAACATCTGGATTCCCAACAGGGGTCCGTGCAGGCTGAGCTTGAGCGAAATTACGGTCATCCTGCCTTGCCAAAGTCATCATAACTTCCAAAAGTTGGTCCCACTGATCTTTTGTCAACCCCACACTTGCATAATGGCTTTGCTCTCCAGGGTCCATAATCTTCACAAAAGTTGCTTCAAGTCTGATACAAGAACTGGAGTCTCAACTGTAGATGGTGAACAAAAAACAGATGAGCCCTGCCTATGAAACAGAAATGCAATGCAAATGATATGAGATGCCATGTTCAGTTACTTCCAAAGAATCTATCTGCTTCGATCCACATTTTTATACAAAAATCCAACAGAAATAATTCAGGGATGAGATCCTCAGAAATAACTGAACATGTATGCTAGAATGCTATGATGGCATGTATGCAACTGGCAAGTGATCAAGAACTGGTGTCTGTCTGAATACGGAACACTGAACTGAGAACCGAGCAACTGATGATTTATGCCCTCTGAATAATAACCATCTGATAAGAACTCAAAACCAAGGATCAAGAACTCCAGAACCATAGTAACCGGATCAAAACATAAGATCGCACTGATGATGAAGGGTATGCTGAGGTTAAGGGTTCCTGCAAACCTGTAAACCCCTCCCAATCTCACGGGTATGCTCCGGGTCAAACATCACGGACTCTCAAAGCCGAATAGCAATAATACTTTCACCATTTCCGAGAAATGGCTCATGACCAAATCAGGGAATCTGTTTGGCATTATATACTACGCAGGGAGGCCTCAGCTGAGTCCGGGAAATAAGGTCATCCTATGTGATCCCCAGGTGGGCCCTCGGATGCGAATGGGTTTGCCACGAAACGTGGGCTGCCATTGTCATCACTAAAGAGGGATGTTTCCACAAGGTTCTCAATGATAGGTCCCCAGCTACACATAACTGTCAGGGTTATGTAGTGAGAGAGGAAGATCCCCAAATCAAGACATTTCCAAGACAATCGCAACCTGGGTGTGGAACTCACTACTACCCCCATGACAAGATCTCATGAGGCCAAAGTGGAACCACTCTAAGTCCTATGGTGCACTCGAGCCGGTTACTTGGCTCATATCTCTCAAGAACCAGTAACACCCGTCCCACCAAAGAAAACCAGTCCAGACAGTCCAGTATATATACATGATGCAGAAAATAAATACTGAAAACTGTAAATAAGGCTGTAAATAAAGCTGTAAACAAACAACAATACAATACAACAAGCCACATCAAACACACATCACCCAATGAAACAGAAACAAACAAGCGCTAGGAGAGACTCACAGGGGAACCAGAGAAACTGGTGTGCAGTCCCCAGCAGAGTCGCCAGCTGTCGCTCCCGGGATTTTCATCCTAGTACAAACGCGAAAGTGGCGCGGAAAGGTTAGAGTCGCCAGCCAGACATTTTTATCCCGAATGAATGGGAAAGGTAATGTTGCACAAACCTGAGGAAGAAGGAAAGGACAAGGTCCTGCGAACCAAAGAGACTGAGCTCGGGATTCGGTTACGACCTGGGAAGGTATTAGCACCCCAGACCGTCCGCCGTACCCGACGGGATCCACGCTTGCAAAGAAATTGTTTCAAAGGGTGAGGGTATGAAAACTGCAGCAAAGAAATGAAAATGAAAAAGAAACTGGAACTGGAAAAGAAACTGAGAAAAGCAATGAATATGAAACAAAGAGAAAAATGTAGGGAAAATAAAGATTGTGCTCGAATGGGCCCTACCCCACTGCCTACGTACCTCATCGGGATAAATGAGGATCAGAGACGCTGTAGTTCGTCTAACTAGGGGTAGAAAAGAAATTGCTTGTGAATTAAAAGCTTGAACTGCCTATGCCATTGCTCAGGTGTTGCAGGCTCGGACGACGAGTGCGTAACCGTCTTGCAAAATGACAAGTAAGAGCAAGTTCGCGGACGGAGCGAAGGAGATGAGAAAAGAATTCCCGAAGGAAAAGACGCTTATTGTTTGTTTGTGTTTTTTAGAAGCTTTTATGAGTGTGTCACAAGGAAGTGAACTCAAGCTCTCATCAATGGAATGTGCACTTGTCACTACATTCCAAGATGGAATAATAGAACAAGCACACTCAAGTAAGGAGAAGATCCCCAAAACTTGAACCCAAAGATTAGGGATTAGGCTCACTAACTTGTTGAATTATTAAATGTTTTGATTATTTACATGAAGAGGTGTTTTTTATGCTTTTCTTTATGAATAAGATACCTTGATCAGACTTGTGCATCACAAAGTAAACATGTACTATCCCAAGATGGGAAGACTACAAGCATACCTCATGGAATAAGGCTATGGATCAAGACATCACTTCACATTTATTAAAGTGTTTTTTAAGAGTTATGAGATGAGAAGAGAAGAAGAACCAAAAGGATCTCAAAGGAAAAATTCTAAAGGGGACTAAAATAATCCTAAGTATTCACATGCATGGATGTCCTAGGTTAGTGAGGTTTCTATCCTAATGGAGAAAGAAGAAGAAGATAGAAGAAGGGATTAGAAAGGCCTAGGCCCAACAAAAGAGGGTTAGTTCACATAAACATAAAAGGAAGAGATGAGAATTGGAGATGTGGAACTCAATTCCCACATCTCACACTTACCATAGCCCCTGCAAGGTTAGCATGCACAAGTGAACAAAAAATGAACAAATTAACCTAACATCATCCCACAATCAGAAGTGAAATGAAGTAAACAAATGCTTAATGCTAATTCAACTCAAAGAAATAAATATGAGAAACTTATGACTTAAAATGAGGCAACATGATTACATATGGAAACAAATGCGCACTTATGAAAGATGTAATGCAAAACACACAAAATACAAGCACAAAGTTCAAAACCAGAATCAAAATAATATGAAGAATGGCCTAAGAGGCCAACAAGATGAAGAGAGAAGTCACACGATACCAAACAATATCAAAATAGAAGCAACGGAACCAAAAGATGGAATTTAAACACTTAAAGAAACAAATGACTTGAATAGGAAGCAAACCTAAAAATTACAAAAGAAGAAAGACCTATCCTAGGACCAGGAAGGTATCCATACCCCAAAGGAACCCCAAATGAGAAGAAGAAGTTGGCACAAGTGCCCTTCTAAGCCTATAAGAGATCTAATAAACCAAGAGAAGCAAAATGGGATAAGGTGAGAACAAAAATCCACAAATAATCAACCAGCCATCTAAAAATTCTACCACTGAAACCAAATGATCTTAAAACACATCATATTAACTTGCCAAAAGGATTTGCAAAAATTCAGAAAGGAACTAGGTCAAATAGAGGCAAGAACACAAGCTAGGACAGAAAACTTACACCACAAGATATCAGATCAAAACTCAAGAAATAATTTTCTAAAAAAATCTTAGAAAAATCACATGAAAACTAGAAGATCTTAGGAACACAATGCAAAAATAATGGGATCAAAACTACAAATATTGAAGTCTATAGAAAATAAACAAAACAGATTGGTCAAGAAATGAAGCAAATGAAGCTATGTACATTGGTGATTTAATTCTGGCACGTGGATCAATGGAAAAAATACACTAAAAATATGATAAAAAATTAGAGACATAAATGAAGATCCATGATTTATTTGGGATTTTTTGGATGATTATTTCTATTTTATTTGAATTAATATGAAACTGGATAAAAATGAAAAAAATAAAGAAAAAGAAATTAAGAAAAGAAAAGGGGGGAGGTGCTGGAAGCAGGCCTTGTGAGTGAATTCGAATGGGCCTGGCAGGGTAGGGGGTGCGGATAGCATGCAGGAAAGCAAAAATGGAGGTCCTACCGGACGGTGACAAGTGTCACCGCCGGTGTGGACCAAAACACAAAAAAATCTCCCAACACTTATCTTATCTCATCGGTATTCTCAATCTTCTTTATAATAATCTTTAAAACAAACTTTACCAAGTCAAGAACAAATACCTAATATTAAAAAGATAAAAAACGTAAAACACAAGAACTCTCTCTCTCTCTGCTCGGCTTCTCCTTCTTTTCTCATTCATCATCTTCTCCTCTCAAATCCTGCCTCCGCCGTGCTTCAATCACCGGAGATCTCCTCCAATCAACAAAACCACCACACAAAACCTAACCTAATTCCCCTACTCTAACAAAATCTGATACTAATTCTTATACAAACCAAACGCACGGCTAGATCGCAACAACCGAATCAAGAGAGAAAAATACAAAACCAAACTTAATCACTATGAAATTCACGCAAGGAGATACGAAAATTCGCCAACCTGCGACGCCGTGGCTCGCGTCGGTTATATGTTGAAGGTGAAGTTGCTGACGAAAACACAGTGAAAAGGCGATGTGAGCACCGCGGATTTTTGGCGAAGAAAAGCGATAAACTCTCAGCCGGTTGAAGAATCTTGATCAAAAGCTTGATAACAACGTCATTCAATCACTCTGTAGATTCGATTTCGTTGTTGAGCATTTAACGGTTGCGATGAATTTTTGTCACGATTCTCCGTCCATTCTTCTGTTATGGATTTTTTTGATGAAGCAAAGTGATGAAGAGTTCAGTTATGCACGCGATGAATTTCAGCTTTTTTGTTTTTATGATGAAAGAGAAATGAACTCGGTTTGATTTGGTGGTGAAGAAGAGTGATTGAATGGTTGAATATTTTTTTGGTTAGGGCGATGTGGAGTGCGAGGAAAAGGAGCTTCCGTTCTGGTTTTTTTTGTTGACGAAGGAGAAGAGGTTCTTGGTGATGAACGAAATTGATGAGGAATAATGAACTTTCCTTTTGATTTTCTTTGCGGTGAAGAATTGTTAGGCTCCAGTTTTTTCGAAACCTCTCTCTGTCTCATTCTGTTTTCATCTTTTTTTAGTTTTCAATTTCTGTTATGATTTTTCATTTTTTCCTTTGTTATTTCTCCTTTCTTTTTGGCTTGTTGCTAACCGCGTGATGCTTGCGCTTTCCGTCAAAATGCCCGCGTTATTGATGCATCATTGATGTTGTGCTTTGTTGCATCCTTCACATTTTTTGTGTGCCTCAAGTGATGATGTGGCTAGTTGGTAATGCCTGAAGTAATTGGCTGGACATCCTGAAAAAAATGGCTTCATCATCTTTTCTATATTTTTTTTTTATATTCAACTTAATTGGTGTAAAAGATAAATAAATTTTTTTAATATAGATGGATTTAATAAAAATAAAAATGAAATTAGGAATGGAAAAGAAGGATTAATTATATTGGACAATGACAAGAAAAACAAAAAATGGAAGATGGATGATAAAATAGATAAAATGGATTTGGATTAATTTGATTAAAAAATGGAAGTGAAATAGGTGTAAAAAGGATAGAAAATAACGGTTTAATTGGATAACGGGAAGTATGGACTAAGTAAAAAAAGGTATGACATCATGACATTATCCCGAAACCGATCTTAAACTTTTTTCCCGGGCTCTGATAAAAAGAACATAGCCACCACTGAACAAATTGTAATTGAGACAACGTCGATGCACTTGCACCTTCGGGATCTCTAATCAATTTAAATCCATACGAATCAATTTAAGGGAAAATAGCTTCACATATGAACCACTGATGAATTATCAAACTCTCAATCAAGCCAATATGCATCAAACTCCAACATGAACCATTGTTCGACAAACCAAAGAACTTCTGCATGCCACACATCTTAACACTGACTATGCACTGCCTGAGACCCAACCATTGAAGCAGATAACTTGCAATTAAAGGAATCCTGGCAGTTTGACCAAGCTAGGTCAAAATGTCCATCTGAATCAAATCGCGAACTGAATAGCCACACTGAACTGAAATCACTGCCATGATATATGATATGCTAATGGGTGTCATGCTTCATCTTTCTATGCTAATGATGCAGTGCGAAATATGAAAATGATATGCTAAATGTTATGAAATGATATGCAACCAGGAGGGCAAATTTAGGGTGTTACAGCTGCCCCTTTTCAAACATCAGGGTGCTAACACCTTCCCTTTGTATAACTTACCCCCCCCCCCCCCGAACTCAAAATATTTTAAAAGGTATTTCCTGTTCTTTTATGCCTTTTCTAATTGGATGAAATAAAAGTCGGTGGCGATTCTTGCTTACCGCAACATATTTTGCAACAAAAAACTAAAAGTCAGTTCTCCCACCGTGTTACAGAACTGGCAACTCTGCTGGGGAATTAACTATTTAAAAGAGGGGTTACCTTAGAGTTAGATCACCTTACTTGTTTGAATTATATGCTTTATTTTAAAGGGTACTTGTAAAACCTGTTATAGAACTTGTTCTTCAGCATGTTAGATCATCTTGTCTAACACGTTGTTGTCAGGTTAGTTTTACCAAAATTAATGTCAACACCCACAATTGCATAACTAACAGAAGCCAACTTGTGTTTGATGGAAAAAAGAGTTGAAGGTGAGCTTGAGTCTTTGGAAACAATGGTGGAGATTGCTTGAAACAATGGTTCATGGAAGTGAACAAATGGAATTCGAAGACTGTTAACGAGGAAAGAATAATATGGTTATGTGTGTTAGGTATTCCATGTCATGCATGGAACTTGTCATCAAACCGGTGGGTAAGCTTATTTGCATTGACGATGGCACGAAGTCTCAACTAAAAATGGACATAACATGTATGTTCATTAGAATAAGATGTGCAAAAGTTCTTAATAAGTTCATCGAGGTTAAGATTAATGGAGTCATTTTAAGGTTGGAGTTAGTAGAGGATTCTTATTGGCCTTTAAGAATCATTTTTTGTCACCGTCAGAGGTTGTCAGAGCTTCATCGAAGTCTAAAAATGATGAACATGTCAAGGATGAAAGGTTTAGGGTAAATTATGAGGTGGAAGGGAGTGTATTGTCTAGGAGGAATTTTAACTAATGAGGCATCAATAACAGTTGCAGTTGTTTCTCCCAAGTCAACTATTCCTAGTTTTGTGGAAGCTAAGGAGGTGGATAGGTTGATAAGTCATTCTTAACAAGAGTGGTTGTCTTGGGAATTGACGGATTAAATGACAACATGTGTTAATCATTTGGATGGGGGCCCATGATCTTTGGTTTATGTCCTAGTATCGTGTTAACATGTGTTCCAGATTCAGAGGGGTTGGGTGATTTAGTTGATGGGAATATTGTTGTTGAGTGTTTTGGGCCTCTATCCAGAAAAATAAGAGAAGTAAAAAATCATAATGGGCTAAGAGTTATTTCTTTGGACCATGTTCCAAATTTTAGAGATAGGGCGGGGTATGGTTGGTAATCCGGAGGATATTAGGCTTAGGAAATCCAAATCTAATTCATCATTTGATAAGGTGGTACAGAAAGTAAAAAGTCCAAGTTGAAGAATAAATTACTCGTTGACTCATTGGTTCAACGTGATTTTGGTGGTGATGTTTTTTGTGTTCAAAAATTATACTTTCCATTTTTGCATCCCTCCAACAAAAGGGGTTCTAAAGGTATTTCAATTTCGTGGTGCTTTTCTTTATCAGAATCTGCTAATAGTAGGTTTTCATGAGGATCACTTTTGTGTTGTGAGGACTTATCTGATGGGGATGTTAGACAATGCAACAATAGAGTTCATAGGAATAGTTTAGGTGATGTGAAAAATGAATTATGAGAAAAAGTGACAGCTTTTGGGGTTGTTGGAGGTGAAAATGTGGATTATCATGTGGAAGCTATCAAAATTTTGAAAATTGAAGATCAAGTCTCAAAAAGTAACAAGGAAGATATTTTATTAGATTTGAAATGAATATTCATTCTTACAACATTAGAGAGAGTGGTAGCTTGATAAATATCAAGCACTTTTTTATTTGATTAGAATGGAGGAATTTGATGTTTGTTTGATTCAAGAAACAAAAGTTCAAAAGGTTAATGAAAATTTAGTAATATCTTTACAAGGGAACAATGATGTGGAACGGTTCTTTAAGGGAGCTTGTGGGAGATCGAATGGGGGGCTTATTATGTGGAGGAAAGGCTTGTTTGATCTCCATTTTAGTTTTGATCGTGATGGCTTTGTTGGTATTAAAGTTGGTTGGAAGGGGGATTTATTTCTTAGTAAACATTTATTTTTCTTATTCTTCTCCGTTGATGGAGTTAGTGGATTGTAAAAAGAATTTTGTGCGAGGAAGTTTGTGTATTGGGGGGATTTTAATGTTGTTAAAAAGGAGGGGTAAGGAAGGGTGTGTCATCGTATGTTAATGGAGGTTAATGATTTTATTGAAAGTATGAAGTTTATAGATTTACCTTTGAATGGGAACAGATTCATTTGGTTAAATCTATGTGGAAATGTGATGAATAGGTTTGATTGGTTCTTTGTTTCAGATGATCAGGGAAAAGATTGGAAGCTTGATGGCCAGATGGTGAGAAGTAGATATTTTTTCGATCATTGTCCCATTTTGTTAAAAGGAAATTCTAGTAATTAGGGTACAAACCCTTTTCATGATTTTCAATTGTTTGATCCATCATCTGGGTTTTCTTCTTTTAGTTGAGCTTGTGTAGAAGTCAAATGAGGTGAAGGGAAATGATTTCTTCTCTTTTAATGAAAAAATCAATATTCTCAAAGGCAAGTTGAGAGAATGGAATAAATAGGTGTTTGGATTTGTGGACTTGGGGTGGAGCTTGAAATTAAAGATTTAAATGCTTTGGATTTTGAAGTGGCCAAAGGTGGTTATTTAGATGGAGAAGAGATGGCTCAAAAAATGTATATTTAAACTATAAAGGTGTGGCATTCTAGCTTGGAAAGGAAGATCATACTTAGACAAAAAGCTAGGCAAAAGTGGTTAACGGAGGGGGATTTAGGTTCTAGATTTTTCCATAATTATTTTAAACAAAGGCTTAGGAGGAATAGTTTATTGGGTCTCAATTTGGTTGATGGTTTGGTGGAAAAGGTATAGGATGTTAAGAATCATTTTAAAGCTAGATTTCAAGAGTCAAGTTATAATAGGCTTTCTTCATAGGGTATTCCTTTCCATAGTTTGGATGGCATTGATAGGGATTTACTTGAGGGTTATTTTCTCCATGAGGACCTTAAAGTGTTTATTTGGGATAGTGATGAGGATAAAAGTCCTAGCCCAAATGGTTTTAACTTGTGTTTCTACAAAGTTTGTTGGGACATTATTAAAGAGGATCTTTTAAGAGTGGTGGAAGATTTCTATGGTGGTTCCTATGTTCCTAAAGCAATCATTTACTATTTTATCACTTTGATTCCTAAAGTATATAATTTTCAAGTGCTTATTGAGTTTAGGCGTATTTGTTTGGTGGGAAGTGTCTATAAAATTTTGTCAATGCTTTTTGTTTCTATATTAAAATTGGTAATCCCCAAGCTAATTTTGAATTGCCAAAGTGCTTTCATTTCTAAGATACAATTGATGGATGAAGTCCTAATGTTAATTAAAATTGTGGATTTTGCTAAGAGGGAAAAAAATTATATGTTGATGAAAATGGATTTTGAAAAAGCTTATGATTGTGTTTCTTGAGATTATTTTAGAAGTATGTGTAGTAAAATAGGATTCACCACTAAATGGTGTGGATGGATGGAAACGTTGGTGTTTAATAATTCTTTATTCGTCATTGTTAATGGGATACCACTAAAGTATTTTCATGTTTCCAAAGGCTTAAGAGAAGGAGATACTCTTTCTCCATTTATCTTCCTTTTGGAGGCAGAAAGGTTTTGTTGGTTTATTGTACAAAGTGGTCTCTTTATGGGAGTTTGATATTTTCCATTTTAATGATTTAATCCATTTTGAATCATTTTAATTTGAAGATGATATTATTTTTATTGGAGAGGGGACTTGGAATAATCTTTAGATAATCAAAGCTTTACTTAGAGGTTTTGATATTTGAGGTTTTGAAGAATCTAGCTAAGAGTAAACTTTTTGGTATTCATCTTAACTCCAATTTTATGCATGCAACGTGTTCTTTCTTGTCTTATGGCTATGATCAACTACCTTTTGTGTTTCTTGGTTTACCCATCCGGGTAAATTTGAGAAGGAAAGCTTTGTAGGCTCTTATTGTCTCCAATATTAGATGTTTAGTGGTGTGGCATAATATATTTTTATCTATTCGAGGTAGGGTGACTCTCTTGAAATCTATTTTATCCAACATCCATGTTTTATTTTTCTTTTTTTATAAGGATCCTAAAATTGTTATTAAATAGATCATCGAGATTCAAAGAAATTTTTTATGAGGATGGGGTAATGATTCTAAGAAGGTTTGTTAGTTTAGTTGGGATGTTATTCGCTTACCAAATGAGGGAGGTGGTATGGGGGTCAAACATTGTGGCTTGTTTAATATTGATTTTCTAAGTAGAAGGAAATGGAGGATTCTTAATAAAGTGTCTTAGTTGTGGGTTAACCTAATTTCATGTAGATATGGTAATTTGTTTTGTGTGGTTTTTGGTGGCCCTTGTTTGAGTATGAAGGCTTCTTTATGGTGGAGGGAATAGTATTCTATTGGGGAGTGTCTCAAAAGTTTCTCCTCTTCCAATTGGTTTTCTTTTTCCATTTCTTATAAGCTTGGAAACATGAGAACCTTTGATTATTGGAGACATCCTAGGGTGGGCTCAACTTCTTTTAAGTTGTTATTCATACTCATTGTTTTGTCTTAGAGAGGCGGAGTGGATTAAGGTGTTTGACTAAGGAGTTTGGAAAAATGATGTTTGGAAGTTGAATATGGTTTTGAAGGGATGTGATTGAGCGATGATGATGTTGCCTCTTTTGATGTGTTAGTGTCTATTTTGCGATAGCTGAAGCCCTTTCCTCATGTTGAAACCCGTTTTGATTAGTGGAAGCATACAAATGTTTTTTTCCGGTAAATAATGGTTATAAGAAGAAAATTTTGATTAGTGGAAACATAAAAATCTCATGAAGTTGAAATCTAAAGAGAGGTGTATTAGGGAAGGAAATGTTAATACTAAAAAATTTCATGCAATTTTGCAAGTTCGAAGAAGATAGAACCAAAATCTTTTCTTTGTCAAAAATGGAACTAGTTTAGGAGGAGTAGAAGAAATAAAAAGGCAAAATCTAAAACTATAATACATCTCTATTTTTAGAAGAAGTAAATTGCATACTAAAGATAAGTTGAATTACTTTTAAGGAATTGGCGGATTTGGAAAATGAGTCTTTAATAAAATCATTTTTTGAAAGGGAGGTTATTTGGAGTTGCGATGGAGATAAAAGTCAAAGGTCAAAATTCTTTAATTTCACATTTATCAAGTTATGTTGGAAGACAACCAAAGATGATTATATGACTTTCTTTAAGGAATTTCATGGAAACTTCTCTTTGCCTAGGCAGTGAAAACTTTATTTCTTGCCTTGATTTTAAAGTTTGGTAGTTCTCTAGAACTTTTGGAATATAACATTGCATGTCTTATGGGATGCATGTACAAAGTTCTCACAAAGATGATTGACGATTAGTTAAAAGACATATTAAAATGAATCATTTCCATCAATCAAACATATCTTCTTCTATGAAGATAATTGGTTAACGGGGTGCTATTTATCAATGAATTGATTGATTTATAAAAAAAGGAGGAGGTCCAAGTACTTTATGTTAAATATTTATTTGAAAAAGCATATGTTTTAGTTGGGTCATGAGGAATTCCAGAGATTGTCACATCAGGCTTTAAGAACAACCATGTTGAAGGGTAATTCAATATTTTTAATTGTTCCCACTTGTATTTAAACAAATATAGCTTTCAATAATGTAATAGTAATCATTCGTTGTAACCATTTTGCAATAGTAGTATAGGTTTGTTATTCAATTCTCTATATTCTTCATCTTGTGCACCAACAATTGGTATCTAGAGCTCTGGTTCAGATCCATAGGGACCTAGGGTGAACAGTAAAGAGTTGTGTGATTGATTTCGTTTCTTAAATTCATGTTGAAATTTTTATCATAATCATATAATCACATTTCTTGATTCTATGGGATTAGGAAATACTAGTGTTTTGTGAGATCTGAGTGAATTGCACAAGGTTGAAGATGAACAGAAATGGTAATTTGTGTACTAAGCTTCCAATGTTTGATAGAAAGAACTGGAATCGGTGGGTGATTCATATGCCTGTGTTGTTTGGCGCTCAAGTTGTTCTTGATCTAGTCAATGACAGCTATGTTACGGTTGCACTTCAGCAAAATGCAATGGATGCGCAAAGGAATGCTCAATAGTGAAGGCTACACAGGACACATTGGTACGGTGCCACGATAGTGATGCATCAGTGAAGAAGGTGAAACTCCAGTCTCTAAGTAAGAAGTATGAGAATCTCAGCATGAAGAACAATGAGAATGTACCTGACTACATCTCTAAAGTAATTTTGATCACAAATGAGATTAAGTTGTGTGGAGAAACTCTCTTTGAATAAATTATCATTGAGAAGGTACTTAGATCTCTCACTCCTCGGTTTGATTACATTGTGTTAGCAATTTAACATTCTAAGGATCTTAGCACCATGATAATTGAAGATCAGAAATAGTCTAAAGGCACAAGAGTTGCATATGGCTGAGAGAAACTCTGAAATGGAGGTAGAGCAGTTGGCTCTAAAAGAAGCTTATGGTAAGAAATATCTGAAGTAGTCTTGGTCAAAAGACAAGAAGAAATATAATTGTGTTCATAATTCAGAAACCTCACCTTCTGAAAGGCAGAAGAGTGCTCAGAAAGGGAAGAAGTATGACAAGAGGAAGGTTCATTGCTACTATTGTAAGAAGTTTTGCCAATTTGCTGCTAATTGTTGGTCAAACAAAGAAAGGAAATCAAAAGAAGCAAACATAGACAGAGGAGATTTTGATGATGAACATATGATATTGATGGATTTTTAATTTGATGGTGCATATTTTTTTAGACTAGTGGTATATGGACACTGGCTGCTCATATCACATAACTGGAAACAAACAATGGCTGGTTGATTTTGACACTAGAAAAAGAACATATCAGATATGCTGATGATAAGTACCTCAACACTAGAGGTATGGGAAATGTCAAAGTCAAGGTGAAGAATGGTAAAATTGTTATAATCAAGGATATTTGGTACTTTCTTGGCATGAATAGCAATCTGATGAGTGTAGGTCATCTCATTGAGAAATGTTTCACAATTTCTATGAACAATCTATTGAAGTTGTATGATTCTGATCAGAAGCTAATTATGCAATCTGAGCAGGGAAGAAACATAACATTCAAGGTGAATATGGAGACAACTGAAACTAAATGCCTTAGTGTAGAATGTGTTGATGGTGACAGTGAGTTGTGGTACAAGAGATTGAGACATCTTAATTTTAGAAGCTTAAGGAATCTGAATTCTAAGAAGCTGGTATATGGAATTCCCAAGATAGTGAATCCTGAGAAGTCATGTGAGATATCCATGAAAGCAAAGCAACCTAGATTTCCATTTGCATCAAAATTAGCCCCAAGAGAAAAACATGTTTTAGGAGTAGTGCATTATGATGTTTGTAGACCATTTGAAGTACCTTCACTTGGAAGGAATATATATTTTGTGTAATTTATGGATCAGTTCACAAGTATGACGTAGGTATCCCTTATAAAGTTCAAACACGATGTGTTTGATGAATTTGAGAAATTCAGAATCAAGGCTAAAAAATAGAGTGATTAGAAGCTGAAAGTACTCAAAACTGATGGTAGAGGATAGTATAACTCTACAGAGTTCATAAATTTCTATAAGGATAATGGAATTGAGAATTAGGTGACTTATCTATACACTCCTTAACACAATGGTCTTGGTGAAAGAAGAAACTAAACTTTGCTTGATATGACAAGGAGCGTGCTGAAGGAGAATAAGCTCTCTCACACATTATGGGGAGAAGCTATTGCCACTGCAGCATATGTGCTTAATAGGTGTCCAACCAAGAAGTTAAAGGAAAATTTTCCATTAGATAAGTGGATTAGAGATAAGAAAAGTGTGATCCATCTGAAGGTTTTTGGTTTTATTTGTTACAAACATGTTCCATATGCTAAGAGAAGGAAGTTGGATGATAGAAGCAGAGTTATGTTGCTTGTAAGGTATCACAGTACATATGCTTATAAGCTCTAATGTCTTGTCACTAACAAGGTTGAATTTAGTAGAGATGCCACTGTGAAAGAATCAGAAGTGTCTCCAACTAAGATGCATTGTTACCACCTAAACTAACTTTTGAAGAAGGTTCTGAAGATGAGACAGAGTCTAAAGGTAACTCTGAAGTTGGAGAAGACTCTGAAGGTGAATCTAATTCTGATCTAGATTCTGTTGGTGATTCATACTCTGGTGGAGATCCAGACTCTGAGAATATTCCAAACTCTGAAGGTAGTCATGCCTTTGAAGGTGGTACTTATAGGGTTCAAGCGTCTGATATTGTTCCAGCATCCGAAGAATATTCTGAACAAGTTCAGAGGCCATAAAGATTCAAACAAATACCAAAGAGATTTGAAGAGTTTGATATGTTACAAGATATTGAAATAGACTCTAAAAGGGAAGTCATTCAGTGTACCATGTTATCAGACTCTAAAGAAAGTGTGGATGAAAGTCATGAAAGAATAACTTGAGGTTGTAGAAAGAAATAAGACTTAGTAGTTGAATGAGCTTCCAAAGAACAAGAAAGGCATCATCGTCACATAGGTTTTCAAGGTGAAATTGAAGCCACATGGATCAATTGGCAAACACAAAACAAGGTTAGTAGCAAGAGGATTTCAATAAAAATTTGGGTTCAATTACTTTGAAGTGTTTTCTCCTGTAGCGAGACATGAAATAATCATATTGGTGATTGTGATAGCTGCTAATAGGAATTGGCCTCTGATGCATTTAGATGTGAAATATGAATTTATGAATGGTCCATTGCAAGAAGAGATATACATGTTACAACCTCATGGATTTGTGAAAAAGAATCAGGAAGGGATGGTGTACAGGTTACATAAAGCGTTGTATGGACTGAAACAAGCTCATAGTGTTTGGAATCTGAAAATTAATTCATTTTTCAAGCTTCAAGGTTTCAGAAAGTGTGAGATGGAGTATGGTGTCTATGTTCAGCATACTTTTGAAGGCAATATGATTCTAGTATGTTTGTATGTTGATGACATATTATAACAGGGAGTTGTGAACATGAGATAGATAAGTTTAAGAAGGTGTTGATGAATGAGTTTTAGATGACTGGTCTAGGAAATATGACATATTTTCTAGGGATGAAAATTATGTACTTTGATAAAGGTATAAGTTTGCATCAATTGAAGTATGAACTTGAGCTTCTGAAGAGATTTGAGCTGTTGAATTGTAAGGTTGTTATCTATCACACCTTCATAAACAAATCAAAAATTGGATTTTGATCCTGAAGGTGACAATGCATATGCTACAACTTTCAAGCAGTTAGTTGGATCTATGAGGTATTTGTGTAATACTAGGCCTAATATTTGATATGCGGTTAGAATGGTTAGTGGGTTCGTGAGTAAACCGAAGTGGTCTCATCATCAAGCTACCGTCAGAATTCTGAGGTATATTAAGGGGACTCTGAAGTATAGAGTTTTGTTCCCTTTTAGTGACAGAGTTAACAGAAGAAGTACTTATGGATATTTGTTTAAGTATTTGGGAGGTCCTATTTCTTGGTGTTCCAAGAAGCAAATAGTTGTTGCTTTGTCAACCTGTGAAGTTGAATACATTGTAGGTGTCTTGGCTACATGTTAATTTGTTTGGCTTCTGAATTTACTGCATGATCTGAAGATCAAGGTAAACAAGCCTCTGAAGCTGATGATTGTCGCTCCCGGGATTTTCATCCTAGTACAAACGCGAAAGTGGCGCGGAAAGGTTAGAGTCGCCAGCCAGACATTTTTATCCCGAATGAATGGGAAAGGTAATGTTGCACAAACCTGAGGAAGAAGGAAAGGACGAGGCCTTGCGAACCAAAGATCTGAGTTCGGGAGTCGGTTACGACCTGGGAAGGTATTAGCACCCCAAATCGTCCGCCGTACCCGACGGGATCCACGCTTGCTTGTTTCGTTTCAAAGGGTGAGAAATAATATGCTGCTGAACAAACGAACCGCTAACTGGAATAGAAAATGAAATGAGAAAGGAACTGGAATAAGAAAATGGAAGGAAAGGGGGAAATGTAGGGAAAATAAAGAATGTGCTCGAACGGGCCCTACCCCGCTACCTACGTACCTCATCAGGATAATGAGGATCAGAGTCGACGTAGTTCGCCTAACCTAGGCGGGAACTATTTGTTTGTATTTTTTACAGCTGGAACTGCGTATGTCTATGCTCAGGTGTTGCAGGCTCGTCTGGTACGAGTGCGTTTACCGTCTTGCATGAAAGACAAGTCGCCGCGAGTTCGCGTTGTGAGTGAATGAGATGAGAAAAGAAGTTCCCGCAGGATAGTCGCTTGTTATTTGTTTTTGTCTTTTAAAAGAAGTGTTTTGAATTTGTTTGTGAACTGTCTTGTACTAAGACCTATCCATCGCGGGAAGTATTTACACCTCGCCCCGAAACAGGACGCGTATAAACACTCCGCAACAAAGTCTCGTGTCGTACAAGATTGTTCGGCTTTTATTCTTAAATGTTTTATTGCTTTTCTTCATGAGGAGAGAAAAAATGACTCAAGTTGGAAAAGGACAAAATCTAAGGGGACTAAGACACAACCCTAATTTGTTTATTTATTTACAAGTAGTCCTAATGGTTTGTGAGGTATTCTAATCCTAATGGGAAAAACTAGAAACCATTAGAATTCCACTTACTTCCTAATGAAGTTAAGTTGATTCTAAGGACAATGGGGAAACCTATACAAGTTATAAAATCAAATGATAAGGCAAACACAAAATTGGACATAAGAAATAAAATTCTAAAAATGCATTTAAAGGCATGAATTAAAAATAGTCCTATTTTATTTATTCTAATCCTAACTAAAAGAGAACTTTAACCTACATTCTAAATCAAAGTTAAGCCTAATATTTTCATTCTAAAACTCAATTTAAACTAACCTAAGTCTACATTAAATTCTAGGATTAAATCTAATCTAAACTATATCCTTTTTTATTTTTTATTTACATAGCCTAAGCTAATGGGAATTATATGTAATTAAGCCTAAAAACTAATATTCTAAAAAATATTAAAACTTCTGGAAAAATTATGAAAATTAAACTATAGGGACCTAATATTATCTATAATATTGTAATAAAAGGAATCCTACAAAATCAAAATTTAACTAGGCCTAAAAAATGTTTATTTTCAGCTACAAATTAATCCCTAATTTCTAAAGAATTAGCCTCTAAAAACTAAGATAAAATGTTCTAAAAAATCTACAAAAAATATCCTAAGCACTATTATAGGTCATCTAACTACAGTAAAAAGAGTGGGCTAAAAAAGTTACTGGAAGTTACAAAAATAAAATCAACAAAATTCAGCACAATTAAAGGGAGTTCAATAAAAGCTAATTAAAGAAAAATCAGAATTAAATCGAAAATAATGCCAAATTCAGAAAAATAAAATTGTCAAAATTTCTAAAATGGATTATTAAGCTACTAATTTTTTTATAGAATTTTTCTAATCTTTTTCCTATTTTTTGTGAATTAATTTCTAATCTATTGAAACAAAAACTAAAAATTAGAAAAAAAAACAAAATAAAGAAATGAAGACAGAGAGGGTGCCATCAGCAATTTTTTTTAAAGTTGTTCTTGTTATATGGGCCCAAAAGGGGGTGTTAGAAGCAGTGGAGCAAGACCCAAAACGCTGAATTTGAGGGGAGGTGAAGAAATCAATTTTTTTATGTTGTTTTTGATGCGGGCCTAAAAGAAGGGAGTGCAACTAGCAAGAGGGCTAAGCCCAATATGCTGGATAAAGGGGGAGGCGCCTTCAACAATTTTCTTATATGATTTTCTTGATGGGCTTAGAATAGAGGGTGTGAATAGCAGAACGAAATGGGCCTAGAGATTCAAAAAACAAATTCTCCTGGAATCAAAACAAAGAATTAATAGGATTAAACATTACATAATGATCCTTTAAAATCCTATTAATTCCCTAATTAATTTGTACACCTAATTAATTATGAAAATTATAAACTAAAATCAACAAAGGGGTGAATCAAACCGAAACCCTAAAGACCTTCTTCAACCTCCCGCGGCTCCCATCTTCTTCATGCCGTCCACACCACCACCGCAGCCTCACCTTCCTTATCCTCTTCAAATTCGTCGTCAACATCATCTCCTAACCTAACCTAACCTAACCTTCTTCACACAAAACTCTACCGTCCGTTGTCTTCTCCACAAAATCACTAACCTGCACCTTCTTGACCTTACCACGGACCCTAATTCGAAATCCATAACCATCTAAACAAGATCATACAATATAAAGCTCAACCAAACTTCATAATCATGTGCACTTGTTAATCGAACCGAGCGGCGTACGGTGGTTACTTAGCGAGAGCGGAGTCCATGGATTGATGACGCGTTATGAAGAAAGACGGAAGAAATCGAACTGGGAATGTGATTGAAATTGATCGGTGATGAAGAAATGGAGCTTCGACGACGATGCTTTGAAGCTGAATCTAAATCCGCCGCTTCAGGTATGAGTATTTTTCGCGGTCTTGACTCATTTCGGTCCTTCCTCTTCTTCTGCACGTTCTTGCTTCGTCAGTTGTTGATATGCTCTTGCTTTTGAATCACGTTGCCGAGATCTTCTTGAGTCTGTGAATGAGGCTTGACTCGACTTGCTTGACGATTGTTGTATTTTGCAGGTTTGTTCTCGAATCCGTAGGTGGGGGAATTGAAGGGATTGAGGATGACGGCTCTGAGTCGGAGATGAAGATGCAGTGAGGAGTGTTATTATGGTGAAATGGATGGTGTTGATGCAGGGGATGAAGATGGATCTCGATGAAGAGTGATGAAGTTGATGAAGAACTCTCTGTGAGATATTGAGGAAGATGAATTAGAGAATGGTGAGGAACTGACTGTTCTTGGTGGAAATTACAAAGAAGAATGAATGAGCCTATGAAGCTTTGTGAAGAAGAAGGTTTTAAGAGAAGTGATTGAAGAATGGAGCTAGAGAATGGTGATGAGTGAAAGAGGAAAATGGTGAAGTGTGTGTGTAAAAAACCGATTGAAGAGGGGAAGCCTTGATTTATACAGAATGAGAAAACCAGGTGAGAATTCTAGAAGCTTTTTCTGTTATGAAATTGGTTTTGATTCTGATTTTTAGTTATCAAAAATTCGGTTAGGATTAGTCATTTCTTAAACGAAATTCAGTTAGAGTTTTTTTTTGTAACTTCTGTTATGGTTGTTTTGACAGTTAGAATGGTAACTAATTTTTTTGGAATTTCTTCTTTGCTTCTGAATTCTTCAGTTATTGCACTCTTGTTGTCGATGTGGCTGACCTTTCTTGATAATGGGTTGCTTTTGCGTACAGGTTATGCAGGTTCTTTTTTTTGCTTGATGAAGATTGACTTGGGCCTGCGGGTCTTGATTTTGAAATAACAAGAATACATTGAGCTTGAATCAGTGACACCAGCTTCAGTAGTGCAAACGGTGGCGGGAATTCGCGAGAATGAGCTCTGTCCTTTATCTTGTTGTACTTCCACCCTCATTGGATACCTTTCTTATTACATCAGTTTTAGATTTTGCTTGTCTTGTGTTAATGATTTTTCTGGCGTGACTCTATTTGGAAGTTACTTATATTTAGAATCCCGAGTTCATTAATTTGTAACTGATTTTGGTTCTGTTCCCCTTTGAATTTTGTTGTTGACCTAGTTGCTGTTGGCTTTGAACATTGCAGGTCCTCATGATGTGGGAAATAACTCTATTAAGGTTGTGATTACAAAAGCAACAAAAAATGCTACCGTGGTTTCTGCGCTTGTTGTTGGCAGTTATTTATGGTGTTAAAGGAAGGGCTAGATGTGATTCAGCTTATAAGGACCTCAAGACCCAACTCAAATGGAAATGCTTGTTCTGTTGGGACTTTTAAGGCAGATAATTCAATTGAAGTTCATGTCCACTGGTTCAGATTGCTTGTTGGGAACTGCAGAGCCCTCTGTGAAGGATTAGTGGTGGCCCTCTTGGGCGAACCATTTATTCCAGATCTGTCAAAGATGCAACATGCTTCCTCCAAGTTTGATTTTTTTTACCCGCGTATTCAACATTTACATTTGTTAGATGGCGGCCGTTCATTCTGAATGCTAATGTCACTGTTCATGAAGACACGAATCAACTTTATCAGTCTTTGACAATAGCCATAGCTGTATATTTTCGAGACTGTCAAGGGCTGCAGGTGAAAGTGATGCTGATTTTGCAGCTTTGATAGAGTTGAATAGCTCTGATATGCATTTAAAATCCATGGCTTTGTTCTTCCTCGTTCTAGGCTTTTTCTGCTAGGCTTTTTCTGAATGCCATGATTGATTGTCGAGAATGTTAAAGTTGGAGATTCATGAATTTTTATTTTGGGTGGTGATTGCCACTGATTCTTTTTTTTTGTATTTTTTTCATTGTATTTGCAACATCTTTCTCAGCTAATTTCATGTTGGAGTTTTCTATGAATTTTTTTTAATCCATTTCTGTTATACTCTGTTTCTTCAAGGAGATAGTTCTATTTAATGTCTTCAATTTTGGCAAACTCATCTCTTTTTATTTTATTATTATTGGGCAGCCCTTGTACCAATATCTCTAAGCCATAGCAATGTGCCTCACCGTCACGTCAAAACAAGATTAACAAGATTAACGACTTCCTAATAATCTGAATGCATCCATAATTTGGTCTTGGCAAACTTAGCACTTCAGGGATTTTAGTACCAACTTGCTTTGCGTCTTGTAATGTAGTCCTTTCGGATTCCTTGAATGAATCTTGGCTTCACATTTCAAACAACTCCTAACCTCTTTCGAGCCCATGGATTCCAATTAATTTCCAAAGGAATAAACTCAATCTGATTTTAACGCCAAATGACCTTGGCTCCTCTATCATTTAATTAAACAAAAATCCAAAGCAACCCTTGATCAAAATAAAGCATGTAGGTATAACACCATGCTTTGAAAGGATATCTACACCTCCATATCTCTTGTCATGATTTGTACCTTGCAATTCACTAACCTGATAGCCAATGATCTTAAAACAAATGATTTAAGGGAAACCTTGAAGATAGATAGTCATACAGATTCTCTCTGAACATGAAAATCCTAAATCACCAGAAAGCGGCCGACCCCATGAAATGCATGATTATGAAGGTTATGACCTGATAGAATGTGCAAATGAAATGTGAAGCATAGGCCAGTTAAGGAAACAAATATGAGGGCAAATTTTGAGGTATTACAGCTGCCCCTATTCAATCAACTGCAGACCTGAACAAATAATTGCAACGGCTTTTAGACTTTCAAGGTATGAAGTGATTGAATACTCGAATAAAACCTGAAAATTTGCACACTGAGGGTAATGGAAATGCCATCTGCCCATTTATTTATTTATAATTTTTTTTTGTTTTGACCTCTGAATAGGTAACGGGGATAGAACCAGGTGGAATAGAATCAATGCAATCACTGCGATTACTGAACGAATCAAAACCACAACGAGGGTGCCTGTTGGCGAAACAGGACTTAACGCAACATCAACCGATTTGCGATTCAAATAAGATCAACCGATCAAACACGGAGATGGTATCAACCGATCCACCCTGGAAAGCGAGAATGTAATATCATCCGATTTACAACTCGAAGAGAAATGATATCAACTGATTCATAACTCAAATAAGATCCACCGATCTAACTAGGAAATGGTATCAACCGATCCATCCCAGAAAGCGAGAATGTAATATCATCCGATTTACAACTCGAAGAGAAATGATATCAACCGATTCATGACTCGCATAAGATCAATCGATCTAACACGGAAATGGTATCAACCGATCCACCCCGGAAAGCGAGAATGTAATATCATCCGATTTACAACTCAAAGAGAAATGATATCAACCGATTCATAACTCAAATAAGACCAACCGATCTAACAGAAATAGTATCAACCGATCCATTATCTTCACACTGAGACGAGACCATTGTACTTAAATGGAGACTCGAAAGGAATGGGATCGTTGTACTTAAACGAGAGCCCAAGACGCGACCGTTGTACTGAAACGGAGACGCGAAAAAATGAGACTGTTGTAATGAAACAAGACTCAAAGACGAGACCATTGTACTTAAATGGAGACTCGAAAGGAACGGGATCGTTGTACTTAAACGAGAGCCCAAGACGCAACCGTTGTACTGAAACGGAGACGCGAAAAAAATGAGACTGTTGTACTGAAACAAGACTCAAAGACGAGACCATTGTACTTAAATGGAGACTCGAAAGGAACGGGATCGTTGTTCTTAAACGAGAGCCCAAGACGCGACCGTTGTACTGAAACGGAGACGCGAAAAAATGAGACTGTTGTACTGAAACAAGACTCAAAGACGAGACCATTGTACTTAAATGGAGACTCGGAAGGAATGGGATCGTTGTACTTAAACGAGAGCCCAAGACGCAACCGTTGTACTGAAACGGAGACGCGAAAAAATGAGATTGTTGTACTGAAACAAGACTCAAAGACGATACCATTGTACTTAAATGGAGACTCGAAAGGAAAGGGATCGTTGTACTTAAACGAGAGCCCAAGACGCAACCGTTGTACTGAAACGGAGACGCGAAGAAATGAGACTGTTGTACGGAAACAAGACTCAATTGGGGATAACAACAAGACTTGGTAGAAGCATCCATCCTGGGAAATGAAGTTGTATTCTGCGGGGAACACTTCAATCTGATTGGAGATGTAACGGGCCTTATGTAATACCTCAAAACTGGCCCATGCTGGTATGCATATGTTTGGATTTATGGCGTAATGTTCCAAGACGATGGAAATGCTACGCTTTGGAGGATGCAAATGTGATTATGTACATGCAAATGCAAAGAGATCTCCTGATAAGGAGACTGCAGGTATCCCAGATAACTTGGCTGAGGAGAAACGATGATCACTGCATTGATTTGATTGATCCGTGAGGAGGAAACAACTCTGCGGGGAAAGCTGTTAATAATACACCGGCTCTGAACTGCCGCCACTGCCAAAAATAAATTGGACTTTGAAATTGGAGAGCCAAGACCCTGCTAGATATGGACTCTTCTTGGACTCTGATGGGGAAATGAAGACCTCCTGACCTGGCTGAGAACCAAAGGCATGACACTGCTGAGGAAGCAATTGCTGGGGAGGAAAGACACTCCTTATACTGCCGAGAATTGCCCTTGTCTGAAAGGAAACTCCTACTTGGGGATGACACCCACATTATGCTGCCTTGCTGGGAGAGATTTCAACTTCCACTTTACTGGGGATGACAGATAATGTCAATGATAAAGCTTCCCGCTGAAGATAAGAGCTCAAGTTGCCACTTGCTGGGGATAAGAGATAAATCCTCTCATGTTGGGAATGAGAGATGTAAGGTGTCTCATGCTGGTGATGAGATACGATGACCCTTCTTCTCAAGAAGTAACCTTCCATGAGACTTGCTAAGGAACCTTGATCGATGAAGTCCGCAGATGAAACAACTCTTGCAGTACTGTGCTGACACTGGCTTTGCCCCTAGCCCTGGGTTGATAGGTTGCCGACTAATCATAAGTGAACAATGGTTCTTTGCAATTTTCAATTCGCCTGTGATTAAGGTTCTTCGGAAGAAAATGTCTCAAGAGGATTTTACAGAAAACATGGCATATGAAAATGCCTCAGTGTCTTCAAACTCTTTGAGAGATTCGTCGGATCTCGAAATAACTGCCCCTGACTGCATAGTCGGTGCAAGAATTTGTCTCGCGAGAATTCATGAAAAACCTCATATCACTGTGAGATATTCTGCCCCAGTATTTTGAACTTCGGATAGGTGCTTCTGATTAACCGTCTTCAGGAGAAAGTAACTTCCAGTGCTCTTGGGGTGGCCTGCCCCGGTACAAGTCTTGAAGTGATCACCTCTGAATGACTGCTTTGAAGAAAACACCCAGATCAACTATTCTTCGAGAGATTGGATCTCGAAATGATTGCCCCAGTTTGGCTGAAATTTGAATAATGCTTCCGCCTGATGGCTCTTTGAGAGATTTGAATCTCGAAGTGATTGCCCCAGCTTGGCTGAATTTTGAAGAGATTGCTCGACATGATTGCCCCAGATTAGTTGGCTCTTGCTACGACTGTTGGGAAAGTCCCTATTCAAAGGTTCATCTCGACAGATTGTCCTTCGGAAGTTTCAGACTTCTCAACTTGGCAAGATTAAGCTTCTGGACTGAGATTCCATACGTGAACTTTATGATGCCAAACAAATGTATGCAAGCAGAAACTGTTTATTTTGAGAATGAAAATTCTAATGTAACACACATGTTAATCTTGAAGTTTTACTGAACAAGATGTCGCAAACCTTTGTGAGCGAATCACTGGTTAAGATACGACATAAAAATTTTTGAATAATAAAAAGCATGCACATGCAACACCAACAAAGATCTTTCAACACCACTCATAGGAGTCAGGAACGCGGTCTCGTGGTAGCACGCTCTCAAGATAACCCTGCTTCAGTTAGGACTTTTGAGGGTTGTATCGTGGCCTGGTTCACGGTTATAGAAACAAAGGATATAGGCTCGAAATTTATTTGTGCCCACCCATCTTCGTGATTATCTCCATTCCTATTTTCAGCTAGCTTTCACAAGCGCTCACTTCTCAAAAAAAGGTTTTGTGATGGTTGAGGAACCAATTACACTAACGGTTTAAGCACCACTCAGGTTGTTGTTTGGAGTCAGTCACCCCTTCGCCTTTCGTGTCTGTATCACACGACTTTGTTCTTATTCAAGAATCTTTCTTGTGTAATCATTTTCATCTTTTTCTTTTGCATTATTTTTCTTATCCCTAACTTTCGCCTGGACTGATTCTTGTGAATCTTTGATTGTGAAGTCCAGCGGGATGCCCTAATTTTTGCCTAAGTCGCTTGTTTTCAAGTTTCGACTTAGCGGGCTTTTTTATTCATTTTTTTCTTCTTCTTTTTTTGAACAAATCGTGTGACACTGTTTGTCTTGAATGCTTTGCAAGGATCGTGACTGTCTCACTTCTTGGTTGAGGAAGGATAACCTTTGTGGTTTCCGGTCTCTGGACTCTTGATTGGAATAACCATTGTGGTTTCTGGTCTTTGGACCTCTTGATTTGGTACAACGAAAGGTAATGGATCCTCAGATTCACACTCCTTTTGAAATTTGAACGCTCGGTCAAACTAACTGACGCCTACCCTGCCCCTGGGTTAAATGCAAGGGTTTTTTCATGCGAAAAGAAACTCCTACTTCAAGGCTCAAATGGGTTGGCGAGGGTCTATCTCCCTTATATCTCCGGTGTTTAGGATTTGAAACAATGCATGTACATCGTCAACAGAGTCTTTCTCAAAAGCACACAATTAGAGATTTTTGCGTTTTCATTTCGTCATCCTCCCTGATAGAGTTTAAGCACAACAGTTGGTATTGCAATGCACATACACAAAATCATGAGTGAATATGAATGGATTACTTCAAGAAAAACATGTGCATTTTATTATGATTATCATTCAAAAACAAATAAGTTTCATGCATGCATACAAATGTTTAAACAAACAATATAAACTATAAATGAAAATGCAGTAAAGAAGCTGAACATTGCCGTCATTGAGGAGACTTGACTCCGTCTGGACTTACTGCTTCTGAAGATGCCCTTGCAAACTAGGATGCCAATTTGATGAGGATATTTCAATATATGGGCAGACTTCCTAGCATGATGACCTTTGATTCGATCGAATTTTGCACCTTGTGCCTGAACACATCATAGTTGTCAAATGGTATGCCTAAATGCCCATGGGTGGTACTTGCATCTAGCCTTCACATCATGGTGGTCATTGTTGAGGAGGTCTGACTCCGTCTAGATTTATTGCTCTCAAAGACTTTTCAGCAGTCAGCAGTCTGGATATTCATATCATTACTGTTTTGGTGCTACATCCTCACTTTTACCTGGCGTAATCATAATAGTCTTGGAGTCAATCAAATTCGGGACCTTGTCTTCACCTTTGTCTCTGAAAGACTTGCAATTTTCAATTAAATGGTCAGGTGCCCCTGAATGATAGTCATACTTGGCATTGAAACCCCAAAGGAAGCTTTGTCGGAGATGATCCTGATGTAACTAGCCCAACTAGCCTGAATCTGAGCAGATGAGGAAACCCGTTGCGCGTACGACATCAGAATATGATCAAACTTCTTCTCAAGTGGTTTTGGCCTTTACCCTTATGCTCTGCCCGCTGCACTCTCTTGGGAAGCTGAAATTGGATGCCGACAAATGACGTCTGGAGGGAAGAGGTTGATAAATGAAGTTGATAAATAAAGTTTCTCGGAAAGATCTTGCACGATCTCCTGCCTACGTATCTCCATTGACCAATGGAGAATCAGAGCAGCGTAGTTCCCCTCACTAGGGATAAAAATAGCTTCATTCAGAATTTCATAACCAAGCTCATCTGAGTCTTTATCTGGTTGACTTCCTCTTTCAACAGTTTCTGATTCTGAAATACAGCTTATACTTCGGCCCTGAATTGCCCCAGTTGGGTCTTCCTTCGATTACTTCCGCCCGGAGTTGCTTCAAATATATACCTTGATGACTGTGATTAAAGCTGTCCATTCTGATGAGAAATCAAGTCAGGAAAAGAAGTTGTCTCTGAACACCTGTCAAGAATGCAAGGATGTATGCAAATGCCATGTTCAATTATTTATGAGGAATCTATCTATTTTGATTCAAGTTTTGACACAGAAAAATCCAACAACATGATTCAGATATGTGATCCTCGGAAATAACTGAACATGTGTGCAGAAATGCTATGATGTCATGTATGCAATAGGCATGTGATCAATGGTCTGATGTTGGTGCCGGTGTTGAGCAGTGAACCAACTGTCTGAATAGAACCATAATAGTAACACCATCTCTGTATAGAACCCCATAACTGAGAACCCAATAACTGTAGAACTGGATCACATAATTGGACAGTCACTGATGGTGTTGAAGCTGAACAACGAGCCAAGTGTCTGTGGAGAGTCATAATAGCAGTCACAATATCAGGGTCACCATGGTAATCACAGTAACAATCTCTCTGAATAGATATCCCGGATCTCAGAATCAAAGAACCATATAGCACCAGATAATATCATAAAACAACACTGGCAAAGCGGGTATGTTGAAGTTTAGGGTTCCTGCAAACCTGTAAACCCCTCCCAATCTCACGGGTGTGCTACTCGGGTCAACCTCACGGACTCTCAAAGCCGAATAGCAATAATACGTTCACCATCTCCGAGAAATGGCTCATGACCAAATCAGGGAATCAGTTTGGTATTATGTACTACGCAGGGAGGTCTCAGTTGAGTCCGGAAAAACAAGCATCCCTCACAAGTCTCTAGCTTCAAGCACTAAATCGAGAAACAATAGTACATTCATCCCGAAGGGTACAATACTATCGTCATACGAATAGTTTGCTTTAACTGAATTCCTATGAGAGAACCAGGCCATCCTATGCGAGTTCCCAATGGACCCTCGGATGCGAGTGGGTTTGCCAACAAATGTGGTCTGCCACTGTCATCACTGGAGAGGGGTGTTCCCATTAAGGTCCTCGAAGATCGGTCACCAGATGCACATAACTATCAAGGTCGTACCCTGAAGTGAGGTAATCCCCACACAGGATAGTTCCAAGACGGTCGCAATCTGGGTGTGGAACACATCGCCACCCATCATGGTGAGATACCATAAGAGTACAATGTTTGTCCACGCTAATCCTATGGTGCACTCAAGCCGGGTATTTGGCTTATCTCACAGTAACTCCCAACCCACAGAAAAAATGAAAACCAGCACAGCCAGACAGTCCAGTATAATATGATGCATGGAAAATAAAATACTGAAAGCGGTAAATAAAAGCAATAAAGTAAAGCTGTAAAGAACTATAAATAAAAACAGTAAAGCTAAACTAAAACACAAAGCAACAAACATATAAACACCCAAAGAACAAAACCAAACAGGCGCTAGGATTGACTCTACAAGGAAAACCGGAAGAATAAGGTTAGTTCCCCAGCAGAGTCGCCAGCTGTCGCTCCCGGGATTTTCATCCTAGTACAAACGCGAAAGTGGCGCGGAAAGGTTAGAGTCGCCAGCCAGACATTTTCATCCCGAATGAATGGGAAAGGTAATGTTGCACAAACCTGAGAAAGAAGGAAAGGACGAGGCCTTGCGAACCAAAGATCTGAGTTCGGGAGTCGGTTACGACCTGGGAAGGTATTAGCACCCCAAATCGTCCGCCGTACCCGACGGGATCCACGCTTGCTTGTTTCGTTTCAAAGGGTGAGAAATAATATGTTGCTGAACAAATGAACCGCTAACTGGAATAGAAAATGAAATGAGAAAGGAATTGGAATAAGAAAATGGAAGGAAAGGGGGAAATGTAGGGAAAATAAAGAATGTGCTCGAACGGGCCCTACCCCGCTGCCTACGTACCTCATCAGGATAATGAGGATCAGAGTCGACGTAATTCGCCTAACCTAGGCGGGAACTATTTGTTTGTATTTTTTACAGCTGGAACTGCGTATGTCTATGCTCAGGTGTTGCAGGCTCGTCTGGTACGAGTGCGTTTACCGTCTTGCATGAAAGACAAGTCGCCGCGAGTTCGCGTTGTGAGTGAATGAGATGAGAAAAGAAGTTCCCGCAGGATAGTCGCTTGTTATTTGTTTTTGTCTTTTAAAAGAAGTGTTTTGAATTTGTTTGTGAACTGTCTTGTACTAAGACCTATCCATCGCGGGAAGTATTTACACCTCGCCCCGAAACAGGACGCGTATAAACACTCCGCAACAAAGTCTCGTGTCGTACAAGATTGTTCGGCTTTTATTCTTAAATGTTTTATTGATTTTCTTCATGAGGAGAGAAAGAATGACTCAAGTTGGAAAAGGACAAAATCTAAGGGGACTAAGACACAACCCTAATTTGTTTATTTATTTACAAGTAGTCCTAATGGTTTGTGAGGTATTCTAATCCTAATGGGAAAAACTAGAAACCATTAGAATTCCACTTACTTCCTAATGAAGTTAAGTTGATTCTAAGGACAATGGGGAAACCTATACAAGTTATAAAATCAAATGATAAGGCAAACACAAAATTGGACATAAGAAATAAAATTCTAAAAATGCATTTAAAGGCATGAATTAAAAATAGTCCTATTTTATTTATTCTAATCCTAACTAAAAGAGAACTTTAACCTACATTCTAAATCAAAGTTAAGCCTAATATTTTCATTCTAAAACTCAATTTAAACTAACCTAAGTCTACATTAAATTCTAGGATTAAATCTAATCTAAACTATATCCTTTTTTATTTTTTATTTACATAGCCTAAGCTAATGGGAATTATATGTAACTAAGCCTAAAAACTAATATTCTAAAAAATATTAAAACTTCTGGAAAAATTATGAAAATTAAACTATAGGGACCTAATATTATCTATAACATTGTACTAAAAGGAATCCTACAAAATCAAAATTTAACTAGGCCTAAAAAATGTTTATTTTCAGCTACAAATTAATCCCTAATTTCTAAAGAATTAGCCTCTAAAACCTAAGATAAAATGTTCTAAAAAATCTACAAAAAATATCCTAAGCACTATTATAGGTCATCTAACTACAGTAAAAAGAGTGGGCTAAAAAAGTTACTGGAAGTTACAAAAATAAAATCAACAAAATTCAGCACAATTAAAGGGAGTTCAATAAAAGCTAATTAAAGAAAAATCAGAATTAAATCGAAAATAATGCCAAATTCAGAAAAATAAAATTGTCAAAATTTCTAAAATGGATTATTAAGCTACTGAATTTTTTATAGAATTTTTCTAATCTTTTTCCTATTTTTTGTGAATTAATTTCTAATCTATTGAAACAAAAACTAAAAATTAGAAGAAAAAAAACAAAATAAAGAAATGAAGACAGAGAGGGTGCCATCAGCAATTTTTTTTAAAGTTGTTCTTGTTATATGGGCCCAAAAGGGGGTGTTAGAAGTAGTGGAGCAAGACCCAAAACGCTGAATTTGAGGGGAGGTGAAGAAATCAATTTTTTTATGTTGTTTTTGATGCGGGCCTAAAAGAAGGGAGTGCAACTAGCAAGAGGGCTAAGCCCAATATGCTGGATAAAGGGGGAGGCGCCTTCAGCAATTTTCTTATATGATTTTCTTGATGGGCTTAGAATAGAGGGTGTGAATAGCAGAACGAAATGGGCCTAGAGATTCAAAAAACAAATTCTCCTGGAATCAAAACAAAGAATTAATGGGATTAAACATTACATAATGATCCTTTAAAATCCTATTAATTCCCTAATTAATTTGTACACCTAATTAATTATGAAAATTATAAACTAAAATCAACAAAGGGGTGAATCAAACCGAAACCCTAAAGACCTTCTTCAACCTCCCGCGGCTCCCATCTTCTTCATGCCGTCCACACCACCACCGCAGCCTCACCTTCCTTATCCTCTTCAAATTCGTCGTCAACATCATCTCCTAACCTAACCTAACCTAACCTTCTTCACACAAAACTCTACCGTCCGTTGTCTTCTCCACAAAATCACTAACCTGCACCTTCTTGACCTTACCACGGACCCTAATTCGAAATCCATAACCATCTAAACAAGATCATACAATATAAAGCTCAACCAAATTTCATAATCATGTGCACCTGTTAATCGAACCGAGCGGCGTACGGTGGTTACTTAGCGAGAGCGGAGTCCATGGATTGATGACGCGTTATGAATAAAGACGGAAGAAATCGAACTGGGAATGTGATTGAAATTAATCGGTGATGAAGAAATGGAGCTTCGACGACGATGCTTTGAAGCTGAATCTAAGTCCGCCGCTTCAGGTATGAGTATTTTTTGCGGTCTTGACTCGGTTTGGTCCTTCCTCTTCTTCTGCACGTTCTTGCTTCGTCAGTTGTTGATATGCTCTTGCTTTTGAATCACGTTGCCGAGATCTTCTTGAGTCTGTGAATGAGGCTTGACTCGACTTGCTTGCCGATTGTTGTATTTTGCAGGTTTGTTCTCGAATCCGTAGGTGGGGGAATTGAAGGGATTGAGGATGACGGCTCTGAGTCGGAGATGAAGATGCAGTGAGGAGTGTTATTATGGTGAAATGGATGGTGTTGATGCAGGGGATGAAGATGGATCTCGATGAAGAGTGATGAAGTTGATGAAGAACTCTCTGTGAGATATTGAGGAAGATGAATTAGAGAATGGTGAGGAACTGACTGTTCTTGGTGGAAATTACAAAGAAGAATGAATGAGCCTATGAAGCTTTGTGAAGAAGAAGGTTTTAAGAGAAGTGATTGAAGAATGGAGCTAGAGAATGGTGATGAGTGAAAGAGGAAAATGGTGAAGTGTGTGTGTAAAAAACCGATTGAAGAGGGGAAGCCTTGATTTATACAGAATGAGAAAACCAGGTGAGAATTCTAGAAGCTTTTTCTGTTATGAAATTGGTTTTGATTCTGATTTTTGGTTATCAAAAATTCGGTTAGGATTAGTCATTTCTTAAACGAAATTCAGTTAGAGTTTTTTTTTGTAACTTCTGTTATGGTTGTTTTGACAGTTAGAATGGTAACTAATTTTTTTGGAATTTCTTCTTTGCTTCTGAATTCTTCAGTTATTGCACTCTTGTTGTCGATGTGGCTGACCTTTCTTGATAATGGGTTGCTTTTGCGTACAGGTTATGCAGGTTCTTTTTTTTGCTTGATGAAGATTGACTTGGGCCTGCGGGTCTTGATTTTGAAACAACAAGAATACATTGAGCTTGAATCAGTGACACCAGCTTCAGTAGTGCAAACGGTGGCGGGAATTCGCGAGAATGAGCTCTGTCCTTTATCTTGTTCTACTTCCACCCTCATTGGATACCTTTCTTATTACATCAGTTTTAGATTTTGCTTGTCTTATGTTAATGATTTTTCTAGCGTGACTCTATTTGGAAGTTGCTTATATTTAGAATCCCGAGTTCATTAATTTGTAACTGATTTTGGTTCCGTTCCCCTTTGAATTTTGTTGTTGACCCAGTTGCTGTTGGCTTTGAACATTGCAGGTCCTCATGATGTGGGAAATAACTCTATTAAGGCTGTGATTACAAAAGCAACAAAAAATGCTACCGCGGTTTCTGCGCTTGTTGTTGGCAGTTATTTATGGTGTTAAAGGAAGGGCTAGATGTGATTCAACTTATAAGGACCTCAAGACCCAACTCAAATGGAAATGCTTGTTCTGTTGGGACTTTTAAGGCAGATAATTCAATTGAAGTTCATGTCCACTGGTTCAGATTGCTTGTTGGGAACTGCAGAGCCCTCTGTGAAGGATTAGTGGTGGCCCTCTTGGGCGAACCATTTATTTCAGCTCTGTCAAAGATGCAACATGCTTCCTCCAAGTTTGATTTTTTTTTACCCGCGTATTCAACATTTACATTTGTTAGATGGCGGCCGTTCATTCTGAATGCTAATGTCACTGTTCATGAAGACACGAATCAACTTTATCAGTCTTTGACAATAGCCATAGCTGTATATTTTCGAGACTGTCAAGGGCTGCAGGTGAAAGTGATGCTGATTTTGCAGCTTTGATAGAGTTGAATAGCTCTGATATGCATTTAAAATCCATGGCTTTGTTCTTCCTCGTTCTAGGCTTTTTCTGCTAGGCTTTTTCTGAATGCCATGATTGATTGTCGAGAATGTTAAAGTTGGAGATTCATGAATTTTTATTTTGGGTGGTGATTGCCACTGATTCTTTTTTTTTTGTATTTTTTTCATTGTATTTGCAACATCTTTCTCAGCTAATTTCATGTTGGCGTTTTCTATGAATTTTTTTTAATCCATTTCTGTTATACTCTGTTTCTTCAAGGAGATAGTTCTATTTAATGTCCTCAATTTTGGCAAACTCATCTCTTTTTATTTTATTATTATTGGGCAGCCCTTGTACCAATATCTCTAAGCCATAGCAATGTGCCTCACCGTCACGTCAAAACAAGATTAACGACTTCCTAATAATCTGAATGCATCCATAATTTGGTCTTGGCAAACTTAGCACTTCAGGGATTTTAGTACCAACTTGCTTTGCGTCTTGTAATGTAGTCCTTCCGGATTCCTTGAATGAATCTTGGCTTCACATTTCAAACAACTCCTAACCTCTTTCGAGCCCATGGATTCCAATTAATTTCCAAAGGAACAAACTCAATCTGATTTTAACGCCAAATGACCTTGGCTCCTCTATCAGTTAATTAAACAAAAATCCAAAGCAACCCTTGATCAAAATAAAGCCTGTAGGTATAACACCATGCTTTGAAAGGATATCTACACCTCCATATCTCTTGTCATGATTTGTACCTTGCAATTCACTAACCTGATAGCCAATGATCTTAAAACAAATGATTTAAGGGAAACCTTGAAGATAGATAGTCATACAGATTCTCTCTGAATATGAAAAGCCTAAATCACCAGAAAGCGGCCGACCCCATGAAATGCATGATTATGAAGGTTATGACCTGATAGAATGTGCAAATGAAATGTGAAGCATAGGCCAGTTAAGGAAACAAATATGAGGGCAAATTTTGAGGTATTACAATGATTAATAACAGGTTTGCAATCAATCTTTCCAAGAACCCAGTGATGCATGCGAGAAGCAAACATATTGAGACAAAGTATCAATTTCTGAGAAGTCAAGTTCATAATGGAGTGCTAGAAGTTATGCGCTATAGCACCCAAAAGCAGCTAGCAGATGTTCTGACGAAAGCAATCAAAGCTTTCAATAGTTTAGTAGTAATCATTCACTATAAGCTTTTTGCAAGAGTAGTAGAAGATCTCTCTTCTCTCTCTTCTTCCATTTTCATCTTCTTCATCTCGTACGCCAACAAACTACACAACAACTGAGAAAGATACCACATGTTAACCCAAAACTTTAAGGCGTTAGGTCTATGAGTCTTCTCACTTATAAAATGTTCAACATTCACTTTTCCATCAGATGTGGGACTCATACTCACAATTGATATTCCAACAATTTTCCCCTCAAATGTGAGTTCATCCATTCTTATGGGTATGCTCCCCCTAAAATGGAAGTTTTTTCATTCATATCTACTTGCATTGCCATTGGATGACCTCAACAGAACACACCGTATGAACTCCTTTACCATGAAGACTTTTGATACAAGGACCATAGTCCGACTAGGCTCTGATTCTATTGTTGGGACATGAATGGTCTAGGGATCATTACATGGGTTTTAGGAGCAACCACACAACAAGTGTGAGAAAAATCTTATTTATTAACCAAAAATCTTAAGATATTAAGTCTATAGGTCTTCTTAATTATAAAGTGTCCAATATTCACTTTTTCAATCCAATGTAGAAATCATACTTTATATACTAACATTAGTATGTTATAACTATCTAAATTTCATGTTAGAAAATATTGAATTTTCATAAATATGGATAAATTGGATTAGGATATGCATTTTTTTAGCACCATGTTTGTTCTCCTCAATGGAAGTCCAATCAACAATTTGAAGGTTGAAGGTCTCACAAGTTTAATAAAGAAGACGGTGGAGCTAGATATGTACAAATCATACCAAATACATGATTGTCTAAAATTATAATGTCCTACAATATGTGAATGACATTATCTTAATCATAGAAGGTCGTTAGGGAAAACTTATAGTGCGTCAAATTATGTTCTTAGTAACTTATCAATTTTGTTTTCTTTTTACAAAATCGTAAAGAAGGTGTTATTGAAACTAACTCAAATTCAAAAGAAATTTGTGAAATCGGAGAAGATTTGTTTAGCAAAAGAAGAAGGGCTTGGTGTAAAAAAAATTATGATATCTTATTATAAAACAATATAAAATTCTTGCTTTATAAGATAAGATATCAATGGTAATTAATAGTTAATCTATGATATGTATACTAAGCATCATAAATTAGAATCTAGCATATACTACTATAATTAAATTGGACCATAGATTGCGGTGTGCCATATCAACCATCAACAAACAACCAAACAAACACTTAAAACCACAGTACATGTTGCCACCGCCTTAACTAATTTCCATTACAACAAAACAACAAACACACGTTTCTTCATTTTATATGCTTGTCTAACCTCACACAAACTATCTCTCTCTAACTTCTCAATCAACCTATCCACATCAAAAATTAGCTCCAATTCATTAACATCTTCCAATCACCCTTTCACACCATTCTACAAATAAAACACTCTTTTCAAAAAGGACAATTTTTTTATTAAAAGATTAGTATTATTCAAAAGCCCTCCAAATCTGACCATAGTATGCACTATGAAGCTTCCTAAGATTCTCCTAAATAGTGGTATCAAATTTGTATTATTTCTTTATTCATATATGACTACACGTTATTGGTTGTGGATTGTGGTTGTATAATTAATATATTCAACCTTGTCTTTTGACTATAAAATAAAGTATAACTATACACAAGATCTCTTTGATATTATCAATTAGGTGATACTTACAAAGAGAGCACCCAAATAAACAAAAAAAATCACAAGACTTAAAACTAGAATAATGAATAAAATAAAGCATGATAAAGTATAAACAAAATATCTCTTTGATATTATCAAATAGGTGACACCTACAAAGAAGGCACCCACTAAAAAAAATATTTTACAAGATTTCACATATTTAACCCTCACTTTCCTCCAAATTACAATTACAAAAGAGGATAGGCTGAGTTTTTTTTTACAAACTCTCCCTTTATGAACCTAACAAAGAGAGAAAGAACAAGACTTTTTACATGCCCTTTTCCTCACTTACATAACTTGTCTTTTTTTTATTCTTGAAAATAAAATTTAAAAATAAAAAAAAAAGCTCACCATCTCAATTTTACATGACACCTTAACTCATTAACAATTTTTCAACAGACCATTTTTATATACATATATATTACAATAAAACATTGAATTAAGATTAGCTTCCTTTGACACCAAAAATCTTCACTTGCTCTTTGAACTTGTTTTCCTTTTGTTGGAAATGAATTATGCAACAGCTGAAATACTGCGGTTGCGCCTATCCCTATTGAGACAATCAAAACCTTCAATCCTCACTGCAGCTTGTTTGTGACCAAACTTCATTGGAACACAGCTTCTAGCTGAGGAAGATGGTGAAGAGGGTGCCATGGAAAATGGACTAAAATTTCCATGACCATTGCCTTTACCAAATTGCTCATCTTGGATCACAGGGTTTGAAGCCCTGCTTGGTGGAGATCCACAAAAAAATGGTGGTGGTGATGATGCCATTTGGTCCCCAAATCTTTCCATATAGCTATTTTCCTGCAAAATCCAAATTGAAACAAATTACTGTTAGATTCATGTCATGTTTTATTTCAATCAACAACAACAAAATCCAAGCTTGGTTAAATAGAGATGAGTTTGACAGAATCACTAGACAAATTTGATTTTAGTAAAAACCATACTTCATAACTTCAACAAAATCACAAATCAATGAAAGGATTTTAGGTTCGATTCGGCAAATTTGATTTTGTGAAGCTCCAAAGTATAGTTTTAACCAAAATCCCAATGAATCAACTTGATTCTGCCGATCTCACAACCAATTAAAGTCACAAATGAAAACATGGTTATTTGATTTCAAACATTTTTTAGAGAAGACTTGAAATGAATAACTTTCTCATGAAAAATTAAGATTGAGATAGAAAATAACCTTGGGGAGAATGATATCAAGAAGATCTTTCCTGACACCTGAATCTTCAAGCTCTGATTGGTAGCTGATTAATTTGTAAGAAAGTTAGAATTTAAAAAAAAAAATTGATTGAAGATAATTGAATATATTTTTTTTGTAAATAATTAAATAAAAGATGGGAAATACCTGATAATTTGTGGCTTATAGGGTCTGATATGGTTGTTGTTGTTATTAATAAATGAGTTGTTCATAAGACCAAATCTACGAGGCTTAGGGCAAACCACAGATTCCATCCTCATCTCTTCACAGCTTCTCATGGCGTTCTTCTGCTGGTAACCACAGTGATTCATCTTTCTCTCAATTTTCACACCTGAAAATCAAAGATCTTAACAAAGAACACCTGCAAAAATCAATAGAAAACAGGGAATTAGATTCGGTTGATAAAAATCTAAACAAAATTGAACCAAATCTAAGGAAATCATGAGCAAATATAATAAAAAAAACAATCCAAATTGGTCAAAGATTTATTATTTATTTGCAACCACCGCTTAAAGAAATTAGATTTATAAGGCTTAAAACAACCTCTTTTCATCAAATTTGATTATCAAATGATGAAATCCAAAAGGGGTTTTATGGATTTAGAATTTTTATTCATAGAGGAATAAACACAAACACCTTAAGGGCAAAGCTTCAAAATCTGAATAAAAATAACCCTTTTCCATGTGAAGAAGAGAAAAAGGGAGAGAATTACCTGAGGTAAGCTGAATCAGAGACTCCTCTGAGAGGAGAAGAGGAAGAAAAATGAACCAAAGAAAATTTTGGGTCTGAGAAAACAAAGAGATGGATAGAGAAGAATAAGAGAGAGTTCAAAGGGTATTCATAGAGAGAAAGTGGTAATAAAAAAGGAAAAATAATAAATAGTGAGGATATTTTATTCTACATTAAGGTGCATTATATGTTAATATATGGCCGCAATTATAGACCGTTAGATTATTATAATTATTAAGAAACATTGGATTCTCTATAATGGAAAATGTTTTTTAGAGAGAGAGAGAGAAAGATTTGATATTGATTTGATCTAATCTAGATTAATACATGGATTGAGACATGTTTGGTTGTGTTGTTTTCTCTTTTTGATCCATCCCTCAATTCATGCATCTCTGTATTGTCCTCTTCTTGTACGGTTCATAACATACATCTCTAATTTTAATAACCATGTGTTCTTTTCTTTAAAATAAAAATTAAAGAAGAAATGTTTTGTTATTTCAACACGGTTTTGTTTACACCATACAACATAGTATAGATTAGGTTAATAGGTGTCAAAAAAATATTATTTAAATATAAATTTATTATTATTATTTTTATATAAGAGATAATTAATTTTTTAAAATTTATTAAATAATTTATGTATTTGTGATTTTGTGAAATTTTTATGCAAATACCCTACTTTTTCAAAAAAAATCCCCAAATAACTCACTTCTTAAAAAAATTATCAATCTACGTCACTTATTTGAAAATTAGAGAGGAGTCTCCACATGAATTGGCGATCATGTGTAAATATATAGAGGTGTCGTCAATTGGACTGAAGACACCATAAGCAGTCTTCAATCCAATTGGCGACTATGTGCTAAAGTTGGGAAGGGTCATCAATTGGTTTGTGGACATGGTTCTATTTGAAATTTTCCTATAAATACTGCGGGTGTGCTCAATTTTTTTCACATCTCTTCTCTCATCTCTTCTGATATACACTTAATATTGATATCATGTATACGCGTCGCTATGGGAAAGTGATTTTTTCGAGAGAGAAGCCTCTGATCGATATGTTGTTCTGGAATATACAAAGTCTCAATCAACTGAAGAGGGAGCTGAATCGGTGGCTAGAGGAAGAAATTGGCGAAGGAGAAATAATTTGCAGTATTTAGAGATTTGATAGGATGCGTGGATGGATGCGAGTTAAGACTGGTGTGGAAGTTAGGAAAATGATGTTTGGACCTAATGAAATCAGGTTGATTGTTGTAATCAGTTAGAAATGTTGTGTTTATTTGTTGTATTTGTTGTTTAGATTAAGTTTATTTAAGTTATTGTGATGTTTTCTGTTAACATTGTTGTAACAAAAAGTTCTTTATTTGGTACATTTTATTTCCCGAAGGCACAGGTTCTTCTATGCACATTATGTATTTACCATTACTAACAAACCTAGAAAGGACTAGGGAGTATAGTTGGGGTTCCGCATGTTTGTCATATTTATATAGCTCCTTATGTAAAAATGCAACGAAAGACACATCTACATTTTTTGGATGTGCCGTTTTGCTTGAAGCATGGGGTTGGTCTCGGTTGCCATCCATTGCCCCGGTCAACGAAAACGCATTTTCATTCTCGTATGCTCAAAAGTAAGTTAATTGTATCATATTAATTAGTTCACTTTATTATTCCATTTTATTGATTATTGTTTCTAATTGTTATTTTTACACTTTTTCTGTGTCAGATGGTCGGCACGCGGTATAACTTATAATAGATGTTCAAGACATTGTATCATTCAGTACCGCAATCTCTTGGATCACCTTACTCCTGCAGATGTAATGTCACTAAAATAATCAATTTATTTTTTTAACATAACATTTTCTATAATCTAACACTTTTCTCTTTTACAGTTCATTTGGCCTCCATATCTAAGAATGGACCATGATCACCAAATCAGAGATGAAGACGCAGCAGTTTGGACTCATGTGTGCCGATCATCAGATTTACTACTGTGGAGATGCACAACAGTGATCGTGTCAAACTCCAGTTCGGAATGCATCAAAATATCCCAGATCCCCCAACTGATCTTGGTCAATGACATCTAAAAAAAGTCAACGACCAATGGAATCTTAGGGATTGGAAAGACTTTGCAAAATCTGAGTGTCGTAAATGGAGGAACCGTCATCAATATGCCTTACGTGAACCGGTAATGGCAACCTCTTTTATATCAACTAATACTTATATGATTTTGTATAGATCGGTTGCAACTGGTTTTCTATCCGAAGATAGGTATCTACACGACCCACGCCAGACCACTTAAACACAAGAAGCTTCCACGTCTAACCAACGAAGAAACTATCAACAGTCTTGTTACTCACAACTTCCTACACAAACACAAACTCACTTTCCAAACATGTCAGACATACAACCACAATACCAAAAGCGTCCCCCTTACCGTGTCCAACAAAATTACTTTTATCAAGACGCTCAAACATCACACCATAGCCGACACACACAAACATCACACCACAGCCGACAAACACAACCATCACAACCACCATACGACTTTCAAACACCACTACCATTTCAACATTTCACCAACGAAGTCTTCACACCAATGTCCCCTTTCAATCGTCCAGGTCGCACACCGATGACCCCATCATCACATCCAAACTAATCTGGCATGGGTCACAACCTCAGTTACGGCATGTCATCCTTCAATACGCAAAACTTTGTAGAAATGGCAGAATATCTAAGGGAGACTAATGATGTTCCGGAGACCTCAACTCCACAAACACCTGGAGTGAATCAACAACAAGGGCAGCGAGTGAGAGTACCTAGGGGTGTGGAACCGGCGGGCGGTATGCCCAACCTGGTCGTGGTCATTAAATTATGTACTTATAATTATAATTAATTATTAATATATTTTTATTTTTCATCTATTATTATTTAATGAAAATTATGTATTATTAATCTCATCTATTATTTATATCATTTTATTTTAAATTATGTATTTTTTTAAGACAATTTTGTAAATACACATGGTCTACAAACCAATTGGCGACCCTTTCTAAGGGTAACACATAGTCGCCAATTGGAATGGAGACTCCATATGGTGTCTTCAAACCAATTGGCGACCCTTCATAAGGGTCGCCATGTGGAGACTCCTCTCTAATTTTCAAAAAAATGGGATAGATAGGGAGTTTTTTTTAAAAAATTGATTATTTGGGGAATTTTTTTGAAAAAGTTGGGTATTTGGGTAAACTTTTCTAATTTTGTTATATGAAATATTAAGGAAAGGTGGATTTTTGAATAGTTCTCCTTTTGAATATGGAGTTATTGTTTTAAAATTAATTTTTGTTTTATTATGAAATTTCTAAATTTTCATTTCAATTGAAATTTGAAACATATTTAATTTAATTTGAAAAAATATTGAATTTATTTATAAAAAAAAGTTTTAAAAAGTAGTATTACTTTTTTATGAGGCTAAGGCTTCTTTATATTTATTTAGTTTACGTCATTTTCTCTCTTTTATTTATTTTATTATTGATTTTAAGAAAATATTTTGAATTCATGTTTTTTAATTCTATTTTGTGTTCACTTTAAAAATTTATCTTTTATTTTGCAATAATATTTTTAAAAGAAGATTATTGATTTGAATTTATCATTGAAAAAACTGAGAGTTTTGAAATTTCTAATTTTTAAAATTTTGATATACTCCATTTATTTAAATTTCTACAATATATTTTTAAATGTAAGATGGAAATTATGGCTTCATATCCTGAAGAAAAAAAACATATAAATCATAATTAGTGTAGCATGTTAATAAATAAATTATTTATCTATCTATTTAATCTAAATTCAAGGTTGTCATGAAGACAATTTTGATATCCTGATTATTTATATGACTTTTTTTCTAACCTTATATATTTATATGTTATTTTATTATATTATTCAATATAACACTAATTTTAATTATCTACATGGCATCTTCTCAAAACTTATGTTTGTATGTGTCATTTTATTATAATATTTAATATTATTTCTAATCCTTATATGACATTTTATTCATATATTCAATATTATTTATAATCCTTATGTGCCTACATATAATAATAATAATAATAATAATAATAATAATAATAATAATAATAATAATAATAATAATAATAAAATAATAATAATAAAAACATTGGATTTAGATTAAGTAAAAATAGATATTCAATATTACTTCAAACTCTTATGTTTCTATGTGTCATTATATTATAATATTCAATATTATTTCTAACCTTTATGTGCCTAGATGTAATAATAATAATAATAATAATAATAATAATAATAATAATAATAATAATAATAATAATAATAATAATAATAATAATAATAATAAATTTGGATTAAGTAGATATTCAATATTATTTGAAATCCTTAAGTTCCTATGTGTCATTTTCTTATAATATTCAATATTATTTTTAACCCTTATATGATATTTTATTAAATATAATAATAATAATATGGGTTAAATATGTTTGTAGTTCTTATAAATATCTCAATTTTGGTTTTTAGTCCCTATAAAAAAAACTTTGTGTTTTAGTTACTATAAAATTATTTTTGCACGTAGACTTAGTCTATGTAGAGGGACTAAATCTGCGTGCAAAAGTAATTTCATAGGGACTAAAACTCGGCATTTTTTTATAGGGGCTAAAAATCAAAATTGAGATATTTATAGGGACCAAAAACATATTTAACACTGATAATATTAATATTAAATTATCAAATAATAATAAAATACTAACAATATTAATATAATAATAATATTTAAATTAAGTAGATATTCAATATTATTTCAAACTCTTGTGTTTCTATGTGTCATTTTATTATAATACTCAATATTATATTTAACCATCCTTTTGTGACATTTTATTAAATATAATAATAATATTAATATTAAATTACTAAATAATAATAAATACTAATTATATTAATATAATATTAATACTAATATTAAATTAACAATATTTATAATAATAATAATATAAATAAGAAATTATAATATAATATTCATTTAATAATAACAACAAATAATAACGCTATTAACAATATACATAATAATAATAATAATAATAATAAAATAATAATATTAATATAATATTAATATTAAATCACTAATAATAATAATAATAATAATAATATAATATTCTTCGAATAATAATAATATTAATAATAATATCTAATAATAATAATAATAATAATAATAATAGATAAAAATACTATTAACAATAATATATATATATATATATATATATATATATATATATATATATATATATATATATATATATATATATATATATATATATATATATATATATATATTTGTGTGATATTGAATTATCATTGTATTCCGCAAACAAATCATTGTTGGTGATTGGTGGTGCTCCTCGTATTATTTATAATTGTTTTTGTTTCACTTTACATTTGTCTTGCCATTTGTTTTGTGACATAATAGAAATTCAAAATATTCTATTACAAATATTTAAATTTACGTTTATATTTATATAATTTTGATTTGTCTCCTATTCTAATTATTTTTATAATTTTTTATTGATTAATGTAGATATGACTTTTTTTCATGTGAATCAAAAGGAGATGATGATAAAATTTTATTATATTGTTGTTGCTTGGAAAGTCTAATATATATTCAGATAAGTACACGTCTATAACCACACAATTTTTCTCATTTAAATTTTTTCTTTTTATTGATGTATTTTTGTCTTAGTTGATTATTATACATTTCTTTCTCATTTTTTTATTTGTTAACATAAATATAACTATTTTTGTCTATAGCCATATTGATTATTTGAATGTATTATTGAGAAAAGGGATGTTATGAAAAAAAGTTCTTAAATAAATGCTTTAAAATTTATTTATTTATTTGTGATTTTGTTATATGAATTATTAAGGAAAGGTAGATTTTTGAAAAGTTCTCCTTTTGAATATGGAGTTATTGTTTTTAAATTATTTTCAGTTTTATTATGGGAATTCTAAATTTTCATTTCAATTGGAATTGAAATGTTTTTAATTTATTAATTTGAAAAAATATTGAATTTATTTATAAAAAAAAGTTTTTAAAAAGTAGTATTACTTTTTTTATGGGGCTAAGGCTTCTTTATATTTATTTAGTTTACGTCATTTTCTCCCTTTTATTTATTTTATTATTGATTTTAAAAATTATTTTGAATTTATGTTTTTTTTATTCTATTTTTTGTTCACTTTAAAATTTTATCTTTTATTTTGTAATAATTTTTTTAAAAGAAGATTGTTGATTTGAATTTATCATTGAAATAAATGAGAATTTTGGAATTTCTAATTTTTAAAATATTGATAAACTATATTTTTTAAATTTTCTGCAATATACTTTTAAATGTAAGATGGAGATTATGGCTTCATATCTCGACAAAAACAAATAAATTATAATTAGTGTAGCATATGTTAATAAATAAATTATCTATTTATTTACTTAATCTAAATTCATGATTGTCATGATGACAATCTTGATCATAACCCTAACCCTAATTATCTACATGGTCTTTTCTCTAACCTTATATGTCTATATGTCGTTTTATTATAATATTCAATATAACTATAATCTCAATTATCTACGTGGCATCTTCTCAAACCTTATGTTTGTATGTCTCATTTTATTATAATATTTAATATTATTTTTTATCTTACCTGATTAGGAGGGCCTTCCAGTAGTTGAACGCGGACATCAAATGTGGTTGATGAGTGGAAAGGGGGTGTACCTGCAAGGCACTCCAATACCAAAGTGAGTGAGAGGTACATAGAAATGGTAAGTAAGAAGTGTTTCAGAATACTTGACCCTTTAGTGAAAAAGGGTATTTAAAGTGAGCCCCTGGCACTGGGCCAAGGTCCTTTCTTGGGCTGGATTAGCGAGGCCCAAGGGAGAACTACCAAGGTGCGCGTAAGGAACGTGTAGACCTAGCAAGTAGTCTTGTCCTTGGTCCAACTTCTCTATCTTTCAGGAGATAATTGGGGGTAGTTGGGTGACGTGGCAAGTGGGGTAGTGGACCTGTCACTTGCCCGACATGTCAAGCGTATGCTCGACCTATGAGGAGTCTGCTCGACCGCATAGTGTGTTTGCTTGAGTTAATGGGCATCTTCTCGACGTATTAGGCCACAACCCAATGTAGTATCTGGAGGCTCAGTCCTGAACAGGAGCCCCCTAAGTCTAGTCTCCGAACTGGAGTGATAAGTTAAGAAGAGTCAGGCATATCTTCGTGTCGAGGAAAGAGTCGCATCATACAGGATCATCTACCTGTGTCAACTGCTAGGCGGACAGATTTGGCCGAGGATATTACCGCTGTCATCCGGGTCATGGAGACGGCTTTGGTGTTGTCCGACACTGCTGTCTCCACGGCTGTGCTAAAGGAAGCTCTTGAGACTGCTAGGGCTGAGAAATACAAACTCTCCAAGGACTTGTCCGACTATAAGGAGGAGCATAAGCTCCAAGAGGGGTTGAGCTCGGAGTTGGAGAAGCCAAGCTTGAGCGGGACACCTTGAAGGAGGAAAACCAAAGCTTGAAGGAGAAAGCGGTCGAGCTCAAGAAGGCGGTTGAAGAGAATGTGAACCTTCGAGCCCGACTGGCGCTACTGGAGGGTACAGTCCGTCCTCTTGATGACGAAATCGAAGAAGAGTTGGCCCTCCGTACTCGGGGTGAATTGGTCGACAAGATTCATGAGCTTTGCAAGGATTTGGTTGAAGTCTTTAAAAAGGGATTCGAAAATGCCACCGAGCAACTCAAGGTCGTGAACCCGGGGCTCGTAACTGAAGGGACGCCTCACAACTACTGTGTGACCGATGGGGAGATTATTTGCCCCTTCGTTGCTGAGGAGGAGATGTTAGAGGAGGACGACGACGACAATGAAGGGGAGTAGCTCCGGGTGGAGACCCTTTTTGAATTTCTGCCATGCGTGCCTTTTTTGTTGTAATGGCCTTTGTGCCTTTTGTTGTATTAGCCTTCGTACCTTTTTTGAATTGACGACATATGTGCCCCTCTCATGTACTTTGGTGGTTGATTTTGGCCGGTTTAAACACTATGTTATTTGTTATTTCATTGTGTTTGATTATTTAGAATTGTTATTTATTTTGAACTTTTTTGCGCTCGACTTAGTTGGACTCGTCGGTTTAGGGAACCGGCAAGGTGGCGGGTTTTATGTCCGCCGTGAGTCGGGATTAGGGTTGTGGTTGGACACCTTAATCTCGAGGCTTGGGCCTTCCTATCGCGAGCTGGGTTCCCTACCGACGTGGTGTAGGATCAGAATGCGCCTAAGAGGGGGGGTGAATTAGGTGTTATAATTTTTCTCGATTCTTTTTCTTTGATGGATAGAATTTTTCTTTTAAGAGTATATGGAAGGAAAAAAGTAAGGCAGAAAATAAAAGTGACACAGAGAATTATCCTGGTTCCCTTCACAGTCCGAAGGTACATCCAGTCCCCTTTCAATTTGAAAGAGATTTCCACTAGTTTTTAGAAAAAGTACAACCTATCACACCTTCAATGGTGAGGCCTACTTTCTAACAAACTATACTAACAAGTGTGCAAGAACAATCCTCTTGTCACACTCACCCTTATGTCCAAACAATCCTTGGAACATAAGTCACAAATAGAAATACTTTTCTATACTTTTGTAATATTGAGTGAGTAATACAAAGATTGGATATCAATAATGATCTTCTCCTATGTACACAAATCACTTTTCAAATATCAATACAAGTGTTCAAACATGCAATATGAAAGATGAAGATCTTATGAACACTTTTGGAAGAATAAAAAATATTTGAATATATGAATTTGATTTAAGTGATTTTCATAAAAGATTGTAGGAGGTGTTTTTTAAATTTGAAAAAATTTTGATTTTATAATAATCAAGACACCCTTTTGAAAAGGTATGAAAATTATGAAACAAAATAATTTATGAAGAGGTATAATCAAAAGGTGTAATTTGAAATTCAAAGAAAATATTTTTCAAAAATCTTACAGTGTTAACCGGTTAACCAAATGGTTAACCGGTTAACGCCTATAAACGTTAACTAGTTTTCTGAAATTTTGAACCCGTTAACCGGTTAACCAAATGGTTAACCGGTTAACACTGTTAAAAAACAGAAAAATAATGTTTTCAAAAAGTGTTAAACGGTTTGAAAAATTTATCAAAGTATTTTATGCAATATGCTAACATATGATTGAATGAGTGAACACTTGTACATCAATTTAAAAGAGGGATTGATATACCTAAACAAAAGCGTCCAAGCATGAAGTAGAACGATGATGCATAAGAAGCTTGATCGCCATGTCGGTTGCTTGTAGCTTGATCAGTTGAAGCTCTTGACTTTTTGCAGATCTAAAAAGCATGTGTCGTGTTGTCTTCATCAAAATCTTCGAGGTTGAAGGCGTGCTTCTACATTCTCCCCCTTTTTGATGATGACAACCAAAAATTCTGCGAGAGCTTTGATCAATGTTTCTCTAAGCGAATCCTCCCCCTATGGACAGCAACTCCCCCTAAATGATAGCGGCAGTAGCAAAAGAATTCTGCATCGAGAGGCATTAGAGAAACAAGGTTTTCTCCCCCTTTGGCATTATCAAAATGGAAGGGACCAACAAGCAAGCATATAAATGAAAAGTATAGCATCACACAAGCAAACATACAAGCAAACACATATAGAACTAAAACATAATGCAAGTAAACCAAAAATGCCTAAAAACTTAGGACTTGAGTTTGAGAGTACAAAACATAACATGATTAAAAGATAAAGCAACATAATAAAAATAGCATGGAGACATGGTCCTCATTCCTCATCCGACACATCCTCATCATCTTCTTCCTTTTCTTCGGTACCGTCCACATCCTCATCAACATGCTCGGTGGTGGTTCGGGAGCTTAGGACAAGGTTCCGAAGGATTTTGATGGCACGCATAGCTTCATGGTGGTGTGACATCATGGTTGAGTAGAGGAAGTCATTGGTAACGCCGGTTTCCGAAATAGGTGGGATGGAGGTGGAGGATACGTCATCATACTTATAAGTTCCATCATTGGCTTGAATAATGTCGGTGTTCTTGATGATTGTAACTCCGTTGATTTCATTTCCCGTAGTAGTCATAGCAATAAACGGTTCTCGACCGATTTCCATATCGGTAAGTTCCAAAATCCTTGAGAGGAGGCGGCCATACGGTAAGCGAGTCTTTAAAGAGAGTTGTTGCTTCAAATGATATAGCATGGTAGGAAGCCAATTAATCTTAATCTTGTTCTTTATGGCAAAGAGCACTTGCATTTCCAAATCATTGATTTGGGATTGATTTGAGTCCTTGGGCAGCAAGACATGGCAAATGACATAATGAAGCATCCGGTCATCCACGGAGAGATTCTTCGCATAGCAAAGTACCCGAGAGGTACGCTGGCCGGATATCACGATTGCCTTTGGAAACCTACAGATGTGATAGTAGTATTCCATCTTATCATAATTGGCCCATTTGCCCTCATCATGGTTGACACCCTTTCGAAGAAACACTCCCGAGTATGGTAAAGACAAAGAGGTAGCAAGAGTACCTAGGTCAACCTCAATCTCACAATCTCTAACAGTAGCAAAAAGTTTATGCTTATCTCTATCATCACAATTGAGAGTCATGTTGTTCATGAAAGACTTCACCAAATCCGGATATACCTTTCCATTATCGGCAATAAAATCTAGCATTCCTTGATATTCTAGTAATGCCGGAAACTTAAACGATTCAAAAGATTTCAGGTTCACATACTTACCCTTGAGGAGATGTCGAACCCGAACTCGGAAATCCAATCGTCTCTTCTTGGTAGATTCCATAGGCATGTCTTCTTCACTGCTAGACCTTGATGCTGACACTGGAGCTTTTCCCTTTCTTGAAGCCATGAAGATGAAGCTTAGGTTTGAGGGTGAGGGTGAGTTTTTTCGGATTAGGGTTTGGTGTAGTGGAGAGTGAAGTGAAAGAGATGGAGTTTTTATGAGAGTTACAATGTAGTGGGTTTTAATGGAGTAGATGGAAAGTTTGAAGAAGTGAGTAAGTGGAGTTTAATGGTAGGTCAAAGGAAGAGGAATTGATTAATGAGGTGTTGGAAAGAGATACCATGCATCAATTAAAAATAAAAAAACACAAGACAACATAAAAGAAGAAAAAAGAAAAACAAATTTTTTAAAAGAAACAGAGACTGTCACGCAGGCAGGGACTGCTATTTTGAAGGTGTTAACCGGTTAACCGATCCGTTAACCGGTTAACGGACAAAAAATTTCAAAAAATTTTAAAAGTCCAGCAGCTTTGGGGGGAAAATGGAGGGAATTTTTCAATTTTTTTTCATAAAGTGTTAGCACTTGTCATTCCGCAACTTTCGATCAAAAAATATTTTGAAACCGATTGATTTCGGGTATACGAAAGTGAGAAAAACCGAAAACGATGAAATGTGAGTGCTAGCATTTTATGACATAAAAGTGAGCAAAAACACATATAAGCACACATAATGCAATAAAAACATATAACAATCAATTTTTAGGTTAAGATTAGATGTCACCTTCATTGAGAATACCAAGTTCTCGTCGAATCTTGAAAAATTGCTCCTTAGCCAATGGTTTTGTGAATACGTCGGCGAGTTGATTGTGTGTATCCACGAACATAACATCTACATCTCCGTTTAAAACATGATCTCGAAGGAAGTGATGTCGGATATCTATGTGCTTTGTTCTTGAATGCATGACCGGGTTCTTCGTGATATTGATGGCACTTGTGTTGTCACACCGGAGAGGGATACAACCGAGATCTATACCGAAATCGAGAAGTTATTGTTTAAGCCACAAGATTTGAGCACAACAACTTCCTGCTGCAATGTACTCCGCTTCGGCCTTGCTAAGTGCAACGCATGCTTGCTTCTTGCATGCCCACGACACTAGTGCATTCCCGAGAATGTGACAAGTACCACTTGTACTCTTTCTATCGGTCTTACATCCTGCATAATCAGCGTCAGAATAACCAATTAAAGAACATGTACTACCTTTAGGATACCATAGTCCGACGTGCGTCGTTCCTTTGAGATACTTCATGATCCTATTCACGGCAGTGAGATGTGATTCCTTCGGATTAGCTTGAAAGCGGGCACACAAACAAACACTAAACATAATGTCAGGACGACTCGCCGTCAAATATAAGAGTGAATCGATCATACCTCGATACTTTGTTATATCTATTGAAGTGCCGGAAAGATCTTGATCAACATACATTCCGGATCCCATTGGAGTAGACATTTCTTTGCAATTGTCCATATCAAATCTTTTCAATAACTCCTTGCAATACTTGGATTGGTTGATGAAGATGACATCCCTTGTTTGCTTGATTTGTAATCCAAGGAAGTAGTTCATCTTTCCCATCATGGACATCTCGAATTCGCCTTGCATCATAAGAGAGAATTCTTCGCAAAGATCTTTGTTTGTTGAACCGAAGATGATGTCGTCGACATAGACTTGAACAAGTAAGGTGTTACCCTTAAGATTCTTGATGAACAAAGTCTTGTCAACCTTTCCTTTCGTAAAACCTTTTTCACATAGGAAGTTGCTAAGGCGATCATACCAAGCCTTTGGTGCTTGCTTTAAGCCATAAAGAGCCTTCTTCAACTTGTAGACATGAGATGGGTTCTTGAAGTCTTCAAAACCCGGAGGTTGTTTTACGTAAACTTCTTCATTGATGTAGCCGTTTAGGAAAGCGCTTTTGACATCCATCTGGTACAACTGAAAATTCATAGAACAAGCGTAAGCAAGTAATAATCTAATTGCTTCTAACCTTGCTACCGGAGCGAATGTTTCATCAAAGTCGATTCCTTCTTCTTGGTTGTAGCCTTGTGCGACCAATCTTTCTTTGTTACGAACTATGATCCCATTCTCGTCAAGTTTGTTCTTGAACACCCATCTTGTGCCAATGATATGTTTGTTGTCCGGTCTTGGTACAAGAGTCCAAACTTGGTTCCTTTCGAATTGGTTGAGTTCTTCTTGCATAGCTATTATCCATTGATCGTCGCCTAAGGCTTCATCGATTTTTGTTGGTTCAATTTGAGACACGAACGCCATGTTGAGGCAAGCATCCTTGAGATTGAGTCGAGTTGCAACGCCTTGGCTAATATCACCAATCACTTTATCTATCGGGTGATCTCTATGAGTTCTCCATTCTTTTGGAAGATCTTGATGTTATTCAATGGTTGGTGACTTATCTTCTTGTGATATTGCTTGTTCTTTTGATATCTCCTTTTGTTGTTATGATAGATCTACTACATCATCATCATCATCCACAATAATATTATCCTCTTTCGAGGGGTTAGTCTCATCAAACGAAACATGTATGGATTCTTCAATGGTAAGAGTACGTTTATTGAAAATTCTAAAAGCTTTACTTGATAGAGAATATCCAAGAAAAATACCTTCATCGGATTTCTCATCAAACTTACCAAGGTTGTCCTTACCGTTGTTGAGAACGAAGCATTTGCATCCGAATATGTGGAAGAAAGATATGTTGGGTTTCCTTCCCTTGAACAACTCATATGGGGTCTTCTTGAGACTAGGTAGAATATTGACACGGTTACTTACAAAACAAGTCGTGCTAACCGCATCCGCCCAAAAATATTTAGGAAGATTTTAGTCGCTAAGCATTGTCCTTGCAAGTTCCACTAGTGCCCTATTCTTCCTTTCTACGACACCGTTTTGTTGAGGAGTCCTTGGTGCGGAAAAGTTGTGAAAGATTCCATGCTCTTCACAAAAATCTTCAAATGATGAATTTTGAAATTCGCCACCATGATCGCTTCTTATGGAAACAATTGAGAGTGACTTCTCATTTTGAATTTGCTTGACATACTTCTTGAATGCTTTAAAGGCATCACTTTTCTGCACTAAAAACAAAGTCCAAGTGTATCTAGAGAAATCATCAACAATAACTAGTGCAAAAACGTTACCTCCGAAGCTTTTTGTTCTTGATGGACCGAAAAGATCCATATGTAACAATTGTAGTGGTCTTGTAGTAGATATCACTTTCTTGGTCTTGAAGGATGTTTTGGTTTGCTTCCCCTTTTGACATGCGTCACAAAGCTTATCCTTAATAAACTTCATCTTTGGAAGACCAACAACTAGATCATGCTTTAATAATTTATTCAAATGCTCCATGTGAATGTGAGCAATCCTCTTATGCCAAAGCCATGCATCATTGTTGTTTGCCATTAAGCACTTCACCTTCAAGAGAGAGTCATCAAAAGAAATCATAAAAATGTTATTAAATCGTTTACCTTTTAGCAAGAGTTCATGAGTTACTTTGTGTTCTATCAAACATTCCTCCTTTGTGAAGTTGATTCGGAACCCTTTGTCACACAATTGACTTATGCTAAGAAGGTTGTGTTTAAGGCCTTCCACATAAAGGACGTCTTCGATGATTGTATGAGGAGATGCACCTATGGTTCCAACTCTAATAATTCTTCCTTTATTATCATCACCGTAAGTAACGTATCCTTTGGCCTTAAGTGTTAGACTTGAAAATTTGTTGATATCGCCCGTCATATGCTTTGAACAACCGCTATCGAGATACCATTGTGTAGAAGTTGTTTTCAAGCATACCTACAAAACAAAGTCAAGTTTTGTTAGGTACCCAAATTGCTTTGGGTCCTTGATAGTTAGTACCCTTTTCAACCCACACATAATACCCTTTAGCAACACCAATGTTGCGCACATAGCAAGCATTAGGTGTATGGCCTTTGATTCCACAATAAAAGCAAATAGGTTGAAATTGAATTTTAAATTTAGGAACATATTTTTGTTTCTTAATAATTCTTTTCCTTTTATGACTTTGATGCATAGTTTTAGCATTGTTAGTCTTTTCCTTAACAATTTGTTCACTAGCTTTTACAAAAACGGTTTCACTTATGCTTGGTTTGGAAAACTTAGAATATCCTAGGCCACTTTTATCATTTGGATATCTTTGGTGCCTAAGAATTTCCTCCAAGCCAATTTGACCTTTTTCATATCTTTCTAAAACTCTTTTGAGTTGAACAATTTGAAAGGACAATGACTCACAATTTTTACATGTAAGACTTTGTTTTTCATCCTTTATTTTTTGTTTTTCATTTTCAATGTATTTTTCAAAAGATGCATTTTGTTCTTCTAAAGATAATATTTTCTTCTTTTGGGATGAAATATTTTTGTACAAAGTCTTACATTCCTTTAGAAGTTCATCTATGACTTCTTGTGCATCATTTTCATAAATTGAAAAGTTACTACTAACCTCGTCATTTTCTTCATCGAAGTGATGTGACGCCATTAACGCCATATTTGCACATTCGTCGCTTTCCGATTCCGATGAGGAACTAACTTCATTGTCATCCCATGCGACATAGGCCTTTTTATTTTTGAAGTCCTTCTCGCCTTTGAATCCTCCTTTCTTCGCAAGTCTTGGACAATCCGGTTTTATGTGACCTTGCTTTCCACATTCATAGCATGTAACTTCTTGATTCGATGTGGATGCATCCTTCTTCCTGAAATGTTTATTCTTTTTAGGAAAAGAAGAATTATTATTTTTGTTAAAAAAATTACCAAGCTTCTTAACAAGAAGCATGAAGTTCTCATCTTCGGAGATTTTGTCATCTTTGTCATCCTTCGTGTCAATCTTCAAAGCAATTCCTTTGGACTTTTTCTCTTGACTTTCATGCTTCTCGAGCCTTCCAAGTTCCAACTCGTGCTCTTGAAGTTTGCCGAATAGAGATGCAGATGTCATTGTTGAGAGACTCTTCTTCTCCGAGATTGCGGTCACTTTCGGTTGCCATTCCCTTGTCAAATACCTTAGAACTTTCAAATTAAGATCATCGTTGGTGAAGGTCTTTCCGAGTGCAATCAAATGGTTGGTTAGATGAACAAATCTTTTTTGTAACGCCACAATAGATTCTCCGGGTTGCATGCGGAACATTTCATATTCTTGACTCAACGTGTTAAGCCTTGATCTTTTAACTTTTGTTGTTCCTTCATGTGTTTTTACCAAAGTATCCCAAATCTCCTTTGCCGATTTGCATTGTGATACACGAAAAAAATTCGTCCATACTAAGAGCACTTTGAAGTATGTTGATTGCTTTCTTCTCATTTAGGATCTTCCTTTTATCATCTTCATCATACATATTCTTCAACTTCGCGGTTCCAACGCCGTTGATCACATTGACGGGATTATGCGGACCTTCTTCGATTGCTTCCCATATGCCTTCTCCTTGGGCTTCAAGATGTGCCCTCATTCTGATTTTCCAGAAATCGAAGTATTCGCCGGAGAAGAGCGGAGGCTTGTTGCTACTTCCACCATCTTTGAAAACAGGATTCGAGTTTGCGGAAGCCATAAGGATCTTATAGGAACAGGTTACCTAAACCTGCTCTGATGCCAATTCTAGGATCAGAATGCGCCTAAGAGGGGGGTGTATTAGGTGTTATAATTTTTATCGATTCTTTTTCTTTGATGGATAGAATTTTTCTTTTAAGAGTATATGGAAGGAAAACAGTAAGGCAGAAAATAAAAGTGACACAGAGAATTATCCTGGTTCCCTTCACAGTCCGAAGGTACATCCAGTCCCCTTTCAATTTGAAAGAGATTTCCACTAGTTTTTATAAAAAGTACAACCTATCACACCTTCAATGGTAAGGCCTACTTTCTAACAAACTATACTAACAAGTGTGCAAGAACAATCCTCTTGCCACACTCACCCTTATGTCCAAACAATCCTTGGAACATAAGTCACAAATAGAAATACTTTTCTATACTTTTGTAATATTGAATGAGTAATACAAAGATTGGATATCAATAATGATCTTCTCCTATGTACACAAATCACTTTTCAAATATCAATACAAGTGTTCAAACATGCAATATGAAAGATGAAGATCTTATGAACACTTTTGGAAGAATAAAAAATATTTGAATATATGAATTTGATTTAAGTGATAATCATAAAAGATTGTAGGAGGTGTTTTTTGAATTTGAAAAAATTTTGATTTTATAATAATCAAGACACCCTTTTGAAAAGGTATGAAAATTATGAAACAAAATAATTTATGAAGAGGTATAATCAAAAGGTGTAATTTGAAATTCAAAGAAAATATTTTTCAAAAATCTTACAGTCTTAACCGGTTAACCAAATGGTTAACCGGTTAACGCCTATAAACGTTAACTAGTTTTCTGAAATTTTGAACCCGTTAACCGGTTAACCAAATGGTTAACCGGTTAACACTGTTAAAAAACAGAAACATAATGTTTTCAAAAAGTGTTAAACGGTTTGAAAAATTTATCAAAGTATTTTATGCAATATGCTAACATATGATTGAATGAGTGAACACTTGTACATCAATTTAAAATAGGGATTGATATACCTAAACAAAAGCGTCCAAGCATGAAGTAGAACAATGATGCATAAGAAGCTTGATCGCCATGCCAGTTGCTTGTAGCTTGATCAGTTGAAGCTCTTAACTTTTTGCAGATCTGAAAAGCATGTGCCGTGTTGTCTTCATCAAAATCTTCGAGGTTGAAGGCGTGCTTCTACACGTGGTACTGCGACGTTAGGGCTCGTTTGAGATGTCCGACATCGGGGAGGGTTGTGCTCACCTCATGTGGGCGTTATCCTCCTTTTCGTTTGGTGATGAAGGTCGTGGTCTTACCTTCCACGCCTTCCTGGATTGTTTTTTAGCTGTAGAATTGCTTAAGTTTTTTTGTGTTCCATGGTCGAGCGAGTTCTTCACCTTGTAAGTTTTCCATATAATAGGCCCCGTTGCCCGTTTTATCCCGAACACGGTACGAGCCTTCCCAGTTGGTGGCTGGCTTGCTTTCTCGTGGGTTTTTATGGTTTCTTCTGAGGACCAGGCTGCCCACCTGGAATTCTCTTTTTATGACTTTCTCATCGTGGCGTAAAGTTATTTTCTGTTTAAGGGAGATTTTCCTTAGGGCTGCCTCGGAGCGGATTTCTTCGACGAGGTCCAGCTCGACTCGTAGTGCTTCGTCATTCAGCTCCTCGTCAAGGGGTGCTTCTGTGCGCCTCGTTGGCTCTTGAATATCTACTGAGATGATCGCCTCGGTACCATATGTTAACCTGAATGGGGTCTCCCCGGTCTTGGAATGTGGCGTTGTGCGATATGCCCAAAGGACGTTGTGTAGTTCCTCGACCCACGCCTTTTTTGCCTCGCCGAGTCGGTGTTTCAGTCCATGTAGGATGACCCTGTTGGCCGCCTCAGCTTACCTGTTAGTTTGAGGGTGCTCGACAGACATGAAGTGTTGTTTTGTGCCTAAGCCGACGACGAAGTATTGGAATCCTCCGTCCGTGAACTGTGTTCCGTTGTCAGTGATGAGGACTTGGGGTATGCCAAAGCGTGCGAGAATGTTTCTTTTGAAGAATCGGAGAATGTTATGTGTTGTTATTTTGGTCAGGGTTTCTGCTTCGATCCATTTAGTAAAGTAGTCCACCCTTATGATGAGGTATTTGTTTTGGTAGGAGCCAGTCACAAAAGGGTCGAGGATGTCCATCCCCCACCAGGCGAAGGGCCACAGGTAGGAGAGCGTCTTTAGTTCGTTGGGGGGTGCAAGATGCATGTCGACATGCTTTTGGAACTTGTCACATTTTTTACGTGTTCTTTAGAGTCGTGTTGCATTGTCGGCCAGTAATAGCCTGCTCATAGGGCTTTGCGTGCTAACGACCTTCCACCGAGATGTTGGGCGTTGATCCCCCACTATATTTCTCCCAGTATGTCAGGGACCTTTTCCTCCTCGACGCATTTGAGTAACGGAATGAAGAATCCCCTTCGGTAGAGTTTTCCCTCGAGGAGAACATACGAGCATGCCCTTCTATTGGTCGTGGCCGCCTCTTTAGGGTCTGCATGGAGTTCGTCCTTCGTGAGGTAGTTGTAGATGGGCATCATCCAGCAGTGAGTGTCGCCAATTGTGTTTACTTCGAGCGGGGGAGGTGGTCGTTCGGTACTTGGAAGGGGAAAGATTTCTTGGATCACTGACTTGTTTCCGCCCTTCTTCCTCGTGCTCACGAGTTTGGATATGATGTCAGCTCGCGTGTTGTGCTCAAAGGGGACGTGTTGGACCTCATATGTATCTAATTTTTCGAGTTTTTCTCTCACTAAGGCTAAGTATTAGATGAGGTTGTCGTTTTTAGCTTGATATTCTCCTCGTACTTGTGATGCCACGATTTGAGAGTCTGTTGATATTTTTACTTCCTTCGCCCCTAAGTCCTCGGCTAATCTTAGACCTGTGAGGAAAGCTTCATACCCGGCTTGGTTATTGGAGGTAGGGAAGGATAATGCCAACGAGACCTCGATCAGAATACCATCCTCATTTTCGAGGATGATTCCTGCGCCGCTTCCCGCCGAGCTGGAGGCACCATCGACGAAGATCGTCCACTTGTGGGTGCCGTTAGTTGGGATCGGGTTATGTGTCATTTCTGCAACGAAGTCGGCCAGGACCTGAGCTTTCAGAGCTTTCCTGATTTCGTATTGGTTGTTAAATTCCGAGAGTTCTAGCGACCATTTCAGCATTTGACCGGCCATGTCTGGTCGGCCGAGGAGTTGCTTTATCGGTTGGTCGGTTCTCACTTTAATCGTATGGGCAAGAAAGTAATTTCATAGTCTCCTCACGGAATTTATCAAGGCTAAGGCGACTTTCTCGATCTGTTGGTATCTGAGCTCGGGACCTTGGAGAGTTTTGCTCGTGAAATAGATAGGTTTTTACCCCTCGATGGTTTCTCGGATGAGAACGGTGTTGACGGCCTCAGTCGCTACAGACAGGTATATGTATAGGGTCTCCTTTTCTAGTGGTCGGGACAGGACCGAGGGTTCGAAGAGTGGTTTTTTCAGGTGGATTAATGTCTTCTCACACTCTTCGGTCCACTCGAAGGTGGCCTCCTTCCGTAGCAGTTTGAAGAAAGGCAAGGCGTGCTGGACGGACTTGGCGACGAAGCGGGATAGGGAAGCGAGCATGTTGTTGAGGGACTGAATGGATTTTTTTCAACTTTGGGGTAGGGAACTCCGAAAATGCTCGACATTTATCGGGGTTGGCCTTAATCCCGCGCTAGGTGAGATAGAAACCGAGGAATTTCCCTGCCCGGACACCAAATGTGCACTTTTCAGGGTTAAACCTCATTTTGCATTGTCTCGTCTGCTCAAAAACCTTGCGGAGGTGTTGCGCATGGTCGAACTCCTCGTGTGATTTCACGATCATGTCATCCATATATACTTCGAGCATGTCCCTGATCGCTCCTTGGAAGACCTTATTCGTCATCTGTTGGTATGTGGCCCCGAGGTTCTTTAGCCCAAAGGGCATTACGTTGTAATAGTAATTGCCCATCGGGGTCATGAAGGCCGTGTGTCTCTTGTCTGTGTTCGACATAGGGATTTGGTTGTATCCACTATATGCGTCCATAAAAGACAAGAGTTTGAAACCCGTAGAGTTGTCGACTAGTTTATCTATGTTAGGCAGAGGAAAAGCATCTTTGGGACAAACCCGATTGAGATCAGTATAGTAAACACACATACGCCATTTTCCATTATTTTTATTAACGAGGCCTACATTAGAGATTCAAGTTGTGTACTGGGCTTCAGAAATAAAATTTGCCTCTAAGAGGTCTTTTACAGCTCGCTCAGCAGCCTCCGCTTTCTCGGGAGACTGTTTGCGTCTACGTTGTGTTACGGGCTTAACTGTCCGATCTAAATCTAACTGATGATAGGCGACCTCGGGGTCGAGCCCAGGCATTTATGAGGCATTCCATGCGAAAAGGTCTGCGTTCTCCTTGAGGCAGATTGCGAGTTGCTCCCTTGTTTCAGCGGGTAGCCCCGTGCCTATCTTCACAGCTCTGTCGGGGTTGTTGCCTAGGGGAACGAGCTCGAACTCTCCGTCTGGGACCGGGCGGAATGGATGGATCAGGGCTTGCCCGTGGACGGGGTCCCGTTCTTCCATATCGTCCTCGCGGATGCGGCTTTTGAGGTCGATGACGTTGATTCCTTGGAGGGAGACTGTTCTTCGACCCTGGGTTTCTTTCTATTCTTAGTGTTAATTATGGCTTGTCCTTTTACTGCAGCATCATATTATTTTCGAGCAGCCTCGATGTCACCGCGGACTGTGACTACGCGTCCTAGCTTGGTGTAGTACTTCATCTTCAAGTGGACGGTGGAGGGAACCGCAGTTAATTCGGCCAGAATTGGCCGGCCGAGGATGCAGTTGTAAAGAGAGGGGCACTATATCACCAGGAATTGGAGTTTGACTTCTCTAGCTGTTTCTTGCTCTCCGAAGGTGACAAGGAGCTCGACATACCCCCACGGTTTTGTGGTGGCCCCATTAAATCCTTAAAGGTAGGATCCGACATACAGGGATAAATTGGTCTTGTCCAGCTTGAGGGTCTTGAATAGGTGGACGTACATGATGTCCACCGAACTACCTTGGTCGACCAGGATGCGTCGAACGTCGAAGCGTGCCATATTGGCCCTTATTAGCAAGGGATGATGGAATTAGGGGATCCTCCTGGAAGTTCTTTTAGGAAAAAAGATATTGGGTTGGACTTTCCTCTGTACTTTGTCATTGTCGCCAACTGTTCGGGCGCGGTCAGTAGGAGTTCGTCAAACTTACGTTTCACTGAGAGGGCAGCGTTTTCGTTGTTCATCCCCCCTCCTGATATAACGAGAGCTGTCGGGAAGCCTTCCCAGGGACTAAGAGCCGCGAGTCGTTCCCTTGGTCCCGAGTTAGGGAGGTGGAAGTCCTTCGGGCGTGATATGCACATGGCTACTTGATATGAGGAGTTGTCGGGTGGTGTGTCCTCTCGAGCTTTCTTTGTTTATTGCTCCTCGTGCCAAGGAGTTTTGTTCCTCTTCGTGTATTGTTTGAGGTGGCCTTCCTAAATCAAGATCTCAATTGCATCCTTCAGATGGACGCAGTCTTCGGTCATGTGCCCGTGACTTCTGTGAAAATGGCAGTACTTAGATTTGTCGGTATGGGGCTTGGGTGCAGAAGGTTTGGGGAACCTTACCCTGCCCTGTTTGAATTTGGAATTGATGCACTAGGCGAGGATGCATTCGCGAGGAGCTGTTAGCAATGTGTATTCGTTGTAACGGCCCGCGGCTCCCCTTCCTTCACGGGGCTCACGGGGTTTCTCCTCCCTCCGTTTGTCTCCATTGTGGTGGGGAGCGTTGGGATCCTCACGCTTTGGGTGGTCGGTTTCGCCGGTATTGTGGTTATTCCAAGCATTGTGGGCAACCTGTTTTTCTTCATATCTAATGTAAGTTTAGGATTTGTGCAGGAGCTCGTCCAGGATACGAGGAGGCTCTATCCCGACCGCTCTGCTGAGTTTGCTTCTGGGAAAAAGTCCTATCTCGAGGAGGTATTTCTTCATGTGCTCCGCCGTGTCTACCTCGACGGCCTATTGGTTGAACCGCTCGATGTACGAGCGCAGCGTCTCATTCTTCCTCTGCACTATAGCTTCGAGGGTTTCCTCGGTTTTGGGATGACGTCAGGAGGCTGTGAAATGCCTCGTGAACGTGGATTTCATGACCCTCCAGGATGTGATGGACTCTGGGGCCAGGCTTTTGTACCAAGCCATGGCTCCTTTCCTGAGAGTTGTTGAAAACAACCTGCATTTGAGATGTCTGGTGATGTCGTTGCGGTAGTCGAGTATAGCGTAGATGTTGTCGACGTGATCATCAGGGTCAATGGTCCCATCATAGATGGCCAAGTGCATGGCTTTCTCCATGCCTTTGGGGAGTGGTGCCTCCATAATTGCTCGTGAAAGCGGGAAGTGGGGGTCCTCCTCGTCACTTCTCAACGGGGAAAACTCATCGTTGCCAAGACTCTTCTCGCATCGGGGTGAGGTCCTCGACCGATCGTTCTCATGGCGTATCCTGGATCTGTTATTCTTATGCTTGGGAGAGCGTCGTCCCCGTCGTGGAGGAGAGCGTCCTCGTTTCTTCGTAGTTTCTGGACGTTGCTTTTCGTGTGACGTCCTTCGTCCCTGCTTGGGACGATCTTCCCGTCGGTCAGCTTCCAAGGCCATGACCCTCTCGTGCTGCTAGTAGAGCATGGAGTCGGCCTGGTTGAGGGCATTCACCATAGCAATCATAGTGATCTCTTCTTCGACGGACACTGGGATGGGCTGAAAGAAAATGACCGGCTGGATTTGAGACTGAGGCTGCGGAGCCCCGTTATCTTCGGGTTCAGGCGACGGGGTGGCTGACTGCTCATCTTTGTGATCAGATTCATTGTTCAGATTTTCCTCCGTCGTGTAGTCGATGAGGGGATTATGATGGTTGTCGGCGTGTTCTCCAGCCATACTAGAAGGATAAAGGTAGATTTGAGTTTTGATCTTCTGCTGTGGAAGAAGGGGATAACTAGTTTCCCACAGACGGCGTCACTGATCTTACCTGTTTCAAGAGGGCCTCCCAGTAGTTGAACGCGAACAACAAATATGGTTGATGAGTGGAAAGGGGGTGTACCTGCAAGGCACTCTGATGCCAAAGTAAGTGAGAGGTACATAGAAATGGTAAGTAAGAAGTGTTTTAGAATACCTGACCCTTTAGTAAGAAATGGTATTTATAGTGAGCCCTCAGCGCTGGGCCAAGGTCCTTTCTTGGGCTGGATTAGCGAGGTCCAATGAAGAACTATCAAGGTACGCGTAAGGAGCGTGTAGACCTAGAAAGTAGTCTTGTCCTTGGTCCAACTGCCTCAATCTTTCAGGAGATAATAGGGGGTAGTTGGGTGACGTGACAAGTGGGGTAGTGGACCTGTCACTTGTCCGACATGTCAAGCGTATGCTCGACCTATGAGGAGTCTGTTTGACCGCATAGTGTGTTTGCCCGAGTGGATGGGCATCTGCTCGACGTATTGGGCCACGACCCAATGTAGTCTCTGGAGGCTCAGTCCAGCACAATTTTAACCCTTATATGACATTTTATTAAAATATTCAATATTATTCTAATCCTTATCTGCCTACATATAATAATATTAATAATATTAATAATAAAATAATAATAATAACAATATTAAATTTAGATTAAGTAAAAATAAATATTCAATATAATTTTAAACCCTTATGTTTTTATGTGTCATTTTATTATAATATTCAATATTATTTCTAACACTTATGTGCCTACATGAAATAATAATAGTAATAACAATATTGAATTTAGATTAAGTAGATATTCAATATTATTTGAAACCCTTAAGTTTATATGTGTGATTTTATTATAATATTCAATATTATTTCTAACCCATATATGATATATTATTAAATATAATAATAATATTAATATTAAATTAACAAATAATTATAAAATACTAATAATATTAATATAATAATCATAATATTTAGATTAAATAGATATTCAATATTATTTCAAACTCTTATGTTTCTATGTGTCATTTTATTATAATATTCAATATTATTCTTAACCATCCTTCTGTGACATTTAATTAAATATAATAATAATATAAATATTAAATTACCAAATAATAATAAAATACTAATACAATTAATATAATAATAATATTAATATTAAATTAACAATATTGATAGTAATAATAATAATATAAATAAGAAATTATAATATAATATTTATTTAATAATAATAACAAATATAATAATAATATTAATATTAAATTACCAAATAATAATAAAATACTAATACGATTAATATAATAATAATATTAATATTAAATTAACAATATTGATAATAATAATAATAATAATAATAATAATAATAATAATAATAATAATGGTTGTTAAAAAGATGGCACGTGGTACGGGGACCATAGGGAAAAGGGGAAGGGGAAGGCCACCAAATGTGGTGTCTCCGGAGCCGGAAACCTCCACGCCTTGTGCAACACCGACGAGTGTTACAACTGTGCCAATGTTGGAAGAAGTCTTGCAATCAGATGAGATACTTAATCGTACTGAAGAAGAAAAGGAAGATGAAACTAAAACCCTAGATCTTGATCGGAAAAATGTGAATGATGCAGATGATGCGAAGCCAAAGGTGGAGGATTGGAAGTCGTGGGTGGAGATTCTCTCTGAGAATCGAAACCCTGCAAAAGTATTGACGATGCACTATGTGGCACCAAAATTGGTGGATGGTGCTGTAACAATTGAAATTGAAGAAGAAGATGTGTAATCGGAAATTGCGTATTGGGAAACACCATTGATCATGTATGCTTTGGGTGAGGATTTAAGCATGAATGCGGTGAAAAAAATTTATGATCAAGATGTGGAACTTTGTGAAATTGCCGCAACTGTATTACCATGATGATGACTTTATCATCAGATTCTATTCAAATGAAGACAAGAGATGCAGTTATGATGAAAGGCCCATATTCAATCAGGAATATGCCATTGTTATTGAAGGAGTGGAAACCAAACTTTGACCTGAAAGAGGACATGCTTCGCACCATTCCATTATGGGTCAAACTACCAAAACTTCCACTGCAGCTATGGGGAGGGGATAGTTTGAGCAAGATTGGTAGTGCAACTGGGGTTCCATTGGTGACAGATGAATGCATAACTAGAAGGTTAAGGGTCTCATATGCTAGAATCTTGGTTGAAGTGGACATAACAAAGGAGCCAGTGAAGGAGATTCAAATCCAGATAGCAAAGGGAAGGAGCTTGTGCAGCCTGTGGAATATGAGTGTAGGCCATTGTATTGCAAAAATTGTCAAAGAATTGGGCACATGTGCAAAGTGAATGGATCTAAACAATGGAAGCTAAAGAAAAACCGACTGATCAGAGAGACTTGGTGATACAACACAAAGAAGTAGATGGTAGTCATGCTTAAGGAGATGTTATAAATAATACACTTGTAGCTGATGTCGCTCCCGGGATTTTCATCCTAGTACAAACGCGAAAGTGGCGCGGAAAAGTTAGAGTCGCCAGCCAGACATTTTTATCCCAAAGGAATGGGAAAGGTAATGTTGCACAAACCTGAGGAAGAAGGAAAAGGACGAGGCCTTGCGAACCAAAGATCTGGATACGGGAGTCGGTTACGAATTGAGAAGGTATTAACACCCCAATCCGTCTGCCGTATCCGACGGGATCCACGCTTATAAGTCTGTTTTCAAAGGGTGAGAAATAATATGTTGTTGAAAGAATTACTATCTGGAATGAAATAGAAATGAGAAAAGAAATGGAATTGAGAAATGAAAATAAAAGGGGAAAAATGTAGGGAAAAAGAAAGATTGTGCTCGAATGGGCCCTACCCCACTGCCTACGTACCTCATCGGGATGAATGAGGATCAGAGACGCCGTAGTTCGTCTAACTAAGGCTTACACTCGTTTGTGATTTTTAGGATGACATTGCCATAGCTCTAGCTCAGGTGTTACCGGCTCTGACTCGAGGGTGTTTACCGTGTCGCTGTTTGAACTGTCGAGACAAGTCATGTTCGTCTGCAAAGAGTATGAGATGAGATGAGAAGACGTGACTTCTTGGTTTGTTGTCTTTTATAAGAAATGTTTTGAATTTGTGTTTATTGAATGTACAACACTAAAGACTATGACACAGGAGCGAATACTTTCCAAGATCGCCCCCAATGGAACGTTTGTAAAGCATCCTAGAAGGGTGAAGGAGACCTCCACTAATCATTTCCCGTATAGCTTAAGGCTCGTGGCGCATTGTACACCTTTCCTTTATTAAGTGTTTTTGATTTTCTTGTAAGATGAGAAGTGAGACTCAAATTATAAAAAGGAAAAATATTCTAAGGGAAACTAGACTTACCCTAAATCAGTTGAATTCATGGATAACCTATGGTTAGTGAGGTTTGAAAGATTGAATCTACCTAAGAGATATAAGACTAGAAATGAGAATACAAGAGTTAACAGTGAACAATATGGTCCTCCTAAGTCGTGGTGGGTAAAAACGTATATGAAATGTAAATGAGATGAAACAATGGATCAGGTGGGTCGGTTGCGTGGTGCTAAGACGCACGACTTATGGTGTGAAACATATAAGGCTTGCTTTTGGTTGAATGGAGTGGAACGATGGTAATCGAGGAACCTAAAGTCACATGCAATCTTTATTTATTTATTTGAAAATTTACTCGACGTTGGATCGAGTCTTATTTGTTTCGTTTTTGAGATTTCGTTTTCTAACGATTTGTTTTATCTTTTCTAACCTAGTTATAAAAACTATACAAGCATACAAGTATTACGCTATTACATCACAAAGCACAAATCACAAGAGTATAATCGAGGCATAAAATAATATCCAAGTCCATAAGCCAAACCTTGAAAAATACCTTGCACAAAAAAGAGAATAGTTAGTGAATGACATGAATCATGAATATGCATAATATGATGGAAATGAATTAAAATGCCAAAAATATTAAAAGTCATGGAAAAAATGTAAAATTAATTTCCTAAGGTCTTGAACTTGATTATAACACTATGTTAAAAAATCTCTTAAAAATTCTAATTCTAACTATGGTAAATGGTCCTCTAAATCTAACTAAGGTCTAACCACAATTTTGTACGAATCGCACTACCATAATAGTAGAAAAATTGCCCTCAAAAATACACAAAAAACATTCTATGTACTTCTATTTGTCCTCTAATCATAGCAAAAAGAATGGATCAAAAATGTTATGGGAAGTGGCATAAATAAATTGTACAAATTTATGTGTTTATGAAGGAAATCAATATAAAATCAATTAAATTAAAAATCGAAATTAAATTGAAAAATGGTTAAATTCAGAAAAATAAAAATTGGGAGAAGTTCTAAATTGACTTAATATCCTCCTGTAATTTTTTGGGATTTTTATCAAGCATTGTATTATTTATTTTGAATTAATTTGGAAACTATATAGAAATAAAATTTAAAAGAAAAGAGAAATTGGAGGGGGGTGACAATAGAAATGTATTTAAGTTAAAATGCCAAACTGGGCCTAAATGGGGGGTTAGAGAAGCAAATCTTAGGGCCCAATAGCAGGAGTCTTGGAGGGTCCATGGGTGTTACTGTGGTGGATACGCGTAGGATTATGAAAGGGTGGTCCAACCGGACGGTGACACGTGTCACCGCCGGATTGGACCCAAATTCAAGACCTATCCTAAAAAATATCCAAAAGGGCGGTGGAAAGTTAATGAAATTGATTTTTTTCGGTGGCCTTAATTATCTTGTTAATGGCAGATTAATTACTTTTATTTATTCAATCCCTATTAATCATCTCACTCAATTAATCACAATATTATATAAAAAAATAAAAAAACAATGCGTTGAAACAACTAAACATCTGAGAAACAATCAAAACCCTAGGCCCCCTTTTTCCTTCTTCCTTACGGCGGCGCCCCCTTCTTCTTCTTCCTCCACCTAAAACAGCAAACCCTAATCTCTCTCTCATTCTCAACGCCGCCGCACAAGCTTCGTCTTCACACTCACCACCCGCCACTGCTACAAGCTTCATCACCATTCTCTTTCCTTTCCGCCACCAACAGCTTCAACTTAAATTTCTAAGCCACTTACCCTATCCACACTCAAACACCATCTCAACTTGAAGCTACGAAACCTACAGAAACTAAAACGCCTAAAGGAAGCATAACTTGACTCGGATGATGGAGATGATGGCGTTTTGTTGTGCGAGGAAGACGAAGAGACCGTGCTCCTTGCTCGGACAAGATCGCGTCGTGATTCTCACACTTTATCAAAGCTCCTTGCGACTCAACCACCTCCTCCGCGTCGCTTGCGTCTCTTCTCTCACTCACTTCTCTGTCAATACTAAAACCTATCACCGGCGCAAGATCCACAACCCCCATGTGCCATGGCTTCAATCAATCGGCGGCGGAGGATACACATCCGTGAGAGCTGCACCGTACTTGTCTTGCTCCCCCAATTACTGTTGAACAATCGCGAGCTGAATCTGCATAAGCTAGAGGAGCTACACGAGTTTTTCCAGGTACAATGATCTTGGTAACATCATGATTGATGTCGCTATTTCTTCTTGTTAAATCTTACTGTTGTGAAAACATTGCAGATGCCGCCACAAATTACTTCGGTTATGATTCTGAATCACGGTGGCTGAATGATTAAATCGAATTCTCCGGTTCAATTGGTTCTTGCACGATATTGCCGCTGCATAATGGAGATAAAGACAACAAAATATTTAGGTACGATTCTTTGATTGGCTTCTTCACATTTACCATTGTTACGTCTTCCTTCTTTGACTTCCTGAACCTTGAATTATGCTGAACTTTGTATGAAATGGTTAATTTCAGGGCCATTGATTTATTGAAGATAAATTGAAGATGGAGATTTGTGGAGAAAGTTCAAGATTGATGAATCCAGAGGTGAATCTCTGTTGAAGAATCGGAACCGAGAGAAGAAAGAGGACTCGGAAAAATCTCTGTTTATTTCTCTGTTAAAAAGTTGTTAGAGATTATGGAGGATTGAAGTTACGGAGAGTGATTCTCAGAAGTTAGAGAAGGATTGAAGGGGATTTTTGATGATGAGGTTGATGCGGAATTGGTGGAAGATGATGAAAATCAGTGAAGTTGAGGTCGATGAAGTTGGAGATTGATTGATTGAGGAGGAAGAACGATTGGTGAAAGATTCAGATTGTGAGAGAGGGTGATTTTTTTGTTTGCAGGTATTGTTTTTGATCTTCTTATACTCCTGCAAAACTCCCATTTGCGGTTATACCATGTTGAGTTCTTGAGATGATTTGATGTATGCTTTTTTGTTGTGATTGGTGCAACGCGTTCTGCCGTTTGATCATTGTACTCTGAAGTGAATTTGCAGGTTAATGTTGATTCATGTGTAATGAAGGAGGCCGCAGGTTGGAGAGAAATGTATGGAGATAAGAGAATTTGGAATTTGATGAGTGAATGGGAAAGAAGCATCCAGAAAGTGGTGAAGGTGTTCGAATCCAAAGAAGAAGAAGAAATGTTTGAAGGGATTTAGGGAAGAGTCTAGGAAGATTCCAGAATGTTCAATTGATCCCCCTATGCTTCTGTTCATATCAGTTTTTATAACTGATTTTCTATTGAGAGTTTGTTAAGTTTCGGTTAGGGGTTGTGTAACTGAAAACTGAAAATTTTGATGATCCTTTTTCTCAATTTTTGTTGTAGAAACCTGATAATTGGTGTATTTCTTTGTTAATTATTTCTGCCATATCAGTTTGTTATAACTGATTTCTGCTAGAACTTTTGTTAAGTTAAGCTCTTTTTTTTTGTGGAAGTCCTTATTATAAATCTTTTCCCTTCAACATGTAAATGAATTCTCTACATTGAAATTATCATGAGAATTTCCATTAAAATAATAACTCTAATCCATGTGAACACACTAAAGAAAATCTGCTGATTCTTAGTGGAAATTGTGGTACTTTCGATGCATACTCTTAGCCGTCAACGAAATCTCCTAGCTGGCAACGAAATCTCACCATGAATTTTGGCATTTTCAATATTGTAAAGTTCAGGATTTGTTTAAGAAAACAATCAAAAGTTGCTTCTTTTCCTTCTCTATTCACATATTAATAATAAATGGATTTTGGTCATAAAAAATGGAATGGAGATCTTGAATTCCAAGTAACCTCATTGTAGGCGTTTAATTCACAACAAACCTTCATCCCAAAACCAACTTGTATTGAACCCTCAATCTCTAATCCCTTTTAAACTCAAACATCATGATCTCGTTATTGCAAGAAAATGTTGATGGACTTCGCATATATGCCCGGTATACAGTTATGGGCAAAACAAATATTTGGAACTTTGTGTCCTCAATTCGAAACGAATCCTAGAACAAAACTACTTCTCATGAACTTTTATACGATGATAAATTCTGAACAATCGTGACTCACGGATTCCAAACAATTGAAATCAAACCGCAAAAATACCCTGATTACAGTGCCTCTTTAATCAAATAAACTCCAATTAATGAAATATTCCTGAACTTAATCATGAACGAGAACTCCCGAGCCTCCCTAAGATTTACATTAATTGAAGAGAGCATTTCGAGATATTGAAAATAATGACCACCCTAATCATATGATGCTCTTGATACCTCCTGAAGGAGATGGCCTTGATACTCATGAACTTCAGAGTATGAATAAGTTTGGGATGGCGCGAACTCAACCTTTTGTCTCATTCTGAATATACTGATCTGACAAGTCACCTTTGGACAGGAGAATTTGGGTGATGCAGACGAAATGTGAACCATAAGTCAGTTAGTGACGATAAATAAAAGGGCAAATTTTGGGGTGTTACAGCTGCCCCTATTCAATCACTGTAGACTCGAATGGATGATAGCAGTTGCTTTCAGACGTTTGAAGTATGCAGGGATTGAATACTAGAAACAACCCGAAAATTTGCACTCTGTGGCAGAAGAACAGGGAAATAAATTCAACCGAATGAACTCTGCTTGGATACAATTATGATGGGAAGAATAGTAAACATGGGATGCCTTTTTTGAATGATGTCAGATGGCTACTGACTTTCCACACTGCGGGTGGACTTCTGCTCACTGCGGGAGACTTTTGAGATTTGCCACACTGCGGGTGGACATTTGAAATTTGCCACACTGCGGGTGGACTTTTGAGATTTGCCACACTGCGGGTGGACTTTTGCTCACTACGGGAGACTTTAGAGATTTACCACACTGCGGGTGGACTTTTGCTCACTACGGGAGACTTTTGCTCACTACGGGAGACTTTTTGCTCACTCCGGGAGACTTTTGCTCACTACGGGAGACTTTTTGCTCACTACGGGAGGCTTTTGCTCACTACGGGAGGCTTTTGCCCACTACGGGAGGCTTTTGCTCACTACGGGAGGCTTTTGCCCACTGCGGGGGACTTTAGAGATTTGCCACACTGCGGGTGGACTTTTGCTCACTACGGGAGACTTTTGCTCACTACGGGAGACTTTTGCTCACTACGGGAGGCTTTTGCCCACTGCGGGGGACTTTAGAGATTTGCCACACTGCGGGTGGACTTTTGAAGCTTGCCACCCGAAGATGGACTTTGGCCAGTCTGCGGCTGGACTTTGAAATCTGCCACCCGAAGATGGACTTTGGCCAGTCTGCGGCTGGACTTTTGCATATGTTGATTTGCACGACATGTTGCCCCATGACACTGGGGATATTATGTCTTGAGTATTGTTAATGAACTGGTATGAATGTGAAAGAAATTCCTGACGCGGAAGTAATAAGTCCTTGCTAACTCTGTGGGGAAACACAATGATCGTGAATTCGATCTCAAGAAGTCCTGTGGGGATAACGTCTTTGTCGGAGAAGAGCGTGAATAATTCATCTGTCCTGAATTATCACCTTTGCCAAAAATAAATTGGACTTTTAGATTTGAGGGCCGTGCCTGAGGATACCTCGACTATTGAGGATTATCCACTCTTACGGATCTGCTGGAGAGGAGAATGGTTTATCCGAAATCTTCTAGGAGAATGGGAATTGCCTTAGATCTGATGAGGAACCAAGATTAAGGAAACCAAATGAAGGAAAAACTTTTGACTTTAGCGAGGATAGCTTTTATTTGTCTGTTGGTGATGACAACACCGAGACACGTCCTGCTGGGGATGAAAGATTTCAAGTTGTCTCGTGTTGGGGATTAGTTGCTTCTGTATGGATTTTACCTCAAGAGGATTTTACAAAAGACTTTGGTGTCTTTAAACTCTTAGGTATTGTAATGACTGCATGAATCAGTGTAATAACCTTGCTGAGGAGGTAACCATCGCCAATGCGGATGAGTTTGTATCTGTCTAAAGTGCTGAACGAGATAGTTGGCTTGACACGTGACCACGGTATTCTAAACTCCGGGTAAATGCTTTCGATCTTCTGTCTTTGGGAAAGAATGAACTTTCGTACTGTTGGGGTGGCCTGCCCCAGTACGAGTGTTTGAATAGCTTTGCACCTGACTGACTAATCTTCGCTCTTGGAGAGATCTGAATCTCGAGGTGATTGCCCCAGTTTGACGGAAATTTGAAGAGATTGCTCGACGTAACTGCCCCGGATTGGCTTAGCACCTTAATTTTGAAGAGATTGCTCGACGTAACTGCCCCGGGTTAGCTAGCTCTTACCATGACCGATTGGGAAAGTCCCTGCTTAATGAAGCTTTTTCGGAAAAGTGTACCTCGACGTGACAGTCTTTCAAAAGTTTTAGACTTCTCAACTTGGCAAGCTTAAGTTTCTGGATTTAATTTCCGCATGTGAACCACTTATGATGCTCAACAAATGTATGCAAGTGAGAAAATGTTTATTCTTAGAATGAAAATCCTAATTCAACAAACATGTTAATCTTGAAGTTTTGAAAATGGATCGTTAACCTTCGTGAGCGAATCACTGGTTAAGATACGACCTTATTTTGAATGAGAGTATGTACATGAAATACCAACAAATGTCTTTTAGCACAACTCATAGGAGTCAGGAACGCGGTCTCGTGGTAGTACGCTCTCAAATTAACCCTGTTTCAGTTAGGACTTTTAAGGGTTGTATCGTGGCCTGGTTCACGGTTATAGAAACAAAGGATATAGGCTCGAAATTTATTTGTGCCCACCCACTCTTCGTGATGTTCTCCATTCCTACATTCAACTAGTTTTCACAAGCATTCATCTTTCATAAAGGTTTCGCGTCGGTTGAGGAACCATTGCTGCTATTAGTTCAAACACAAATCAGGTTATTGTCGAGAGTCAGTCACTCCTCCATCTTTCGTGTCTGTGTCTCACGGCTTTGTTCTCATTTGAGGATCTTTCTTGTGTAATCCTTTTTGTCTTTCGCTTTTGCGTTATTTTGCTTTATCCCTAACTTTTGCCTGGACCGATTCTTGTGAATCCTTGATTGTGAAGTCCAGCGGGATGCCCTAACTTTTTCCAGAGTTGCTTGTCTTCAAGTTTCAACTTAGCGGGCCTTTTTCTTTCTTTTTCCTTTTTTTTTGCATTTTGAATAAGTCGCGTGACATTGTTTGTCTTGATTGCTTCGCGAGGGTTGTGACTGCCTCATTCTTTGGTCGACGAAGGATAACCATTGTGGTTTTCAATCTTTGGACCTTTTGACTTGGATAACCATTGTGGTTTCAGGTCTTTGGACCTCTTGATTAGCATAGTAGAATGTAATGGATCTTCAAATACACTCCTTTATGAAAGTCTGAACGCTTGGTCCGACTAGCTGACGTCTACCCTGCCCCTGGGTTACATGTGAGGGTTTTTTATGTGAAAAGAAACTCCTACTTCAAGGCTCGAAGGGGTTAGCAAGGGTCTATCTTCCTTATATCTCCAGTGTTTAAGGATTTGAAACAAAGCCTGTACATCGTCAACAGGGCCTTACTCGAGAGCACACAATTAGAGATTTTGCGTTTTTGTTTCGTCATTCTCCCTCATAGAATTTAAGCATGACAATTGGTATTGCGATATACATATGCAAAATTATAAGGGAATGCAAATGAATTTACTTCAAGAAAAACATGTGAGTTTTATTATTGTTAACATTCAAAAAGTAAACAAATTTCATACATGTAGACAAATGTTTAGCATATAAAAGAAACTACAAATGGAAATGCAGTAAAGAAACTGAATATTGCAATAGTTGAGGAAGCTTGGCTCCGTCTGGACCTGTCAATCTTGGATACTTTCGGAGATCAATAGCTTTTTCACGGACTTGTAATCTTCAATTTGCAGTTGCATGCCCAACCATAGCAGTAATACTCCCTATTCTAGCTATTCTGACTCTGACACGAGACATCTGAAGGAAAGAGTGAAGCTGGGGAGTAAAGTTGCCCCATAAGGTTGCTCGGAAAGACCTGACGATCTTCTGCCTACGTATCTCCATTGACTGATGACCAATGAAGAATCAGAGCGACGTAGTTCCCCTCAATAGGGATGAAAAATGAACAATGAAGAAAGGCAAACACATAAATGCCATCACTGAGAGTATTTGAATACTGCTGGCTCTATTTGCTTCATGAATACCCTGGTATCCTGGGTGATTAACTTGAAGACTTCAACTTAACATGGACCATCTGGTAGAATAACCGTGACACTGGTTCCGTCGTGATTAGGCATCAGATTCTGGAGTACCTTTGGATGAGGAGAAAAAATGATTGTCTTGGACTCAATTAGGTCTTGTACCTTGTTCTGAAAAGCCCAACATTCCTCAATATTGTGCCCCTGGGCACCTGAATGGAATTCGCACCTAGAGTGTGGATCAAAATTTGGTGGTAGATTATCAGCAGAAGGAGCTCTCATGGTACGGAGCTCAACCAGGTTCAACTTTAGAAGTTCTGGAAGCAATACAGCATATGGACATGGGATAGGATCAAGTCTGCGGTTCCTCGCTCTTATTCTTTCCTGAAACGGTCTCTGTACCTGTTGTTGCTGACCCTGTGGTCGTGATTGAAAACTTCGTTGTTGACATTGCGTTGGACGCCTGACATGTCCCTGTACTTTCTTACTCATACTCGGCCGTGGAGTGAATGAAGATTGTTGATGCAGCCCCTTTGAAGACTTGGCCTGAGCAATGATTCTAGAAGAAGGAAAGTCGACCACTTCTTTTGTATTCCTGCATGCTGAAGGAGGAGTTAACTCGTGACACTCAATCAATCCCATTTTGTGTAGTTGTGGACATAATTCAGAATAAGACATGGGTATCGGATCAATAACCATTTCTTGAACCTGTTGATGACGGGTTGCTAGCAATGGAGGAGTTATAGATGAAATCGGTTGAAGTATTTCTCCTGGAAACCAAGGCGTAGCAGCTGAGGAGGATCCCTGACAAGGAAAGAAAGTGCTCACTTCTTTGGTGACGATTGGTATAGGATCATTTAGTTCACATGTGGAGTTGGTTCCTATCTGATGCTCTTCCTGACTGAGTGGCGATTGCTGGTGAAAAGATTCGAACTGTAGAGGAAATCCATCTAAAGAACCCTGATTCATTGGACATCCCAAAGAGATGGGAGAAACATGACCTTCTGTTTGAAAAGTAGACACACATCTATTTTCCTTTTTCGACATAGCGTTCATGATTCCTGTAAGCAGCTTTATCTGAGTCTTCATCAGGTTGAATTCTTCTCTTAGCAATTTCTGATCCTGGGACAATGCTCGAATGTCCACTACAACATGCCCCAGTTGGGTCTTCATTTCAGTCACCTCCGCTCGGAATTGTTCCATGTCTAAACCTTGACAGTCGTGATTCAAATTGGCCATTCTGAAGAGAAACCAAGTCAGGATAAGACGTTGTCCCTGAATACCTGTCAAAAATGCAAGGATGTATGCAAATGTCATGTTCAGTTATTTCCAAGGAATCCATCTGTTTTGATCCAAGTTTTAATGCAGAAGAAAATCCGACATAATTTAGATATGGGATCCTTAGAAGTAACTGAACATGTATGCTAAAATGCCATGATGTCATGTATGCAAATGGCATATGGTCAGCGGTCCGACGCTGGTGTGGATCAGATAACCAAGTGTTGGTGAAGATCATGATATCAGTATCTCTGTGCAGAAGTTCTAGAATTCTCAACCAAGTATCATATAGGACCGGATCATATCATGGAGTAACACTGGCAAAAGCGGGTATGTTGGAAGTTTTTAAGGTTCCTGCAAACCTGTAAACCCCTCCCAATCTCACGGGTGTGCTACTACGGGTCAACATCACGGACTCTCAAAGCCGAATAGCAATAATACGTTCACCATTTCCGAAAAATGGCTCACGACCAAATCAGGGAATCGGTTTGGTATTATGTACTACTCAGGGAGGCCTCAGCTGAATTCCGGAAAAACAAGCATCCCTCATAAGTTCCTGGCTTCAAGCACTGAAGTCGAGAAACAATAGTACATTCATCCCGAAGGGTACAATACTACCGTCATACGACCATTCTCTTTAACCAGGTTCCTACGAGAGAACAAGGTCATCCTATGCGATTTCCTAGTGGGCCCTCGGGTGCGAATGGGTTTGCCATGAAATGTGGTCTGCCACTGTCACCACTGGAGAGGGTTGTTTCCACTAAGGTCCTCGATGATCGGTTCCCAGTGTTAGCAGCTCAGGTGGGAACATTCTATGGTCTGCCTAGGCAGTATAGAACATATCCCAAGAGAGCCTGATCTGGGTGTGGGACTCGTGAAAACTACACGTGCTCAAGACCACGCAAGCCACACGACTGCCCACTCTAAATCCTATGTGTATACTCAAGCCGGGTATTTGGCTTATCTCACAATGATCCCATCCCGCCAAGGAAAACTAGAACAACCAGTACAGTATATGCCAGTATATGCGACATAAGGAGATGTTATAAATAATACACTTGTAGCTGATGTCGCTCCCGGGATTTTCATCCTAGTACAAACGCGAAAGTGGCGCGGAAAAGTTAGAGTCGCCAGCCAGACATTTTTATCCCAAAGGAATGGGAAAGGTAATGTTGCACAAACCTGAGGAAGAAGGAAAAGGACGAGGCCTTGCGAACCAAAGATCTGGATACGGGAGTCGGTTACGAATTGAGAAGGTATTAGCACCCCAATCCGTCTGCCGTATCCGACGGGATCCACGCTTATAAGTCTGTTTTCAAAGGGTGAGAAATAATATGCTGTTGAAAGAATTACTATCTGGAATGAAATAGAAATGAGAAAAGAAATGGAATTGAGAAATGAAAATAAAAGGGGGAAAATGTAGGGAAAAAGAAAGATTGTGCTCGAATGGGCCCTACCCCACTGCCTACGTACCTCATCGGGATGAATGAGGATCAGAGACGCCGTAGTTCGTCTAACTAAGGCTTACACTCGTTTGTGATTTTTAGGATGACATTGCCATAGCTCTAGCTCAGGTGTTACCGGCTCTGACTCGAGGGTGTTTACCGTGTCGCTGTTTGAACTGTCGAGACAAGTCATGTTCGTCTGCAAAGAGTATGAGATGAGATGAGAAGACGTGACTTCTTGGTTTGTTGTCTTTTATAAGAAATGTTTTGAATTTGTGTTTATTGAATGTACAACACTAAAGACTATGACACAGGAGCGAATACTTTCCAAGATCGCCCCCAATGGAACGTTTGTAAAGCATCCTAGAAGGGTGAAGGAGACCTCCACTAATCATTTCCCGTATAGCTTAAGGCTCGTGGCGCATTGTACACCTTTCCTTTATTAAGTGTTTTTGATTTTCTTGTAAGATGAGAAGTGAGACTCAAATTATAAAAAGGAAAAATATTCTAAGGGAAACTAGACTCACCCTAAATCAGTTGAATTCATGGATAACCTATGGTTAGTGAGGTTTGAAAGATTGAATCTACCTAAGAGATATAAGACTAGAAATGAGAATACAAGAGTTAACAGTGAACAATATGGTCCTCCTAAGTCGTGGTGGGTAAAAACGTATATGAAATGTAAATGAGATGAAACAATGGATCGGATGGGTCGGTTGCGTGGTGCTAAGACGCACGACTTATGGTGTGAAACATACAAGGCTTGCTTTTGGTTGAATGGAGTGGAACGATGGTAATCGAGGAACCTAAAGTCACATGCAATCTTTATTTATTTATTTGAAAATTTACTCGACGTTGGATCGAGTCTTATTTGTTTCGTTTTTGAGATTTCGTTTTCTAACGATTTGTTTTATCTTTTCTAACCTAGTTATAAAAACTATACAAGCATACAAGTATTACGCTATTACATCACAAAGCACAAATCACAAGAGTATAATCGAGGCATAAAATAATATCCAAGTCCATAAGCCAAACCTTGAAAAATACCTTGCACAAAAAAGAGAATAGTTAGTGAATGACATGAATCATGAATATGCATAATATGATGGAAATGAATTAAAATGCCAAAAATATTAAAAGTCATGGAAAAAATGTAAAATTAATTTCCTAAGGTCTTGAACTTGATTATAACACTATGTTAAAAAATCTCTTAAAAATTCTAATTCTAACTATGGTAAATGGTCCTCTAAATCTAACTAAGGTCTAACCACAATTTTGTACGAATCGCACTACCATAATAGTAGAAAAATTGCCCTCAAAAATACACAAAAAACATTCTATGTACTTCTATTTGTCCTCTAATCATAGCAAAAAGAATGGATCAAAAATGTTATGGGAAGTGGCATAAATAAATTGTACAAATTTATGTGTTTATGAAGGAAATCAATATAAAATCAATTAAATTAAAAATCGAAATTAAATTGAAAAATGGTTAAATTCAGAAAAATAAAAATTGGGAGAAGTTCTAAATTGACTTAATATCCTCCTGTAATTTTTTGGGATTTTTATCAAGCATTGTATTATTTATTTTGAATTAATTTGGAAACTATATAGAAATAAAATTTAAAAGAAAAGAGAAATTGGAGGGGGGTGACAATAGAAATGTATTTAAGTTAAAATGCCAAACTGGGCCTAAATGGGGGGTTAGAGAAGCAAATCTTAGGGCCCAATAGCAGGAGTCTTGGAGGGTCCATGGGTGTTACTGTGGTGGATACGCGTAGGATTATGAAAGGGTGGTCCAACCGGACGGTGACACGTGTCACCGCCGGATTGGACCCAAATTCAAGACCTATCCTAAAAAATATCCAAAAGGGCGGTGGAAAGTTAATGAAATTGATTTTTTTCGGTGGCCTTAATTATCTTGTTAATGGCAGATTAATTACTTTTATTTATTCAATCCCTATTAATCATCTCACTCAATTAATCACAATATTATATAAAAAAATAAAAAAACAATGCGTTGAAACAACTAAACATCTGAGAAACAATCAAAACCCTAGGCCCCCTTTTTCCTTCTTCCTTACGGCGGCGCCCCCTTCTTCTTCTTCCTCCACCTAAAACAGCAAACCCTAATCTCTCTCTCATTCTCAACGCCGCCGCACAAGCTTCGTCTTCACACTCACCACCCGCCACTGCTACAAGCTTCATCACCATTCTCTTTCCTTTCCGCCACCAACAGCTTCGACTTAAATTTCTAAGCCACTTACCCTATCCACACTCAAACACCATCTCAACTTGAAGCTACGAAACCTACAGAAACTAAAACGCCTAAAGGAAGCATACCTTGACTCGGATGATGGAGATGATGGCGTTTTGTTGTGCGAGGAAGACGAAGAGACCGTGCTCCTTGCTCGGACAAGATCGCGTCGTGATTCTCACACTTTATCAAAGCTCCTTGCGACTCAACCACCTCCTCCGCGTCGCTTGCGTCTCTTCTCTCACTGACTTCTCTGTCAATACTAAAACCTATCACCGGCGCAAGATCCACAACCCCCATGTGCCATGGCTTCAATCAATCGGCGGCGGAGGATACACTTCCGTGAGAGCTGCACCGTACTTGTCTTGCTCCCCCAATTACTCTTGAACAATCGCTAGCTGAATCTGCATAAGCTAGAGGAGCTACACGAGTTTTTCCAGGTACAATGATCTTGGTAACATCATGATTGATGTCGCGATTTCTTCTTGTTAAATCTTACTGTTGTGAAAACATTGCAGATGCCGCCACAAATTACTTCGGTTATGATTCTGAATCACGGTGGCTGAATGATTAAATCGAATTCTCCGGTTCAATTGGTTCTTGCACGATATTGCCGCTGCATAATGGAGATAAAGACAACAAAATATTTAGGTACGATTCTTTGATTGGCTTCTTCACATTTACCATTGTTACGTCTTCCTTCTTTGACTTCCTGAACCTTGAATTATGCTGAACTTTGTATGAAATGGTTAATTTCAGGGCCATTGATTTATTGAAGATAAATTGAAGATGGAGATTTGTGGAGAAAGTTCAAGATTGATGAATCCAGAGGTGAATCTCTGTTGAAGAATCGGAACCGAGAGAAGAAAGAGGACTCGGAAAAATCTCTGTTTATTTCTCTGTTAAAAAGTTGTTATAGATTATGGAGGATTGAAGTTACGGAGAGTGATTCTCAGAAGTTAGAGAAGGATTGAAGGGGATTTTTGATGATGAGGTTGATGCGGAATTGGTGGAAGATGATGAAAATCAGTGAAGTTGAGGTCGATGAAGTTGGAGATTGATTGATTGAGGAGGAAGAACGATTGGTGAAAGATTCAGATTGTGAGAGAGGGTGATTTTTTTGTTTGCAGGTATTGTTTTTGATCTTCTTATACTCCTGCAAAACTCCCATTTGCGGTTATACCATGTTGAGTTCTTGAGATGATTTGATGTATGCTTTTTTGTTGTGATTGGTGCAACGCGTTCTGCCGTTTGATCATTGTACTCTGAAGTGAATTTGCAGGTTAATGTTGATTCATGTGTAATGAAGGAGGCCGCAGGTTGGAGAGAAATGTATGGAGATAAGAGAGTTTGGAATTTGATGAGTGAATGGGAAAGAAGCATCCAGAAAGTGGTGAAGGTGTTCGAATCCAAAGAAGAAGAAGAAATGTTTGAAGGGATTTAGGGAAGAGTCTAGGAAGATTCCAGAATGTTCAATTGATCCCCCTATGCTTCTGTTCATATCAGTTTTTATAACTGATTTTCTATTGAGAGTTTGTTAAGTTTCGGTTAGGGGTTGTGTAACTGAAAACTGAAAATTTTGATGATCCTTTTTCTCAATTTTTGTTGTAGAAACCTGATAATTGGTGTATTTCTTTGTTAATTATTTCTGCCATATCAGTTTGTTATAACTGATTTCTGCTAGAACTTTTGTTAAGTTAAGCTCTTTTTTTTTGTGGAAGTCCTTATTATAGATCTTTTCCCTTCAACATGTAAATGAATTCTCTACATTGAAATTATCATGAGAATTTCCATTAAAATAATAACTCTAATCCATGTGAACACACTAAAGAAAATCTGCTGATTCTTAGTGGAAATTGTGGTACTTTCGATGCATACTCTTAGCCGTCAATGAAATCTCCTAGCTGGCAACGAAATCTCACCATGAATTTTGGCATTTTCAATATTGTAAAGTTCAGGATTTGTTTAAGCAAACAATCAAAAGTTGCTTCTTTTCCTTCTCTATTCACATATTAATAATAAATGGATTTTGGTCATAAAAAATGGAATGGAGATCTTGAATTCCAAGTAACCTCATTGTAGGCGTTTAATTCACAACAAACCTTCATCCCAAAACCAACTTGTATTGAACCCTCAATCTCTAATCCCTTTTAAACTCAAACATCATGATCTCGTTATTGCAAGAAAATGTTGATGGACTTCGCATATATGCCCGGTATACAGTTATGGGCAAAACAAATATTTGGAACTTTGTGTCCTCAATTCGAAACGAATCCTAGAACAAAACTACTTCTCATGAACTTTTATACGATGATAAATTCTGAACAATCGTGACTCACGGATTCCAAACAATTGAAATCAAACCGCAAAAATACCCTGATTACAGTGCCTCTTTAATCAAATAAACTCCAATTAATGAAATATTCCTGAACTTAATCATGAACGAGAACTCCCGAGCCTCCCTAAGATTTACATTAATTGAAGAGAGCATTTCGAGATATTGAAAATAATGACCACCCTAATCATATGATGCTCTTGATACCTCCTGAAGGAGATGGCCTTGATACTCATGAACTTCAGAGTATGAATAAGTTTGGGATGGCGCGAACTCAACCTTTTGTCTCATTCTGAATATACTGATCTGACAAGTCACCTTTGGAAAGGAGAATTTGGGTGATGCAGACGAAATGTGAACTATAAGTCAGTTAGTGACGATAAATAAAAGGGCAAATTTTGGGGTGTTACAGCTGAGCAACAAGATACACATGAAAACATAGAAGATGATGGATTGTGGATAGTGGTGACTTTAGCTTCTAGAGACAAAGGTAAAAGAATTTTAGTAGGCTCACCATCACAAGTTAACTGTATGAATGGTTTTCACGCACTGAGGATTTTGAATGATCTTGTAGTGGCCTTTGATAGAGGGCCATGCTAGTTTCATGGAATGTAAGGGGGTTGAGTAAAACTGGGAAAATCATGGAGACTAGCTCCCGTCTCCAAAGGATGAAACCAGATGTTGTGATATTGATTGAAACTAGAGTTAAGAGTAACAAAGCTGATAAGATTAGAGAAAAACTCAATATGTATAAGAACTACATTGATAACTAACAGTGCCATGTTAATGGGAGGATATGGATAACATGGAATGATACTAGAGTGGATATTATAATGGTCAAAGAAACTGACCAGTTGATTCACTACAAGGTGATGGATAAGAATGGTAACCTCAAGTATTGGATGACTGCTATTTATGGGCACAATAAAAGTGAGCAGAGGAAGGTATTATGGCAAGACATGACGACACTGTAGCCTAGAAGTTCAAGCCCTTGGTGTGCAATGGGGGACTTCAACAATGTGGCTTCAGCTAATGATAGAATTGGTGGAAAATGGTTATTGAAGCCGAGTACAGTGATATGCAGAAAATGATGGAGTCCTTGGGGATGAGTGAAATGGAGAGTACTGGAAATCATTTTACCTAGTGTAACAAACATTCAGTTGGGACCATATACTCTAGGATTGATAGAGTACTTGGGAATGTGGAATGGTTTAGAGGTAATATGGATTTACAGTTAGCTATTAAAAATCATAGTGTGTCTGACCATGCCCTGTTACATGTTGTCGTACCTCGAAAAATACGATCCTCGCGAATGCGGTCGCGGCTGGGCTGACATGAGAGTCGCCACCTAATTTTGATTTATTCCCGAAGAGGGAAAGGGAAAATATAGATAAAACCCGGGAAGAAAGGATAAAGACAAGGTCGTCGGAACCATTGTCTAGGTTCGGAAGTCGGTTATGCAGGGGGAATGTATTAGCACCCCCTACATCCATCGTACTCGATGGGAACCTTCTAAATTGTCACGCGCGAAAGGATGTCTATGCCTAATGAATTACTTGCTAAAAGAGGAAAAGGAATTAAATTTTATTATCTTTCTTCAACGAAAGGATTTAGGAGTCGAATTGTACTAAAGACTATGGATAGTTTATTCCGAACCAACAAGCCAAGTGTCTTGCGACAGAATAATCAGAGCGAATAACGAGAGCTCGTAATCCTCCTTTCTACCACTTAAGGCTCGTGGCGTACAATTTATCTCATATTATTAAAATGTCTTAATACCTAAGACCACTTGACGTTGGATCAAGGGTTTGGATTTAAAAGAAGCATCTTGGTAGGTCGATTGCAAGGCATAAAGCGATCGAGAAAAGTGAATGCAAAAATGGAGATTAAGGGTTAAGTGGTTACACGAGATCGAATCTTAGTCTTAAGCTAAGGCGGAGCCGTTGGAGCTCGAATTAAACCGAAAGCGTCGAAATTTAGCTCCTTAACTGTCTTAGAATCGATTCAAAGTTTGAATCATTCTATGAGAAGTCGAGCATTACTTTATAATCAAATAATTATTTAAATAAAAGAAATGCGATAAAAATACAATTGGTCTCATATTGATCTACATGACACCGATTTGTCGAAATCGAACATTTAGATCGTTTGTTATATCATCGACCATAAAAAATAAAATAAAGTCGAAATAATAATAAAATAAGAGTTTGGCCTCATATTTAATTTAAATAACGTCGATTTACTTGAAATCGAATATTTAAATATTTATTCATCGGCCCAAAATAAAATAAATTGAAATAGTGAGAAATAATAAGGAAAATAAACGTGTGGCCTCAAATTAGGGGATAACGTCGATTTATTAGAAATTGAATATCACCATTTATCATTGGCCGAAATAAGAATAAAGTCGATAAATGACAATGGATCTAAAATTAATTAGAAACCATAAGAAATAATAGAAAATGGTCTCATATCAATTTGGACAACGTCGCAAAGTGGAATGTCACAAATTGGATAATAATATCATAGACCAAATAATAAATATAAATAAACCAATAAATCAATAAAATAATAAAGGAAGAAAAAGTCGGCCTCAAATTGGTTTAGACAACGTCGCTAATTGGAATGTCAATAAACCATATTTTTATCATAGGCCCCAAAATAATAAATATAAAATAACGGATAAAAATAATGAATCAGTCTCAATTTAATGGATAACGTCGATTAAATAATCGAATATCTCATTTTTATCATTAACCGAATAAATCGAATAATCAATTAAATAATAATGAATAATAAAATTGAAAATGGCCTCATAACAACTTTGATAACGCCGATTTAGAATCGAATATCGAAAAGTTTATGATTATATCATAGGCCCGAAAAATAAGAATAAATCGAGATAAATATTAAAGATTAATATGTACAAGATAACCAAACATACTAATAATTCTTAAATAAAACATAAACTAAAATAACAGAATTAACAAAATAACCAAACAAAAGGGTGCATTATGAAGTCCTGGTGTGCGATTAGGAAGAAAGACCCGCGGGCTTGGCCCAAGAGAAACAAATATTTAAACCTAAAAAAAAAGTTGACTGAAAGGGATTGTGTTCCACTTTTAAAAGACCCAAACGTAAAATAAATAAATAGAAAAGAAAAAAAAACAAACGCCACACACATTTTCAACGTCATCACGATTCAGAGTAATAAAGGTGAAGCAACTCACCCCTAACCCTTCAACGATCTCGCGAGCTTCTCTCTCTCTGATTCTGTGATTTTGGTCAGTTTTGAGCGATTTCGATTCGCTCGGTTTTGATTCAGACTCTCTCCTCACAGTGATGATGATTTAAATCTAGGCTTGTGTCTGTTGTGGTTCATCTCATCTTTTTTAGTTTTTTCGGATTCGTGAGTTTATGCGTTTGGGTGGTTGATGAAGGTGAAGAACGGTGGTTAAGTATTTGGAGGTTGTGGTTCAAGCTGGTGTGCGACGGAAGTCCACTTCGGTGGTGACGGGTTCGTTGGTTTTGAAACGGCGACGGGTTGGTGGTAATAGGCTGTGTTTGTGGTTTACAGGTTTATGAAGTTTAATGATTTTTCATAGAACTCTTCTCCTTTTTTCTCTTTTCGATTGCCAAATGATGAATTCATTTTATAGAGGGATTTGGGTGAGGTTGTGTGAGGATCCGAGAGAAATTCATTGCCCATCACATGTAGGATCTGTGAGGTGTGAGCATCAAATTTGTTAGATATCCTTTGCAATAAGATTCTGTGGGGACCTCAGGTGACAGTGACTCATTCTCCTTTTGTCTGTAGCGTGATTCTAGAAGGGAGGTGGTCCCCTGTAAAACTTATTGAATTATTACTGCAGAAATTGACTTTTTACTGCTGAGTTTTATTTGAATTTAAACTTCTATTCTCTTTGCTTCAAAGTATGAGCTTGATATTACACTCTCTTCTTGCAGGTTTATTGATGTGAAATAATAGCTAAGTTGAATGTTTCTGAAACATGAAGAATTTGGAGGCATAAGACAGGAAGAAAATCGTGGCAGCTTGCTGATAGACTAAGGAGAGGCTTAGGTAATGATTCTGCAGGTTGTTTGTATTGCCATTCATATTAACCCTTCTTTTTATTCTCATAACTTTTACTTGCTGAAAGTTTCTCTAATAACTTGCAGTAATTTTGTCAAACACATCATGCTGATGCTTCTTGAAGACATTGAAAACATTGTGTAATCAATTGAGCTGAAACTGGTAGCTGCTGCAACTTGATTTGAGGATGATAGCATTTCCATTTCAAGTGTTAAGTCCGGTGGAACTTGAGGAAAATTCAAGTCAAGCAACCATCCTGTTTTCAGAATCTTTGCAGCAACTTCTCCAACCTGGGGATTCTCAGTGACACTTCCTTCATTGCTCATGTTATTGCCTTTAGCCGGACAGCTTGAGAAAGACGAAGTTTCCTATCCAAGCCCTCAGATGCTTCAGGTGGGTCTGACAACGAGAACGACTCACTTAAATCAACATTTCTGTCCATAGAAGTATTTTTTTTAGCACTAAGGCTAGATTCTCCATGGTTACAAGCTCTTAACTCCTGCATTTTTATTACATGGCACAGGTTTGATAATCACTGATGGGCAACTGATGGAACTTTGAATTTCAGCTTGAGGAAATTCGGAATATTGTTGCATGAACATTTAATTGATATGCATAGAAATTGTCATGTCTTGATTCATTCTTATCTCTTTTTGTTTTTGTTTTGCAGAGGACATTTTGTGATGGTGATAATACTATGAACCAGCATTATCTTCTTTGTGGCAAAGAATGATAATATCACTACTGCACACCGAGATACGAGAAGAACGAAGTTTGGATCCTGAAGGTTAATACAAACTCTTGTTGTTGCTTGCTAATCCTTTATTTCAACATGAGCATCATGTCTTGTTTTCACCAATACCTTGGTTCTCACTGGTGTACATCTGTCATGGCAGCTTTCTCGGTGGTATGCTGGCGGTTTTCTTTCTTCAATTTGCTTAGTGTAGTGAACTTGCATTACAGGCATCGTGTACTTTATTTGAACTGAAGTTGATAGCTGCTGAAATTTGTTGTAAACTAATCCATTTGATCTTTGTGTTTCATTACTGATAGAAATCACGAAATATGACTTATTGCTTCTGTTCATGTGGCAGGTTTGTATATTGGATGTTCGGAACTGCAGAAGTGGAACCGAAGAAGTAAAATGATATCATGCTTTTATTTGTGTGAATCTGAATCGGTCCCATCAATAAAAACTCCCGTAATAGGCCTGAGGAACTGCTGCAGGTTGCTGTGCCGGGGCTGCAGGTTGTGCGTAATGTTATTGAGGAAGTGCCCAGGATAAACCTCATAGGAAGCCGGCTGGGAGTAGTCAGCAGGCCATTTCTGCCGCGACAACTGCTAATACTGAGAAAACTGTTGCGCGAATGTGGGATGGTTTATTCGAGATGGTATTGGTTGTGGAGCTTGGGCCAGGAGTCCTGCGGGCTGCTGCTAAAAGGCAATCTGATGAGGAAGTACAAGAACTAACTGATGGGGAAAGTATTTCAAAATATCCCCTTCCAATCTCCATTGTTATGTGAGTATTTCACCTTCTTTCATCTCCGAACTGCGGTGGTTTGCTATGATCATGCTGCTTTGAATTGTAAACATATTTTCTGGTGTTTTGTACTGATGTTTCTTTGCATTGCTTGCACTAGTCGGGCTTATCTGGTATGTCAAGTGCAGCCAATCTTTCAACAAGGGAAGGATGAGGACAGTGATATGCAGAGTACCATGGATCAGTATTCATAACTAACAGGTTCTCCTCCTGTAGTCTCACAAGACCATCTCGCAACGAAGGTGAATAATCAAACTTTTTAGCAAAAATATCAACCTGAAATTCGAATGATCTGTTCACAAGGTTCATACCAAAGCTCACTAATTGCTGGAGCGAGATTACTGTATGCCGGCATAGGATAAGTCCAATGAGAACTGGTTGTGAAACTTTCCTTTTTACTGATTCGGGCCTGCTTTATTACTGTTGAACTTTCTTTCACTTTATGACCTTCATGAGCTTTAACTGATATTGCTTCTTATGCTTGCGGAATTCAGGCTTGCGTGACTTGGAGGAGCATTTGAAAGGTGGTTCATGAAGGCTTGGTATGAAGAAATTTATCAGGCAGAAATTGCAGGCTATTATGACAAGCTTTGTGCAGCTGATTGCAGTCCTATTGGGAGCTGGAAGTTGATGCTTGTACTAAAGAATAAACCGTCAACTTGAAATTTTGAACTTGAGCACACTTGTCAAATCATGCTGCTTCAACACCTGTGCATTGGCTGGCTGATTGAGGTATTTATACTGCAGTGTGAATCCTGAAATTGGTTTAGCTTTGGTTTCAAATTATGGAAATAATATCCTGCTGGCTGCACTGCTTTTTTCTTTTAGTAATCAGAATAATCATGGAAATATGATATGACTTTCTTTGCACATGTGACAACAACTTCTCCAGCTAGACTATCGTTATTAGTCGAACGAGACAGCAGCTGGCCACCACAACCTCTTAGCACAATTTGCAGTGTCTCAGTAAGCTTAAAAACACCCAGAACACTTTGCAAACCATCAACATCCCAAGCTGCCTTACAATGGCCTCCTGAGTATTTTTGGAACCTCTAAGAAGAACCGCTTTCTGGCCTAAAGGAACTTGAATAGCCAGCTGATCCAAGGTAAGGAACTCTCCACCAGTCTGCATAATTCTAGCTCTGTCAGTTTCTGTGAACCTTAAAGAAGTTACACTGATCTCAGGCACTTCATAAACTCGAATATCATCGGTCACACCCCCCACAACTACAACAATCTTACCCTCCTTTCCCTTCATGTAACGAATCAACCTAGAGAGAGATAGCGGTGGTCTATTGACTTTGCTCATGAAAAGACGCTTAAGGATAACCGCATCGAAATTACCGGGAGCCTTCCGAACAAGGAAACGGTAAAGCTTGACGAGAAGCTTGAGATAGATTTCATTAGATTTTGGAATGGAACTTAGGCACCGATGTTGAATTTATTTTTGTAAGCTTTTGATGAAATTAGAAATTTTTGTAACTCAAACTTAGTTTTCAACAGAGAATTTGAGGATTTCAAATCCTGTAGCTTGTACTTGTAAGGACCTATATAATAATCATGTCCTGCCTCTGTCATCTTTTCACGTTTTAATAAAGCAAGACCTTATTCCTTTTGTCCTTTTTTTACTTCTCATATAAAGCTCTCAAATAGATAGGCCAAAGAACCTAGCCTTGATGCACGCCTGTTCCCTTTTTTACTATCCAACAACAAAGTAAACATGTATTGATGAAGTCACAAATTGTCTTGTAATATATTTTTTCGTGAATAGTTCCAAGACAACTTAATCACCTGACTTGAAAACAAACTTAATGGCTTGAAAATAAAAGCTTGAAAACAAAGGCTTGGCCCTAAGATAAATAGATCATGTCTGGTACATGAAGAAACAATAATCTCAAAGAATTTTGAATTCTTGTTGTAACGAACCAAAATGTACTTGTCCTATAATTATAATGCCATCCTTTTAAACCAAAATGCAATAAGTATGATCATCCTGCAACTTGAATCAATATTAGGTTTGCTTCTAAATAACAAATTTTATTTGGAAACGGACATCTTGAATTCAATCCATCCTTGTCTCAATAGCCTCGACTGAACCATGACTCATTTTTGCAAGAACCTGATCTTAATCAAACACCTAAACAACAAACTCATATTTATTTTTTTTATTTTGCATAGTGGTTAGTACTGAAAATACACATGAAAATAATTATAAGAGTGGGACAAATTTGGGGTATGACACATGTAGAAGACAAGAAATGGACTAGAAGGCAAACTCGAAGATTCAAGTTCTATAATCATTTGGTGGATATGGTAGGGTAAGAAGATATGGTGAGACAGAGTTGGAATCAGCCAATCAGTGGGACCCCTAAGTATGTTCTTTGGGAAAAGTTGAAAATACTGAAGCCATACCTGAACAAATTGAGTAAAGAATGCTATGGTGTGCATCAACAGGTTATCCAAGCTAGGAAAGAGTTGGATGGAGCTAAGTTGGATTTGAACAACAACAAAATGGATAAGGATTGTATGGAGAAAGTCAAATATTGCACTGCAAAGGTGATTAGTCTGAATGAGATGGAGGAAGCAATCCTTAGGAAAAGATCTAAGATTGACTGGTTAAGAAAAGGAGATGAAAACAATGCTTACTATTTTACTGTAGTTAAGAGCATAAATTGTAAGCAGAACATTCATAGCTTGATGACAAATGATGGGAGTGTAGTGACTGAACAAAATGATATTCAGAAGGAGGTTTTGTAGTTCTATACAAATCTTATGGGGAAAGCTGAGAGTAACCTTCAACATATTGATGTATCAACAATGAGAAGAGGTACTCAGATCAGTAGAGCACAAGGAGAAGATCTCATCACTGAAGTTATTGAAGATGAGATTATGTTAACTTTGAAAGACATTGGAGATCTTAAATCACCTGGTCTTGATGGTTATGGGGCCAAGTTTTTTAAGAGCAGCTGGAACATAATAAAAGAGGATGTTGTTGCTGCAGTGTAAGAATTTTTTGTGAAAGGTAACTTGTTTAAAGCTTTTAATAGTATTGTTGTGACACTGATCCCCAAGACTGAGACTGCTAAAACCATAAAGGAGTTTAGGCCAATAGAAGGGTGTACTACAGTGTATAAAATAATATCAAAAATTCTGACAAAAAGGCTAAATAGGGTGCTGATTGATGTGATACATCAGAGCCAGGTTGCATTTATGCCAGGACAGGTCATACACAACCATATATTACTGACTTTTGAGTTGTTGAAGGGGTATACTAGAAAAGGTGGTCCTCCCAGATGTATGATGCAACTAGATTTACATAAAGCATATGATATGGTGGATTGGAGGGCTTTGGAATCTGTGTTGGCTGAGCTGGGAATGCCTCAGAAATTCATTGATTAGATTATGAAGGGTGTCACAACAGTCAATTACAGATTTAATGTCAATGGTGAGTTGAATGGTATTATGCAGGCCAAGAGAGGAATTAGGAAAGGGGATCCCATATCCCCATTGCTATTTGTCATAATGATGAAATATTTGCATAAGATTATGGTGAAGATGCAACAAAATCCCAACTTCAATCACCATAGGAAATGTGAAAAACTGGAAATTACTCATCTCAACTTTGCAGATGACATACTCCTTTTCAGTAGAGGGGATGTGTTGTCTGTCAAACTTATGCAGGATGATTTTACTGATTTTTCTGTGTCCACAGGTTTGATGGTGAATCCCAAGAAATGCAAACTGTTTTGTGGAGGGATGGAGCAGACTAGCATTCAAGAGATAAAGGAAATGACTGAATATGAAGAAGGCACATTACCTATCAGGTATTTGGGGATACCATTATCTGATAAAAAACTTAATATTCATCACTTCATGCCTCTAATGGAAAAGATTACAAATATAATTCGACATTGGTCTTCTAAACTACTGAGCATGGCTGGTAGGGTTCAGTTAGTGAAAAGTATAAATATGGTTGTTGTGCAATATTGGATGTCTTGTATTCCTTTTCCTAAGTGTGTACTGAAAAAGATAGATGCAATCTGTAGAGGATTCATTTGGACTGGAAAAAACACTCCAAGTAGGAAGAATCTTATTGCTTGGAACAAGATCTATAGACACCCTAAGTAAGGAGGGTTGAACATTATTGATCTGACAATTTGGAACAGGACAACAATGCTAAAATGCTTATGGAACATTTGCATGAAGAGAGATAATGTGTGGGCAAGATGGGTGCATAACTACTATATAAAAGGGAAGGATATGTGGAAAATTCCAATATCTATCAATAGTACTTGGATTTGGAAGGATATAATGGCAAGTAGGGACATTGCAGTGCAAAATCAAGGAGAGTGGCAGAAAATGGTGAATGGCCAGAAGTTTATTATGAGTACTCTATATCACAAGCAGCAAGAATTTCCACCACAGGTAGAATGGCGTCCCTTAATTTGTCATAATTTTGCTAGACCTAGAGCAATTTTGTGATTGTGGTTGCTTTGCCATGGTAGGTTAGAAACGAAGGATATATTAAAGAAAATGGGAATGGTACAAGATGCTAAATGTCAACTGCGCGGGATGGAAGAGGAGAGCAATATGCATGTAATGTTCCAATGTTGTAAGATCATGGAGATTTGGCACAATATGATTAGCTGGTTAAAGATTTCTTGTGGAAGGCAAGTGGATATGGAATGGCTGATTAGAATGGCAAAGAACAAAGGCTGGAAGACTGGTGGTTTCAAGGCCATGGTTGTGGAAGTGATGTATGGCATTTGGAGGTATAGAAACAGTAATACCTTTGATAAAGATGATGAGAAAATTGGTATAGATAGTATTATAAAGAATATTGTTGATAATATTGTATATAATGGTTGGGTGAGGCCTAAATATAGGGTAGGAATATCTAATTTGATAAAGTAAGTAATATTAGTAGGAGATCTTGGAAGTGAACCAAGTGATATATATTGTTTACTTTTGAAATATAACAAAGCTTTTATTTCAAAATAAAAATAAAAATAACGTTATTAATAATATACATAATAATAATAATAAAATAATATTAATATTAATATTATATTAATATAAATATTAAATCACTAATATTATTAATAATAATATAATATTCATCGAATAATAATAATATAAATAATAACATCTAATAATAATAACAAATAAAAATACTATTAACAATATACATAATAATAATAACTATAACTATAACTGTGTGTGTGTGTGTGAACAATATGCATGTAATGTTCCAATGTTGTAAAATCGTGGAGATTTGGCACAATATGATTAGCTGGTTAAAGATTTCTTGTGGAAGGCAAGTGAATATGGAATGGCTGATTAGAAGGGCAAAGAACAAAGGTTGGAAGACTGGTGGTTTCAAGGTCATGGTTGCGGAAGTGATGTATGGCATTTGGAGGTATAGAAACAGTAATACCTTTGATAAAGATGATGAGAAAATTGGTATAGATAGTATTATAAAGATATTGTTTATAATATTGTATATATCGGTTGGGTGAGGCCTAAATATAGAGTAGGAATAACTAATTTGATAATGTAAGTAATATTAGTAGGAGACCTTGGAAGTGAACCAAGTGATATATATTGTTTACTTTTGAAATATAACAAAGCTTTTATTTCAAAATAAAAATAAAAATAAAAATATTAATAATATACATAATAATAATAAAATAATATTAATATTAATATTATATTAATATAAATATTAAATCACTAATATTATTAATAATAATATAATATTCAACGAATAATAATAATATAAATAACAATATATATATATATATATATATATATATATATATATATATATATATATATATATATATATATATATATATATATATATATATATAATAATAATAATAATAATAATAATAATAATAATAATAATAACAACAATATATGTGTGTGTGTGTGTGAGAGAGAGAGATTGAATTATCATTTTATTCTGCAAACAAATCATTGTTGGTGATTCGTGGTGCTCTTCGCATTTTTTATAATTGTTTTTGTTATTATCATTTTATTCTGCAAACAAATCATTGTTGGTGATTCGTGGTGCTCTTCGCATTTTTTATAATTGTTTTTGTTTCACTTTACATTTGTCTTGACATTTGTTTTGTGACGTAATAGAAATTTGAAATATTCTATTACAAAAAAATAGAATATTATGTGAATAAAAAATAGATGATGATAAAATTTTATTATGTTATTGTTGCTTGGAAAGTCTAATATATATTCAGGTAAATACATGTCTATAGCACTATAATTTTCCTCATTTAAAATTTTTCTATTTATTGATATATTTTTGTCTTAGTTGATTATTCTACCTTTCTTTCTCATTTTTGTATTGGTTATAATCAATATAACTATTTTTTCACATAAAACAGGAGTACAAGATATATGAAACTTTTATTTTTTTTTTAATTCTTCCATCATTGATGCTCTAAAGGTTTATGAGATTGTTGTTGACATAAATACATTTATTTTTAATATATAGAAATAAATTACTTATTTTAATATATAAATGTAATCATAATATATCTTTTGATAACCTAAAAAAACAATAATATAAAACACTTTATTTGTGTGTGATATTGAATTATCATTGTATTCAACAAACAAATTATTGTTGGTGATTGGTGGTGCTCCTCGCATTTTTTATAATTGTTTTTGTTTTACTTTACATTTGTCTTGCCATTTATTTTGTGACATTATAGAAATTCAAAATATTCTATTACAAATATTTAAATTTACGTTTATATTTATATAATTTTGGTTTGTCTCCTATTCTAATTATTTTTATAATTTTTTATTGGTTGATGTAGATATGACTTTTTTCATGTGAATCAAAAGGAGATGATGATAAAATTTTATTATGTTATTGTTGCTTGAAGAGTCTAATATATATTTAGGTAAGTACATGTCTATAGCCATATAATTTTCCTCATTTAAAACTTTTCTTTTTATTGATGTATTTTTGTCTTAGTTGATTATTATATCATTCTTTCTCATTTTTTTATTTGTTAGCATCAATATAACTATTTTTGTCTATAGCCATATTGATTATTTGAATGTATTATTGAGAAAAAGGATGTTTTGAAAAAAAAGTTCTTAAATAAATGCTTTAAAATTTATTTATTTATTTGTGATTTTGTTATATGAATTATTAAGGAAAAGTGGATTTTTGAAAAGTTCTCCTTTTGAATATTGAGTTATTGTTTTTAAATTATTTCTGTTTTATTATGGAATTTCTAAATTTTCATTTCAATTGGAATTTAATGTTTTTAATTTATTAATTTGAAAAAATATTGAATTTATTTATAAATAATTTTTTTAAAAAAAGTAGTATTACTTTTTTTATGGGGTTAAGGCTTCTTTATATTTATTTAGTTTACGTCATTTTCTCTCTTTTATTGATTTCATTATTGATTTTAAAAAATATTTTGAATTTATGTTTTTTTTTCTATTTTGTGTTCACTTTAAAATTTTATCTTTTATTTTGCAATAATTTTTTTAAAAGAAAATTGCTGATTTGAATTTATCATTGAAACAAATGAGAGTTTTAAAATTTTGATATACTACATTTTTTTTAATTTTCTGCAATATATTTTTAAATATAAGATGGAGATTATGACTTCATATCTTTAAAAAAACAAATAAATTATAGGTTAAATTACAGTTTTTGTCCTCCTATTTTATCAAACTCATCGTTTTAATCCCCCTATTTTCTTTTTAAACAGTGTTGGTTCCCCGTCTCAATTTTTGTCCAAAAAAATGTTGATTGTTCATGTATTTTTCATGAACAGTGCATGAACAGTACATTAACAGTGCATGAATAGTGGATCAAAATTTGAATGGATGTGCAAAATTATTTAAAAATAAAATAGGGGGACCAAAACCGTGAGTTTGATAAAACAAGAGGAACAAATCTATAATTTAGCCTAAATCATAATTAGTGTAGCATATATTAATAAATAAATTATCTATCTATCTACTTAATTTAAATTCATGATTGTCATGATGACTTGATCATAACCCTAACCCTAATTATTTATATGACATTATCTCTAACCTTATATGTCTATGTGTCATTTTATTATAATATTTAATATAACCATAATCTCAATTATCTACGTGGCATCTTCTCAAACCTTATGTTTGTATGTCTCATTTTATTATAATATTTAATATTAATTTTAACCCTTATATGATATTTTATTAAAATATTTAATATTATTTCTAATCCTTATCTGCCTACATATAATAATAATAATAATAATAATATAATAATAATAACAACTTTAAATTTAGATTAAGTAAAAATAAATATTCAATATTATTTCAAACCCTTATGTTTTTATGTGTCATTTTATTATAATTCAATATTATTCCTAACACTTATGCGCTTAGTAATAATAATAATAATAATAACATTAATGAATTTATATTAAGTAGATATTCAATATTATTTGAAACCCTTAAGTTTTTATGTGTCATTTTATTATAATATTCAATATTATTTCTAACCCATATATGATATTTTGTTAAATATAATAATAATATTAATATTAAATTATCAAATAATAATAAAATACTAATAATATTAATATAATAATCATAATATTTAGATTAAATATATATTAAATATTATTTCAATCCCTTATGTTTCTACGTGTCATTTTATTATAATATTCAATATTATTTTTAAAAATCCTTCTGTGACATTTAATTAAATATAATAATAATATTAATATTAAATTACCAAATAATAATAAAATACTAATACAATTTATATAATAATAATATTAATATTAAATTAACAATATTGATAATAATAATAATAATATAAATAATAAATTATAATATTTATTTAATAATAATAACAAATAATAACGCTATTAATAATATACATAATAATAATAAAATAATATCAATATTAATATTATATTAATATTAATTTTAAATCATTAATATTATTAATAATAATATAATATTCATCGAATAATAATAATATAAATAATAACATCTAATAATAATAACAAATAAAGATATTATTAACAATCTACATAATAATAACAATATATATATATATATATATATATAATCATTTTATTCTGCAAACAAATCATTGTTGGTGATTGGTGGTGCTCCTTGCATTTTTTATAATTGTTTTTGTTTCACTTTACATTTGTTTTGTGACGTAATAGAAATTTGAAATATTCTATTACAAATATTTAATATTACTTTTATATTTATATAATTTTTGTTTTCTCCTATTCTAATTATTTTTATAACTTTTTATTGATTGATGTAGATATGACTTTCTTTTTATGTGAATCAAAAATAGATTATGATAAAATTTTATTATGTTATTGTTGCTTGGAAAGTCTAATATATATTCAGGTAAATACATGTCTATAACACTATAATTTTCCTCATTTAAATTTTTTCTTTTTATTGATATATTTTTGTCTTAGTTGATTATTCTACCTTTCTTTCTCATTTTTGTATTGGTTATAATCAATATAACTATTTTTTCACATGAAACATGAGTACAAGATATAGGAAACTTTTACTCTTTTTTTTTTTTTTAATTCTTCTATCATTGATGCTCTAGAGATCTATGAGATTGTTGTTGACATAAATACATCTATTTTTATTTCTAATATTTTTTTCATTTCTACGACATTACTTTTACTATTGTTACTATTATATTCATTTGTACTAAAATTATATTCATATTTTTAATAAAATTATATTCCTAATATTATATTCATATGTTTATATTCATTTATAAAATATTTTGAATTTATGTTTTTTTTAATTCTATTTTGTGTTCACTTTAAAATTTTATCTTTTCTTTTGCAATAATTTTTTTAAAAGAAGATTGTTGATTTGAATTTATCATTGAAACAAATGAGAGTTTTGAAATTTCTAATTTTTAAAATTTTGATATTCCTCATTTTTAAAATTTTTGGCAATATATTTTTAAATGTAAGATGGAGATTATGACTTCATATCTCGACAAAAACAAATAAATTATAATGAGTGTAGCATAGGTTAATAAATAAATTATCTATCTATCTACTTAATCTAAATCCATGTTTGGCATGATGACAATCTTGATCATAACCCTAACCCTAATTATCTACATGGTCCTTTCTCTAACCTTATGTATCTGTGTCATTTTATTATAATTTTCAATATAATCACAATCTCAATTATCTACGTGGCGTCTTCTCAAACCTTATGTTTGTATGTCTCCTTTTATTATAATATTTAATATTATTTTTAACCCTTATATGATATTTTATTAAAATATTTAATATTATTTATAATCCTTATCTGCCTACATAATATAATAATAATAATAATAATAATAATAATAATAATAACATTAAATTTAGATCAAGTAAAAATAAATATTCAATATTATTTCAAACCCTTATGTTTTTATGTGTCATTTTATTATAATATTCAATATTATTCCTAACACTTATGTGCCTACATGTAATAATAATAATAATAATAATAATAATAATAATAATAATAATAATAATAATAATAATAATAATAATAATAATAATAATAATAATAAAGATTAAGTAGATATTCAATATTATTTGAATCCTTTATGTTTTTATGTGTCATTTTATTATAATATTCAATATTATTTCTAACCCATATATGATATTTTATTAAATATAATAATAATATTTATATTAAATTATCAAATAAAAATAAAATACTAATAATATTAATATAATAATCATAATATTTAGATTAAATAGATATTCAATATTATTTCAAACTCTTGTGTTTCTATGTGTCATTTTATTATAATATTCAATAATATTTCTAACTCATATATGATATTTTATTAAATATAATAATAATATTAATATTAAATTATCAAATAATAATAAAATAATAATAATATTAATATGATAATAATATCTAGATTAAATAGATATTCAATATTATTTCAAACCCTTATGTTTCTATGTGTCATTTTATTATAATATTCAATATTATTTTTAACCATCTTTCTGAGACATTTTATTAAATATAATAATTATATTAATATTAAATTATCAAATAATAATAAAATACTAATACTATTAATATATTAATAATATTAATATTAAATTAACAATATTGATAATAATAATAATAATATAAATAAGGAATTATAATATAATATTCATTTAATAATAATAACACTATTAATAATATGCATAATAATAATAATAAAACAATAGTAATATTAATATAATATTAAATCACTAATGGGTGGATGTTATTAGTGGAAATATGAGTCCTTCGAATGGAGCTTCCATAGAGTTCATTGCGCCCCAGTTGGTGGATGGTGAACCGGTGGTAGTCATTGAAGAGAAAGATATTGAATCGGAGGTACGTTTCTGGGAAACTACTCTAATCATGTATGCTATAGGCAAAGACCTTAGTATGAATGCTGTCAAAACCTACATGACTAGGTTCTGGAATTTTATCAAGTTATCTGACCTATACTATCATGAAGAGGGATATTTTTTGTTGCGTTTTAAATCTAACCATGACAAAGCTCAGATTATCATGAATGGTCCATACACGATTCAAAATATGCCTATGATCTTAAAGGACTGGTCACCTGACTATGATTTTAAGAGAGACATGCTGCGAACTCTGGCAGTGTGGGTGAAGCTTCCAAACATGCCTTTACACTTATGGACTCTTGTTAGCCCTGGGAAGATAGGAAGTGTGTTAGGAGTACCCATGTTCACAGATGAGTGTACCTCTAATAAGCTGAGAGTATCCTGTGTTAGAATACTGGTTGAAATAGATGTTACACAGAAGCAAAAAGATTTCATTATGATAACCGGTAGAGAAGGAGGAAAAAGAAAACAAGTTGTGGAGTATGAATGGAAGCCCTTGTATTGTGATATCTGCCAGGAGATAGGTCACTAGTGCAAACTAAAACCTAAGAAGGTGTGCCAACCTAAGCCTCCTCAAGAAGCTTTGAATATAATTGAAATTGTGCAAGAGGAGCAAAACAAGGAAGCTGACACAAATACCAAAAAGAGTACTGAAGATGAACCTTTATGGGATGTGGTGGGTAGTAGCAGCAGAATTAAAGGAAAAGCAGTTATGACTCAAGACTTGTTTGATGGAGTAAGATGTCACAATGGTTTTGGTGCTTTGGGGTTTGGGGGACCTTCAAGGCTCAATGCTGAAGTGACATGATTGTCACTTGGAATGTTAGGGGCATGAATAACACAGGAAAGTGTAATGAGGTCAGTGCCCGCCTCAAATACCTTGATCCTGATGTGGCTGTTCTTATCGAAACCAGAATAAAACCTAGTAAAGTTGTGGCTATCAGGAAGAAGTTTGGCAACAAATGGACCTTCACTAATAATTGCAAAGCACAACAATGGAAGAATCTGGATCCTTTGGAATGAGAATAAAGTGCAGATCCAAGTCCAGGAAGTGGGAGAACAATTTATTCACTGTAGCTGTAAAACAAATGATGGAGAGGTGAACTGGATGACTGCTATCTATGCTTCTAACTTGTTAGAAAATAGGAAGCATTTGTGGAAAAGCTGATGAGGTTACATGATAATGCCAATGGGCCCTGGTGCATACTAGGTGATTTTAATAATGTCCTTGGAGCTAATGACAGGATAAGAGGTAATATGGTCATGGAGGTTGAATACAAAGATCTGGCTGAGGCTATGGACTACATGGGAATGTTTGAAAAAGATAGCAATGGTGACCACTACACCTGTAGGAATAACCAAAGGGATAATATGATATATACTAGAATTGACAGAATTATGGGCAACATTGAATGGCAACATAAATTTATTGACAGTACCCTGTATATAATGAATCATGGCATATCTGACCATGCTTTGTTGTGTCTGAAAAGTACTACTTTATCTAGGCTCATAGAGCTCCCTTCAAGTTCCAAAATAATGTGTTACAGCATCCTGAGTACAAGGCTGTTGTGCAACAGAATTGGCAAATTCCTCTTCAAGGAAGACCCATGTACACAGTTTGTAGGGGTGTGCAAAAAAACTGGTTCATAAGAACCACTTTTAAAAATATGGTGCACCAATTTTAAAAGTCCATATTATTTGGTTTTAAAACTAACCCAGATCCATTTTACTAAAACCATAAAAAACCAATATCCACTTTTCAAAACCAATACATAAATGGTTAGTCCAATTTTCAAATATAACGTGTTCCTTTCTTTTTTCAAACCAGTATTTTGATTTCAATGATTGTGAATTCAAGAATTTCAAATTAATTTCATAAAGCGCTTTTTTCTCAAACTCAAATTAGATTTTAATCTCAATTTCGATTTTATCTCGTAAGTTACCAATTAAATTGACTTAAGGGATAAAATATATTATTTTATAACCAATTAGAAAAATTATAAAATTACAAGTAACTTAATATTTATCGCATGCATTGGAACTTCATGAGCAATCCATTTCCATCCAGGAAGATACCTCATTACTCAATGATATTCACAAACTTTACATCATCGTCAAAAGCAAAACAATTTAATTTTACAATTAAACATGCAGCCACTTTACAAATAGTATTTTAAACATTTTAAATATAGATCCAACTAAAGTTAAATTGGTTATGAAGTAAAATGGACAAATAATTAAAACAAATAATTAATATTATAAGCCTTCGTTAGGTCATAAATTTAAGTTTATAGGTTTATAAATTTATAAAAAAATTCTGAAAAAAAATTTAAACTTAAATTTTAGAATAAAAACAAATATTTTTTCTGAAAAAAAAAATTATTTTTTTTTAGATAAAAAATTTCAGGAATTTTTCTTTTGAAAAATAAAAATTTCGGAATAAAAGAAAAATTCTCTAAATTTTTAATTTAAAAAATTTTGTATTCTGAAATTTTTTTTTTGAAAAAATTTATTTTCATGAAAAATTATTTATTTCCGAAAAAAAAGATTTTTTCTGATTTACTTTTTTTGAAAAAAATTTCAGTTTTTTTTTCTAAATAAAAAAAATTTAAATAAAAATTTCAAAATATTATTTTAAAAAAATTGGTTTTGAAAGTGTTCAAATTATAAAATTGGTTTATAATTGCAAACTGATTATAAACTAGTTTCTAAACACAAATTGGTTCTAAACTAGTTTATAAACACAAACTGGTTCTAAACTAGTTTTAAATTGAATTGAAACCATTTTAGCAGTTAACTATATTTTTATGAAAATAGTTACTGTAAACTGAACTGAACCATAAATATGGTTTGGTTCAGTGCAATTCATGAACCATGAACACCCCTAACAGTTTGGAAAAAGTTGTAGAGACTTCAAGCTGTGTTGAGGGGCCTCAGGATCCCTTTCAATGCCATTACCAGTCAATTGAAAAAGACTAGAGAAGAGCTGTCAGAAGTTCAGACTAATCTCATAAGTGATAGGATGAATCATAATCTCATTGATAAGGCAAAAGAGTGTACCTTAGAGGTCATCAGTCTGAGTAATGAAGAGGAGAGAATTCTTAAGCAAAAGGCCAAAATTGAGTGGCTGAGACTTAGAGATGGAAATAAATCTTATTTCCATGCTTCAGTCAAAGCTAGACAGAAACACAACTCTATGAACCAGCTGGTGAATGATAACAGGGAAAACCTGACCAGTCTAGAGGAGATTGAAGCATAAGTGATTGGATACTACAGGAATCTGGTGGGCACTGCAAGCACTTATTTGAAGGGTATTGACATATGTGCAATGAGAAAAGGCCATCAGCTGCATGGAGATCAGAGAGAAGCTTTAATTGCTCCAGTTACTGATAGAGATTCATGACAGTCTGAAACAAATGAAAGATAATTCTGCTCTAGGTGTTGATGTTTTAATGCTAAGTTTTTCAAGACTTCTTGGGACTGTATTAAAGAGGACATCATAGTTGCCATCAAAGATTTCTTTAATAGAGGCAAGATGTATAAACCTATGAACTGTACCATAGTCACTCTCATCCCCAAAGTGACTCATGTTACTAAAATAAGAGAGTTCAGGCCTATATCATGCTGCTCAATGGTTTACAAATTGCTTTCCAGAATTATGACAAACAGACTTGGTAAAGTGATTAGACACTAGTCAGTAACAGTCAAGCTGCCTTTATCCCTGGAAGAAACATACATGACCACATATTGTTAGCCTATGATTTGTTAAGAGGATATAATGCAAAACAAGGAGCTCCTAGATGTATGCTTCAGCTTGATCTGCAGAAGGCCTATGACACCATTGATTGGAAGGCATTAGAGAGTATCCTGACTGTAATACCCATATACAAAAGACATACATAAAGCATATTTTTCATATATAATATTAGAAAAATTTGGTACTGAAATACAAATAAGTTCTTAGCAACACATTGTATAAGTATAGCCACTACAACATAAAGTACTAAACAAGGCTATAAAATAATACAAGATGTTCAAACTACAAAAAGATCTAAGAACTAGATCCGAAGATCTCAAAAATCCACAGCGGAAGACAAAGCCATCAACTAGTAGGGATAATCAAGTTGCCTTATCCTTACCCTTAACGGAACCTGAAGTACCTGAAATAACAACATCAACATGGGGTGAGATAAAACATCCCAGTGAGTTCCCTATCTTAGAGTTCTCTCGGCTCTAAGGGTTATTCTCAAATGAAACTCGCACGTTTCCACAAACCAACTCACACAAGGACCAAAAACATAGGGGAACTAAGGTCCACACACGATCTCAAGGTACAATAAGAGAAACGTCTACCTCAAGTCCTTACGGATGCTTCACATGGGACTAAGGGCAACCCACCTCAAGGCTTACTCAAGACCTTACGGAGGATTTAACATAGCGCTCTCTTCAATCTTTACGGATGCTTCCCGTGGGACTAAAGATAACCCACCTCAAGACTTACTCAAGATTAACACATAACTAGTATAGCACTTGCCTCAAGTCCTTACGGATGATTAACGTGGGACTAGGGACAACCCACCTCAAGGCTTACTCAAGACCTTACGGAGGACTCGTAACCTACACCCATCAAATCACAATTCACCTCTAAACAACCGGTACCTCAAGTCTTTACGGATTCTCTTGCGAAACCTAAGGTAACCGCGAAGAGACTTAATCAAGACTTTACGGAGGATCCTAAAACAATGCAAAATTCGTAATTCATTTGGGCTTAAGGGAAACCTAGATACCTCACAAGTCGTACCTTTCTTATTTCCATTGACTCACACTTTCCAATTTATCAAAGTTTTGATCATTTGAAAAAGTCGGTAAAAGTCGACTCAAAATAACATTTCTTGGTCTCAAAAGATAGATTATGTCATTAGATTCAAAATGATATGTGGAACGTTAAAAACGGATACCCGGATCAGAAGTTATGAATTAAATACCAAAGTTGGAACCTACAGGTCTCGCTGAGCGAGCTCTCTGCTCGCTGAGCGAAACTTCTCCTGGAACTCTCGCTGAGCGAACTATACCAATTCAGGGAATTTCCAGGCTTACGGGAAATCATTAATCCAACCCAAATTTAACTCCAATCATCAACCAATGCAGCAAAACATAACCAAACATGTTCATAGACAATATATGAGTATCATAGGTAAGTTTTAATCGAGTTTTAACCGTTAAACTTTCAATTTCTTAGATTTTCCAATAAAAACCTAAATTACAAACTCTCTAAAACTCAACCAAAATCAAAGATAAAAGTTTTTAACTAAGAACCCACCTCGAGAGATGAAGATTGGCGGAAAGATTGAGTCGATTCGACGGACGTATGATCGAGAATGAGGAAATGAAGCTTTAGGGTTTTTCTCTCTTCTTCTTCTCTTCTCCTCTTCTTTCTTCTTTTCTATTTTCTTTTCCTTACTATTTTTTTATCCTTCTCATATTCTTTCTATATATGCAAATATATAAAAACTTATATTTTTACCAATGGGTCAAAATTAGAGAGTATCCAAAAATGTCTCTTAATCCGATATTTTATAAAAATCTCTGAGTCAGCTAATATCAATTAATAAAATAATATCTTGTTGGTTACTCTATTTAGTTCCGTTAAAATTTCTTAGAGTAGTCCAGAATAATATTATTACCAATTAATATTATTCAGAGCTTTAAATAAAATACGGGGTATTACATCCTCCCCCCTTATATAAAATTCGTCCACAAATTTAAAGGATTACCTGAATAGGTGAGGATATGATTCCCGCATCTCTGATTCCAACTCCCACGTAGCATCGCCCAAATGCGTCTCATCCCATTTCACTTTAACAAGTGGTATCTCTTTATTCCTTAACACCTTGGTTTCTCTCCCAACAATACGGCTCGATTGGGGTTCAAAAGTCAAATCCATTTCTATCTCTATAGAATCTGGTAGAATAGGCTGAAGAGGATGGGGAACGAACCTACGAAGTTGAGATACATGAAAAACATCATGCATCTCAGACAGAGAGGGAGGCAAGGCTAAATGGTAAGCAACTTCACCAATATTTTCTAGGATCTGATACGGTCCTACGTATCTCTTACTTAACTTACGCGACTTAAACGGTCCTTTCAATCTCAATCTCGGAGTGACTTTCAAGTATACATGATCGCCTTCATCGAATTCCAAAGGTCTCCTTCGATTGTCAACATAACTCTTCTGATGATCTTGGGCTTTTTTAATCTTTTCTCGGATCATACGAATCTTTTCCATAGTATCTTGAATAACTTCCGGTCCTAAAATCCTATCTTCACCCACTTCCAACCAACACAACGGTGTTCTACACTTTCTTCCATACAAAGCCTCATACAGAGCCATACTGATGCTCGCATGATAATTGTTATTGTAAGAGAATTCTATCAACGACAAAAGTTCTTTCCAACTTCCTTTACTTTCCAAAACACATGCTCTCAACATATCTTCCATCGTTTGAATCGTACGTTCCGTCTGACCATCCGTTTGAGGATGATTAGAAGTACTCAAACGCAATTTCGTACCCATGGCTTGTTGGAACGCCTTCCAAAACCTCGAAGTGAACTTTGGATCTCTATCTGACACAATGCTAGACGGGACACCATGCAATCTCACAATTTCGGCAATAAACAACCTTGCAAGCTGGCTTGCCTTATATGTAGTCTTCACGGCTAAGAAATGCGCAAATTTCGTTAGTCGGTCCACAATAACCCAAACAGAGTCATAGACACCTTGAGTACTTGGTAACCCTACTGCAAAGTCCATAGAGATACTATCCTATTTCCAAATTGGGATGTCCAACGGTTGTAACAATCCACCTGGTCTTTGGTGCTCAATCTTCACTTGCTGACACACCGCATATTCTGAAACAAATACCACAATGTCCTTCTTCATTCCGGACCACCAATACTCCCTCTTCAAGTCTTGATACATCTTTGAAGAACTCGGATGTATCGTAAAAGAACTTTTATGTGCTTCTTCCAGGATCTTTCTCTTTAACACATCATCATTCGGAATGCAAATTCTTTGGTTGAATAGAATGATCCCATCTAATGCTCTCACGAAACCCGGTTGGAGTAACAATCCTTGCAACTTCTCATCTAAAACTTGCGCTTGTTGAATATCATTCCTCAAAGTAGAATTAATATTCAAGTTTCCCATGATTACACCATTCGGAGTCCAAAAAAACTGAAGATTAAGATCTCGAAACTTTTCTAACAATGCATACTCCAACACCATCAACTCGGCGCTATGAATCACTTTTCTGCTTAAAGCATCCGCCACTTTATTCGCTTTTCCTAGATGATACTTCAACTCAAGGTCATAATCTTTCAAATATTTCATCCATCTCCTTTGTCTCATATTCAGTTCCTTTTGATCAAAGAGGTACTTCAAACTCTTATGATCACTAAACATCTCAAACCGCACACCATACAAATAGTGTCGCCACACCTTCAAGGTAAACACCACGCCCGCTAATTCCAAATCATGCGTAGGGTAATTCTTCTCGTGAACTCTCAACTGTCTAGAAGCATACGCTACTACCTGACCTTCTTGCATGTGAACACCTCCTAAACCCATCTTCGAAGCATCGCAAAACACTTCATAAGATTTGTTAGGATCAGGAATAATCAAAACTGGAGCAGTTTTCAATTTCTCCTTCAACCACACGAAACTTTGCTCATAACTGGAATCCCATTCATAAGCGAAGCCCTTCCTAGTGAGTTTAGTTAACGGTAATGCCATCTGAGAAAAACCTTTAATAAATCTCTTGTAGTAACCTGCCAAACCCAGGAAGCTTCTCACTTCAGTAACATTCTTCGGTCTCTCCCAATTAATTACAACCTCTATCTTTGACGGATCTATTGCTACACCTCCCCGTGATATAACATGTCAAAGGAACTTGACTTCCGACATCCAGAATTCACACTTACTAAACTTAGCAAAAAGTTGCTTCTCCTGCAGTATCGATAGGACAATCCTTAGATGCTCTTCGTGCTCTTGTGAAGTACGGGAATAGATAAGAATTTCGTCGATAAAGATCACAACAAATTGATCCAAATAATTCTAAAATATCCGATTCATGTAGTCCATAAAAACAGCCGGAGCATTCGTCACACCGAAAGGCATCACTAAGAATTCGTAATGATCGTAACGGGTTCTGAACACAATCTTCGGAACATCAGAACTCTTCACACAAATCTGGTGATAGCCCGATCTCAGATCGATCTTCGAGAACACGCAGGCTCCTTTCAATTGATCTAGAAGATTGTCTATCCTCGGTAAGGGGTATTTATTCTTGATTGTAACCTTGTTCAACTTACGATAATCGATGCACATATGCATACCACCATCCTTCTTCTTTACCAGCAACACCGAAGCTCCCCACGGTGAAACACTAGGCCTCACAAAATGCTTTTCCATTAAATCCTCCAATTGATCCTTCAACTCTTTGAACTCGAGTGGCGCCATCCGATAAGTTGAAACAAATATAGGATCTATTCCCGGTATCAGGTCGACTGAGAACTCAACTTCCCTCACCGGAGGTAAGGAAGTGACATCTTCAGGAAAACATCGGGAAATTCACAAACTATCGGAATGTTCAAAACTTACTGGTCATTACTCTCCTCTTTAGTAAGGACAAGCAAAACAGATTTCTCTTGATCAAACAGAAAATTTTCTTTTCCAACTGTACCTTATAAGATCATTGTCAAAACATCTTTCGGAGGAACTTCAACGGAGGGAATGAGAATCAACTTTTCTTCACATCCAATAAACACAAAATTAGCAGACAACCAGTCCATTCCCAGGATAACATCAATTTTCTTAAGGGGAAAACAAATGAGGTCAATATGAAAGATTCTACCATCCACGGACAACGTACAGTTCTCACACTTAAGGGGCGTCTCGACAATTTCATCCATAGCGTAGTAACCACCATTGGAGGAGACAAAGGAAATAGTCGCAACCCAAGTCGCTTCGTGCAACTAGTAGATATAAAATAATGCATAGTTCCACAATCAAATAAAACAAGACAAAGATGATTGTTAACAAGGAAATTACACCCAATCAATGAATTGTCGCCTTTCATCTTCCTGGCGTCCATAACATAAACTCTCCCTTGAGTCTGATTCTTCCTCTGAGGGCAATCCCTAGCAACGTCTCCTTCCTTCTGACAATGATAACAAATTACACCATTCGGCTCACATCTTCCAAAATGGTTCTTGTGACACCTGGAGCACGTCGGGGGAGTACTGGATCTAGGATTCAACACCTGCTTTCCCTTGAAGGGTTGAGGCCTCTGCCTAAAGGGTTGATTGGCTCTTCCCCGCTCACCTTGAACCGCTCTCCCAGCACTGGCTTCTGTTAGCACTTTCTTCAGACTATGTTCGGTGACATAGCATTTCCTCAACATCTCGGAATAGGTAGTAAATTCTCGTTGCGAAACACTATGTGATATTTCGGCCCTCAATCCATACAAGAACTGGTCAATTTTCCACCTTTCATCAGGGGCATACATAGCTTGCCTAGAGTAGGCTTCCATGTTCTCAAACTTCTCAGCATGACTGGCCACAGTCATGCTCCCTTGCCTCAATTGTTGAAATTCGAACTCCTTTTATGTCCTCAAGGAACTCGGGAAATACTTATCCATAAAAACTGTCTTAAATTGTTGCCACACTCTGGGAATCCCTTGTACCATCATCAAATTGGAAACGCTCTCCCACCACCTGGCAGCAGGACCCTTTAGCAAATGTGACGTGAAGGTCACCTTGTCTTCTTCACTACAAATCACAATCTGGAATATCCTCACCATTCCAGTCACCCATTCATGAGCCTTAACCGAGTCCAATCCGCCATGAAACTCCTGAGGGTTCATGCGAAAGAAGTCTCTAAATGTTCCACCTATAACTCCAGGAGCAACCACGTGAGGGTGAAGGCCCCCACTCATCTGATGCATCATTTCTTGCATGAATTGGTGTTGTTGTTGCTACATTTGCTGCACAAATTGGAACATAGGAGCATTCCCATCACTACCTGCTTGATCGCTACCGGGAGGAGTGACACTGGGTCGAGCACGTGTTCCATGCCTACCAACCATTTTCCTAAATGTCATCAAAACAGGATTAAGTTGATCAGGCTCAATACCATAAACATAACATTTAGTCCTACTGCAAGTCGACGTGTATGAACGGAAGGAAACACTTATAATATTTCAAGGCTAGGTCGAGGATACGACCTGCTCTGATACAACCTATAATACCCATATACAAAAGACATACATAAAGCATGTTTTTCATATATAATATTAGAAAACGTTGGTACTGAAATACAAATAAGTTCTTAGCAACACATTGCATAAGTATAGCCACTACAACATAAGGTACTAAACAAGGCTATAAAATATTACAAGATGTTCAAACTACAAAAATATCTAAGAACTAGATCCGAAGATCTCAAAAATCCACAGAGGAAGACAAAGCCATTAACTAGTAGGGTTAATCAAGTCGCCTTATCCTTACACTTAACGGAACCTGAAGTACCTGAAATAACAACATCAACATGGGGTGAGATAAAACATCTCAGTGAGTTCCCTGTCTTAGAGTTCTCTCGGCTCTAAGGGTTATTCTCAAATGAAACTCGCACGTTTCCACAAACCAACTCACACAAGGACCAAAAACATAGGGGAACTAAGGTCCACACACAATCTCAAGGTACAATAAGAGAAACGTCTACCTCAAGTCCTTATGGATGCTTCACATGGGACTAAGGGTAACCCACCTCAAGGTTTACTCAAGACCTTACGGAGGATTTAACATAGCACTCTCTTTAATCTTTACGGATGCTTCTCGTGGGACTATATAACCCACCTCGAGACTTACTTAAGATTAACACATAACTAGTATAACACTTGCCTCAAGTCCTTACGGATGCTTCACGTGGGACTAGAGACAACCCACCTCAAGGCTTACTCAATACCTTACGGAGGACTCGTGACCTACACCCATCAAATCACAATTCACCTCTAAACAACTGGTACCTCAAGTCTTTACGGATGCTCCGAAACCTAAGGTAACCGCGGAGAGACTTAATCAAGACTTTTCGGAGGACCCTAAAACAATACAAAATTCGTAATTCATTTGGGCTTAAGGGAAACCTAGATACCTCACAAGTCGTACCTTTCTTATTTCCATTGACTCACACTTTCCAATTTATCAAAGTTTTGATCATTTGAAAAAGTCGGTAAAAGTAGAGTAAAAGTCGGCTCAAAATAATGTTTCTTGGTCTCAAAAGATAGATTATGTCATTAGCTTCAAAATCATATGTGGAACGTTAAAAACGGATACATGGATCAGAAGTTATAAATTAAATACCAAAGTTGGAACCTACAGGTCTCGCTGAGCGAGCTCTCTGCTCGCTGAGCGAAAATTCTCCTGGAATTCTCGCTGAGCAAACTATACCAGTTCAGGGAATTTCCAGGCTTACGGGAAATCATTAATCCAACCCAAATTCAACTCCAATCATCAACCAATGCAGCAAAACATAACCAAACATGTTCATAGACAATATATGAGTATCATAGGTAAGTTTTAATCGAGTTTTAACCGTTAAACTTTCAATTTCTTAGATTTTTCAATAAAACCCTAAATCACAAACTCTCTAAAACTCAACCAAAATCTAAGATAAAAGTTTCTAACTAAGAACTCACCTCGAGAGATGAAGATTGGCGGAAAGATTGAGTCGATTCGACAGACGGATGATCGAGAATGAAGAAATGAAGCTTTAGGGTTTTTCTCTCTTCTTCTTCTCTTCTCCTCTTCTTTCTTCTTTTCTATTTTCTTTTCCTTACTATCTTTCTCTCCTTCTCATATTCTTTCTATATATGCAAATATATAAAAACTTATATTTTTACCAATGAGTCAAAATTAGAGAGTATCCAAAAATGTCTCGTAATCCGATATTTTATAAAAATCTCTGAGTCAGCTAATATCAATTAATAAAATAATATCCCGTTGGTTACTCTATTTAGTTCCGTTAAAATTTCTTAGAGTAGTCCGGGATAATATTATTACCAATTAATATTATTCAGAGCTTTAAATAAAATACGGGGTATTACATCCTGATTGAGTTCAGTTTTCCTCATCAGTTTATTAGCTGGATCATGGCCACTGTGACTTATGTCTCTTACAAATTCCAAATTAATTGTGTGTTAGCTCAAGCTTTGGAATCCAAGAGGGGTGTGAGACAAGGAGACCTTTTGTCCCCTCTTCTCTTTGTCTTGGTTATGGAGTATTTTAACAAGATAACTCACAAGCTTAAAGATGTCCCAAACTTTAATTACCACTCAAAATGTTATAGAATTGATCTCATTAATATGAGTTTTGCAGATGATGTATTGTTGTTTTCTAGAGGGGACAAAGAATCAATGAAGTTGCTCATGGAAGGTTTGGACCAATTCTCAACATCTACAGGCTTGTACATCAATCCTGCCAAGTGTAAAAGTTTCTTTGGTAATGTGGAGCATAGGATTAAAACCAGCATCTTGGAGGTAACTAATTTTGAAGAAGGGATGTTCCCTTTTAGATATCTTAGTATTCCCATGACAAGCAATAAGCTCAGCATAAATCACTACATGCCTCTAATTGATAAAATCTTGGCCAAAATTTCCCATTGGAGTCTCGTTTTTAATCATTGGCTGGTAGGAATCAACTCATAAATAGTGTTTTGTTTTCCCTTTCCAACTATTGGATGCAATGTCTTCCCCTCCCTAAAAAGGTTCTCAGGAAAATAAATGCAGCTTGTAGATCTTTCTTATGGACTGGTTCTGAAAAAGTGTCAAGGAAATCTCATATAGCTTGGAAATTTGTCTGCACCCCAAGAAAGAAAGGTGGTCTAAGCATAATCAATTGTACTATGTGGAATTCAGTTTGTATGGCCAAGCTGTTATGGAGTATTTGCAGGAAATCTGATAGCCTTTGGATTAGGTGGCTGCATTGCTACTATATCAAACAGGAAGACATCATGACAATGGAGCTGAAGCTAAATGTCTCTTGGATTATGAGAAGCATTATGAAAGCTAGGGCTAATGTTTTTACTTTAAGCACTTGGCACAAAAGCCTGATGCAAGGCAGATTCAACAACAAGGACATGTATAAAGAACTTAATGTTGTTGATGATGTGATATGTAGGAAAATGTTCTTTAATAATCCAACTCGTCCTAGAGCTTTGAATACTCTTTGGATGGCCTGTCATATGAGAATGACTTCAAAAGTCAGATTGCAGAAATTGGGGATAGTGTCTGAGGATTGTAGTAGCTTCTGCAGAGCTAAGGAAACTCAGGTGCACCTGTTTTTTTGTTGTCCGAATCTGAATCATATTTGGAGGAAAGCGTTTGAGTGGTTAAACATTAATCATAGGCCCCTGGCTTGGCAGAATGAACTGGTTTGGATATTGAAGAAGACTAATACTAGAAGTAACATAAATATAGTCCTTAAATGTGCTTTTGCAGAATCTATATATGAGATTTGGAGCTACAGAAATGTTATGTGCTTTAAGAAGGTTGATTCTTGTGAGGGTGCAGCTAAAAGGATTATTGATATTGTGGTCAATAGGTGTTGGAGTAAACCCAAATTGAGGAGAACCATAGGCAATCTCTTATTATTGTAATGGTGATTTAGTAGGTTTTTTAGTCATGTTGTTAGCTGGATCGTTTTGATCGCTTGATTGTATCCTATTTTTTTGGTAATAAAATATATTTTTATACAAAAAAAAATCACTAATATTATTAATAATAATATAATATTCATCTAATAATAATACAAATAATAAAATATAATAATAATAACAAATAAAAATACTATTAACAATATACATAATAATAAAAATAACAATATTATATATATATATATATATATATATATATATATATATATATATATATATATATATATATATATATATATATATTGAATTATCATTTTATTCTGTAAACAAATTATTGTTGGTAATTGGTGGTGCTCCTCGCATTTTTTATAATTGTTTTTGTTTCACTTTATTTGTCTTGATATTTGTTTTGTGACGTAATAGAAATTCAAAATATTATATTACAAATATTTAAACTTACTTTTATATTTATATAAATTTTGTTGTCTCCTATTCTAATTATTTTTATAATTTTTTATTGGTTGACGTAGATATGACTTTTTTTTTCATGTGAATCAAAAAGAGATGATGATAAAATTTTACTATGTTATTGTTGTTTGGAAAGTCTAATATATATTCAGGTAAGTACATGCCTATAGCCCTATAATTTTCCTCATTTAAATTTTTTCTTTTTATTCATATATTTTTGTCTTAGTTGATTATTATATTCTTTTTTTTCCTCATTTTTGTATTGGTTAACATAAATATAACTATTTTTTCATATGAAATAGGAGTACAAGATATATGAGATTTTTATTTTTTTAATTCTTCCATCATTGCTGCTCTAGAGGTCTATGAGATTGTTGTTGACATAAATACATCTATTTTTATTCCTAATATTTTTTTCATTTCTACGATATTACTATTACTATTGTTACTATTATATTCATTTGTACTAAAATTATATTCATATTTTTAATAAAATTATATTTCTAATATTATATTCATATTTTTATATTCATAATGTTTAAAAATAAATTACTTATTTTAATATATAAATGTAATCATAATAGATCTTTTGATAACCTAAAAAAATAATAATATAAAATACTTTTTTGTATTATTGTTTTTCATTAGAAAATTAATAGTATAATTGCAAACATAATCTGAACGGCCTACAAGATAATTTATATTTAAATAAAAAATTATTTCTAATATACTCGTGCGGAACAATCTAGTTGATGCTAAATAATTAGTGTTTTAAAAGTTAGTCTTACTTTGTGAAAATATTTTTTTATTTTTAGTTTTTTAAATTTGTATTAGTTTTACTTGTAGAAAGAAATTTCAATTGAGAAATTGTGATTAACGCTCTGTTTGGCAAGACATTTTTTGAGCTTATGGCTTATAGCTTATAAGCTCATATGATAATAAAAGACTTGTTTGGTAACAGTCTTTTTATTATGAGTTTATAACTTATCTTATTAGTTTATAACTTATTTCTTAGACGCTATTTCAATTAGTATTTTAGCTTATAGCTTATAGTTTATCATTTTTTATTCCACTTTCATCCTTATTATTTTAACTAAAATCCATTATTATCCTTTATAATTTATTACAATTTAAAATAAAAAATAATTATTAAATATCTTTTATATCATTTTATTTTATCGGCTAATTAAACCGCTAATTTTACCAAACACTTCAATTAACTTATTAGCTATGAGTCATCAGTCATCAACTATACACTATAAGCTATTAGTGATCAGTTATCAGTCATAAGCTATAAGTTATCAGCTAGTTTATCAGTCAACCGCTATTTTTTTCAAACAGAGCTTAAGAAGAGATAAAATTCTAGTTATGAATAATTTATTTTAGAAAATAATAAAAATAACTCTTTTGATATATTATTGTTCTTGCAGATTTAATATAATTGTTCATTTGAAGAATTTTTTTCTTTCTGGTTAAGTAGTAAAACTAACATAAATAAATTTAAAATTTAAGCAATAGATCTTTTTGAATCAGTATAATTTTATATATTAAAAATAAATAAAATGTTTATTCAAATGAGCTGAGTCCTTTTTGAATGGAGGTTTTAAAATATTACAGTTTTATAAAAAAAATGATTAAATATGTTTTCGTATCTATAAATAATTCATAATTCAATTTTACTTCCTATATAAAATTCCTTTGGATAATGGTTTTTCTAAAGTTTTTCTCTACAATTTTGGTTTCTATCATTTATTTCTTCTAATGGAAGTTGATATGACACGCCACATCAATTAAGGTCAATATCATACTTCACTGCAAAAAAATGTTTTTTTCTAAGCAATCAGAGTTGTATTAAAAGCAAGTACTACGGGTGTTTAACCCGAATACAAAAGAAGAGAGAACGTGGTACAAAGTTGGCCAAAAACTAACCAAACTACTACCGATTACATTGCAAAAGTAATTAAGGGATGAGAAAACCATGCATTCATATCAATACTCAAATATCTTAAGGATCTAACACCTAACCAATCCCAATACATATTTTTAGAAAGCCTAACAACGTCATCTGGTCCTTTGCGCCCCCTTTAAACAAGATTTCATTCCTCGTGAGCCAGATAGACCACATAGTTGACATCCAAATTAAATGCTCAAATTTGTTGGTGCTTTTTCCTTTCATATATGCATTGAAGCTAAGCAAATGATCCACAAGAGATTCTTCGCCTATTATCATAAACACATCGAGCCATCTAGAAATCGAGTGCCACACGAAAATAGATATTATGCAACGAATGAAGAGGTGAATATGTGATACCTCAGGCCCTGAACATACTGGGTACACAAGATCATGATGACCTGATACCACTCCTTATTTCTCTAATTGGATGGTATTCTTAAGAGCATCATCATGCTTACTGTGAAATCACATAGAATCATCATCCTATAACTAATAGACTCTTGAATTGAGATTAACATCGCCATTAATCCCTTTCGTCCATAACTCGTCCATACAACTCACTAACTCCACCTGAGTTCTCTGATGTAGATATCCATGTTCCTGAGATAAAATTAAATTAAATCTGGAATGCTTCACACTCCTCAAAGAGATACCCTTACCTCTTAGTTTGTTAGCCATTTTCTAATGTCCTAGTATTTCTCAGCTTGCCGGCTGATCCACTTTTCTCTAGCATGACTTATAGCAGAAGCAATCTTCTCTTCAAATTCCTTATGACTTCAACACAAGTCAATCAATTTGATAGACACCTAATAATCCTAGATAGTCATTCCTTCATCATTCTACCATATGATTAGTTGGAATACTTCTGATTCAACAGGTGAGTATACATCTTCAGACTTCCATTTCATCAAAACATGATCCACTTAATTATTTTCCACATCATTCTTCCAAGGTAGTTTGTCTACTTCGTCATTATCCTGTATGACAAGATAGATATTACTTAGACATAATGTAGGCAACAAGTTCCTAAACCATAACTTAAGAATCCTCCTCCAAGGATAACCAACCTAGATAATGTCCTAACATCAAGATAGAACACCTTTTATGCATCACCAATACCGCATACTGGTACATGACATGCCCCATCACAAGACTACTACTGCATAGTAATCTAGCTAAGGTTCTTCTGAGAGCATTGTTCCATTTGTTTGATCAATAAGAACTCCAGATAACCATAGAGAGAAATAAACTCTCATGATTCCTTCATAACTCTCACAAGATATATTGATCCACCTATGAACCTTGATCATCAAACTACATACTCAACTTGCTCCAAGTGAGTCACCGTGTAGCATTTTCTTGTTCTTGAAGCTCCTACTATGATATAGACTTTTTGAAGTATCAATGACTTTCATTCTTCTGTGGATCATGTTATCATGAGTTGATGTATAACTAGATGTCAAAACATTCTGATACGACATCTAGTTATTGAATTTAGTTCTTTCTTCTGCCACTTGGAAGAACCTCCTCCCTTTAACAGAACAAGAGTTCCATGCTCTCATAGACTTGATTCACCAACCAAGTTTGAGTAGACAACCTTCATTCTGTTGAACTGCATTTATTCCATACAAGCTCACACCTTGATGAATACCTTCCACACACTTCCAGGGAACTCATCCTACTGAGGTCTGATTCTTAAAAGGAAGGACATCCTTATCTATCCTTATCCTCCATGACGAGCATCTCAATATGCTCCAATGTACCTGGATCAGAAATAAATCAATCCGAGAAATATCCATCAAGATTATGATGTATTTATCTTTAACAACATCACCATATGGACAAGTTTTCTCCCATAAAACATTCCAGGAATCAGATGTTTAAGCCATACTAGGTTGGGACAATAATCTTAGGTCAACACCTAAGAGGCTTATAAGTGTATGCCTCACCCCTCCCATGCTTCTTCATAAGCTCTGATGAAAAGATGTTCCAACATTTGGTTGAACATCCGTAATCTTGATTAAAATACAAGGATAATCAATTAAATTCTTGTGTGATCCACGGATAGCAATTGATCTTAAATCCTTGTTCATTAACTCCTCCAGGTACCAGCACTTAATGAATACCAACCAAGTATTCTGTTTATGCCAGTTTCTTCATGTGCAAGGAGTTGAGATATTAAGGTTGCCACCCTTGACTCAAGCATCCAAGATTCTCTCTGAATGAATCTTATTTACCTCAACAGTTCTGAAAACTATAGACATATCGAGTCCATCCTTAGGGTTAAGAAGGATGAACCCTTCCTCGTACTCTTGGATGGTGAAAATAAATCACCACCACATTCTTCAAATTTGTGTTTCATAGAAACACCCTATAGTCAGAAGAATAACTAGAGTACTCCAGATACACAACTGAGACGCCTTTATGAGTGGACTTGAGAGAATCCTCAAGTATCTTTGACAACTTAGTTGAAAAGACATTATAAAATTCCTAGAGCATGAACTTGACAACTCTGATATCCCTTCTAACACACTGACTTCAGAATACATGATGGTCCCACCATCCAAGTACCAAGTCAATCATCAATCAACACTCTACCCATTCCATTTCTCCCAACTTTGGAACGACTTAGAGTCTTCAACACAACTGATATCATCAGGAATAGAGACAGGAAAAATATGCCGCAATATTTCTTCATTCATAACTCTAGAATCACATACTTCCAGAGTTCTTCCTTCACAGATAGGTGCAGCGGAATCACCAAAGAACAACTTCAGTATGCCATGGCCAATATGTCACAACATCTTTCAGGACACCATACAAAAGAATTATTCCCTCCTTCTGTTGTTGTTGTTGTAGACACACCTTAGAAACCTTTAACAACCACCAAGTTGTTCCCTTTGACCTAGAACATTCATCATGTTCATCAATACCATACAAGTATACCAGAATGGATAATCATAATAAATCCTCTTGTTTAACACCAGAAAGTATCTTCTAAGGATCTCATCCAAACATAGACATGATGCATGCTCTGATACCAATTGAAATTTTGGTACACAGATTACAGATATCTTAACCACTTGTTGAGACATTGATCTTTGTCATGAGTTAAACAAGGTTCAGACGCAAGGACTGGTATTCAACAATATCAGCATATGAACATGTCAAATGTCTTAAAATTCGGTTCGACATGTTAGTCATGAATAAAAAAAGAATAAGTAAATCTGTAGAAAGATAAAATAACACAGAATATGTTAACCCAGTTCGGTGTAATTCACCTACTCTGGGGGATACCAATCCAGGAAGAAGACTCCAATATCCATAGTATTATTATAAAGATAAACTTCCCCATTTACAACTTTATCTCTTAATCACTACCCAGTGAATATCTTTATCAAAAAAACTCCATCTTTGATATGAGAACCCCGTCTCTCTCCCTCTACCATAATCTGTGACATCTTCATCTTTCTTCTGTCAATAAAGAATTTTGTCAAGCATTCTTGACCAACACGCTAACTTTGATTTGCTTCAAAGCTTTATTCAAGAACAATATGCATTCCATTACCTAATGGCTTCTGAACATGTATCATACTTATGCCTACCACAATGTATCAAAATTATACAAAGTGAGACTTGCAAATCTTAAAGAGTCTACGACTCTCAAAACCCCAATTCTTATGTTCTTCCGAAGAACTAGGTTACAAAAGATATTACAAAGGTATGTTCAAGGTATTTTAAACCCTAGGTCTAAGTCACCTTAAATAGCCTTCATCTTCTCCATGGGCTTCATATCTTTGATCCTTGATCCACTCCTAAAAGCATATTTGTCGCACCTCAAAAAATACGACCTTGCGATAAAAGACCACGAGCTGGGCTGACATGAGAGTTGCCACCTAATTCTGATTTATTCCTAAAATGGGAAAGATAAGATATAGATAAAACTCGTCTAAAAAAGGATAAAGACAAATTTCATCATAGCCATTGCCTGGGTTTAAAAGTTGGTTACACAAAGAGAAGGTATTAACACCCTTCACGTCTGTTGTACTCAACGAGAACTATTTAAGTTGTCATACGCGAAAGGATGTTTATGCCTATTAGTTACTTGTTAGAGGGTAAAGAGTTTGATTGATCCTAGGTGCTTGACAAGGATTAAAGGTCTTTGTGCCTACGTATTCCCTCGTGCAATGAGAAAGTCAGATCCTCGTAGTTCGACTTACTATGGGTGGTTGGTTGTTGATTTTATTACCTTTATTTAAAAAAGTATTTAGGAGTCGAATTGCACAAAAGTCTATGGGTAGAGGTGATTATTCTTCATAACAAGACAAACGTCTTGTGTTAGAATAATCGGAGCGAGTAACAGGGTATCCGTTATCCTCCTTCTACCACTTAGTGTAATGCCCTAAATTTTATTTAATTATTTTTAATTGGATTGTTGTATGTTGTATATGGAGGGAAGAAATATTATTTAATATAATATGTGTTTATATTGAATAATTATTTGGAAACTAATAAAATAATTGGAATAATAAGAGACAAGGGGTAAGGTGGTCATTTGGCAAAATTAGTAAGGGTAAATGGGGAAGACCATATGTTGGGTTTAAGAGGTTATGTGGGAATAAGGGAAAATAATCGTGTTTTTGTGAACGAAGAACGATCGTGAAAAGTGAGAGAAGAAGAAGGAGAAGGTCAAGAGCTAGGTGAAGAATCCGCGAGGAAGAAGAGATTTCTCGTCAAAACTAAGGTAATGGTGGAATTCTTCAGTCTCTTAAGGGTTTTATAATGAGAATTAGGTAGGTTGATGATTAAAGGTTTGGGGTTTTGGTGATTGAGTAGGAATTGTGTTGAATTGTTGGTAATTTGATGTTGTTATGTGATAATTATATTAATTAGATATAAATATCAGTAATCCTGTAATTTCTGGCTAGAATTGGTGTTTTTGAGAGGTAAATTCGTAGTTGTTGGAGTGCAGGTCGCAGAAGGGAGAACTGCGAAAATTGCAGAGCTCGCTTAGCGAGCAAGACGAACTTTGGAAGAGTCAGAATACAGAGAGTCGCTCGCTTAGCAAGTAATCCCCCCTCGCTTAGCAAGACCTGGAGTGAAAAATATTATAATTTAATTCCGAAAAATTCCTTAAAATTATCTGATTACTTTAGTAATGATTAGGAATTGAAGTGGTGTGGTTAAAGGCAGTTAGAGAGGAGTTATACATGTAATTATAGGGATAATTAGTATAACTTGAAAATGAATATAGATCAGTATGTTTGTTGGTTTTGTTGTTGTTATATGTTGTAATTATTGTTGTGACTATATGGTGTTGTTGTTGATGCGTGTTGATGTAGTAAGTGGAAGTATGCTACCTTGTTGTATGTACCCGTTTAAAGTTGACTTATGTTGTTGTATATTAAAATATGCATGATAATGATGTAGTTCGTTGTTGTGATGAATTGTTGCATGTTAGTTGTTGTGGTTGAGTTGTAGAATGTAGTCGTTGCATATATGCATGTATGTCATTGATGTTGCATTACATGTGCATAGTTGGAACAATATACCAAGGTAGGGTATATTCATTGGATCCGAGTGGGATCGTTGTGATGTTAGTGCGATCATGAAATATGGATCGTACGTGGCCATGAAATAGGGGTCGAGGGTGTGATCATGAAATATGGATCATATTGGACCATGAAAGAGGGGTCGAGAGTTTTGACGACTGGATCTTGAAATAGGGATCGGATTATGGTACCACATGCATAGAGTCAAGTAGAGTCCCATTGCATAATTTTCGTTGTTGTGGATGATGTGGATGTGTGTATGATGTGATTGTGTAGTTTTTGTTGTTGAGAAGTGGTGATTAATTATGATACTTGCTAGTTCTTATTATTTTACTCTTTTGTGATGTAAGTATCTCACCCCTTCTGTTTGAATGTTACCCTTATGTAGGTAACGTGCAGATGAGCAGGATAAGTCGAGTGGTGGTCAGTGAAGTCGATGTACTTCATGTCTTTAGGATGTTGGCTCTGATACGTCACTTTGGGTGTCGGGACGACATTTACACTTGTTTATTTATTTTTGAGAAAATATTTTGTAATGGAGTTATTACTTGTTATTTGGATTTTCGCTGCAAGTTGAACATTTTTGTAAAAACATATCATTGAACCATGTGTAGTTTTTTCGAATTATGACACTCAAATGTTTTTTATGAAATTAAAATACTCAAATTTTATTTAAAAATTCTGTGGGATATTTGGGTGTTACAAAGTGGTATCATAGCAGGACAGTCCGTCTGACCAAGTAGTTGAGTCGTGTTGTTGTTGTTGAGTGTTGAGCGTTGTTATTGTTATTGTTGTTGTTTTCTAAACCATTTTTAGATTGTTATTGTGTAACAGATTTAGAATGATTGGGAGAAACGATGTTGCACTTGCCGCTGCTATGCAAGCGATGGCATAGGCTGTGCTGATGAATGTTGGGGATCGTGAAAGTGATGAGTTTAGGAAGAATGCTCCACTTACATTCAAGGGGAAGTATGACCCTGATGGAGCACATGATTGGCTCAAGTAGATCGAGAGGATCTTTGGGGTGATGGATTTTTTAGAAGGAAGTAAGGTGCGGTTGGATGCAGACATATTGGTAGCTGAAGCTGATGGTTGGTGGGTTGGCACTCGTCAATGATTGGACGCGTCTGGTGAAATAGTCACCTGGAATGTGTTTAGAAGAGAATTTATGAGAAAGTATTTTCCTGAGGATGTTCGGGAAAAGAAGGATATCGAGTTTCTAGAGCTGAAATAAGACAGTATGTCCATGACCGAGTATGCTTCTAGGTTTACTGACCTGGAGAAGTTTTATCCGCATTATAGAAAAGTGATTGCTGAGTTCTCGAAATGTGTCAAGTTCGAAAATGGATTGAGGCCTGAGATCAAGTAGGCGATTGGTAATAAGAGGATCCATAGATTTCCGGATTTGGTGGATTGTTGTAGGATCTTTGAGGAGGACAACAAGGCTCGATCTGAGCATTTCAAAGGTTTAGCTGAGTGAAGAGGAAAACAACAGATGTATCGTGGGAAACCTTATGCACCTCCTGCTGGTAAGGGTAAACAAAAATATAATTAAGGCAAAAGGGCAAGTGGGGGAGGTGCTCGTGTTTCGCTGAAGTGCTATAGATGTGGTGAGTTGGGTCATCGTGTCAGTGAGTGCATGAGTGATGTGAAGAAATGTTTCAAGTGCGGTCAACCTGGACACTTGATTGCTGAGTGCAAAGCTAATCTGGTTACTTGTTACAACTGTGGGGAGCAAGGTCACATCAGTACGCATTGCCAAAAGCCGAAGAAAGCTGCAACTGGAGGAAAAGTGTTCGCTTTGACAGGGACACAGACTTCCGGTGAGGATCTTTTGATTAGAGGTACTTGTTATATTGATAGTATATCGTTGATTGCTATAATTGACACATATGTTATGCACTATTTTATTTCTATTGATTGTGTGAGGAGATTAGGACTTGTTATCTCTCCGATGAAAGGAGAGATGGTTATTGAGACTCCTACTGATGGGTCATTAACTACTCCTCTCGTATGTCTGAATTGTCCGTTATCGATTTATGGTAAGGACTTTGGCGTGGATTTGATTTGCTTGCCGTTAGGAGGTTTGGATTTGGTTCTGGGTATGAATTGGTTGGAGTACAACCATGTTCATATTAATTGTTTCAGTAAGTTTGTTCGGTTTCTCACTCCTGGTGAAGAGGAAGAAGAAGTTGGTTATTTGTCTGCTCGAGAGTTGAAAGAGCTTATGAATGAATAAGCGCAAGTTTTGGCGGTGTTTGCATCATTTTCGATGGAAAGTGATATGTCAATTAGTGAATTGTAAGTGGTGAGAGATTTCCCGGAAGTATTTCCAGATGATGTTGTGGATGTTCCGCCATAGAGAGGTGGAGTTCAGTATTGATCTTGTTCCAGGAACAATACCTATTTCGATGGCACCGTTTCGTATGTTGGCTTCCGAGTTATCTGAGTTGAAGAAACAGTTAGAGGAATGTCGCTCCCGGAGATTTGCATCCCGGTGCAGACGCGAACGGTCGGCGAAAAGAGAGAATGAAGGTTGAATTGAATAGAGTCGCCAGCTAGGCATTTTTTATCCCGAAGGAAAGGTAATGCTGCATAAACCTAGAAAAAAGATGGATAAGACGGTTGCAAACCAAAGAAGCTGAGAAAGGGGGTTGGTTACAACCTGGGAAGGTATTACCACCCAGATTGTTCGTCGTACTCCACGGGATCCACACTTAAAAGATTGTGTTTAAAAGGGGTAGTGTATGTGTTATCTGTGTGCAAAAGCTGGAAAAGAAATGTACAGGTGTCAGTGCAAAAAGAAGTGAAGTTCTCAGGAATGAGGCTTAGAAAAGAATGCTGAAAGAGGGGGAAGACACAGAGACTTTTGTTAGATAACTGTTAAGTTATGCCTACATATTCTCGCGTGCAATGAGGAAGTCAGAACACTGTAGTTCAACTCAAAGAGACTGAAAAATGAATTGACTGTGAACTGCTGGCTTGCCTATGCTCAAGTGTATGACTCGTCTGGCTCGAGTGCTAACTGTCTTGCATTAGACGGAAGAAGCAAGTTCTCGTTTATGAATGAGTGTGATGAGGAAAGAATCCCGGAGGAGACGATTATTGTTTGTTTTTGATGTTTTCAGTTTTATTATTGTTTTTGGTGTTTTGCATAAGTTAATGAGCTTAAGCCTACATCAACGGTCGTAAACTCATTATATCCTCCCTGATTAGGGATAATGAGCCTACTTAAGTATGAGATAAGCATCTCAACTTAATTACCATGATGATGTAGGATTAAGATCATTAACCTACTTGTGATTATTTAGATGTTTTTGGGTTTTTGTTTAGTGTTAAGTAATGAGTTAATCTCTAATCACGGATTAGTGAACTCATTACACCATCCTAATAGAAGGATAATAGATGAGAACACTTAAGATGAGGAAGGCTCCTCAACTTAATCCATGGTTAGGGATTAAATTAATTAGATGAAAAACCTTTATTAAATGGATTTTAATTAAGGGATGAGATTAAGAAGTGGATTTTATGACTTGTAAGACAACTTGAGAGGGACTTATCCATTAAACACTAGGTGTCGCTCCCAAAGATTTGCATCCCGGTACAAGCGCGAACGGTCGGCGAAAAGAACAATGAGAACACACAGCCGTGAACTCACTGGAGATGAATAGAGTCGCCAGCTAGGCATTTTTATCCCGGAGGAAAGGCAATGCTGCATAGACCTAGAAAGATATGGATAAGACGGTTTGCGAACCAGAGAGACTGAGAAAGTGGGTTGGTTACAACCTGGGAAGGTATTAGCACCCAGATTGTCCGCCGTACTCGACGGGATCCACGCTTAAAAGATTTGTGTTTTAAAGGGGTAGTGTCAGTGCAATTTGTGTGTAAAAGAGCTGGAAAACAAAATGTGCAGGTGTCAGTGCAAAGAATGTGAAGTGTGATATATACAGTGTCAGTGTGAGACCAGGAATGAGATGCTCATGATAATGAGGCTTAAAGAATAAAGCTGGAAAGAGGGGGAATATACAGAGACTTTTGTTCGATAACTGTTAAGTTATGCCTACGTATCCTCTCGTGCAATGAGGAAGTCAGAACACCGTAGTTCGACCCAAAGAGACTGAAAGGTGAATTGACTTGTGAACTGCTTACTTGCCTATGCTCAAGTGTATGATCTGTCTGGCACAGATGCTAACTGTCTTGCATTAGACGAAAGAAGCAAGTTCTCGCTTATGAGTGAATGAGATGAGAAAAGAATCCCGGAGGAGACGATTATTGTTTGTTTTTGTGTTTTCAGTCTTTTATTGCTTTTGAGGATTTGTCATAAGTTGATGAGCTTAAGCCTAAACCAATGGATTTAGTAAACTCATCACATCTTCCCTCTGATTAGGGGTAATGAGAATACCTTAAGTGTGAAGTCAGATTCTCACACTTAATCACCTTTGATGTAGGGTCAAGATCATTAACCTACTTGTGATTATTTAGATGTTTTTGGTGTTTTGTTTAGTGTTGAGTAATGAGGTTAAGCCATAATCAAGGATTAAACAGACCCATTACACCATCCTAATAGAAGGATAATAGATGAGAATGTTTAAGCTGAGGAAAGCTCCTCAACTTAATCCATGATTAGGGATTAAACTCATGACAAAACAAAGCCTTTATTAAGTGAATTTTACTTAATGGTATGATGATGAAGTGAGTTTTAGGGTTTGTAAGACAACTTGAGGGGGACTTGTCCATTAACACTAGGGTTAGTCCTTCTTAACCAGTTAAGGAAGAATTAGAACCCTAATGCAAGGCCCAAGTTACAAGTGTGATGTCTTGATGATTATTAAGATGGATTGATTTAAGGAGTTAAACACATTAAGGGTTTAACACTTAGGATTAAAGTTATACACTCCATCCTAAGAGAAGGATGCAGGCATAAGCTTAATCACAAAGCCTTAAAGCCTTTAGGGTTTAGTCCCTGATTATGAGATGAGAAGAGAAGACTCAAAAGAGACACAAAGGTAAAACTAAGAGGGGAGACTAATCAAAACCCTAATCATTGTCATACATGGTTGTTCCTAAGGTTTGTGAGGTTTTCAAAAGAAGATCTTCAGAGGAACTACCAGGAAGCAGATGAACAGGATCAAGAGAAGCAAAGTGACTTGCTTCATTCAAGAAGTCAAGTCACTTGAAGAAAGAAAGTGAGAAGAAGAAGAATGAGCAAGCTCAATCCAAACACATACAAAAATGCAGCATGGATGCAAGAGAGATGAAAAGAAAAGCATGAGAAGTGAAGGCAAATTCACTTCTCAAGTTACTTACCACCTGAAAGATTAGTGAAAGAAATGCAATGCAATGCCAAATGGGATGAAATGGTATGATTATAAACAAAACCAGAAGCATGTTGATGATGATAATGATGCTATGGAGTGCTATAAACATGAGGCAAGGCATAGAGATGTTCATACAAGTTCATGGATGCAAATGGTGCAAGCTTAGAAGCATGGATACACATGAAAAGTTATGAAGCATACATGGCATACAAGATGGCAAATATGTGATGCAATGATCAAACATGTTTGCAATATGTCTTATGATGTCAAATGAATCAAATGGATGCTTGAAATGTCATGGCAAGTCATGTTATGCAAGAGAATGCAAGATGGATGCAAATGAAAGCTCAAATTAGGGTTTATGATCCATACATCAAACAAAATCCAAAAACAGAAGCAAACCCTAAGATAAAAAATGGAAAATGCCACCCAAAGAAACCCTAAACCTATACTAAACCAAAGTCCAAAGGGGAGGTCTCAACTCTTAACCAAACTCAAGATATGAATTTTACAAGTTATTAGGGTTTTTAGGGTTCCTAAACAAAAGAAATGCCAAACAAATTGAAAATGCAGGATCAAATCATGGCCATTTTATCCTAGAAACTATATGCTAAACACAAAACAATGCAAGAAGAACCAATGTCCAACTCTTCTTAGATAGGCAGAAATGAATTTTTGAACTTATGATCAAAATAATGCACAAAAAATGATTTAATTCAATGGAAAATCCTCAAAATGCATCAAGATCAAAAAAGAAATTTGGTTTGAAGGTTGGACAATGTTTCTAAATGTCTTAGAACATTTCATGAATTTTTTGGTGATTTTTAAATACCTAAAAGTATTTTTAATAAATTAATTTCCATTAATCAATTAAAAATAATCTTTTAAATATTTAAAAATACTTTTTTAATGATAAAAAATAAAATGAAAATATTTTTGTGTCATGAAAATTAATAAAACTTAAGAGAAAAAGTTCCATAATTTTTTAAGACTTTTTACTATTTTAAATTAATTGTGCAATTTAAATAAAAAGAAAATGAATTAAAAATGAATAAAATGAAAGTAATCAGAAAGGATGGCCAGGATTGAGTCTGAGTTTAAATGGATTGACCACGCGCCAGATCCAAGGGTCCATGTTGCTTCTGGGTTAATTAATTAAATTATGATTAATTAAATAAAACACGTGGATTAGGGCTAATCAAACAGATCTGGACCACACACACACGCGGGAGGTCAACGCTTTCAACGCATCCAACGGTCCAAATTCAAATGGGAATTAATTACATGATTAGGGCACAAATGACTTTCAGGTGGCCGGAGAAGACTTCCGGTCGTCTTCTCCGGCCAGCATCTCCCCTGAAAATCCTCAAAACTCTAAAAACCTAACTAAAATGAAATCTAAGAATTGGGAAATGATCCTCACTCACTCACGAACAAAAACCCTAAGTCAAAACAAATTTATTCTTCCCCAGAGGCATGAATCGAAACAAACAAATTTTAGGGCACGCAAGTTTCAGAGATCAATTAAATGTTCATTTCAACACCATTTCAAAAACCAAAAGCACCAGGATACTCAGTGAAGCATAGAGAACAAGTTTATAACATGAAAAACGATTTCTGGAAAAATAATTCTTGAGCTACCTGAGATTCGAAGCTTTCACTCTGATGACTTTCTGGCCTCTCCCCTTGATGAAAACCACTCCACTTAACCCTCTGGTGATGCTTGAATGCTCAAGAGGAATTTATGTTGGCTGAATGAAGAGTTTGAGCAGCTTCTGCTCAAGCTCAGTTGAAAATGGCAATGGAGTTTCAGGCTGTTTCTGGCAATGGTGAAGGGTTGTTTGTGGTCCAGATGATGAGTGGAGAAGGTCTATGGAGTTTGTTTTGATGTTTGTGAGCTGTGGAGAGAGTTTCGAATGAAACTGCAAGTTGGAGTGAAAATGGTGCAGTGGGGTTACAGCTTGTTTCAGGCTTGTGTTCTTGCTGGTTTCTACTCAATGAGGCATGGTGAGTTGAATGGTGAAAATGGTTTGAGTGTTTTGTGGTTGGGCAGAGAGATTCGAAGCAATTTGCAGCTGGGGTGTGTTTTGTGAATGTGCTCTTGTGTAGTGTTTCAGCCTGGCCTCTTCATATCTTTGGCTTGCCAAGGGATATTGTATTTTAATCCTATAGGTCAGATGATGTGACCTGGCCTATAGTGATTGGTAAGTTTGCTTTTGCTCAAAGTCCACCTTTTGTGTAAGAGAAGTATGGCTCATGATCTAGGCTAGTACAAGGCATGGGCTGCGCAGCAAGGGTGAGGGGAAAGGCTAGCCAAAGTCAGCATCCAAGGTTGCAAGTTGTAGGAAGTGTGATCATGAGTTTTTGCAAGTTGTGGCTTTTTGGTTCACATGTGACTATTTTGCTACACAAGCCATGAAACATGAGCAATGCCTAGTCCATTCTGAATTTTAGGACTTACATGATGTTTATGTGATGGTTTGAGGCCAATTAGAAGTTGCAATTTGCCTTGGTACATGATTTTGCAATTTTCACACTTGGTGCATAACTTGAAAATCAATGATTTTTGCCAACTTTGTCACACCATAACTTTTGATCCAAGAAGAATTTGATCATGTTCTTGTACTTTTTGAAAAGGGAAAGATGAGATCTACAACTTTCATGACCAAAGTTTTTCCATTTGAAGCATTTTTGGATCAAGAATCAAGGCTTGAAAAATGACCTAAAATGAAGCATTCTTGAAAAGTCAACTATGCCCAAAAAGTCAACATTTGCAAAAACCCTAAATTCTTGATTTTTGTGGACCTCAACCTTCTTCCATGATCAAATAAAGATCATATACACTCAAAATGATGAATATCAACCATTGGTTGGGTCATTGGGGACCTCAGATGCCCTGATTTTGCACTGACTTGTCCAGAAAGTCAACTCTTGATCAGATGACTTCCCCATGGAATTTCTTCATGAAAATTGATATGCATACTCCCTATACCATATAGAGACCAATGGAAACAAGAATGACCAAAAAATTTGGAGTTATGGCCTCTGAAACCAAAACCCTAATTTTAGGTCAACTGTGCAGTCAAACTTGGCTCTGCATCCATCCAAACCCTAGTTCTTGTGATTCTTTTGGAGTCTTGACCTTGAGAGGATTTAATATGATACAAGAACACATATGGACCCCCTTTTGAAGTTATTGGTTGCATTTGGAGTGGCTCAAGAAGCTTTGGGATTGCTCAGATCACAAACCCTAGGTGCAGATGCCTTAGAAACTATGCAGTGAATCAAAAATGGGATATGAGGGGATATGATTGTGTTTATGCATATGAGATGATCACAAGCCATGGTGTGAATGAGTGAGGGCAAATTTGGGGTGTTTACAGCTGCCCCTATTCAAACATGAGTTAGCTGTGCAGGATGTAAGCAACGGCTTAACAGGCAAACAAGATAACTTGTGGTTGAATACCAAAGACAGTCCAAAATTTGCACTCACCGAATGAAGGAGAAAAAGGATATAGATTGTAAAAGAAAATAAAGTATATTGTAAAGCGGGAAACAACGCAATGACGGGGACGACCGACATGCTGGGGATAAAAGGTAAAGCCAAGACGGGGACGGCCGACTAGCTGGGGAAAATCGAATTATGATGGGGACGACCATCAGGATAAAGTAAGATTCTTCGGGAATTGATGAAACATGACGGGGACGGCCATCAAGTTCATATAGGTAAAGTAACCAACGATGGGGACGGCCATCGGGCTAAAAAAAGAAAAAGGGACCACGACGGGGACGGCCATCGGGTTAAAGAATAAATGAAATAAACAGATGATGGGGTACGGCCATCAAAGGTGAAGGACGATCACCTAGCAGGGGACGGCTGCTCTGTTGGAGAATAAAGGAAAATGATGGGGACGGCCATCAAAGGTGGAGGACGACCACCTGGCAGGGTACGGCTGCCGAAAACATCAACGATGGGGACGGCCATCGGATAAAAGGTCAACGATGGGGACGGCCATCGGACGAGCATGATGGAGGACGACCATCAAGAAGTGGAGGACGACCACTCAGCAGGGTACGGCTGCTCTCGGGGCTTATCATGAGATAGGACGAATGCCAGATAACCAAAATCAACAATGGGGACGGCCATCGGATAAAGTGATGAAGGACGATCATCAAAAGGTGGAGGACGACCACCTAGCAGGGGACGGCTGCTAAAATCAACGATGGGGACGTCCATCGGATTAGCATGATGGAGGACGACCATCAAGAAGTGGAGGACGACCACTCAGCAGGGTACGGCTGCTCTCAGGGTTTATCATAACACAGGACGAGTGTTAGATAAGAAGGAAAATTTGTTTTATTGGCAATCTACTGGGGATATAGTAAACACGGACGAGTATTTACAACCAAGAAGAGAAAGTATAAGTGTTTAGATGTTGTGTATAGATTAAAGATGCGGACGAGCATCCTTAAGACTACGATACAGACGAGTATCGGGTAGAAACAAATACTGACACGTGTTCAGAGATGATGATACGGACGAGTATCAACTGGTTAACAGAGAACACGGACGAGTGTTGAATCTGAAAGAACTCTCCTGGGGATAGTAGACACAGACGAGTATCTATATCCAAGAAGACACAAGTGTTTGACACGGTGTATGGGTTAAAGATGCGGACGAGCATCCTTAAGACTATGATACGGACGAGTATCATGTAGAAACAAACACTAGACGCAATGTTCTGAGATGATGGTACGGACGAGTACCAAGTGGTTAACAAAGAACAAAGACCACTGTCGAATCTGCGGGGATGTAACAAGTATGTATAAGATGCGGACGAGTATCTGTATAAGTATGAGTGGTGTATAGATGAGTGTTTAACTGCTGGGGTGGGTGACACGGACGAGTGTCAAAGTATAATAATACTAACAAGTACATGGGTTGTAGAAGTATAAGCGACTGCGCTGGGGAAATGACACGGACGGGTGTCAGGAAAGTGTATATACAAGTAGATGTGAGTGCAAAGAGGATGTCTTTGGCTTTCTGCTGGGAGTTATGACACGGACGGGTGCCAGAAAGTATCTGTAATACAGGTGATCTTGTTGTAAAGAGTGTTCAGACGACTTTACTGGGGAAATATGGCACGGACGGGTGCCAAAAGGAGTATATACTGGTGTTTGTGATTTGTGAGGCATCTGCTTTTGCCGGGGACTCTGGTGGGGATTTTTTCTCCTGTACGTTGATGAACTGTAATCATTCACAGGTGTTGATTCATAACATGGCTCATGATTATGCTATGCATTTGAATTTTGCCGTAATGCTCCGTATTAGACGGAATGCTACGCTTTGTGGGTGAATATGATGTAAATGCCATGATTATGCAAAGATATCGATCCGGGATTCGGGTCCCGATGCTGTGAAGATCTCTGGTCAATCTGCTTGAAGTAGACATCCCAGCTGGGGATAAGATCTCCGGTATATCTGTCATGTGGTGATATCTGCTTGGGAATATGGGTCATTGATAGACCTATCTTTACAAACGAGAGACCCAGCTGGGGTTTGTAGAAGCTTTCTTCACTCTGTTGTGATCCTTCATGCGCTGCTCTTCTGGACAAAGGCTGGAGCTCTGTGGGGGGATAGCTCTCTGACTTCTGTGCTCCGGCTGAGGATGAGATGGCAACTCGGCTGGGGAGAAAGAGAGATCCTTGACTCAGTCGGGGATATGGGCATCCCTTGTGATACCTGCCCATTCTGATGGGGATAAGCAACAAGTGGCAACTCAGCTGGGGGAAGTCATGAGAGGCAACTCAGCTGGGGATAGAGCATTTCAGATGTTGAGATTGAGTGTATGTTGATTTGGCAACTTCGCTGGGGAAATGGGCACCTTCCAGTGCCACATGGAAGATAGACCGAGTTGATAATGATCTGCCAGCTTGCTGAGGGTGAAGCTTTCATGCCCCAAGTTGCGTTCTGGATACCTGCAATCCTGAAAGAGATAGAAAAACGCACAAGATAATCCCGAGGTATCCCTTACTGGATTTCGTCATAGGAGTTAGGATACTTCTGAGAGTAAGTATATTCCCTGCAAGCATGTTTCTTTATTTTCTTAGAGAAGAACATCTGTACTTATGTAATCAGTTTTTCTTTTAAGACATCAGACATTTTTTGCAAATAAAATGTATAAAACGAGACATGACTGAAAATCTGATTTTATTAATTCATATGCCCTGAATCGGCGAGATACAGTCAAAGGAACATATCCCCTGAAATGAGGAGATTGTTACAAATTGAGAAACAAAAATGCTGGCAATGTTGACGACGCTTTAGGGAGCTTCCCCTTCTGCTATGACTCGTATGACCATTGACGTTCTTCTCACCTTGCTTTCTGAAGAAGGTTGATTCTGATTGAAGCTTGATCCTGTTGAAGCTTACCAAGTTGTAGATGATACAGACGAACTCAGAATGCAGTCGTTCGCTTATTCCCTTATTTTTGCATGGATCGCCCTTTCGGGTTTTCAATCCATCGGGATACCCATTTTTGCCTGAGCTGTCCAATGCGGCTTTTCAACTCAGCGGGTGTACAATTTTATTTATTTTCCCTTATTTTTGCCCGAGTCTTTTATTCTGTTTTTGACTCGCCGGGATGCCCTATTTTTGCCTGGACTTCCATTCTGTTTTTGTGTCCAGCGGGTCCTTTTTATGCGAAGTATTTTTTAACTGCATCTGAATTCACAGGGGACGGGAAATCTTCACCATCCATGGTGCTGAGCATCAGTGCTCCACCAGAGAAAACTTTCTTTACCACGAATGGTCCTTCATAGTTCGGAGTCCATTTGCCCCTGTGGTCTGTATGAGGAGGGAGGATTCTCTTCAGCACAAGATCTCCCACTTGGTACTCTCGGTGCCTGACTTTCTGATCGAAGGCTCTCTTCATTCTTTTCTGATATAACTGCCCATGACAGATTGCAGCTAATCTCTTCTCTTCGATCAAATTCAGCTGCTCGTATCGGGACCTAACCCAATCTGCTTCACTCAGTTTAACATCCATTAATACCCGTAGGGAGGGTAATTCAACTTCAACAGGTAGGACTGCTTCCATACCATACACAAGCTGATACGGTGTTGCCCCAGTGGATGTTCTTATTGACGTGCGGTACCCATGCAAGGCAAACGGTAGCATCTCATGCCAGTCTTTGTAAGTGACTACCATCTTCTGCACAATCTTCTTGATATTCTTATTTGCTGCCTCAACAGCGCCATTCATCTTTGGCCTGTAAGGAGAAGAATTGTGATGTTGAATCTTGAAGTCCCGGCATAGCTCTGCCATCATTTTGTTGTTTAGATTGGAACCATTATCAGTAATGATTCGCTCGGGCACTCCATATCGACAGATGATATCTCTCTTCAGAAATCTGGCTACCACTTGTCTTGTAACGTTGGCATAGGAAGCTGCTTCAACCCACTTGGTAAAATAGTCAATGGCGACCAGGATGAATCTGTGGCCGTTCGAGGCAGTCGGCTCAATCTTGCCGATCATATCAATGCCCCACATGGAAAAGGGCCATGGTGAAGACATGATGTTCAAAGGATTGGGAGGCACATGCACCTTATCCGCATAGATCTGGCATTTATGGCATTTTCTGGCGTAAGCACAACAGTCTGCATCCATTGTGATCCAGTAATAACCTGATCTTAGCAATTTCTTAGCCATTGCATGTCCTCCTGCATGGGTACCAAAAGATCCTTCGTGCACTTCATGCATTAACAAGTCTGCTTCTGTTCTATCAACGCATCTGAGGAGTACCATATCAAAGTTTCTTTTGTACAGAGAACCATCAGTGTTCAGGAAGAAACTACCAGCAAGCCTTCTTAACGTCTTCTTATCATTGGAAGATGCCCCAGGTGGGTATGTTTGATCCTCCAAGAAGCATTTAATGTCATGGAACCAAGGCTTATCATCTTTGACAACTTCTGCTGCGAACACATATGCTGGTCTATCAAGTCTGGACACTGAAATCTGAGGTACAAAGTTAGCAGCTTGAACTTTGATCATGGATGAAATGGTAGCAAGAGCATCTGCAAACTGATTCTCGTCCCGAGGGATATACTCAAGTTTGACTGTTGTGAAGAACGTCAATAACCTTCTTGTGTAATCCCTGTAAGGTATCAGATGATCTTGGTGGGTGTACCATTTGCCGTTGGTTTGATTGACTACCAAAGCTGAATCTCCGAATACGGTCAATGTCTTGATCCTGAGGTCAATGGCTTCCTCAAGACCCATAATGCAAGCTTCGTATTCAGCTTCGTTGTTAGTGCAGTTGAAAGTGAGTTTTGCCGAGAAAGGCATGTGAACTCCTTTAGGTGTAATGAGTACTGCACCAACACCACGACCATTCATGTTAACAGCCCCATCGAACATCATAGTCCATTCTTCTTCCGGGTCGGGCCCTTCAGTGTGAATAGGCTCTTCGTGATCTCTTGCTTTAATGAACATGATGTCTTCATCAGGGAAGTCAAATCTCATAGGCTGGTAGTCATCAATGGGTTGCTCAGCAAGATATTCAGATAGTACACTGCCCTTGATGGCTTTCTGAGAAGTGTACTGGATGTCGTATTCCGTGAGAATCATTTGCCATCTTGCAACCCGTCCGGTAAGAGCTGGCTTCTCGAAAATGTACTTAACTGGGTCCATTTTTGATATCAACAAAGTAGTGTGGGTCAACATATACTGTCTCAGTCGGCGAGCAGCCCACGCTAAAGCACATCAAGTTTTCTCGAGCAGTGAATAACGTTGTTCACAGTCGGTAAACTTTTTGCTTAGGTAGTATATCGCATACTCTTTTCGACCAGACTCGTCATGCTGGCCCAGCACACACCCCATCGACTCTTCTAATACTGTCAAGTACATTATCAGAGGTCTTCCTTCAACTGGTGGCATAAGGATTGGAGGTTCTTGCAGATATTCCTTGATCTTGTCAAAAGCCTTCTGGCAGTCTTCGTTCCACCTGACCGTCTGCTCTTTTCTTAACAGCTTGAACAAGGGTTCACAGGTTGCTGTAAGGTGAGATATGAACCTTGAAATGTAGTTCAATCGACCTAAGAACCCTTGAACTTCTTTCTCGGTTTTCGGTGCAGGCATCTCTTGGATGGCTTTGACTTTATCAGGGTCAACTTCAATCCCTTTCTCGCTTACAATAAATCCCAGCAGCTTACTGGATCGCACCCCGAATGTGCATTTGTTGGGGTTCAACTTCAGTTGGTACTTCCTCAGACGTTTGAATAACTTGAGCAGATTCACCAGGTGATCTTCCTCTGTAAGGGACTTGGCGATCATATCATCCACATAACATTCTATTTCTTTATGGATCATATCGTGGAATAGTGTCACCATAGCCCGTTGATATGTTGCACCAGCATTCTTCAGTCCGAATGGCATCACTTTGTAGCAGAACGTGCCCCAGGGTGTGATGAATGTTGTCTTCTCCATGTCTTCAGGTGACATCTTAATCTGGTTGTATCCTGAAAATCAATCCATGAAGGAGAATACCGAGAACTGAGCCGTGTTATCCACCAATACATCAATGTGAGGTAATGGGAAGTCATCTTTCGGGCTGGCTCTGTTCAGATCCCGGTAGTCAACGCACATCCTTACTTTGCCGTCCTTTTTAGGCACAGGTACTATGTTAGCAACCCACGGCGGATAGCTAGTCACAGCAAGGAACCCGGCGTCCCATTGCTTTTGTACCTCCTCCTTGATTTTCATAGCCATGTCTGGACGAGTACGGCGCAGTTTCTGTTTAACCGGTGGGCACTCTTCTCTCAAAGGCAGCTTGTGCATGACAATATCGGTATCCAACCCTGGCATATCTTGGTAAGACCAAGCAAACACGTCCGCATACTCTTGAAGCAGGTCAATCAGTTGTCTCTTCACTGAGTCTTGCAGGCAGGCCCCGATTCTAACCTCTTTCACGTCTTCACCTGTACCAAGATTGATCACTTCAACCTCCTCCTGGTGAGGAGTAATAACCTTTTCCTCTTGTCTTAACAACCTGGCTAGCTCTTCAGGAAGCTTATACTCTTCTTCAACCCCTTCATCAGCTTGATTGATTGGATTGTCAAAGTCATACGAAGTCATAGCCGTGCTGTTGTCGGTGCTGTCAGGAAGGCACTCTCTGCAAGGGTTCAAGTTTTGTCCATTTTAGTGATCTGATTTTAATCTTTATTTAGAAAAGTGAAATGAAGTTGTCATTTTGAAAACACCGCCATTTATTTTTTGTACAAAAAGAAAAATGGAAAAACAGTGAACGAAAAGAAAAAGACTCGTTTGCAAAAAGATGTCTGATATTTCATTAATTGATCTTGTTTGCACAAAAAGTACAGATGGCCCGATTACAAAATGAGTCTTGTCATCTTGGGCAAGATGCAAGACTTTGATGCATGCTTATAAAAATACAGGAAATAATAATTACTCTGCATGAGTAACTCTTATAATTTCCTGGGAAGACCAGTTTGAGATACTGCTCCCCGGGATCTTTGGACGAATCCAATTCTCCAGATTGTGCTCCTCTTCCAGCTCGTCTTCCAGACAGTTGATAGCATCAGGGGTAAGCATCCCCCCACTCACAAAATTGGGCTCTTTCGCAGCCGCTGCTTGATCTTGTTGAGTTGGTTTGTAACCCAACCCAAATCTGTCTTCTTTCTTCTCCACCGGTAGTAGCTTGCCCCAGCCTTGGGCAGTTCCTTCCTCAACAACCTTCCGGGCTTGTTGGTATGATGACATTGGAGTACCAGATACAGCAGATGTCTCATTTACATTCAAGGCTTCAAACCCCTGGCTCATTGTTTCATGGATCTCCCCATCCATCTCAATGTACTTATAGGTTGCCAGGTGGCTGACAAAAATGTCCTCTTCTCCACAGATTGTAACGATCTGACCCTCCCACTCATATTTTAACTTCTGGTGAAGGGTGGAGGTCACGGCGCCAGCGGCGTGAATCCATGGCCTACCCAATAAACAGTTGTAGGCGGGCTGTATATCCATCACGTAGAAGATAGTTTTAAAGGTCTGCGGGCCAATCGTTACGGGCAGCTCAATCTCTCCCAGAACCGATCTCTTTGAGCCATCAAAGGCTCTCACCACCAGGTTGCTGGGTCTCAACGCCAATCCGTCATACTCTAGCTTCACCAAAGCCTTTTTAGGCAGGACATTAAGGGATGACCCCGTGTCTACCAGCACATGTGAAAGGACAGCACCTTTGCATTCCATGGTTATGTGCAAGGCTTTGTTGTGGTTACGGCCTTCCGTTGTCAAGACAGTATTGGTGAACCCTAGTCCGTGACTAGCATTAACATTTCCCACTACTGCTTCCAGCTGATTGACAGTGATCTCTTCAGGCACGTAAGCTGCGTGCAGGACTTTGAGTAGTGCATTCCGATGGGCTTCGGAACACATAAGCAATGATAGGATTGAGATCTTGGAAGGCGTCTGATGAAGCTGATCCACTATTTTATAATCACTCTTCTTGATGATTCGCATGAACTCATCAACCTCTTGATCGAATGGTGTTTTCAAAGCTTCCTTAACAGTTTGATCTTCCTGCACAGGGCCCTTCCCTTTTGCCTTGGCAGCAGCTTCTGCTTCGGCTGTGGGTCTCTGAATTTGTGGAGCGAAAAGACGTCCGCTTCGGGTGAAGCCTCCGCCTCCTCCCACATTGTCAATTTGCGGTGCAGGGGTTGATGATTCAAAAGTGATTCTTTGTCCTTCACAGTACAAGTCGGAGCCGTAATGCCAGGGGATGGCATTACTGCTTTCATAAGGTACGGGTCCAGGCACCGTGATAGTGACTGGACTGACTGCAACCGTTGAGGGAACTGTAATAGTCTGTGGATCGTAATAAATTGTAACTGGTGCCCTAGTGGGAGCAGCACCTTCTGAGTTGTAGACGGAGTTGTTTTCAGGATCGTAAAAGATTGTGACAGTAGAGACATCTTCATGATTTGTTGCTGGTGTTGTAGGAGACAATGGTGGAAGAATGGATGTTGTCGTTGTAGGAGATTCAAAATGGAATGAAGCTGAAGTTGTAGCAGGAGAAACTGTTGAAAACTGATCAGTTGAGAAGACATATGAAGTACTTGTTGATGAAGCCGAAGAATTGTCAGGAACAATGGTTGCTGCAGTTGTAGGAGGTTCTGAAATCGTTGCTGATGAGATTGCTGGATTTGTTGGAAATGATGTGGTGATCTGGAGCTGGCCACTCTGAATAAGGCCATCTATGCCATTCCTCAAATTATCGCACCCATTTACCGAGATATTGCAGTAAGCACAACCCAACTCACACCCTGGGAACATTTGACATTCCAGGAGCTGAGCCTTGATTTCTACCAACGGTGTCCTGATCTGGCCCACACTGGTTATTAAATAAGACGGCTTGTCTTCTTCAATAGCGTTAATTCTAGGACCACCGTGGTTTGACATTGGATTCTTATTTACATTGGGTGGAGGTGCGAAATTCAGAGCTTTCGAGTCTACCAGGTCTTGCACCTTCATATGCAGAGCTCTGCACTTTTCTGTACTGTGGCCAGGTGCGTTTGAATGGAAGGCACACCTAGCATTGGAGTCATAGTTCCTGGGTAGACTGTTGGGATCTGGAGGTGCCAGCGTCCTTAGCTCAACTAGGTTGAGTTTCAGGAGTTGTGGCAGCAGGGTAGCATACGGCATAGGGATCAGATCGATCACCCTATTAGCTTGAGATGGCCTCTGCTGGAATGGCCTTTGCTGATTATTGCTGTTGCTGTTGCTGTTGTTGTAATTTCTTGGAGGATACTGATTTTGCTGATGGTACTGAGGTTGCGGCTGATAGTTTTGCTGAGGAGGTTGATAGACAGGTTGAGGATGAGCTGGAGCAGGAATGGTGACTGCTGCTATTGCCCTTTGAACATATTGGGGCCTGCCCTGTTGGTGTGGATGGCATTGGTCTCGCCAGTTCTTCTCGGGCCTGCAAAAGGCTTTCTTGTACTACTGGACGAGCTTGCACCGTTATCTGAGATCTTTCCCATTTTTAACAAGCTTTCAACTCTCTCCCCGACTATGACAACATCTGCAAAGCTAGTGGAAGAGAAAGCAGCCAACCTGTCAATATAAGTTCCCTGAAGGGTATTCATGAACATATCTGCCATTTCCCGTTCAGACATAGGTGGCTGAACAGCAGCAGCCAATTGCCTCCATCTCTGGGCATATTCTCGGAAACTTTCCCTTGAAGACTGTGACATTCCCATTAGGAGGGTCCTGTTGGGTGCCATGTCTAAATTGTACTGATACTGTCTAATGAAGGCCTCTGCCAGGTCCTTCCAGCATCTAATAGTTGCCCTTGTCAAGTGAGAGTACCATTCTCTTGATGCTCCAGTTAAGCTATCCTCGAAATAGAACATTCAGAGCTTCTCATCCATTGTATAGGCCTTCAGCCTCCCCAGAAATGACTGTAAATGAGTCCGGGGGCATGAAGTCCCGTTATACTTTTCGAAACAAGGAGGCTTGAACTTATGGGGGATCCTGACCCCGTCTACCAAGCCCATATCCATCACGTCAAAACCCAAAGAGTTTTGAGACTCTAGGGATCTTAACTTCTCAGCTATCTCTTCCAACCTTCTATCGTAAGCTTCTTCCCCAGCACCCATTACTGTGAATTGGTCCTCCTGAGGATCTTCTTGTAGTACCCTGGCTGCGGTGGCAGTCCCTTGAATATTTGCTGGAATATTGACCTCAGGATGGAGGTGTGGTCCAAATACCGGAGGGTTGACATGAGGTTGGACTCTTTCATTGTTACTGGTACCGGCAGTCCCTATATGTGGATCTTCTTGATTCTGCCTTTCCACCATGGCCCTCAATCTTTCCTGGCTCTGAGCCATGTTGTTCATCACTTCCATGAACTGCGTCATTTGATTCCTCATTTCTAGCCTTTCATTTGCCATTTGATTTCTGACCTCAGTAAGGTCCTGCTGCATCTGATCCATCTGAATTCCCGGAAGGTTGTTTCGGGTTGGGTAACGGTGCGGACGATTGAGGGGAAATACCCGGCGCCTAGCAATAGTTCCTGAGGCATCACAACAGAGGTTAGCAACAACAAAACATAAACCTACAAAACAAACAAAGGGTTAGCATGCAATGCAGTTATGCTTATTTGTTCTCAAGGTATCCGGTTTGGCCTTCAGTTTTGACCCTTCCAGACCCTTGAAGATGCTGTTGTTGTTGCTTGAAGAAAACTCAGATGACGCAAACTAACACAAATATATTACAGAAGGTGAAATAATACAACTTGTTCATTTTACAACACAAGCCCTCTAAAGGGGTCAAAATACAGTACAAAATAAAAGTACATGGAAAGAAAGCAACAACAAACAAATGGTCAAACACCAAGACCAAACTCATCCTCACGAACTTCCTTGAGAAGTGCTTCGGTCACAGGATCAGCCGGACGCTCCGTGAGATTCCTGATGAGGAGATTCCGGGTTGTAACAGCTGCTGTTAGCTTCTTGTGCTGAGTTTGGTCCTTGGACTTCTTCACCCCTGCTTTGATCTTCAGCTCTGATATCTCCCTCTGGGCTGCTGCCAGGGCTTCTTGCTGTTCTTTTGCACTAGCTTCCAGTTGTTCCATCTTGTCTTGAACTCTCTTGTCCTCCAGAGTACGGGCCTCGGTGATCCTGACCCACCGAGCTTGACTCTCCTTCAAATACAAGTCTGTCCTTGCTCTCTGGAACTGGGCTTCTTTGCAAGCATTCTTCAGAATCTGTTCACCAGCCTTAGACTTTTTAATATAATCCCCAGACTTTTCAATCTTAATCAGATGATCTACTCTCATTTTCTCCAACCTTTCAATCTCCCTCATACCTTCACTCCTCTCCCGGAGGGTCTTCTGCAAAGCCTGGGTTAACTTCTCATTTCTTCCCTTCAAGCTCTCAAACTCCTCCAAACTGATAGTGGCAGGGGGTGGTGCTGAAGATGACTCAGGCATGTCTTCTATGGTAAAGGGAATTCCAGAGAACTGGGCCCTGGCACGGGACCACTCATTGTATTGTGCTGATGCCACATTGTTACACTTCCCCAGGATGGTTACTCCCTTGATTTGAACATTATCCCAGACCCAGGCAGCCTGCCTAACAACAGCCAAACTAATCTTGTTCTCACAATAAAGAGTCTCAACCAAATCCTGTGCCCTAGGAGTGTGGACCAGTGCATAGCCTAGTTGCCTTCTGAACAGCAGAGGATTGTAATTGATACTACCCTTAACTCCTATTAAAGGCACATTGGGGAAATGCCCACAGCTGGTGATGATATCCCTGCCCTTGGTGCTTTGAGTGCACCACCTGATATCTGCTGAAGTTAGAACAGTGAGTCTTTTAGCCCAATTGCTCTGCTGATGAGGGTTCAGAAATGCATCTGTCCTAGGTAGATGCCTGAGGAGCCAAGTGTGAAACAATGGAGCACAACACCTCACTAACCTCCCCCTCTGTTTTTCATTCCTCTGATGCACTGAGTAGTAAAGGTCCCCCAATAAAGTTGGCACTGGGTTTTTCAAGATGAACAAATGGATTGCATTCTTGCTAATGAATCGAGGCTCATCTGCAAACAACACAATTCCATATATACTCAAAGCCAACAAGGCACAGACAGCTTTCCACTCTCCCAAAGAAGCTTTCAGGGTAGCTTGAGAGATCAGGAAGTCCAGATGGAAGCCAGGGATTCCAGCTTTAGAGGTCATATGCTGCTCAATCAAAACAGGTTCCAGATGCAAAGCTTTTGCTACTTCTCCATTAGCAGGAAAGACCATCTCAGGGTTGAAAGGAATTTCTCTCCTGATAGGCATACCAACTAATGAGGAGTACTCTTCCAATAAGGGGCCCAACTGAAAGTCTTGAAAGGTGAAACATCTCAGTGGGGGATCATAAAACTGAATGCAGGTGTGGATCAGGCTTCTCTGTGAAGGGTCCAGATCCATAACCATATCAAGTATATCTCCATAACGTTCCCTGAACAATGGTATGTGATCTGGAGTGATCAGGGTTTGAATCCTCCTGATGTCTGATAACTCTGGTTGGAAGAAGTGGTAAGTGATGTTGCTCTTTTTAGGAGCCATGATGCTGAAGACTGAGTAGAGACAGGTGCTGATGAAGATACTGAAGAGAGGGCCACTGATTGGCTGGTGCAGGAGATAGCTGAAACAGATGCTGGTGAAGATAGGTCAATACAGAAGATGGGGTCAAAACCAAAACCAAATGAAGATGGATACCCTGAAACAAATAAGCAAATGTCAATATGATGCAATGATTATGTATGCAGATGATATGCAAGGGTTTGTGACTGAGCTGGATCTGATCAAAATGCCCTGATATAGGTCCAAGTGTGTTCAAGAATTCCAGTTGGAGGTCTATAAATCCAGTAACCAGGGTGGGGGACTCAAATAAAGAGCCACGTGTCCAGGGTCTAGAATCACAAGAACTGTCCAACATGGAGTACTCTTAACAAATCAAAGTAACAGGGTATTCTGAGGTCAAGGTACCTGCAAACCTGTAAACAGCCCAACCCCCTCACAGGTGGTGTTCTAGAACAAGGATCCTCAGACTTGGATCAGTTATGAGAAGTGTAAACACTTCTAACCCGGAGGTACAGTGTTTACAATAACCATAACAGTTCCTCCTCTAATTCACCTCAGTTTCTGAAGGTCAATACTAAAAGGTCATCCAGACTTAGCAGGCTTCCCAGATAGCCCTAGCATTGCAGGAAATCTGCAACACAGAGTTCTCAAGAAGAAACCCATATCTGAACCGTGTTTCATATTCCCGCACCAGACCGAAATGGAATGGGAAAGAATATGATTCACTCTAGCCTAGGTGTCACTCAGGTCCCAGGTATAGGACCTTAACTCTCAATAGAACCCCCACCCACCAAAACAAACAACAGATCCAGCCAGCAGCACAATAAGACAATATGATATAATGCAAAAGCAATAAAGAAAGCAGTAAAGCAAACTGTACATAAATCAATAAACAAAATAAATACAAGCACAAATAAGCACATAACACCCCAGTAAACACAAATCAAACAAGCGCTAGGAGGAACCCACAGAAAGAACCAGAAGCCCTGGTTGCAATATATTATCCCCAGCAGAGTCGCCAAGCTGTCGCTCCCAAAGATTTGCATCCCGGTACAAGCGCGAACGGTCGGCGAAAAGAACAATGAGAACACACAGCCGTGAACTCACTGGAGATGAATAGAGTCGCCAGCTAGGCATTTTTATCCCGGAGGAAAGGCAATGCTGCATAGACCTAGAAAGATATGGATAAGACGGTTTGTGAACCAGAGAGACTGAGAAAGGGGGTTGGTTACAACCTGGGAAGGTATTAGCACCCAGATTGTCCGCCGTACTCGACGGGATCCACGCTTAAAAGATTTGTGTTTTAAAGGGGTAGTGTCAGTGCAATTTGTGTGTAAAAGAGCTGGAAAACAAAATGTGCAGGTGTCAGTGCAAAGAATGTGAAGTGTGATATATACAGTGTCAGTGTGAGACCAGGAATGAGATGCTCATGATAATGAGGCTTAAAGAATAAAGCTGGAAAGAGGGGGAATATACAGAGACTTTTGTTCGATAACTGTTAAGTTATGCCTACGTATCCTCTCGTGCAATGAGGAAGTCAGAACACCGTAGTTCGACCCAAAGAGACTGAAAGGTGAATTGACTTGTGAACTGCTTACTTGCCTATGCTCAAGTGTATGATCTGTCTGGCACAGATGCTAACTGTCTTGCATTAGACGAAAGAAGCAAGTTCTCGCTTATGAGTGAATGAGATGAGAAAAGAATCCCGGAGGAGACGATTATTGTTTGTTTTTGTGTTTTCAGTCTTTTATTGCTTTTGAGGATTTGTCATAAGTTGATGAGCTTAAGCCTAAACCAATGGATTTAGTAAACTCATCACATCTTCCCTCTGATTAGGGGTAATGAGAATACCTTAAGTGTGAAGTCAGATTCTCACACTTAATCACCTTTGATGTAGGGTCAAGATCATTAACCTACTTGTGATTATTTAGATGTTTTTGGTGTTTTGTTTAGTGTTGAGTAATGAGGTTAAGCCATAATCAAGGATTAAACAGACCCATTACACCATCCTAATAGAAGGATAATAGATGAGAATGTTTAAGCTGAGGAAAGCTCCTCAACTTAATCCATGATTAGGGATTAAACTCATGACAAAACAAAGCCTTTATTAAGTGAATTTTACTTAATGGTATGATGATGAAGTGAGTTTTAGGGTTTGTAAGACAACTTGAGGGGGACTTGTCCATTAACACTAGGGTTAGTCCTTCTTAACCAGTTAAGGAAGAATTAGAACCCTAATGCAAGGCCCAAGTTACAAGTGTGATGTCTTGATGATTATTAAGATGGATTGATTTAATGAGTTAAACACATTAAGGGTTTAACACTTAGGATTAAAGTTATACACTCCATCCTAAGAGAAGGATGCAGGCATAAGCTTAATCACAAAGCCTTAAAGCCTTTAGGGTTTAGTCCCTGATTATGAGATGAGAAGAGAAGACTCAAAAGAGACACAAAGGTAAAACTAAGAGGGGAGACTAATCAAAACCCTAATCATTGTCATACATGGTTGTTCCTAAGGTTTGTGAGGTTTTCAAAAGAAGATCTTCAGAGGAACTACCAGGAAGCAGATGAACAGGATCAAGAGAAGCAAAGTGACTTGCTTCATTCAAGAAGTCAAGTCACTTGAAGAAAGAAAGTGAGAAGAAGAAGAATGAGCAAGCTCAATCCAAACACATACAAAAATTCAGCATGGATGCAAGAGAGATGAAAAGAAAAGCATGAGAAGTGAAGGCAAATTCACTTCTCAAGTTACTTACCACCTGAAAGATTAGTGAAAGAAATGCAATGCAATGCCAAATGGGATGAAATGGTATGATGCTAAACAAAACCAGAAGCATGTTGATGATGATAATGATGCTATGGAGTGCTATAAACATGAGGCAATGCATGGAGATGTTCATACAAGTTCATGGATGCAAATGGTGCAAGCTTAGAAGCATGGATACACATGAAAAGTTATGAAGCATACATGGCATACAAGATGGCAAATATGTGATGCAATGATCAAACATGTTTGCAATATGTCTTATGATGTCAAATGAATCAAATGGATGCTTGAAATGTCATGGCAAGTCATGTTATGCAAGAGAATGCAAGATGGATGCAAATGAAAGCTCAAATTAGGGTTTATGATCCATACATCAAACAAAATCCAAAAACAGAAGCAAACCCTAAGATAAAAAATGGAAAATGCCACCCAAAGAAACCCTAAACCTATACTAAACCAAAGTCCAAAGGGGAGGTCTCAACTCTAAACCAAACTCAAGATATGAATGTTACAAGTTATTAGGGTTTTTAGGGTTCCTAAACAAAAGAAATGCCAAACAAATTGAAAATGCAGGATCAAATCATGGCCATTTTATCCTAGAAACTATATGCTAAACACAAAACAATGCAAGAAGAACCAATGTCCAACTCTTCTTAGATAGGCAGAAATGAATTTTTGAACTTATGATCAAAATAATGCACAAAAAATGATTTAATTCAATGGAAAATCCTCAAAATGCATCAAGATCAAAAAAGAAATTTGGTTTGAAGGTTGGACAATGTTTCTAAATGTCTTAGAACATTTCATGAATTTTTTGGTGATTTTTAAATACCTAAAAGTATTTTTAATAAATTAATTTCCATTAATCAATTAAAAATAATCTTTTAAATATTTAAAAATACTTTTTTAATGATAAAAAATAAAATGAAAATATTTTTGTGTCATGAAAATTAATAAAACTTAAGAGAAAAAGTTCCATAATTTTTTAAGACTTTTTACTATTTTAAATTAATTGTGCAATTTAAATGAAAAGAAAATGAATTAAAAATGAATAAAATGAAAGTAATCAGAAAGGATGGCCAGGATTGAGTCTGAGTTTAAATGGATTGACCACGCGCCAGATCCAAGGGTCCATGTTGCTTCTGGGTTAATTAATTAAATTATGATTAATTAAATAAAACACGTGGATTAGGGCTAATCAAACAGATCTGGACCACACACACACGCGGGAGGTCAACGCTTTCAACGCATCCAACGGTCCAAATTCAAATGGGAATTAATTACATGATTAGGGCACAAATGACTTTCAGGTGGCCGGAGAAGACTTCCGGTCGTCTTCTCCGGCCAGCATCTCCCCTGAAAATCCTCAAAACTCTAAAAACCTAACTAAAATGAAATCTAAGAATTGGGAAATGATCCTCACTCACTCACGAACCAAAACCCTAAGTCAAAACAAATTTATTCTTCCCCAGAGGCATGAATCGAAACAAACAAATTTTAGGGCACGCAAGTTTCAGAGATCAATTAAATGTTCATTTCAACACCATTTCAAAAACCAAAAGCACCAGGATACTCAGTGAAGCATAGAGAACAAGTTTATAACATGAAAAACGATTTCTGGAAAAATAATTCTTGAGCTACCTGAGATTCGAAGCTTTCACTCTGATGACTTTCTGGCCTCTCCCCTTGATGAAAACCACTCCACTTAACCCTCTGGTGATGCTTGAATGCTCAAGAGGAATTTATGTTGGCTGAATGAAGAGTTTGAGCAGCTTCTGCTCAAGCTCAGTTGAAAATGGCAATGGAGTTTCAGGCTGTTTCTGGCAATGGTGAAGGGTTGTTTGTGGTCCAGATGATGAGTGGAGAAGGTCTATGGAGTTTGTTTTGATGTTTGTGAGCTGTGGAGAGAGTTTCGAATGAAACTGCAAGTTGGAGTGAAAATGGTGCAGTGGGGTTACAGCTTGTTTCAGGCTTGTGTTCTTGCTGGTTTCTACTCAATGAGGCATGGTGAGTTGAATGGTGAAAATGGTTTGAGTGTTTTGTGGCTGGGCAGAGAGATTCGAAGCAATTTGCAGCTGGGGTGTGTTTTGTGAATGTGCTCTTGTGTAGTGTTTCAGCCTGGCCTCTTCATATCTTTGGCTTGCCAAGGGATATTGTATTTTAATCCTATAGGTCAGATGATGTGACCTGGCCTATAGTGATTGGTAAGTTTGCTTTTGCTCAAAGTCCACCTTTTGTGTAAGAGAAGTATGGCTCATGATCTAGGCTAGTACAAGGCATGGGCTGCGCAGCAAGGGTGAGGGGAAAGGCTAGCCAAAGTCAGCATCCAAGGTTGCAAGTTGTAGGAAGTGTGATCATGAGTTTTTGCAAGTTGTGGCTTTTTGGTTCACATGTGACTATTTTGCTACACAAGCCATGAAACATGAGCAATGCCTAGTCCATTCTGAATTTTAGGACTTACATGATGTTTATGTGATGGTTTGAGGCCAATTAGAAGTTGCAATTTGCCTTGGTACATGATTTTGCAATTTTCACACTTGGTGCATAACTTGAAAATCAATGATTTTTGCCAACTTTGTCACACCATAACTTTTTATCCAAGAAGAATTTGATCATGTTCTTGTACTTTTTGAAAAGGGAAAGATGAGATCTACAACTTTCATGACCAAAGTTTTTCCATTTGAAGCATTTTTGGATCAAGAATCAAGGCTTGAAAAATGACCTAAAATGAAGCATTCTTGAAAAGTCAACTATGCCCAAAAAGTCAACATTTGCAAAAACCCTAAATTCTTGATTTTTGTGGACCTCAACCTTCTTCCATGATCAAATAAAGATCATATACACTCAAAATGATGAAGATCAACCATTGGTTGGGTCATTGGGGACCTCAGATGCCCTGATTTTGCACTGACTTGTCCAGAAAGTCAACTCTTGATCAGATGACTTCCCCATGGAATTTCTTCATGAAAATTGATATGCATACTCCCTATACCATATAGAGACCAATGGAAACAAGAATGACCAAAAAATTTGGAGTTATGGCCTCTGAAACCAAAACCCTAATTTTAGGTCAACTGTGCAGTCAAACTTGGCTCTGCATCCATCCAAACCCTAGTTCTTGTGATTCTTTTGGAGTCTTGACCTTGAGAGGATTTAATATGATACAAGAACACATATGGACCCCCTTTTGAAGTTATTGGTTGCATTTGGAGTGGCTCAAGAAGCTTTGGGATTGCTCAGATCACAAACCCTAGGTGCAGATGCCTTAGAAACTATGCAGTGAATCAAAAATGGGATATGAGGGGATATGATTGTGTTTATGCATATGAGATGATCACAAGCCATGGTGTGAATGAGTGAGGGCAAATTTGGGGTGTTTACACTAGGGTTAGTCCTTCTTAACCATAAGGAAGAATTAGAACCCTAATGTAAGGATCAAGTTACAAGATGAAGTCTTAGTGGTTATTAATGTGATTTGATTAAGAGGTTTAAAAAAATTAAAGGTTTAATACTTAGGATTAAATTTATACACTTCATCCTAAGAGAAGGATGCAGGCATAACCTTAATTTCAAAGTCCTAAAACTTTAAGAGTTTAGTCTCTGATTATTGAGATGAGAAGAGAGACTCCAGAAGACTCAAAGGCAAAAGTCTAATGGGCACTATATACAACCCTAAAAATTATCATGCTTGGATATCCTATGGTTTGTTTGGCTTAAGAGAAAGGATCTTCAAGGCCACCAATGGAGGAAGCAGATGAAAAAAGAAGGAGAAAGAAGAACAAGTTACTTACTTCCTGAAGAAGATAAGTAACTTGAAAGAAAGAAAGTGAGAAAGATGGAACATAAGTGAATTAGATTCACTTCAAAGACACATGAGATGCATATGAGTGAGATAATAAGAAAGGAGAGGTGAAGGCAAATCCACCTCCCAAATAACTTACCAAAAGCTCCTGAAACGTTAGTATGAATGCATAAGGCATAAAGCATGAATAAATGAATTGAAATGAGATGAAATGACCAAAGTCAGAAGTGATTATGCAATGCAAATGACATATGAGATGGTGCAATGTCATACAATGTGCATATGAATGATCATACAAAGATGGGATGTCATGAAAGCATGCTTGGAAGCTTGAAAACACATGGATGTTTATGAAATGAAATGAATGCAAAGCATGGAAAATGAATGAAGAAATGATCAAGCAAGGTTCTACAATGTCCTAAGATGTCTAAGATGACATGTGAATGTTTGAAATGTCGTGGCAAGTTCATGTGATGATGAATATGCAAGGTGAATGCAAATCAACATGAGAAATTAGGGTTTTATGAACATATGAGATGCAAATGAACAAGACAGAAGCATACAAAATGATAAAAAAATTGAAACCAAGCTCAATCAAACCTTAAACCCACACAAAGTCACACCCCAAAGGAGAGGTCAGAAGCTATTCCTATTGAAATTTATGATTTTTCTAAGTTTGCTAGGGTTTTTGGGTGATTCAAAAGGGAAAATGCAAGATAAATTCAGGAGGAAAATAAACTAGAAACTACATGCAATATGTGAAACAATGCAAAAAGAATCAAGTTCAAACTCTTCTTGGTTAGGCAGGAATGATTTTTCAAAGTTAGGGTTAAAAATTGTGATTTTAAAGCCCCTTAATTCAAAGAAAATTGTGAAATTATGATCAAACCTAAAAAGAAATTTGTATGAAGAGTTTGAAAATGTTTCTAAATGTATTGGGATGGTTCATGATTTTTTTGGTGATTTTTAGAAACCTAAATGCATTTTTAATTAATTAAAATACTTTAATTAATTAAAAATAAAAATTAAATATTTTAAAAATACTTTTTAAATGCAAAAAATAAAATAAAAATCATTTTTGAGTTAAGAAAAATATTTAAAGTGAAAATGCAGAAAATGGGAGTTTTTTTAATTGTTTTTGCTATTTTAAAATAAATGCACAAAAGAAATGAAAATAAAATGAAATTAAATGAAATAAATGGGGAAGTATGTTAATCTGATGGCCAGGATTTGAAGGGGGGTTGACTGACGCGCTTTTGAAGGGCCAGGATGACATCTGGGCTAATTAACTTAATTATATTAATTAAATCAGGTTTTAATTAATTAATTAGATTAGGGTTTTAATGATATGATCCAAGCCGTCCACACGCATAATTAAAACAGATCCAAGGGTCCACATCAAATTTGGAGAACTAACCCTAATTAGCCCTAATTAAATTCAGGTGACCGGAGCTAAGCTCCGGTCATCTTCTCCGGCGACTCAAACCACCAACTTCTTCCCTAGGCAAAATCCAAGCATCAAAACCACCCAGAAATGATCCCCTCCTCAAATACAACTCAAATCAAACAATAAACAACATTTATATCACACGAACAAAGAGAATCGAATCAAAATAAATTTCTGGGCAAAATTTCAGAAGCTTGCAACATACTCATTTCTTGGCCATTTTCAATTCCAAAAACATCAGAGTGATCCCCATAACATGTATTTTCTATTTATAACAAGAAAATAAAGATCTAAGAGAATGTGTTCTTGAGGTTACCTAAGCTGAAGCTTCGTGTTCTTGAGCTTTCTGAACCTTTCTTTGGTGCAAACCACCTCCAATGATCACCCTGATGCTATTGAGAAGCTTGAATGGATTTTAAATGGCTTGGTTTGTGTGTTTCATTTCTGGTTTGGCAGAAATCGTATTTTGGTTTGAGTGGCTTTTAGGTCATGGAAATGGGTGGGAAATGATCCTTGAGTGTTTTTGAGTTGATTGGTGGAAGAAGTTTGAAGTTTTGATGGTTGTGTTATGAAATTCGAAGAGAGGAAGGTGTGAGGTGATTTTTGTGATTCTGAGCTTGTGAGAGGTTTCAGCCTTGTGTGTTATGATGTTTGAGGTCCATGAGGTTCACATAAGTCATGTTGATTGGCCAGAGAGTTGTTGTGGCATAGTGTGATTGGTATGAGCCATTTTGCAAAAAGTCAAGGTTATGTGTACTTGAAGCATGGCACGGGTCAAATCTTGTTTGAAGGGTTTTTTGGCTTCAGCTTGCATCAAGGATGGCCTTTGGATCAAGAGATTGCAGCTGGAAGGCTTGGATGAAGAGTTCTCATGGTTTATGCAATTTTCCCTCTTTGGTGTTTCTTGTGAATCAAGCCATGAAATGCTTCAATCCTTAGGCCAATTCTGATCTTTGGAAGTTGCTTTGGCATGTTATGATGCATAGAAGTTGATTAGAGGTCATTAGAATGCTTGACAAGTGAAATTGCAAAATTCCCTCTTTGACATGAACATGAAAATTATGTGATTTTTGCCAACTTTGAAAGGACGTATCTTGAGTTATAGGATGAATCAATACATGTTCTTGTACTTTTTGAAAAGGGAAAGACCTAATCTACAACTTTCATGTCCAAGAATTTTTCATTTGAAGCATTTTTGGTCATGAAAGAGGAGGTTGAAAATCTTTCCCAAAATGGAAAGTTTGCATTTCAAGTCATTTCCAAAAAATGGCAAGTTTGCAATTAGCTCAAAATCCTTCAATCTTGTGAACTTCCAACCACTTCTAAGATCAAATAAAGATTATTGAACTTCAATTTGATGAAAATGACCCTTTAGTTCCATTGTTGGGGGCCTCAGATGCCCTGATTTTGACTTAACTTGCTCAAGAAGTTACCCAATGATCAGATGACTTCCACAAGGAATTTCTTCATCAAACTTGGTACAAATTATCCTTATAACATATTAAGAGCATTAGAAACAAGAATGGCCAAAAAAATTGGAGTTAAGGCCTTTGAAACCAAAACCCTAATTTTGGTCATTTGTGTAGTGAAAAACCCTAGCTCTGCTTCCATGCCTTTGCCAATTCTTGTGATCCCTTGACTTTCATGAACTTTGGGGAGCATAATATGATCATAGAACACACATGGACCCTCTTGGAAAGCTTTAAGACCCTTGGATGGCTCAGATTGATTCTTGGATTGCTCAGATCACAAACCCTAGATGCAGATGAAATTGAACTATGCAGTGAAGCAAATATGCAATATGAGATAGTATGCTTATATTAATGCAAAAATGAAAGATCACAAGCCATGGTGTGATAAAAGGTGAGGGAAAATTTGGGGTGTTTACAGCTGCCCCTATTCAAGCATGAGTTAGCTGTGTAGGATGTAAGCGCCTGGCTTAACAGACAAACAAGATAACTTGTGGTTAAATACCAAAGACAGTCCGAAATTTGCACTCGCTGGGGAGAAGAAGAAAAGGGATATAAATTGTAAAAGATGGTATAGTATGATTATTAAATTAAGGCAATAGAGGATGACCATCGAGCAGAGGACGACTGCTGGGGATAAAGTAGTAAGTAAAGCAATGACGGGGACGGCCGACAAGCTGGGGAAATAAAGAGATCATGATGGGGACGGCCATCGGGTAAGGAAATAAAATTCTCTGGGGATTGAGAAAAACAATGATAGGGACGGCCATAAGGCTTTGGAAAGTAAAGTGAACAATGATGGGGACGACCATCGGGTGAAAGAGTAAATGAAATAATGATGAGGGACGGTCATCAAGAGGTGAAGGACGATCACCTAGCAGCGTACGACTGCTCTCTGGGATTATCACGACATATGACGAAATGTCGGATAGCAAGATCAACGATGGGGACGACCATCAGATAAAATGATGAGGGACGGTCATCAAGAGGTGAAGGACGATCACCTAGCAGGGGACGTCTGCTGAAAATATCACGACATATGACGAATGTCGGATAGAAAAGATCAACGATGGGGACGACCATCAGGTAAGCATGATGAAGGACGATCATCAAGAGGTGAAGGACGATCACCTAGTAGGGTACGAATGCTCTCTGGGATTATCACAACATAGGACGAAATATCGGATAACAAGATCAACGATGGGGACGACCATCGGATAAAATGATGAGGGACAGTCATCAAATGGTGAAGTATCACGACAGGGGACGGCTGCCGAAAGTATCACGACATAGGACGAATCTCGGATAGGAGAAGGTTGTTTTGTTGGCGACTTACTGGGGAACGGTAAACACGGACGGGTGCTTACGCTTTCAAGAATAAAAGATATGAGTGTTTGACGATGTGTATAGATTAAATATGCGGACGAGCATCCTTAGAACCACGATACGGACGAGTATCGGTAGAAACAAACACTGACGCGTGTTTAAAGATGATGATACAGATGAGTATCAACTGGTTAAAAAGGAACACGGACGAGTGTCGAATCTGCTGAGGAGTGATATATACAATGATACGGACGAGTATCAAAGACTTATGTATAAGTATAAGTGAGTATTGATCTGTTGGTGAAGTATGTGCAAGACACAGACGAGTGTTTGACTTGCTGGGGAAGTATGACACGGACGAGTGTCAAAAAAGAATAAATATAAACAGGCATCTGTTTTGAGAGTGCAAAGGGGATGCTTTGGCTTTCTGTAGGGAGATAAGATGACATGGACGAGTGTCGAAAATAACATGTTATGGACAAGTATCTGTTTGCAGAAGGTGTTTTGGCGACCTTACTGGGGAAGGATGACACGGGAGAGTGTCAAAAGAGCATGCATAGGTATCTGTATTTGAGAGTGCAAAGGGGACGCTTTGGCTTTTATGTGCAGGGGATGTATTTTGTATATTGCTGATGAAATATTGATGGTAATTGCAGGTGACTAGCTCGAACCTGGCTTATGATCATGCGAATATTCGATTTTTGCCGTAATGCTCCGTATTAGACGGAATGCTACGCTTATTTCGGTGAATATGATGCGAATGCCATGATTATGCAAATGAGAAACTGATCCGGGACTCGGATCCTGCGGGGATAAAGATCTCTGGCTGATCTGCTTGGAGGGATAACCCGATTGGGGAAGAGATCATTGATGGATCTGTCCGGAGGGAGAACTTTGCTTGGGGGAATAAATCAATGGTAGATCTATCCGGAGGGAGAACTCAGTTGGGGAGAAGGAAGTTTTAGCCACTCTGTTGGGGATGGGTTTCAGGCATTGCTCTACTGGGGAGAGAATGGAAACTCTGTGGGGAATCAGTTCCATCAATTCTGCTGAGGAAGAGGAATTTGGCACTCTGGTGGGGGATAGGAAATTCCTTATCCATCTTGCTGTGAAATAGTTGTCAAGCACTGCTCGGGAGGTCCTGATTGGGGAGGGGATAACTTCTGGGAAGTAGCATGCTGGGGATTCCATGCTTGATATGTCCCCTGTTGCGTATTGAATACCTGTAACATGTTAAGACAAAGGAAAACGCACAAGTATCCCGAGGTATCCCTAACCAGATTCCGTCATAGGAGTTAGACTTTCTAAAAGTAATATATTTCCCGCAAGCATTTATTAAAAATGGCCCATTTGTTTTATGCGAGTGTTGTATTATGAACATTGGACATTTTGCAAACGAAACAAAAATGTACAAAATAAGGTGTGACCGAAAACTCTGATTTTATTAATTTGTGCGCCCTGAATTGGCAAGTACAGTCAAAAGAAGCGAATCCCCTGAAATGAGGAGATTGCTATAAATTGAGAAAATAAAAGTGTCAACAATGTTTGAAGATGACGCTCCAGTGAGCTTCCTTTGCTATGACATGTATGACCTTGACGCTCTTCTTATCTTGCTTTCTGAAGAAGGCTGATTCTGACCGACGCTTTGTCCTTTCGAAGTTTGCCATGTTGTGAGTGATACAGACGAATTCAAAATGCAGTTGTTCACTTATTCCCTGATTTTGCGTGGATCACCCTTTCAGGTTTTCAATCCACCGGGATACTCATTTTTGCATGAGCTGTCCAATGCGGCTTTTTAACTCAGCGGGTGTACATTTTTCTTTTCAATTTTTCCCTTATTTTTGCCCGAGTCTTTTATTCTGTTTTTGACTCGCCAGGATGCCCTATTTTTTCCTGGACTTACATTCTGTTTTTATGTCCAGCGGGTCATTTTTATGCGAAGTATTTTTTAACTGCATCTGAATTCACAGGAGACGGGAAGTCTTCACCATCCATGGTTGCGAGCATCAGTGCTCCACCTGAGAAGACTTTGGTGATGACATAGGGACCTTCATAGTTTGGTGTCCACTTGCCCCTGTGGTCTGTATGAGGAGGAAGGATTCTTTTCAGAACAAGCTCTCCCACTTGGTATTCCCAAGGTCTGACTTTCTGATCGAAGGCTTTCTTCATTCGCTTCTGATACAACTGCTCATGACAGATGGCAGCTAGTCTTTTTTCTTCAATCAGATTCAGTTGATTGTACCGAGACTGGACCCATTCTGCTTCATCCAGTTTCACATCCACCATTACCCGTAAGGAGGGTAGTTCAACTTCAACAGGTAGGACAACTTCCATACCATACACAAGCTGATAGGGTGTTGCCCCAGTAGATGTTCTGATAGAGGTTCGGTACCCATGCAAAGCAAATGGTAGCGTTTCATGTCAGTCTTTATAAGTAACCACTATCTTCTGCACAATCTTCTTGATGTTTTTGTTGGCTACCTCAACGGCGCCATTCATCTTTGGCCTGTAAGGAGAAGAGTTGTGATGTTGGATTTTGAAGTCTCGGCACAGTTCTGCCATCATTTTGTTGTTTAAATTGGAACCATTATCCGTAATGATTCGCTCGGGAACTCCATATCGACAAATGATGTCTCTTTTCTGAAATTTGGCTACCACTTGTCTGGTGACGTTTGCATACGAAGTTGCTTCAACCCATTTGGTGAAATAATCAATGGCTACCAGGATGAATCTGTGACCATTTGAAGCAGTCGGTTCAATCTTCCCAATCATGTCAATGCCCCACATGGAAAAGGGCCAAGGTGAAGACATTACGTTCAAAGGATTTGGAGGCACATGCACTTTATCTGCGTAGATCTGGCACTTTCTGGCATATGCGCAACAGTCTGCATCCATTGTGATCCAATAGTATCCCGATCTTAACAATTTCTTTGCCATTGCATGTCCTCCAGCATGGGTACCAAAAGAACCTTCATGAACTTCGTGCATTAACAGGTTTGCTTCCTTCTTGTCAACACATCTGAGCAGGACCATGTAGAAGTTTCGCTTGTATAATGAACCATCAGCATCGAGGAAGAAACTGCCGACCATTCTTCTTAATGTCTTCTTATCATTGGATGATGCCCCAGGTGGGTATGTCTGATTCTCCAAGAAGCATTTGATGTCGTGGTACCAAGGCTTGTCATCAATAGCAGTGTCCACAGAGAACACATATGATGGTCTGTCTAGTCTGGATACCAGAATCCGAGGCACATAATTGGCAGCTTGTACTTTGATCATGGAAGAAATAATGGCTAAAGTGTCTGCAAACTGATTCTCATCTCGATGGATGTATTCAAGTTTGACTGTTGTGAAGAAAGTCAATAATCTCCTCGTATAGTCACGGTATGGAATCAGGTGCTCCTGATGAGTGTACCATTTGTCGTTGGTCTGATTGATTACCAAAGTTGAATCTCCGAATACATTCAAAGTTTTGATCCTGAGGTCAATGGCTTCCTCAAGTCCCATGATATAGGCTTCATATTCTGCTTCGTAGTTAGTGCAGGCAAAGGTGAGTTTTGCCGAGAAAGGCATATGAACTCCTTTAGGTGTAATGAGCACTGCACTAACTCCACAACCATTCATATTGACAGCCCCGTCAAACATCATAGTCCATTCTTCTTCTGGGTCAGGCCCTTCACAATCTTTTGCTTTTAAGTACATGATGTCTTCATCAGGGAAGTCAAATCTCATGGGCTGGTAATCATCAATGGGTTGCTCAGCCAGATAATCAGACAATACACTGCCCTTGATGGCTTTTTGAGAGGTGTACTGAATGTCATACTCTGTCAGAATCATTTGCCATCTTGCAACCCTTCCGATAAGTGATGGCTTCTCGAATATGTACTTGACGGGGTCCATCTTTGAGTTCAACAAGGTAGTGTGAGTCAACATATACTGCCTTAGTCGGCGAGCAGCCCACGCTAAAGCACATCAAGTTTTCTCGAGCAGTGAATAACGTTGTTCACAGTCGGTAAACTTTTTGCTTAGGTAGTATATTGCATACTCTTTTCGACCAGACTCGTCATGCTGGCCTAACACACACCCCATTGACCCTTCTAAAACTATTAGGTACATTTTTAGAGGTCTTCCTTCAATTGGAGGCATGAGAATTGGAGGTTCTTACAGGTACTCCTTGATCTTGTCAAAAGCTTTCTGACAATCGTCGTTCCACCTGACTGTGTGTTCCTTTCTTAATAGTTTGAACAGGGGCTCACAGGTTGCAGTGAGGTGAGATATGAACCTTGATATGTAGTTCAATCTACCTAAGAACCCCCGAACTTCTTTTTCAGTCCTAGGTGCAGGCATCTCCTGAATGGCTTTGACTTTGTCGGGATCAACCTCAATTCCCTTTTCACTTACGATAAATCCCAGCAACTTACCAGAACGCACCCCGAATGTGCATTTGTTGGGGTTCAACTTCAGCCGATACTTCCTCAGACGCTTAAACAACTTCAGCAGATTTACCAGATGGTCTTCTTCAGTAAGGGACTTGGCAATCATATCATCCAAGTAGCATTCAATTTCTTTGTGGATCATATCGTGGAATAATGTTACCAAAGCCCGTTGATAAGTTGCACCGGCTTTCTTCAGTCCAAACGATATTACCTTGTAACAAAATGTGCCCCAAGGTATGATGAAGGTTGTTTTCTCCATGTCTTCAGGCGACATCTTGATCTGATTGTACCCGGAAAATCCATCCATGAAAGAAAATACCGAGAACTGAGCTGTGTTGTCGACCGATACATCAATGTGAGGTAATGGGAAATCATCCTTCGGGCTAGCTCTGTTCAGATCCTGGTAATCCACGCACATACGTACCTTGCCATCCTTCTTAGGCACGGGTACAATGTTAGCGACCCACGGCGGGTAACTAGTTACAGCAAGGAAACCGGCGTCCCACTGCTTTTGTACTTCTTCCTTGATTTTCATGGCCATATCTGGGCGAGTGCGGCGCAACTTCTGTTTAACTGGAGGACAATCTTCTTTCAAGGGTAGCCTGTGCATGACAATATCCGTATCTAGACCTTGCATATCTTGATAGGACCAAGCAAAGACGTCGACGTATTCCCGAAGCATACTGATAAGCTGTTCTCTTACTGGAGCTTGCAGACTAGCCCCAATCTTCACTTCCTTCACATCTTCCTCGGTACCAAGATTAACAGTTTCAATCTCCTCCTGATGAGGAGTAATCACTTTTTCTTCCTGCCTCAACAAACTGGCTAACTCTTCAGGCAACTCATAGTCTTCTTCAACCCTTTCATCAGCTTGATTAATTGGATTGTCGAAGTCATACAAGGTCATAACGGTGTTGTTGTCGGTGCAATCTAGAGGATAATCTCTGAAAGGGTTGAGATTTGTTCTTTTTAGTGATCAGTTTTAATCTTGTTCAGAAAAAATGAAGTTATTTATTTTGAAAACATTGCCATTTTATTTTTTTGTGCGAAAAAATAACAAAAATGAAAAGACAGTGAGCGAAAGAGAAAATTGTTTGCAAAAGATGTCCAGTATTCATTGATATTCCATTTGCACAAAATACAAATATGGCCCTATTACAAAATGAGTCCTGACACCTTGGGCAAGATGCAGGACTTGATGCATGCTAAAAAAGCAAGAAATAATAATTACTCTGCAGGAGTAACTCTTATAATTTCCTGGGAAGACCAGTTAAGGACTTGTTGGCCCGGGATCCTTGGACGAATCCAGCTCTCCAGGTTGAGGCCGCTTTCTGCCTTGTCTTCCACGTTATTGACAGCATCTGGGGTGAGCATCCCCCCACTTATGAACTTAGGCTCCTTAGCAGCCTCTGCTTGATCTTGTCGGAAAGGTTTGTAACCCAAACCGAATCTGTCCTCCTTCTTCTCCACCGGTAGCAGCTTGCCCCAGCCTCGGGCGTTTCCATCTTCAACAACCTTATGAGCTTGTTGATCGGAGACAATTGAAGTACCCATCCTATTTTCTTGGGTGCAGCATATACTTCAGTTGTCGCCTCATTGACATTGAGTGCTTCGAAACCTTGGCTCATGGTCTCGTGGATTTCACCATCCATCTCAATGTATTTGTAGGTGGCCAGATGGCTAACAAAAATATCCTTTTCACTACAGATTGTGATAATCTGCCCTTCCCACTCATATTTCAATTTCTGGTGAAGGGTCGACGTAACTGCGCCAGCGGCGTGAATCCATGGTCGACCCAACAAACAGTTGTAGGCCGGCTGAATGTCCATCACGTAGAAAGTAGTTTGAAAGACCTGCGGGGCAATTATCACAGGAAGCTCCACCTCTCCAAGAACAGACCTCTTGGAACCATCAAAAGCTCTAACCACCAGATTGCTTGGTCGGAGAGCAATACCATCATACTCAAGCTTAACAAGGGCTTTCTTTGGCAAGACATTGAGTGAAGGCCCAGTGTCAACTAGAACATGTGAAAGCACAACGCCTTTACACTCCAGAGTGATGTGTAAAGCTTTTTTATGGTGACGACCTTCCGTTTTCAAATCAGTGTTGGTGAAGCCTAGCCCATGACTAGTATTAACATTAGACACCACCGTCTCTAGCTGATTTACCGTGATCTCCTCAGGCACGTAGGCTGCGTGCAAGACTTTAAGTAATGCATCCCGATGGGCTTCGGAACACAATAGCAATGATAAAATGGAGATCTTGGAAGGAGTCTGGTGGAGCTGATACACAACCTTGTATTCTCTTCTCTTGATTATCCTCATAAATTCATCCACATCTTGATCAAAAGATGTTTTATGGGCTTATTTCAAAACTGGTTCTTCCGGCACCACGTTTTTACCTTTAGCTTTGGCAGCGGCCTCTGCCTCATTATTAACTCTTGGAACTTGTGATGTGAAGAGACGTCCGCTTCGGGTGAAGCCTCCGCCTCCCCTGACATTATCAACCTGTGGTGTATGAGTTGAAGAATCAAGAAGGATTTTCTCCCCGTTGCCTTAGAGGTCTGAACCATAGTGCCATGGTACATCATTATCTTTTTCATACGGAATGGGTCCAGGTACCGTGATGGTGACTGGACTGACTGCAGCGGAGGTAGGCACTGTGATTATTTGTGGATCGTAATATATGGTGACGAGACTTCTGATTGTTGGTGGTGGTGAAAGACTGAAGCTGGGTTGTTGAGATTGTTGCTGAAAAACTGTTGGAATCAGGGACCATTGTTGGGTCGTAGTATATGGTGACTGTGGAGACGTCGTTGTTAATGGTTGTTGTAGTTGTAGAAGCGGATACGGTTGAACTAGTGTTTGTTGAAGTGATGGAAGAGATGATTGTTGATTTTGTAGACGAGTCTGTCAGAACAATTGTCTTTGAAGTTGTAGGGGGGTGTTTGTTGTTGCTGTAAGAGGAATTGTTGATGTTGTAGAAACCGTTGATGTTATCTGCAGGATACCTTCTCTGATAAGGCCATTGATGCCACTTCTTAAACTTGCACACCCATTGACGGAAACTTTGCAAGATTCACAGCAGGCCTCACAACGTGGGAACACCTGGAATTTTAAAAGCTGAGCTTTAACCTCTGCCAGAGGTGTTTGAATGTTTGCAGTATCTTCAATAAAATTCGTGGGTTGATCCTCCTCAATTGCATTTATTCTGGGCCCACCATGGCTGGGCATAGGGTTCTTTGTGACATTAGGAGGTGGTGCAAAATTTAAAGCCTTTGAATCAACTAGATCATGGACCTTCATGTGCAAAGCTCTGCACTTTTCCGTGGTGTGACCAGGTGCATTAGAATGGAAGGCACATCTGGCATTGACGTCGTAATTCCGTGGAAGGTTCTGAGGATCTGGTGGAGCCAGAGTCCTTAATTCGACAAGATTAAGCTTCAGAAGTTGTGGTAACAAAGTGGCATAGGGCATTGGTATAAGCTCAATTACCCTGTTAACTTGAGATGGCCCTTGTTGGAAAGGACGCTGTTGTTGGTTGTTGTTGTTGTTGTTATAGGACCTTTGTTGAGGAAAATGTTGTTGAGGGAAATGTTGTGGTTGTGGAGTGTATTGTTGTTGAAGAGGTGGAGTAGGAATTGTGACAATGGCAATTGATCTTGGCATATACTAGGGCCTTCCTCTGCCCGTGTGTACTGAGTTTGTTTCACCGGACCTGCGAGGCCCTGCAAATGGTTTCCTTGTGCTGCTTGAGCTGGTGCCATTATCAGAAATCTTTCCCATTATCAACAAACTCTTAATTCTTTCTCCAGCTATGACCACATCTGCAAAGCTAGTGGAAGAGAAAGCAACCAACCTATCAATGTATGTTCCCTGGAGGGTGTTCATAAACATATCTGCCATTTCTCTTTCTGACATTGGAGGTTGAACGCAGCAGCTAATTGCCTCCATCTCTGAGCATACTCTCTAAAGCTTTCCCTGGAGGATTGTGACATGCCCATTAGAAGAGTTCTGTTAGGAGCCATGTCTAGATTGTATTTGTATTGGCGAATAAAAGCCTCAGCCAAATCTTTCCAATTTCTAACTGTTGCCCTAGTCAGATGAGAGTACCACTCACGGGATGCCCCTGTCAAGCTATCCTCAAAATAAAACATCCATAGTTTTTCATCCATATTGTAAGCCTTCAACCTTCCCAGAAAAGATTGAAGGTGGGTGCGAGGGCAAGATGTTCCATTATATCTTTCAAAGCAAGGAGGTTTGAATTTGCGAGGAATTCTAACTCCTTCCACTAATCCATATCCATAACATCAAAACCTAAAGAGTTTTGAGACTCCAGAGACCTCCACTTTTCTGCTATCACGTCCAGCCGACGATCATAGACTTCATCTCCTGCCCCAACTACAGTGAATTGTTCCTCCTGAGGGTCCTCTTGCAAGGCACGCCCTCCAGTATTACCCTGGGTATTCCTGATAGCATTAATGTCAGGGTTAAGATGAGGTCCAAACTCCGGGGGATCAGTACGAGGCTGTACATGATCATTGTTGCTGGTACCCCCTGTACCTGGGTGGTTTTCTTCAGGAGTTTGGCGCTCGACCAACTCTCTTAATCTTTCCTCGCTTTGGGCCAACCCAGTCATTACTGCCATGAACTGGTTCATCTGAGCCCTCATTTCAGTTCTTTCATTAGCCATATGGGTTCTCACGTCAGTCAGATCTTGCTGAACCTGGTCCATCTATAAGCTCGGAAGGTTGTTTATTGTCGGATACCGGTGAACTCTATTGATGAGGAAGACTCTCCTATGAGCAATGTTTCCTGAAACCACAACAAAGTGAGAAGCAACAAAAACAAATACCTACAAAACAAAGAAAAGATATTAGTATACAATGCAGTATGCCTATTTGTCTTCCAAGGGTATCCGGTTTGGTTCTTTGGTTTTGACTTTCCAGACCTCGAGGAATGATGATGTTGAAGAGAGATGAAGCCCACAAAATAACACAAACCATATATTATAAAATGTAAAGATACATAGTTTTGATTACAACAAGTCCCCATGGTGAGTCAAAATACAACAAATAGTACAAACAAAATGAAGTACAAAAGGAAATCAAACATCCAGCCCATAATCATCCTCTCTGACTTCCTTCAGAAGAGCATCAGTCACTAGGCTAACTGGATGCTCTGTGATGGTCCTGATAAGAAGGTTCTTGGTGGCAATAGCATTTGTCAACTTCTTATACTTGTCCTGGTCCTTGGATCTCTTTAACCCTGCCCGGAGTTTCAATTCAGAGATCTCCTTCTGTGCTGCCAACAAGGCCTCCTGATTTTTCTTCTCATTAGCTTCCAGCTGCTCTATCTTAGCCCGTGTCTTCTGATCTTCCTGTGAACAAGCCTCAATGATTCTGATCTATCTAGCCTGACTCTCTTCCAAGTAGTGCTCAGCTTTGGCCTTTTGAATCTTGGCTTCCTTACAAGCATTCTTCAATACCAACTCCCCTGCTCGGGCTCTTCTGATGTAATCATCTGTCTTCTCAATCTTGATCATATGCTAAATTCGGAGCTTCTCTAACCTCTCATTATCTAGACGAATATCATTCCTCTCCCAGAGGGTCTTCTTTAGAGCTTCAGATAACTGGGCATTCCTTTCTTTCAACTTCTCAAATTACTCTAAGCTGACTGTAGCTACAGGCTCTACTACTGATGGTCCAGACACATCTTCTAGGGTGAATGGCATACGGGTGATTTGTCCTCTAGTACGAGACCAATCAATATACTGAGCTGAAGCTATGTTGTTGCACTTGACAAGAATAGCAGTCCCTTTTGTCTGAATGTTATCCCAAGCCCAGGCTGCTTGTCGGGCAATGGCATGGTTATGTTGAATGTCACAGTAGAGGGTTTCTGATAAGTCTTCCTCTCTTGGTGGATGTACCAAGGCATACCCTAATTGCCTTTTGAACAGCAAAGGGTTGTAGTTGATGCAACCCTTTACTCCAATCAGGGGTACATTGGGATACTGCCCACGGCTGGTGATTATGTCTCTACCCTTGGTGCTTTGAGTGAACCACCTGATGTCTTCTGATGTAAGGGCAATCATTCTCTTAGCCCAATTTCTTGACTGATGAGGGTTCAAGAAAGCTTCTGTCTTTGGAAAGTGTCTCAATAACATACAGTAGAATAGAGGTGCATAACATCTGACTAATCTTCCCTTCTGCTTCTCATTCCTTTGATGCACTGAGTAATAGAAATCCCCTAGCAAGGTGGGAACTGGATTCTTCAGCAAGAAAAGATGGATAGTACTGTTGGTTACAAACTTGGGCTCGTCCACAAACAAGATGATACCATATATGCTAAGGGCCAAAAGAGCACAAACAATGTCCCACTTCCCTGTTGCAGCATGAATGGTGGCCTGAGTAACTAAGAAGTCCAAATGGAGGCCTGGGATTCCAGCCTTGGTGGTCATATTCTGATCAATGATGGTGGTTTCCAAATACAGAGCCTTAGCTATATCCTCATTCTTGGGAGCAATCATCTCAGGGTTGAAAGGAATCCCTCTCCTGATGGGGACACCCAACAAAATGGAAAACTCCTCTAACAAGGGACCCAACTGAAAGTCTGGAAAAGTAAAACATCTGAGTGGAGGGTCATAGAACTGAAGGCAAGTGTGGATCATACTCCTCTGTGATGCATCCAAGTCCATGATCATGTCCATAATGCCACCATAATGTTCCCTGAATAAAGGGACATGATCAGGAGTGATGAGTGTCTGAATCTGCTTGATGCCTGCTAGGGTGGGCTCAAAGAAATGGTATGTAATGTTGCTTTTCCTGGATGGGTCCATGCTGACAATGTATGCTGATGAAGATAACTGAAGAGAAATGTTGATGAAGGTAACTGATGAAGGTGCTGAAAAGAAACTAGCTGATGAATATATCTGATGAAGATGGCTGATGCAAATAGCTGAAGGAGTCTGTGCAGTAGAACAGGTCAAAACCAAACCAAAGAAGATGGATACCCTGTAAAAAAAATAGACAAATGTTAAAATGATGCAAAATGATGTATGCAGAGTGATATGCAAGGGTTTGTGATCAAGTGCTGGATCTATTATCTGCCTTGATAAGGTCCATGTGTGTTCATAAGTCCGGATGAAGGCTTAGAAAACCAGTAACCGGGTGGGGGACTCAAATAAAGAGTCACAAATCCAGGGTTTCTCAAGAATAGTCCAAAATGATGTGACCTTAACAATATCAGTAACAGGGTATGATGAGGCCAAGGGTTCCTGCAAACCTGTAAACATCCCAACCTCCTCACAGGTATTGTTCTAGAACAAGGATCCTCAGACTTGGATCAGTTATGAGAAGTGTAAACACTTCTAACCCGGAGGTACAATGTTTATAATAATCATAAAGGATCCTCCTCTAATTCACCTCAGATGCTGAAGGTCATAAAAAGGTCATCCAGACTTAGCAAGCTTCCCAGATAGCCCTAGTACTACAGGAAATCCGTAGCACAAAGTTCTCAAGAAGAAACCCATGTCTGAACCGTGTTTCATATTCCCGCACCAGACCGAGATGGAATGGGAAAGAAAATGAAGCCACTCTATCCTATGTGTCACTCAGGCTCCCGGTATGGAACCTTATTCACTGAATAACCCTCCCACCAAGACAAACAGAAGATCCAACACATGATATGGTGATAATAGTATGAAATGCATAAAAACAATAAATGAAAGCAATAAATAAAGCTATACAGAAAGCAATAAACAAAAAACACATGTAGCACATAACACCCCCATAAACACAAATCAACCAAGCGCTATGAGAAACCCACAAAAAGAACCAGAAGCCCTGGTTGCAAGATTTTCCCCAGCAGAGTCGCCAAGCTATCGCTCCCGGAGATTTGCATCCCGGTGCAGACGCGAACGGTCGGCAAAAAGAGAGAATGAAGGTTGAATTGAATAGAGTCTCCAGCTAGGAATTTTTTATCCCGAAGGAAAGGTAAAGCTGTATAAACCTAGAAAAAAGATGGATAAGACGGTTGCGAACCAGAGAAACTAAGAAAGGGGGTTGGTTACAACCTGGGAAGGTATTAGCACCCAGATTGTTTAGTGTTAAGTAATGAGTTTAATCTCTAATCACGGATTAGTGAACTCATTACACCATCCTAATAGAAGGATAATAGATGAGAACACTTAAGCTGAGGAAGGCTCCTCAACTTAATCCATGGTTAGGGATTAAATTCATTAGATGACAAACCTTTATTAAATGGATTTTAATTAAGGGATGAGATTAAGAAGTGGATTTAATGATTTGTAAGACAACTTGAGAGGGACTTGTCCATTAAACACTAGGGTTAGTCCTTCTTAACCATAAGGAAGAATTAGAACCCTAATGTAAGGCCCAAGTTACAAGATGAAGTCTTAGTGGTTATTAATGTGATTTGATTAAGAGGGTTAAACAAATTAAAGGTTTAACACTTAGGATTAAAGTTATACACTTCATCCTAAGAGAAGGATGCAGGCATAACCTTAATTTCAAAGTCCTAAAACTTTAAGAGTTTAGTCTCTGATTATTGAGATGAGAAGAGAGACTCCAGAAGACTCAAAGGCAAAAGTCTAAGGGGGACTATACACAACCCTAAAAGTTATCATGCTTGGATATCCTATGGTTTGTTTGGCTTAAGAGAAAGGATCTTCAAGGCCACCAATGGAGGAAGCAGATGAAAAGAGAAGGAGAAAGAAGAACAAGTTACTTACTTCCTGAATAAGATAAGTAACTTGAAAGAAAGAAAGTGAGAAAGATGGAACATAAGTGAATTAGATTCACTTCAAAGACACATGAGATGCATATGAATGAGATAAGAAGAAGGGAAAGGTGAAGGCAAATCCACCTCCCAAATAACTTACCAAAAGCTCCTGAAAAGTTAGTATGAGTGCATAAGGCATAAAGCATGAAGAAATGAATTGAAATGAGATGAAATGACCAAAGTCAGAAGTGATTATGCAATGCAAATGGCATATGAGATGGTGCAATGTCATACAATGTGCATATGAATGATCATACAAAGATGGGATGTCATGAAAGCATGCTTGGAAGCTTGAAAACACATGGATGTTTATGAAATGAAATGAATGCAAAGCATGGAAAATGAATGAAGAAATGATCAAGCAAGGTTCTACCATGTCCTAATATGTCTAAGATGACATGTGAATGTTTGAAATGTCATGGCAAGTTCATGTGATGATGAATATGCAAGGTGAATGCAAATGAACATGAGAAATTAGGGTTTTATGAACATATGAGATGCAAATGAACAAGACAGAAGCATACAACATGATAAAAAATTGAAACCAAGCTCAATCAAACCATAAATCCACACAAAGTCACACCCAAAAGGAGAAGGCCAGAAGCTATTCCTATTGAATGTTATGATTTTTCTAAGTTTACTAGGGTTTTTGGGTGATTCAAAAGGGAAAATGCAAATCAATTTGAAAATGCAAGATAAATTCAGGAGAAAAATAACCTAGAAACTACATGCAATATGTGAAACAATTCAAAAAGAATCAAGTTTAAACTCTTCTTGGTTAGGCAGGAATGATTTTTCAAAGTTAGGGTTAAAAATTGTGATTTTAAAGCCCCTTAATTCAAAGAAAATTGTGAAATTATGATCAAACCTAAAAATAAATTTGTATGAAGAGTTTGAAAATGTTTCTAAATGTATTGGGATGGTTCATGATTTTTTTTGGTGATTTTTAGAAACCTAAATGCATTTTTAATTAATTAAAATACTTTAATTAATTAAAAATAACAATTAAATATTTTAAAAATACCTTTTAAATTCAAAAAATAAAATAAAATTCATTTTTGAGTTAAGAAAAATATTTAAAGTGAAAATGCAGAAAATGGAATTTTTTAAATTGTTTTTGCTATTTTAAAATAAATGCACAAAAGAAATGAAAATAAAATGAAATGAAATGAAATAAATGGGGAAGTATGCTAATCTGATGGCCAGGATTTGAAGGGGGATTGACTGGCGCGCTTTTGAAGGGCAAGGATGGCATCTGGGCTAATTAACTTAATTATATTAATTAAATCAGGTTTTAATTAATTAGATTAGGGTTTTAATGATATGATCCAAGCCATCCACGCGCATAATTAAATCTGATCCAAGAGTCCACTTCAAATCTGGAGAACTAACCGTAATTAGCCCTAATCAAATTCAGGTGACCGGAGCTAAGCTCCGGTCATCTTCTCCGGCGACTCAAACCACCAACTTCTTCCCTAGGCAAAATCCAAGCATCAAAACCACCCAGAAATGATCCCCTCCTCAAATACAACTCAAATCAAACAATAAACAACATTTATATCACACGAACAGAGAGAATCGAATCAAAATAAATTTCTGGGCAAAATTTCAGAAGCTTACAACATACTCATTTCTTGAACATTTTCAATTCCAAAAACATCAGAGTGATCCCCATAACATGTATTTTCATTTTATAACAAGAAAATAAAGATCTGAGAGAATGTGTTCATGAGGTTACCTGAGTTGGAGCTTCGTGTTCTTGAGCTTTCTGAACCTTTCTTTGGTGCAAACCACCTCCAATGATCACCCTGATGCTATTGAGAAGATTGAATGGAGTTTAAATGGCTTGGTTTGTGTGTTTCATTTCTGGTTTGGCAGAAATCGTATTTTGGTTTGAGTGGCTTTTAGGTCATGGCAATGGGTGGGAAATGATCCTTGAGTGTTTTTGAGTTGATTGGTGGAAGAAGCTTGAAGTTTTGATGGCTGTGTTATGAAATTCGAAGAGAGGAAGGTGTGAGGTGATTTTTTTGATTCTGAGCTTGTGATAGGTTTCAGCCTTGTGTGTTATGATGTTTGAGGTCCATGAGGTTCACATAAGTCATGCTGATTGGCCAGAGAGTTGTTGTGGCATAGTGTGATTGGTATGGGCCATTTTGCAAAAAGTCAAGGTTATGTGTACTTGAAGCATGGCATGGGTCAGAACTTGTTTGAAGGGGTGTATGGCTTCATCTTACATCAAGGATGGCCTTTGGATCAAGAGATTGCAGCTGGAAGGCGTGGATGAAGAGTTCTCATGGTTTATGCAATTTTCCCTCTTTGGTGTTTCTTGTGAATCAAGCCATGAAATGCTTCAATCCTTGGGCCAATTCTGATCTTTGGAAGTTGCTTTGTCATGTTATGATGCATAGAAGTTGATTAGAGGTCATTAGAATGCTTGGCAAGTGAAATTGCAAAATTCCCTCTTTGACATGAACATGAAAATTATGTGATTTTTGCCAACCTTGAAAGGACATATCTTGAGTTCTAGGATGAATCAAGACATGTTCTTGTACTTTTTGAAAAGGGAAAAACCTAATCTACAACTTTCATGTCCAAGAATTTTTCATTTGAAGCATTTTTGGTAATGAAAGAGGAGGTTGAAAATCTTTCCCAAAATGGAAAGTTTGCATTTCAAGTCATTTCCAAAAATGGAAAGTTTGCAATTAGCCCAAAATTCGTCAATCTTGTGAACTTCCAACCACTTATAAGATCAAATAAAGATTATTGAACTTCAATTTGATGAAAATGACCCTTTGGTTCCATTGTTGGGGGCCTCAGATGCCCTGATTTTTACTTAACTTGCTCAAGAAGTTACCCAATGATCAGATGACTTCCACAAGGAATTTTTTCATAAAATTTGGTACACATGATCCTTATAACATATTAAAAGCATTAGAAACAAGAATGGCCAAAAAAATTGGAGTTAAGGCCTCTGAAACCAAAACCCTAATTTTGGTCATCTGTGCAGTGAAAAACCCTAGCTCTGCTTCCATGCCTTTGTCAATTCTTGTGATCCCTTGACTTTCATGAACTTTGGGGAGAATAATATGATCATAGAACACACATGGACCCTCTTGGAAAACTTTAAGACCTTTGGATGGCTCATATTGATTCTTGGATTGCTCAGATCACAAACCCTAGATGCAGATGAAATTGAACTATGCAGTGAAGCAAATATGCAATATGAGATAGTATGCTTATACTAATGCAAAAATGAAAGATCACAAGCCATGGTGTGATAAAAGGTGAGGTTGAATTTGGGGTTTTTACAAGGAACAGTTAGAAAATAAGTTTGTGAGACCGAATGTATCGCCGTGGGGAGCACCAGTATTGTTTGTAAAGAAGAAATATGGTATCACGAGGTTGTGTATTGATTATAGACAACTGAATAAGGTGACGATTAAGAAAAAGTATCCTCTTCCAATGATATATTATCTGATGGATCAGTTGGTTGGTGCTCGTGTGTTTAGTAAGATTGATTTGCGATCGGGTTATCATCAGATAAGAGTGAAAGATGAAGATATTCAGAAGACCGCTTTTAGGACTCGGTATGCACACTATGAATATGTAGTGATGCCATTTTGAGATACTAGCGCACCTGGTATGTTCATGGAGTATATGAATCGGATTTTCCATGAGTATTTGGATCAATTTGTTGTTGTTTTTATAGATGACATTCTAATTTACTCTAAGTCAGAAGAAGAGCATGTTAAACATTTGTGGATTGTATTGCAAATGTTGAAAGAGAAGAAGTTGTATGCTAAATTGTCGAAGTTTGAATTCTGGTTGAAAGAGGTGAGCTTTCTTGGTCATGTGATTTCAGAAAAAGGGATTGTTGTGGATCCATCCAAGGTAGATGCAGTGCTACAATGGGAGACTATGAAGTAAGTGACAGAGATTAGAAGTTTCTTGGGATTAGCTAGTTACTATCGAAGATTTATTGAAGGATTTTTGAAGTTGGAACTTCTGTTGACCCAATTGACTTGTAAGAATAGAGAATTTGTGTGTGATTCTCAGTGTGAGAAGAGTTTCATTGAGTTGAAGAAAAAGTTGACTACTGCCCGAATTTTGATTTTTCCGAAAGCATATGAACCGTTTGTGGTTTATTGTGATGCTTATTTGATGGGTTTAGGTGGGGTATTGATGCAAGATGGTTAGGTTGTGGGTATGCTTCGCGTCAGTTGAGAATTCATGAGAGGAATTATCCTACTCACGATTTGGAGTTAGCAATTGTGGTTTTTGTATTAAAGATTTGGAGGCATTACTTGTATGGTTTGAGGTTTGAGGTTTATAGTGATCATAAGAGTTTGAAATACCCGTTTGATCATAAAGAGTTGAATATGAGGCAGAGACGTTTGTTGGAATTTCTGAAGGATTATGAATTTAGTTTGAATTATCATCCCGGTAAAGCTAATGTTGTAGCTGATGCTTTGAGTTGGAAGACATTGCATATGCCGGTTATGATGGCTAGAGAGTTGGAGTTGATTGAACAATTCAGATATATGAGTTTACTTTGTGAACAGACGCCTCATAGTGTGATGTTGGGAATGTTGAAAGTTAACAATGATTTTCTTGAATGTATTCAGGAGAGTCAGGAGTCAGATGTGAAATTGGTAGACTTGATGGTTAATGATGAACGAGTTGGAAATAATAAGTTTCGAGTTGATGAACAGGGAGTACTGAGATTTCAGGATCGTATTTGTATTCCTGATGATCTTGAGTTGAAAATAATGATTCTTGAGGAAGGACATAAAAGTGGTTTGAGTATTCATCCAGGAGCGAAGAAAATGTATCAGGATTTGAAGAAGATATTTTGGTGGCCCAGTATGAAGCGGGATGTGGCTCAGTTCGTTTATGCATGTTTGACTTGTCAGAAGTCGAAAGTGGAACATCAGAAACCTGTTGGTTTGATGCAACCGTTGGATATTCCCGAGTGGAAATGGGATAGTATATTGATGGACTTTGTTACGGAGTTACCTACTAGTCCAAGAGGGCATGATGCTATTTAGGTGATCGTTGATAGGTTAACCAAGTCAGCGCATTTCATTCTGATTGGTATTACTTATTCTTTGCATAGATTGGCAGAGATATATGTTGATGTGATTGTGAAGTTGCATGGAATACCGTTGAATATTTTGTCGGATATAGATCTTCGGTTTACTTCGAGATTTTGGGAGAGTTTGAAAGAGGCATATGGTTCGAAGTTGAAGTTGAGTTCAAATTATCATCCTCAAACTGATGGACAGACAGAGAGGATGATACAATCTTTGGAAGATTTGTTCAGGGCTTGTATGCTTGAACAATGAGGTGCTTGGGATAGTCACTTGTTGTTGATCGAGTTTACTTATAATAACAGTTATCATTCCAGTATTGGAATGGTGCTATTTGAATCTTTGTATGGTCGAAGATGTCGGACACCTTTGTGTTGGCATGAGTCACGTGAGAGTGTTGTACTTGGACCTAATATTGTGTAGCAGACTATTGAGATGGTAAAGTTGATTCGAGATAAGATGAGGACTTCACAGAGTTGGAAGAAGATTTACCATGACAAGATAAGGAAAGATCTTTAATTTCAAGAAGGAGACCATGTGTTTTTTAGGGTTACTCCGGTGACCGGTGTTGGACGAGCTTCGAAGTCGAGAAAACTTACTACTAAATTTATTGGTCCGTATCAGATTTCGGCGAGAGTTTGACCTGTTGCTTATAAAGTGGCGTTGTCACCGAGATTGTCCAATTTGCATGATATGTTTCATGTTTCGCAGCTTTGGAAGTATGTTTCAGATTCGTCACATGTGATATCGATGGATGAAGATGAGGTAAGAGATAATCTTACTGTTGAAACATTACCAGAACGAATTAATGATCGAGAGGTAAAGCAATTGAGAGGCAATGAGATTGTCCTTGTGATTGTGAAGGTGGTTCGGGGAGGAGCTGTCGGTGGGCACATGACTTGGGAATTAGAAATTAGGATGTGCGAGTTGTATCTGAATCTTTTTACATGAGGTAAGTTTTCGAGGACGAAAATATTTTAAGTGGGGGAGAGTTGTAACGCCCCAAATTTTATTTAATTATTTTTAATTTTATTTTTGTATGTTATGTGTGGAGGGAAGAAATATTATTTAATATAATATGCGTTTATATTGAATAATTATTTGGAGGCTAATAAAATAATTGGAATAATAAGAGACAAGGTGTAAGGTGGTCATTTGGCGAGATTAGTAAGGGTAAATGGTGAAGACCATAGGTTGGGTCTAAGAGGTTATGTGGGAATAAGGAAAAACAATCGTGTTTTTGTGAACGAAGAACGATCGTGAAAAGTTGAGAGAAAAAGAAGGAGAAAGTCAAGAGCTAGGTGAAGAATCTGCGAGGAAGAAGAGATTTCTCGTCAAAACCAAGGTAACGGTGAGATTCTTTCGTCTCTTAAGGGTTTTATAATGAGAATTAGGTAGGTTGATGATTAGAGGTTTGGGGTTTTGGTGATTGAGTAGGAATTGTGTTGAATTGTTGGTAATTTGATGTTGTTATGTGATAATTATATTAATTAGATATAAATATAAGTAATTTTGTAATTGTCTGGCTAGAATTGGTGTTTTTGGAGATAAATTCGTAGTTGTTGGAGTGCAGGTCGCAGAAGGGAGAACTGCGAAAATCGCAGAGCTCACTTAGCGAGTAGGACGAACTTTGGAAGAGTCAGAATACAGAGAGTCACTCGCTTAGTGAGCAATGCCCCTCGCTTAGCGAGACCTGGAGTGAAAAATGTTATAATTTAATTCCGAAAAATTCCTTAAAATTATCTGATTACTTTAGTAATAATTAGGAATTGAAGTTGTGTGGATAAAGGCAGTTAGAGAGGAGTTATACATGTAATTATAGGGATAATTAGTATAATTTGAAAATGAATATAGATCGGTATGTTTGTTGGTTTTGTTGTTGTTGTTGTTATGTGTATTAATTGTTGTTGTGACTATATGGGGCTGTTGTTGATGTGTGTTGATGTAGAAAGTGGAAGTATGCTACCTTGTTATATGTACCCATTTGAAGTTGACTTATGTTGTTGTATACTAAAATATGCATGATAATGATGTAATTTATTGATGTGATGAACTGTTGCATGTTAGTTGTTGTGGTTGAGTTGTAGAATGTAGTCGTTGCATATATGCATGTATGTCATTGATGTTGCATGACATGTGCATGGTTGGAACTCCTAAGTTTACCCTTTTCACTTAATCACTACCCAATGTTAGATCTATCTAGGAACTCCTAAATATGAGACACCTCTCACTCCCCCCTTAATCACAAAGGTGATAACAAACACAAAATCAGTAAAAGAAAGAAGACACCCTTAAAAAAATCATTGACCTTGCTTCGAAGCTTCAGTTAAGTACAAACACTCTTGCTTAAAAGCTTTGAGTGGACAACACATAACTCGATAAACCTAGTCCAAAACAACCATCAACATGACAATTGTTTGGCTCACAAGAAACTAAAACACACACAAAAAACACTGAATACTGCAATCCTTATTTTCTTTGTATCTATATCCCTTCAAACTAGGGCAATGCAACCTTTTGTAGCATCTGAATCATGGGCATGGGCATGTTGAACTTGCACAATCAAATACGATAATTCCTAAAATAAAGGAACTAAAATAGCAACATATAAAGTGTTATGCTAATATTACTCCATGTTGAATCCTTTCCTTTTAATAAACCACGTCTGTTAATGCTCAACAAATCACATATTTAATAACAGCAAAACACGTGCATGAAATAAAGATTCAACTAGGTTTTAAGGCCCAGTTAGAGATGTCATGACATCAGTCTTGACATCCTGATAAAATAGTTGCATACATTAAACCTTCATACCTGCAGAATGCTTAAATCACATGTCATAACATCCCATATGACATTCAGAATCAGAAACATGATTTACCATAAAATATTGTCAATTTAAAACATCTACAAACTCCGTCTTTGGCATATTTTTTGCTAAAATAATTTAAGCATTATTTAGCATTATTCAAAGCACTTATTCAGAGCACAAACAGTAGCAAAAACACACCAGGGAGATATATTATCTCCCCCTCAACCAAAACTTATATCAGAGCATAACACAACAACAGAAGTAGTTTAAAACCAGAGAGAATTTATCTCCCTCTAAATCTATAAAGCCCTGTTGAGAACATTCTGACTATACTAAAATAAATAGTATACAGTCAGAGATCAGATCATCTAGATAACTATAATTACTCCCCCTTTTAGCTAGAAATTGATCCAAACATAGAAATAATCATAGAGCTAAAACAAATGTTAGAAACCAAAGCTCATGAAGAGCATAAATCCAGGGTTATACTAGAAACCCAACATACAGTACCAAAAATCCAAAAAAAAAATTACAAAGGGCATTCAAGGGCTAAGAATCAAAATAAAGAAAAACCAGAAAAAAAACTTCACAGACAGAACCAATAGCCAACCATACCTAATCAGAACCAAATTCATCTCCAACATCATCTTCTCCTCCACTTGCATTCTCACTATCTGAACCATCATCAGCTTCAGCTTCCTCTTCAGCCTGTTCACCATTAGTAGTCCCCTTTTTCTCCAACTTCTCAATCATTCTCTCAAATTTCACTTTTCTTGCCTCTAATTCCTTACAATCTTCTTTGAGCTCAACAATGATTGAGGTCTTATAGAGGCTTGTTTCTAGTAGATGTTGCAGTAGATGTTACACTAATGTTAGGGACATGTGATCCCTTAAACAACTTATAATGGAAAGATAGAGCACTCTCCCTCTTGCAAGTCATATCAGAATCAGTTAGAATTTCAGGGTACTGATTCAGAATAATACCATAGTTGAGGGAAGGAAAATCAATGGGTAACTTCACAGCCACTGTACTAGTATGCTTCATGGTTTGGTCAAAGATATATGTACCATAATCAAATTTTGTTTTGGTACCTACAACATATATAAATCTTCCTAAACCAGTAGCAATATTGCAGGTGTGGTTTGTTGGTACTCAATTGGTTGTGCCTATTCTATTCTGCATAACATACTTAACATTAAGCATACTAGTTGAAAGCTTTCATTTCCTAGGCCACTGTTTGACTTGGTTGGCAGTGAGGGTTTTGCAGATCTGATTGTCAGTGACTTCTAATTCAGGATGGTTAGAAGTATCTCTTCCTAGGTAAGTATATATAACAGTAGGGGAAAAATTAATACACTTACCTCTCACATTGTCTTTCCTGAAGTCCTTTGACTTCCCATTAGCACATTCTTCAAATAGGTTCACATTAAACTCCTTAACAAGAGTTGCATAACATTGGGAGAATCTTGCAACAGTTTTAAACAAGCCAGCATAGTAAATAAAATCCATAACTTTAGAACATTCCAAATTAGAATCAGCAATCTCCCTTTCTAAAGCTAGCCTTCTTTGATATACAAACTTCCATTTGCTCACACTACTGATGCAGTGGAAGGAGATGTTATCCAGACGTGCATTAAGCACCCTAGAAGTAAGCTTGCTTGTAGTTGGTTTCTTCTTATGAGTGATGTCTGGGACATCACTTTCGAGATCCGTATCAGATTCAAAACAAACTATATGGCATTTCTCTTCTTAGTGATCACCTTGCTTCATCCTTTAGAAGGACCAACAACAGTCCTTTTAGAGGTGTCCTTAGGATTATAGTTTCTGGAAGAATACTTACTTTGTGGAGAACCTTGGTCAGTAGTATTCTTACCTTTCCTTGAAGTTAGCCTTTTGTCTATGCTTGGGTTTATGCTAGCAATGAGATCATTGTCTGATATATCATTAAGGTCAATCACTTCCTCAGGAATAACATCTATGTCAATCTCAGGGATAAAACCATCCTTTTTAACACTTTCACCACCCTTGTGTGTAACTCCAACATCATATGGATTAGTTTTATCATCAGGTGTTACAACATCCTCCTCAGCATCCTTCCTATTACCTTCAATAGCATAAACATCAGCATTTTCTTTGACTGCATCATCACTTGGACTAGTATTTTGATCCTTTTAGCTATCCTAAGAGGAAGGAAGACTAGCCAACGGAACAAAGACCCCAACAACATCATGGTCTTCAATCAGAATTCTTGTGATGAGATCTTTAGTGGCCTCATTCGCATAAACATAGCCTTTCTTTGTACCAGAAGATGAACATGCGGAAGGATCCTTTGGTCTATGCACACTTGGTGTTCTAGGTCTATAAACCCTAGCAGTATCAGGGACAACCACATTCAAGGGAGCGACATCTAGAACAATTTCAGATAGATGATGAACCCTAGATGAAAGGACAATATCAGTCTTGGAAGATGATTGCTTTGATGGAGAGACAAGTGAATGTTGAGACATTTTGGAACAAATTAAATTTCACAGAGAGAGAGAGAGAGAACAAACAATTCTTGAGAGACTGTGGAAGATAAGAGAGTAGGTATGCAGTATGGAGCAGTGGCGTGTTTGATGAGAAGTAATAGGCTCTTGAATGTATTTACTTTGAATAAAAGAATTGATGATAAAATCAAATATTCCACGCCTCCATTTAAATTGCATTAATATAGATTTTTGAAAATACATAATGTCTTTAAGGATGTTCCCACATGTCACTAATTTCCATAAACCCTCATAAAGACTAATTTGCTTCTTAGACATGTTGATTGCATTGGGATTCTCACAATATAATGTCATAACATTTTGTGTGACATTATGCTCAGACATCAATTGTTTCATCCAAACAAGCTGAGAATAACTGTTATCAGCTGCTATGTACTCATCCTCTACATTAGATAAGGAGTCACAATTATGCTTTTTGCTGAACCAAGAGATGAGATTGTTGTCTACAAAGAAACACCCTTAAGTAGTACTTTTCTTATCACAATACCTAGATAAGACAAGATCACTCCCATGAGAATCTAGCATGCCATAGTCACAAGTTCTTTTCACAGGATCTTGAGTAATCATGATCTTTCCTTCTTTATCCTTTTTGGATATGGAGCACACAGATGAGTAACTTGAATCTTGATTAACCAAAAGATAACATTTATCTCTAGATCTGACTCCCTTCATGATTACTACCTTTTATTCATTTGTGACAATACATTCTGATTTTGTGAAGTTGACACTGAATCCTTGATCGACTAGCTGACTAGTGCTAATGAGATTAGCAGTCAATCTTTTCACAAGTAATACCCCATCAAGATTTGGAACACCTGAACCTTCAAGTTTTCCAACCCCTTTGATTTCTCCCTTTTCTCCATCACCAAAAGTCACATAACTGGTAGAATGAGGTTTGACATCAACCAACATATTTTTTATTCCAGTCATATGCTTAGAACATCCACTGTCAAAATACCAATCCTCTTTAGCATATACTCTAAGATACGTATGAGCTATCAAGACAATACGCTTATGAACCTATTGATGTTTCTTGATGACCATGTTTTGCTTAGGTTTGGGTTGTGGATTATGATCAGGGTATCCATGAAGTCTGTAATAGTAAGATTTTATGTGACCAAATCTGCCACAATAGTGACACCTCCACCTTTGATATCTTTTCCTTTGATGAGTAGATCTTCCTGTACCATGATGTTGAGACACTGGTTTCGAAATCTGATTAGAAACATCATTCTTAAGCTTAGGTTGGCTACTAATTGAGGAGTTATTTTTAGATCAATCAAATCATATCCTAGATAGGTCTCCTGCACTTCTTCCAGTTGAAGAATATCATCAAGTGTTTCAGATCCACTATTCAACATTCTGATAGATTTGGTCATTTGATCAAGCTTATAATTTAACGTGGTAACTTCATTATTCAGGTTGCATATTGTTGTTAGATGCTCTTCTTTTTCAACCTCCAGTTGTGCTATGATCTTCTTCTGCTTTTCTCCTTGAATCACTTGTGCACTTTTTATACATAACTTTTTATAAGAAGCTGCGAGTTCATAAAAAGTTAGCTCATCTTCACTAGAATCATCATCATACACACATGTCCCAGTCAAAACAGTGATATGTTTAGCTGATTCCTCTTCAAAGTCACTTTCAGAATCTCCATCAGACTGTGTAATAGATAAGCCTTTCTTTTGTCCCTTCAGATAAGTAGGACATTCAACTCTAATGTGACCAAAACCCTCAAACCCATGACATTGAATTCTTTTGCTTTGACTTGACTTCTCTTCAGGCTTTGTCCTAGACTCATTTGATTTGTTGATGTCAGATGAAGTGTTCCTGACATTTGTTCTTGAGTTCATATTCATTCTTTTTATGACTTTGTTGAATTGTCTTCCCATCATGGCAATAGCTTCTTTCAGGCTTTCTTCATTTTCAACTTCACCTTTTTATGCTTCTTCCTCAATATTAGACACAAGGGCTATGCTTTTATTCTTCTTTTAAGGCATATCACTGAATACCATTTCAAATGTCTGAAGGGATCTGTAGCGGTAAAATCATGAGTGTAAGCTATTGGCTAACTTAACTCAAAGTAAACAGAGTCGTCACCGTGCTTTTATTTTATTCCAAATGGAAAAGGAAAAAAGAGCGAATAAATCCTAATGAGTCTAAAAGCAAAAAGCTAAAAGAATCGAGCAGAGAACGGGTAAGGGGATTGGTTTCAAATTGGGAAGGTTTTAAGAACCAAAAATGTCAGTGGTACTCCACGGGAACCATTTGAAATATTTATTGATTTTTTGTTTGAAAAAGGTTTGTTTTAAAAGAGATTTAAGAGATGAGAAGAGAAATGTTTTTTAAGAATTTTGTGTTTGAAGAGACGTCCGTCTCATGCCTACGTACCCACAAAGTGCAATGCGAGATCAAAACCTCGTAGTTCGTGGTACAAATAGCGAAAATGACAATGTGTTGAATTGATTTTAAAATGTAAAGATAAGTCGTCATTCTTTAGCGAATAATTCAGCTAAAAAGAATGAATCGTATCTAAACATATTTAAAATGGTTAAAAAGAAAAGTGCACGAGGGCACAAAAACAATTGAATGAGTTTTGCATTTTTAAAGTATTTTGAAAATAAAGTTTCGATATACTTATGTGGTTTAGCATTTATTAAGAAACGAAATGAAAAGGTAAAACCACTTGACCTAAGTCAAGGTTTGATTATGAAAGAAGTTTGAAGTTTGAAAACAAAGAAGATTTTTTGAAATAGGGAGAAGCTTTGAAAATTTAAGAAGGGGAGAAGATGAAGGGACTATCCTAAGAATTGAAGTAAAAGTTAAAGGAAGAACGACCAAATCGTATGGTGAATATTCTTCGAAGCAATAGGATTTCATCTTCTTGAACAAGTGAATCGAATCAAGGCCAAGGTCTTCAATCCATAATAACTTGAGCAAAGGGAATGATCTTAAAATCTAAGTTCAAAACTCCAAGTCCAATGCTAAGGATATTGGCCATAGTCCAAGATCAAAGTTACAAGTCTTTTAGATGTTTAATCCTTTATTAATGTTTTTGTGTCCAAATCGACAAAAGAAAAAGCACAATAATAACAATGTAAACATAAACAAAATGATGAATGATATAGTATAATAAAAGTATAATAAAAGAGATAAGGAGTAAGAGATTAAAATAAAGAGGATAAGGTGCGAGAAGGAATTAAAATGTTAGTATATTAATAATATAATAATATTCACATAATAATGGTATGGTGAACTTAATCAACCACACAAAAAAGACCAAAATCGAAAATCAATCGGATCCGCTTAGTATCTTACACTACAGTGATCAATCAAGGAAAATAGAATCGAATTCAATGAAGTTTGAAAGGAGATTGGGAGACCCAAAGCACCTACGCATTAAACATTCATAAGTCTCGATTATTAATGCAAAATGATCAACCACTTTGGGATTACGCGACCAGCAAGAGGTTCGGTCCACGAAAGTGCAAGTATCCAATTGGACTTTTATTCCAAAATCGGGACAAGTTTAGGTCTATGTTAGGCAATCGCCGAGTAATTTACGAAGTAATTACCCTACAAATGAGGTCGGCCACCACCAATTAAGGTGGAAAATATTTTTCTAATACATGTTAGAGAGATGATATAATGGATCATCCTCCGAAAACATGTCGCACGAAAAGAAAAGTAGTAACGGTTTAATCTTAATCGAGATTTCACATTGATTTATCAAATGCAACTTATCACGATCTCAAAGTATGGAGAATGATACAAATGATCTTTCATCCATAGATTTGAAATAATGAAGATTAAACATCTTCGAAAATCAATAATCGTCGAATCGGAGATCTCATCGATCAAAAAGAAAAGAAGATGAAAGAAAGTGGATCTAAAATTTATGATCCACTCAAAAATCAACAAAAAGAAATAAAATCAAATTGAAAAAATATCCATAAAGAAAATCAATTGAAAAAAATTAAATATAGATTTCCTTAAATGATTTTGAAAAGATTTTTCAAAATATTTTTCTAATGACTTGAGAACTCCTTTTTTTTTTAATTTTTTCAAAAAAAGAGAGAAAAAAAAAACAAAGTTATAAGAAAAATAGAAAGTAGTAATAAATTATGTAAATCAACTAATAAAAAAAATTAAGAAAAAGATTGAAGGGGGTTGGAAGCGCAGTAAAGGAGATGGTGGATAGTAGGTGGATCCAATGCCATCCAAGGCCCAAAACTACCAGTTTTATTAAAAACTAATAATCAACAAACAAATTTAATAAAGAAAAGGAAAAGGAATTTAAGCTGAAACAAACATCTTCCTCTTGGTGAAAAGTAAACACGGCTACAGTAAAAAGCCAATCTAAAACTCTTCTTCTACCTCGCGACAACACCGCTCCGTCTCTGTCAAATTTTCCGCCGGAAACAACACATCACCGCCGTGCTACTTCTCTCCGCCGCCGTAATCACTTTTCTCTTTATTTTTCCGATCCTATATTATTGTGATTTTGATTTGTGATTTCAAATCCCTTTCTCTCTTTTTTCTGAATCGGTTCTTCGTCTCCTTCTTTTTCTCAAATCGAAAAATCTGAGAAATTGAAGGTGTTGAAGTGTTTATGGAAGATTGATGAAGGAAGAAGGTGATTGTCGAAGGTTGGGATAGATCGAAATTGAGGCTTTAAGTTTGATTTGGCAGGGTGATTTTGGCTTCCAAATCTTTTTTCATTGAAGGTGGAATGAAGGTGTATTTATAGATGAATTTGAGGATTTGAACTGAGATTTTGGATGTTGTTTTGATCGATTTTGTGATGCGTTTCGTAACTCACGAATTCCGCGTGTGCAGGCTGACTTTTAATTTGAAAATCCTTGCGTTTTATGTTGAGTCTTGATGCGTTTTGCAGGTGTACGAAGCGTGTTGAAGGCGTGACGAAGCTGCTGCATTTTACACTCATTTTGTATGCATTTCAGTGTTGCTTCCCGCGTTTCACTTGCATTTTGATACTTGGTTGTGTGTATGTAGGGGTGGACACACAACCGAGAACCGACCCAACCCGCATCAACCGATTGGTAAAAAATGAATTGGGCCGGATGTATTCGGGTTTCCGGTTTTGTGGGTCCAAATAACGGTTTCGTAAGGGTTCAATTGGGCGGGTCTGGTTTAACATATTGAAACTGTGGGTACCCCTACCCGCCCGGCTGTAAGGATGTGCTTCTAATTTCTAAATGATATTTCTAAACGATTACTTTCCATTCTCCAGTATCATTAAACACATCATTTCATTTGAAAACTACAATCCAAAAATTTCCTTCTCTCTCTTTTCATCATGTCACAAACCCTAAATATGAACATCCCCTTCCATTCGCCGCCGTAGATCCCCTTCCATTCGCTGCCGTAGATCCTCTTCCGTCTCTTCTCATCTGTTCGTAAATATCCGTTCTTCAAACACGGGAAAGTACCATTTCATTTTGAAGATTCGATTTGAATAATGATTTTTATTTTCGTTTTGAATCAAGCGTATATTCATCTCCATTTTCGTTTTGAATAATGTGTTTTTCCTTAATAAACTTCATCTATCCTCATCCTTTCTATGTTCTGAAGAAAATTGGATTAGGATTTAGAACTTTACCGTTAAGAGTTTTTTTCTTGTTCTATTTCTCTTTTCTATTGTTTTGATGATGTGTATAATGTTTTAAATTGCAGATATTTCCAATTCCAAAAGCATTTTATAGAGAGGTAATAGATCTTATATCACTCTCTTGTTGAAAAGTATGTTCTACTTTGTTTCTCTACTCTCTCTATAGATGGGTATAATGTTTCTCACTCTCTCTATAACGATGAATTTATGCATGTTATTTGACTTATTTAGGCCAATTATTTACAGGTGATTAAGGCTTTCAAACATTTGTGTATAGATGGATCAAGGTCAACATAGAATGGAAAGAGTCTTAGAGCAAGAACAATGCAACTGTATGTGTTTTCATGTTTGTCTTAGGCTAATTTTCTGATTTCAAACTAACTTTTATAGTGATTTATTTGTGCTTGGTTGTGGTCTAATTGGAATTCTGTTTTATACTTGCCTTCTTAGTTCCTACTAAAAGTTGTTCTTGCTGAATATTTGCCTTAAATTGCCTATTTGCAATCTATTTAAAACTTATTTTAATTTAGAACTAAGAAAATAAGATTTAACTTCTTTTAATGATTTTAAAATTCTTACTGAATACTTCCAGTAACTTGTTCTTGCTGAAATTTACTAAGATTTAACTTAGTACTAAGAAAACAAGAAGGGGTACTCATGTGCTTGTAGCCTGGTTTTAGAACCTCACAGTTAGTGTTCTTTAATGGTACAAATTTAAAAATAACCATAATACAAAAGATGATTCTCCTTACTGTTACACTTTTTTTTCTTCTTTTCTATCTTATTTGTTGTACTCCTTTTATTTTATGTTTGCTTTCTTTTTCACAAGAGATGTATGTGTGTGTAAATGAGATTCATATTCTCCTTCAATTTCAAATCAAAACTTCATTAATGGTTATTATCTTTTCCTGCCTTTCTTTTCTTTCCTTTATATATTTTTCTTCTTTTCATGAGATCTAACTTGCTTTATTATCATATATTTTGAATATTTTAATGTACGAATTTAAAAATAATCTTATTAGTATGAAGCAAATTAATAAGATGAAGCAAATTAAGTTTATTATTGTAACTTAAGTTCTAACTTTTATTTATGAATATGATTTTAATCACAGTAGTGTGTGAATTGGAATGTTTTTAAGTGAATTGGAATGTTGATTGGTGATATCTACTTGTATCTTATATTAACAATCTTATTAATATGAAGCAGATTAAGTTTATTAATGTAACTTAAGGTCTAACTTTTGTTTATGAGTATGATTTTAATCACAATAGTATGTGAATTGGAATGTTTTTAAGTGAAATGGAATGTTGATTGGTAGTTGTTGATAATGGCTCATTCGTTATTTCAGTGACTGGTGAGCCTAATCAAAATCTACCAATTAATGAAGTAGGTTTATCTGCGCAACCTACAAAGAAGAGGAAATCTAGTGCAAGTGGTTCTAGGCAAACATCTGCTTGTTGGGAACACTTTATTAGATTACCTGTTGATCAAGTTGATGCACCCACTACAGCCTGCAAACACTGTCACAAAAAATACTTGTGTGATCCTAGGACTCACGGCACAACCAACCTGAACCATCATATTAAAAAATGTCCCAGGCTTCCCCTTGTTGTGTCAGCTGACCCCACACAAACTATTCTAACATACCCAACTATAGATGGCAATCTGGATCAAGTTAGCTCTAGATTTGACAAGAAAGCATGTAGAAGTGCTTTGTCAGTTTTTGTAGTTCTAGATGAGCAGCCATTTAGTGCAGTAGAGCGTGAAGGTTTTAAATTTTACTCTAAAGTAATGCAGCCCCAATTCACCATCCCATCTGGGCGTACGGTAGCTAGGGACTGTTTTCAGCTACATTTGGATGAAAAACAAAAGTTAAAGGCCTTTTTTAAGTCCGATTGCAATAGGGTAGCACTTACTACTGATTGCTGGACTTCTATACAAAATCTCAACTACTTGACCCTTACGGCACACTTTGTGGATAACGAATGGAAGTATCAAAAGAGAATTATCAGCTTCGCCGTAATTCCAAACCACAAGGGTGATACTGTAGGTAGGAAAATCGAAGAAGTGTTAAGGGATTGGGGAATTAGGAATGTGTCAACAATAACTATTGATAATGCCACTTCAAATGATGTTGTTGTGACATATCTAAAGAAAAAGATAGCAAATATGAATGGGTTGATGGGGGATGGGGAGTGTTTTCATATGAGGTGTTCTGCTCACATTTTGAATTTGGTGGTAAATGAGGGTTTGAAAGATAAACATTTATCCATAACTAGTATTAGGGATGCTGTTAGATTTGTTAAGTCCTCATCTCATAGGGCATCCAAGTTTAAAGAATGCATTGAATTTGCTGGAATAACTTGCAAAAAGTTAGTATGTCTCAATGTTTCAACTCGTTGGAACGCGACATATTTAATGCTAGAGGTTGCAGAGAAGTTTCAACTTGCTTTTGAAAAGCTTGAGGATGAAGAGTCGAGCTATAGAGAGTTCTTTGGAAAAGGTAATCCCCCTAGTAGTGATGATTGGGACACTGCTAGGGCGTTTAGCGCTTTTCTAAAGTTATTCTATGAAGCAACTAAGATTTTTTCCACCTCTCAAAATGTGAGTTTGCATACTTGTTTTCACCAAGTGTCTGCCATTTATTGTGAGTTGAAATAAGATACTATGAACTTAAATGATGTTTTTGCAAGTGTGGGTGGGGATATGATGTCAAAGTATAATAAATATTGGGGGAGTGCCGATAAGATGAACAAGATGATATATTTTGGTATTATTCTTGATCCAAGATACAAATTGAGTTACATTTAGTGGACAGTCAAGGACATGTATGGAGTTGGATCGAAGTTTGCTAATGACTTGATAATATCTATAAAAGAGGATTTACAAAAGTTGTATGATTGGTATAAGCAAGCTTATGACCAAAAATATAATTCCACACACCCTCTTGGTAGTGGTGGAAATAATGTCTCCAATGATGAAACAACTGCAGCTGCTGCCCGTTCATCTATTATGGCTAGAGTCGATGCTTTTGAGCAACATTTAGAAGAACGAGACTCAATTGATCAACAAAATGAGCTTGAGGGGTATAATTCTAGTAAGTGTGTTAAAAGGGATCCTAACTTTGATATTCTTGTGTGGTGGAAACGCAATTCAGCCGAATATCCTATTTTATCTACAATGGCTAAAGATATTTTAGCCACACCAGTTTCTACTGTTGCTTCCGAAAGTGCTTTTAGCACAGAAGGGAGGGTCATAGAAACCTATAGGAGCTCTCTAACTGCTGAAATGGCAGAGGCTTTAATTTGCACTCAGAATTGGTTAAACCCTTCTTTTACATATTTCAAAGACATGAACCTCATGGAAGATTTTGAGCTTTCAGAAGATATTGTACAAGGTAAATTTATTTATTATGTTATTTTGAATAATTAATATGTTGCATTGTTATATAATTATGTGTTTCTAAAAACCGTTTATTTCATGATTTTAGAGTTTCAACAAATGCAGATTGCAGCAAGGGGAGGATTGGGTGTCTCATCATCACAATCTCAGCCACAACCTTCTGGTTGTGCTTGAAATGAATGTATGTATATCATTATCTACTTATTTCATTATTATTTTTTGATAACTAATGTTTATGTTATCTAATTTTTCAGGTCAAATATGTTTTTTGATTTTTTGGAGTCATATATGACTTATATATATATATATATATATATATATATATATATATATATATATATATATATATATATATATATATATATATATATCACTAATCAATGGCCGATTGAAGAATATATATATTTATATTTTGTCCCTGAATTTTGAAGAAACTAGCCACCACTCGTCTTCGTTGTGTCCCTTGAATTTTGAAGAAACTAGCCACCACTCGTCGTCACTCACCACTCATCGTCACTCACCATTCATTGTCACTCATCTCCAGCAACTACTATTGCTCCTACCACACATGCAAGAGAGGTGATATTAAATTGAAAATGATTGAAACTTATGATTATTTAGTTTATTAGAGTTGTTATATAGTTGAAACTATCAATTTTTCAAAATGTTCACTTACTGTAGTTTATGTTTGTATAACACTTGCTTCAAAATACCTTCTCTTAAATTTGATAAAAAAAACTAAATATTCCTCTGTTTATGCAGAATGGAATAGCTTGTCTAGGGGATATAATTTATACAGAATGGAATTGCTCCTACCACCCATGCAAGAGAGGTGATATTAAATTGAAAATGATTGAAACTTATGATTATTTAGTTTATTAGAGTTGTTATATAGTTGAAACTATCAATTTTTCAAAATGTTCACTTACTTTAATTTATGTTTGTATAACACCTGCTTCAAAATACCTTCTCTTAAATTTGATAAAAAAAACTAAATATTCCTCTGTTTATGCAGAATGGAATAGCTTGTCTAGGGGATATAATTTATGCAGAATGGAATTGCTCCTACCACACATGCAAGAGAGGTGATATTAAATTGAAAATGATTGAAACTTATGATTATTTAGTTTATTAGAGTTGTTATATAGTTGAAACTATCAATTTTTCAAAATGTTCACTTACTGTAATTTATGTTTGTATAACACCTGCTTCAAAAAACCTTCTCTTAAATTTGATAAAAAAAACTAAATATTCCTCTGTTTATGCAGAATGGAATAACTTGTCTAGGGGATATAATTTATCGATACATAATGGAAAACCCGACGCTTTTGGAGTGGAAAGGTAAAGAGCCCAGTTGTTAATAAGTATTTGAAATTTAGTTGCAAATTATCATCTATGTTCCTTAATATTGCATTTTCTATCTGACACAGGTGAATTAACCTTGTTATTTGGATAAGATGACCTTGCTATATGGATAAGATGACCTTCTCCAGTTTGATACATTATGCTATGTTTATAAACCTACTTACAAATCCTTTAGATTTTAATAGCTAATTTAATGAATGTGGAATTTTAATTGTGTAGTAAGTTTGATACATTATGCTATGTTTATAAACCTACTTACAAATCCTTTAGATTTTAATAGCTAATTTAATGAATGTGTAATTTTAACTGTGTAGTAATTATGCATTAGACTAATGTTTTGAAAGCTGAACTGTCAATTTAAATTGTGAGGGAAAAAGCCTCAAAGTTTGTTGTCAAATAGAGGTTATATATTTGTACAACATTATAAGCGCACCGTAAAATGCACCCGCAACCCGTCCGAATGCATCCGCAACCCGTTTAAAACCAACCCGTCAAACCGTCGTTAAAAATGGGCGGAATTGGGCTTGTATTTTCCAACCGCGGATTGGGCAGGGTGGTGGTTTTGGGCCCGAAACCGCCCAACCCGGCCCGTTGTCCATCCCTATGTGTATGTATGGCATTGTGCGGCTTTTGTTGATGATAGTTGGGCTTGTGGCTAGGTTGTGAAGCCAAAGCTGAAGTTGTCGGCTTGTGTGCGCTGATGCCATGCGGTATATGCGTGGAAGAGTCCTTGTGGATGGAGTTGAAACATAAAACTTAATTGTGTAGCTGATGACGTGTTGATTTGTGTGGTTGATGTAGTTGGGAGGGTGATGTTGAAACCATGAAATGTGGCTGCATTTTTTTTTTGTAATTTTTTTTATGTAATGGGCCTAAGACAAGAGTTGGGTCTTAGTCCTTTCCATATTTTTTTGGGTAATGTTTTTCTTACATAAAAAAAGAATTTATAAAAAAAGAATTAAAAGTGAATTTAGGAATAAAAATGAAATTTGAGAATAAAAATGAAATTTGGAGAATTAAATGGAAATTGGAGAATAAAAATGGAATAGAAAAATAATGGATAATGACAATGGTTATAGAAAAAAGAAATACGGGTGGATAAACGGATATGAAATGATGAATTTAAGTCCACAACCAACTCCTGATTTTTCACAAGCCACTGATAAAATGAACACATCCATCACTGAACCACTGAACAACTTACAACTTAAACCACAACCACTTGGATCGTCTGAAAATTTCCCGAATTATTTGAATTCATTTTGAGGAAAATAAATGCACAGATGAACTGCTGATGAACTGATGAACACTGATAAACCTGAAGATTCAAACCGAACTTCACATGCAACACTGCTCGATAAACTGATGATTTTCGCAAATAGCACAACTTGAACTTTGAAATACGCACTGTCTGAGAAATAAACCATTGGCACCAATAACTTGCAGTTGAAAAAACTTTTGATAGTTTGACTAGGATTGGGTCAAACGTCCATCTGAATCGAATCATAATTGAACAACCACATCTGAAATGAAATCACTGCATTGTCTTTGAAAACCTGCAACACAGAGAAGAAAAAGAAGAAGAAGCGGACTGCAACATATTTTGGTTAGAGGTTAGTAAATATAAATAAATAAAGCAAATAAACACACAGTGATTCCCTGTGATACACAAACCCACAACTGAAAAGGATAAACGAACCAGTGTGTGATCTTGTTTGTATGCAAGATGCAGATGAGATGCGAAAAAATCTTAGGGTCAAAAATTAGGGTATGACAGGATCCAATAGAGTCTTCAACATTCATACTACAGATGTCTTGTGCCTCTTCTCTAGCAGTCACCTTCATTGCAAATCTTTTGGGAAGTGATCTGAGAATTTTCCTCACAAGCTATTTATCAGACATTTTTTTTCCTAAAGCTCCTAAGGCATTAGCAATATAAAGAATATCCATGTCAAAGTCATGAATAGTCTCATCTTCTTTCATTCTCAGATTTTCAAATTTAGTAGTAAGCATTTGAAGTCTTGACATCTTGACTTTGGAAGTTCCTTCATGAGTGGTTCTGATAATATCCCAAACTTCCTTGGCCAATTCACAATGATGAACCAATCTGAATATGTTTTTATCAATACCATTGAACAAAGCATTCAAGGCTTTAGAATTGCATAGAGCCAACTCATCCTCATCTTTTCACCAATACACCTTAGGCTTTAAAGTGTTTATACCATCTTTATCAGTAATGATAGGATGTTCCCATCCTTTGTCTGCAGCTTTCCATGCCTTCTTGTCCAGATATTTTAAGAAAGAAATCATATGAGGCTTTTAATAATCATAGTTAGATCCATAATGAAAGGGTGGTCTATTCCCAGATCCTCCATCCTTGTCCATAATACCAGAAAATATTGCCTATAGATCTCACCAAGAAAAACAAGCATGGTGCCTGCTTTGATACCAATTAAAATTTTGGAAACAAATAAATGATGTCGAATAAGATGTCACGGCACTAATATCTGACAAGGTTAAAAATAACAAAGTAAATAAACAAATGCAGAAGTAAAGAACACAAGGAATTGTTAACCCAGTTCGGTGCAAACACACCTACTCTGGGGGCTACCAAGCCAGGAAGGAACTCCATTATTAGTTGTATCAATTCAGAGCTAAACCACCCAGGTTACCCACTTCACTCAATCACTACCCAATTCTAGTTCTGTCTAGGACCTCCTAAATATGAGACACCTCTCACTCCCCTTCAATCATAGTAGCGATAACAAACACAAAATCAGTAAAAGAAAGAAGACACTCTTCAAAAAACAATCCTTGACCTTGCTTCAAAGCTTCAGTCAAGTACAAACACTCTTGCTTAAAAGCTTTGAGTGGACAACATACAACTCGATAAACCTAGTCCATAACAACCATCAATATGACAATTTTTTGGCTCACAAGAAACTAAAACACACAAAAAACGATGAATACTGCAATCCTTATTTTTTATGTATCTATCTCCCTTCAAACTAGGGTAATGCAACCTTTTTGTAGCATCTGAATCATGGGCATGAGCATGCTGAACTTGCACAATCAAATAGGATAATTCATAAAATAAAGGAACTAAAATAGCAACATATAAAGTGTTATGCTAATATTACTCCATGTTGAATCCTTTCCTTCTAATAAACTGCGCCTGTTAATGCTCAACAAATCACATAATTAATAACAACAAAATGCGCACATGAAATAAGGATTCAACTAGGTCTTTAGGCAAGACGGTAAACGCATTCGTACCAGACGAACCTGCAACACTTGAGCATAGACACACGCAGTTCCACCATAAAAACACAAACAAATAGTTCCCGCCTTAGTTAGGCAAACTACGTCGACTCTGATCCTCATTTTCCCGATGAGGTATGTAGGCAACGGGGTAGGGCCCGTTCGAGCACATTATTTATTTTCCCTACATTTTCCCCATTCTTTTCTTGCCATTCTCTTTTTCCAGTTCCTTTCTCAGTTCCATTCCCATTCCAGTAGCAGTTCATTTGTTCAGCAACATCTTATTTTTACCCTTTGAAACAAACAAACAAGCGTGGATCCCGTCGGGTACGGCGGACGGTCTGGGGTGCTGATACCTTCCCAGGTCGTAACCGACTCCCCAACCCAGATCTTTGGTTCGCAAGACCTTGTCATTTCCTTCTTCCTCATGTTTGTGCAGCATTACCTTTCCCATTCATTCGGGATAAAAATTCCTGGCTGGCGACTCTTCCTTTTCCGCGCTACTTTCGCGTTTGTACTAGGATGAAAATCCCGGGAGCGACAGTGGGGAACTTCCTTACCAAATCTCTGAGTATTGTATTCTCTCTCTAACTCTATTTACGTTTTTCTTTAGTTTTGATTCATTGGAAATAGCCTTTAGGGATAAGTGCATTCAATTGTTCATCATTTCGTGTGTTCAAGTCTTTGTCATCTCAATATCAAATCCAGCACTGTTTAGCATGTCCGGTTTTCTAGTGACAGGTTCAGAATAGACGGAAGTAGATTCAGGACCATAATTTTTCCGCTAATTCTTATAAACTCTGAAAAGTTTTATTAAAACCTTGTGAAAAAGGAGGTGATCTATTCACCCCCCCCCTCTCGATCACTAGCCACACCGTCTAACAAGTGATATCAGAGCACCGGTTCGCTGGTGCTTTGTGGATGTCTGTAACGATATGGATTCTGACCCAAAGGGGGCGTATAATAGAGCGCCTATTTTCAACAGTGAAAACTATGGTTACTGGAAAGACTGCATGCGAATTCACATAAATTCTGTGGATAAGCGAGTATGGACTGCCATTCAAAATGGTCCTTTTCAAATTACCATGACGAATGCGACAGGCGCGATAGTTCCTAAACCTGAAGATGATTGGGATGAGAAAGATGAGAAAAAGTGGTCGAGTGATTGGAGAGCTGGAAATATGCTAATTTCAGCACTTAGTGCTGATGAGTATTTTCAAGTATCCCATTGTTCGACAGTTAGAGAAATGTGGGATGCCTTAGAAATTTCCCATGAGGGTACTACTGAAGTAAAACAATATCGTATTAACACACTTAATCTAGAGTTCGAACTCTTTCGCATGAAACAAGGAGAATCTATCTCCGACATGCAAAAGAGATTCGCTCATCTCATCAATCGTTTGAATGCACTTGGAAAACCTATTTCCAATGAAATAGCTACTAATAAAATTCTGAGATGTCTTAGTAGGGAATGGCAACCTAAAGTAACAACTATTAAGGAGGCCAACGATCTCACGACACTCACAACTACAACTTTGTTTGGTAAGATAGAAGAACATCAACAAGAACTAGAAAGTCTTGAAAAGTTTGAGAACAAGAGTAAAAAGGGAAAGGAGAAGAATAAAGACAAATAGGGTGAGAAGAAGCCAATAGCTCTTATGGCCTCTAACTCAAAGTCCTCACAAAAGGAGCAAAGCAACAATGACTCAAGTAATGTCGAAGATTCCGGTGATGAGGAAATGGGACTTTTTGTTAGGAGATACAATAGATTCATTTGAAATAATGGAATAGAGCATTCCGACGAAAACCTCATGAATTTTAGAAGACAATCCTTTGACTCAAAACAGGAAGAGAGCAAGAAGAATAGAGGAAAGGGAACTTGTTTTAATTGTGGTAAATCTGGACATTACAAGACGAAATGTCCTATGAAGAAAAAGGATAAAGGAAAAGCTCCTCCAAAAAGTCACACTAAACAAAGAAGAGCTTATATTGCTTGGGAAAGTGATAGTGATTCATCAAGCACACAAAGTTCAAATGATAGTGATGAAACCGCAAATTTGTGTCTTATGGCTCACACCAATCACCATTCCTACCACAAGAAGAAAAAACATGATAAAAAGGTAAAACAAGCATACTATAATAACTTCCCCTCTATGTCATTTTCTGAACTGAGAATAGCTTTTGAAAAACTGCATAACGAAGCTTTAGATGATTTTAAAATACTACTAGCTTCAGATAAACATATTTTCTCATTTTTGGAAGGCAAAGTACAATATGCTGAAAAAGATTTAGAAAGATTGAAAGCTAGTATTGCAGAAAATTCAAAAGACATTGATATTAATGGATGTAATAAACTTAGGTATTGTGAATCTTGTCACATTTGGCAACGAGAGGTTAACACTCTTAAGGTCAAGTTGGAAAAAGCTTTACACCATAAGATTACTTACATAGTTGATTCAAGGTTGTTTAAAAATTCATTAAATCCACCATATGCAAAATACTCTTTTATACCAAAGGATTTAATGAACAAAAATAAACAACGACATCATCATGGTTCATGTCATTATTGTTGTCGTGCTGGCCACACCATTGAAAAGTGCAAGTTTAGGAGATTTCTTGTTCCTAAAGGCATTTATCAATGGAAGCCTAAAGGCAACCATGTTACCACTTACCCTCATGGACCCAATGAAAATTGGGTACCTATTTCCCTCTTTTGATATTGTAGGATGAGTGTCTTGCATTCGTAGATAGAAGATAGTTTCTTGACAACGGGTGTTTAAGGCATATGACGGGTGACATATCGCTTTTTATTAACTTCAAAGCAAAAAAGAAGGGATATGTTACTTATGGAGACAATAACAAAGGAGCAATACTCGGAAAAGGTAGTGTAGGTAATCCCTCTACCACTACTATTTCTGATGTCCATCTTGTAGAAGGACTTAAACACAATTTGTTAAGCATTAGTCAATTGTGCGACAAAGGTTACAAGGTTTCTTTCATAAACACTTGCTGCATAATTGAACATGCTGAACAAAATGTTGTGTTTAAGGGTGTAAGAGTAAACAATATCTATATGCTTGATCTTTTGGATGTATCTTTAACAAGCACTAAATGTCTAGTCACCTTGAATGATGATTCTTGGCTTTGGCATAGACGTTTAGCGCATGTTAACTTAGATTTGTTCAATAAGGTTGTATCTAAGGATCTAGTAGTCAGTCTTCCAAAAATAAAATTTTCAATAGACCACCTATGTGATGCGTGTCAAATGGGAAAGCAAACAAGGGTATCTTTTAAATCTAAAAACATAATTTCAACTTCAAGACCCCTTGAACTTCTCCATATGGACCTCTTTGGACCTTCTAGGACTGAGAGCTTAGGTGGAAATTATTATGGTTTCGTAATCGTTGATGACTACTCTAGATTTACTTGGACTATATTTCTTCATAGCAAAGATGAAATTTTTTCTGCTTTTAAGACTTTTGCAAAACTGTCCCAAAACAAAATGAATTCTAAAATAGTTACAATTCGAAGTGATCATGGAGGTGAATTTCAAAATTACCTCTTTGATAAGTATTGTGACAAGTATGGAATTGAGCATAACTTTTCAGCTCCTCGAACTCCACAACAAAATGGCGTTGTGGAGCGCAAAAATCGTGTTTTAGAGGAATTGGCAAGAACAATGCTAAATGAGGGTGGATTACCAAAGTACTTTTGGGCTGATGCAATTAGCACAGCTTGTTATGTTTTAAACAAGATTCTAATTCGCCCTATTTTAAACAAAACTCCTTATAAGATTTTAAAAGGAAGAAAGCCAAACTTGTCGCATCTTCACGTATTCGGTTGTAAGTGCTTTGTTTTGAATAATGGTAAAGAAAATCTTTGGAAGTTTGATGCAAAAGATGATGAAGGTATTTTTCTTGGATACTCTCAATCAAGTAAAGCATATAGAATATAAAATAAGCGTTTACTTTCTGTTGAAGAATTTGTCCATGTTTCTTTTGATGAGTCTTATCCGGAAAGTGTCGGAAAAGGTATGTCTTTTGATGATGCAGGAGTATCTACAGAAGAGATACTCAAGGAAGCCGTTACTGAGATTGATAAATCCACAACAGCTGCCAAAGAAAAGGAGGAAGATACTAGTCCTGAAAAAGATAAGGAAGAAGGGACAACTGAGGTGAACAACCTTCCACCAGCTTGGAGATCTTCAAAAGACCATCCCATTGATAACATTTTGGGAGACATTTCAAAGGGAGTATTAACTCGTTCTAAAATAAGTAATTTATGTTCTCACTTTGCTTTTGGGAGACATTGATTGATGAATTTTGGCTAATGGCCATGCAAGAAGAGCTTAATCAATTTAAAATAAATGACGTTTAGGATCTTGTTCCTCGTCCGCGAGATCATCATATCATAGGTACTAAATAGATTTTTAGGAATAAGCTTGATGAAAACGGAGTGATAACTAGGAACAAGGCACGTTTAGTAGCACAAGGGTATAACCAAGAGGAGGGCATAGATTATGAGGAAACTTATGCTCCAGTTGCTTGCCTTGAAGCTATACGTCTCTTGCTTGCTTGTGCGTGTTCTATGAATTTCAAGCTTTACCAAATGGACGTAAATAATGCATTTCTAAATGGTGTCATAAATGAAGAGGTATACGTCTCACAACCTCCTGGTTTTGAAAATTCTGAATATCTAGATCATGTTTACAAATTAAAACGGGCTTTGTATGGCCTTAAGCAAGCCCCTAGGGTTTGATATGAAAGACTAAGCAAATTTTTACTTGATCATGGATATTCAAGAGGTAAAGTGGATAATACACTTTTCGTTAAACACAAAGGAAAGCACATTCTTTTAGTTCAAGTGTATGTAGACGATATAATTTTTGGTTCAACTAACATACACTTGGTCGAAGATTTTTCTAGTGTTATGCAGGGTGAGTTTGAGATGAGTCTCATGGGGGAGCTAACTTACTTCCTAGGTCTCCAAATAAAGCAGCTTGATGAAGGTACAACATTATGTCAAACAAAATACTGCAGAGAACTGCTGAAGCGCTTTGGAATGAATGACTCAAAATCAATCGATACCCATATGCCTACAAATGGTAACTTGGATAAAGATGAACACGGTAAGAGTGTTGATGTGAAAAAGTATAGAGGTGTTATTGGATCTCTTTTGTATCTTACTGCTTCTAGATAGGATATCATGTTTAGTGTTTGTATGTGTGCACGATATCAATCAAATCCTAAGGAGTCTCACTTAAGAGCTGTCAAGCGTATATTCAGATACCTTCATGGAACATCTAAATATGGGCTTTGGTACTCCAAAGGAAGCGATTGTAGCTTAGTAGGTTACTCTGATTCTGATTTTGCCGACTGTAAATCAAATAGGAAAAGCACTAGTGGTACTTGTCACTTGTTTTCAAATTCTTTAGTAAGTTGGCATAGCAAAAAGCAAGTATTTGTGGCATTATCTACTGTAGAGGCTGAATATGTTACAGCCAGTAGTTGTTGCGCTCAAATTTTGTGGCTAAAACAACAACTGCAAGACTTTGATATTCAACTTAAACGTATTCCAATAAAGTGTGACAACACTAGTGCCATTAATCTCACTAAGAATCCTGTTTTACACTCGCGCACTAAAAATATTGAGATTAGGCATCACTTTTTTCGCGATCATGTTGAAAAAGGAGACGTTGTATTTGAGCATGTTAATACTAAAAACCAACTTGCTTACATTTTCACTAAACCCCTAGCAACTGAACCATTCTTCAACATTCGTCATGAATTAGGGATTTTAGATCTCTCATCATTTGTCTCTTAAGTTCATTTGATCTTTTTTTTTCTATGTTTCATCGTGTCTGTTGAGATTTGATTGTAGACTTCACTCAAACTTCATGAGATTACATCAATGGAGGTAATATTGTTCCTCTCTATATCTTGTTGAAATTGTGTAATTGATGTTTGTTAGAACAAATATTTTTTCGTCTATTTGTACTTCTTTACATATGAGTGTTTGAGCATTACTAATTATTGTGAATTATACTTAAGCATCATTAAAATGACATGATTCATACTGCATCTCAAATGGTTTGTTCAAAAATTACTTAAATATGTGATTTAGCATCAGTATGTATTGATACATCATACTTATGTATTGATACATCAAGTTTATGCATTGATACACCAGCTTATGTATTGATACATTCATCCTTTGTATCGATGCATTCGTGTCTTGTGTCGACACATGTTTCTTTTTCTTTTCAATTTTTCAAACATGTTACAGTATGTATCGATGCAATCGTGATTTGTATCGATACATAGCATTTTTTTGGGAGATATTCGCAAAATGAATCGATACATAATGGTATGCATTGACGTATACTGATTCAATCTCTTTAAATTCGCAAAATGTATTGATACATACTGGTATGCATCGACGCATACTGATTCAATTTCTTTAAATTCGCAAAATGTATCGATACATACTGGTATGCATCGATGCATACTGATTAAAATTCCTTTTATTTAATTTTTTTGTATCGACACATCAGCATCCATTTATGTCATTTGCAGCAGTTATAAACATCTCTTTTCATTTCATATATGTCATTACATACTCTTAACCCTAAAAGTAGCCCCCTCTTCATCTTCAAAACCCTAATTTCATCACCATGCCTCCAAGAACAATCCTTCCTCGGTCAAAAGGTAAAGGCAAAGCAAAAGAGCATGTTGGTTCTTCCCATCAATCTCCTCCTACTCCAGAAATTCCTCCAACTGCTCTATCTATCCTTCATCATGCCTTGGCTACTGAGTTTGAAGAAACTTTTAAGACAAGGTTAGTCATGAAACCCCATGTCTTCAATACGGATGATGCTCTTACTTTGTTTCTGAATGAAGTTGCTGATCTGCTAAATGAACAATCTCTTGGGTCATTTTTTACTGCAAATGATGAGTATCATGAGGATTTCATTCGTGCTTTTTATGCTGGTCTTAAAACTGGTAGAGGTTACATGTTTAAGTGCTCTATTGGAATTAAGACCTATTCCTTTGAGGCTGCTGATTGGGACACGGTGTTCCAAATTCCATTTTCGTGTCCGGATTTGAAGTCTTGGCATGATCAGAAGTTTGACACTGTGTTTCAACTAAAAGACTATGTTGGCTCTATACTAAAATTGGAAAGGCCTTTAGGTGAGGATGAGCAAATAACTTCTGGAATGATTAAGAGTGTTCCTAGAATTTTGCATTGGATTATCTCGCATATTCTACGTCCACGGTCTGGTGGACATTCTCGTTTGGACAGGCCAGACATACATCTTTTGTATCTACTGTAGAAAAAGTTTAAGTTGAATTGGCCAAATTATTTTGTGAAGCGCATGTTTCTTGCACGCAACAGTTCGAAGAACATCACTCTTGGTTATGCTGCTCAGATTATGAGGATCATCAAATATTGGAAAGTTGTCCTACCTCTTGTTCCTCTTATATCTCCCTCCATTTCTCAAGAATTCAACAGTGCTACTCTATCTCACATGGGATACCGGTGGGACTTGGAGCGTCGTTGTTATTACTTTTTCAAAAGAGGATCCAGAACAAGAGTTTACAATTTTGATGTGCCTTCTGAACAAATTTTTATGGCTGAAGATCCAAGAGATGAAGAAATGGAGGATGTCAATGAAGAAAATGCTCCTGACACAAATGTATAACACCCCAAATTTGCCCTCTCATTTTCATAGCATCTAGCATATCATTTTTGTATTTTGCACTGCATCATTAGCATAGAAAAATGAAGCATGACATTCTTTGTTGAAACATAGCATGGATCTTGGCAGTGATTTCAGTTCAGGGTGGCTATTCAGTTCACGATCCGATTCAGATGGACGTTTGACCTAATCTTGGGCAAACTATCAGAAGATTGCCTCATTTGCAAGTTATTTGTGGTTGTGGTTATTTTTCAAGCATTGTGTTTCAAAGTCCATTGTATGCAAAGGTCATCCGCTCACCAGGAAATGGTTCATTTTGGATTCAAAGATTCAGGTTTATCATGATGATACTTAGAGTGTGATGTTTCTGTGGAGGCAATGCGAGATTGATCTTGAGTTAAGTGAATTGATCGAATCGATATTTCGTGGCTATGTGTGTATTGATAGCAATGGGTCTATTTCACAAAATATCAAGTTCCATATCCATTTCTAAACCATTTTTGTCCAATTAAACTGATTCTATTCATTCCCATTTTTTACATTTATTTCCAAACCATATTCACTTTTAACCATAATTCTTAATCCATTTTTCTTAGTTCATTTTCTTTATATATAGCCCATTATCCATCCATTTTTCTTATCATTTTTTTTATCCATTTTCTTTTTCATCCATTTTTTTTATCATTCCTTTTTATCCACTGATTTCATTTCCATAAACCAAATGTTACTAATCCATTTTATATTTCTTTTAAGACAATTTATTTTCCTTGTCATTATAATATTTTTATTATTTATTCTAAATCCACATCCAAGTTTTTCTTCCTTCAGCTTCAAAATGCAACGGGAAATGAGCCTTAGTAGCCACAAGTGTCACAAAGTCCAATTGGATAATAAAATGACAAAAGGCATGCCGAATGCACTAGCAGTTCACGAAACTCACGTAATGCACTGAAGCCAATCTCCAAGTTTGTGCACCCTCAAATATCACAAAAACGCAAAAAATAATAGAATACAAATTCTTTGAGAAAAATATCAGGAAAAAAAAGAGGATTCAGTTACAAAAAAAAGATTATAACAGAATTGAGAAAAAAAGATAACAGAAATTCAGAAAAGAAAAGCATCAGAGATTATTGTTAATCCAAGTTCATCGCCATATTGAAATTGACAAATAAAAAAACTTTCTCTAGGAGCAATCTAGTTTGAATTCCATAACTGATTGCTTGGTCTTCATCGAGCAGCATCACCTTCAATCAGCTCTCTGCGGCATTTTTTTTATCGACCTCACATCATCACCATTCTGGGAAATCAGTGAGATATTCATCACTCTTCAATGGCCTCATAGGTGATGTCATGGGAATGACTGAAACTCAGTCAAGAGGAGTAACAAAAAAGAGTATCAAATCGCTCCAATCTTCATTGTTCCTAAGGCCGACGAGCAAATAGAGTGTACGATCAAACTGCAACGGAGCTGAAGAACGTTCGTCGTCGATCCACTCCTCACAACCGCTAGATCCACAACATTCTTATGGCTGCAGAATCAAAGTCGTCATCATCATCGCATCATTATCAATAATCTTTGAATCTGCAAATGACATCGGAGGCGCTTATCATCCTCATCATTTTCTTCAAGCACAAACCTGCAAAGAAATCAAAAACAACAACTGAATCATCCTCTCTTCAAATTCACCGACATCATTCAAATCAAAGGCATCTCAGAAGGTGAAATTCAACGGAATTGTGATTGCGTGCGCACCTGGATCAAATCGGCTTCTCGTCGTGGCAGAGATTCCATCAAGGCTCCAGTACGTGAGTTCGCGGCATTTACGGAGTGAGTGTATCAGCTTGCAGATCGTTCTTCGCTCATAGGTACACGGTTTCGAACTCTCATTATGTATTGGTTGTTGTTTATCTTGCTCTGATCGGTGGTCGAGTTTGTGTCTTTGGATTCGGTTTACGGATTCGTAGAGGAGGAGGTTTAGTGAGGGTTTGTGTGGTTATTTCGTTGTTTAGAGGTGGCTCTCCGGTAGTGCGTGTAATGGCAGCCATAGGTTTTGAAGGTTGAAGAAGAAGGTGAATAGGATGCGAGGGAGAGGAAGAAGGTTCGGCGCCGGTTGTTGTGCTTTGTGGATCGGAGGCGGCGAAGGATGTGAGAGAGAGAGAGAGTTGACGGCGCCGGTTCTTTGAGGTGGAAGAAGAAGAAGCCGAACGAGAGAGGGAAGAAGAAGGTGGGGATGTAGTGCGGCGAGAGTAGGTCGGGCCGGTGGACTCTAGGTCAAGAGGATGACGAACGGCGCAGGGAGAGAGAGGAGTTGTTTTGCTGTGTCTTTTTAATTTTATTTGTTCAAAGTGTTTTTTTGAATATGTTAAAGAATAGTATAAAAATTAATGAGGGTTTCATAGAGATTTGTTGAGGAATTGATGATAATGAGGATAAGAGATAAGATCTGGGGATTTTTTGTTGCTTCTGTCCATACCGGCGGTGACACTTGTCACCGTCCGGTAGGACCTTCCTTTCCATTCCACGCACGTGTCCACACAGCAAAAGCCATGTACTAGCTCTTCATCCTGGGCCTAGACAGTTGCTTTTCGCACCTCACCATGCTAAGCCCAACTCAGTTTTAACACAACACACTCACTTCATGCACCTCTCACTCATTTCCTTTATTTTCTTTTCCTATTTTAATTTCTTTTATAGTCAGTTCCATTTTAATTCATTAAAAATAGTTTTAGTCACCTAAAAATTCCCAAATAAATCATGGACCTTCCTTTATGTCTCTAGTTTTTTATCATATTTTTATTTTATTTTTCTCATTGATCCACGTGCCAGAATTAAATCTCCATTGCACATAGCTTCTTTTGCTTCATTTCTTGATCAGTCTGTCTTGTTTATTTTCTATAGATTTCAATATTTTGAGTTTTGATCCCATTCTTTTTGCATTGTGTTCCTGAGATCTTGTACTTTTCATGTGATTTTTCTATGAATTTTTAGAAACTTATTTCTTGATTTTTGGTCTAGAAACTTGTGATGTAAGTTTTCTGTCCTAACTTGTGATCTTGCCTCCATTTGACTTAGTTCCTTTCTGAATTTTTGCAAATACTTTTGGCTAGTTGATATAACATGTTTGAAGACCCTTTGGTTTCAGTTGTAGAATTTTTAGATGGCTGGTTGATTATTTGTGGATTTTATCTCGAACCTTGTCCCATTTTGCTTCTTTTGGTTCATTAGATCCCTTATAGGCTTAGAAGGGCACTTGTGCCAACTTATTCTTCTCATTTGGGGTTCCTTTGGGGTGTGGATACCTTCCTGGTCCTAGGATAGGTCTTGTGTCTTCTGAATTTTTGAGTTTGCTTCTTATTCAAGTCATTTGTTTCTTTAAGTGTTTTAACTCCATCTTTTGGTTCTGTTGCTTCTATTTTGATATTGTTTGGTCTTGTGTGACCTCTCTCTTCATCTTGCTGGCCTCCTAAGACGTTCTTCATCTCATTTTGATTCTGGTCTTGAGCTTTGCGCTTTTATTTTGTGCGTTTTGCATTACATCTTTAATAAATGTGTGTTTGTTTTCATATGTATTCATGTCGCATCCTTTTAAGTCATAAGTCTCTTATCTTCATTTCTTTGAGTTGAATTTGCATTATGAATTTGTTCATTTCATTTCACTTCTGATTGTTGGATGATATCATGTTAATTTGCTCATTTTGTTTCACTTGGGCATACTAATCTTGCATGGGCTATGGTAAGTGTGAGATGTGGAAATTGAGTTCCACATCTCCAATTCTCATATCTTCCTCTTATGTTTATGTGAACTAACCCTCTTTTGTTGGGCTTAGGCCTTTCTCATCCCTTCTTCTATCTTCTTCTTCTCTTCTTCATTAGGGTAGAAACCTCACCAACCCTTAGGACATCCATGCATGTTAACACTTAGGATTATTTTAGTCCCCTCTAGAATTTTTCCTTTATGATCCTTTTGGTTCTTCTTCTCTTCTCATCTCATAACTCTAAAAAACACTTTAATAAGTTTGAAGTGATGTCTTGATCCATAGCCTTATCCCACGAGGTATGCTTGTAGTCTTCCCATCTTGGGATAGTACATGTTTACCTTGTGATGCACAAGTCTGATCAAGGTATCTTCTTCATAAAAGAAAAGCTAAAAAACACTTCTTCATGTAAATAATCAAAACACCTAATAAGTAAACAAGTTAGTGAGTCTAAGCCCTAGTCTTTGGGTTCAAGTTTTGGGGATCTTCTCCTTACTTGAGTGTGTTTGTTCTATTATCCCATCTTGGAATGTAGTGACAAGTGCACATTCCATGGAAAAGAGCTTGAGTTCACTTCCTTGTGACACACTCATAAAAGCTCCATAAAAAACACAAACAAACAATAAGCGTCTTTCCTTCGGGAATTCTTTTCTCATCTCATTCGCTCCGTACGCGAACTTGCTCCTACTTGTCATTTTGCAAGACGGTTACGCACTCATCGTCCGAGTCTGCAACACCTGAGCAACGACATAGGCAGTTCAAGCCTTTAATTCACAAGCAATCCTTTCCACCCCTAGTTAGGGGAACTACGACATCTCTGATCCTCATTATCCTGATGAGGTACGTAGGCAGCGGGGTAGGGCCCATTCGAGCACAATCTTTATTTTCCCTACATTTTTCCTCTTTGTTTCATATTCATTGCTTTTCTTATTCAGTTCTTTTCCAGTTCCAGTTTCTTTTCATTTTCACTTCTTTTGCTGCAGTCTTCATACCCTCACCCTTTGAAATAGTTTCTTTTTGCAAGCGTGGATCCCGTCGGGTACGGCGGACGATCTGGGTGCTAATACCTTCCCAGGTCGTAACCGACTCCCGAACTCAGTCTCTTTGGTTCGCAGGACCTGTGTCCTTCCTCTTCTTTCTTCTGGTTTGTGCAGCATTACCATTCCCTTTCTTCGGGATAAAAATGCCTGGCTGGCGACTCTATTCTTTTTCCGCGTCACTTTCACATTTGTACCAGGATGGAAATCCGGGGAGCGACAAAATGCAAATACTACTTGGGGTGAGTGGGTGCCACAAAGGTGGTCTCCTACTAACTATGAACCTGAACCTACGGTTCCTCCATTTTCTGTTGCTCAATCATCTTCTACACCTCCTGCATATCTTACTCAAATGTTTGAGCAGATGGAGATTGCAAATCAGGCCCGTCATGAAGAAGCTCGTACTTGGCATGTTCAACAAACGGAGTGGCACAACGAGCACCGTGAGTGGCATGATGAACACACTCGTATGTACCACAACCAACACTCATGGCACACGGACTTGGTCAAATGGCATCAAGTCTTCTACAATGAGATGTCGGGCTTTATGGATGAGTGTCGTGCACATCTGGGTATTATGGAAAGATTTAGAAGTACTGAGGTTCAAAATCGGTTCAGGCATTACAACTTCATGGGGCAAAATCCAGATGATATGCCTCATCCACCTCCTCCACCAAGTTTCAGAGATCCCGATAGAGCTGATGAGGAGTCTTGTGGAGGCTATAATCCTCATTAAACCAACATTATATCTCTGCATTGCATCATCATTATATCATATTTATGTTGCTTAAGTTTCTTTTGGTATAATGTTTAAACCTTGTATGTTTTCTTTGTTATTCATAACTCTTCTAGGTACTTCAATGCTTATCTTTTTGCTTAATTGTATTGTTTGCCCTTTATTTTTTTGTCAAGCTCCTTTCTTTGTGAATGTTTAGCTTATATATATATATATCAATCTTGCTGGTTATTGCTAAATTCTTCTTCGCCTAGATTGTTTTTCTCTTCTTTTTGATGTTGACAAAGGGGGAGAAATGGATGTGACAGTTGACAGCAATGCACAAACTCACGGGGGAAAGTTTTTATTTTCCACATCTTGCAAATTTTTCCATCATCAAAAAGGGGGAGTTTGTGAGCAATTCTCTCTTTTGGATTAGTTTTGCATGATAGCAAATTTCTATGCCTTTTGCTTCTTGTGCATTAATATAACTTTGTATTTTGACTTATGAATTGGCACATATCATAAAAAAATAGCTTAAAAACAATTTTAATCATGTATGTATCGATACATGTTGGCTTGCATCGATACATGTCTTTTAAAAGCACTAAAATTGGTTTTTGTACTATATGTATCGATACATATGATTGTTGTATCGATTCATGTTTCCTTTATATTTCTGGAAACAAACTATGTATCGATTCATTCGCATAATGCATCGATACATGCTATATTTCAGTTTCTGGAAATTAGCCTTGTATCGATACATTCATATCATGCATCGATTCATGCTGATGTTATTTTTCTGAATTTTTACATTGGTTCAGTATGTATCGATGCATACCTCCATGTATTGATACATAGCAGTTCGAAAATTCACATGTATCGATACATGCGTGTCTTGTATCGATTCATAATTTTGATTCTTTTCTAACAACTTCTGTTATGTGTATATAAGCTCTTGTCAAGTCAGTTTTTAGTACGGTACACAAGTCAACAAATTGAAGGTGCAGAATTGAAGAACACACAGTCAAATAGAGGTTTGAATATGCAATCAATTGGTTAGCCGTATTCGAAATCTGAAAGAGACTTCATCTTCATCATCTTCTCAATCTCCTTAATTCAAGAACATCAAATCATTCTTGTTCTTCGAATTAACGAATCAACGAGATAACGTTCAGCGGTACGATCAAGGATCCAGCTGAGTTGAAGATTGGAAGGGGATTTCTAGGAAAAACCATCTGGTTTGTCCTTCAAGAACGAACGTGTTCTTGAAGGTTTGTGAGTCACGTTTACAGAACAGATTCAGCTGCAGCGTAAGGTTTGGAAATTGGGTTATTTCGCAAACAGATCGTGGAACCGGTGAATTGTTTGTAATACTTGTAGGAAAGTCTTGATCTTGCTTGATCAAGTGAAGGTTCATACAATAGGAAGATATTTTTGTTTAGATTTCTGGTTTTTGTATTGCAACCTTGTAAAAGACAGAATCAGCATTATTGATATAAGAGTTCACAATTTCGGTTTGAAATTGAGAGGGAGACGTACCCATACGCGAGGACGAACGTGGGGAACTTCCTTACCAAATCTCTGAGTATTGTATTCTCTCTCTAACTCTATTTACATTTTTCTTTAGTTTTGATTCATTGGAAATAACCTTTAGTGATAAGTGCATTCAATTGTTCATCATTTCGTGTGTTCAAGTCTTTGTCATCTCAATATCAAATCCAGCACTGTTTAACATGTCCGGTTTTCTAGTGACAGGTTCAGAATAGACGGAAGTAGATTCAGGACCATAGTTTTTCTGCTAATTCTTATAAACTCTGAAAAGTTTTATTAAAACCTTGTGAAAAAGGAGGTGATCTATTCACCCCCTATCTCGATCACTAGCCACACCGTCTAACATAATGAACCTCCTATCTCTCACATGATCTGATTCAACAAGTGTTGACCTTGACTTAGTGTTCATGTGCATGATCTACATCATCTTAGTGTGTATATCATTGATGAGCCATTAGATTAGGTTACTTTCATGATTATCCAGAGTTGACTAGATCATAGGGTTCCAGTTGAGTCAATATATTGACTAGAGCGCACCATAGAACCATAAGCCCTCAGTACATGTAGATTGGGCTTAGTTGCGCTATTTCCACCCCCAATTTGGGCCCAAAGGCTATTTTGAACTTCATTTTTGCTAGTGTAGCATCCCTCCTATCTTTTCATTCATTTTTATTTCTATTTTCACATAGTTTTCAGAATTGTTTTATTAAAAATATCAATTTATGCTTAAAAATTCCAAATAAATTCAAGAAGCTTCTAATTGCATTTAAATAATTTTTAGGATTTTTTAATTCTTATTTTCATTATTTTTTCACTAATTTCATATTTTTCTTTGTATTTCTTTTTAAAGAATCATACTTCATGATACATGTTCATATTCATTTTAATTGACATAGTTTGGTTCTGAATCTTGACTTGGCATTTGGTATGTGGGTATAGGACATCTTAAGATACCTAATTCATATTTTTGCTGATTTTTAGAAACATTTCTTGTTAGGGTTCTATCTTCATCTTTGTACATCATTGAAGTTTGACCTACTTGATGTTTGATCAATTAATTGAATTAGTTCTCTTAAGAATTTTTGCATGAACTTTTAGCCCAGGTTTAGCCTCTGACCTAGGACCCTAGGGTTTTAATTTGAAATTTTTTGAATGTTGATTGATGTATGTTTGATCACTTGTAAATAAGGTTGTTTTTCATGAACAATTCTCATCACCTTCTAACCCTAATTGGTTGTGGGCATTTATGCCATTATCTTAGGTCACTTGTGAATGTTTGCCATGTTTAATTAGAATATTATAGGTCTTGTATGATCAATTATAGGTCCATTTGACTTAGGTTTGACTTTCGGGCTTGTGTGATGCATCTTATGAATATGTTTGACCTTATTCTTCCACATTCTTCATATCATTAACTTGTATGCCTCTAATAACTTCATATCAATCATCTCATTTTCATTATACATCATATATGCCTCTGAATTCATGCATAACCATTCATACTTACATGATATGTTGCATCATTGGCCATTCATCTCAAGTATGACATACCTTTGCATATGCCTCTGAAGTCATTCTCACAAAGAAAAACTTAAAAATCATTTCTTCATTCAAAACACAGAAAACACTCAATAAGTATAATGGGCTTGTGTACTTAAGCCCTAATCTTTGGAACTAAGTCTTGGAGATCTTTTCCTTATTTGGGTGTGTTTCTTCCTCATTCCATATTGGAGTGATGTAAGAAGTACATACTCCATGGAAATGGACTTGAATACATTTTCTCATGTAAAATTCAATAAAAAGCTTCTAAAAGCTACAAACCAACAATAAGCGTCTTTCCTGCGAGAATTATCTTCTCATCTCTTCACTCTAAACGAAAGAACTCGCTTTGACTTATCTTTTGCAAGACAGTAACACACTCGTTCAAGGCAAGCCTACAACACATGAGCATGGGCATAACCAGTTCAATCATAAAAAATACAAACAAACAAATTTCCTCCCTAGTTAGGGGAACTACGTTGACTCTGATTCTCATTCCTATGAGATACGTAGGCAGTGGGGTAGGACCCATTCGAGCACATTCTTTATTTTCCCTAAGTTTTTCCCATTCCTTCTTTTATTCCAGTTCAATAGCAATTTATTCTCACCCTTTGAAACAGTTCAAGCAAGCGTGGATCCCGTCAGGTAAGACGGACGATCCGAGGTGCTAATACCTTCCCAGTTCTTAACCGACTCCCGAACCCAGTCTCTTTGGTTCGCAAGACCTTGTTCTTTCCTTTTCTTCGATTTGTGCAACATTACCTTTCCCTTTCCTTGGGATAAAAATGCATGGCTGGCGACTTTATTTCTTTTTCGCGCCACTTTCGCATTTGTACTAGGATGAAAATCCAGGTAGCGACACTTGGTAAGAACTTTGCTTGGAGAATAATCATTGGATAAAATGAGAAATGAAGCTTCATCAACAAAAGGTGTAAGGGAACAATTCCATGGGGACCACCCACTAGACTTGCTGAGGAGAATAACTTTATCAGCAAAAGTTTGAAGAGAAAAAGCTCCATGGGGGACACCCACTGGATTTGCTGAGGATCGGCCTAGAATCTTCGATTGATCTTGGATCCTGACTTATGCATGTATGCATGTTTTTTTTTTAAAATGTACTCCATTATGATGGAAATACAATGCAAATGTTTATGCAATGAGCTGAAAGTAGAAATGTAAATGTTGAGGATATGAAAACTTTGATTCATTTATGTATGAAACTGATGTGTGTGATGTAAATGATGCATAATGATGCATGTGATGTGTTGATGCCTATTATGCATGTTTGAATGCATATAGGTTAATTGGAATAGGTTTGATGAAAGATGCCAGCTTGGTGGACTTTTGGTAGTTGCCAATGATGATTTGACTTTGGATGGGTGGAAGTGTTTGATTCCCCGACACTCGATCTTTGAGAGTGTATGGTCAAAAGATGGATCTGGATGCTCCAAGGTCGGTCATTTACTGATGAGCGAAGCGACTTGATTGACGCATGCAAATTGCTTTTTGATTTGAATGCTTGCCAATGTCTGGCAAGATATGCTTGTTCATCTGGGGAATAGAGATAGGAAGACTTGCTCCTTGTTTGCTTACCCCTGTCTGTAAGGTGTTTGAAAGAATTCTGGTGGGGAAACTTTGAGAGAGACCACGACATGATCTGGCCCAGTGTCTGGATTTGGTAGGCGTCCTCCCCTGATTAAGTTGTTGAAGATGATTTACCCCTGATTTAGTTGTTGAGGGTCTTGCCTTTGATTGTGTTGTTGAGGATAATTTGCCCCTGATTGAGCTGTTGAGGGTTTTGCCTCTGATTGATAGGATTTTGAGGAATTTTCAATCCAAGTTCCTCTTGTGATTGCCCCTTGTTGGGATTACTTTGATGTCAAACACTGATTTGCAATTAAATTGTTCATACATAAATGGTAGTGTTAATGTAACGTTCATGCAAGTTTTAAAAAAATCAATTATTTGAATGATGTGATAATGTGAGACGAATGGACTGTTAGTCCAAACGTGGTGTTGATTTAGCAAGTGTGTGAAAGATACAACAAGAATAATATGCTATCAAGACTAAGTATTAGCAAATCTCTAGGAGTCAGTTTACACAACCTTGTTGTTGTATGCTTTCAGAATAAATTTCGCCTCAATTAGGTCTTTTGAGGGTTGTAACATAGTTTGGTTCATGGTTATTGAAACAAAGTTATAAGGCTCAGAGTTTGATTTGTACCCACACTTCTTCGTAATGGTCTTTAGTCCTATGTTTAGTTAACTCATGCATTTGTCTTCCAAAAGGGATTTGATGATGTAAGGGGAAGATGAAGCTTCAAGGTTCGCTTTGAAGTGACATTCATCTTATTTTGTTGGTGGAAGTTGGATGTCGGTGACCCTTTGATTATTGATGTGGTGGTCACATGATCCTTGTTTTGTCTTTACTGAGGATTTGAGCTCCTTCTTTGCTTTGTCTTTGATCTGGATTCGCCTGGATTGCTTTATGAAGTGCTTGGTCCACTAGGATTTGCTATGATTATTCTTTTTTGACTAAGTCTCCATTTGGGTGCTCAACTTAGTGTTTTTTTTATTATTCTTTTCTTTTTATTTTGTTGAAAGTCATTGGTTGATGGTTCCTCTGATGGGATGTCTCATCTTGTGATTCTTTTTGCCTAAGTCTCCCTTTTGGTGCTCAACTTAGCGGGTTTTTTCTTCTTTTTTTGTATTTTGAGTGTTGTGACTGCCAAGTCATTGGTTGATGGTCTTTTGATGGGATGTCTCATCTTGCGATTTGAAGGTGTAGTTAGGTCAGTTGAACACTACCATGCCTCGGTTTAAGTGTAAGGATTTGTATCAGAAAGAAACTCCTACTTCTAAGGTCGAAGTGGTTGACTAGGGATTAACTCCTTATCTCTCTAGTGTTTGGGGATTTGAAAAAATGCATGTACATCATTGACAAGATTTTATCCAAAATCATGCCACAACAGTAATGGGTATTCAGTTTTCATCATCCTCCATCCAATCTTTGTTAAAAATACCTTGATAAGAAAGTGAAGTGGAGAAATATTTTTGTGATTTTTGTGATAAATGAGAAATAATGAGCTAATGCGTAAAGACCGATTCAAAACATGCATAAACATAACATTAGCAAAACCAAATACAAATAACAATGTTTAAAACAAATAGTAATTAAACAAACAAGAACAAAGTACAAGAATGCAAAATGATAAATGGCATAACGACTGCCTTCATTTGAGGAATGAACTTTTCTTGATTTGATTGGCTTCTTCAGAGTTAGAGACTACTCAACTTGGTCTTTAGCAACCCCTTCAAAAGCGTTCACAGATGGGCCACATGCGTCGGCATGGGGTTTGTTGCAACATTTGGAGTAAAGGTGAGATCCTTAGAGTCAATCAGGTATTTAACCTTGTGCTCGAAGGATTTGTAGTTCTCAATTATGTGACCTGGAGCACCTTTGTGATACCCACAACGAGCATTGGCATGATAGTCATGAGTAATAATAGTCGGGTGTGGCATATCCCTCAAACTAATAGATTCATTTGCTAGCAACCCATTAAAAATTTCGCCATATGACATAGGCAATGGATCAAAATGTCTCCCGGGCCTCTTTTGCGGATTTGGCTAGCGCTATTGAGGAGCGCATTGTTGTTGATTCTGACATTGTTGTTGATACCTTGGTTGTTGACCAGGCTGTGGTTGCTGATAAGCCGGATGCTGGTATGGAATATGTGCAACATTAGCAACTTGAGGATATGGACGTTGTTGGTAAGGTATCTGAGCAGGAAATGGAGCTTGAATAAATTGCTTATAAGGCATTGGAGGAGCTGGCTGATAAGGCACAGAAGCATATTACGCATCAACAACATATGGATATTGGTAATAGGATATTGAAGTAGGCGCACTCTATTGATGTTTCTCACCTTGATTAGAAATGGAATTTGTTTCGCCTTCCTTCTTCTTGTACTCATTGAAAGGTTTCTAGATTCCAGCTTGGCTGCTAGAACCTCCTTGAATCTTTCTATTTTTCAGGCCTTCTTCAATTCTTTCTGGAACAATCACCATGTTTGAGAAACCAGAAGACACACTACTAATCAACTTTTCGTAGTATTTCCCTAGCAAAGTACCTGTCGCTCCCTGGATTTCCATCCTGGTACAAACGCGAAAATGGCGCGGGAGAAGGTAGAGTCATTATCCAGGCATTTTTATCCCGAAGGAACAAGAATGGTAATGCTGCACAAACCAAAGAAAAGAAAAGGAAGGACAAAAGTCATGCGAACCAAAGAGACTGGGTTCGGGAGTCGGTTACGGCCTGGGAAGGTATTAACACCCCAGATCGTCCGCTATACCCGACGGGATCCACACTTGCGAAGAAACTATTTCAAAGGGTGAAGAAATGAAGCTGCTGCAAAAGAAAGACCGAAACTGGATAAGAAAAGAAAAGAAAGGGGAAAAATGTAGGGAAAATAAAAGAGTGCAACATGATTGATATGAACATGGATATGTGAGCATGCAAGCATTTCCAACACTTTATCTCAATGGATTTTCACAAACTAAAATATTTGCATTTTCCAAAAGTGAACACTTAATGTAAACAAAAACCACAAAGTATGAACATGCATCACAATACATTCTAATCTAATTCATATATTAACAATGAAATGCAAACATAAAATGAACATGTAATCAAGAATGTGCATGCATACGTGGATTATGCACTTATATCAAGCAATATGCAACATGTTCAATTATACACGCGAGTGTCCGAAACATGCATCGATCACGAAAGAAATGAAAAACAGGACTTTAATCCATTATTATCATGCCAACAATGAGGTTCAAACATGGGAGCAACATTCACAACACACCATGAGCACAAATTCACAAATATGCCAAAAAGACGTAAGTGAACGACATGCGTGTCGAAAGATGTCGAGGATACATTAATCTGAGCTAAAACAACAATCCCTAAAATCATATACTAATGGTCCATGATGATTAAAGATGGAATGATATGCAAACATACAAGAAAATGCACACAAAAAACCAAAATTGCTCAGTGTTAATCGATTAACGGATGTGTTAACCGGTTAACACAACTAAAATCTACAGATTTGCGTAAAATTGCATTGTGTTAACCGGTTAACGGATGTGTTAACCAATTAACACTGAACCATTATAAAAAAATCATGCAGAAAAAGAACTTCCAACAACCAGCTTATTTCCAAAAGTTCCTAATACAGTCCCTATCAAGTGGGCAAGAAATTAACACCTAAATGCACCACTACAACACTAATTCGGAACCACAAACACATCAAAAAATCAAAACCTAATGATCTGATTAATCAACGTATTAAACATCAACAAAACGCGAAGAAGGCACATGTCGATAAAATGCAAAATAACTTAAAACATAAGTGATTATGAGTATCACCAACTTACAAAGCGACGATTTGCTTTGGTAATCATTGCTATGAAGAATCAACATGCTATAGAAGAGAAAAACGTAGACCCTAAGCTCTTCCGATATAATACGCAAAATAAATGCGATTTAATGAAAACCTTGATGAACTTCTTCAAAAATCACTTCCAAGATGTGAATTCAACACCAAAACAGTAGCAAACTCTTCAATAATCCATGAAATCAATGCAATGATTGAGGTTTAACTTCAAATTCTTCAAGTTTCAATGCAAAACTTGAAGAATTTTGGAAGATGAAGCTTTGAGTGGGGTTTTGGAAAATGAGATAAAAGTGAGAGAAAATTGAGAGTGATGAGAGAAAATGTGAAAAATGAAGTGTTCTTGTGAGGTTTGGAGGGGGAAATGTTTATATACATGTTAGGATTGGAGGGTGGTTTGGGTTAGGAATTAGGCTTGGACACCAGGTTAGGAGTTTGGTTTGGGACTAGCTTAGGAGTTAGTTAAGATTTGGTTAGGAAACTTCTAGAACCTTCCCTTGGAAAGTGGTGGATTGTTCTAGAAGATTCCATTGGAAAGTGGTATAATGAAGTCCAAAAGTGAAGTGGAAAAGTGAGAAAAATCATTCCAAGCTAAATTTGAAATTTTTGCCCAAAAATTACACGTGTTAACCGGTTAACACAAGCCAAATTTGAATTTTCCCTCCTTTTGGTGGGAAATCTTGGAAAATGCACTTGTGTCATCCGTTCTGATCCTGCTTCGACCTTGAGTCCTGACAATGGATATTTTCGCCGAATAACCCTCGATCACATGCCCCATGCGTCAACTGATGATGTATGATTTTTTTTATTATGATTTATATGCAATGTATGAAAGGATATGCTAAATGACATGGAAATGAAGCATAAGCTACCTGAAATGGGTAATAAATAAAAGGGTAATTTTGGGGTGTTACAATGCGGTATTATCAAAATTAGAAGTGACCATGGAAAAAAATTTGTAAACATTAAGTTTAATGATTTATGTTCCTCTTAAGGAATTAGTCATGAGTTTTATTCACCCATCCCTCCTCAACAAAATGGTGTGGTTGAGCGCAAAAGTAGAACTATTCAAGAATGTGTCAGGGCCATGCTTCTTTTTAAATAAACTCCCATATCATTTTTTGGCTGAAGCCATGAACACTACCTGTTATATCCTTAATAGAGTGACCATCAGATCTAACACATACGCTACTCTATATGAACTTTGGAAAAGGAGAAAGCCAATTGTGAAGTAATTCCATGTGTTTGGAAGTAAATGCTATAGTTTGGCAGATCGTGAGCAGAGGAGAAAAATGGATCCTAAAAGTGATGAAGGAATTTTTTTGGGATACTCTACAAATAGTAGAGCCTATAGAGTATTCAACTTCATGACTAAAGTTATCATGGAATCTATAAATGTTGTTATTGATGACTCATTTATAGAAGCTGATGTCGGAGAGAATGTTGAAACATTTATTCCTATAAATGATGTTCCTGAAGATGTTATAGACTCAAGTGCTAATATTGAACCTGAACCTGCAAAGACTGAGCCAGATGACAAAGGACCTTCCATCATAATTCAAAAAGATCATCCTAAGGAGCTTATAAAGGATATCTAAATGATGTAATACTTTCCATATCAAACGGAGTTGTATCAAATGCTTGTTTTGTCTCAAAATTTTAACCCAAGAATATTAAGGATGCCTTGACTGATGAATTCTGGATCAATGTTATGCAAGATGAGTTGGGACAATTCAAAAGGAATGAAGTCTGGGATCTGGTGCCAAGACCTGAAGGAACAAATGTTATTGGTATAAGATGGGTGTATAAGAACAATTTTGATGAACAAGGTGTGGTTACTAGAAACAAAGCTAGACTTGTTGCTTAAGGATACACATTCAAATTGAAGGGGTGGATTTTGATGAAACATTTGCTCTTGTAGCTAGATTGGAATCTGTCAGATTGTTACTTAAAGTGGCATGTTTGTTGAAGTTCAAGTTGTTCCAAATGGATGTTAAAAGTGTCTTTCTAAATGGCTACTTAAATGAAGAGGCGTATGTTGAACAACCAAAAGGATTTGTTAACCATACATTTCCTAATCATGTGTTCAAATTAAAGAACACCTTGTATGGATTAAGACAAGCTCCAAGATCTTGGTATGAGAGGCTAACTAAGTTCCTCATTAATCATGGATACATGAAGGGTGGAATTGATAAAACTCTCTTTGTCAAAGAGAAGGATGGAAAACTAATGATAACTTAAATTTATGTGGATGATATTGTATTTGGAGGGATGTCAGATGAGATGGTTCAACATTTTGTTTAGAAAATGCAATATGAGTTTGAAATGAGTTTGGTAGGTGAATTAACTTACTTTCTTTGTCTATAAGTCAAGCAAATGGAAGACTCTATATTTATTTGTCAAGGCAAATATGCAAAGAGTATTGTGAAGAAATTTGGTTTAGCGAATGATAGTCACAAAAGAACTCATGCTCCTACACACATGAAGTTATCTAAGGATGAAAAAGGAATTAGTGTTGATTAGAGTTTATATAGAAGCATGATTGGTAGTATTCTATACCTTACAACAAACAGACCAGATATAACTTTTGTTGTTGGAGTTTGTGTTAGATATCAAGCTGAACCAAAGGTGAGCCACATCAATCAATTTAAAAGAATTTTCGAAGTATGTAAATGGTACATGTTATTATGGATTGTTATACTCTCACAATTCAAATTCCACATTGATGGGGTATTGTGATGTTGATTAGGATGGTAGTACTGATGACAGAAAGAGTACCTTTGGAGAATGTTTCATTTTGGGAAACAATTTGATTTAATGGTTCAACAAGAAACATAATTGTGTATCCCTATGTATTGCTGAAGCTGGGTACATAAAAACAAGTAACAGTTGCTCTCAACTAATGTGGATGAAGCAAATTTTGACTGAGTAAAATGTCACACAAGATGTCATGAAATTATTCTGTGATAACTTGAGTGCCATCAATATTTCCAAAAATCTTATTCAACACAGTATAACTAGACATATTGACATCATGTGTCATTTTATTAGAAATCTTGTTGATGACAAAGTCATCACACTGGAGCATGTTAACACTAAAAATTAGCTAGTTGACATTTTCACTAAGACCTTGGATGTGAAACAATTTTAGATATTAAGAGGCAAACTAGGGATTTCCTTTTCAGATGATTTATAGCAGTTAAATGGATGTGGGAATATGATATTAGAGCAAGTTCTTGGGATTTATCTGATACTTATATCGCATAAGGAGGCTATGTTATTATGCCTCTTAACTGAGGACGTTTTTCTCTTCTGGATGGTTGTGTTTAGGAGTATGAAGTTGTTATCTTTGCATAAAATGGATTAGACGGTGTGTGTTACGTCAATGATAACCTTGTTCAGTAAGGTGTTATTAGTTCTCCAGTACGAAGAAATGTTAAGGAACAAAGAATGTGCAGTTGTTGAAGTTTTTGAGCATGAGAGTGTTCATGAAACTGATGTGGGATTTTTCCCTGAGGGAGAGTTCTATGTTGTTTGGAAAGGGAGATTGAGTTTGTCGAATGATTGTAAATGCACCTAAATAGATGTTGCATTAGTTTTTTTTAGCCAAAATTTGTCAAAGGAGGAGATTATTAAGTCTATATATCTGTAATTGACATTAATTTTGGTAAAACTAACTTGATAGCAACATGTTGAACAAGATGTTCTAACATAAAGAAAAACATGTTTAATAAGATGTTGAACAAGATGTCCTAACATGTTGATTCAACATCTTGACTGTCAGTTTAACAGTTTGGATTCAGTGGTTTATTTACAGATTACTGAATATTCTGTGAATATTAAATAATCCAATGTGGCGTCCAAGATTGAAGATTATCAGAGATTCTATTTGTGATTAAAGAAGTTTTGTTTTCTAAATGTAAAGACATTTTAGGAAAGCTTTGTTTTGAAGACCTATTATCATGGAGAATATTCTATAGAATTTGTGCAACAGTTTGACAGAGGTATTGAAGCTCAAGATCTAGTCCAAATTATAGTTATAAATAGGATGGATCAACCCTAATTATTTAATAAAAGAGTAGGATTGTTTTATTGAGTTGTAATTGTTGTCAGTCACTCTTAAGCTTTTAAGCATTGAGTGAGTGTATTTCACATGGTGATTGAAAAAGAAGTGAGAGGGGTCTCATACCTAGGTGAGTATTAGGTAGAAGTTAAACACGAGTAATGATTATGTGCGAAGATTGTAAATCGGAGGTTGTTTACATAGGAGCTTCAAACTAATACTATTTAGTGGATTTCCTTTCCGGTTTGGTAGCCCCCAGACGTAGGTGTTGTTGTACACTGAACTAGGTTAACATATTTGCGTGTTCTTTTACTTTCTACAACTTCTATTGAGTTTTTATGTTGTCATTATGTTTAGCATAGAGATCGGTGTCACGACATCACTTAGAACATATGAGATTTGCATACCAGAATTTCAAATCAAGACAACAGGGAATCATGCAATATATTATGTGTTAAGCTATGATTCATCAAAAGAAGAAATCAAGCAAGCTACCATGAAATTATGAATTAAAGACCGTGAAAAATAAAGAAATCAAGGTTAACTCTAATTAAATCCAACCTAATCCTAATTAATCAAGAGAACTCATATCATATTTTTATCAAAACAAATTAGATTAACAAGACAATTAAGCAAAAATAAAATTATCTCCTAGAAATAGTCTCCTAAAAAAATAATTAACTCCTAACAAAAATCACATGGGATTTTAGAAGATGATGTGGTGTATGCTAAGTAAAATAAGGATGTTGCTTAGAATTATTTTCTAAACTTAATTCAATCTAGAACAGTGAGAACTATTCAACCAAGGACCATTCTTCAGATTCTTCGGTTTTAAGCAAAACATTTTCGTCATCATATAACAATAGGAAGAAAATTTATTCATTATCTTTTACTCTCATGAAAAGTAGATCAAACAATTTGTTAGAGAACTGCTACGAATATAATATAGTGCTTGATCTGTGTTTTTGCCTCAGCAATGTAACTCAAACCAATATCCCCACTTAATAAGTGATCCAAAAAGAAAATGCTGCATAATGGGAACCTTCTCCAAGACTTGGAAAAATGCATCATCCACAATGAAGAAGAAAAGGATTTGAACATCAATCGAGTTGTCCCTTCAGATGCTTGAAAACCAAATGTGAATCCATAAAATGTTGCTTCAATGGTTTCAGTTGCACCAAGAATGGGAGCTCCAATAGTAAAATAAGCATGAATGTGTTGATCCGACCATCGATTATTTTGGAATTCTGGTTTACGATTCTTGCACTTTTTTACGGTTTCAACATGATTACAGTTTGTATTGTGATTTGATTATAAGTCGATTTTGATACAGAATTTGATACTTTGGTGATGGTGAGGAATTTTGACATAATAACTTTACTATTAATTCATGGTTTTTTAGAATAATGACGAATAATAGGTTTTTATAGTTTTTCAAATGGAGAGAATGATTATGGATGAAATGATTCTAGCCCTAGGATAGTGATCCTAGGGAAAATCTTATCAAGGGTTGCGAATGCTCCCCAAAATGATAGGTGAAATTTATGTTAGTTTGGAAGTTAGTAGTTTGTTAAGCTTTGATTTTACTTAGGTAGTTTAAGGGTAATGAAGTAAATGGGGTTTTTACTAGGAATGAGGTAGTTAGAGGTATAAGCGTTGGAATTTTGAAGAAGTGCCAAGTTAGGATGTAAGGCAAAAGGTCATTGATGATTATGCATGAAATTTTGAATTTTTGAATACTTTTGTCTTTGATTTTTGCCACTTTTGCCATGAATTTTAGGTGAATTATCCAATGACTTTAAGCACTACTACAAAATGTATATACAACAACAACAAAGTTATCACGATGCTACGAAGGACCGTGATCACATCTATTACTTAACGCACAAATATTTTCTTTTATTTACTTATTAAAATTTTGATATGATATACTCACAGTTGAAAGATATGATAGTTGTTATATAATTACCCTTTCATGGGTTCAAATCTCAGCACCCTCAAATGTTTTATTTATTTAACATTTAGTCGGGCCTTTGTATTTATTTATTTTTGTTAGACGATAGCGCGGATCTAGAAGGGGGGTTGAATATATCCCTTTTTAAAATTAGCTTTTCAAAATTAAGTTGAAAGAGGATTGCGGAAGTTTCCCGGAAAATCGTCTAGTTCAAATTAGATGTCACCGGAGATCGGATATGCGTAAAACCCAATTGGAATTAAATGATGACTAGAAGAATTAATATTTCACAAATGATTCACTTGATTATTCAGCACTTGATAAAACTATTCTTAACAATGATTGGAGAAGAAATCAAGCACTAAGATATTTATTTTGTGTGATTGGGTTTTTTATCAAACACTTGGAGTGCACTCACCAAAGACAATTTTGTTATATCAAATAGTGCAGAATTTTACCCACTCTAGTTATCACTTTTGAGTGAAACAATTTATCAAACACTTTGAATGCACTAATTTGATACACCAGAATTTTCAAGCACACAATATCAATATGAATAAAAGTTAAATGCGAGAAATGAAAAGAACACAAGGAATTTGTTGAGGCAGTTCCTTCGCCGTCCTCGCTCGAAGTACTCTGCTCCCAATTCGAAATTGAATTGAGCAATTTTATTAAATTGCAATTGTTTTACAAGAAGAGAAATGAATGAACCAACAAACCAAACCACGTTGAATGTGCTGTCAAATCTTCTTCTTGTCCCTTGATTCAAAGTAGAATCAAGTCTTCCACGCGTGTCGAGAAAGCCTCCGATTAATTTCTCCCTTATTGCAAGAATACACAACTCTCCAAAATTTGAGCACGATTGAGTTTCTCCCACACTTGTGAACCCACAAAGACCTTCTCAATCCTCCGTCTACCGTGATATGAGAGAACGATCCACTTGATCTTCAATCTTCTTCACTCGGCTGAATCTACGAACTATCAATGTGTGCAAAACCCCCGAATCTTCAATGATCTTGGAGGATAAAACCCTTCGGATTTTTCCAAGGAAAACCCACACACTTTAAACCCAATCTGAAATTCTGATTCACGATTGAACGTTATCTTCGAAACGAACACCAAGATCAAACAAAGATTGTTGTGTGTGATTGTTTGATTGATGAAAGAATGAAGAAGAAGAAGAGAGCTATGCGTATATCTTTCACTTTCCTTGTTAAACCTTCTCAAAAGGAATAAAGCAACTATTTATATTGGTTAGAGAAATAAACATAAGAGAGGGAAAAATTAAATGAAAAAGTGAGTCAGCACAGTAATGAGCCGACTCAAATCATTAAATGAGCCGGCTCAAACTAACAGATGAGTCGACCAAAATAAACAGATAGGAAGCCTGTTGAGACCAGTGAAAAATGAGAAGAAAACACTTCTTGATGAGTCGACTCATGAAGGGTTTTGAGTCGGCTCATCCTCACACATGAGTCGACCAAAAGTGATGCACCAGGAAGCCTGTTTGGACTCGTGCGTTTGCCACCAATTTACAATTGAATGAGTCGGCTCATGAAGGGTTTTGAGTCGACTCATCCACACTCATGAGTCGACCAAAAATGATGCATCAGGCAGCCTGTTTGGACCCGTGTGTTTGTCATCAATATAACACTGAATGAGTCGGCTCATTGATGAATTTGAGTCGGCTCATTCAGTATGTTTTTCCAAAAATACCAATCCTTGCTTTTACATTTATAACCACTCAAGCTTTCAATCATGCCATGTTTTTGACACATTAAAACCATGTCATGTCACACAAACTCCCCCTTTTTGATGATGGCAAAAACTTGATGAATCAATCGCCATATGTTGGTGTAAAAGCTCCCCTGATTATGTGACCCGATCTTATATACATCAATCTCAATATCATCTCCCCCTTTGACAACATCAAAAAGAAGAGAAATCATATGAGTGAATCTAACAATAGAGATAGCATGCAAAAATAAATGTCAAATGAGAAGCCAATTGCAATAGAAACACGCATCCACAAACACACAATTTAGAAAAACGAGTAAAAATAGTGAGAATAAACAAAATAATGGAATTAAAGAGAAATAGAAATTCATTCAAACAAAAACAGAAACCATATTCAAAATCATGACAAGTACATATGATGCAAATATTCTCTCAAGGGTGTGGATTACGGTCCCTAGTAGAAGGGTAACGGCGATAATAAGTGATTGGATGTGAGTCATCCATGTCGGTTTCTGTAAACTGAAGAAAACTACTGTTGAGCGAGTTAAAGGCAGTGTCCTGAGCAACCAAATGATCCTGCAGCGCAGTGTACCGAGTGTCTTGAACATACACATAATCAACAAAAGCGGTATCTTGCTCATTTAAACGTCGCTCTATCTCAGTGTATCTCTCAGTCTGAGTGTTGTAGTAAGCTTGTTGTTGAAGTTGCATACTTTGGAGCATAGCCATGATTCTTGAAGGATCATCTTGTTGCGGTTGAGATGGAGGAGGAGATGGAGGAGCAAAGCGAGTAGTAGTGTTAGTCCACCCGGTGTTTTGCCATTCACCCCAGCCTTGATTTTCATAGGAATCATTTGATGGTATGCCATGTCACTCTTCATTGTCAGCGGGCAAGTATTCATGAGGAATCTCATTTGGTTCATTTTGATCTTCAAGATCATCTCCATCAGAATTGTCTTCAATTGGTTGATTTTGATCACTTCTTCCCACATACCGATACCTTCTTTCTTGAGAGTCCTATATGTGACCCATAAGACTTAGCGTCTTTTGCTGAAACCAATTTGTGTCCGGTACGGACACCAATGGTACATCAAAATTGACAATCTCAACTTTGTCGATGATCTTCTGAATGATGGAAGGATAAGCAAGAGCAACGCCTTTCTTTTCCTTTAAGGCAAAAATGTGACTCGCAAAATAGTAAGGCCAGTTGAATTTGACCTTGTTCCGAAGAATATATACCAAATGAACTTCACTCATATCAATACGAGAGAAGCCACCTTTCTTTGGCCGTAAGTTATGGGCAGCGATCCAATGAAGGATACGATCCACCGGCTTAACTTTTCCAGTAGTAGTGGTAATCGAAAATAATTCGGAATTAACAACGAAATCAACAAAAGGTTCTTTAAGCATACCATTGAGTTTAGTACGAAAGGTGTAATTTAAACTTGAGATGTATCGGTCATCAAGATACTAGCTTCCTCAGGATCAATGCGAAATAGATCTTTCCACACTTGAGCATTAACCGCAAACATTCTGGAGCCCATACGGAAGTTGAATTCAAAACCCTTAAAAGTGCCAACCAGACCAGCATAGAACATCTTAACCAAATCCTCATTATAGTCAACATGACATGATAGAAAGGGATTTATACCTTGGAAGTACATCAGTTCAATAATGTGGGGAATGTGCATTTGAGTAGCAGTTGTTCTTGAGTAGACATATTGAGGAACCACCTTCTTGTTCTTGAATCTCTTGTTGTAATCTTCAACCAAATCAGATGGAAGAAGAGACAAAGCACTGACAGGAAGTGATGATTGAGAAGAGGAGCCACGGGACCTTTTACCTGTAGGTCTTGATGCCATTGTTGAGAAATATGAAGTTTTAAAAGAGAATTTGAGGGTTGGAGGATGAAGATGGAAACTTGAGAGAATATGAAAATATGATGTGTTGGTAATGATAAGATGAAATGATAATGAGTTTTAATGAAGAAAATAATAAAGAAATCATAAATGGAAAGTCAAAAGTGGATGGAGTCATTGATGTGCCGACCTAGGGAGATGAAATGACAGGCGACGTGTCTTTTCAAGACAGCCACACGTCAGTTGAGGCGATAATGAGCCAACTCAAATTCAAAAATGAGTCGACTCAATTTGAATTTGAAAGGAGTCGGCTCAAGGGAGCAGAGAGGTCGACTCATAAGGCTCCATGAGCCGACTCATGAGTCGGCCTGTTGGGACCCGACAGTTTTTAACACAAAATTTCACCAAAAACCACTTAAAATACCTCAAAATATGAAAATATCATCATTTATGCTAATTATTTGACAAACAATCACTCATAATCCAAGAGAATAGAAGAAATAGATAAATATACAAACAAAAGACATGCAACACATTCTTACTAAATACATATATCAAGAATGAATTGAGTTAACCAAGTAAAGAATGATATTACCTCAAGTATATGAGAAATGGATGAACGATAACACTTCATAACAAGATGTTAGAGACAAGAGAAGTTGAGCCAAAGAATAATATATAAACAAAGCAATGATTACTAAGATCTATCAGAGATGTCAAGAACACCAAGTTCCCTACGGATAAAGAAGAAAGGATCGGTAGCGAATGGTTTTGTAAAAATATCGGCTAGTTGATTTACACTATCAACATGCTCAAACACCACATCACCTTTCTCTACATGATCCCTAAGAAAATGATGCCTGATTTCAATATGTTTAGTGTGTGAATGAAGAATAGGATTCTTGGTAAGATTAATTGCACTAGTATTGTCACACAAAATTGGAATTTGTTTGAGAGAGATATTGAAGTCGAGCAATTGTTGTTTTAGCCATAGGATTTGGGCACAACAATTTCTGGATGCAATATACTCCGCCTCTGCAGTTGATAAGGCAACAAAAACTTGCTTTTTGCTATGCCAACTGACAAGAGAGTTTGAAAAGAAATGACAAGTTCCACTAGTGCTTTTCCTATCCACTTTGCAACCGGCAAAGTCGGAATCGGAAAAACCTACCAAAGAACAATCACTACCCTTAGGATACCATAAACCAAACTTAGACGTACCACAAAAATACTTAAGTATGTGTTTAACTGATTTTAAATGTGATTCCTTAGGGAAAGATTGAAACCTAGCACACATACATACACTAAACATAATATCGGGATGCGATGCAGTAACATAAAGAAGAGATCCGATCATACCTCGATACATTGTTATATCTACATCCTTACCTTTTTCATCACGATCAAGACTTGCCGCCATAGGCATTGGTGTATCAATAGACTTGGATTTTGTCATATCAAACCTCTTGAGCAACTCATTGCAATATTTAGTCTGACTTATGAAGGTTCCATCTTCAAGTTGTCTAATTTGAAGTCCGAGGAAGAAATTTAACTCCCCCCTCATACTCATCTCAAACTCACCTTGCATAGAACTTGAAAATTCTTTAACCAACTTCATGTTAGTAGATCCAAAAATAATATCATCTATATATACTTGAACTAATATAGAATGTTTTCCTTCACGTTTAATAAAGAGAGTAGTGTCAACCTTTCCTTTTTAAAACCCTTGATTGATTAAAAATTTGCTTAGGCGCTCATACCAAGCTCTAGGAGCTTGTTTGAGACCATATAAAGCATATTTTAGTTTGTAAACATGATTTGGTTTTTCAAAGATTTCAAATCCAAGAGGTTGACACACATAAACCTCTTCATTTATATATCCGTTAAGGAAGACACTCTTAACATCCATTTGATATAGTTTAAAGTTTTGTGAACAAGCAAATGCAAGTAAAAGGCGTATAGCTTCAAGGCGGGCAACAAGAGCATAAGTTTCCTCATAGTCTATGCCTTCCTCTTGGTTATACCCTTTAGCAACAAGACGAGCCTTGCTGCAAATGATAGTGTTGTTTTCATCCAATTTGTTCCTAAAAACCCATTTGGTGCCAATTACTCGATGATTTAGCGGAGGTGGAACAAGGTCCCAAACCTCATTTCTTTTAAATTGATTTAGTTCCTCTTACATGGCAAGGAACCAATTTTCACCAAGTAAGGCTTCTTTGGCATTCTTAGGCTCAATTTGAGATATGAAGGCATGATAAAAACAAAAGTTACTTAGTCTTGATCTAGTAATGACACCCTTTGAGATATCTCCAATGAAGTTATCGATAGGATGATCTCTTGATGTCTTCCATTCCAATGGTAGATCATTTTGAAAGGATGTTTGACCTTCATCTTTGAGACTAGACACATCAACCGACTCCTTATTAACAACATCCGGAGAGTGTTCAACACGAGAAATATCAATGTCTTTAACAATCTCACTGGAAGAGGCACCTGCACCAATAACAACACTACCTTTTCCGACAACATTTGGATAAGTTTCATCAAAAGATACATGTACAAATTCTTCAACTATAAGCAACCTTTTATTGAATATTCTATTTGCTTTGCTTGAATTAGAGTATCCAAGGAAAATGCCCTCATCCGCCTTTGAATCAAATTTACCAAGATTTTCTTTTCCATTATTAAGCACAAAACATTTGCAACCAAAAACATGAAGATGTGAAACATTAGGCTTTCTTCCTTTTAATAATTCATAGGGCGTTTTGTTTAGAATAGGTCGAATAGTGATCCTATTCAAAACATAGCAAGCGGTGCTAATAGCATCGGCCCAAAAATATATTAGGAAGACCGCTATCATTAATCATAGTTCTTCCCAATTCCTCCAACACACGATTTTTACGTTCCACAACACCATTTTGTTGTGGTGTTCTAGGAGCGGAGAAGTTATGATCTATGCCATGATTTTCACAAAAATTTTCAAAGAGATGATTTTCAAACTCACCTCCATGGTCACTTCTAATAGTTATAATGTTTGTGCCAAGTTTATTTTGAGATAATTTGGCAAAAGTTTCAAAAGCCGAAAAGGTATCACTTTTACTAGCTAAGAAGATTGTCCAACAAAATCGAGAGTAGTCGTCAACAATAACAAAACCATAATAGTTCCCTCCTATACTTTTGATTCTAGAAGGACCAAAAATATCCATGTGTAGAAGTTCAAGAGGTCTAGAAGTAGAGACTATATTTTTTGATTTAAAAGATATCTTAGTTTGCTTTCCCATTTCACAAGCATCACAAAGATGATCTCTAGTGAACTTTATGTTAGGCAAACCGACTATTAAGTTTTTGGACACAACTTTATTTAGCAAGTCAAAGTTGATATGAGCTAAACGTCTATGCCAAAGCCAAGACTCTTCATTTTTGGAAATAAGACATTTAGGATCACTCAAGGTCATCGAATTCAAATCAAGCATATAAACATTGTTAACCCTCAAGCCTTTAAACACATCCTCTTTGTTTTCATTATGTTCAATTATGCATCCTTTTTTAGAGAATGAGACATTATATCCCTTATCACATAATTGACTAATGCTAACAAGGTTATGTTTAAGACCCTCAACTAAAAGGACATTAGAGATAAATGTAGAAGAGGGATTACCTACACTACCTTTACCGAGTATAGCTCCCTTGTTGTTATCACCATAGGTAACAAAGCCATTCTTCTTAGCCACTAAGTCATAGAATAGGGAAATATCACCTGTCATATGTCTTGAGCATCCACTATCAAGAAACCAATGTTTCTCCATAGTCTCAAGACACTCCACCTATATGATTAGACAAGAGAGAAAGGTACCCAATTTTCATTGGGTCCTAGAGTGTGAGTGAAAATTTTGTTGCTTTTAGGCAACCATTGGTATTTTGATCCTTCACAACATAGGTATATTTTTTATATGGATTGTTCATTGATTCCCTAAAGTTTGAACGGTCAATAGTGAATGTCATTTTTGGTTGTGACAACTTGTCTAGTTTGGCTTGAAGAGTTTTGACTTCCTTTTGCCGAATCCAACATGTTTCACAACTATGAAGTTGTGCCATTCTTGTTTGTCTTCTACTATAGATTCTACCATCGATGCCTTAAGAGCTTTCATAGCATTTTCACTATCCGAAACCTTTTTCTCTAAATGTGCAAAAATTCTTTTATCGGATGCAATGCGCTTGAAAGCTTCTTTAGCTTCTTGATGGAGAATATTAAAAGTACTAAGCAAATCATTATAAGACAATTTTTCAGCATAATCATATTTAGCATGTCTTACCTCTTTCTTGCCTTTCTTATGAGCCATGAGGCAAAGATTTACTCTCTCTTCCTCATCGCTTGAGGTATCTTTGCTAGACGACTCACTATCGCTTTCCCAAGCAATATATGCTCTTCTAGCCTTGTTGCCTTTTCTTTGATATTTGTCTTTTGCCTTGTCTTTCTTTAACATAGGGCAATCCGGTTTGTAATGTCCCGGTTTTCCACAGTTGTAACAAGATCCCTTGCCTTTAGTACTTTTAACATACTCTTTCTTGGAAGGATTAGATTTTCTTCGATAGTTGATGAGACGCTTGTCCGAATGAGAAATCTCATTCTTTTTGAGATACCGATTGTATCTTCTTACGAATAAGCCCATATCTTCATTTGATTCGTCTTCATTATCACTCGTATCACTCCCACTATCTTTATTTATGGAGGATTTTGAGGAAGAAGCTTTTAATGCAATAGACTTCTTCTTCTTCTCATGATCTTTATTTTTCTCGATCTTTTCTTTCTTTTCTTTGTCTTCATGCTCATTTAAGTTTAAGAGCTCTTGTTCATGCTCTTGTAGTTTTCTAATGAGAGTAGTTAGATCCAAAGTTCTTACATCATTGGCTTCTTTGATTGTCGTAACTTTTGGCAACCATTCCCTAGTAAGACATCTCAAAATCTTGTTAGTTGCTACATCACTAGGAGTAGTTTTACCAAGAGCATTTAATCGATTTGTCAAGTGAGAAAATCGTTTTTCCATTTCACCAACGGTTTCCCCTTGGCTCATGTGAAAACGATCGAACTCTTGTTGTAGAGTATTAATTCGAGCAAGCTTAACATCATCGGTTCCTTCATGGGCAACTTGTAAGGCTTCCCACATAGCTTTAGCCGATGTGTGATGAGAAACTCGAAAATATTCATCCGCTCCCAAAGAAGCTATGAGTATGTTTCGAGCTTTCCAATTGTATCTATATTTCTTTTCATCATTATCATCCCATTGTGCTTCCGGTTTTTCAATTTGGACATTATTCGGTCCGGCCATGGTTATTTGAAAAGGGCCTTCTTGAATAACTTTCCAAATTTTTCTATCAACAGAGTTGATATGGATGCGCATACAATCTTTCCAGTGACTATAGTTTTCTCCGATAAAAACTGGAGCTCTATTGTACGCCCCTGTTGGATCGTTGTCCATTTTCCAATAAGTTGTATGTGAAGCACTAGATGAACCAGTGCTCTTGATACCACTTGTTAGACGATAGCGCGGATCTAGAAGGGGGGGTTGAATAGATCCCTTTTTAAAATTAGCTTTTCAAAATTAAGTTGAAAGAGAATTGCGGAAGTTTCCCGGAAAATCGTCTAGTTCAAATTAGAAGTCACCGGAGATCAGATATGCGTAAAACCCAATTGGAATTAAATGATGACTAGAAGAATTAATATTTCACAAATGATTCACTTGATTATTCAGCACTTGATAAAACTATTCTTAACAATGATTGGAGAAGAAATCAAGCACTAAGATATTGATTTTGTGTGATTGGGCTTTTTATCAAACACTTGGAGTGCACTCACCAAAGACAATTTTGTTATATCAAATAGTGCAGAATTTTACCCACTCTAGTTATCAATTTTGAGTGAAACAATTTATCAAACACCTTGAATGCACTAATTTGATACACCAGAATTTTCAAGCACACAATATCAATATGAATAAAAGTAAAATGCGAGAAATGAAAAGAACACAAGGAATTTTTTGAGGCAGTTCCTTCGTCGTCCTCGCTCGAAGTACTCTGCCCCCAATTCGAAATTGAATTGGGCAATTTTGTTAAATCGCAATTGTTTTACAAGAAGAGAAATAAATGAACCAACAAACCAAACCACGTTGAATGTGCTGTCAAATCTTCTTCTTGTCCCTTGATTCAAAGTAGAATCAAGTCTTCCACGCGTGCCGAGAAAGCCTCTGATTAATTACTCCCTTATTGCAAGAATACACGATTCTCCAAACTTTGAGCACGACTGAGTTTCTTCCACACTTGTGAGCCCACAAAGACCTTCGCAATCCTCCGTCTACCGTAATATGAGAGAACGATCCACTTGATCTTCAATCTTCTTCACTCGGTTGAATCTACGAACTATCAATGTGTGCAAAACCCCCAAATCTTCAATGATCTTGGAGGATAAAACCCTTCGGATTTTTCCAAGGAAAACCCACACACTCTAAACCCAATCTGAAATTCTAATTCACGATTGAATGTTATCTTTGAAACGAACACCAAGATCAAACAAAGATTGTTGTGTGTGATTGTTTGATTGATGCAAGAATGAAGAAGATGAAGAGAGCTATGTGTATATCTTTCACTTTCCTTGTTAAACCTTCCCAAAAGAAATAAAGCAACTATTTATATTGGTTAGAGAAATAAACATAAGAGAGGGAAAAATTAAATGAAAAAGTGAGTCAGCACAGTAATGAGCCGACTCAAATCATTAAATGAGCCGGATCAAACTAACAGATCAGTCGACCAAAATAAACAGAGACAGCCTGTTGAGACCCGTGAAAAATGAGAAGAAAACACTTCTTGATGAGTCGACTCATGAAGGGTTTTGAGTCGGCTCATCCTCACACATGAGTCGACCAAAAGTGATGCACCAGGCAGCCTGTTTGGACCCGTGTGTTTGCCACCAATTTATAATTGAATGAGTCGGCTCATGAAGGGTTTTGAATCGACTCATCCACACTCATGAGTCAACCAAAAATGATGCATCAGGCAGCCTGTTTGGACCCGTGCGTTTGTCATCAATATAACATTGAATGAGTCGGCTCATTGATGAATTTGAGTCGGCTCATTCAGTATGTTTTTCCAAAAATGCCAATCCTTGCTTTTACATTTAGAACCACTCAAGCTTTCAATCATGTCAAGTTTTTGACACATTAAAACTATGCCATGTCACACACTTTTTAATTTAAAAATAAATGTGATACCACCATAGTTGTTTAAGCAACCGTCGTGATATATTTATCATTTCGTTTTAAATTTTTTAAATAAATGTGATACCACCACAGTTGCATAGCTAAACCGCTGTGGCATATTTTTCATTTTGTTTTAAATATTTTAAATTGTAATATATTGGTGTTTCTTTATGAAATTTAATTAATCAAATAATATATCACCACGGTTCCGGTTGTTGATTGTGGTGGTATCTTTCATTCATTTTTATCACATCTAACTAGATTGTCTCTTCAGTAGCCATTCTTTGCACTGAATAACGATACGATACGAAACACCATTTCAACCCTACTGTCCAGTTCTTGAGAAATGAAACACCATATCAACCCTAACATTCATCTTTTATCATCATCGTTCATCGTTTTTTATCAATTGTTCATTGGTTCATCATTTTACATCGGTTCATCGTTTTCCATTCATTGTTCATTTTAAATTTGTAGTCATTGCGAGGAGGAAGACAACATACCAATGCCAACACTAACACCAACATCATCATCAAGGAGGAATATAACAACAACATTATCTATTTTGACCCAAATATTCACCTTTAATTAGTCATCATGTTTATGGCACGTAAATTTTTTCCCATGCATCTAGAATGAACTTTAGTTTCCATTGTTGTTGATGTTGTTGTTCTTGTTGTTTTCGTGGTTGTTGCTGAATGTGTGTGATAACACTTGATTAATATTTTGGTTGTGGTTCTTGTTGCTGTTGTTGAATGTGTGTGTGACAACATTTGATTAATCTTTTGTTGATGTTGTTGTTGTTTTGAATGTGTATATGATAACATATTTCTATTCATTGTTATATGTGGAAATAATAGATGAAAGAGTTTGTTGTTGTTGTTGTTGAGGTTGTTGTTGTTTTTTTAACATAAATGTCGTCTTCGTCGTATTCTTCATCTAGTGGTGATGAAACTATGACAAGTGAAACTTATACAAATGATACTCAAGACGGAAATAAAAGCTCACAAAGAGGTGTCACAATGCTTACCAAATTAACAAAAGTCCATAACTCTGGTATCAAATTGTCGATCACGTTTGATGTGTATTACAAAGTAGTTGATGGTGAAAACTTTTCTCTTTTTAAGAGTTATGTTGTGTTCCTTGGACGTAGCAAAGTCAACATATTGATAGATGATTGGAAACAAGCGCCACACAATGTCAAATATATCATACAAACAAACGTTAAGGTATTAATTTTAATTTTCATATATTCGATATGACTTTCTATAATTTCTAAAACAGTCTTGTTGATTTAAATGTAGTTAACTTTTGAGTTTACAAATGATAATAAGTACTTAAAAAAGGTGGGTAAGTCATGTTGGTACATGTTGGAGAAGGTTTAAGTCACGACTCACACATGACTACATTAGGGAGCCTAAGTCTGGTCTTGAGCGTCCATGGGTGAGATATAATCCTCTTTCAAAGAAGGTTTGGAAAAAGTTTGCGAAGGACTGTCGTTCTGAGAAATTCATGGTTAATACTAGTCTTATTTATATTGATAATTTTATGCTAATGATTTATAGATACTAATCATATTTTCACTATGTTTAATCTATAACAGGCTAAAATTCAAACTGTAATACAAAATAAAGAAAAAAACATTTACCCACATCGATTGTCTCGTGCTGGTTATAGGAAACTTGAGAAAATAATGATGAATGAAAAAAATGGGATATGAGGACTCCATTAGTCATGATCACAACCCATCTCCACCGTCAAGACATGAGAAGTGGAAGAGGGCTCGACTAAGACCAAATGAAGAGTACACCTCAAATGTGTCAAGGGCAATTATTGAGAAAATTGTAAGTATGATTTTTTGTGCGTAAGTTATGTGTTATTTAAATGTTGTGGTAATTACAATATTAAAATTATCATGCATGTTATGTAGGATCTGTTGGTTGAGGTGGCCCATGGAGGCTCATTTGTTCCCAAACCACGACATAATATACTAATAGAAGCTATCCGAATATATGAGCATGGTGGGCGTGCTAGTGGTGTTGGAGAAGGCATCGACCTAAGATTATTCTTTGGTTAATAAAAAAAAGCATTGAAAGAACCAAATTTCAAGTGCAAAAAGAAAAGATTGCGACTTTTGAGAAGCAGTTAAAAAAACAAAGGAAGATGTTAGAAACAGAGCAGGAAAATCGGAAGAAAGACAAGGAAAAGTTAGAAGAGTTATATGTGGTATGTGTTTTCTCTGAAATGCATGATATATTGTGATTTATCTGAAAAGTTAGAAAAGATAGAATTGTGTTTATTATGTATTGTGTTCAAAGCGAATATTATGTTGTAGAGAATAAGTGGATCCTTCCAACAACATACAAATGAAAATGATGATGATAATGATGATCAAATTCCCAAAAAAAATGTTGTAAATGGTGCTAGCACAAAAGGAATAATTGTCCAGTCGCCCCCTCTCAAGAGATCAATGAGATATTGGATCCTTCCGCACATGAAATCACCACGTTATACCTATTGGTTGTGGATAGCGATGACCCGATTTCTCTTTAGCTAGAGCATTGTCTAACAATAGCGCTCTTCTATTATGCTCCTAATGATATACAAGATTTTCTCTCTGGAAATAATTGGTTGGACATAAGGATATTACGAGTTTGGTGCACGTATGTATATAACTGAATATGCATGTCATTATATATAATACATTATCATTTTTGTATTTCCTCCTTTATTTTTTAAATGTTGTTTAACTATTAGGTACATTCACCGTGTTTGTATATAATTAAATAAATCAAATATTTATGGCAACTTAGACCCATATAGTATTTGATGCTCAAATAATGATCCAAAAGGAATTGAAGCTTACATTTTATAACGGTTGAGGGGGGAAGAATGTTACTTAGAAATATTTATTAAATCGTAAGTAATTTTGAAATTGTGGTTTATCTGTTATAGTTAGTTTTGTTTTAGAAAATATTAATTATATATATGCTCGTGTTTATTCAGTGATCATTGGCAATTGATCATCATATCACTTATGACGAATACGATAACGACATTGTGTTTCTAACATAAACCACTCGAACCTAAAATGAAGCATATTATTAATAGGTAAGTTTATATTTATATGAAACTTTTTAGTAATATTTTCTTTGACTTTGTAATTGGTTTAACGCATAATATGTTTAAATCATTTTCTGTACAATATTGTGCAATGACACTATAACTTGCACAATAGTAGAAAAAAGCTCACATTTATCTTGCCTAATGTAAGTGGTCATATTATTTGTGATATTCATTTATATATATTGTTACATGCATATGTGGTTATAACATTCATGAAATTAATGTTTAAATTTGTAGACGAGTAAACAACTAAAGAGATATAAGTGTAGGTATTATGTAAAAACACATGTTAAACATTGTCTTCATTGACATTGTTTATTTATGGGATCAAGTATATATTATATATGTAATGAATTATTTACAATAACATATTATTGTTTAAGTTGCTTATGATTATCATATATGTGTGATAATCACATTTTAACACTTTTTTATATTGACGTTTAACAACGATACATCATTCCCCTATGACGACTTTGTAGACATTCGTAAACATTAGGTGAGCGTATATCTTTGATGTGCTTAAGGGTCCTAAAACATTGGATGTATACATATTTTGGCTTTTGATGTAAATTCTTTTTACCTCTGTAATATGTGTATAAAATCAGGTTCAGAATACATGTACAAAAATATAATGGGTTGATAATGCAATAATATAAAAAAAATCATTAAAAAAAATTAATAAATATTTCACAACAGTTTATACAAAGAACCGTGGTGATAGACAACACATCTAATATAATTTTTCACGCAAAAGCTGAGATTCAAACCCATGAGCTTGAGACTATGTAACAATAGTTGCAATCAACAGTCGTGGTTATAAGTAGAGCGCTACCTAGTATATCACAATAGTCATACGCCCGTAGTGGTATATAACAAACTTACTAGGGATGGCAGGTAGACCCAAACCCACGGGCCCCACCTGCACCCAAACCCGAGTCAACAGTCGAAAACCCGATTTGACTGGGTTTGGGTTCGGGTTCGGGTGCCACCCGATATTTTGGGTGCGGGTTTGGGTAGTGTAAAACCCACACCCGAAACCCGAAACTACACCCGTTTAGACTTTAATTTTAATTTTAATTTTATACTTTAATTTTAATTTTAATTGTAGAATTTAATTTTAATTATAATGTTAAGATATTGAAGACCTTAATTTTAATTATAATTAGGGGTGTGCAAAATATCCGGTTGTGTGCAAACTTTTAATTGAAATCTTGTTTTGTAAGCAACAATATTATAATAGTAAATAGAACTTATAATCCTTCTTATAATTAACTAAGTAATATATATATATATATATATATATATATATATATATATATATATATATATATATATATATATATATATATATACACACTTGAAAACTAATTAAATTTTTTGAAAAAAAAAATAATTTTGTTTTTTTGTTACGGGTTCGGGTTTGGGTGGAAAAACCCGAACCCAACGGGTGTGAGTGCGGGTGTTATTTTGCCACCCGAATAACCTTTAGGTTTGGGTTCGGGTGTTGATTTCGGGTGCGGGTTTGGGTTGTATGAAACTCGCACCCGACCCAACCCGTTGCCATCCCTAAAACTTACAACCATACGCTACTTCAAAACGGTGGGTCACACGTGAATATATCATTTTCCAACTGTTGTTGTATATGTTTTGTGTAGTAGTGAAGTGCTTTTGAGAAGTGATTTTGCATTGAAAAAGTGCAGTTTTGAATGGTGTAAACTTATGGATCAAATTCTGACTTTTTGGCCATGAATCAACGTTGGAAAATGTTGAAAAAACAAGTATTTAATTTAAGGAATAATGCATAATTTTTGTGAAGTAATGTAGAATTTTGTGAAGTAGTGCATATTTTTCTTATGACTTTTCCATATTTTTTTGATGATTTTAATCCATGATATGAATGTCTAACTTGGTGTCCTTCTTTCTTGTAGTAAAGTGAGCATTGTGGTGGAAGAATGAGCTTGATGAGACATCAGAGAATGAAGAAAAAGCCATGAGTATGAAGCTTGATGAAAGATAAAATCTTGAATTGTTAGAAATTAGCATTTGTAAATCATGGAATAACTGGTTTTTGTATGGATAAATATGAATCCTTTGGTCAAACGTTTGTAGAATAGGTCTAGGAAAATTCAGGACTCAAAATTGAGTCAATGGTCAATAATTGACCAAAAAGTCAATTGTCAACTAAAAGTTAACGATACCAAAAATTGCAGTTTTTTTTCTTGTAATTGATCTTTTTCTTTGTGATAAAGCTTGTGATGCTTGTAATGTATTCCAATTACTCATGAATGAAGATATTCCCCAAAAAGTTAACAAAAGTCAAAGCATGGTCAAAGTAAAAATAATAAGAAAATAGTCAACAATGATTAATGTTCATAACGATCAAAGTCAATAACATCCAATCAATGACGAAAAGTAAATAATAATTAAAAGTTATTGGTAATGATAAAGTCAACAATTATGATAAAATTCAACGCATGGGAAAAATAAACAGTAATGGTACAAGTGAACATTGGGCAGAGCATGGTTAACAATATTGAAGTGATCAAAGTCAATCAATAGTTAATTATAAGTCATAAACCAACAAAATATAAAGATTAACAGAGAACCTTTGAACAATTAAGTAACATGAAATGTAAGGTGTACCAGATGAATCTTTTTATGGTGTATCAGATGAATTTAGCTTGAGCTAGAAATGAAATAAGAAAAATGGAAAAAGAGTGAGGCAAAATTGGAGTATGACAATAGAGAAAGTATGTGATGACTACTTTGTTGAATTGTTATCTACATGTTTAATTCAACAATCAAATGATGATTTTGAAAGTCAATGATTTTTCATGCATGATCTTGTTAATGATTTAGCTATAATTATATTAGGAAAAGGTTGTTATAGGCATGAACATGACGGTAATAACATTTCTGTAAATGTCTGCCATTTGTCATATAACCAAGAATAGTATGCCATTTTCAAGAAGTTTGAGAATTTGTATGATTTCAAATGCCTGTGAATATCTTTGATGTTACTATATATTGGATCTCATCGATAAAAATAATTACAATTAAGGGAGATTTAGAGTCTGAAACGTCTTCTAAAACGATATAATGGTTATTCCTTAAGATTGATTATCCATGTCAGCTATAACGTGCATCTGTATGATGTTGTGATACGTTTTGTTTCTACCTAAAATGATTCTATGCAGCCGTTATTTCCAACACATGGAACTTTATAATATTTTATATCTCGTTGCATTTCCAGTTGATTGTCTACTAACACAAAATAAAAAGTGTTGAGTATTTCCACAATATTGTACTGTAGAAAAATGCCATCTACATTGTGTCGCATCTCGAAAATATATGACCTTATGAGTGTTCATGCACTCATGAATTAATTGAATCGAGTTGTCACTAAACTTTATTTATTCCAAAGAAGGAAAGGGAAAATATCGATAAAACTCTTAAAAGAAAGAGAAAATGGTCGATGCCACAAAATTCAGGTTCAAAAGTTAATTACGCATGGGGAAGGTATTAGCACTCCTCACGTCCGTTGTACTTAATGGTAACCATTTAGTTAAATTTTAGATTAGAATGTTAGTGAATGTTATTTTATTTTTTGAGTGATAAAGGTTTGAAAAGAAAAATAAAAGGGGTCGCAAAAAGGTTTCTATTATGGAGCTTGACAAGATTGCGAGTCTCGCTCCTATGTATCCTCAAGTACAATGAGAAATTCAAAACTACATAGTTCTTCGTTGAAAACCACATATTAGTTGGTTGATTTTATTGAATGACCGTTTAAATCATGCTCTAGCGATTAAACATCGCTTGTGTTTAAGATTAGATGCTTAAAGAGTTTGTTTGTATCGTGGTAGAACGAACTAAACAATGTTCTTTTTTAAAAGGTTTTCGATTACGCGGGACATGAAAATAAGTTTTATGTGTTGAACGTTTTTTAGGTGGAAGACGAGTATTCGAACAGTGAGCTCTACAATAGTGTCCAAACACTAGGGGAAATAGAAGGTTTACGCCCAATAATTCCTTTTTCTTCTAATTTATTGTGAAAAATATGTGGTGAATTAAGTCAAGGTTTGTTAACGAAAGATGTTTATTCGCACATCGAGTTCTACAACCAGTTTCTAAATAATCGGGGAAGGAGAATGTCTACATCCAATCAATCTTTTTTCTTCTATACGAGAACCGACTAAATTCAATTGATTATTGTGTTTTAATATGAATGACAAGTTTTCAAACATCGAGCTCTACAACCATTAATCAAATGCTTGAGTAAAGAGAAAGTTTACACTCAATCAATCATTTTTCATCCAATTTATTATAAAAATAAGATACTAGGTATTTTAATTTGATTAAGGAAATACACTTGATAAAGATCAAGGTTTAATTCGCGTTGATTCAAAATTAATCGAAAGAGAATGATTTTTTTATAAAAATTACCGCTTGACGTTGGATCAAGAGTTTTGATTATATTTAAAAATATATTAATTATCATTTATTTGTTAATTAATTAAGATAATTAATAACATAAATAAAAGGAAAAAAGAAAGAAAGAAAAGGAGTGTGATAGAAATATGGGATAGATGGGGATAACAATAAACTTATCATGGCCCAAAGACCCAAACCCAAATCCAAATATAAAAACAAAATAAAAAACCATAAAAAAAAGAATAAAAAAAAGTGAATTTCTTAATCCACCTCATGATACTCTTAGCTACCCGACGCATTTCCTTTCATGTCCCTGGTTCCGGAGATACATATTCGGACACACCATTCTTTTCTCCAAATTTTGGTTGTTTTCGGAGATGGATATATGGAAGTATAAATGCTGGGAAAAACTTCAAAAAAATTTAATTCAGGGAAACTTCCGTATATGCATCTTCAGAACGTCTTGCGCCAGATTATTCTGGAGGTGCATATCCGGAAGGTTCTGCTGTATTTTAAACTTGTATGATCACTCCCCCATTGTTCTCTTTTATTCTTCCACACTCACCTTCACCAACCTAAAAAACCCACATCATCAATACCATTTTTCACTCTAAAACTCCAACTTTTTTTGTGCAACAAATCAAAGGGAGCAAGAGAAGATTGAATTTCAGGTAAAGATTCAACTTTATCCACTACATTGCTCATATTAATCATCAAACTTTTGTAAAAAAAAAGAAGTAACGTTGCTTCCAGATGTACATCTACAGAATGTGTTGATGAAGAACACTTCCGGATATACATCTCTGAAACAATGGTTGTTACCTCTATTTTGTTTTGCTGCAACGGTTTAATAATTTTTGTTCATTTTTCTTATTCTTTACAAATAGATATGGTGCACCCCGATAACATATCAAAAGAGTTAGTTTCTACAAACGATGTTTTTCTGAATGTACAAGGGGTTATCGCGAAGATGATAGATGTCGGCAGTGACTTTAATCACAAGCCAGAGTTTGATGATCGTGATAGCATGATCACATGGATTCGTAGGACTGCAACTTCACTTGGTTTTGGTGTGGTTATTGGAAGATCATATAATGGTTCGGAAAGAAGAAACACTTTTGTAACTTTGTTGTGCGAAATAAGCGGGATATATCAAGTTCCTCTATGGGAGTTTAAAAGAGACGACACAGGTAGTAGAAAATGTGATGTCCTTTTAAAATTTATGGTTACATGTTGGCTAGCAAGAAATGGAGATTTAGTATTATTTGTGGTTTGCATAACCATGAATTGCGCTCAAAGTTACAAGGTCATCCTAGCGTCTAATGCATGTCAAAATATTGTTAGATTTACGTCTTCAATCATCACTTGATGATGAAAAATATTGTTAGATTTATGTTAACGATTATCTATGTAATGTTGCATTTTTAATACATGTCATTACAATGATTGCTATTCATTTATGTTAATTTTCTGCATATGCTTATATATTTGTTATGGTTTGTGAAATACAATAATTTCTAAAAATACAATTATATATATATTTTTTGAATTTTTGACGCATTCAAAATTGTATTTCTGTATTTAAGAAATATATTTGGCTTTTTTTACAAGGGTGCCAAAGCACCACTAGATTGGTTTACTACTCTAAAATCACAAAATATATTTAATTCAGATTGTATACTACTTTAAGGCTATATTTGGATTGATGGAACATAACGGAGCGGAACATAGTGGAGCAGAATAAAACGGAGCAGAATGGAATATAAATTCCATTCCATTGTTTGATTATTTTATTGAAAAATTTCATTCCATCACATACACCCAAATTGGATGGAACAGAAAAGAGGAATTAAATGTAATGAGATGGAATTGATTCCATCATGTTCCATTCCATTATTTTCAAATTCAAACAATGGAATGATATTAATTACCACTCTATTGCATTCAATTTTAAACATGCACTAAATATTTGAATTTTTCTTACCCAAATAACCCACATTTAAAAAAAAAAACAAAAAAACCCTCTTTTCAGATTATTTCCCAAAATACTCTACTTTGGGGGGGGTGTAGGCATATAATTTCGACACCATGAGTTTAAGATGTAAAATCATTTTTTGCTAAGGAAATAGTCACCAGATAAAGGAGAAAAGAAATAAAGATGTTCAGAAGTTTTTTGACAAGACCAAATGCTCAAGTACTTCGACAGGAATACAAAGAATGTTCCAGCAAACAAAGTTTGAAGATCTTTTATTATAGTTCAGCATTTGACAGAATTTGAAGAATTGGTATGCTTTTCGACACTTCGACAGAAGATAGGTTGGAAGAGGTTTTCGACAAAAGCATTATCTTGTAAGGTTTGAAGAGTTTTTGTCCTCTTCGACAATTCGACAAAACGAAGAGATGCAACGTTTCGTCACAAAGAGGAAGAATTCAAATTTAAAAGTTACAACATTTGGCAGTTGGACGCGTGGAAGCTTCAGGAAAAGAAGAATGCATGCAGACTGACAAGTGTCATTTAGTTAGGATTTTTTCCGTTTTAGGTAGTTATTTTATTTGTATATAAATAGGGTAGTTGTTGTAGAATCATGTGTGTGAAAAACTTGTACAATAATCCTGTAAAATACTCTAAGTACCCAGTATGAGAGAAATGAGTTTGATATTTGGAGAAATGTATGTGTTAAACACCAACTTTATTTAAGTTATTTAAATTACTAGTCTTGTTTCGTCAAATTATTTTGCTTTCAGTCTCTTTACTTTCCTGCAAAATTTATACTCTTTTTGTCATTTTCTTACTTTTGTTCAACTTTTACTTTACTTTACTTTTTACATTCAAACATTCAAGATTTTAAATATCATTGACAAAACAAACCACAGAAAATTATCAAACACTAAGAGTAATTCGACAACAAATTGCACATGTGTCCTAGGACTTGTTTGGTTGGTCCTGCAAGTAACCCAGTCCTGTAAGAGATTGGTTAACCAGAGGTTGTTCGTCAGAAATCACAGCGAACAAATTGGCACACCCGGTGGGACCAGTGCAATTGTAAAAATTAATATGAATCCTCTTAGTTAGAAAGTTTCTTGCTGCGTTGTATGATTCTTAGAAGCGGTAAATTAGCCGTAACCGACGTAGAAAGACCAAAAAGAACAAGAGGAAGAAAGATGGCTAATCTGCCAAATACTTCAAACAATCCTAACGAAACCATTCCAGTGTCCAATCCTATCCCTTCGTCAGAAGGAGGTGCAGGTTCTGGCCCTGTTTTAGAACAGATTAGGCCTTCATCAGCAGATTCGATACCAGTGGGTTCAGGATCCCAAAATGCGCCTGGTTCTTCCATCATGGGGCACTCAATGCCCATGGGAACGCCTCCTCCTGGAGGAAATACCTTTAGGCCATTATTTAATTATTCCATGCCCATGTCTGGTAGAGAACAACCATACGGAATGCCAACTTCAATGATGGCAAACTTACATAATTCATCACCATTGTTTTCTGATGCTATGGTGCAAATATCTTCACCATTACAAGGGTCAGGATATGGTGGAAATGGGAGTAGATTAAATCAGATTCCACCAGGATTCCAAATGCCAACTATTACGAACCACTATGCGCAAGTAATTCGTCAACAAATGGATGAAAGTAATCATGATATGGTACAGGCATTGACACAACAAATGGGGGAAGTGTTCAACCCTTTAATAAAAAACACTACCCAAACAAACCAGATATTGGCAGAACAAATGGCACGTATTGCTAGTTTTTTTGGAGTCCCTCAAACGCAACAAAGAATACAAATAAATCAAAATCCTGCCAATAGGCCTGTCGAAGAAGAACTTACCATAAACCAAAGGCCATTAGGAATTCCTCAGGAAAATCCTGGGGGCCAAGAGGTAGTAGTCGAACAACCTCGTGTAGAAATTCCCGTTCGACAGGAACCTAGGAGAATAGTAGTTCAAAGAGACCAAAACGCTGATGAAATATTGCAACAGAGAATGCGTTGTAACAATTTGCCCGTCGAAAATAACATTGCAACCATGGTCGAAAGAATAATGGTGCAAAATGGGGTGAACGTAGGATTACAGAGGCCTAGTTATACTTCCCCTTTGTCTGAATACGTTTTTCAACAAGAATTACCACCAAGGTGGAAAGTCCCTAAATTCACCAAATTTTCAGGGGATACTAGTGAGTCCACCATAGAGCACATAGCACGTTATTTGATCGAGGCATGAGAAATAGCTAATAATGAGAACCTAAGAATGAAATATTTTCCAAGTTCTTTGACAAAAAATGCTTTCACTTGGTTTACTTCCTTGCCTGTGACTTCAATATTTACATGGACCCAATTAGAAAGATTGTTCCATGAACAATTCTATATGGGGCAAACTAAGATAAGTTTGAAGGAATTAGCAAGTGTCAAAAGAAAATCCTCTGAACCTATAGATGACTATCTAAATAGGTTTAGATTATTGAAGGCTAGATGTTTTACACAAGTGCCCGAACAAGAATTAGTCGAAATGGCTGCAGGGGGTTTGGATTATTCCATAAGGAAAAAATTGGACACCCAGTATTTAAGAGACATGGCACAACTAACAGATAGAGTAAGACAAATAGAAAGGCTGAAAACTGAGAAATTTAGATCAAATAAAAATAAAAAGGAAAGCGTGGCCTATGTAGGGATATGTCAAGACGAAGATTATGACGAAAACGAATCCGTCATTTTCGACGAACAAGAAATTGATTTGGCAGAATTAAAACAAGGCCCTTCGTATTCCTGTAAGGTTTTAGCTCCGTCGAATGGAAAGAATCCAGTCGAAATTGAAAGGAATGATAGGTTCCCTAAAAGAACTTACACATTCGACATCACCAAGTGTGATGAAATTTTCGACTTATTAGTTAAAGATGGTCAATTGATAAAACCAGCAGGCACTAAAGAGCCTCCTGTAGACCAACAGAAAAAGAGAGGTTTTTGCAAATACCATAATTTCTTGGGTCATAAAACTTCTCAATGTTACATTTTCAGGGATCTTGTCCAGAATGCAATTCAGAACGGAAGGCTGAAATTTGGAGACAAAGCTAAGCAACAGATGAGGATTGACTCTAATCCCATGCAGGTTGTGGAGGCCAACTATGTTGAACCAGAGATGGTGAATGTGGTCGAAATGGAAGTAATGTCTGAAGGAAGTTTTGAAATGGTAGAAGCTACTGAGGGCTTCGACACCAACTTCACCATGATAGAGGCTGCTGAGGGCTTCGACACCCATGTGAACATGGTGGAGGGGGCTGATGATCTCACTGATCAGGCTGAGGAAGTAATATCTGAAGACTTTGTGACAAAACCAGCCATAATCAAGGTTGCTGAGGATCTTGACACTAAAGAAATAAATGATTACACCAACACAGAAGAAACTACTGATAGTTTCGACAGCCAGGAAGAAGTCACAGCTACTGAAGGCTTCGACAAAGAGAACATAATTAAAGCTACTGAAGGCTTCGACGGAGGGAACACAGTCAAAGCTAGTGAAGGTTTCGACAAGAAGAATAACAACAAAGGTACTGAGCATGGAGTGGTCTGGGACACTCTAGGAGAGCCCAGTGGAAAGTTTGACTTCATGGTGAAGTATTCTGCACCACCAAGCTCTAAAACTGACATCAATGAAATCAAACCCACAGGATGGGGAGATTTCTTCAGAGATGTTGATGAGGAAACAAATATCAAAGTCCTCATTACCAAAAAAGAGGCCACTGAAGGCCTTAGTCATGACAAAATTGAGGAAATGAGAATTGCTGACAATGTCCACACTGTCGAACCAGTGGATAAAAGCATTACCAGAATTAAAGAAGATCCTGCTGAGAGTTGCGTGCAGCCCACCCCTCATGGAATTCTGCGCAGAATAATGGAAGATCCAAAAGAAAAGTCAGTTGCGCAATGTTGTAAGTACATCCACAAAGGCTTACACCCAAAAGGAAGTTTGGATCAGCTAAAAGGAAGTATCCCTGAGGAGATGATGTTAATTGAAAAAATGAACAAACTAAAGATTACAAGTGATCAGAATGCAGACATTCATATGGTGGAAGTCACTCAGAAAACACAACCAGACACCAATAAAAAGAGTCATCAGGAGGAACATCAGAAGTTTGTTTATCCAAAAGAAGACGAAAGTTTGGTGGAATTCATCCAAAGATGCCAGAAAAAGAATGCAGAGGTCATGCTTTGTCCAAGGTGTAATGTTGTATTCGACAGAAAGGCAGCCAACCATCTGGAAGCAATGGAGAAGTCCAAAAAGAGAGGGAACTGGGGAGCAGTCCCACCAGTCATAAATGAAAGGTTTGATCCAAGAAAAAGGGAGCATCATAACCAAAGAATGGGAGAAAGGCGTTATAACACCTATAAGCCACCCAACAAGGCAAATAATGACAAGTGGGTCCAGCCTATAAGGAATGCCCAAGGTCAGAAAAGGTGGAAAAGTTTTGAAGTAAGTAGGGGTGCTTCGATAGAAGCAAAAAAGGAAGTAGAAAAACCAAAGCCAAAATACGTCTCTGAAAATTACAAGGGTAAGAACCCCATGTCGAGGTCGCAGTGAAGGAGGTTTCAAAGGCAAAAGAGAGCCGAAAAAGAAACTGCAGAACAGAACATGGATGGTAAAAATAAAGCTGAATCAAGTAAGTTTATGCAGGCAGTAAGCAAAGGAGAATCTCCGCCAAAAGAAAAGCCTTCTCAGAAAAACAAATCTGGCAACATAACAGAAATGTCGAAGGCTAACAACAAAATGCCAGAAGACGAAGAAGTGACTGATGACTTCAAGTCAGATTCTGAAGCATCCTTCGACGGAACATGCAATGTGGTTTCAGTATTGCCTAGAGATTATGACAGAACAATGGAAGTGGAGGACGAAGAGGATGATATGGAAGATGACAACATAAGGCTTAAGCCTGTGTGTTACTATGTAATGAATAATGGCTGTGTCGAAGAGCAAAATGCGTTCTTTGAAAAGCCAGACGATGCAATGAAGGCCCATTTGAAACCCTTGTTTATAAAAGGGAAAGTAGAGAATGTGGGAGTAAACAAGATCTTGATAGACGGAAGAGCAGCTGTCAATCTAATCCCTCATTATATGATAAAGAAGATTGGCAAAGATGACTTAGACACCAAACCCCACAACATGGTGTTGTCTAACTACGAAGGTAAGGTAGGAACAACATTGGGGGTGATACAGTTGAACCTAACTGTCGGAACCATTACCAGACCTACAATGTTTGTGGTGATAGCATCAAGAGCAAACTACAATTTGTTGCTAGGAAGAGAGTGGATCCATGGGATTAGGGCTGTACCTTCATCCATGCATTAGAGGATAGCAATTTGGAGGCCAGATGGGATCGTCGAGAACATAGAGGCAGACCAAAGTTACTTCATGGCTGATGTGAACAACGTTAATAGTCGTAATTTCAACAAAAACTTGGCTCACATAGCACCTTGTAACCCTGCTGGGTTCGACTTGACAGCCTCCGACAATGCATACTGTTCCATGTATCTCCACCATACGCATGGATTCTAGTGGGATAAAGAGATAGTTGGAGAGACGAATTATGCTTGGGGAACCACTCATGTCAATCCAACTGGGTGGGGAAGTGAATTTAGTGAAAATGACTGAAGCATCAACAATGAAAAGGATTATGGCTTATATAGCCGAAAACCAACTCAAAGCGGCCCTTGAGGCCAAAATAAAATATATGGCTGTTAAAGCCAACGCACAAGCTGTCGAAGAACAACATCCTCAAGAGGATGTTGGGGAACAATGTGTAAAACAAGGTATTGAAGAAAACTTTAATGGAGAATGGCAAAATCAAAGGCTTGACGCCATTTATGATGGCGAACCCCTGGGGTTTGAAAAAGATCCAGCCCCAACAAATATGAAAATGGTGGCGCAGGATCCCTTAGAAGAAATTAATTTAGGACTGGGGGCAGAAAAAAGGCCAACCTACATCAGTGCCAGGATGGATCCTCAGTTCAGAGTCGAAATAATCCAATTGCTGAATGAGTTTAAAGACTACTTCGCATGGGATTATGACGAAATGCCTGGTTTAGACAGGAACTTGGTCGAATTGAAGTTGCCAATAATGGAGGGAAAAAAGCCAATAAAGCAAACTCCCAGACGCTTCGCACCAGAAATCCTGTCGAAAATTAAAGAAGAAGTTGAAAGACTTCTAAAATGCAAATTCATCCGTACAACGAGGTATGTCGAATGGATTGCTAATATTGTTACTGTGATTAAGAAAAATGGCAAGCTTAGGGTATGCATTGACTTTAGAGATTTAAACTCAGCTACCCCTAAGGATGAATATCCTATGCCAGTAGCAGAAATGCTTATAGATTCTGCAGCAGGCCATGAGTATTTGAGTATGCTTGATGGATACTCTGGCTATAACCGGATTTTTATAGCTGAAGAAGATGTTCCAAAGACAATTTTTCGTTGTCCAGGGGCAATAGGAACATATGAATGGGTAGTCATGCCCTTTGGTTTAAAGAATGCTGGAGCCACCTATCAAAGGGTAATGAATTTTATTTTTCACGATTTCATTGAGACATTTATGCAAATTTATATAGATGATATTGTGATTAAGTCTGTCTCAGGTTCAAGCCATATTGACCATCTTCGACAATCCTTTAAGGATGAGGAAGTTTGGTTTAAAAATGAATCCCCTTAAATGTGCTTTTGGTGTGCAGGCGGGTGATTTCTTAGGTTTTGTGGTCCACAAGAAAGGGATCGAAATTAACGAGAACAAAGCTAAAGCTATAATGGAAGCGAAAATGCCATCGACAAAGAAGGGATTGCAGTCTCTACTAGGGAAAATCAACTTTCTTAGAAGGTTCATCTCCAACCTTAGTGGAAAGACACATGCTTTCTCACCTCTACTTCGACTGAAGAAGGAAGATTTCACTTGGGGGCAAGAGCAACAAGATGCTTTCAACAAAATAAAAGAGTATCTGGCTAGTCCTCCAGTTCTAATGTCTCCTTGTCGAAAAATAAGTATGAGGCTTTACATCTCAGCATCTGACAGAACATTGGGAAGCATGCTTTGTCAGGAAGATGAATATGGCGTCGAAAGGGCCATCTATTACCTCAGCAGAGTCTTAAATGATGCTGAAACTAGATATAGTATAATAGAAAAGCTATGTTTATGTGTATATTTCTCTTGTACAAAGTTAAAGCATTATATAAAACCCATTGATGTATATGTATCTTCTCATTTCGACGTAATAAAACACATGTTGTCTAAATCCATTCTACATAGTCGAATTGGAAAATGGGCCTTGGCATTAACTGAATATTCTTTGAAGTATATGCCTCTAAAGGCTGTCAAAGGACAAGTAGTTGCTGATTTTATAGCTGACCACTCAATAATTGAAAGTGAAATAAAATATGTCGAAGTAGAACCTTGGAGATTATATTTCGACGGTTCCAGTCACAAGAATGGAACTGGTGTTGGGGTATTGATTATTTCTCCTAATACAATTCCAACAAAATTCAAGTACAAAGTAGAAGGCTTGTGTTCAAATAATGAAGTAGAATATGAGGCTTTGATTGCTGGACTTGAAATATTGTTGGAATTGGGGGCAACAAGAGTCGAAATAATGGGTGACTCTGAGTTGGTAATAAAACAATTGACAAAAGAATACAAATGTGTCAAAGAGAATTTGATCATGTACTTTGTAATAGCCAATAGACTCCTCAAGAAATTCGACAACGCAGCCTTCAAACACATTCCTAGATTGGAAAATCAGGAAGCAAATGACTTGGCTCAACTGGCATCAGGCTATAAAGTGTCGAAAGAAAATTTGGAGAAAGCTATCGAAGTAAGAGGAAAAGTATTATCCACCAAATTGCCCCCATAAGATTTGGAAACAATAAGACTGGGTTATGGTGACGAAGAAAATTTTGAAAATTTTAATGTAGATGATCCAGAGGTGGGAGATTGGAGAAAACCTATTAAGGATTATTTACAAAACCCAAACCAGACAGTCGAAAGAAAAATAAAGTACAGGGCTTTAAGCTATGTACTTTTTGGAAATGAGTTATTTAAAAAGACTGCAGAAGGAGTTTTACTAAAATGCTTAGGTGAGACTGAAGCTTATATAGCTTTGTCAAACGTGCACAGTGGTGCATGTGGCGCACACCAGGCAGGTCACAAGATGAAGTGGTTACTATTTCGACAAGGGATGTATTGGCCAACAATGTTAAAGGACTGTGTCGAATTTGCAAAAGGGTGTCAAGAATGCCAAATTCATGCAGGCATACCTCATGTACCTGCAAATGAGTTACACTCTATTATAAAGCCTTGGCCGTTTAGAGGTTGGGCTTTAGATTTAGTTGGTGAAATTCGACCAGCTTCTTCAAAGGGACAAAGATACATTTTGGTTGGAGTAGACTATTTTACTAAGTGGATTGAAGCTATACCACTGACGAATGTAGATCAGGAGGCAGTTATAGAATTCATCCAGAAACACATAATTTATAGGTTTGGAATACCAGAAACCATAACCACTGATCAAGGATCTGTGTTTACTGGGAAAAACATGCAGGCATTTGCAAAAGAAACATGTTTTAAGTTATTAACTTCGACACCCTATTATGCTCAAGCAAATGGACAGGTCGAAGCAGCCAACAAAGTTGTGATAAATCTGATAAAAAAACATGTGGGTAAAAAACCTAGAAATTGGCACAAGACTCTGGATCAAATTCTTTGGGCTTGTCGAACGTCTCCTAAAGAGGCAACTAATTCTACCCCATTTAAGTTAACTTATGGGCATGATGCAGTATTACCAGTTGAAATCTATTTACAATCAATACGAATTCAAAGGCATCATGAAATTCCATCTGAGACTTATTGGAGTATGATGATGGATGAGTTAGTCGATTTAGATGAGGAGAGGTTGCGTGCTTTAGAGTTGATAAAGAGGCAGAAAGAAAGAGTCGAAAAGTTTTACAATAAGAAAGTAAAATTTAAAGCCTTTTTAGTTGGTGATCTTGTTTGGAAGGTGATTTTGCCCATGGACAAGAAAGATAAATTAATGGGAAAATGGTCTCCTAAGTGGGAAGGACCTTTCCAAATCTTAAGAGTTTTTTCAAATGTCGCATATGAAGTCGAAGAAATAGAAAAAGATAAAAGGATACTGAAAATAAATGGCAGATATTTGAAAAAATATAAGCCAACATTGCAAGAAATAAAGATAGAAATGGAATAAATTCATGAATTGCAAAATATGTCTTCGCCAAACAGATGGCGTTGGTAACATTACATATAAAAGCCTTGAAAGGCTGCCAAAGAAAAACAAATACAAAAACCTATTCCTATTACAAACTATTGTCGAAGAAAAGTTTCTTTGAGTTCGTCAAATTTCTTCTGTTGAAGTTGAATTCAACGTTCACAAAGGCTTTTACTAACAGACAACTCGTTAATTTCTCTATTGAGTTGCTGAGCTATTTCTGCATGTTGAAGCCCCTTTTGAAGTTCTCTGTCAATCTCCTCTTGGTTGGGTTGTTGAAGATTGGCTTGACGTTCTTTCTCTTGAAGGATCTTCTTCTGGAGTTCGACAATTTGAGCCTGGTAAGTCTGGATTTTGCTTTCACATTCAGCAGCAGCTTTGGAGTAGTCTTCAAAAAGTTTGTTTAGTTTTGAGATTCTTTCGGTCGAAGAAGCTACAACATTCCACTCTGAAACTTGTTTCTCAGACTTGGTTGTGATGTTCTGGGAAAACTCCTTTTGGCGAAGTAAGTCAGCACTCATCGAGTCAATCATAGACATCAAATCCATTACCAAACGACTTTCCTCAGTAGAAGCCTCCAAGAGATTAGCCTGTTTTAGAAGTTTTTTCAAATCTTATTGGGCAGAAGGCTTTTTGACCAGAACTTTAAACAAGTCTACGCCAAGGATTTTAGTCCTGATCTCAGCCATGACAACATCAATTGATTGAACTTCAGAGGTAGCTCCAGAAGTTGTCGAACTGCTGTAGGAGGAATCCTGAAAGTTGTGTCGAGAGCTGAGAAGAGCCTTCAGATATTCTAGAGGTTTTCTCACTTTCAGACTCTCAATTTCTTCATGAGATAAGCTTGTCGAACCCGTGTTTGGAGGAGTTTCTGTTTGAGTGGGAATAGGTTGGGCACTTCCTCCAGGATGCAAGCTTGTATCTGGTCGTTTCGACATATCTTTTTCCTCTTCGACATCCTTCTTGTCAGCTTCTGCTGTATCAATTGGTCCTTGCATTTGTTCATCTTGGTCCTTATCAGTTTTTTCCTCCATGATGAATTCTGGGCGAACAGGGGAGTTGTTGTCAGAGGATTCTTGATCACTGATGTCGAAGTCACTATTGGTTTGAGGTCCATAAGCACCAGCGTTTGGAGTGGCTTCTCCCAGGAGTCGTTCAGCCAAAGTTTTCTCAGAATCAGAGGGGATAAGTTTTTCTTGGACTTTGGAGGTTCCTTCGACGTCGAGATCAACCTGAGGTCAACAACAAAAGGAAATTGAGTAAAGAGACAATGCAAGTAAAAAATGTTTTGAATACTATCAGTCGAAATGAAAATACCTGAGGAATCTCAGTATGGATGCTTGAATTCCCACTCTTCTCACTTTTTGAGTGGGTTTTGGTGATTGGACTGGTAGGGGGAGTTCTTCTGTTGACGATGGATCTCTGGGATGCTACCGTTTTTATTTTCATACCCTTGTTCCTTTTGAGAGGTTGTGGCTCAGGGGATTCGTCTTCGGACTCTTCGACACTCACCTCCTTCTCTTCTTGTTTCCTCTTGGTTGCTGGTGTGCGATTTATCTGAGACGTACAAAAAGAAATTTTTCAGCATTAAAAATAATAAAAGTCTATATAAGAAAGGTGGAATGCTTTTGCATGTCGAAACCTTCTTGGCAGCTGCAGGTGATCTTTCGACCTGTTTGGTGGAAGTCCCTTCGCCAGGGGTTTTCTTGCTAGTTATCTTGACAGCTGAAAAGAAAGAAAATAAATGAACATGGATATAAAACATATAAAAAGTTAGAAATAAGGAGAGGTTGTATTTCTTCGACACCTTCAAGAATAGGAGATTCCACGCGAACGTGTTCTATTCCAATATGAAGGTGCCCTGGGAAGTTGTCCAAATGATACTTCGTCGGAACCACACGTTCAGCAAGTTTTTTGCGAGACTCACGAAGCAGCTTTAAGTCAGACCCACACACAAACCAATCTGGAAATGGAGAGCACAGGGCCACACCAAATTCTGCAGAAGGAAGTGGGGGAAACCTTGGAGGAAACGTGGTGTAAGCAAAATTGTAGCGTGCATGTGAGGGAATATATGGAGGCAACTCCAACTTATCCATTTTTTCTGAAAATTTCTGTTTTAAGGTCACTGCTGCTTCGCCTATGGTTCGACGAAGATCATTTGGCCTGTAAATAGTTTCAAAATATTTTTGAAAATTTTGAATCTCTTTGATGTGTTTGTCCGTACCTTTCTTCTTTTTATCCTGCACAAAAGCAAAAGCGTTCGTCAGGTGTGTTGTGAAAGTTGCTACGTCAAAGAACTTGGTGAGGTAGTATTCTTTCCACCAGACGTCGAAGTCCTCAGTGCACAGATAGGTTGGTCGAAAAATTACAGGGTGGACTTCCAAGGATGCGTCGAAAAATTTGTGATACAATTCTAAACTTTTTTCTAAATTATGAAAGGAATTGCAGAACAAGATGGAACCTTTCTTGGGATAGATAGGTTTGGTTTTCGTTTGGATTAACCCAAATTGTCTAGCCACCAGATTAGGCTGATAGACAATGAGAGAAATCTTGGTGTTATTCAGGCTATGGTGAGAAAAGAGATGCCTTGGTGTGAGGAATGATTCCCAGATGGATATGTATGAATCCTCTTCCTTCTGGTGTTCTACAGGAAGCTGTCTGGTGAACCATTTAGGACCTACAGTCCTGTTGGCGAAGGGTGCCATGGATGGTGTGAATTTGTAACGTTTTGCAAACATCATCACGTAGCTGGTGAAGGCTTGTCGAAGGCTTATCCCTTCATCAGTTGGAGTCAGTTTGACCAGCCTAGGCCATTCGACACGCCTGTCCCTTACCTCTTCTTCGTCTATTGGGTTTTTGATGGGGATGCAGGTTTCAAAAGTGGCATTCAGCCACAATTGTAGAAGCCAAAAAGGACCTGTTAGGATGATATTTCCTTTTTCTTTGATGGTCTTCAGGTTATTTACACTTTCGCTGAGGGATTCATAAAGGTTCGCCAGAAGCATTTCACTTAGAAAAAAGGTAACTCCAGCATGAAGTTGGTTAGCAATAGTGATGTAACTCCTGGCAACTTGAAGAGATCTAGTGCAGAAGACAAATTTTGCTAGCCACAGAGTGAGGAAAGCCACATGCTCTTTATCAGAGACCTCTTCAGTGTCTTTACCTTGGTGATGTGCAATAAACAGGGAGTAACCAGCGTGATTTGTGTCGAAGCCTATAGGGTCTTTATTTAAATGTTCAGGGTTGAAAATTTCGCCTATAGGACTAAGACCTGTGATGGCTGCTATATCAAAGAGGGTCGGGGTGACCATCCCACAAGGGAGGTGAAAATTGTTGTAAGTGCTATCCCAAAAATATAGGGAAGCCAACAACATGTTCTGGCAGTAACGTGGTCCTTCTTTCGACAGTTGGATTAGGTCATAAATGCCTGTTTTCTTCCAAAACTTTCCCTTAGCCTTTTCGACTCTACTTAACCAAGCTAGGTAATCCGTAGGATCTTTTGTCAATGGAGGGCTCCTAAAAATCCTACTTTTATTTAAATATGATAAATCTAGGTCTGTCGAAGCTAAAAGGGTTTCAGGTTTTTTGGAGGATGTTTCAGTAGGTTGAGGTTTCCTACTTGCACCTATGGGTTTTGAGGCAGAATAAGAAGGGTAAAAATCTTTTAAACGGTCCTGATCAGCGTTAGGATCAGAAAGTGGACCTAACATTGCTTGGCAAACTCCAGAAATTAAAACGGGGATAAGTACCTGGGATCGGTAGATGCTGGCCTTTTCTCTCTCATTAGGAGGTTCTGGAATATATTGTTGCTGGTTTACTTGCATTGGCCCAGATAGCGTGTGAGCAGGAGGAAGATCAGTGGTTCTTTTTGCTTTCTTAGCACCGTGATCAACAACGTTCTTTGGAGGAGCCATTGTTGAGAGAAGTTTGAGCTGGAGTTGCAGAGGGATTAATGAAGTTGAAAATGGTTGTTTGATAAAGAAGAGGAAGTTTAAGAGCGTAAAAAGAAAAAGATTTGAAGAAAGAAATATTTATAGGAAGAAAATGATAAAGTAGAAATAAATGGAAAAAGAAGAAAAGAAACGTTTCAGTTTTGATCATGGGGTACGTGTCCTATTGATCAACGGTGATTATCAAAAAGTGATGGTTGGAGAAAACCCATGATTAGCTAGGTTGTAGGGTTATGGAAGATCGTGTCTAAACGTGGGCTAGATGAGACGTTTTCAGAAAAAGTGAAATCATGGTTTTTCTTGGGACTTAACAAAGTCACGTTACAATTAATGAAACTGACATGGTGTCAGAATAGTTTCGACAACAAAGGATGATTTCTCCAGAGTTTAGTCGAAACATCTTTACTGGGGGGCAATTTGTAGGCATATAATTTCGACACCATAAGTTTAAGATGTAAAATTATTTTTTGCTAAGGAAATAGTCACCAGATAAAGGAGAAAAGAAATAAAGATGTTCAGAAGTTTTTTGACAAGACCAGATGCTCAAGTACTTCGACAGGAATACAAAGAATGTTCCAGCAAACAAAGTTTGAAGATCTTTTATTATAGTTCAACATTTGACAGAATTTGAAGAATTGGTATGCTTTTTGACACTTCGACAGAAGATAGGTTGGAAGAGGTTTTCGACAAAAGCATTATCTTGTAAGGTTTGAAGAGTTTTTGTCCTCTTCGACAATTCGACAAAACGAAGAGATGCAATGTTTCGTCACAAAGAGGAAGAATTCAAATTTAAAAGTTACAACATTTGGCAGTTGGACGCGTGGAAGCTTCAGGAAAAGAAGAATGCATGCAGACTGACAAGTGTCATTTAGTTAGGATTTTTTCCGTTTTAGGCAGTTATTTTATTTGTATATAAATAGGGTAGTTGTTGTAGAATCCTGTGTGTGAAAAACGTGTACAATAATCCTGTAAAATACTCTAAGTACCCAGTATGAGAGAAATGAGTTTGATATTTGGAGAAATGTATGTGTTAAACACCAACTTTATTTAAGTTATTTAAATTACTAGTCTTGTTTCGTCAAATTATTTTGCTTTCAGTCTCTTTACTTTCCTGCAAAATTTATACTCTTTTTTCTCATTTTCTTACTTTTGTTCAACTTTTACTTTACTTTACTTTTTACATTCAAACATTCAAGATTTTAAATATCATTGACAAAACAAACCACAGACAATTATCAAACACTAAGAGTAATTCGACAACAAATTGTACATGTGTCCTAGGACTTGTTTGGTTGGTCCTGCAAGTAACCCAGTCCTGTAAGAGATTGGTTAACCAGAGGTTGTTAGTCAGAAATCACAGCGAACAGGGTGATAATAAGTGATGTTTCCAAACCAATTGGCGACAACTCTCTAGCTTTAAGAGGAGGCGCCAATTGGATTGGAGACACCATATGGTGTTGCCAATCCAATTGGCGACAATGTGTTAAATTTTAAAGGTGGCGCCAATTCGTTTGGAGACAATGTGTGTTGTGTTATTTTACTATAAATAGAGGTGGTGTGATCCATTATTTTCACATCTCTTCTCATATTCTTGTATTAGTGATAACATGTATCATCGCCGCTACATGAATGTGATTTATTCGAGAGACAAGCCTCCGATGGAGATGCTCTTCTAGAACATCCAAAGTTTCAAACAACTACAAAGGGAGTTGATTTGTTGGTTAGACTGAGACACACCTGAATGCAATAAGAATAGAAGTATTGAGAGACACAATGCCCTACGTGGGTGGGTGCAAGTTAAGACTGACAAGGATGTGAAGGAAGTGATGTTTGGACCAAATGATATCAGTTCGATTGTTGTAATCAGTTAGAAATATTGTGTTTAAATGTTGTGGTTAAGTATTATTGATCTATTTTTATATCAATTGTATATGTTATTTATTTAGAGTTATTGTTGTTCTTTTTGTGATATCTGGTTTTTTGTTGGAAAATATTGTTGTTTTTTAACGTCTTTAAGTCGGGGTGATGTTTGTTGTTAACATTGTTATAACAAAAAATTATTTGTATATCAAAATCTAAGGTTACAAAAATCAAAAGGAGAAACTAAATTATGATGCAGAGGTTGCTCCGACATTGGGACAATTTTTCCGATTGTGTTCGGGCTAACGATATATACTACATAATCTTATCATTTTATCAGTTGTATCCATTTATGTTCTTATACATGTGCTGTTTGGGCAACCTTTTTTCTTTCTTTGCATCTCATCGTTGTGCCAAACTATGTGCCCTTGATATAGAGACCAATATTCATCCATTGCTAGCACAACGAAGCCTTTGTTCTATAAATTAATAATGTTAATAGAATTGTAAACAATAGATATATGGCTATAAGCGTCCTGACGAGCATGTGCGCATGTCGTAATGACATGGGAGCAAGGTACACGTAAGGACAAATACTTGCCACAGTCACACAAACATCTGTTTAGTTTGACATCATATGATAAATTTGGCCTTCCATCGTCGTGGTCCATTCTTTGGCTATACACTGAAAGTTTGCCTATGGCGGTCAAAGAATGTAACCACATGTGTATTAGCTTTGATAATTTCCTCTTTCATCACTTTCGTGCATCATTCATTGAATAATCGGTCCGACATTAACACCGCGCTTTATCTTTCGCCTCTTCTCGTGAAAAGTGATGCCAACCTAAAATAGGTTAATGTCACCAATGCAGTTATTGGTAGGTTTCTAATGCCTTTGAAAATGTCGTTCAGGGATTCCACAAGATTGGTTGTCATGTGGCCCATCGACATCCTCCGTCAAATGCCATTGTCCATTTATCCAATGGAATGTTATCCAACCACCTTCCTGCATCTACATTTGACAATCTAATTTCGTCACAGTAATGGCCAAATGATGGTTGAGTTAGAGCATACCCTACATTCACCATTTTTTTGCGAAGGTTTTTGTCTTTGATTGCACGTATGAAATGAAGTTTTGTGCGATGTGTCTAATGTAATAGACATGAGTAGAAAGGGGATTATGCCATCCATTATCATGGTTATTGTAAGCACTCTCAATAGCAACATGTCTGTCTTAAAATCAAACAGAGATTGACTTGTGGAGCCACATGTGTTCTGAAATTTCTAAGAAAGAAACTCCAACCAGTAGCGATCTCACCTTCAATCAAAGCAAAGACGATGGAAAAAACATTATTGTTCCCGTCTTGTGCAACTGCCATAAGCAAGACGTCTTTGTATTTTCTGTATAACCATGTTCCATCAATTTGAATTCAATTGGATTGACAACACCTTTAAAATTTAACACACCGTCGTCAATTGAATTGACAACACCATATAATGTCTTCAATCCAATCGACGTCTCCTCTTAAAGCTAAAGAGGTGTCACCAAGTCTTAGTATTTTGGAAAATAATTTAAAAAGTGGGTTATGTTGATTTAGGTAAAAAATTCTAATATTTGATGTAGAGTGTAAAAAAAAAAAACCAATATTTTTAATAATGAATTAAATTATGAGGCAAAATGTGATTAAAAAAACTTTGGAGGAGTTGTTGAAGGAAAGTAACTAGTGACTCCATTCCTCCTTTATTTGTTCATTTTCACATCTTGGGTTTTAAGCCGTCTCTGTAATTCAACCACGCCCCTCATTCCTCGTTCCGATGGATTCCGTAGCTGAAAGCCAGAGAACTCTGTATGTAACCTCTCTCTCTCTCTCTCTCTCTCTCTCTCTCTCTCTCTCTCTCTCTCTCTTCCTTCATTCATCTATACTCTTTAGATTCGATTTTAGGGTTTCTACTTCGAGTAATTTGATTTTTTATTTACTTGTTTTCTGTGCCCTAAATTTTGATTTGGCATCTTTAGGTATCCTTATGTAACTGGATCCTCTGTCGTTGCTATCAAATTCAAAGATGGGATTCTTATGGCTGCTGATATGGGAGGTTTGATGCTAAATCTCTCGTAACTTCCCCTTTTCAAACTGATTTTAAATCTAATTCTCCTAAAAATTTCTTTATTAGGGTTTTATATTCTTCTAAAAGTAATTTTTGTTCAGTTTTTTGTTGTTTCCTTGAAAAAAAATGGCATCTATGTAACTTTTTTTGAAGTGTTACTATTTGTCTCACATTGGGTGCACTATCAATGATGATTGATGGATAGAATGAACTAATGGTGTAGGTTCGTATGGATCTACACTGCGTTACAAGAGTGTTGAGCGTTTGAAGCCTATTGGAAAGCACTCCCTTCTTGGTGCTAGTGGGGAAATAAGTGACTTTCAGGAGATTATGCGCTATCTTGATGAGCTTATGTGAGTAATTTTGTTCAAGTAAAATGTTAAATGTCATTAACTGTGAGCTGATTGTTTCAAATAAGTGTGTTATACAATCAGCTTCATTTGATTTGTTTGGCTGATTTATATACTTCTTTTTTAAACACCGTATACGGCTCCATCTGTGTGTTTTACCCTCTAATTTGATATTTCAAAAGTTCTACTTTCATGTTTAACTGTTGTTTTTTACTGCTGCAGCCTTAATGACAACATGTGGGATGATGGGAACTCTTTGGGGCCTAAGGAGGTGCACAACTATTTAACTCGGGTGATGTATAATAGGCGTAACAAGTTCAATCCATTGTGGAACTCGCTTGTTCTCGGTGGTATTAAAAAGGGGCAGAAGTACCTTGGCACTGTATGTATTGCTTGTCTTGTCATTCAGTCTAACAGTTGAGTACCTGTATGTATGATTTTTGTTTGTTGTATCCGTGTTTCTTATCCAGGTTAACATGATTGGCATTAATTACGAAGACAACCATGTGGCAACTGGGCTTGGAAATCATCTTGCTAGGCCAATTCTCCGTGATGAGTGGAATGAAAACTTGTCATTTGAAGAAGGTGTTAGGTTACTTGAAAAATGCATGCGGGTGCTTTTATACCGTGATAGGTCTGCTGTCAACAAGATTCAGGTTTGTCCTGTTTCATTTTCTTGCTGTGTTGCTCAGCTCAGCTCTGTTCTCTTCTTCCCCCTTCCCATTTACAACTTATCAAAGTATACTAATTTAATATCAAAATACTACATAAACATGTAATTAATGTAAAAAAGTGAAATTTTCATTGTTCTATATTCTGCTAGTAGTTCAACATTGATCAGCTAGCAATCCATAGCTTGAGGGCCAGGTCCTACACCTAGGAAAATATTTCTAAATCTCAAATTTCAATATTTTACATTCATCCCTTTAGATCATGCTTATTTTGATTATTTTGGATTGTGACTCGAACTTGAAATGGACCTGTTTGAAATTGGATGGCGATTGTTATCTGCAGTTCTCATAATTTATGCCGTCTCTATCTGGAAAGCCACATTAATTTTTTGGTTAGAAGTTTTAACAATCACATTTTATACCTTAAGAATTATGTAGTTTAGGTGAAAGCATGTGTATGGAAGCTCAATTGATAGCATTTTTGCTTCTATGTGTTACTCACATCACATGTTATCTAGATCTGTATGTGACATCCTTATGGCTCTAATACAGGCTTTTAACTGAAAGAATTGACAAGCTAATAGGTTTCTTTCAGAAAATATACGAATTATACTTACGAGAAACAACTTGTGAATTCAGAGTAATGATGATGTTTCCTACCTTCCTTTGATAGTTAGAGGAATTTAATTTGGCTGTATCAGATCAACATAGCTTGGCATAGAATCTTGACCACCGAAGTAATGAAGGCCTTACCTTAGTAGCATAAAATAAACGATTATCTAATGATGATGGTGGTGGTAGCAGTAGAGTTATCATTATGATGGAACCACAATACTAAATGTCATTATTGGGGCCTTGAAGTCTCTTCAACTTTATTCTTGCAGACCAAAGAAGTGGATGCTGATATAGTTAACACCTATGGAGGGACACTTATTTAAGAGAAAGAGAGGAAGAAAATAGTTAATTTGGGATTTATATAGGTTGATTTGTCACTATGTTGTCAATAACACACAAATAGAGTAGCGGTGTGTTAGACCTCTCATATGACTAGCAATTATGTTTTGAAGTTGCAATTATCATATTATTAAGAGTGGTTTGTGGAGAATAGAGTAAATAGGGGAAGATATACGGAATTTCATAATCGTGGAATTTTGATAGGAAACGGGGCATTAGGGAGGTGCAGATCCTCAAATTTCTGCGACATTAATTTTGTAATTCAAAGGGATTTCCCTATTTTCTTCTATATATCAGTTGGTTTCTATCACGGTGGTAGGGTTTGGTGCGGCTTTTTTGACCTGCATGCCGCCGTCAGCAATAACGGTTGTTGCGGCTGCCAAATGCAACCCTAAACTGCTATTGCGTCTGCTAGAGTTTCCGGGATAAATTTCTCAAATCCTTTTTCTAAAACCTTGGTCTTTTATTTAAGGGTATACATTTCAATCCAAATCCTGTTAGGGATAATGTTCTGCTATTCATTATATTATGTTCTTGCTCACAAACAATCGTTTTGTTCTTCCTATTTTTGTTTCAGTTTTGTTATGTTCTTCTCTGCTTAGTTTTATTGCTCTATACTTTAGATTCTGTAACCATTAATTATGACAGTCTCTTTAATTGTGTAATTTTCTATTTTTGAATATTTATGTGTACTTATGACAGTCTCTTTAATTATGTGTCTTTGCAATAGTGGCTATCCGCTACACCACCATAGTATTTTAAAGGGTCGGTATTACGCAATGCTATATGGGATTAACAAGATAGATAGATTTGTATGGATGGGGGCTTGTAATATCTTTCACTTTTAATGGCTTTGAGCTGTGTTCAGTTTAGATTGTTTCTCCTTGGATGATGATTGTTTTGCTCGTACCTTTATTTTGTATGTTTCCGTTATTCTCTCGGTAAAAATTTAATCTCCTTTTAGACAGGAAAACTTACATATCCTCAGTAGTAAGTAATTCAATCTCCTTTTAGACAGGAAAATTTACCTATCATTAGAGGCATTGGTTTGTGGCTGCACCTTCTTACTAGTCTAGCATGTATGATTTGGAATACTAAGCTCTGTTTGATCCGACTTTAATTTTGACTTCTCTTCTCCTTAATAGAAGATAGGCCAAACAATATGTTTAAAAATATTTTAATTTAAAAAAGGAGCTTAATAGAAGATAGGCCAAACAATATGTTTAAAAAGACTTCTATTAAAAAAAACATTTCAAAAAGTTGATGAGAGGAGTTTTTAGTATTAAGTAGGAGACCTTTGATAATTTTATCTTTTATTTATTATTATTTAACTCAAATTATTTAAAAAAAATCGTTTAAGCAAAGTAAGCCGTGTCAAAGGGTTAGATGTATTAGATGTGCAACATGAATACACTTGCATACTGTTATGACCCAGTTAAGTGGCCTCGATATCTGATGAATGGCTGGTTATTCAGAATGGTAATAACATTACACCTAGATGATGGTTGTGTGCTTGTGAATTACCAGATACTTCTCTGTCTTCTGATCATGTTTAGGTAGCTACCTCATCTGTTTGGCATCTGAATAAAAGTTTCAATTTCTTTGACTGCACCCATTCTACAGTGTTGGTGGTCATTATAGCAATCAGTTGCGAGTTTTATATTCTGATGCTCAAGTGTTAAATTGTATTTGCTGAATATGTTACACCGGGTTAACTATGAACTGGCACTTCAGTCATTCTGTCAGTAGTAGTGTATCAGGAGAACTGGATGAGCTAGGATCTAAACTTAGTGACTTTGTTTCCTTCATTTGTTGTTGGATTATTCTTCTTAATATAACATGCAGCTAAACTTTATTATGATGTTGAATTTACAGATATCTAGAATTACTGAAGAAGGTGCTACCATTTTCCCACCATACTCTTTGAAAACATACTGGGAGTTTTCGGCCTTCAAGAATCCAACAGTTGGTGCTGAAGGTTCATGGTAACTTGCTTGTTGTGAACGAAACGAAACTATTAATAGAATTTTAAATGGGTTCCAACAGAACTATTTACTGGGTTGTATGGATATGAAATGAAATGAGACAGCCTTCTGTAGTTAACTGAGACTCGAGTTGGGCGTTTATTTATTTCTTAAATTCTTAATGGTTGTTTGAATTATTGATATATCCTCAGTTTCTATTTCAATTATCAGTTTTCTTTCAGTGACATTATCCTGGTTATTAACCATTTTTCTTGAATTGTTTTCTGCTTTTTTTTTTTCTCTCCCTGATTTTTATTTTCTTTTATGAACCTAGTTTTATAACCATTTTAGTTTTGAAATTATACTGACAATTTGGTTCTTTAAATTTTTGAAATATTAGTCTATGAAATTGAAAATTATCAATTGATTTTCCATTTGCCACTCAATTTGATACAAAATTGATATCAATAGAAGAAGTCTTCAGTAATTTTATGAAAACCGATTCATTCGAGCATATGATTTTAGGATCAAAATAAATATTCATTTATATTGGTTTTGTGAAGGATTTCCCCCCTTCTAATTTAAATTGAGTTTCTAAAGGTACAAAAAATTGTAGTCAGCTGAAAATCTAACATCTTCTGAAAACATTTATTTATGATTAGAAAAAAGTATTGTTTAGATCATTTTCAAAATTGTAAAAATAATGTGGGGAATAAATTTAGATTAATAGAATAACAATATATTTTACTAAATCAGATATATTGAATATTCAATAATTCTTTTTTATAATAAAGATTAGAGGAAACGATTAATATCGAGTAATTAATTATATAAAAAACTTCAAATTGCCTATATATACAAATTAAAATCCATAACTAATTTGTAGTAAATTTATATAATTTAAAGTTCAAATTAATAAACTAAATGATAAATGACGAGCAAATCTTTTGAAAGTAAAGAAGTATTGTAATTCATAATTGGTAGAGCCCTACAACAAGTCCTATCTAGATGGTCCTTTGAAGGTTGATATATTTATTTTTCTCTTTAAAAAAAACTAACCATTCCTTTCCTTATTAATTAAGGAAGAAAAAAAGAAACACAAAACCTACCCTTCCTTTATCATGTGACCTACTTTATGGAAAAGAGTATAACCCTACTTTTATTCAACTCCATGTGCTTCAACTCAAAACCCTTGTAGAGATATACAAACCCTAAAATAAAATAAAAAAGCTAAAGCAAAAACTAAAGCTAATATTGTCTCTATCTTGTTTGTACATTGCTTTGTCTTTGGTTTTCCACTTTCAATATTCATCCATAACACATCACTTCTTCAACTTTACCCATCTTTTCATGAATTTCATACCCCAATGTTTCACTTTGATTTGTAGGGTCCTTCTCCTTTTTCTTTAACATCATATTTACAAAAAGCATGTCATGAATATTCCTCTTTGTGCAACCATGCACATTCATCTCCCACTCATTATGTAATATTTATATGAATAATCTCTTTTTGTGGGTCAATGTGATGGAAAGAAAAGTGGAGTGGAATCTCTTTGTAGCTTCCCATCAATGACTTTTACTTTGCTAATTTTCTCTTCACACCAATGTAATTGATTTTCATTCATCTCACTCATTCTTAAAACCCTTGATACCACTTTTAAGTCTATTAATGACATCAAAATTTCCATCTCTTCTTCCTCCTTTAGCTTTCTTTTTCTCAAACATTTGTGAGATCGCTTAAGATCCTTAACTTTCATCTTCTTCTGCACACATTAATCAAATTATAGTTTCGTGTAAGCACATAAATATATTAAAACATATTATAATGCATAGGGGTGACAAAACATAATCGACCGGAAAATATCTATTTTTCCCGCGTTTTTTTGGATGAGAAAGACTAATCCCACACTTTCTCTAATATGTCCGTCCTATTATGATTTATTTCGGATTTTTGTGGACATCTAGATTAACAAAAGTTTTTACAACTTTTAGTCTTTAGGGGTGCAAGACCCGCATGCCCGACTCACCCTCATTTTTTTGCGGCACAGATCAGAGTTTTAGATCCGCACCTTCAACTAATCCGATTCGTTCTATTTTTTTTTTCGGATTTTTGACGAACGAACTTAAATAGAACGGATATGTCTATTTGATGCACCGAGACAAACATGTCCGTTTTTCGGCCCTAATTCTCCGATACAAAGAAATAGGGATGTATAGTAGGATCCAACTTGTCACACAATCGGTCAGAACATCAGTGACCATTTGATGAAGATCGACCGATTCATATTTAAACTCGACATTTAAATTATAAAATTAAATAATTCAACAAAAAGAAAATTAATATAGATTATAAAATTAAGAGCTTGCCTTTTGATTAACTTTCTTCATAAGACGAATTAACGTTGGATCAATCAAGGTTCTTCGATTTCTTCGAAAGTAAGATGCAAGGATCTCACATGTTTTCTCTTTATCAGCCTTTAAAAAATTCATGAATGTTTTGATTCCATCTTCCATTATCACAAGAAATGAAGCTGATGAAATTTTTGAGTTAAATCCAACCTTCTCCTTCTGATCATCATCTGAATCTTTAATAAAATAACACAAAAAAAAAATCAAAATTAATACATACTATATATCAATAACATTATTAAAAAACTATATAGAACCGAAATCTCTGAAAAAAGACGTATCTGTATATGTGTCAGACAACATTTATAAAATTTTTAAATTATTAACTATGTCGCCGTATCAGTATCAAAATCATATTCGGAATATCTGTGTTTCATAATTCAAAAATAAAAAATATTTTTGATCATGATAAATAATTGTACCTCGATATTCAGGGACTAGAAGCAATTTTGGAGCCAAATGTCTCATTCTAGCATAAATCTCAGGTCTTCTACCATACTCATAAGGTTCATTCTCAACATATCTTTGCAACAAAACTTGAAACTGTTGAAATTGTTGTGCAATTGTTGCTGGACAACCAACATCAACATTTGAAACTCTTTTTGATTGAAAATTCTTGTAGTTCCAATTAAGTGCTTCCCATGTTAAGCAAATTTGTGCAACATAAGCACTTTCCAATTCACAATATGGATTGTGATTACTTGTATCTTCTGCTTTTTTATTCATACTTGAAAATTTGAACACAATTCTCTCTGAAATTGACCTTGGAGCTACTTTGATAGATCTTAAAGACTCTGAAAATAATTCAAAGTGTTACTAATAATGTGTAACAAACTCATTCATATTAATTTCTATGAACCACTGACATAGATACAAAACATTAATACAGACACGTGACGGAACACAAACACAGACACATGACGGAACATAAACACAAATAAACACATAGATATTGATAAAAGTTTAAAAAATAAATTTGAACGTAACCGTATGAATCAGTTGGATCAGTGAAACACGTGTCAGAGTAGGTTCAGAGATTAATTTGGATAAAAAAGATATATGAAAGATGTGTGCATGTTACCTGTTTCATGAAGTTTTTGTGCACTAATTCTCTCTAGGAACGACATTTCCTCATCATATTTTTGAAAAACAGTGTAAGATTCCCATTTAGGACAACTTCCTCTTGAAGAAGAAGAAAAAGGGTCATCAGTTCCAGAATCTCTACAAAGAATCGAGCTTCTCCAATCAGAAGAGCTTTTAGATGTTGATCCAACGGTGCACGAATCACCATATATCTCTTCATCATCTTTTTCTTCGAATATCAACTTCTTATTTCTCTCCAAATGTGTTGCACCAATCACACAAAATCTCTCGTCTCTTTCAACATTTGATTCATGCAGTTTCTTGTTTTTGTCACATTCTACTAAGTCATCACTTTCGATATGAGAAGTGGTCCTGTTTTCAATTGGAACAGAATCTTGAACAGAATCTGGAACAGAATCAGGAACAGAATCAGGAACAGAATCAGCATCTTCTTGAAATTCTGTTTCATTAATTTCTGTCTCGAAATCTGAAACAATTGGTGACTTGTGAAGAACATGAAAATTTTCTGATGAATTGTTGTCTTCTTCTAAAAACTCTTCAATCAAGCTTTCTTGTGGTGTAATAAACTCTTGTTCTTCTTCAATAGAAAAACTGTGATTCCTTTGAGATTTGTTATTATTATGCAGAAACATAAGCGCTTCTCCACCGCAAATTATATCAGCTACTAAATGATCTTTCTCAATAGAATCTTGGTAAAAATAACTCCCTCGAACTTCTTCTTCTTGTTCTTCTTGTTCTTCTTCTTCTTCGTAATCGTACTCAGACGAAACATATTCATATTGTTGATCCCTACTAATGAAGTTTAGGATTTTGAGAAGTAAAGTGAGAGAAGAGAAGAAGAAAAGGAAGAGAAGTTTGAAAGAGGAAGATGAATTGTAGAAGAGTCTAATAAGAGCTTCTTCTTTAGAACATGGCATTTTTCTTTCTCTTCAAATTGAAAAACCAAAGTACTTCACCCACTAAGCAAAGCAAGTGCTAGAAAAAAAAGTGATCTTGGTTGCTTTCATTTTTCCTTTTTATGTGTCATCATAGTACAAAATATTAGTGAAATTTTCTAATATATTTCTCCTTATTGTTTTTCACCTATTACCCTCATAATGTTCCAATTATAAGGTCTTAGCATAATGGCAAACATGACTTATTTATTAGGAGATTTTAGGGTAGTTTGAAAATGCTAATGTGCACTAAAACTAAAGCAAAAGGAAAAGACCAAAACCATGCCACACGCATAGGTAGGCAGATATATATGAACATACTTTATAAAAAGTGTGGTATTGATTATATTTTTAGAAAAACCATAAAGTTGCATACACATCATTGTTATTCAATTAAATAATTGTTGTATATTGAGTTGAGCATGCATGTATAATTAGTTGATAATACATTAAAGATTTTTCTATTCTAGATTAAATTTTATTAAGTTTGTTGAACAGCAAAGAGATATAAACATAAATAAATAAATAAGAGAGGAGACGATAAGAGATCAGAAATACACAAAAAACTTTTTATGTTACACGGATATCATAACACAATCTCTAATAAAAAAGATTAAGTAAAAAAACAAAAATACATGACAACCACAATTAAAACCCAAAGGCAAGAATTGACCACCTGAAGCACCAAGAAGAACTGAAATAAGAATCCACTCCGCATAACGGATACTAGATCTTAGCCAAAAGAGTCCCATCAACAGAAAAACATCCTCCTTAACCTTCTCGTTGAATTCTTAATAGATAGGTCGAAGGCACTCCACCCTCTATTGGTTTAAACATATGATAGAAATCTTGAGACAATTAGAAAAAATATATGTTACATATATGCCTACTAAGATACCATTTCCATGCTAGGAAAACACTTTTATCCTTCACATTCTTCACCATGATAGAAGAACTAGAAAAAAAAACTTATCATTTCGGAAATTCTAAGGAGGCCAAATCACTGAATGTCAGATCATAAACAAATCACCCATAGCCCTAGACCAACCTCCCAAAAAATTCATAAATAGAAAATGTTAAAGAGTTCCTCATGGAGAACAAAATACCACCCTAACCATTTAAAAATCTCATACCAAATAGATATTACATAGTCACACATCACAAAAAGATGGGTAACATACTCTAAAGCCCCATATATATATCGGACAAAAAATACAATAAGAATCAATTAGAACCTTATGGATAACAAGATTATCTCTACTAAAATTCATATATTAAAAGCTACTAAGAGAAAACAACTATCATAAAAGGTGCCCTACTACCCTATATAAGGGTAAAAGTCAATTTCAATAGATCTTTTAAGGAAGTGTCATGAAGTCCACTCTAAAGCAGCCTAAGGTAAGCCGAAGCGACATAAAACACACCATCCTTAGAAAGATACCATGAGCACCTATCACGATATATATATATATATATATATATATATATATATATATATATATATATATATATATATATATATATATATATATATATATATATATATATATATATATATATATAAAGAGAGAGGTCTCTGATTAAAAGCATAAAATTAGAAATCATCTCATGTAGATAATAAAACACATGTCTCTTCCACTTTAACTCCCATGTGAGCAAACTATCAACAGACCAATCCCGTTGGTCCGAGATGGTAAAAATCCTTGGAAGTCTAACACACAAGGGAACTTCACCAATCTAAGACTCTTGGAAACCACTTTCCTCCTCACTGAATCCATAAATCAATCAGACCGATCAACTAGCTTAGAACTCAATAGGGAAATTCATTTCCACTAGGAGGAAGTAGAGCAGAGGCCAAAAATTCCACTCCCCATAAAAAAGGACAAGATCTGGGCACCTTATCTGGCATATAGAATATCACACAAGAGACCAGAGACGCGCATGATAAGCCACCATCTCCACTTAGCCAAAAAAACCAAATTAAGCAAACAAAGATCCCTAACCCCAAGGAAATTTTGCTTCTTAGGCTTACACACATCACACCATTTAACTTAAGAAATCTTCGGGCCTTTTTTAACCCCTTTACAAAGGAACCTCGTCTGAATCTTAACTATCATTTTCTACACCCTGACTTGCATTTTAAGAAACGACAAGAAAAAATAGAAATATTAACTAGAACTGAGTTCAATAACATAACTCGTTTCATAAGCTCACTTAACGGTGCTTCCACATGTTCAACTAACTAGATATGATAGACACTAGAGGTTGCCACATAAACTCATGGAGGTTAGCCTCACAAGAAGACTTAAATACTTAAAAGAAAGAGCTTCAATCTTGTAGTGAAGAAAGTTTCCTGCACATACCATATTGTTACTGCTATTTAAAAATGAGATACCAACACCGACATATATTTTTATTTGTATGTCACTATTTTGATACATTTTTTACTCCCATAAAAGTGTTGAGAGGTGTCTATGGAATATCTATTTAAAACTTTTTAGTTAATCTTTTATTTAATATGTTTGAGGTTTTTTATTTTATTTAAAAAAATTACCTTTCCTTTTGTCCAAAAATAGGGAAAAGTGTTTTGTGTTTAATGGAGGCTTTGAGTGTATCCATTACCTATCAGAAAGAATTAAAAAACTGTCGTATGAAAATGCTTTTAGCAACCATATATATTGATTGATCCTTGTCTTAAACTTTGACTACTAAGATTGCAGCAGCACATACATTGTCCATGGTGAATTAATTTCTAACAACAACAATAAAATATTATATATTGTGAATTATTTTTCTTTATGGAGTTTGACTGATTATTAATTGTTCTTTACAACTTTTTTAGTACATTGAAGTGAAAAGTAGGAGTGCAGGTCACTTTGTATATATTTTTGACCAAACCTTTAAACCCTTATATACCACTTCAATGATTCATTCATTTATTATAATTTAGAATCTAACTCTTATGCCCATTAAGTGGCAGATGTTCTGTCAATGCATTAAATATTTTTTTTTGACCGTTTACAAGGCCTACAGGCTCAAATCACAATATCAAACACACACTCCTTCCATTCTTATTTATAAATAAATTTTAACTTTTAAGATGAATTGAATAATTGATGTATCTAACCTATATGTAGTCCAAATACATCATTTATTCAATGAAGTTAAAAAATTAAAATTTGCCTATAAATAAAAATAGAGGGAGTAAGGCACAAGCTGCAAGCCGGAACATGTGAGATCTTAGCTAAGCACAAAGCATAAGATCCCTATCTTTAATATATCTTATAGTATAAGTTCTAATCAAAACGACGATACAGACAATGCGTCAAGTTAAATGGGAGTGGCTAACCGCTCACCCTATATACTCTCAAGTATTTTTTTCTTCACTTTCACTCTCAATTGCTTCTCGAATACTTCATTGACTTGAGTATTATAGTACTAATCTTGTTGATCCACCATTTTCCTCAGTGTCAGAAGTATTCCCCATCGCACCAAAAGATCTCGATACGATCTCGTTCCATATTCTTGGTTCTATAAACAGAACATTGATGTCGTATGTGAAAATTAACATATAAATCCCTCGAATCTTCTCAAGAATTTTTCGTTTCTCTATTACAATTAGAAACAACCAATCCTCTTCCTAATTGAACAATTGATCGATCTCGTGCAAGCCATGATAACATTGAAATCTACTCGATTAGTCACCTAACAGAGCGTTTCCACTGCAGTAGTCAACACTCATGATCCCGAGATCAAGGTTCCAATTCCTCATACACTCAAGGACACTCCAGTCCTAATGACTTCTTCTTCTGCTCATACACCTTTGAATTCTGTTCATGCAATGATCAATCAACGCACGTTTCAAGTTTTCCCGACCTTTCACTCATGCCAATAACTACTTCAAGGTCAAACCTCAAAGCAACCTCCAGCACAACCACAAATTCTTGGATAAGAGATGTATCAAAGCCTCAAATAACTACAAGCCAACTTAGGAATGCAAGGGGATAACAACCTGTTTAACAATATTTACAACTCCGTGCAACAACATAATTTATACTTCTCAACTTAAATATTGATCAGAGTCGAAGAGAATCTAGAACACGCTTCCATTAGGGACAACTCTACACACGAAGCAACTTCATGTGGCAACTAGAGAGGTGCACAAGAATGGTTCTATGTTGATATCATTTCTCCACACGCTTGATCCCCTAAATCACCATATTGTATCAGACACAAAGAACACCAAACTCCTCCACATGATTATGGAGGAAAATGTAGTAGTCAAACTCCACCAGGGATTCACCTTCCTTACGGGTCACCTTCACACTGTGGAGCTATGTGCTTATAGGTACAATCATCTATAAATGATCTTATTAGCATATGATTCTTGGTGGTTTTAATGCTACCAACACCTAATATCAAGCACTGCTCGCTGTAGTCATTCAAGATCTAAGATAAAGCAACCTCTGATGATGACATTTATTAAACAAGTCATATCAAGCCTTGTAGTGACATATTCATGGAAGACCCACTAAGGGATAGGGGACTGTACTGCTAGTTAGGGGCGACAACCTTACACCGCATGCAATTAGGGGTAAGCTCACCTCAAATAGTCCCTAACTCGCCCCGATTTAGGAAAACATGGGAAATTACATGCCTTTCTTAGAGAGCACCGAAATTCAAGATACTGAACCACATATTCCTAGAAAATAGGGATTCGATGACCCATTACCATGACTAAGTGGGCGGTTGTCATTCATAAGAAATCCTAACTGGAGGCCCATTTGTCTCTATGAATACCTCATCCATAACACGAGGAAGAACAACTCATATATACACATGAAATATTCCAAAGCTACAGAGCTTCTCACTTCATGGAAGCTTTCTCTATCCTCAATGTAATCACCATAACATAGGGGTCCTCACCATCATAAGCCAACCCTAAACCACCGAAATTCCTTAAGGCCTCTGGCCACCCCTACCAGCATATGGGGCCACACATCTATACTTTCTAACAGGTACATGCCTCATTAGATAGAAGAAGTCAAGTCCCAAATGAAGTGGTGAATCCACAGTGAATCTAGCAACAGATCTTGAAGCTTCAAGGTCGTGAAAGAAAGGAAGTGTGAAAGCTCTCCTAGTCGTGTGTCTGAGTGACTAATGTATTGTAAAGGTATAAGAGTATCTCATAAGATACTAAGACTAGTCTCTTTCTCACCCCCACACATACTAAAATGTTTTATAGCATATCTACTTTTACAAAATCACCCTCAAATGTTTTACATAAGTAAATAGTTGGTTACTAGCTTAAATAATCTTTTAAGAGTGTAATTTATAATGGATAATCAATTAACACATTAAGGTTAATCAAATTTTTCTTTTTAACGTCTTATGATAAATCATTAGGGTTTCTAATCAATTAGTGATAATGAATATGATTTTTTTTTATATCTGAGTTACATAATCGATTAGGTGATATGCATAATCTATTATGAACTTTAAAAATCCCATGAATCATTTTCCTTTTTGAGTTATATTTCTTTCCAATATAAAATAAGCTTCTCCTTATTTCAATTCACACTAGAACTTAGATTTCTACTATCATTTTCTTATTTTGTTTGTTCTATTTTTTTATATTAGGTGCCTTAGTACCTTTTGAGTAAGGATTCGAATAGGCCAGACCAATCTATTACGGTCTATAGCCTGGCCTATTTAAGCTTGATATATCCCAACCAATTTTATAAAAAAGATAGGCTTTGGTTTTTTTAAAGCCTATTTGATTAAATAAGTCAAACTCAGGCTATTAAAAAAAGGGTATGAAACCTTATAAGACGACCTATATATCCACATATACTAACAAATAAGATAAATAGTATATAAAAAGGAATTTTTTCTATGTAAAAAAAAAGTAAAATAAACTATTTGAAAGCCTTAGTGTGAAACATGCTTTTAAATAGGATTTCAGGCTAGACCAAACTTTTAAAAAGACTAGGTCAGGCAAAAAGAGAGAGCCTATAATAGGCCATAGGCTGGACTCAGGCCTTACATATTTAAGTTTCTCGATCCACAAAAATTTGAAAGAAAATCTCCTTCAAGGTCATATGCTTATGTTTAAGTACTCATAATGACTTTCTTCAGCTCATCTTTCTTTATCTTCTGTAGTTTCCATTATTTGATATGTCCTTTTATAGATAAGGACAATCATTTCTGGTGTAACCAAGCTTGATGCAATTGTAGCAGATCTTCTGATCATCTTTCCTGTTTTTGAAACAAGAACCTTTGAAGTTAGAACTTCTACCAGAGAATATCTTGTTTCTCTTGGCCACCTGTTGAAACCTCTTGATGATGAAAGCCATTTCCTCATCATCATAGTCCCCATTATAATCTTCTCCATCAGAGACTTCTCCTTGGTTTTTGAATTTTGAGGATTTGGAAATTTTATCACCAAATCTTATGGTATTAGACCTCAAATAAAGAGATCTAGGTTTCAACACATGTTCATCACCATTCAGTTCCATTTTATGGTTTGAAGGTTATTGATCAAACCTTTTAGGCCTAAAGTATTCAAATATTTAGCCTTTTGAATAACTATAACCTTGGGGGTGTATCTTGCAGGAAGACTCCTCAAGATTTTCTTAACATGATCAGTAGTGGTATAACTTTTGTTTAAGATCTGAAGGCCTGATACAAGAACTTGAAACCTAGAGAACATGGTTTCAATGTCTTCATAATCCTTCATCTTAAAAAGCTCATACAACTGAACCAAATGGTTGGCCCTAAACTACTTAATCTGTTGGTTACCTTTATAGGTAGCACATAAAAACTGAAAGACAATCTTAGCAGTTGACTTATCAATGGTCTTAATATATTCTAAATATGGTAAAACATTCACCAAAATTTCTCTCACTCTGTAGTGCTTTAAGAAGGTTATCTAGAGTATTGATTCCTTTCAATAGTGCTCTAATCAAGATGAACACTACCAAAAATATTTTCATCCATAACTTCACTTTCACGAGTGTCGCTCCCAAAGATTTGCATCCTGGTACAAGCGCGAACGGTCGGCGAAAGGAGAAAAGAAATGAAAAGAAAAGAGTCGCCAGCTAGGCATTTTTATCCCGAAGGAAAGGTAATGCTGCATAAACCTAGAAAAGATGGATAAGACGGTTGCAAACTAGAGAAACTGAGAAAGGGGGTTGGTTACAACATGGGAAGGTATTAGCACCCAGATTGTCCATCGTACTCGACGGGATCCACGCTTGAAGGTTTGGGTTTAAAGGGGTAGTGTCAGTGCTATTTTGTGTGCAAAAGCTGGAAAAGAATGCAAGTGTCAGTGCTGGAAGAAAGTGTGAAGTGAATAAAAGAAGTGTCAGTGCAAGGAAAGAGTGTGAAGTTCAAGACAATGAGGCTTAAAGAATAATGCTGGAAGAAGGGGGGATATACAGAGACTTTTGTTCGATAACTGTTAAGTTATGCCTACGTATCCTCTCGTGCAATGAGGAAGTCAGAACACCGTAGTTCAACTCAAAGAGACTGAAAGATGAATTGACTGATGAACTGCTTACTTGTCTATGCTCAAGTGTATGACTTGTCTGGCTCAGGTGCAAACTGTCTTGCATTAGACGGAAGAAGCAAGTTCTCGTTTGTGAGTGAATGAGATGAGAAAAGAATCCCGGAGGAGACGATTATTGTTTGTTTTTGTGTTTTCAATATTTTATTGCTTTTTGATATTTGTCATAAGTTAATGAGCTTGAGCCTAAACCAAGGGTTAATAAACTCATCACATCCTCCCTCTGATTAGGGGTAATGAGAATACCTTAAGTATGAAGTAAACACCTCACACTTAATCACCATGATGTAGGATTAAGATCATTAACCTACTTGAATTTATTTAGATGTTTTTTTTTTTGGAGTTTTTGTTTAGTGTTAAGTAATGAGTTTAAGCCATAATCAAGGATTTAATGGACTCATTACACCATCCTAATAGAAGGATAATAGATGAGAACATTTAAGCTGAGAAAGGCTCCTCAACTTAATCCATGATTAGGGATTAACCTCATAACAAAACAAAGCCTTTATAGTTAATGGTAAGATTAAGAAGTGGATTTTATGGTTTGTAAGACAACTTGAGGGGGACTTGTCCATTAACACTGGGGTTAGTCCTTCTTCACCAATTAAGGAAGAATTAAAACCCTAATGCAAGGCCCAAGTTATAAGCTTGATGTCTTAGTGATTATTAGGTGAATTGATTAAAGGATTTAAACACATTAAGGGTTTAACACTTAGGATTAAAGTTATACACTCCATCCTAATAGAAGGATGCAGGCATAAGCTTAATCATAAAGCCTTAAAACCTTTAAGGTTTAGTCCTTGATTAAGAGATGAGAAGAGAGACACAAAAGAAGACACAAAGGTAAAACTAAGGGGGGACTAATCAAACCCTAATTGTGACCATGCTTGGTTATTCCTAGGGTTTATGAGGCTTGCAAGAGATCTTCAAGAGAGCCACCAGGGAAGAAACATGATGGAAGAGAAGCAAGAAGGAAGCAAAATAACTTGCTTCACTTAAGAAGACAAGTTGCTTGAAGAAAGAAAGTGAAGAAGGAACATGAATGAGCAAGCTCACTCTAATTCACAAGTAAAAATGCAGCAATGGATGCAAAAGAAGAGATGAGAAGAGATTATGAGAAGTGAAGGCAAATTCACTTCTCAAACACTTACCACCTGAAAAGTTAGCAACAAGAAATGAAATGAAGTGAAAATGAGATGAGATGCAAAGAGGCAAACCAAAGTCAGAAGCATATCCATGATGCAAATGATGCTATGGGATAATGCAAAAGCATACCAAGATATGTGGATGATCATACAAAGGATGAAGATGCAAATGAGACATGAAAGGAGGCATGAAAGTTCATGAATGCATATGACATCAAATGAAAGCAAAAGTATGGAAAATGGATGATGCAATGATCAAACATGCTTCTAATGTGTCCTAAGATGCCCTATATGTCATGTGGATGCACAAAATGTCATGGCAAGTTTATGTATGCAAGCATATGAAGAATGAATGCAAATGAAGGCAAATATTAGGGTTTATGTACAAGATGCAATGCAAAATTCAAAATCAGAAGCAAATGACAAGATAAAAAATTGAAAATGGGATCAAAGGTACCCTAAACTATACAAGTTCACTTCCCAAAGGAGGAGACCTAACTCCTAACCCTAAGGAAGCTATGATTTTCCTAAGTTATCTAAGGTTCTAAGGGACCTCACAAGGAAAAATGCAAAACAAATCAAAAATGAAAGATAAATTCATGCCAATTTTATCCTAGAAACTACATGATATGTGGGATGCAATGCAAAAAGAACCATTATCAAACTCTTCATGGTTAGGCAGGAAAGATTTTTCTAAGTTAGAGTCAAAAATAATGATTTTTAAGAACCCTAAATCCAAAGAAAATGTCAAAATGGATCAAGAACCAAAAAGAAATTTGTATGAATGGTTTGATAATGTCTCTAAATGTGTCAAGATGCAATGTGATTTTTTTGGTGATTTTTAGAAACTTAAATGGTATTTTAATTAATTAATTTCCATTAATTAATTAAAATAAACATTTAAATATTTTAAAAATACAAATTTTAGGCAAAAAAATAAAATAAAAATTATTTTTGGGTCAAGAAAATTATTTGAAGTGAAATTGTGAAAGGAAATATTTTTTAGGATTTTCTAACTATTTTAAATAAATGCTGTAAAATAAATAAGGAAATATGAAATAAAAATGAAATAAAATAAAAGTAAACTGATCCAATGGTTTGTATTGATTCTGGGGATTTTCTTGTTGACTACGCGCGCAATCCTAAGGCCCTAATTCAAACTCAGCTAATTTCAATTAATTAAGTTAATTAAATCAATTAGAGTTTAATGATAGCATCTGGACCACTCATCTCACGCGGGAAACTCAAATCAACGGCCTACATTCAAACAAAACCCTAAACCTAATTAAAACATTTAATGACTTTCAGGTCACCGGAGAAGAGCTCCGGTCGTCTTCTCCGGTGACCCCCTCACCTGAAAATTTCCAACTTCCTCCCTAGGTAATTTCTGGAGCTCTAAAGCTCCAGATTAATTCCCCTCACTCTCCTAAACATGAATCCACACTCAAAATGAATTTATTCTTGCTCAAACACAAGATTCGAATCAAACATCAAAAACTGCAGAAATTTCAGAAGCACGATACAAGCTCATTTCTTAATCATTTTTCATCATTCAAGGCTCATTGTGATCAGTGGAACACACTCTACCATTCTATAACCAAAGAAACAAGTTCTGGAAAAAATGTTTCAGGGAGGTACCTGAGCTTGAGCTTTCTCAGTTTGGGACTTTCAGGCCTTCTCTCTTTGTGCAAACCACTCCCCTTGAACTCCTGATGAAGCTTTGATGCTTGGTTTGAGTGTTTTGTGGCTAGTTTGTGAGTTTGCAACCCAACTGGTCAGAAATCGTATTTGGCTTGTGAGGTGTTTTTGGCTGTTTCAATGGTTGGTTTGTGATCAGTGAGTGATTTAGAGATGAATGGTGGAATTTGTTTGAAGATTGAGTGAGTGAGCTATGAGTTTCGAAAGCTTTTGCAAGTTAGAGAGTTTTGTGGAATGCTGAGGATTCTGAGGTTTCAGCTTGCAATGTTGTATGTTATGGCTTGGGTTTGATCCACATAACATGCTGTGATAGGCCAGAGAGTGGGTGGTGGCTGCAGCTGATTGGTATAGGCTTCTTGCCAAAAAGTCAAAAGATTTGTACTTGAGGTATGGGCAAGAATACAGCTGGTCTTTGGACATGTCCATGCGCAGCTGACTTCATTGATGTCCACAAATCCAATCTTGAGGCAATTCAGCAAGTGGATGGAAGTTTATGTGGTGTTTTGCAATTATGTGAAGCTTTGGCCCCTTTTGTAATTCTTGATGTTCAAGGCATGAAACTTGAGATTTCTTTGGGCAATTCTGAGTTATAGGTCATGTACTATGTTTGTGTAATGGTTAGAAGTGTGTTTGAAGTCACAAAATGTTTTGGCAAGTGGTTTTGCAAGTTTCCCTCTTTGGTACATAAGTGAAATTTTGTGATTTTTCCCAACTTTGCAAGTCCATAACTTGAGTTCTATGATGAATTAGATCAAGTTCTTGTACTTTTTGAAAAGGGAATGATCCAATATACAACTTTCATGACCAAGAATTTTTCATTTGAAGCTTTTTTGAATCAAAAAGAGGAGGTTGAAAAACTTTCCCAAAATGGCAAGTTTGCATTACAAGTCACTTTCCCAAAATGGCAACTTTGCAAATGGCTTGAAATTATTTAATTTTGTGAACTTATAACTTCTTCTAAGATCAAATAAAGATCACATACACCCAAAATGATGGAGGAGACCCTTTGGTTGGATGATGGGGTGCCTCAGATGCCCTGATTTTGCACTGACTTGTTCAAGAAGTCATCTATTGATCAGATGCCTTCCCCATTGAATTTCTTCATAAAAATTGGTATGCATGATCCTAATATCATATAGAGACTAATAGAAACAAGAATGACCAAAAAATTTGGAGTTATGGCCTATGAAAACAAAACCCTAATTTTAGGTCATCTGTGTAGTTAAGCTTGGCTCTGCTTCCATCCCTTTCTCAGTTCTTGTGATTTTCTGGCTTTCTTGATCCTGGGAGGATATAATATGATACTTGAACATACATGGACCCTCTTAAGATGATTGAAGACATTTGGAGTGGCTCAGATGGCTCATGGATTGCTTAGATCACAAACCCTAGATGCAGATGACTTTGAACCAATGCAGTGAAGCAAAAATGCAATATGAGATGATATGATTGAACTTATGAAAATGAAAAGAATCACAAGCCATGGTGAAATGAGTGAGGGAAAATTTGGGGTGTTTACAGCTGCCCCTATTCAAACATGAGTTAGCTGTGCAGGATGTAAGCGACATGCTTAACAGACAAACAAGATAACTTGTGGTTGAATATCAAAGACAGTCCAAAATTTGCACTCACTGGTTATGAAGAAAAGGGATATTGATTGTAAAAGGAAGTAAAGTATGATTAAAAAAGTGCGGGCGACGGAGGACGACCGTCGAGCAGAGGACGACTGCTGGGGAAAAAGCAATGACGGGGACGGCCGACATGCTAGGGAAAGGTATCATGATGGGGACGACCATCAAGCAAAGAAATAAGACTCTCTGGAGATTAAAGGTAAAGGAAATGATGGGGACGACCGTCAGGTTCAAAGCATAAATGGAATAAATGATGAGGTACGGTCATCAAAGGTGAAGGACGATCACCTAGCATGGGACGGCTGCTCTGTTGGGGATAAGATGAGGGACGATCATCTAAGATGAAGGACGATCACCTGGAAAGGTACGGTTGCCGAAAGTATCACGACATAGGACAAATGTCGGATAGAAAAGGTTGACGATGGGGACGGCCATCGGATAAACATGACGAAAGACGATCATCAAGAGGGTGAAGGACGATCACCTAACAGGGTACGGATGCTCTCAGGGTTTATCATGACATAGGACGAATGTCAGATAACGAGATCGACAACGGGGACGGCCATCGGATAAAATGATGAAGGACGATCATCAAAAGGTGAAAGACGATCACCTAGCAGGGTACGGCTGCTAAAATATCATGACATAAGACGAATGTCGGATACGAAAGGGTTCCAATAATGGAGACTCCACTGAGGGAATGATGAAGGACGATCACCTGGCAGGGTACGGCTGCCGAAAGCATCATGACACAAGACGAATGTCAGATAGAAAGGAAATAAATCATTGGGATTTTCTGGGGATTCTTCTGGGGAAGGGTAGACACAGACGAGTGTCTAATTTAAAGAAAGGAAAGGTATGAGTGTTTGACGCTGTGTATAGATTAAAGATGCGGACGAGCATCCTTAAGACTATGATACAAACGAGTATCGGTAGAAACAAACGCTGACGCGTGTTCAGAGATGATGATACGGACGAGTATCAACTAGTTAACAAAGAAAACGAACGAGTGTCGACTCTGAGGGGAAAAAATGTGTAAACAAGATACGAACGAGTATCTGTATGGGTAAAGTAAACATGAGTGAGACACAGACGAGTGTTCAACATGCTGGGGAGAGTATGACACAGACGAGTATCATAAAAGAAAGTGTATAAGTTATGAACCTATAAATGTAAGAGATATTCTGACACTTTGTGGGGATAAGATGACACGGACGGGTGTCGGAGGAAGTGTTTCATAAACAAGTGTTTGATTTACAACAAGTGTTTAGGCAACCATGCTGGGGAAAGGTGACACAGACGAGTGCCAAAAGGTGTATAGATATCTGTTTGTGGAGAATGTTCTGGCAACTTTACTGGGGAAAGCTGACACGAACAAGTGCCAAAAGGAGCATGTATCTGTATTTTGAGAGTGCAAAGGGGACGTTTTGGCTTTCTGCCGGGGAATTTGAGAGGTATTTTGTATATTGCTGATGTGGTATTGTTGGTATTTACAGGTGTTTGATTCAAAACATGACTTGTGATTATGCAATATGTTTGATTTTTGCCGTAATGCTCCATATTAGATGGAATGCTACGCTCTGAGGGGAAATATGACGTGAATGCCATGATTATGCAAAAGATACCGATCCGGGATTCGGATCCCGTTGCGGTGAAGATCTCTGGCTGATCTGCTTGAAGGAAATATCCCGGCTGGGCATGAGATCATTGGTAGATCTGGCATATATGACTCTGCTTGGGGAAATAGGTAACTGGTAGACCTATCTTGGTAACGGGGAGCCCAGCTGGGGCCTATGGAAGCTTTCGTCACTTTGTTGTGAGATCTTCAGACATTGCTTTTTTAGATAGAGGTTGAAACTCTGTGGAGAGATGGTCCCCTGTCTAACACTTGTCTGGGGAGGAATGATCACTGAACGATCTTCCTAAAGCCCTGTAGGGACTCTGCTGAGGATGATGATTTCTGACAACTCAGCTGGGGAGGATGAGCACCTGCAATCCTGTTATGACAAAGAAACGCACAAGTACCCCGAGGTATCCCTTACTTGATTCCATCATAGGAGTTTAGACACTCCCGGGAGTAAGTAATATATATTTCCTGCAAGCACGTGATTAGAAAGACGCATATGTTTTTTTTTGCAAACAATATATCAAGGATATCAGACATTTTTGCAAATGAAATAAAATGTACAAGACGAAATGTGACTGAAAATCTGATTTTATTAATTTGTGTGCCTTGAATTGGCAAGTACAGTCAGAGAAACAAATCCCCTGAAATGAGGAGAATGTTACAAATTGAGAAACAAAAGGTGTTGGCAATGTTGATAACGCTTCAACGTGCTTCCCTTTTGCTATGACTTGTATGACATTGACATTCTTCTCATCTTGCTTTTGAAGAAGGCTGATTCTGACCGATGTTTTAACCCTTCGAAACTTGCCATGTTGTAAGTGATACAGACGAATTCAGAATGCAGTTGTTCGCTTATTCCCTTATTTTGCATGGATCGCCCTTTCGGGTTTTCAATCCACCGGGATACCCATTTTTGCCTGAGTCGTCCAATGCGGCTTTTCAACTCAGTGGGTGTACATTTTTTTATTTATTTTCCCTTATTTTTGCCCGAGTCTTTTATTCTGTTTTCGACTCGCCGGGATGCCCTATTTTTGCCTGGACTTACATTCTGTTTTTATATCCAACGGGTCATTTATGCGAAGTATTTTTTAACTGCATCTGAATTCACAGGGGACAAGAAGTCTTCACCATCCATATTACTGAGCATCAGTGCTCCACCAGAGAATACTTTCTTTACTACGAATGGACCATCATAATTCGGAGTCCACTTGCCCCTGTGGTCTGTATGAGGAGGAAGGAGTCTTTTCAACACAAGATCCCCTACTTGGTATTGCCGAAGCCTGACTTTCTGATCGAGGGCTTTCTTCATTCTCTTCTGATATAACTGCCCATGACAGATTGCAGCTAATCTCTTCTCTTCGATTAGATCCAGTTGTTCGTATCGGGATCGGACCCATTCTGCTTCATTCAGTTTAACATCCATTAGTACCCGTACGGAGGGTAATTCAACTTCAACATGTAGGACTGCCTCCATACCATACATAAGCTGATATGGTGTTGCCCCAGTGGATGTTCTGATTGAGGTACAGTACCCATGCAAGGCAAATGGTAGCATTTCATGCCAGTCTTTGTAAGTAACCACCATCTTTTGCACAATCCTCTTGATATTCTTGTTAGCTGCCTCAACAACGCCATTCATCTTTGGCCTGTAAGGAGAAGAGTTGTGATGTTGAATCTTGAAGTCCCGGCATAGTTCTGCCATCATTTTGTTGTTCAAGTTGGAACCATTATCAGTAATGATTCTCTCGGGCACCCCATATCGACATATGATATCTCTCTTCAGGAATCAGGCTACCACTTGCCTGGTGACATTTGCATAGGAAGCTGCTTCAACCCATTTGGTAAAATAGTCAATGGCTACCAGGATGAATCTGTGGCCATTTGAAGCAGTCGGTTCAATCTTGCCAATCATATCAATGCCCCACATGGCAAAGGGCCAAGGTGAAGACATCACATTCAAAGGATTGGGAGGCACATGCACTTTATCTGCATAAATCTGGCATTTATGACATTTCCTGGCATAAGCACAACAGTCTGCATCCATCTTGATCCAGTAGTAGCCTGATATTAACAACTTTTTAGCCATAGCATGCCCTCCAGCATGGGTACCAAAAGATCCATCATGCACCTCGTGCATCAACAGATCTGCCTCTGTCTTATCAACACATCTGAGAAGTACCATATCAAAGTTTATCTTGTACAAGGAACCATCAACATTCAGGAAGAAACTACCAGCCAACCTTCTTAATGTCTTCTTGTCATTGGATGATGCCCCAAGTGGGTATGTTTGATTCTCCAAGAAGCACTTGATGTCATAGAACCAAGGCTTATCATCTTTAGCAAGGTCTGCAGAGAATATGTATGCTGGTCTGTCAAGTCTGGATACTGAAATCTGAGGCACAAAGTTGACAGCTTGAACTTTGATCATGGATGAAATGGTAGCCAGAGCATCTGCAAACTGATTTTCGTCTCGAGGGATATACTCCAGCTTGACTGTAGTGAATAAAGTGAGTAACCTTCTTGTATAATCCCGGTATGGAATCAGATGCTCCTGGTGAGTGTACCATTTGCCGTTGGTTTGATTGATTACCAGAGCTAAATCTCCGAACACAGTTAAAGTCTTGATCATGAGGTCAATGGCTTCCTCAAGACCCATGATACAAGCTTCGTATTCAGCTTCGTTGTTAGTGCAGTTAAAAGTGAGTTTTGCCGAGAAAGGCATGTAAACTCCCTTGGGTGTAATGAGTACTGCACCAACACCACGACCATTCATATTAACAGCCCCATCAAACATCATAGTCCATTCTTCTTCTGGGTCAGGACCTTCAGTGTGAATAGGCTCCTCATGATCTTTTGCTTTTATGAACATGATGTCTTCATCAGGGAAGTCAAATCTCATAGGCTGGTAATCATCAATGGGTTGCTCAGCAAGGTAATCAGACAATACACTGCCTTTGATAGCTTTTTGGGATGTGTACTGAATGTCATATTCTGTGAGAATCATTTGCCATCTTGCAACTCGTCCGGTAAGTGCTGGCTTCTCAAATATATACTTGACTGGGTCCATCTTGGAGATCAATAAAGTAGTGTGGGTCAACATATACTGCCTTAGTCGGCGAGTAGCCCACGCTAAAGCACAACAAGTTTTCTCGAGCAGTGAATAACGTTGTTCACAGTCGGTAAACGTTTTGCTTAGGTAGTATATTGCATACTCTTTTCGACCAGACTCGTCATGTTGGCCCATCACACACCCCATTGACTCTTCTAATACTGTCAAGTACATTATCAGAGGTCTTCCTTCAACGAGAGGCATAAGGATTGGAGGCTCTTGTAAGTATTCCTTGATTTTGTCAAAAGCCCTTTGGCAGTCTTCGTTCCACCTGACTGTTTGCTTTTTTCTTAACAGCTTGAACAAAGGCTCACAGGTTGCTGTAAGGTGAGATATGAACCGTGAAATGTAGTTCAATCTACCTAGAAACCCCCGAACTTCTTTTTCAGTCTTCGGTGCAGGCATTTCTTGAATGTCTTTGACTTTATCAGGGTCAACTTCAATCCCTTTCTCACTTACGATAAATCCCAGCAGCTTACCGGATCGCACCCCGAATGTGCATTTGTTGGGGTTTAACTTCAATTGGTACTTCCTCAGACGCTTGAATAACTTCAACAGATTCACCAGGTGGTCTTCTTCTGTGAGGGACTTGGCAATCATGTCATCCACATAACATTCAATTTCTTTGTGGATCATGTCATGGAATAATGTTACCATAGCCCTTTGATAAGTGGCACCAGCATTCTTCAGTCCGAATGGCATCACCTTATAACATAAGGTGCCCCAGGGTGTGATGAAAGTTGTCTTCTCCATGTCTTCAGGTGACATCTTGATCTGATTATATCCTGAAAATCCATCCATGAAGGAGAACACCGAGAATTGAGCCGTATTTTCGACCAATACATCAATGTGAGGTAATGGGAAGTCGTCTTTTGGGCTGGCTCTGTTCAGATCCCGGTAATCCACACACATCCTTACTTTGCCGTCCTTCTTAGGCACATGTACGATGTTAGCAACCCACGACGGATAGCTAGTTACAGCAAGGAAACCGGTGTCCCACTGTTTTTGTACTTCTTCTTTTATCTTCATTGCCATATCTGGACGAGTACCATACAACTTCTGTTTTACTGGCGGACAGTCTTCCTTTAGAGGCAGCTTGTGCATAACAATATCGGTATCCAGACCCGGCATAGCCTGATAAGACCAAGCAAAAACATCCACATACTCCCGAAGCATGTCAATAAGTTGCTCTTTTACTGAATCTTGTAGACAGACACCGATCTTCACTTCTTTCAGGTCTTCTTCTGTACCAAGATTAACCGTCTCAACTTCCTCCTGATGAGGAGTGATAACCTTCTCCTCTTGTCTCAACAACCTGGCTAACTCCTCAGGTAGCTCATAATCTTCTTCAACCCCTTCATCAACTTGATTAATCGGATTGTCAAAGTCATACGAAGTCATAGCAGTGTTGTTGTCGGTGCAGTCTGGAGGGCACTCTCTGCAAGGGTTTAGATTTGTTCATTTTAGTGATCAATTTTATCTTGCTTAGAAAAAGTGAAAATGAAGTTGTTATTTTGAAAAACATTGCCATTTTATTTTTGTACAAAAAATGAAAAATGAAAAACAGCGAGCAGAAAAGAAAAAGACTCATTTTCAAAAGATGTCCTGATATTCATTAATTGATCGTTTGCACAAAATACAAGATGACCCGATTACAAAATGAGCCCTGACATCTTGGGCAAGATGTAGGACTTGATGCATGCTTAAAGACAGGAAATAATAATTACTCTGCAGGAGTAACTCCTATAATTTCCTGGGAAGACCAGTTTGAGACACGGTTCCCCGGGATCCTTGGACGTATCCAGCTTTCCAGGTTGTGTTCGTCTTCTGACTCAACTTCCAAACTGTTCACAGCATCCGGGGTGAGCATCCCCCCGCTAACAAACTTGGGCTCCGTTGCAGCCTCTGGTTGATCTTGTCGAGTTGATATGTAACCCAACCAGAATCGGTCTTCTTTCTTTTCAACTGGCAGCAGCTTGCCCCAGCCTTGAGCGGTACCCTCTTCAACAACCTTCCGGGCTTGCTGATATGATGTGATGGAAGTCCCAGACACAGCAGATGTTTCGTTGATATTCAAGGCCTCAAACCCTTGACTCATGGTCTCCTGGATCTCCCCATCCATTTCAATATATTTGAAAGTAGCCAGCTGGCTAACGAAGATATCCTCTTCCCCATAAATGGTAATGACTTGGCCCTCCCACTCAAATTTTAACTTCTGGTGAAGGGTTGACGTTACGGCGCCAACAGCGTGTATCCATGGTCTACCCAATAGACAGCTATAGGCAGGCTGTATATCCATCACAAAGAAGGTCGTTTTGAAAACCTGTGGGCCAATCATTATTGGCAACTCTATCTCTCCCAGAACTGATCTTTTAGAACCGTCAAAGGCTCTCACTACCAAGTTGCTTGGGCGTAGTGCCAATCCATCATACTCCAGCTTCACAAGGGCTTTCTTGGGTAGGACATTGAGTGATGACCCTGTGTCCACCAATACGTGAGAAAGAACTGCACCCTTACACTCCAAGGTAATATGCAAAGCCTTGTTGTGATTGTGACCTTCCGTCGTCAGATCAGCGTTGGTAAATCCTAGTCCATGACTAGCGTTGACATTTCCAACCATAGCCTCTAACTGATTGACAGTAATCTCCTCCGGCACATAAGCTGCGTGCAGGACTTTTAATAGTGCGTTCCGATGAGCCTCAGAGCACATTAGCAATGATAGTATGGAGATTTTGGAAGGTGTTTGGTGAAGCTGGTCCACCACCTTATAATCGCTCTTTTTGATTATCCGCATGAATTCATCAACCTCTTGATCAAAAGGAGTCTTCAAAGTTTCTTTAGCAACTGATTCTTCTTGCACCACGCTCTTCCCTTTTGCCTTAGCAGCAGCTTCTGCTTCAGCAATGAGTCTTGGTATTTGTGTGGCAAAGAGACGTCCGCTTATAGTGAAGCCTCCGCCTCCCCCCACATTGTCTATCTGAGGTGAAGAAGTTGATGACTCTAAAGTGATTTTCTGCCCCTCGCAGTATAGATCTGAGCCATAATGCCAAGGGATGGCATTATTGCTTTCGTAAGGAACCGGCCCAGGCACTGTGATAGTGACCGGACTGATAGCAGCTGTGGAGGGGACCATAATGGTGTGTGGATAATAATATATGGTAACTGGAGCTCTGACAAGAGTAGCATTTTGTTATGGGTTGTTGGAAGGAACATTTGCGGGATCGTAGTATATCGTAGCCGTTGAGACGCTTTCATTAACTGTTGCTGATGTTGTGGATGGTAGTGTTGACGGGACGGGTGTTGAAGTTGTATTAGGAACTGATGGAATAATGGGTGTTGTCGTTGTAGAAGGAATTGTGACTGAACTTGTACCCGTTGAAGTGATTGATTGAGTAACTGTTGGAGTTGTAGCAGAATCTGTTGGGACAAGGGTTGCTGATGTTGTAGGAGTATCTGTGATTGTTGATGAAGGAATTGTTGGAGTTGTAGTCATTGTTGTTGTAATCTGAAGAGTGCCATCTCTAATGAGGCCATCTATGCCGTTTCTCAGTCTCTCATATCCATTAACAGCAATGTTGCAATATTCACAGCCGACCTCACATCCGGGGAACACTTGGCATTCTAACAGCTAAGCTTTGATTTCAACCAAGGGTGTTCGGATTTGTGCAACACTATTAATTAATGTGGATGGTTTGCCCTCCTCAATAGCATTGATCCTTGGCCCGTTGTGACTAGGCATTGGATTTCTTGTAACGTTCGGAGGAGGTGCAAAATTGAGAGCTTTTGAGTCCACCAGATCCTGGACTTTCATCTGTAGGGCCCTGCACTTTTCAGTATTATGCCCCGGTGCATTTGAGTGGAATGCACACCTGGCATTATCATCATAGTTCTTTGGTAGATTGAGAGGATCTGGAGGAGCCAACGTCCTTAACTCAACTAGGTTGAGCTTTAGGAGTTGTGGCAAGAGTGCAACATACAACATTGGGATTGGGTCAATTACACTGTTTGCTTGTGATGGCCTCTGTTGGAAGGGACGCTGCTGTTGATTACCGTTGTTGTTGTTGTACGACCTTTGTTGTGGATAATGAGCTTGTTGTTGATATTGTGGTTGTTGTTGTTGAGGATATGATGATTGTTGTGGAATTGGAGCTGGGATGGTAACGGCTGCTACTGACCGGTGAGCATATTGAGGCCTGCCCCTGCTTGCATGAATGAAATTTGTTTCACCTGCCCTTCGGGGTCCCGCAAAAGGTTTTCTGGGATTGCTGGAGGAACTTGCACCACTGTCGGAGATTTTTCCCATCTGCAAGAGGAGAAAGCAGCAAAACTGGTAGAGGAGAAAGCAGCCAGTCTATCGATATAAGTCCCTTGCAATGTGTTCATGAATATGTCAGCCATTTCTATTTCTGACATGGGTGGTTGGACAGCAGCAACAAGCTATCTCCATCTCTGAGCATAATCCCGGAAGCTCTCTCTAGAAGACTGAGACATGCCCATTAGAAGAGTTCTACTGGGAGCCATGTCCAGGTTGTACTGATATTGCCGGATGAAAGCCTCGACCAAATCCTTCCAACATCTTATGGTGGCCCTAGACAAATGCGAATACCATTCTCTTGAAGCTCCAGTCAGACTGTCCTCAAAGTAGACCATCCATAACTTTTCATCCATGGTATAAGCTTTGAGCCTTCCCAAGAAAGACTGCAGATGAGTGCGAGGACAGGAGGTACCATTGTACTTTTCAAAGCATGGGGGTTTGAATTTGTGGGGAATTCTCACCCCATCCACTAGTCCCATATCCATCACATCGAAGCCCAAAGAATTATGAGATTCCAAAGATCTTAACTTTTCAGCAATCTCGTCCAATCTTCTGTCATATACCTCATCTCCAGCCCCTATAACAGTAAACTGTTCTTCCTGGGGATCCTCCTGCAGGATTCTGCCCCCAACAGTATTACCTTGACCATTCCTCGAGATATTAACTTCTGGATTCAGATGAGGTCCATATTCTGGTGGGTTAATACGAGGCTGGCCCCCTTCATTGTTGCTAGTTCCTCCTGTTCCAAGATGAGGTTCCTCAGGAGTTTGCCTTTCCACCAGCTCTCTTAACCTTTCTTGACTCTGGGCTAAGCCAGTCATCACTGCCATAAACTGAGACATCTGATTTCTCATCTCCACTCTCTCATTGGCCATCTGATTTCTGACCTCAGTCAGATCCTGCTGTACTTGTTCCATTTGAATGCCGGGAAGATTGTTACGAGTCGGGTACCGGTGCGTGCGGTTGACAGGGAACACTCGGCGACGAGCAATGTTTCCTGAGATCACAACAAAGTTAGAAACAAAAATAATAACAAAACCTACAAAACAAAAACAAAGTTAGTATGCAATGCAGTATGCTTATTTGTTTTCCAAGGTATCCGGTTTGGTTCTTGGTTTTGACCTTTCCAGACCTCGAGGAAGATGCTTGATGTTGTTGAGAAAAACCAAATGAAAACAAACTAAAATATATTACAGATGGTGAACAATACATAGTTTGTTTTACAATACATGCCCATGGAGGGTCCAAAATACAACAAAAGGAAAAGTACATCAAATGGAAACAAACAACAAGCAAAAGATCAGACATCTAGCCCAAACTCATCTTCTCTGACCTCCTTCAGGAGTGCCTCAGTCACTGGACCAGCTGGGTGCTTTGTAATGGTCCTAATGAGGAGGTTCCTGGTAGCAATGGCAGTAGTCAGCTTCTTATGCCTGTCCTGGTCCTTTGATCTCTCCAATCCTGCTCTGAGCTTCAACTCTGATATCTCCTTCTGTGCAGCCAACAGAGCTTCCTGCTGCTTCTTCTCATTGACCTCTAGCTGTTCAATCTTGGCTTGAGTCTTCTGGTCTTCTTGTGTACGGGCTTCGGTGATCCTGACCCACCTAGCCTGACTTTCTTGCAGATAGTGCTCAGCCCTAGCTTTCTGAACCTTGGCCTCTTTACATGCATTCTTCAATATCTGTTCCCCAACCCTTGCTTTCCTTATGTAGTCTTCTGTTCTTTCAATTTTGGAAAGATGTTCAACCCTGAGCTTTTCCAATCTCTCAATGTCCATACGACCATCACTCCTTTCCCAAAGAGTCTTCTTCAAGGCTTGAGATAACTGCTCATTCCTTTCCTTCAACTTTTCAAATTCCTCCAGGCTAACTGTCGCTGTAGGCTGTACTGTAGATGGCCCAGGTATGTCTTCCAAGGTGAAAGGCATTCTGGTAATCTGAGCTCTGGTACGGGACCAGTCTGAGTACTGAGCTGAAGCAACATTGTTACATCTTCCAAGAATAGCTACCCCTTTTGTCTGGATGTTGTCCCAAGCCCAGGATGCTTGTCTGACATCAGCTGAATTAGGTTGAACTTCACAATATAGGGTCTCAGCTAAATCCTGTCCTCTGGGAGGGTGGACCAAGGCATAACCCAGTTGTCTCTTAAACAGTAAAGGATTGTAGTTGATGCAACCCTTCACTCCTATCAGAGGCACATTTGGGTATTGTCCACAGCTGGTGATAATGTCCTTGCCTTTGGTACTCTGGGTGCACCATCTGATATCATCTGAAGTCAAGGCAATGAACCTCTTGGCCCAATTCTTCTGCTGGTGGGGGTTCAAGAAAGAATCTAACTTAGGCAGGTGTCTGAGCAGCCAGGTGTAAAACAAAGGAGCACAACATCTTACCAACTTCCCCCTTTGTTTCTCATTCCTATGATGAATGAAGTAGTAAAAATCTCCTAGCAATGTGGGTACTGGGTTCTTCAGGAGAAACAGATGGATGGCATTCTTGCTGACAAATTTTGGCTCATCTGCAAACAGTATAGCCCCATATATGCTGAGGGCTAACAGTTCACAAACTGCCCTCCACTCTCCCAATGAAGCCTTCAGGATGGCCTGAGAAATCAAGAAGTCCAAATGCAAACCAGGAATCCCAGCTTTTGTTGTCATACTTTGCTCAATTAAGGCAGGCTCCAAGTACAGTGCCTTTGCTATCTCTTCACTTCTAGGAGCAGTCATCTCTGGGTTGAAAGGGATTCCACCCTTGATAGGTACTCCAATCAATAAAGAAAACTCTTCCAGCAGAGGCCCTAACTGGAAGTTTGGAAATGTGAAGCATCTCAGTGGTGAGTCATAGAACTGCAAGCATGTGTGGATCATGCTCCTCTGAGAAGGATCAAGGTCCATAACCATGTCCAGGATACCTCCATAGTGCTCTCTAAACAGTGGGATGTGGTCAGGTGTGATGAGAGACTGGACCTGCTTGATGCCAGTCAACACAGGCTCAAAAAAGTGGTAGGATATGTTGCTCTTCCTGGGAGTAGTCATGAGTGCTGCTGAAGAAGCTGAATACAAATGCTGATGAAGATCACAGACTGATGCTGGAAGTAAATCTCTGACAGGCTGATGCTGGTGAGGATGAAGATAACTGAAGCAGATAACTGATGAAGACAGCTGAAGCAGAGGTCTATGCAGAAGAAGGGGTCAAAACCAAAACCAAGATACAATGAAATGGATACCCTGAAAAGCAAATAAACAAATGTTAAATGATGCAATGATGATATATGCAAATGATATGCAAGGGTTTGGGATCAAGCTGGATCTGATTATCTGTCCTGATATAAGGCCCATGTATGTTCAAAAAGTCCAGATGAAGGCTCAGAAATCCAGTAACCAGGGTGGATGACTCAAATAAAGAGTTACATGTCCAGGGTTAATCACAAGAATTGTCCAAAATGAGGCACTCTTAAACAAGATAGTAACAGGGTATGATGTGGCCAAGGGTTCCTGCAAACCTGTAAACAACCCAACCCCCTCACATGTAATGTTCTAGAACAAGGATCCTCAGACTTGGATCAGTTATGAGAAGTGTAAACACTTATAACCCGAAGGTACAGTGTTTACAATAACCATAACAGATCCTCCTCTAATTCACCTCAGCTTCTGAAGGTCATAATAAAGGTCATCCAGACTTAGCAGGCTTCCCAGATAGCCCTAGCACTATAGGAAATCTGTAGCACAGAGTTCTCAAGAAGAAACCCACATCTGAACCGTGTTTCATATTCCCGCACCAGACCGAAATGGAATGGGAAAGAACATGAACAATTCTAGCCTAGGTGTCACTCAGGTCCCAGTTATAGGACCTTAAACTCTCAATGGAACCCCACCCACCAAAATAGCAAACCAGATCCAGCAAATGACAGTATGAAATATGCAAAACTGTAAAGAAAGCAATAAATAAAGTTGTACATAAAGCAGTAAACAAAGCAAAATAAACACACATAGCACATAACACCCCAGTAAACACAAATCAAACAAGCACTAGGAGGAACCCACAAAAAGAACCAGAAGCCCTGGTTGCAATATAAGTTTCCCCAGCAGAGTCTCCAAGTTGTCGCTCCCAAAGATTTGCATCCTGGTACAAGCGCGAACGGTCGGCGAAAGGAGAAAAGAAATGAAAAGAAAAGAGTCTCCAGCTAGGCATTTTTATCCCGAAGGAAAGGTAATGCTGCATAAACCTAGAAAAGATGGATAAGACGTTTGCGAACCAGAGAAACTGAGAAATGGGGTTGGTTACAACCTGGGAAGGTATTAACACCCAGATTGTCCGTCGTACTCGACGGGATCCACGCTTGAAGGTTTGGGTTTAAAGGGGTAGTGTCAGTGCTATTTTGTGTGCAAAAGCTGGAAAAGAATGCAAGTGTCAGTGCTGGAAGAAAGTGTGAAGTGAATAAAAGAAGTGTCAGTGCAAGGAAAGAGTGTGAAGCTCAAGACAATGAGGCTTAAAGAATAATGCTGGAAGAAGGGGGGATATACAGAGACTTTTGTTCGATAACTGTTAAGTTATGCCTACGTATCCTCTCGTGCAATGAGGAAGTTAGAACACCGTAGTTCAACTCAAAGAGACTCAAAGATGAATTGACTGATGAACTGCTTACTTGTCTATGCTCAAGTGTATGACCTGTCTGGCTCAGGTGCAAACTGTCTTGCATTAGACGGAAGAAGCAATTTCTCGTTTGTGAGTGAATGAGATGAGAAAAGATTCCCGGAGGAGACGATTATTGTTTGTTTTTGTGTTTTCAATATTTTATTGCTTTTTGATATTTGTCATAAGTTAATGAGCTTGAGCCTAAACCAAGGGTTAGTAAACTCATCACATCCTCCCTCTGATTAGGGGTAATGAGAATACCTTAAGTATGAAGTAAACACCTCACACTTAATCACCATGATGTAGGATTAAGATCATTAACCTACTTGAATTTATTTAGATATTTTTTTTTTGGAGTTTTTGTTTAGTGTTAAGTAATGAGTTTAATCCATAATCAAGGATTTAATGGACTCATTACACCATCCTAATAGAAGGATAATAGATGAGAACATTTAAGCTGAGAAAGGCTCCTCAACTTAATCCATGATTAGGGATTAACCTCATGACAAAACAAAGCCTTTATTAAATGGATTTTAGTTAATGGTAAGATTAATAAGTGGATTTTATGGTCTGTAAGACAACTTGAGGGGGACTTGTCCATTAACACTGGGGTTAGTCCTTCTTAACCAATTAAGGAAGAATTAGAACCCTAATGCAAGGCCCAAGTTACAAGCTTGATGTCTTAGTGATTATTAGGTGAATTTATTAAAGGATTTAAACACAATAAGGGTTTAACACTTAGGATTAAAGTTATACACTCCATCCTAATAGAAGGATGCAGGCATAAGCTTAATCATAAAGCCTTAAAACCTTTAAGGTTTAGTCCTTGATTAAGAGATGAGAAAAGAGACACAAAAGAAGACACAAAGGTAAAACTAAGGGGGGACTAATCAAACCCTAATTGTGATCATGCTTGGTTATTCCTAGGGTTTATGGGGCTTGCAAGAGATCTTCAAGAGAGCCACCAGGGAAGAAATAGGATGGAAGAGAAGCAAGAAGGAAGCAAAACAACTTGCTTCACTTAAGAAGACAAGTTGCTTGAAGAAAGAAAGTGAAGAAGGAACATGAATGAGCAAGCTCACTCTAATTCACAAGTAAAAATGCAGCAATGGATGCAAAAGAAGAGATGAGAAGAGATTATGAGAAGTGAAGGCAAATTCACTTCTCAAACACTTACCACCTGAAAAGTTAGCAACAAGAAATGAAATGAAGTGAAAATGAGATGAGATGCAAAGAGGCAAACCAAAGTCAGAAGCATATCCATGATGCAAATGATGCTATGGGATGATGCAAAAGCATACCAAGAGATGTGCATGATCATACAAAGGATGAAGATGCAAATGAGACATGAAAGGAGGCATGAAGGTTCATGAATGCATATGACATCAAATGAAAGCAAAAGCATGGAAAATGGATGATGCAATGATCAAACATGCTTCTAATGTTTCCTAAGATGCCCTATATGTCATGTGGATGCACAAAATGTTATGGCAAGTTCATGTATGCAAGCATATGAAGAATGAATGCAAATGAAGGCAAAAATTAGGGTTTATGTACAAGATGCAATGCAAAATTCAAAATCAGAAGCAAATGACAAGATAAAAAATTGAAAATGGTATCAAAGGTACCCTAAACCTATACAAGTTCACTGCCCAAAGGAGAAGACCTAACTCCTAACCCTAAGGAAGCTATGATTTTCCTAAGTTATCTAAGGTTCTAAGGGACCTCACAAGGAAAAATGCAAAACAAATCAAAAATTAAATATAAATTCATGCCAATTTTATCCTAGAAACTACATGATATGTGGGATGCAATGCAAAAAGAACCATTATACAACTCTTCAGGGTTAGGCAGAAAAGATTTTTCTAAGTTAGAGTAAAAAATAATGATTTTTAAGAACCCTAAATCCAAAGAAAATGTCAAAATGGATCAAGAACCAAAAAGAAATTTGTATGAATGGTTTGATAATGTCTCTAAATGTGTCAAGATGCAATGTGATTGTTTTGGTGATTTTTAGAAACTTAAATGGTATTTTAATTAATTAATTTCCATTAATTAATTAAAATAAACATTAAAATATTTTAAAAATACAAATTTTATGCGAAAAAATAAAAAAAAAATTATTTTTGGGTCAAGAAAATTATTTGAAGTGAAATTGTGAATAGAAATATTTTTTAGGATTTTCTAACTATTTTAAATAAATGCTGTAAAATAAATAAGGAAATATGAAATAAAAATGAAATAAAATAAAAGTAAACTGATCCAATGGTTTGTATTGATTCTGGGGATTTTCTTGTTGACTACGCGCGCAATCCTAAGGCCCTAATTCAAACTCAACTAATTTCAATTAATTAAGTTAATTAAATCAATTAGGGTTTAATGATAGCATCTGGACCACTCATCTCACGCGGGAAACTCAAATCAACGGCCTACATTCAAACAAAACCCTAAACCTAATTAAAACATTTAATGACTTTCAGGTCACCGGAGAAGAGCTCCGGTCGTCTTCTCCGGTGACCCCCTCACCTGAAAATTTCCAACTTCCTCCCTAGGTAATTTCTGGAGCTCTAAAGCTCCAGATTAACTCCCCTCACTCTCCTAAACATGAATCCACACTCAAAATGAATTTATTCTTGCTCAAACACAAGATTCGAATCAAACATCAAAAACTGCAGAAATTTCAGAAGCACGATACAAGCTCATTTCTTAATCATTTTTCATCATTCAAGGCTCATTGTGATCAGTGGAACACACTCTACCATTCTATAACCAAAGAAACAAGTTCTGGAAAAAATGTTTCAGGGAGGTACCTGAGCTTGAGCTTTCTCAGTTTGGGACTTTCATGCCTTCTCTCTTTGTGCAAACCACTCCCCTTGAACTCCTGATGAAGCTTTGATGCTTGGTTTGAGTGTTTTGTGGCTAGTTTGTGAGTTTGCAACCCAACTGGTCAGAAATCGTATTTGGCTTGTGAGGTGTTTTTGGCTGTTTCAATGGTTGGTTTGTGATCAGTGAGTGATTTAGAGATGAATGGTGGAATTTGTTTGAAGATTGAGTGAGTGAGCTATGAGTTTCGAAAGCTTTTGCAAGTTAGAGAGTTTTGTGGAATGCTGAGGATTCTGAGGTTTCAGCTTGCAATGTTGTATGTTATGGCTTGGATTTGATCCACATAACATGCTGTGATAGGCCAGAGAGTGGGTGGTGGCTGCAGCTGATTGGTATAGGCTTCTTGCCAAAAAGTCAAAAGATTTGTACTTGAGGTATGGGCAAGAATAAAGCTGGTCTTTGGGCATGTCCATGCGCAGCTGACTTCATTGATGTCCACAAATCCAATCTTGAGGCAATTCAGCAAGTGGATGGAAGTTTATGTGGTGTTTTGCAATTATGTGAAGCTTTGGCCCCTTTTGTAATTCTTGATGTTCAAGGCATGAAACTTGAGATTTATTTGGGAAATTCTGAGTTATAGGTCATGTAATATGTTTGTGTAATGGTTAGAAGTGTGTTTGAAGTCACAAAATGTTTTGGCAAGTGGTTTTGCAAGTTTCCCTCTTTGGTACATAAGTGAAATTTTGTGATTTTCCCAACTTTGCAAGGCCATAACTTGAGTTCTATGATGAATTAGATCAAGTTATTGCACTTTTTGAAAAGGGATTGATCCAATCTACAACTTTTATGACCAAGAATTTTTCATTTGAAGCTTTTTTGAATCAAAAAGAGGAGGTTGAAAAACTTTCCCAAAATGGCAAGTTTGCATTACAAGTCACTTTCCCAAAATGGCAACTTTGCAAATGGCTTGAAATTCTTCAATTTTGTGAACTTCTAACTTCTTCTAAGATCAAATAAAGATCATATACACCCAAAATGATGGAGGATACCCTTTGGTTGGATGATGGGGGGCCTCAGATGCCCTGATTTTGCACTGACTTGTTCAAGAAGTCATCTAATTGATCAGATGCCTTCCCCATTGAATTTCTTCATGAAAATTGGTATGCATGATCCTCATATCATATAGAGACTAATAGAAACAAGAATGACCAAATTTTTTGGAGTTATGGCCTCTGAAACCAAAACCCTAATTTTAGGTCATCTGTGCAGTTAAGCTTGGCTCTGCTTCCATCCCTTTCTTAGTTCTTGTGATTTTCTGGCTTTCTTGATCTTGGGAGGATATAATATGATTCTTGAACATACATGGACCCTCTTGAGATGATTGAATACCTTTGGAGTGGCTCAGATGGCTCATGGATTGCTCAGATCACAAACCCTAGATGCAGATGACTTTGAACCAATGCAGTGAAGCAAAAATGCAATATGAGATGATATGATTGAACTTATGCAAATGAAAAGAATCACAAGCCATGGTGAAATGAGTGAGGGAAAATTTGGGGTGTTTACAACGAGTGCCAGACATCTTGTAAAAAACTATATTTTTCTCAAGATCTTATTTATCTCTGTTAAGTGTTTAGCACATACCAGACTCTGATATCAACTGAAAGTGAGAAAAATATACACAAGAAATTGGGGGGGGGGGGAGGGGGTTGAATTGTGTATGCAAAAATTTACTTGTTTCAGAACCTAAGATATCAAGCTCAGATTCAGATCCAAGTAAGAGACTGAATCAGATCAGAGCCTGACTTCAGAGTTTTTTTGCACAACGGAATGTAAGAGCATAAGTAAATAAAGAGACACATACTATATCCTGGTTGCTCTCAACCCGAGAGTAATTCAGTCCCCTTGCAACACAAGAGATTTTCACTATAATCAATATATTACAATTTTCTCAATCAAACTAGAAATATACTTCTGCTCAAGTAAGATACTTCCTTTCCTAAACAAATGTTTTAAGACTCCCTCTCAATCCCATGGAAAGATACTTCTTGCACAATCATACCAGACCGAGACTTCATGCTCTTCCCTTAAACACGAGACTTCAATGCTCAATCACATTGATCGATACTTCCTTGCTCCGCCCTCAAGCATGAAACTTCAATGCTTAATCATCAGAAAGAATCTTACTATGAGCATATAGGCTAGAGTCTTTAGATTATCTTAACAAAAGAGTCTGGTATTAACCTTGTGTTTATATGTGTGCTTCTTAGTTAAGCAAATACACAAAGGTTTACACACTTGAGCGAAATACAAATTGTTTTCTCCTAAGTTTAGAAGAATGAAGTCTTCATTATTCTTCTTTTATTGCATATATTTTCTTCTTTGTCGTGCCTTTCTTTTCTATTGATCTTCTTGATCATATTCACATATTTTTCTTCAAGTCATATGTGATTATGTCCCACTCTACTCTCACACACTTAACCCTTATGGTTATATTTCTTCTTTTGTGTTTTATTGTCTCACCTATGTTTTCTATGTAACACAATCTCTCTCTCTCTCTCTCTCTCTCTCTCTCTCTCTCTCTCTCTCTCTCTCTCTCTTTCAACCCATTTCTGTGAATTGGCATCACAACCTTGTGAATCCAGTCACGTATTCTTCAACCCACATTCATTCTCTAATTTGAATGTTTTTTAATCTTATTTTTATACAGATGCTGAGAATAGATCAGTTGAAGATTGAAACTAACCATGATACAAATAGTCGTTGAAGGTCTTTAGCTAGAGCATGTAAAGTGAGCTATAAACTCAGTAACATAAAGACGTTGAGAGGAGCACAACAAAGTTCAGAACATTTGGAGAGATAATATCGTGACAACATTACTTTTTTCTGATTAGACATATAGTAGTGTACCGTTGTCACATGATCTTATTTAGATAACTTATGACCAGATACTTCTTGTAGATGTTTGTTGAAGCTTGATTTAAGTCATTTTTATAATTATACTTAACTTCATGAGTCAGAGGATTTTTATAGAATTTGTTAAAGTATGATCAGAAGCTAAAATATGTCTTCAGAAACAGGTTAGAATGAGACTTCAGAGTCTCGAGATCACCCGTTATGAGTTTGCCTTTATCAGAGTCTTGATCAGAACTAATCAGATGGACACTTTCAAAGTTATTGACTTGATATAGACAAAATCCCTTTGAAGTAGAATCTTCAGAACTGCTGACAAAACATGTTCGTAAGATGCATAGTCATTCCTTATGACAAAGTCTACTTGCTTCAAACGACTCCAGTATTCAGAACCTTGCAGATCTTTGAATTACAAGTAAGCTTAGGTTCACCATCTAAAATACTTGAGTTGACTCTTCAGAGTCTGAAGGCTTGATTCTGATCCTTCAGATTCAGAACAACTTTGCTTCTCTTTAATGATTAACTTGATTTATATCAAGGTTAATGTCTTTTGATCCTGCACACTTGAACAACCATTAATAAATCTTATTATTCTTTAAATACTTTATTATCATCAAAATCTTTTAAAGGTATGAACAAATCTTGTTCCAACATGTCATTTTGGTTATGATGTAAATAATGTATATTTTTGGTACAAAATGCGTGTCATTTTAGTACATAATGTATAATTTTATTTCACAAATGTGTCATTTAGGTTATGTTTCAATAAATATATTAAAAATATGGTAAGAAAATTTCCATTTAGGTTCTAATAAAAATACAGGGTATAAGATTTCCATTTCGTAGTAGTGAAAATAACCTTATTTTAGCCCTTGAATTTTAGTATAAGATGATAAATTCGGTTTGGTCTTATGATATTCTTACAATTTTATTTGATTTTGATTTTTAGGAACAAGGCAAAATGTTAAGACATTTTTAAGCAATAACACTAATCACATGAATAATTGGGCAACCAGTTGAATCAAAAGGGTCAAGTTGATTGAGAAAAGTTGAATAAAAAGGGGAAAAACAACAAGGCAATGTTGATGAAATATAATCATATTATTGGTATGATAAATTATGAAGAGGCTCCAAAGCCACGACGAGAAAGACAACATTACACAATTCCTTTGAAGCATCGTTTTTTTTCATCTTCTCTTTGTATTAACATTGTAGAAGTTTAGAAACATCATTATTGCTTCTTCTTGCTCTTGTTCTTGCTACACTGCAACTTAAGTAATATATCATGTTTTGTTTAAGATTATTTCTTGTTTCTTACCTTTCATTATGTTACCATTTATTTACATTGATTTATTTTTTATTATGTTTGATTAGTACCTTATTTTGGGATAACTTATACTTAAATGACAAGTCCTTTATAAAACTATTTTATTTCTTATTGTTGTTAGGTAATTGTATTTAATGTAGTGTTATTGTATTGCATTATTGTAATTGTGAAATTTGTATAATATTAGATAATCGGGTTAAGGACCTAATTCGGATGTATGATTACATGACTTATCAAAATCCACTCTTGTAAATAGACAATTGCATAATCTTAGATAATAAGGTGAATGGTCGAAAGGAGAAGTTTGATGATATGACATGTAAGGTTGAACAAGATTGTTAACACATAAAAATAATTTTAACCATCTTGAAACTAATTTTTAGGACATTCATGCTTAAATAACCTTTTTAACCATCTTGAAACTAATTTTTAGGACACTCATGCTTAAATAACCTTTCTATATGTCAAGAATGGAAATGTAAGGGAATGAAAATGTACCGTTGTTGACACCTCTTTCAAGGGTCTTTCAAGGAAATTTTGATACACCTCTTCCGAGTATTTCGATTTCACTAGAAAATCACTTCCTGAGCATTTTGATACAAGTAAGTCGGTCCCTTTCTCGAACTAAAGGCTCATGATACCATTTGTTAAAGGCTAATGATACCATTTGTTGAGGGTATAGAATGAGCATCAATATTGGGTCAAGAGCAACATAAATGAGAGAGACACCACATATTCAGCCAAAACTTTAAGGTGATAAGTGTACAAAACTTTAAGGTGATAGGTGTATGGGTTCTCCCACTTATAAATGCTCAACTATCCACACTTATAACCAATGTGAGAATCCAACTCACACTTGACATATTATTATTCTCAACACTCCCCCTTTAGTGAGAGTCCACAATTCTCCCCCTCAAGTGTAAACTTATACCACCGTTGACACCTCTTTTAAGGATCTTTCAAGGGAATTTCGATACACCTATTCCTAGACATTTTGATTTCAATGGAACACCACTTCTTGGGCATTTATTTAGATACAAGTTAGTCGGCCCCTTTCTCAAACCAAAGACTCATGATACCACTTGTTGGGGGTATGAGAAGGAGCATCAATATTAGGTCAATTGCAACACAAGTGAGAGAGACACCATATATTCACCTAAAACTTTAAGGTGATAGGTGTATGGATTCTCCCACTTATAAATGTTCAACCCTCCACATTTATAACCAAAGTGAAACTCCAACTCACACTTGACATATTATCATTCTCAACGTAAAATACATTTTTTACTCTAAAAGAGACTTAAGTCAAAGAGACACTATTACGAAATACTTGTCTCAACACTATTACGAAATACTTGTTCGATATTTAAAGATTAATACTTGTAATAATAGGAAAAATAATAAAAATATAGGCCTATCATGGCAAAGAGACATTATTACGATACTTTATTAATATTTCTATTTTCAACAAAAACCAACCCAATTTTTTTTTTACATGCATAATTAATCACCACAAAAATTATAGTAAGTACTCAATAGCAAGTCCCTGTAAGAACTAATTTACTATATTTCAATATATAATTATACACTTGTGATCATATCAACCAACAATGTGGAGACTCAAATCAATCTTAACACATATTCTTGCAAAATTTCCACGAGACACATCTAATATCAACTTTCACAGGATGACCCATTGTTGCTCGTAAAGCAAGTAGAACAATCTTATCGTAATATTCTATGATTCTAGACCAGAGTTTGGTGACCATTCAAAAACCTCAAAGTATTGATCAAAGATTATCCAAGGTCCTTCACCAAAATCATTCTCAAGGTCTTTACACACTTCTAGACCCACCATACAATATCTCTATCCTATATTGATTATAGAAAGACCACCCAAGGTTTTCCAAAATCTTGATATCACATTCTCTTGCAATGGTTTTCTCAAAAGCCTTTCATTATTTCTTCATCCAAAAAACACCTAGATTTTAAGTGATATTCATCTTGTTATAATATTCCTTCAAACCTCTAAGTTATAAAAGAGAAAAAAGTATTTCAATACTAGTAGATTTTCAGATTTGTTCACATATCCATTTGTTATTGGGTCATATCTTGGGCCCGTTAAGATTTTGACAGTTATAAATATAATTTTCTCTTATTTGTTGTAGTAAAAGTTGTATAAGGTGCATAAAGTATAAATCCTAGTGAGAAGCAAATGGTATAAATTTCTAACATTATATTCATGGGGTTTGGCAGTCTTTAGGGGTTATCAAAGGGATTTGGGAAACACTTTAAACACCTTAAACTTGTATGATACTTATATTGGGAGTTGGAGAGATTGAGAAATATTTGGATAGAAAAATAAGGGTTATTTTGGGAATCGAAAGACTATTTTCTTATAACTCATATTATAATATATTGAAACAACTTGTAAAGTATGAAGGACCAAACAACTTTTCTCTTCCCTAGACGTAGATCAATTTGATTGAATTGGATGAGCAATTTCCTTTTGTTCTCACGTACTATTCCTTTTATTACTTGAGGTCATTTTTCTAGTTTCCATTGTTCTTTTTCCCACACATCAATGTCTTGGTGTGTGAAATCATTTGTTTTTATTTTCTTAACAAGTGGTGCCCATTGTTGGGGCAAAGTTTTACAAGTGAGTACCATGGGTTCCAAATTGGACATCGAGAATTTTCCAGAGACAACAAGTTTGAATTATGGTAGGTGAGTACGAAACAATACTAATTCAACAAAGGTGTGTAAAAGCATTGAAGGGAGATGCGTTGATGCTTGTAAGCCTCACACAAGATAACAAGACTGAGATGGATGATAAATCTAGGAGTTCCATTATCTCGTGCCTTGGAAATGAAGTATTAAGGGAAGTCACAAGGGAGAAAACTGTGAATGAGATATGGGTTAAACTTAAATAAATATTTTGGATCAAGTCATTGACTCATAGAGTGTCTGAAACAACAACTTTATTCTTTTCGTATGATGAAAAATAAACCTATTCTGGAGAAGTTGGGAGAATTTCATAAGATCATTGATGATTTGTAAAATATTTAGGTGAAAATTAAAGATTAGGACCCATCTTTACTCTTTTTAATATCATTACCCAAACCCCTTTAGCACTTTAAGAATGACTTTCTTTATGGTAAGGAAGAAACTATTACTTTGGATGAAGTGCATATGACCGTATAATCAAAGGAGATATCAAAGTTGAGATATTTGAAGGTTAAAGATAATGGAAAAGGCTTAAGTTTATTAAGAGGAAGAATTGAGAGTAGAGGAAACCATAATGGGAAGAGATCCAAATCAAAGTCCAAGCCCAATTTTTTTTGATAAGGAAAAATTTAAATGTTTCACTTGTTACAAAATCTAACACTTCAAGAAGGATTTTTCTGAAAGAAAGAATACAAGTGATTCTTTTCATATTGTGATTGCCTTAGAGGAAGAATGTTATGGAAATGTTGGCGCATTAGTGGTAACAAGTTTAGAAACATAAAAGAGTGGGTTATGGACTCATGTTGATCTTATCACATGTGACTAAGGGAAATAATATTTTGAAACTTTGCTAAAAGAAGATGGATTTATTCAACACATAAGCAATAAAGTCTGAAAATTCTTGGTGTTGGTATATTCAAATTGAAAATGTTTGATGACCATGAATTTCTCCTATGCAATGTGAGGTATGTTCCCGAACTCAAACAAAATATGTTATCCATAAACACGCTTATATATAATGTTGGTGATTTTAGTATCATCAACGTATTTTAGTAGTAATGTGATTTACTATAGGCTGATGCAATTATGCGTTAAAGCTTGGAAATGAGTTAGGATAGTGTGGAGTGCATGCTCGTCGAGCCAACGTATAATTAAATGCGAATAATTGAAACGGGGTTCCAAGGGGAGAAGCCCCTGGCAGGGTGTGGGGTAGCGCCCCGTTGGGGTTCCAAGGGGCAGAGCCCCTGGCTAGGGTCCCACTCGAAATTTTCTTTTGAACAGTTGAACCCTTTCCCAACCGACTTAACCGTTTTCTGAACAGTTGTGTCTTTTCGATTTCTGTTATTGATCTCCTATATAAGGAGTCATTTGGCCTCAGTTTAAAACATAGAACAAAACCAAACTTTCTCTCTACATTCCTGAACCGTTCTCTTTTGCCAGAAACTAATTGTTCTTCAAGAATTATCCCCACAAAGATTTCGTGAACCCAGGCAAGAATATGGTCGAAATACTTTGTTCGGAAAGTGTACGAACACGATTCTTCGAAGTTATCCAAGATTATCATACCCGAATCTCTAACATATAAGGGTTTTACTCAGGTGGAGATGACTAATTACAATAAAAAATTTCATTTGTTATAAAACATTGTTCTATGAGTGTACTTATAACAATTGTAGATTAATATAATCTTGAGTTGAAATATATGAAAGTCAAAACAACTTTCTTACATGTAGACTTTGAAGAAATAATCTATATGGAATAACCTGAAGGTTTTGTAGAAGATAAGGCTAATGTATATTTATTGAAGAAACCTTTGTATGGGTTGTAACAAAGCCCAAAGCAGTGGTATCGTCAATTTAATAAATTTCTTCTTAAACATGGTTTTGTAAAGATTAATTATGACAATTGTTTATACATATTTAAGAGGAATGAGAATGTCATTATCTACCTTCTTATATATGTTGATGACATTTTGATGGCAATCTCAAATAAGATAGAGACTGATAAGCTAAATGATATATTGAGTGATGAATTTGAGATAAAATATCTTGGTGAAGATAAAATAATAATGGCCATGAATATCATAAAAATCACTCAAGAAAGTAGAATTGTTCTTATCTCAATCTAGTGAATTGAAAAAAATTGGTGTAGTAGTTTATGATGCAAGATGTTAAAACTGTCAACACTCCTTTGGGACATCACACAAAGCTTTCAAATAAGCAATATCCTCAAATTGAGGAAGGGAAGAAGAAAATGGAGAGTACTCCTTATGCAAGTGAGGTTTGAAGAATTATGTATGGTATGACTTATAGTAGACCGAATTTAGCATACACAATCAACATAGTAAATTGGTTTATGCAACATCCTAGTTAAGTTTATTGTGAAGCTTTGAAGTGGGTGTTAGGATATATATATATATATATATATATATATATATATATATATATATATATATATATATATATATATATATATATATACATATATATATATACATATATATATATACATATATATATATATATATATATATATATATATATATATATATATATATATATATATAGAGAGAGAGAGAGAGAGAGAGAGAGAGAGAGAGAGAGAGAGAGAGAGATGGTTTTAAATTATACAAGATGAACTCAAAAGGAATATATTTTGGAGAGTTTTGTAGATTCAGATTATGCAGGTAACGTGTACACTAGAAAATTCCAATAAGGTTTTATGTTTACGTTGTTTAAGACAAGTATAGATTTAAAGAAAAATCAACAATAAAGAGTTGCATTATCTACTACTAAAAACAAAATTACCCTTGTTGAAGGGGTCAAAAAAGCTATATGGCTGAAAAACGTGATTGAGAATTTAGGAATTACTCAAGAATGTGTGAAGATAAATTATGATAATCAATATCCCATTAACTTGACCAATTATCAAGTTTATCATTTGATAACAAGCCACATTCACATCCGTTTACACTTTATAAGGGACATGATAGATTAAAAGGAGATTCAGATTTAGAAAGTTTCCTCAAAAGAGAATCCAACAAATATTTTCACCAAATCATTGGCAAGATCAAGGCTCAAGCATATCTTGGACTCAATCAAATTTGTTGACGTTGAAGCAAGAAATAAGGTGGTTGTTAGTTGAATTGACATCACCATCGATTTAAAGTCAAGGTTCATAATTGTTTTAATATTCTTTCAAATCTCCAGTAAGAAAAGAGAACAAAATATTTTGGTAATGATATATTTATGTGCGAGTTTACAAATTTGTTCATTAATGATGAGTCATATATTGGGCTCGTTAAGATTTTGACATTTATAAATATGATTTTCTATCATATTTTGTAATACAAATGGCAAAAGGTCGATAACATAGAGATCCTATGGCAGGAAAATGATTGAAATTAATAGGATTATATTTTTGGGGTTTGACAGTCTTTGGAGATTTTAAAGAAATTTGGGAATAAATTTAAACACTTTGAGATTGTGTGATTCTTATATTGAGAGTTGGAAAAATTGAGAAATACTTGAGTAAAAAATAGTGTAATATCGTGTAATAAAATAGTTTGAGAATTCTAAAAGTTATTTTCTTATAACTCATATTGTAATATCGTATAATAAATTTTGCAGTGAATTAAAGAACTACTCTTTCTTTTAAAAATAATTCAATTTAATCGAATTGAGTAAAATATTTATGTGTTCTTTCCTATTATTATTTTTATTGTTTATGATTATTTATCTAGTTGCCATTAATTTTTATCCCCCCCATCAAAATCTTAGTGTATGAAAATTATTTGTAGTTATTTTCTCAACACATATGTTAAACGATTTTTCTCCAATAGATTTATCTTCTCCAACCTTAGGAAAGTATTGCGAGGAGTTTTTCTCAAAAAAAAAAGACACCATATTAGTAGTATTATTCAATGGTTTATATGATTTCGCTGAGAATTCCATAAACTATAGCATATAATTTTTGTCTTTAAAATAGCTAATCTACTTGTGGTAACTTCTTTAACTTGCATATGAACTATTGAACTATTATGATTTGCACTATAAGAACTAACATTACTATTCATTATAGTGAAAATAAAAGAGTATTTCAACTCAAATATAATATATAGCAACAAAAAGATAGAAAATCAATATATACCAAAAAACAACTATCTCAAAATATAGTTGTTAAAGTAGTTTTTCAATATATTTTAAAATTACAATTACAGTTCTATGATTAACTTAAATAGAAATAAATGCCTATTAGACTTGCTCAATAAGCCTCGTACTAATAAAATAAAATAAAATAATTATAAATATTATATTTCCATTTTAATATTTACAACAATTTACAGCGAATGAATATCAGTCATTTCAATTTTTTTTAGAAAATTTGTTAAATCGTTCTTTTGGTAAATAATTTGATAGCACATCTTTCACCAGATGACTATAAGATACATAAGCATAATTATAAATATATGATCAAAATTTTATTTCATAAAATGTCGGTTAATCTCAATGCATTTTATTATGTCTTGCTGAAAATGATTATGTGCAATCTTGATGGCCGACTTATTGTCACACAAAAAGTTCATAGGGCCTTCATATTGTAGCTTCAAATATTATAACTCTTCTTTCATCCATGATATTTCATAAATTCCTAGTGCCATGGCTCTAAATTTTACTTTAGTACTTGATCGAACAATTGCATCTTGCTTCTTAATCCTCTAAGCAACAAAGTTTTCATACAAGAAGGTACAATAATTTGGAATAGATTTTCTATCAATCAATGAACCTCCACAATTAGACCTACACCACTTTTAAATAGGAGTCATCTCCTTGGAAAAATTTAAGATATTGTAGAACACGATATACACATTACTAGTGTCTCTACTATTGATCATACATGAATTGATTCACCACACTAATTGTCTATGCAAAACCTTGCCTAATGTGAGACCAATAAACCAAATTTCTCATTAACCTCTAATATTGACCATTGTCAACTTTTTCACTTCCCTTATAAGCTCATCTTATGATTTTACTCAATGATAACACTTGTAGGTTTTCATCCAAGATTTCATGTTTCCTATAAAAAAAATCATACACATACTCTCTATGAGAGAATAAAATCCAAAGTAAGTTGCAAAAGATAATAAGATTTGAACAATACTTATCTCTACCAATGGTGCAAATGTATCTTCGTAGTCAATTTCATATTATGAGTATATATCTTGTCTACAAGTATAAAAAATACGAGAATCTTTAATAGGGGAATAATAGAGGCACTTGTAATGTGTATATCGTGTTCAACAATTAGTGTATGTGAGATGTATAGTGTTCATCCCTATAATTTTGGGACATACATTAGGAATTTTCGTGTTCAACAATTAGTGTATGTGAGATGTATAGTGTTCACCCCTATAATTTTGGGACATACATTAGGAAGAGAATATCTTAAGTAACTTAAAGTAAATGATGATTTTTGTTGGGGTTGATTGAAAATATATACGATGATACTCTTTACGGTGGAATATGATTGTCAATGAAGACAATAAAAGCTTATGTATTATTTTCAATCAAGCTGAAGATTGTTGGGGTTGGTTGAAAATATACATGTTGAAGAAGTCCCACATCACTTATTTTTGTGAATGAAGAGAGAGTTCAAGAATATACATGTTGATACTCTTTATGGTGGTGTATGATTATCGATGAAGACAATGAAAGCTTAGGTATTATTTTCATTCAAGGTGGAGATTGTTGGGGTTTATTAAAAATATAGATGTTGAAGAAGTCCCACATCACTTATTTTTGTGAATGAAGAGAGTTCAAATATATATATATATATATATATATATATATATATGTGTGTGTGTGTGTGTGTGTGTGTGTGTGTGTGTGTGTGCGCGCGCGCGCGCGTACGTGCGTGCGTGCGTGTGAAAGAAGAAGGATTCTGGGTTAGTTGAGAATATATTATGTGTCGTGACAATTTTCATATAGTGTTATTGTTTGGTTGTCTATTAACAACAATCGTGGTTTTTTCTCCAGTTTTAGAGTTTCCACGTTATATTCTTGTGTTGTGATTGTATTCTTTTTTTTTTTCTCGTTTTGCTCGGTTTGTTTTTCTCAACAATTTTTTTTGTGACACCATTTTATTGTGGAGTATCGACATATGTGAGTTCATAGATGATGCTCTATTTACTGGTAAAATGGGAACATGATTGTTGACATATTCTTTTCCTTGGTTAGAACATATTCTTTTAATACATTTCCTAAATGGTGTTTTTACCATATTATAAAATTGAATAAACAATTGTGGTACTTTTAATTTATTATTCATCAATAAAATCCAAATTACTTAATAACAATGATCAATAAAAAAAAACATACCATCTCGCACTAGAGATATTATAAACATGAGTTAGTTCCTCAAACATCATAAAAATAAGTCAAATGATTTACATGAAGGAAAAATAGTCTGATTATGTTTAGGAAATAGACATATGCTGCATCAAAAAAACTAACCAAATTATTTTGAAAATAATGGTGGAAATTTACACTGCATTAATAGAAAAAGAGGATAACCAAGACACTTGTGTTGAAATCTCATTTGGGACACAAAAAAAGATTGTGATTGAGACTAAAATGTAGAAGGCATTGTATTCTAACCAATTCGGGAATAAGAGAGGTAATATAACCCTCCATGTTCTTTAGTAAATCCAACCGTCTTCTTTGTTACAAGATCTTGAAAAATCCAATGAGATTCAAAAAATATAACTACACAATTTTTATAAGCTTAGAAATATGGATAAGGGTTCCTGAGATTCAAAAAATATAACTACACAATTTTTATCCTTATAAGCTTAGAAATATGGATAAGGGTTCCTGAGGTCATGGTCGACACGTTCTTAACGCAATCATGGCACAAAATATCTTTGTTTTTTTTATGTCGGGTATCTGTTCGTAAGAAGAATTCAGACAGACCTCAAAATACTCTGAGAAGCTAAAACGTCTAAGGTTTTAATGACACGCGTAATAAAGCGTCGTCATTTATTTATGACACTTGGGAGCTAGCCCTAGGTAATAATTGCGTTGGCCTTTGTGTTTCCCTATGCGAGTGTGAGACATTATAAATGGGGAGAAGACAAGCTCATTTGTTCATTTCTTACGAACTTTTCCACCTGCTGTGAAATCATGTCTGCAACTCTCTCGCCGGATTCTTGCTGCTGCCACCGTATACTTCCCAGAAACCTCCATGGATCCAGGTATACATTCATCTTCTACCTCTGTTTTCTGGGTTTGATCGATGAACATTCATTTGTTTCCTGTGAACTTCATAGGATCTTCATCGTTTTCTGGAGATTCTTATGAAGTTCTGGAAATCCTGATGAATGTTCATCACAGCGTATGAATGTCCATGAATTTCTAGGGTTAGTGAATAGATTAAGATTAGATCCAAGTTAAGTCTTAGTATTGATAACTTAGTGTTAGTTGATCGAGCATTGGGTCATGAAGGGGTTTATCCCCAGCTATTTTAAGTTGATAACAGGGAGGATTAGTTCGGTGTACCGATTTCGCTCTCGTAGTGTTTTTTCTTGACTAAATGGCTGACATGGGGGAACGTCCCCGGTCTTTATCTAAGCCCTTTCACTTGATCTACGGTGGAAGAGTGGATTTGAGTTTGTCAAATTCACCGTGTTTCCTCTACTTTTCAGGTGAATGTAGTCAAAAGAACGCTCACAAGGTCAAGGAGGTCGCTGCTAATAATGGTGCGGATGTCCCCGCACGTGATCGCTCATGGATAATGGATGATCCACTTGAAACGACATCCCAGATCACGATAGATGCTTCAGATGCGTGGGGTAGGATAGAGAAGAAGAGGAAAGGGGAAGCTTCCAACTGGCGAGCTTTACCTCCAAAACCCACTCAGAGGATCTGCTCGCGTTTTCCTGCTCTTCGGTTCCTGATGTACGAATTCGCGTTTCGCGAGGCTGGATACCGTCTGCTCTTTACCGATTTTTAGCAGGCGGTCTTTACTTACCTTGAGCTCGCACATTCTCAACTGCATCCCAACGCTCTAGCCTTCATCAGAGCCTTTGAATTGGTATGTCGCTACTTGGAGATAGGGGCGACATTCAACCTGTTCTTCTGGATCTTCCACGTACAAAGGAAATCCCAGGATGGTCGACATAGCTGGGTGTTGCAAAAGCATGCGAGCAGACTTTAAAGGCATACTTAGATTCTGTTCGGGATTTTAAGTATCGATTCTACGTGATCCAGCCGTGCTCGTAGGCTGCCAAGGACTCCTTGAACAACCGGGAGATGGTCGGCGATAAAGAGAAGATGGTGGCCCATTTCCCGTTGGAGTGGGTGAACGTGCATTTCAGCCACCCTAGTGAACATTACATTACCAAGCTCGAGGAACTGAGTGTCGATGATACTGTGACTTACAACACTCTGTTCAATTATGTCGCCAGTTTTCGTCCCACATAAATGGTGGATTCTAACGGGAACGCTCTTCTTCGGCCTGACGGGACGCCGACTACACCTGCCAGATTAATCAACGTAAAATCGTTGCTCAGTTTCCCAAACGAAGAGGCAACTATGCGACTCTTAGGTGAATTTGTAGTTCAGTTTTTTTTGGGATCATGGATATGATCGTTATCTAACTGTTCTTCTATTGTTTTTGCGGCTCAAATGGCCGAAATCTGAGATCGTCTGGTGAAGACGAATAAAGGAAATGTGAAGAAAGGTGGGAAGAGTCAGGTCGATGCTATCAAAGACCAGACTACTCTAGATGACTTTGTTGGTTCTGGTAGCTCCACTCCAGGGAGTACTCCGGTGGCTGGATCTCCGTTGGGCAAGAGGCCAAGAACTGAGGAGCCCTCTCATCCTCCTAAAAAAAACGTCGCAACAGCAGGCTCATTCGACTTGCCTCCCTATGTTACTCAAAGGTCTTTGTTCGACGGAGAGTCATCTATCCGGGTACCTGACCTTGATGTTGCTGCCATCCTTTCCGCATATTCTAATATTTTAAGAGTCGAGCTCTGCCAGGACGCTACGGGGATGTTCCGAATTTTGGAGTCTGCCCTTGCTTTTAATGATGTCGATCTTGTCTCCCGCAAGGACCTTCAAGCGGCCAAGGAAAAAATTGAAGAAGTGGAGGCTGAGAACCATAAGTTGGAAAACGACTTGCTTCAGGCTAATGGGCATTATGAAAGTAAGCTCAAACTTATGAGGGAGGTCACCGAAATCCGGTACAAGATGGTCGAGCTCACCAGCGACAATGAGCGGCTGAAGAAGAAGGTTGCGAAGACGGAGAGCAAGGTGGCTATCGGGGAGGATGAGACCGAGGAAGAAGAAGCCATGGCGACCAAGGCTGAATTGATTTCCCAGATTCGATTGTTGGCCCAGGATAACTTAAGTATGGCTTCGTTCGGCTTTTACAATGTCGTGGAGCAGCTTAAGGTAGTTAATCCTAGTGTGGATTTGGTCTTCGATGGTACCGGTCCCCTGCACCGTGTAGAAGACGAGGTGGTCCTACCTCCCGAGGATGAGTGATTGTCTGGCATGTGTGCCGCTGTTTTCCTGGCCTGCGTGCCGCTGTTTTCCTTGCCTGCGTGCCAATTTTGTTAAGTTTTTGTTTGGGGCTTAGTCCCCTTTTGGTAAATGTATTTAAAATGTTGGCCTTATGGCCATAACTTTATGTTAATTTATCGTTGTTTTGCATTGCGTTGTTACTTAAGTTGTATGTATGCTTTCATATGTATTTTACGTTGATAGAACGAGGAAATGCTCAACGAAATGTGCTAAACTCGATAGTGTATGGAACTGGTAGAGGGGTGAGAATTATGCTCGCTAAAGGGCTTTGGAGACACGGACGTGCCTCTGTTCCCTAAGCCTTAGACCTTTCCCATCGCGAGCTGGGGGTCTGCCAAACTGGTATGACAACGGCAGAGCTCATTTGAGGTATCCCCGTTAGGAAATTCAGTTGTCCGGGAAATAGAAAAGTGATCACGCACGTTTATGTTGAGGGTTTTACTTATACCACATTACATCCCTGTGGCCGGGCATTTGCCCATATTGGTGGGGCTTCTTGGCCGACAACTATTCCGGGTTTTGGATGGAATTTTAGCTGTAATATTGTTTGAGCTTTTCAGCATACCATGGTCGAGCAAATGGTTCTCCACTTAGTTCTTCTAGGTAATACGCCCCATACCCGTTTTAGAATTAACGTGATATGGCCCCTCCCAGTTTGCAGCGAGCTTGCCTTCGTGTGAATCCTTTTGATTTCTACGTAGGACAAGGCTGGCCACCTGGAATTCCCTTTTGACGATTCTGTAGTCGTAGCATAATGAGATTTTTTGCTTTAGGGATTCCTCGCGGAGAGCTGCCCCTGAATGAACCTCGTCTACTAGGTCGAGCTCCAATCTTAAGGCTTCTTCGTAGAACTCTTCTTCTAAAGGGGCTTCTGTGTAATGAGAGGGTTCCCTGATTTCCATGGGGATGACTGCCTCGGTCCCGTATGTCATTTGGAATGGGGTTTCCCCTGTTGTTGAGTGTGGGGTGGTTCGGTAGGCCCATAGTACACTGTGGAGTTCCTCGACCCACCTGTTATTCGCTTCGCCTAATCTTCGTCTGAGACCTTGTAGAATGACCCTATTAGCGGCCTCAGCTTGTCCGTTCGTCTGGGGGTGCTCGACGGATGCGCAATGTTGTTTGGTTCTTGTCTTTGCGACGAAGTCCTGAAAATTTCTATCCGTGAAATGGGTGCCATTGTTCGTTATAAATGATTGTGGTACACCAAATCTAGCCAGGATGTTTCTCTTATAGAATCGCAAGATGTTGAACGCGGTTATTCTTGACAAGGCTTCGGCCTCTATCCATTTGGTAAAGTAATCGACAACCACAATCAAGTATTTGTTTTGGAAAAAGCCTGTTGTGAAGGGTCCGAGGATGTCCATACCGCACTGTGCGATATGTGATTATTATTTTAATTGAGTAATTATTATTTTATTTGTGAAATTAATATGATGATATGATATGTTGATGAATTAATGTGATATGTTGGTGTGATATGTGATTTTACCGTTTTATGAATTTCCGGGTAAAATTGGATAAGAGGGTATTTTAGACTTTTGTTAATTAGTGATAAGTTAGAAATTAGTAGAATTGGTATTTTGTGAGAAAATGATATTTGGTCGGAGAGAGTAGAAAATAGAAAGAAAATATAAGAGAGTGAGAAAGAGTGAAATATAAATAGAAGTTATAAGTTGGTAAGAAGAGAAAGAAAAGATAGAAAGAAAAAGAGAAGAAAGAAAAAGGAGAGAAGAGAAAAAGAAGAGAAAAAAGGGAAAGTTGGAAAAGCTTCAAGATTTCTCCAAGAAATCGAAATAATCGGGTAAGGGTGATAAACATTGTTTTCTTAATATTGTGTATGATTATGTATGTGTTTGATTGGTTGAGTTTTGTTTTTGATGAAAGTTAGAGAAGATGAATAGTTAGGGTTTGAGAGAAAATGTGAGAAATTGGTAGATTAATCGGTTGAAAATCGTTATAGCCGAAGTATGATAGCTAGAATATGTTATTGATCATGTTTGTATGAGCTTAGAGGAGTTTTGGAGTGTTTTTGGTTGACTGTTCGCTGCTGGTATTTTGCTGAAATCGCAGTGGTCGCTCAGCGAGCTATCCCTCGCTCAGCAAAAGTTCCAGGGCGATTCTCGCTCAGCGAGCGAGAGGGCGCTCAACGAGCTTGTAGGTTTTTGAGGGATTATGTGTTTTGATCCGTAGCTTTAGTTTCGGGTATCCGTTTTTAGTGATTCTTATATCGATTAGAAGCTAGAAACATGTAGAATCTATTGATGCTAAGAAGAGTAATTTTAGCCGACTTTTACCTGACTTTTCCGATAAAACGTAATTATGTTAATTATGGAATTGTGGGTTTGATTGTTGTGTTGTGGCCGTTTGGCAAGTAGATACATTGCTTGAATTAAATGCGAATGTATGCTAATTGTATGAGATGAATGCATAACTATATTGTGAATATGTATGCATTTTCAAGAATGTTGTGTGTCATTTTGCATGTAAGCATAATGTATGCATTCTTGTGCTGTGGGATTCTTTGTGAATCCGTTGTAGCATCGTGTGTTCATGTGAGCGATGACTACAACAAGATCGTGTGTCCATGTGGGGTGTGAGCAATCGGATTGTGTGCCTATGTGGGGTGTGAGCAATCCAGAAACATCGTGTGCCCGTGTGGGGTGTGAGCGATGGGTGATTTATTCACATTGATTGTGTGCCCGTGTGGGGTGTGAGCAATCAGATTGTGTGCCCGTGTGGGGTGTGAGCAATCCATAAACATTGTGTGCCCATGTGGGGTGTGAGCAATGGAGAACATCGTATGCCCGGCGGGGAGTTACTTTAGGTAACAAGCGATGATTCCATTTGGTTCCTAAGAGAACCTGCTGAAATGTTGAGTCGGTATCGCATTTGCATCTGCATAGAGTCGTGTGTCGGTCTCTATGAGTTGCATTTTATCATTTTAATTATGATATGTAGAAATAAACATGAATGTGTAAATGTTTATTTGGAGTATTATGGAGATGATAGTATGTGTGATGAAACATACTTGATTGTATATATGCATGTTTGATATGTATATGTATGTGATTTTTACATTTGTAATGTATATGTGTGATTAAGCATAGCTAGACGTATGTCTATGCGGAACGAATAGAATTAAGGAATAAACATAAATGATGTAAGTTTATGTGACTTGGTGCATGATAAATATGTTTGAATTGTGTATGTACACGTTGCGATGTGTATAGGTGATGAGGTATGAATTGTGGTGAGAATATGTTTTATGTGCATTTTATATGTTGAGATATATAATTATATGCAATGTTATTATGATAATGTTTCTCACCCTTCTGCTGTTTTATGATGCTCTATGAGGCATTGCAGAGTAGGTTGCTGGATGATATTTTTGTGAAGCTCGTCTTCATCTTTTTGGTCGGTCGACTCTGATATGTAGCACCAGGTAGCTAGGGTTGGCATGATGCCTTTTGTGGATACATTTGTATATGTATTTTGATGTGATATGTTTTATGTAAACATGGAATATTTTGGTGATTCAAACTTGCAGATATATTTATGATAAGTATATAAGTTTGAAATTGTTATGTTTTGTTTCCGCTGTTTAATGAATTGATGAATACGGGTGTAAGGATGAAATCCTTGTGTATGTAAGTTATCCCGTTTGTTGCATATCTTTATTGAGCAGGTGTTATATGTTTTTAATTTCAAGTATAATGTGGCATTGCTCTTTTATACCGTTTTTCAAATATACTCTGATGAAATTTTAATATGTGCCTAAGTGATTTAATTGCTTATTTGGGGTATAGAAATGGGGTGTTACAGGTTCGGTAGGCTCATAGTACACTGTGGAGTTCCTCGACCCACCTGTTATTTGCTTCGCCTAATCTTCGTCTGAGACCTTGTAGGATGACCCTATTAGCGGCCTCAGCTTGTCCGTTCGTCTGGGGGTGCTCGACGGATGCGCAGTGTTGTTTGGTTCCCGTCTTTGCGACGAAGTCCTGAAAATTTCTATCCGTGAAATGGGTGCCATTGTTCGTTATAAATGATTGTCGTACACCAAATCTAGCCAGGATGTTTCTCTTATAGAATCATAAGATGTTGAACACGGTTATTCTTGACAGGGATTCGACCTCTATCCATTTGGTAAAGTAATCGACAACCACAATCAGGTATTTGTTTTGGAAAGAGCCTGTCGTGAAGGGTCTGAGGATGTCCATACCGCACTGCGCGAATGGCCATGGTGATGACATTGTCTTTAGAGCGTCAGGGGGTGCAACATGCATATCCCCGTGACGCTGGCACTTCTCACACATCCTCACGTGTTCTCTAGCGTTGTTTTGCATGGTCGGCCAGTAATAGCCAGCTTGCAACGCCTTGTGGGCCAAAGATATTCCATCTAGATGTTGAGCATTAATTCCCTCATGTATTTCGTGCAAAATGTCAGACACATTTCCTTCCTCGATGCATCTCAGGAGTGGGATGGAAAATCCTCGCGATACATTTTACCATCCGCCAGGACATACGATGAAGAGCGACATTTTGTGATGCTTGCTTCTTTCTTGTCGTCGGGTAGTTCCCCGATCGTCAAGAATTTGAACACATGAGTCATCCAGCAACAGATGTCCCATACCGCGTTGATATCGACGGTGATGCCGACCTTTTCAATGTTGGTACGAGGAAGTATTTCTTGGATTACAGATTTGTTTCCGCCTTTCTTGCGTGTACTTGCTAATTATGACAGTACATCTTCTCATGAGTTGTGTTCGCATGGTATGTGTTGGACGTCCATAGTCCTGAACTGCACGAGCATGCGCGTACTAGAGCTAGGTACGCGATTAGGTTGTCGTTCTTTTCCTAATACTCTCCTCTTACTTGCAACGCAACCATTTGTGAATCAGTGAATATCGTAACTTCCTAGGCGCCCATGTCTCTTTCAAGGTAGATTCCCGCCAAGAAGACTTCATACTCTGCCTGGTTATTAGATGTTGGAAAGGAGAGAACTAATGATACTTCGACCACGAGACCCTCTTTTCTCTCGAGGATCATCCCCCCACCACTACCCGAAGGTCCAGATGCCCCGTCGACATATGGCTTCGATCAAGGTCCTCTCTTATCAGGGCTGCACTGATGGCTTCGGTGTTGATAGACAAATACAAATAAAGGATCTCCCCGACTGTTGGCCTCGACAGAACCGAAGGTTCTGATAAGGATTGTTTAAAGTGTCGTAGAGCCTTCTCGCATTCTTCTGTCCATTCGAATGTGGCTTATTTGCGGAGCAATTTGAAAAAGGGGGAGGCGTGCTGAGCAGATTTTGCGACAAATCGAGATAACGGAGCGAACATACCGTTCAAGGATTAAATTGATTTCTTTGAGCTAGGTGTTGGGAATTCTGTGAAGGCGCGACATTTGTTGGGGTTTGCCTCGATACCTCTTTCCGTAAGGTAAAAGCCGAGGAATTTTCCCGCCCTTACACCGAAGGTGCACTTGTCAGGGTTGAAGCGTATTCTACACTTCCTATCTTGGTCGAACACACTCTGTAGGTGAGAGGTGTGGTCAGACTCTTGGACGAATTTAACGACCATGTCGTCCATGTAAACTTCTAGCATGTCTCCAATTTGTGATTGGAAGACGCTGTTCATCATGCGCTGATATGTGGCCCCTATGTTTTTTTAACCCGAAGGGCATTACGTTGTAGTAATAGTTTCCCGTAGGTTCATGAACGCGGTGTGCCTTTTATCTTTGTCGGCCATGGGTATTTGGTTGTACCCGAAATATGCGTCCATGAAGGATAACAATTTAAAACCTGCAGAATTATCTACCAGCTTATCAATGTTGGGCAGAGGGTAAGAGTCTTTCGGGCAAGCCCGATGAAGATCGATGTAGTCAATACAGAGGCACCATTTTCCATTAGATTTTTTCACGAGTATAATGTTTGAGAGCCAGGTCGTATATCTGGGCTCAGTTACAAATTTGGCCTCTTTAAGGTCATTGACTAGTTTCTCAGCAGATAAAGATTTTTCTTCAGATTGTTTGCGCCCGCATTGGGCGACTCGCGGGATGTTGGGTTGATGGCAAGCTCATGGCATGCAATTTCTGGGGAGATTCCCAGCATATCAGCGGCGCTCCAAGCGAAAAGGTCGGCGTTGTTGCATAAACATTGCTTCAATTGCTCATTGACTTCGTCGGGAAGCCCTGCTCCGATACATACTCCTCTGTCAAGGTTGTCTCCGAGCGTTAAAACTTCTAATTCACCTGCGGGAAAAGGGCATAACATAGTTGATTTATCCGCGGGGGCTTCCTCCTCATCATCTATAGGAATACGAGGATCGAGATCGATCATGTTGATCTGAAGTGTTAGATTTTTCCCTGGATGAACGGCGTCGGCTGGAGATTCTTCATCTCTTGCTGGCTTACCATTTTTTGGCGCGGTCTCTATCATAGTCTGGCTTCTGATTGCTGCTTCAAAGCACCTCCTCGCTTCCTCGATGTCCATGTGGATGATAGCTACGTGGGCCTTCTCTTCGTACTGGATGTACGCTTGGGCCTTATGGAGCAGCTCGGCTAAGGATTGGGGAGGTTCGATGCCCACAACTCTTCGGAATTCGCTGTTGGGGCGCAACCCCTTTTCCAAAATGTATCGTTTCATATGGTCACTAGTATGCACTTTGACGACCTCTTTATTGAACCGATCAATGTAGTCCCTCATGGGTTCTTCCTTTCCCTGTATGATCCCTTCGAGGGTGGCTTTGGACTTGGGATGACGTCTAGATGCGGTGAAGTACCTGGCGAATTGATTCTTTAGGACCTTCCATGATGTGATGGATCTTGTAGGGAAATGCTTGTACCACAACATCACACCTTTGCGCAAGGTGATAGGGAACAACCTGCGTTTGATCGCACCCTCCATGTTGTGATAGTGGAGCATGACATTGATATTTTCAATGTGGTCGTTTGGATCGCTTGTCCCGTCATAGGTGGCCAATGGGGGAGGTTTCTCGAGTCCTCGTGGTATACGAGTTTCCATGATCTCACGGCTGAGTGGTTTGAGGTTGTCCTCGTCATTACTGCTACCAGACTCAAGGTATGGGGACCTGCTTCATCGACGGTGATCCTCATTGTGTCGGGTTTTCTTGTTGTGATCTTGATCTTTAGGTGAGCGCATGGTCTTCTGAGGAGGAGATCGAGTGTGCTTTCTGACCCTTTCTGATCGTGAATCTTCAGGAGGATCTTGGTCCCAATGAGGGGAAGGGTGTCTGTGATCCTTCCTTTTATGAGCTCGTGGAAGAGATCGAGACCGATAGAGAGAACCTCTATGACGGTGCCTCCTGGACGGCGAAGGGGAATGACGATTGCGCTCGAGCACTTGCATGCATTCGTTCTGTTGAAAAAGGGCGAGGTTTGTTTTGTTGATGGCGACGATGAGATCCTGAGTGCCCGTATCCGCGTCCACTAGGATGGGAATAGGTTCGAACACGAGATCCATGTGAATAACAGGCGGCTGTTTCAGGTTATTTGAAGCTGGGGAATAAGTGTGTCCTTCGCTGTGACTGACGTTGAGTTGGAATGCTCCTTGGCTGCCGGTATTGTCACCGTCACTGAGAACGACGACAGTGGTATCTTTCACAGTCTCGTTCATCTGGGTAGCCATGAAGATGAAAATATGAGTTTTGGTCTTGTGGTGAAAGAGAATCTTGATTGCGAAAGACAGGGGAGTTGCTGGTTCCCATAGACGGCGCCATTGTATAGAAAGAATCCGAACAAATCTTCGTGGCCTTCAGCTGGGACTGTGATATGTTGGTAGGATGAAATGGTGGGGTACCTGCAAGGTACTGCGACGCTCAAGTAAGTTTCAGAATGAGATAACTAAAGTGTAATAAAAAAGGGGGTTAAGAATGAATACCCGACCCTCCAGAGATGAAGGGTTTTTATAAGGGCAGTTTCCCGTATGAAGCGGGCACGTCGCCTTTGACTAAGTGTAACTGCCTCCATAAATCCGTTGGGCAGTTGGCCGTGTGGAAGGCGTTATGGAGCGTGAGAAGGAAGTCCTCAACGACTATATACCAACGACTCTATTTTGTAACGATTATATCCTTATGGATCATAATGGGCTTGTGCCAGTTGAATACTGGATTGGGCCTCAATCTAGTGTAGGGCATGTGCTAGGGCAGTCCAGAACAGAAGAATTTTTCAATTTCATTAATCACATGGATCTTATTGATGTCCTATTAATTGGCAATAGATTTACTTGGTTCAAGCCTAATGGAGTCAGATGTAGTAGGCTGGATAGATTTCTACTTTCAGAAAATCTTATCAATTCTTGGAACATGGTAGCTCAAAACGTGAGAAACCGAGACGTTTCGGATCCCAAATCGATTTGGATTATGGCTAACCGATTAATTTGGGGGCCAAAACCGTTTAAAATTTTTAATTGTTGGTTCGATCATCCCGAGTTCATGAGTTTTGTTAAAATTGAGTAGGATTCTTTCTTGTTTGAGGACAACCCTGCTGTTGTGTTGTATAACACCCCACTTTTCCCAATTTAGAAAATAATGAATTAATACATAAAATCAGAGTTTTATTCAAAATGGAATGCGACATCAACAATAATAGCAATCAAAAGCTTCTTATTTAAAACAACGGAAAAAAATATGAATCATTTAACTCATGGCAATTTACCAACATCAACAATATTCATCAACATCTCTTGATTTATAATGTTTCAACAAAAAATACGATACACAACAAAATAATGAAAATGAGTAAAACGTTAACAATCCCCAAGTCCCGTGTTACGTACCGGAGCAATTCTATGACTCGAACAAGCAACACGTAGTCCATGTACACTCAAGTACCTGGATTATTTGTACTTCCAAAGAAGCACAAATACAACAACAACATCAAGGGGGTGTGAAACACATTCCATAATTAACGATGTATAAAATATTTCAGGGATAATATCTCACGCAATCAACATGCACAACGACATCAAACAACGATTATAAACACGACTCATGATTCAACAATGATTAGTATGCAATGTGGCTCAACAATGACACAATGCATGTGGTACCAATTCATCTTAGTTCATTCAATCAAACTTTATTCATAAAAGAATTCAGATAAATCATGTACGCCCATCCGAAAATGATTTATCTCCAACACTCTCCACAACTGAGTATAGATGCATCACATATGCCCATCCGAAAATGATTCATCCCACCAGTAATACCTCAATGTATGCATGAAAATGACTATGCACACAAAACATGTATAAACATATCATTATACATCTGCACGATCCATCCGATCGCATATGCAACATACAAGTCCACATCGTCACCAACAATACCTTCCACAACTTAAGTAATTAATCGTCTAACTAATCCACCTAAGTTTCATTATTAATTATTTTCCATCACTAATCCTCTATTAAATAAGTCCTAAGGCCTACTCCAATACCTCAGATCAAGATAATCACCATCAGATGCAAAATCAGGACAAACATTGCGAAACACCAAAATTGCACTACAACCTTGGTAATACGCGTAATGCACAAGGGCATACACGTATTGCCCATCTGCCATTCCCCCCGGCCCTTACACCCAACGTATGCGTACTACTCCCCACCCTCAACCTCATACGCATATGGACAACCCCTTACGCATATGGGAAAAGCTATTTTCCTCTTGAAATTCTCCTTAACGCGGCTCAATATGTGTAACACCCTTTTATACGCGTATTTCCCAGACTTCCAACGCGTATTCTACGTATTTGGGTAGATGGTCTTACCAAAAAGCTTCCCCTACACGTAATACCCCATAATTATGAATAATGGCATAGATCCACGCACTGCCATGCACGTATGGACTCTCTATTACACATATGGGCAGAATGTCACCAAATTCTCACAATTTCTTCTACAGTCTAAATCTGTTCACTATGGATCTCGTTTTCACACTTCATACCAGTCCTAGAATGATTTCTACATCAGTTTTACAATCTTATTCATGTTATTCTTTCATCTAACATTACTAATCCAGTTTCATAAGTTTCTAGATCTAGAATCATCACTCATCATCTGCAACAACACAAGATTTGTACATATAATGGACTATACAGAACAACAATAATTCAGACAAGAAATGAATTAGCTCTGACCTATTTCACAACAACAATTTCACAAAGCAACAAAATCACGAAACAACATCATATACAGAAAATTCTACGAGGGAAATGACCCCTCACTACCCTATCATGTTATTATCACTAATTATGAACCCTTTTCTCCCCCCTTACCTCAAATCCTTGACAAAAATTCTGCGAATTTGATCTTTGTAGAATACCCTAGTGGAGGTTCTTACTCTTCCTAGTTCTCCCTCTTGGTCCAAAAAGTTGGTATGACTGAACTCCTCCTAATTTTTTTTAGATTAAAGCCTAATTCCACTATTACCCTCACCATAATCTTTTACTAATTCAACCCTTTATTTTAATTAAAATAAAATAATAATACTAATCATAATAATTTTATTAACATAATAATAATAATAATATTTATTTGGGTCATATTATTATTGCCACACCTCACCAATACTAGCAATACTTTAATTCTACCCGTCCCACTACTCTACACCAAAAGATCTAAGCACACACACCTTAAACAAGGCCAACAATCACCAAAAATACACGACGATAAATAATATAAAAATGGGGTGTTACAACTCTCCTCCACTTAAAATATTTTCATCCTCGAAAATGTACCTAATGAGAAAAATTCCGGATACGACTCCCACATCCTACTTTCTAGCTCCCAGGTTACACTTCCACTAACATCTCCTCCCCAAGCTACTCTCACCAAAGGAATTTCTTTACCTCTAAGTTTCTTCTTCTTGTGATCTTCAATCCTTATCGGCATCGCCTCCATAGTGAGATAATCTCTAACCTGTACCTCATACCTCAGGATAACATGAGATGGGTTAGACACATACTTCTGAAGTTGCGACACATGAAACACATCACGCAAGTTCGAAAGCTCTGGCGGTAACACCACTTTGTATGCAACAATACCAACTTTCTGCAAAATCTGATACGGTCCAATGAACTTAGGATCCAACTTCTTTGATTTCAAGGCACGCCCAACATCCATCACTGGGTTGACCCTCAAGAACACATGATCACCTTCACTGAATTCCAATTCTTTTCTTCGATTATCATGATAACTCTTCTATCTAATCTGAGACACTTTCATCTTTTCCCGAATCATCTGAATTGACTCAGTAGTCTATTGCATAATCTCAGGTCCAAGCACTACATTTTCACCAGTTTCATACCAACACAGAGGTGTCCTACACCTCATACCATACAAAGCTTCAAACGGTGCCATTCCAATACTAGAATGGTAGATATTGTTGTACGTGAACTCAACCAATGGTAAACGAGTATCCCACGCACCACCGTGTTCCAACACACAAGGTCTTAACAAATCTTCTAACGTCTGAATACTCTTTTCCGACTGACCGTCCATCTACGAATGATAAGTCAAACTCATTTTTAACTTTTAACCGAAAGACTCTTGCAAACTCTTCCAAAATTATGAAGTAAACCTCAGATCTCTATCCGACACTATACTTGCCGGAACACCATGCAACTTCACAATTATCTTGATATAAATCTCGTCCAACTTTGTTAACGGAAATATCATATTAATAGGTATAAAATGTGCATATTTTGTAAGCAAATCCACAACTATCCAAATAGAATTAAAGCCTCTCGCCATATTCCGCAAACTAGTAAGAAAGTCCATAGAAATTATGTTCCATTTCCATTCCGGAATCTCCAACGGTTGCATCATCCCCGAAGGTTTCTGATGTTCCACTTTTGACTTCTGACATACCAAACAAGCATAAACAAACCGTGTTATATCTATTTTCATACCAAACCACCAAAACAATTTCTTTAAGTTCTGATAAATTTTCGTAGCTCCCGGATGAATACTCAAGCTACTCCGGTGACTTTCTTCTAAAATATCCTTCTTCAATTCAGCATTCTCCGGCACACAAATTCTTCCCCGGAATCTCAACACGCCAGAATTATCCACTTTGAAGTCACCATCAGGATCACTTCCTCCCGTAGGCATCAAATCTACTAACTTCACATCAAGCCTCTAGTTCTCCTTAATCACATCCAAAAAGTCATTGTTCACTTTTAGCATTCCAAGTCTAACACTCTCAGGTGTCGTCTCACAAACCATACTTAAATATTGAAACTGTTTAATTAACTCCATTTCTTTCACCATCAATGCCGACATATGAATTGTCTTACGACTTAAATCATATGCTACTACATTAGCTTTATCCGGATGATAGCTCAAATTAAAGTCATAGTCTTTCAAAAATTCCAACCATCTTCTCTACCTCATATTCAATTCTTTTTGGTCGAACAAATACTTCAAACTCTTATGATCGCTAAATACTTCAAATCTTGACCCATACAAATAGTTCCTCCAAATTTTCAATACAAAACTACTGCAACTAATTCAAGATCGTGAGTAGGATAATTCCTCTTGTGCACCCTCAATTGTCTTGAAGCATATACCAGCACCTTACTGTCTTGCATCGATACTTTGCCTAGTCCCATCTTAGATGCATCATAATACACAACAAAAGGTTCACCAGGACTTGGCAAAACCAAGACCAGTGTCGTAGTCAATTTATTTTTCAATTCTTTGAAACTTTCTTCACATGCCGCATCCCAAATAAAAGCTCGACTCTTTCTAGTCAATTGAGTCAATGGCAACGCCAAATTAGAAAATCCATCAATAAATCTTCTATAATATCCTGCTAAACCAAAGAAGCCTCTAATCTCCGTTACTATCTTCAGAGGTTCCCACTACAACACAACACTTACTTTAGAAGGACCCACCATTATACCATCATCAGAAATCACATGACCTAAGAAACTCACATTCTTAAGCCAAAACTCACATTTTGATAACTTAGCAAACAACTTGTTATCCTTCAATACCTGTAATGCAATCCTCAAATGCTCTTTGTGATCATCTTCAGTTTGAATAAATCAAAATATCATTAATAAATACTACAATGAACTGATCAAAATAAGAATGAAAGATACGGTTCATATACTCCATGAACACACCTGGCGCATTAGACACTCCGAAAGGCATCACATCATATTCATAATGTCCATAACGAGTCCTAAATACGGTCATATGAATATCATCTTCCTTCACTCGAATCTGATGGTAACCTGACCTCGATCAGTATTACTAAAAATACAAGCCCCAACTAGCTGATCCATTAAGTCTTCAATTCTTGGAAGTGGATACTTATTCTTAATGGTCACTTTATTCAACTGACGATAATCAATGCACAAACACATACTACCATCATCCTTCTTTACCAACAGCACTGGATCTCCCCACGGCAACACACTCGGCATAATAAACTTCTTATCAAGCAACTCTCCAATTTGAGATTTCAATTCTGCCAACTCTGATGTAGACATCTTGTACGGTGCCATAGAAATAGGCCTCGTACCAGGAACAAGATCAATCGTAAATTCAACTTCCCTCGTCAGAGGTAATTCTGTAATATTGTCAAGAAACACTTCAGGAAATTCATTCACTACTGACAACTCATAACTGATACTTTGATTTCAACAGATAAAGATGCAAACACTGCAAACATCTTAGCCTCACCCTCCAACAATGTCCTCAACTCTTTAGTAGATAAAGAATTTGCTAACTCTTCCTCTTCAGGAGTGAGAAACAACAACTTCTTCCTAAAATAGTCAATATAGACCCGGTTGAATTCTAACCAGTTCATCTCCAAAATAACATCCAGATTAACGAGCAGTAAACAAATCAAGTCCACTCTGAAATCTTTATAAAAAATGGTCAACAGACACTTTAAGCACACCAAAGACGTAACCATAGTAAATGGAGTTTCAATTGTCATTCTCCAATCAAAAGTAGATGGCACAACTCCTAACCTCTTCACCCAATCAACATAAATAAACGAGTGGGATGCACCCGTATCAATAATAGCAATCAAAGTAGTACCCTTAATAAAGCAAGTATCTTTGACGAAACGTTCCTTATTAGTGGATTGGGCCCCACCAAGGAAAACACCTTTCCATTAGTTTGGGACTTCTTCGGCTTCTGACAAGTTGTACTGATGTGACCCTGTTCACCACAGTTAAAACAGGTAGGCATAGTAGCTCTGTTGTCTGCCACCACATGTCATGTCCGTCCACACTTGAAGCACTTCTTTACTTTATTATGATAGGTATTAGCACGATGACTCGTGCTTCCACATCCGAAACATTTCGTAGGATTATGATTTACCCCTCTCTCACTTGGCTTTTTATCAATAGTAGTTTTCTGTTTCCTTTATCAGCCGAAGCACTATAAGGAATACTCCCTAACCTCTGCTTACCCTTTAGATCACTCACAACCTTGTAGTGAGCAATCTGAGCCCTATTATCATTATCTTGGATTCTACTCCTGCTTACTAGTTCTGGATAGTTCTTGATCTTCTGACAAGCAATGCCTTGTTTGATCTCGAGACGCAACCCGTTCTTAAACTCCAGACACTTTAAATTCATAACATCTTCAGTATTGTAGTGAGCATAATACTGCACCAACTCTTCAAACCGAGTAGCATATTCAACCACAGTCATGCTACCTTACATCAACTCCAAATTTTTTACCTCTCTAGCACTGCGAATATCCTATGGAAAATACTTCTCCAGAAACTCAGTCAAAAACACAACCCAAGTAATACCAGTACCTGCAGCTTCTAACCTCTGACGATTGTTGTCCCACCAGACTACAACTCCACCTTCCAACATGTGAGTACCAAATCTCACTTTCTGAGCGTCACTGCAACCCATGGTCCTGAAGATTTTCTCAACTTCCTTCAGCCATTTCTGTGCAGCATCTGGATCAAGGATACACCCTTCATACTTAGGTGGCTTGTTGCTCCTGAACTGATCCAAGTCACGAAACTCAACATTTCCAACAACTGGACCAATGTTCTCTATAGTATGTGCCATGGTTTACATAGCAGCAGTAAGAGTAACATCATTCCTTCCTGCCATACTGATTCAACATACACGCAAGGTTAGAAGGCACCAACAACTCATATTCTAAGGACTGACTCAACTACTACATCTGGCCGGTTGGACCAACCAGTCTCTGATGCCAATTTTAACACCCCACTTTTACCAATTTAGAAAATAAATAATTAACACGTAAAATCAGAGTTTTATTCAAAGAGGAATTCCACATCAATAATAATAGTAATCAAAAGCTTCTTATTTAAAAATCAGCGGAAAAATATGAATCATTCAACTTATGAAAATTTACCAACATCAACAATATTCATCAATATCTCTTGGTTTATAACGTTTCAACAAAAAAATACGATACGCAATAGAATAATGAAAATGAGTAAGACATCAAAATTCCCCAAGTCCCGTGTTACATATCAGAGCATTCATATGACTCGAACAAGCAGCACGTAGACCATGCACACTCAAGTACCTGGATTACCTGTACTTCCAAGGAATCACAGATACAACAACAACAAAGGAGTGAGAAACACATTCCATAATTAACGGTGTATAAAACATTTCAAGGATAGTATCTCACGCAATCAACATGCATGATGACATCACAACAACAATTATCAACATTATACATGCATGATTCAACAATAATTAGTATGCAATGTGACTCAACAATGACACAATGCATGTGGTACCAATTCAGCTTAGTTCATTCAATCGAACTCGATTCATAAAAGAATCTGGATAAATCACATACGCCCATCCAACAATGATTTATCTCCAACACTCTCCACAACGGAGTACGGATGAATCACATACGCCCATCCGATAATGATTCATCCCACCAATAATATCTAAATGTATGCATAACAATGACTATGCATACAAAACATGTATAAACACATCGTTATACATCTGCGCGATCCATCCGATCACATATCCAACATACAAGTCCACAACGTCACCAACAATACCTTCCACGACTTAAGTAATTAATCATCTAATTAATCCACCTAAGTTTAATTATTAATTATTTTCCATCACTAATCCTCGATTAAATAAGTCCTCAGGTCTACTCCAATACCTCTGATCAAGATAATCACCATCAGATGCGAAATCGGGACAAACATCGCCAAACACCAAAATTGAACTACAACCCTGGTAATACGCGTAATGCACAAGGGCATACGCATATTGCCCAGCTACCATGCCCCAGGCCCTTACGCCCACCATACACGTACTACTCCCCACCCTCAGCCTCATACGCGTATGGACAACCCTTTACACGTATGTGTAGATCCATTTTCCTCTTGAAATTCTCCCCAACGCAGCTCATTACACGTAACACCCTCTCATACGCGTATTGCCCATACTTCCTACGCGTATTCTACGTGTTTAGGCATATGGTCGTACCAAAAAGCTTCCCTTACGTATAATACCCTTTCATTATGCGTGATGGCGTAGATCCACGCCCTGCCATACACGTACGCCCTTTCTATTACGCGTATGGGCAGAATGTCACCAAATTCTCACAATTTCTTCTTCAGTCTGAATCTGTTCATTATGGATCTCGTTTTCACACTTCATACAAGTCCTAGAATGATTTCTACATCAGTTTTAAACTTTTATTCATGCTATTCTTTCATCTAACATTACTAATCCAGTTTCATAAGTTTCTAGATCTAGAATCGTCACTCATCATCTACAACAACACAAGATTTGTACATACAATGGACTATACAGAACAACAACAACAACAATAATTCATACAAGAAATCAATTAGCTCAGATCGATTTCACAACAATAATTTCACAAAGCAACAGAATCACCAAACAACATCATATACAAAAAATCCTACAAGGGAAATGACCCATTACTACCCTATCATGTTATTATCACCAATTATGAGCACTTTTCTCCCCTTACCTCAAATGCTTGACAAAAATCCTGCAAATTTGATCTTTGGAGAATGCCCTAGCAGATGTTCTTCCTCTTCCTAGTTCTCCCTCTTGGCTGTTATGACTAAACCCCTCATAATTTCTTAATAGATTAAAGTCTAATTCCACTATTACCATCACCATAATCTTTTACTAATTCAACCCTTTATTTTAATTAAAATAAAATAATAATAATACTAATCATAATAATATTATTAACATAATAATAATAAGAATAATATTTAATTAGGTCATATTATTATTACACCTTACCAATACTAATAATACCTTAATTCTACCTGTCCTACTAGGACTCTACACCAAAAAATATTAGCACACACCTTAAACAAGGCCAACATTCATAAAAAATACTCGACGATAAATAATTTAAAAATGGGGTGTTACATGTTGTGCACAAAATTTCATGTGTTGTGAAATAGATTGCGGTGGTGGAATAAGGCGGTTTTTGGGATCCTTGAAGACGAAGTCCAGTTGCTTAACAATATCGAAGCGGAAATGTTTAAACTTGATTCGATTATATTCAATGAGAAGCTTTTGTTGAAAAGCATTATTAATGAATCTTTGTGGAATAAGTTGTTGATCAAGGAAATCATTGTTAATCAGAAGGCTAGAGCAACTTGGATTAAAGATGGAGATTTAAACACTAAAGTTTATTATGCTTTGCTTAAATCAAGATCTCAGAGAAATTCAATTTCGGCTCTTAGAGTGAATTCAATTTTGTTGGAGGATGTGCAACCTATTAAGAAGGAAGCCACATACCACTTTCAGGACAAATTTACCAAGTCTGCTATTTTGGAGACTTCTGTTGATTGGCAGGATATTGTGAAACTTTATGTCATCGATAATTCCATCTTGGAGGTTGAGTTTTCTTTGGAGGAAGTTACTAAAATGGTGTTTGATTGTGATGGAGACAAGAGTCCGGGTCTGGACAAGTTTAATCTTCAATTTATTAAACATTGTTGGAATATTGTCGGCTTAGATATGTTTAAATGCATTTGTGATTTTCATGAATCGACAGTGCTCCCTAAGGCCATGGTATCCTTGTTTATTGCTTTAATACCAAATGTTGAAAGTCATTAAGGTATTGAAAGTCTTTAAGGCTTCTAGAGGTCTCCGACAAGGCATTTCATTATCCCCTTTTCTCTTTGCTTTAGTAGTTGAAGGGTTGGCATTTTTGGTGAGAAAAGCTTTCGTTTGGATCTTTTGACGGGTTTTAATATTAATGATTCAGTCAAACACAACCTTTTACAAATTGCGGATGATATAATTCTTTTTTGTGATGCTACATGGTCGAATATATGGGGCCTTAAAGCTATTCTTCAGGGCTTTAAGCTTATTTCAGGCTTGAGGTTAAACGCTTCTAAGAGTTGTATTTACGGGATAAGGGTGGAGGACTCTTTCCTTGCTACAGCGTCACGATTTCTTGTTTGTTTAGGAAATCCACTCAGTTTAAATTCCTTGGTTTGACGGTCAATGGTAATCATATGCGAATCTCTTTTTGGAATCCAGTGATCGATAGAATCAAATCCCGTTTGTCTAATTGGAAAGGTAGGATGCTCTCTATTGGTGTTCGAGTTACGCTAATTAATTCAGTTTTAGCTAGCCTTCCGATCAATTTTTTGTTTTTCTATAATGTGTCGTCCAAATTTTTTCATCAAATCATTTGCATTCAAAGAGACTTTCTTTGGTCGGGTCTATCAGATAAGAGGGGATTGAATCTGATTAGTTGGAAAACATGTTGTAAACCGAAGGGTCTCGGAGGCTTGGGTATTATAGACATTGGCATGTTTAATAAATCTCTTATGACTAAATGGTGTTGACATATTCTTTCGGATTTCTCGGCGGTTTGGAGAGATTTGCTAGTATCCAGATATGGCAATTTATCAGTTTGTATGCTTTTTGGTGCCCCGATTCAAACTAGGCGGAAACATTCATTGTGGTGGAGAGACCTTGTTTCTATTTCCTCTTCGTCTAATGCTGGCAGCTTTGCTTCTTCTATTGTATTTCGGCTTGGTAACAGTAATTTTATCCCCTTTTGGGCTGCTGCCTGGTGCACCACTGTACCTTTTTCGGTGAATTTTCACGGTCTTTGTGATGCGGCAGTGCGAAAATCTGCTATGGTTTCGGAAATCTGCTATGGTTTCATTCATTCAAAATATTATTTTTACAAAAATAATAATATTTGATTAATTTCTTTAAAATAATTTAAAGAATTCTTTGAAATATTTGATTAATTTCTTTGATTAATTTCTTTAAAATATTTTAAAGAATTTTAAATAATAATAATAATATTTGATTAATTTTAAATATTTTAAAGAACTTTAAATAATAATAATATTTCATTAATTTCTTTAAAATATTTTAAAGAATTCTTTGAAATACTTGATTAATTTATTTGATTAATTGATTTAAAATATTTTAAAGAATTTTAAATAATAATAATATTTGATCAATTTTAAATATTTTAAAGAATTTAAAATAAATATTTAATTAATTTCTTTAAAATATTTGATTCATTTATTTAAAATATTTGATTAATTTCCTTAAAATATTTTAAATAATTTTAAATAATAATATTTGATTAATTTTAAATAATTTTAAATAATAATAATATTTGATCAATTTTCAATATTTTAAAGAATTTTAAATAAATATTTGATTATTTTTTTTAAAAATATTTAATTAATTAATTTAAAATATTTGATTAATTTTTTTAAAATATTTTAAAGAATTTTAAATAATAATATTTGATTAATTTTAAATATTTTAAAGAATTTAAAAAAATAATATTTGATTATTTTCTTTAAAATATTTGATTAATTTATTTAAAATATTTGATTAATTTCTTTAAAATATTTTAAATAATTTTAAATCAGAATATTTTCTTAAAGAAAATATTTGATTAATTTCTTTAAAATATTTTAAATAATTTTAAATAATAATAATATTTGATTAGTTTTAAATATTTTAAAGAATTTTAAATAATAATATATGATTAATTTTTTTAAATTATTTGATTAATTTTATTAAAATATAATAAATAATTTTAAATAATAATATTATTTTTAATATTTATTATTATTTAATATTTAATCAAAGAATTATTTAAAATATTTTAAAGAAATTAATCAAATATTATTGTTTTTGTGAAAATAATATTTTAAATGTATGAATGAATTATGTGCAAAACATTATTCAAAATGATTTACTTTGAGTGTTTAAATAATTAATTAAAAAATAATAATATTTTTTTAAGAACCTCAAGGGCGTGGGTTCGAAACCACCCCCCCTTGTCATTTTTGTGATTCTGAAAGTTTTATATATTTTAATTAATAATTGACCTTAGAGAGCGTTTTTTTAAAAACGATTTCTTAAGGCTACCTATAAGAGCGCTTTTAGAAAGCGTTTTCTAAGGTTGAGCCTTTAGCAGCGCTTTCTAAAAGCGATTTCAAAGATGGGGCCAACTTAAGGCCTTTAGCAGTGCTTTTTAAAAGCGCTTTCTAAGGTTACCCTATTAATGCGTTTTTTGAGCGATTTTTAAAAAAAACATATAAGAGCGCTTTTATAATGCACTGTCTTTGTTGCGCTGCGAAAATCACTTTTGGCGTAGTGACGGTATTTGGGTTGATATTGTTTGGCGTTAGAATTTGTCGGTTACAGATTCTAATCCTTACCCGCAATTGCTATTAGATCTGACGAATATTATGCAAGCCTCATAACATTACATTTTTCATGTGAATATGGCTGATTCTTTTGTGTAGATGCATGATTCGGCTGGCCATTTTTCTGTCAAGTCTTGATATAATTGTATTAATTGTTAATGGCTTGTATGATTCTGTGGTGGATGATGATTTGAAACTTGCTCTTGATTCTTCTTGGGCATCCAAAGCTCCTCTGAAGATTAAAGTTTTTGTCTGGCGTCTTTTCCTCGACGACCTTCCTTTGCCTGATACTCTTTGCTCTAGGGGGATTATCTCGAATGATCATGATAAGGTTTGTGTTTTCTGTTTTCACTCGGTTGAACACTCTTTCCATCTGTTTTTTTTCTTGTCATAAGAGTAAAGACATTTGGATCATGTTGGCGGTTTGGTTGGATATTCCGGTTCCTAGAATTAATATTAGTTATGTTCATCTTTCGGAGTGGCTCTCCTCTTTTAGAGTTTTAAGTCATAAGGCAAACACAATTCTTATTTGGTCAGTGGCGTGTTGGTGTATCTGGACGTTTAGGAATTAGATTATCTTCAAGGATGTGATTTTTGATAGGATAATTTTTTATTCTTGGTTGTGGCTACAAAGATGAATAAACATTTTTCAAGGTGCTCTATCTATGAGTGGTTCAATCACCTTATTGATTGTAATTCTGGTTTTATTTCGTTTATGTAGGGGTGGTTAGTTTGTTGTTCTGGATTTTATTTATTGATTTTGATTATAAAAAAAATTGTGATGTTTTTGTTGGCCGGTTCAAAATATTATCACAGTTGTTAATTCGTGCGGTCAGATCGAATTTTGCTTTGTATCAAACTTGAAGAAATTGTAGCAAAACAAGGATATATACATACAATGTGCAAAACATCTGCAGCACAAAACTATAATAAAAAGAATACAAAATTGCAAAGAATGTACAATCTAATAATATTTGATATATTTATATTGAATAAGATCTTGCAGACGAAGAACAAGACTTTAACATATGTGAAAAGAAAAACCATTAAATCATTATCTTAATCTATTCAGCCACATTAAAAAGGCAAATATTATTTCTAAACAACTACTTCAATGTTCCACAAATTACAAACCGAAAAGGTAGTTATTGTTGGCATCTTGATCCATAAAATTTTCATGTTCTTCTAGAAACCTATACTGTACAGTTTACGTAGCTAGGGTTCACAAAGTTCTTGTTAGGATTGACATTTAGCAAAGATGATTTAATTGAAAAATAACACGTGAGACAAAGGTCAAATGACAATGTTTTCCTTAGATATTAACAGTCTTATGGTTTGGTGATCTTTTTAACCACTTGCTAAAACTAATCACTTTTCATAAAATGACTGTTATCTTTATTTGAAAAGTAAAATATGAAAGTTCTACATGGTAATTTTTTCCACATTTTTAAGCATACTTTATATATATTTTTGGATTTTTTCCTTCATAATATATTAATCTGAAAAAATATGGACTTCTCATTAAAATATAAGAGTGAACCCTTACAAATTTAATAATAAATAAATTTTTTGATAACACAAAAATAGAAAAGTAAAAATAGGATTATTAAAACTTATTAAATATATTAAAATTTATATTTGATGTATTAGACAAAATATTATATTAATAATCACTAAAATATAAATAATTTCAACACACAAGAAGTGACTAGAGTATTACCAAAGATATAAGAAAATTCAACAAGAAATAAACTTTAGAAATAACAGAACAGTAATTAAAAAAAAAAACAAGAAAAAGCGCTCAAACGGCTATAGACTAATTCCTTATGCTTCAAGTTAAAACTCATATGTCATAACTAAAATTAACAAATCAGGATCCACCATAGGAAAAGCAAAACCACAAACCATAATTTATCTCGGAACCAAGACAAACACTTGATCTTCTATTAATTAAGATAATGGTGTGTACAAGTGTGAGTTGGAAGTTCTACATTGATAGAAAATTGGAGGTTAAACACTTTATAAGTGAGATGACCTATACACCTATCACTTTAAGGTTTTAGATGAACATGTGGTCTCTCTCTCACTTGTGTGTTGCTCTTGACTCAATGTGGATGCTCCTCGTGATGACCCAACATATATAAGATAAGGTTATGAAGTCAGACATAGTACATGCAGGAGTTCACTCTTGATTCAACTAGAAACCATTTCCAAGACATAACAATACTCTTATCCTCCACCTCTTTTTCCCGTCTTTGTAACACCATTAAATATGACATCATTATAGACTCTCTAGATATTCATACTATAATGTGTCAATACTTTAGCGTGTTAGATCATAACTACCATATATATAATTGGTCTTACATTCTAAAGAAAGGAATGACTTAAAAAAGAAGCCTACAATCGATAGAAAGAACAACATATTAGTCCAATCACTTGAAGATCTTATACCACACAACAAGAACTAACTCAAAAGTGATAAAAATATGGAAGATCGACTCAACTAAATCCTCACTTAAAGGATAAGAAATCCCACTAAGATAAAAAAAAATACCCCATTTTTAAACATGTTCTCTCTAAAAGAGCGTCTATCTTGCAAAAGCTACAAGGAGAAGACCAATATTTTAGGAGGAGTCCAGATATCCCAAATATGGGGGGGGGGGGTTTCAAACTTTCACTCGTATGAGATAGTAAGGAACCGTCAAAGTGAACATGATAAGCATATGCTATAGAAAAAATCTTCTCTAATACATCTCCAAATTCACTTATCCCTCTCTTGAGAGAGAATAACATCCATGAGCATATATAGAAAATTTTCAAACACATGTACCTCTCTAAGAAAGAAGGGTCCCATCCACCTATGATTTCAAAACAAGTTCACATTATCCATCCGACCGATATCTCCCATCATCCCATCTTTTTTAATGGAGTTAGAAAATAGACCAGAGAACTTGAACATTGTGGGAAGGGATCCTAATCAAAGGTCTTTCCAAAAAGAAGTCGGAAGGCCCGACCATACATTCCTAAAGATACACTCAACAAACTAATAAGAAGGATTATCTTCTTTGGACCCAAGAAGAGATACACCTTTTCACCAAGATGAAGTAGATATGAACCCTAATGTCCTCCTCCCTCGAAAAGGAAATAACTAAAGCACCCTACCTAACTACAAGAATATTAACCATAAGCCTAAAGCACATGGTGCAATATTTACCTCCACTTAACCCAAAGGGATTGATTTAAGCAGAGGTCCCTAACTCCAAGCCCCCTTTTACCCTTAGGCTCACAAACATTTTCCCATTTAATATAGGAAATCTAAGATTCTCCCTTCACCTCTTCCTAGAGAAATCTTCTCTTTAACCTAATAAACTTCTTTCATACCTTTGCAGAAAACTTCAAAAAGGACAAGAAGATTAGAATATGATTAAGCATAAAATTAAGAAGAATCACCCTACATCTAAAATAACATATCTCTGCTTCCAAGAATGAGACCTCTTGTAAGAAAATTGACTAAAGGGTCTCAAGTAAATTTTAACCTAGGCTTAGACCCTAACGGTAACTCAAGGTACTTAAAAGGGGGATTTTCAATCTCACAATTAAGGAAATCACTTGCTGAGGTTAGAAAGATGAAGTCCACATTAACCCATCATTTTATCACCTTATTGATATCCATCATTCTATCAACCAACATTCCCCCTTTAAGAAAAGATGATTGATTATGAGAAATGAGATTGTCCATCACCATCCCAAGTTTATTGGACAACACTTTAGCCACCACTTATAGCGATCCCACCAAAGAAATTGACCTAAATTCACCTAAATGAGAGGGATATTTAATCTTATGGATCAAAGTCACAAAGTAGGATGCAAAACTACGAGGTAGAGATGCAAAACTATGAAACTAGGCAAACATGATCCTCAATTTTTTTCTAACAAACTCCATAACCTTTTCAGGAAGGAGAAATAAAACACATTCGGGCATGAACTCTTATTACCATCACATCATATTAGAATACAACACTATCTAATTCCTGAGACTGAAGGGAGTCATTAAAGCAAAATTATTATCTTTCAAAAGAGAGTGAAAGATAACATCATCAAGGCAATGTCTATCAAAATGATGTTCTCTAAAGATCTCAAAGAAATGTTTAACCATCTCTTGCCTAATTTCAAACACTCGTTCAATCTAACATTCACTTATTTTTAGGGCTACGATAGTATTCCTTATACCTCTAATTTTTATGTAAGCATGAAATTAGTTAGAATTAGTGCCCCCTTCCCTAAGTCACTTAGAACTAAACCTTTGAAATAATTGAGAATCTTTAATCCTTAACTTGTTGTATTTTCAATTATAGTAATATATTTTAGTTAAGAAAACTGAACTTCTTAGCCAAATTTCTCACCAGTTAAATCAAAAGCTATATATATTTTTTATGTACCACATAACATATTATTATTTAATCATGACTATTTGTACTTTTCCCTTAAATATATGAGAGAGATGACGGTGGAGATGCAAACAATAGACAAGTGTAAGCAAATACATATAAAGAATAATAAAAGAGAATATGGTTAAATAAGTCCATGTTCTCATTGGACTAAGCATAAATAGTTTTTTGGTGGGTAGAAATGGGTGAAAGTGGTTGGACAGGATCATAGAAAAAATATCAATAAAATTTAACTAATAATACCAAAAATACTAATGTATAAAATGTAACATATACTCAACCCCCTCGTGCACAAAATTAATAACACTCGCATATATATTGACATATTCAATGTTAGAAATATAATAGAAACTATATACAAAAATTAAATATAGAGTATATATCAAAATTGTCAAAGGGTTAGATATAAACATTTAACAAAAATATGAAGACTAATAATTAAATATTAAATAAAGCTTGTTGTAGAAGGGTGAGTTATAAAACCATAAAGTGGAGAAGCATTTATAAGAGCTAATATCTTGGTGATGTAAATGATCTCACTTTATAATTAGGGTTTATATATATTTCATCAAAAGCTATTGCTTCAAGTTATTAATTAGAAATTAATTCATGGAGGAAAATCTACCTCCTGGTTTTAGGTTTCATCCAACTGATGAAGAACTCATTACTCATTATCTTACAATGAAAATTTCTGATACTTCCTTCACATCAAAAGCTGTTGCAGTTGTTGATCTCAATAAATCTGAACCTTGGGATCTCCCAGGTAAGCTTTATATAATTTTGTTCTTTTTTCTTTATTTCATTAAAAAAAAACTACCATTTTTTGTGTGTTCTATATGACTTTTTTTTTCTATATGACTTTTTTTTTAATTATTACTTAATTTGCTAGTTTTTGAAGAGTATATATGTTTATGAAAACTAATTAATTAAAAAAATAAAGGAATTTAAAATAATAAACTGTATTAGTATAATTTTCATGTTAAATATAAGAGTTAACATCCTTTCTCTTATAATATATTTCCAAAACATCATTTCTTTTCATGTTAAATATAAGAGTTAACATCCTTTCTCTTATAATATATTTCCAAATCATCATTTCTTTTCATGTTTGGTTATGATTATTTTTTTTAGATGCAAAATATATTGATAAAGAGAATTGAGGATTCTCAAATTTGCATAAAAAAAGGATCGAGACGAAATTCGGTAAAAAATATTATAATTCAATTAAACTTTAAAATAAATAAAATAAAAGAGATTTGTTAAACTCATAAAATAATTTTTTTTTTAAATATAATTAAACTTTTATTAGTATATAATGATTTGAGTTACATTTTTTTTTTTTTTTTTTACTTTTATCAACAAGTAGATCAAATTAACAAAGTCTTTGTTCTTTTGTTTATAGTCTTTTAATTTCATTTCTATACATATATAGTAACTTGACCCATTCTACTTAGAAAATAATCCATGAATACTCTACATAATTAATTTTCAAAATGCAGCACAAACTAGGAAAACAAATACATGGTATTTAATTTCAACTTTTTACTTATTTTTTTTAAATGGTTAGTTTGAAATAGTAGCAATTTAAAGTTGACAAATTAATTGGTATAGCAACTAGCTATTTTTTTTTTATATAGAAGCATAAAATCAATAAAATAAAGATATTAATAAACAATTAATTATGTTTTGTGTGGTATTTATATAAAACAGGCAAAGCTTCAATGGGAGAGAAAGAATGGTATTTTTTCAGCATGAGAGATAGAAAATATCCAACTGGTCTTCGAACCAATAGAGCTACTGAATCAGGGTACTGGAAAACAACAGGAAAAGATAGAGAAATATTTCGTGGTGGAGTTTTGGTTGGAATGAAGAAAACCCTAGTTTTCTATAAGGGTAGAGCTCCAAGGGGTGAGAAAAGTAATTGGGTTATGCATGAATATAGACTAGAAAATAAACATCATTTTCGAACTTCAAAGGTTAGTACTCTTTGCATTGCATGCATGTTAATGTATTAATATTTTCCTATGGAGCTCATAAACCTCCAACCTCCCTCCATGAATGAGCATGCAACGGTGTCTGATGTCTGATATACGTCGATGTCTGATAAATATTGGAAAACTTTGACATTTTTTTTTTTTTTAAATCTTGGTATTCTACTTGTAACTGTTAAAATTCAACCTCTGCGACTCTTAAACTCTAACCTCTATGAATGACTATTAAACTTTTTGGATGACAATGTAAACCTATTTTACGTTCGTAGATGTCCGTTAAACTCTATTTTTTTTACTCAAACAATAAAGATTATTATAGTTGAGAATTAACTATTCAACACTTCATCAATATTCAATTAGTTTTCATACTTGAGAACTAACCTTTTCCAATGTTTTTCAAATTTTGTAGGATGAATGGGTGGTTTGTAGGGTTTTCCAAAAGAGCATAGCAACAAAGAAGCCACAACAAACATCATCTTCTCAACCAGAATCTCCATGTGACACAACCTCAATGGTGAATGAATTTGGTGATGTAGAGTTTCCAAATCTAAATAATATTACAAACTCATCATCATCATTATCAAGTGGATTAATCACTAACATGATTTCAGGACAACAAAATTTCAACATCAATGATCATCTCACTAATAATGTTAACACAAATATGAACTTGGCAATGAATTGGCCATCTTCAAGTGAAGTTCCATCTCTACCATGGCCTTCTAACTTGTTGAATCCAAATAATATTTCTGTAAATTCATTGCTTCTTAAAGCATTACAGCTTAGGAATTATCAACAACAAAGAGAAGTTGCAGCTACAAATCATTTTGTACCATACATGCCTCAACAAGGAGTAGTATATCATGAACTTGGAACTGATCATCAAAGTAATAACTCAAATGATCCAAGTGCTTCTTCTTCAAAAGTTTTAGAATGTATGCCACAACATCAACAGGAGCAACCATTCAATTTGGACTCCATTTGGTGAATTGCTGTTTAAAAGTATCATGAAGCTAGCTAACATTGTGTAAACATCCTTGTGAATTATAGTCCTATAAATTCCAACTCCTATATATAGATAAAATGTGTACCACTTCAAGTAAATATATTTGGATATGTGGAGACTTTTTATAACTGTCTTTTTCACTTTTTTATGAATTTAGCAGAATAAACTCATGTTGGCAATGTTGGAAGCATTGCTCATCAATTGCTGTAATTAGTCCTTTTAAATGATTCCTTCTCTATGATCTTCTCAATTGTTTTAGGTTTCAAGTTCTAGTATATTAATTGGGAAACACAAAATCAATGAAAGAAGAAAAAAACTTCTTTGTAATGCTAAATAGACAATAATGCAAGAAATCAATTTATATATTTTCTGGACTCCTAATACGGTGTGTTGCGAGTCTTCGATGTGGTGGATAAGTGGGTTGGTCCTTCAAGGTTAGCACTCCAACATGTAGAACTATGTATTTGCAGATTTAACAAGGGAGTACGATCAAGATTTAACAAAGGAGTACGATCAAAGTTATTAGATAATTAAGATAGGTGTAACCATAATAACATCATGATTTTTATGATGACAACACCTGAAGATGTAACATCTTTTAAAGTGACTTTCATGACAACAACAACAAACAAGTGCGAAAACGCGTTGAAGCATTTAAAGATGTACAAAATAGTTGATCAAGTTATTCCTCTAAATAAAGCTAAAGATTTAGGGTTTTATGATCACTAATGATATCCTCTGATGATGACATCTGACTAGAAGATATCTCAATTCCCATCCAAAAGAAGATTCAAATGAAGTGCTCATATGATTGGTATATTCAACAAAAGACTTGAAGCTTTAGACTGGGAAAGAGAGAAAGTGTGAAAACTCGTTTGATCGTGTATGTCTAAGTGATCAGTATTTTATAAAAACACAAGAGTATTTTTTGTAAAGTATTATCGTTAAATCACACACTCACTAAAACTGTTTTTGATGTATCTATTTTTCAAATAATATCACCTAAAATGTTTTTGGAGAAAAGCTAGATAATTTGAGAACTGTCAGATTAATTAAGGCGAGTTTTTGAACTGTCTATTCGATTAAACTAAATATCTAATCGATTAGATAAGAGAAAAATAAGTCTATAATAGATTATTACAGTGTCTTAATGAAAGGTAACAACTATCTATCAAAACCTTTTAAATTGGACTCAAACAATCAATTAGCCTTAGGACCAAATCGATTAGGTGAGTTCATTTTTCCCATGGATCACTTCATTTATTGAACCGTCCTTTGGAATATAAATTGAGCTCTTCCTTTTTATTTCTTATCATCCAGAAAACATGGTATATATATATATGTATATATATATATATATATATATATATATATATATATATATATATATATATATATATATATATATATATATATATATATCAATCACACATAACTACAAATAATACATTTCATGACAACTATTTTACCTCACGTATCGAAAAAAATCTATAATATATTTTGTCGGTTATTTGGAAAACCGAAGGATAAACTTATTCAGTGTACATGTTTCAAATCCCAACTTCAGTTTATGTTCTTATCTCATTAAAAGTGGCGCCTTCTTAAATATTTTTTTTTGAGTGAAAAAATACACCACTTTTCACCTCTGTTTTCTTTTCAACTGAGGCGAATAGGTTTCTCTGATATATATAGCTTTAAATTGTAGCATTCAGTTCATTTGTCTAAACAACACAAACAGAACCCTAATGAAGAGCCCTTAACTAAATAGTCCTAAACAACGACATAAACACATATCATCTTCAATACGAATATGTTATGTGTTTAATGCTCTGTTTCTTATTCTAAGATCCAAAATCATTATCTTTTATTTTTCTTCACAATTCTGTTACGTCAAATATCATTACCCATGTTGTTGTTTTTGTTGTTGTTGTTATTGTTGTTGTTGTGATGTCGAAATCCAAAATCCTAGAACTTTTCTTGTTGTTTCTTTCCGTTATTATTGATGTTGTTTTTGTCGATGTTGTTTTTCTTGTTGTTGAGACCCTAAATCCTATAGGTTGTTTATTGACGTTGTTGTTCTTGTTGTTATTGTTGTTCTTGTTGTTATTGTTGTTCTTGTTGTTATTGTTGTTGTTGATGTTGGTGTTGTTGTTCTTGTTGTTGATGTTGTATCTGAACTTTATCTTACACTACTTAATGATATTCTAGTATTCTATAACTCATCATTCATCTCATGGTGTTTTATCGTTAAAATCTCTCCAATACTTCTAGTTTTCGTTCAACTTTCTTCCATATTTATTCATTTTTCAAAGCATCAATTGATATGCTTTCAAGAATGAATTAGCAGAAAAGGAAGTGTTGAATAAAGAACTTGAAACATGTTAGGTGCTAAATTGTGTTAATATATAGTTTAGTTTTTGGCACATTTTGAATGTCTTTAATCGTAATTATAAGCTTTTTCCCGTTGTTTCAGTAAATAAGCGTAGTATAATTTAATTGTTTTGATTGATATAGTTATTTAACTTGTGTGTTGATTTTTGGTAGATTTTAGCATCTCAAATGGACAAAGTGGAGATTCTTGCTAGAGGCTTGTGAATGTCTTGGAGTATGTGGCAAAAGGGGAGGCATGCTAATTAAGCGCGGCCAGAGTGCGCTATCAATATTTTTGAAGCTTCAATTCCTGGAGAAAACACGCTTAGCAAGGTCACAAGCTCTCTAAGCTTGTTTTAGGGCGGTTTGATCAATTAATGAAGGCGCGATGGAGCACGCTTAGCGCAGTCTGCGATCTCTGTCACATTATTTATAGGTTCTTTCACATTTTTGTGGGGATGTAACTTGAAAAACTCATAAGAAACACTAAAAAAATATTAAGCTTTATTTTATCGAAGATTGGAAACGTCAATAGTCAAGAAGTCGTCGTTGATGTTTGATAATCTCTTCTCTTTTCTTGTTTGTGAGGCTACCGTGTCAATGGATAACTAATCTTCTTTTGTGTCAAGCTTAGAGGTATACATTCCTTTCTTTTGTATGTATTGCTATTGATCTAAGCTTGTGAACTTGTGGATGATAAATATATGGTGAAAACCCTTGATTTTATGGTTTAATCTTTGTGTTGGTTCATGATTGAGAAATATGCTCTAACTCTTTATCTAGGTTTTTTATCCATCAATGAACATAGGCTAGAGATAGTTATGAGAGTTGATGTCCATAAATATTGAACTTGAATGTTATCATTTTGATAGTTTGAGTGATAAATCATCAAAGGATAAAAATAGTAAAACTCACAATATGTGTTAGAGATAAACATATTGAGAGGATATGTGATTCTTTTTATCATCTAAACGAGTTCATTTGCTTTATCGATTATATTCGTACAAAATGGTTTGTCGAACCCTAATATTGGCATATTTTATTAAATCTTTCAAATCCGATAACTTTTACCATTAACTTTTATAACTTATGCAAACGATTTGTTGCTAACAACCAAAACCCTTTGTTACTTTATGTTTAAAACGATTTCAACTATAGAACGGAGGTAATATCTCTAAACAATCTATGTAGAATGATAACAAAAACCTGACTCTATTTGTATTTCAACTAATTGGCGCCGTTGCCGCGGATTCTTAATTGATATTGCAAGCATTGCAATAGTTGTGAAGTTTTAAGCTTGTATAAATTTTTCTTGTACTTGTTAATTTGTTTGGTTAAGTTTGTGCATACTCTGTTTATGCGAGGAAAATTTCCCGCAGACCAAATTATTTTTGATCTTGAGATTGAGAGAAATGCGAGGAAGTTAAATAGCAAAACAAGGCGGAGAAGGAAACTTACCAAGGAACGAAGAGTGCAAGGAGAAAGTTCTACTTCTACACCACTACCACAGTTCACGCCAATCATGGCACAACCACCTCCACCTCCTGCTTCCACACCATGTGTCAACAATTTGCGTCACACCACTCATTTTTCTCTCAATGAAAATAATGGGAGGCAAACTGAGATGAAGACGGGGATTCTAAATTTGTTATATGGAAGTCCGTTCACGAGAATGTATCATGAAAACCCTTTCGTTTTTCTCACCAAATTTTACGAGATAGCGTTAGCGGCCGGAGTGGATCAAGCATAAGAGTTACCTTTATTCAACAGACTATTTCCTCATGTTTTTCTTGGCAACGCTAAGGATTGGTATCTTGACCAAACTTCTGTTGTGATGACCGACTGGAATGTTTTGGAGGAAAAATTTATAGAAAGGTTTTTTTCTCACAATCATTTTATGGAATCAAAAACTGCAATTTTTGTGTTCTCCCCGGGTACAAATGAGTCTCTAAATAAAGCATGTGAAAGATTAAAATCCATGATTCGAAAATGCAAAGGCCACGGGTTTGACGAGTTAACGCAAATTCACATCTTCAAAAATTGTCTCCAACCAAATAGCAAGACATTATTGGATGCCACTTCTGGTGGAACTTTGTTATCAAAGAGTTCCAAAGAAGCTACTAACATCATCAATAGAATGGCTTTCAATGATCTTCAAAGTCAAAACCGCGATAACTCGCAAAAGAAAGCCGTGGTACTTTAATTAAGAACCAATGATGCAATCCTAGCTCAAAACAAGCTTTTATATCAACAAGTGGGACTTTTAACTGAACAAATGTCAAAGCTTCCACAATAATTGAAGGAAATGCAAGAGCTACAAAACAAGGCAAAACGAATCACACATTGTGAACTTTGCAAAGGAGAGCATGATACCGGATTTTTCCCCCACCGGGAAATGAAGAAGTGAACTATATGAACAATCACCAAGGATACCAAAGACAACAACAACCTTATTAACAAAACTCTCAACAACAATACCACAACAATCAAGGATATCAACCAAGGAGGAACTATCAAATTATAAACTCTATGTAACCTCTCAAACAAATATAAATCTAGTAGTTTGTTTTGAAAAAGTTATTGTAAGTGGTTCAAACACGAAAGGCAATTGTTCATCCGCTTAAGAAAAGAATGAGACCACAATTCTTCAACTTGATCAAGTAAAAATACTTACATGCTTGGTTATGGATCTTTAAAATCCTTTCAATGTGGATCTTATGTGGGGTACTGAGTTGTTTGACATATATGTACTAAAAATCTGGTGCATGTAATTATATTTTTTATGGTGATGTCAATTTATATTTATTATTCGTAATTACTTTTAATAGAAAGCCTCCCTTCAATATTTGACTTTTGTTTTAACATTTAGGTACACACATTGTTTTTGTAGAGAAACAAATAAATTTGTATGTATGGTTTCTTTGTCCCCATCATTATTCAATATTTAGGGCATAAATCAAACGAGATTCAAACTTACATACAAAATCAATTAAATGGATCGAATAAAGTTTGTTACTTAGCACCATTTATCTATTTGTAGCTATTTATGAATTTGTGTTTTCTCTTATTTAGCAGTGACCATTGACAATTAATAATCATTTATCCAAAGGATAATACGTTAATTATGTTATGTTTAATAGGAAGACACATTGATTCAAAGATAAAGATATAATTAACACGTAAGTTTATATTTTATGACCTAGTAATATATATTTATAATTAATACTAAATTATACATTTTACTTTTAAATATTTTTTTATTAATGTTTCATTTTTTAACATATAGAGTTGTAGAGGGATATCATATGTTGCAAGGTTGTAAGATTTTAGAAATAAAAAATCAAAACTTATTACCCCTAAAATAAGTGGTATTAATTTTTATGACTTTCATTTATATCTCTAATAATTTGTGATTTGTGTAAATTATTAATCACTATATAAAATTTATTTGTAGACGAAGAAACAACCATCATTTTACTAGTGTGGATATTATATGATAAAACAGATGTTGAATATTGTCTCTGACAATACTGTTGATTCTTGAAAGCATGTAATATATATTTATAGTTAGATATACATAATATTTTAACAATAGTTTGTTACTATTCTAAGTGTTTTTACATTTCGTTCAACTTATAGGTGTTTAACGAACGTACATCATTCACACAAGAAGACTTATATGATGTCTCTTCACATTGGACAACTTGTTTTCTTGAGTATTATGAGTCACACTGATTTGATTTTTTGGTTGTTGTCTCGTTTATTGATTCATTTGATATGTTTGATATTTGTTATAAAACAATTGAGGCCCAATCTAGCTTAACTTTGGGCACAAGCCCAACAAGCGATCCAAGAACTTGTGACCATTGAGGTTGTTGAGATATAGTCGTTGAGGATCTCCTCCACACACGCTATAACGGCTCCCACACGACCAACCGCCCTTCTGAAACTATTGGAAGCAGTTGAACCTAATCAAGGGCCACGAACCCGCAATCCATGATCAGATACCCCTATAAAAACCCTCCACCTTTGGAGGGTCAGGAATTCAATTCTAAACACATTCTCGTTATCTTTATGGTATAGTTTGCATCACACCAAAACTTACTTGAGTGTCAGAGTACCTTGCAACTACACCACCTCTTCTCCTACGACAAGCATTGTTGCCCAGATGAAGGCCACGAGGACCTGCCCGGATTATTTCTATACAGTGATGTCGTCTGTGGGAATCTTGCAACTCCCTAGTCTTTCTTGAACAAGATCCTTTCTTTTCAACTCAAGATCAAAGCTCATATCTTCTTTTTGCCTTCATGGCTCCCCAGCTCAACGAGATTATGAAGGAACCTATCACCATCATCCTCAACGATGGAGACAACCCCAACAACCATGGAACAACCCATCACGATGCTGATCACCACTGGAGATATCTCCTCTCCCCGTCCTCCAACAATCTGAAGCGATCGTTGGTCCCTCGCGGAGATCATGTGTTCAAACTGATCCCCGTCCCGCTGGACGTTGATGCCAGTATCAGGCTCTCATCGCCGCACTCAACAATACAAACCTCCCTCTCTTCCAGCAAAACAAGCGTATATTGATGCTCAAAAGCGAATGATGATCACCTTCCTCTGAGAGGCAACCTCGCCGCGAAGTCACTCACAACCCACCACGTCGTTTGTGATCTCCTCCCCCAAAAACATAAGAAGAAAGACGCCAAAAACCCTTCACCCCCTGTGGGCTAGGAGGTACCAGGAGAATCCCGACCGAAGAAGGCTAAGAAGTGCCATCGATCTCCTCCTCAAAAATATCATCGGTCTCCAGATAGGAGGGACAGGGGCGCCAAGAAGTCCCGCAATAACGAGACTCGTCACTCACGTCATTGAAGTGTAAGTCCTCGCTGCAGCATGTCCCATATCCCTCATCTGATAGCAACGACGACAAGGATAACCGTTGACCCTTTAGTCGCGAGATCATGGAAACCGATATTCCATGCGGGCTTGAGAAACCCCTCATTTGGCCACTTACGATGGAACCACAAATCCCGATATCCACATAGAAAATATTAAGGTTATGCTTTACTACCACAATGTTGAAGGGGCCATCAAATGTAGGATTTTCCCCATCACTTTGCGGAAAGGGTCCATGCCCTAATACAAACACTTACCCCCAGGGTCCATTACCTTGTGGAGGGTCTTGAAAAATCAGTTTACAAGGAATTTTACTGCATCTAGGTGTCACCCTAAGTCTGCGTTTACCCTCAAAGGGATCATCCAAGGTAAAGATGAGCCTTTACGAGACTACATCGACAGATTCAACAAAGAAGCGGTGGAGATACACACCACTGATCGCATGAAGAGGTACATCATGAAGAAATGTTTGCTCCCAATAGCGAGTTTTATCGAGTTTATAGGATTAAACCTCCTCATTTGTTTTCCGAACTCCTCCACAAGGAACAAGCCTATATCCAGTATGAGGAGATTGAGGCCGCATTCAAGACTAGAGATTCGAGGAACCAACAAAACTCTTGTGCCCACAAACAGAGAGATGATACTGAAGCTCCTCGACGCGAGAATCACAAAGATAACCGTCCTCGTGAAATTATAGGACCACGGGCCATTTCTCAAAATATACCCTCCTCACATCTCACCGTGAGAAGATTATGACTGAGTGCATCAATATCGAGTTCAAATAGGGAGGTGTTCGCTTTCCCAAACCAACAGCTTCTAAGGCTAATACTGACAAAAGTAAGTAGTGTTGTTTTCACCGCAACCACAAACATCTGACCGAAAACTACATACACCTCAAAGATGCCATTGAGATCCTTATCAAGGAGGGCATCTGAAGAAGTATGTCAATGAAGGAGCTCCTCGATAGGAAGAGGCCAAAAAGGTTGACAAGGTTTCAAGATAAGCTGCTTTCATGCCAGTCGCTTTGTCAATCACTAGACCCGAAGATTTCTTCATTCCTCGATGCCTCAAGAGTACGGGATATTTTATTGTGCACAACCCTTGGGAAGCATTTACTTCGGCCATGCTCATCTCAGATGAGGGATACAACGAGATGACTGTCGGTTCAGTAAGAAGAAGGCTCGAGCATTTGGTTGATTCATCACCAAATCAACTTTCATCCCTTGAAAAAGTCAGAGATAAATCTCAGCCCATTATATTCTACATGGAAGATCTCCTCGGAGGTCTCCAAACTCTCACATCCCTTTGCCGATACGTGCCAAGATGGAAAAGATAGATGTTAGTAGGATACTCATCGACCAGGGAAGTTCAGTCGACATAGTATATACCTCCCTGTTCAGAGCATTACAACTCGATCAAAAGAACCTGTCCCCGTACATGGGATCTGATTTTCAAGGGTTCAATGGTGCAACCATTAGGCCTTGGGGCTACATCGAGTTGATGGTCACGTTCGGGGAAGGAGACGCCTCCAAAATGATCAAGACCCATTTCTTGGTCATTGACTTCCCATCTTTGTACCAATGCATCTTAGGAAGACCGACAATCTCCGAATTAATCATTGTTCCATCCACCATCCATCTCAAAATAAAGTACTACACAGAGAAAGGGCACATGGCTACTCTTTAAGGGGATATTGAAGTCGTATGAAGATGCTTTGAAGCCGTGACCAAAGGGTAGACGGTGATAGAGTCTATTCCTAAGGGTAACAAGTGCGCAAGAAACAAGGACGTCCTAGCTAAAGAAGTCCAACTCGAGAAGAAGCCTACTCTACAGATCAACACCAACGACCTAGGCTCATGCATCCCAACAGAATCCAAATATTCCATGTCTGGGGACACTTCAACCATCTTGCACCCTTTTCCTGCAGGAGAGTTCGAGGTAATAACTTTAGGGGACAACCCAGACAAAGGAGTTTGCATCAGCATAGGGCTTCCCAAGGAGGTAAAGGAGCAACTAAAGAAATGCATGCACAACAACGCGGATCTCTTTGCTTGGAGCGCCGCTGACATGCCCAACATCTCCCTTGATATCGTCTCTCATGAGCTCACCATCAATCCATCTACATGCGCAATTACTTAGCGCAAACACAAACAATCTGAACAAAAAACTTTAGCCATTGAAAAGCTTGTAAAGAACCTCCTAAAGGACAATTTTGTATTTGAGGCCAAGTATACAACTTGGCTCTCGAACACTGTATTATTTAAGAAATCTAATGGAAAATTGAGGCTTTGTATTGATTACACCAATCACAATCGGGCTTGCCCGAAATATTCTTATCATTTTCCTAACATAGACTAATTAGTAGATAGTTTTGCAGGTTTCAAACTCCTATCATTTATGGACGCTTATTCAGGGTACAATCAGATACCCATGGACGAAAAAGATAAGAGGCACATCACCTTCATGACCCCATCGGGTAACTATTACTATAATACAATGCCCTTCAGACTGAAGAACGTGGGGGGCACATACCAACGCATGATGGACAAGGTTTTCCAATCCAAAATCAGAGACATGCTCGAGGTCTATATAGAAGATATGATCGTCAAATCCACCCAGGAATCCGATCATACATCCCACCTCCAGATAGTCTTCGACTAGGGGAGGAAATGCAGAATGCACTTTAACCCCTAAAAATGCACTTTCGACTTAAGAGCAGAGAAATTCCTCGGTTTCTGTCTTACGGAAAGAGGAATTGAGGCTAATCCCGACAAGTCTCGAACCTTCTCAGAATTCCCTACGCTAAATTCAATCTCTAAACGACATGCTCACCTCATTATCACGCTTTGTGGAAAAATCTTCCCAACACGCCTCACCCATTTTTAAGTTACTTCGCAAGGAAGCAAAGTTTAAATGGACTGAGGAGTGCGAGCAGGCCCTATAACACCTTAAACGAGCAATGTCAGAACCTCCAGTCTTATCCAGGCCCACAATTGGAGAAATCCTCTACCTATATCTTTCCGTCAACAACGAGGCCATCAGTGTAGCTCACATTAGAGAAAACCCAGAGGTGCAGAAGCCCATATATTTTACGAATAAAGCCCTGCAGGGACCAGAACTCAGATACCAGCAAATAGAAAAGGTCGTCCTCACCCTCGTAAACACAATCAGAAGGCCGAGGCATTATTTTTTGGTGCACACCATCGTCGTACGAACTAAATAACCCATTAAACTATTGCTTGCCCTACCAGATATGGCTGGCAGAATGTTGTAAAGGTCACTAGAACTGTCTGAATTCGATATACACTACAAAAGCATAAAGGCTCTTAAGGCACAAGCCCTGGCCAATTTCTTGGCCGAGATGACCCCCCGCGGAAACCACGCCAAACAGTTCCCAAAAGTGGGTCATTTCCGTCGACAGGGCATCTAGCTCCTCAGACAGCGGAGCAGGGATCATCCTCGAGAACAAAGAGGGACTCATGATAGAAGTATATTTGGTTTTATCTTTCCCGGCGTCTATTAACCAGGATGAGTATGAAGCCTTTCTGGCGGGACTCTACTTGGCCAAAGACATAGGCGCGCATGAAATTAAGATTTACACTGATTCCTAGCTCGTAGTATCACAAGTCAAAGGGGAGTACCAAGCTAAGAACGATCACTTGGTCGAATATCTGGCATTAGTGCAGCAGAAGTTGGCGACATTTAGGTCATTGGAAGTCCAGCACATTCCTCGTGAGCGTAATTCACGGGCAGATGTCTTGTCAAAATTAACAAGTATGCGGAAGAAAGGAGGGAACAAGTTCGTCATTCAGGAGACATTTCCCCGCCCAGTAGTGAAAAAACCCTCCGAGATCATCGATGTCCACGTCATAGGCGACAACAATTGTTGGATGACTCCAGTGTATCACTACCTAACGACAGGCGAGTTTCCCAAGGACATCAAGGAAGCCAGCGCCACCAAGCGTCGTGCATTTTCTTAGGTCTTGATAGACAACAAGCTCTATCGCCGAGGATTCTCTATTCCACTCCTCAAATGTATCGGGGAAGATGGCATATCTGACATCTTGCATGAAATACATGAAGGTATAAACGTGTATCACTTAGGCGGAAGGTCCTTAGCCCGAAAGGCATTAATGGCAGGATATTATTGGCCGACCATGCAAAATGACGCCAAAGAGCATGTGAAGAAGTGCAACAAGTGCCAATGCCATGGGGAGATGTAACTCGCACCCCCCGACACACTCATGGAAATGTATTCACCGTGGTCGTTCGCTCAATAGGGAATGGACATCCTCGGTCCTTTCAAAGTAGGTTCTTTTCAAAATAAATATATGATCGTGGTCATCGACTATTTCACCAAATGGATAGAAGCCGAGGCTTTGGCCAGGATCGCCACAATCAACATCTTGCGCTTTTATAAAAGAAACATCCTAGCCATGTTCGACGTACCCCAAGCCTTGATAACGGACAACGACACACAATTCACCGACAGAAATTTCCAAGATTTGTCTCCAAGATTGACACCAAGAAACACTTTCCGTCAGTCGAGCATCCTCAGACTAACAGGAAAGCAGAGGCTGCTAATAGGGTCATTTTGCGAGGGCCTTAGGCGAAGCAAAGAAAATGTGTGTCGAAGAACTCCACATCATACTTTGGGCCTATCAGACAACTCTACATTCGACCACCAGGGAAAATCCATTTTGAATGACATATGGGACATAAGCAGACATCCCCGTTGAAATTAGAGAACCTTCTAGGCGGACAGAGTCTCCCCTGGAAAAAGATCTCAACCTAGTCGAGGAGATCTGCTCAGGGGAAGCTCTATACGAAGCATCCCTGAAACAAAAGATCGCGTTGTGTTACGACACCAAGATCATCAAACGAGAATTCCAAGTAGGAAGTCTTGCCCTGCGTAAAAATCAAAAAGATTTGCGTGAAGGAACATTCGCCGGGAACTGGGAAGGGCTATATTGGGTCAAATCCAAAACAGATACATGATCCTACTACCTTGAAGAACTAAATAGGGAACCATTTTCTCAACCATGGAATGCTGAAAAGCTTAAACAATATTACAGCTAACTCCCACATAAACATGGGATAGTTACCGACGAATCTACCATTCTACGAAGGGGAGACGTCTGGACACATGGATGTACCTTGGTATAAGTACGACCCTTAAACATAATGAAGGCGAACTCCTGCCCAGGTGATGGATAAATGTTACACCCAACGCGGATACCTCGACCGAGCTCCGCTGTTGCCCTACCGACGTGGCAGACAGCTCGCCGTGGGAAAGGTCTAAGCCTTAAGGGAATAGGAAACTCAACTGAGTTTATGACCCCCTTCTTTCAGCAAAAACACCTTTCGCTCCTCGACAAGTTCCATACATTGGTCGAATTCCCTCAAAAACATGTCAAGCATATCTCCAGTATAACAACATGAATATTTCCAGCATACATATTGTAAATCACAATGCAAAAGTAAGAAGCTAAATGTAGCAATATTTATATGTCCCAAAACCAACCAACAGGTCGGACGCTGTCATAGGTTATACAGAAAAGGGACTAAGTTCCATAAACAAAAATATATTAAAGTGGAATGCAGGCCAATAAAAACACGACACATAGGCCAGAACTTCATTCCTCATCTAAAGGGATCACCACGTCATTCTCAACACGATGCAGGGGACCAGTGCCATCAACGATCAGCTCCACACCAGGGTTCTTCGCCTTGATCTGGTCGACAACATTTTTGAATATGAATGAAGACATGGCCAAGTTATCTTGCCTAAGCAGACAGATGCGAGCAACCAACTCAGCCCTATTCGTCATAGCCTTCTCCTCCTCCATCTCATATTCCCCGATGGTGAACTTGCTCTCCGCATCTTCAACCCGCTTCTTCAAACGCTCATTTTCAGAAGACATGGCCGACTTCTTCTCTCTAATCTTGGTCACCTCTCTCATCAACTCAAGCTTGCTCTTGTAATGTCTTTGCTCTTGAAGTAGATCACTGTTGAGGCGGGCATTTTCAAGTTCTGTAAATTTGTTCTTCACCGTCTAGAAATACTTAAAGTGGACAGTGTAACATGGTGGGAGAACTGACTTAGGTGTTTTTGTTTTCACAAAAACTATGTTGCGGATAGCAAGAGTCTCCACCGACTTTTCTTTTATCCAAGAAGGAAAGGTGGAAAAGAACAGGAAAGACCTTGGTTTAGATTTTGAGTTTGGGGGGTAGGTTATACAAAGGGAGGGTGTTAGAACCCTTTATATCCATGGTTATCCATGGGCTCTTAACTGCTTAACTCATTTTACTTTTGTTTGAAAAATAGTAGTGGTGTATTTAGAAAAAATTCCATCTTTGTAATGATTCTCGTATGAATGTATACAAAGTGTTTTTTTGGAAAGTGTTTGAAAATGTGAGGTGTAAAGAGTAATTTTGCTTTTGAAATGGTGAGAAAGCAGTTAAAGGCTTCCTACCTCCTCAAGGTCGTTCATGTTATTTTTCTTTCCTTAGGGATAGAACTGTCCTTACTATTAGTTAGTAAGTAGTCTTATCCTTGAATTTGAGGGATGGGCATAGGGTCATTGTATGGTCATAGAAGGCAACATGTAAGGATACCTTAGCAATTCGATGGGATTATCATCATTTTTCCGTAGGGATAAAATCATTTATTGGAAGGCAACTTTGAAGGCACGTCGGAGGACTATGATCTTTATATCGAAGAGACTATGATGATATTTATTTATTTCTTTAGGCAAAAAGTTAATATATCCCTACATTTGAGGGACTTGACCATTTATCGTAAGGAAACAAAGAGAGATTACCCTAAAGGTGTAGGTGTGCAAGTGTGTTTGATTCAGTTATTTTAATCTTGAAAATTTAGGGTTATCTAACGATTGATTTTAGTCTTGCCATACAATCCTATTAAACATACATCTAACAATTTATAGTGCGGAGAAATAAAAACCTAGTTTTAAGCTATTACATGTCTCTGGGAGAGATATATAATTATGAAAAACCCTGGCAGAAATATAAAATACGAAAAAATAAACCTAAGTTATTACAAGGCTTTAGCAGTTACATTATTATGAAGAAGAAAAATCGAGCGAGAAAATAAATTTGAACAATACAACTTCATACAACCTATACATTTATTCTAAGAAATAAAATTGAGAAGAAAAGGTGAAGGAGGTAAAAGTATTGGATATTCGTATAGTTGATTTAATGATTAATTTATTAAAAAAATTAATTTAATTAATAATAAAACCTAATTTAATTTAATTATGAAAAACATTTTATTTTTATATTTTATGATTTTATGAAAAAAAATTATTATGTTTTCTATTTTTTGATTGGTTAAAAAAATAAAATAATAGAATTAATTATTACAAATTAAAATGAAAGAAAATAAAAGAAGAAAAATAGGAAGAAAGAAAAGATAAAAAATAAAATAAAGGGAGGGGGCGCTGGGAATAGTCCTTTGAGTTCATTGGTACCCTCAATTTGGTATGAAAGTTCCTGTAGAAAGAGATACGAAGCTTGAAAGCTTTATGTCCTAACAATGGCAATTCCTCATACTCGCACCTAAACCTGAAAACAATGGATCAAAATGATCCTAAACAACATGTTAAACACAAATATGCACACAAAAATAATGAACATGACATATTATGAAAGTTTCGAAGAAAAAAAAACAAGAGACAACCATGTTTATGGAGCATTCATCACGCGTTTTCAACCTTCACCAATGATAGGGATTGCCTCCTGGGATCTTTTTGAAGATGTTTGGACGTGGAAAAGTGATGGAAACTTGTAGATATTGATTTTGCAACTTGCCATAATTTCTTCACCTTATGGAACTTTTCTCTAGGATTCTTGTGCAAGAAATTTCGTCCTCATGACTTGTGTGTATGATAAGTATATATAGAAGTGTAATTTAGGTCCAAAAAAATTGGGCTTGGGTGAAGGAAGTTTGGTTGCTTTGGATTGAAGAAAGAAACTTTCTGTTTTAATGAAAAATTTGATATTATGGTCTTTCCCTTGATGTGCACGAATTTGGGATCCTTATTATGATCATAAACACCAAAATTTGATCCTAAAATAATCCTAAGATCAAATATTTGATTTTCTAATATTTCTTCTAATTAAAATTGAATTTAAATAAATTAAATCCAATAAAATATAAAATAAATATAAAAAATCAGAATATATGACTTATGGGTCGTGGATTATCTCATGATTAAGTTTGGGTTAGAAAAATATGGGCTCATTTGGCAAAAACTTAAGTTTTGGTCATTATTTGCCTTATACACCTCCTTAAATTTGTCCAACTTTAACAATGCATAACTCTCTCAATTTTTATCCCATAAATGTGTTCTTGGACTTTTTAGAAATCTTAGAGTGTCCTCTAACTAATCCTTTTGGTCTCATGTCCATTTAGTCTTCCATGTTCAAGTTATGAGCCTTTGGAAAAAAGTTAACTTTTTGTTGACTTTTTAAAGGACCTGTAATGTCTTGGCTCATATCTCTCAAATGAAGCATTTCTGGCCTTGACTTGTGAGACACAAAGTTGTAGGGAATTGAATTTCCTTCAAAATGAGCTTTGAATGAGAAATTTATGATGAAGCATGTGAAAGTTATGGCTGGTCAAAGTACAGTTGACTTTTCCTAAGGAAACCCTAATTTAGTAACTTTTGATTCTTGATGAATTTAAAGTTTCCTTGATGAATAATGATCAACCCTTAATCAAATGATGAATCTCAATTCATTATCTTGATGTTGACCAATTTTTTTGAAGTTTGACTGTATGTTGACCACAGTTGACTTTTTGACCAAGTTAATTGATTTTTCATTATCTGAGCATCTGACAGACCAAACTTGTAGGGGAAGTCTTGAAACTTGACATGAGGATTATTTGAAATATATGTGATGTCATGAAGTCCACTTGAGGCTTTGGAAGTCCAATTTACCTTGGAAAAATCAAAACCCTAATGTTAGATCCATTGCTTATGAGGAGGTTTTGTCTGATGAAACCTTGAATCCCTTTGAGCAATTGAGAATCTTGTGACTATTAGGAGACCTCTTGAGACATATTGTCTTAAAGATGTGAGGTCAAATTTTGGGGTACAACAACTGCCCCTGTTCAATTTTCTGAAACCTGAGGATTTATATTGGCATGTACGCCATTTGTGACCTAAAGGTGGAAGAGAATTAAACACTTAAAGCCTAAAAATTTGCACTCGCCGGTGCACCAAGTAACATTGTTGGTTAATTGTGTTGCTTGAATGGGATTAAAGATACTATTCAGAGTAATTGGAGATGGGCTTATAGATGTCATCCAAATTATTTGTTGATAAGAGTATCAGAAGGTGTCTATGTTTTACTATATCTGAATGTTATTCCTGAACTAAGTATCAGAACTAGATCTTCATCTCGATCATCTCTGAACTGTATTTGGAGAATATCTTGAACTAAGTATCGGAACTAGATCTTTGTTTCGATCGTTTCCGAACTGTTTCAGGAAAATATCTTGAACTAAGTATTAGAATTAGATCTTCGTCTCGATCGTCTCTGTACTGTCTCTGGAAAATACCCTGAACTAAGTATCAGAACTAGATCTTCGTCTTGATCGTCTCTGAACTGTCTCTAGGGAGAAAGTATCCTGAACTAAGTATCAAAACTAAATCTTTATTTTGATTGTTTCTGAACTATCTCTAGAAAATAATATCCTGAACTAAGTATCAGAACTAGATCTTCGTCTCGATCGTCTCTGAACTGTCTCGGGAAAATATCAGAACTAGATCTTCGTCTCGATCGTCTCTGTACTGTCTCTGGAAAAAGAAAATCATGAACTAAGTATCAGAACTAGATCTTCGTCTCGATCGTCTCTGAATTGTCTCAAGGAGTCAACAATGTTCATCTGACCATGAACTATCCTGAAAAGGCAAAGTTAGTTTTATGCAAGGTTATTTGATGTATGCATGCATAACATAAAGTTCTTAATGTAAATGAGAATGGTGTATGCGTTATGAATGTGTATGTCATGATATTATGTAAATAATGTATGTATGAATTATGTACTCGAAGCACGTTAGTAGCTTCATGTAACAACTTCTACTTGGGGAAAATAAATCCCGATTTGTTGCTGAGGAGTATGAAGACATCGTTCCCGTCTTGTTTCAGAATATCGTACCTAGGATCTTTCGACTTCGGTTCATCGTACTTTTATTGAAAGATTAAATTCCTAAATACCCTGACTGGGGATAAAAGAGACGAACATTACCCTGAAAGACTTATCCGATCAAGATATCAGGCTTAAGAGAAATCTGCCTGGGACTTTGTAGGGTTGGAAGTATAAGTTCTTTAAGGGAAAAGGCTTATTGGAATACTTCACTGAAATAAATCCGTAAAGATTACTCTGTGGAGATCTGTTGGACATGAGCGCTGTTGGGGATTCCAACCTCCAAGATTCCTTAGTAAATGCTATTATTTTAATTTTATATGTATATATTTTTTTGGTAAATATCAATCATATTCAAAAGTATACATTCATTCAAAATAACCAATGGATTCAGAACTTCTGATATTCTTGACTTCCCCGAGTAATTTTCTAGGAATTATCATGGCTGAATCTGAAGAAATGATACTGAGACCATATGATACTATTTGCACAGACAATTAATTTCCACAATGGCTTTTGCTGACACTCGGTATCAAGGAAATGTAATTAGAGAAAAATGTTTTCAGACTGCGGTGGATCGTGTGCGCCTTGGGTAATGGTTAAGGAGCTTGCAACTGAATTTGATCTGATTAGATTTGAAAAGAGAGCGTTGCCCCTAGTTGAGGATGATTTGTACCATGATGGAAGTATTTGAAAAGAGTTGCCTCAAGAGAAATAAAAGAGATGCCCCATAATAATATGCCCTTGACATCGTGAACTCGGTAATGTTACTTCTGGAAATTCAGATGAGGAGACCTGCCTCAGGCTATTAAGCATCGTTGAATCCTGACTTGACTGCTCCATATGAATTGGACAATAACATGGAATGCCCCCTTGACTGGAAGATAGTGACCATGCCCCTTGTATACATTGACTTTGTCTGTCAGGAGGACTTTGGTTTATTGAATGTTCATCATGTAAGCTTCTCTGCTGTCAAACACTTAGTTATATGCAAACAATGATATTCAAAATGCAATGATTTTGTCTGTCTTGAAGTTTTGAAAAAGCATTATTTTAGAAAAATAATGTTTGTAAACACTGTGATATTAACTCAAGTTTTATAATAAGTCCTAAAGGAGTCAGGATACCTTTTTGTAGAAGTACACTTTCGAACTAACCATGTTTCAGTTAGGACTTTTAAAGGGTTGTAACGTGGCTTGGTTCACAGTTTAAGAAACAAAGGATAAATGCTCAAATTTTATTTGTACCCAACCCATCCTTTGTGATTTTTTTCAGTCCTATATTCGGTTAACTTATGCATTGAGGCTCTAAAAGAGTTTGGAATTGTAACACTGATAAAAGTTTATTTGAAAAGACATTCATCTTCTTTTTTTTGAGGATTTTTAGTGACCTCTTTTTTCTTTTGACTTTGTTATCCCTTCCTATTTCCTGAACTGTTTGTTTCAAGATTACAGTCACCGGGATGTCTCAATTTTTACTAAGTCTCCTTCATAGGTTTTGACTTAGTGAGCTTTTCTTTTGCTAGATATTTACTGTCGGACTTAATGATTATAAGGAACCATCATTAGTCGTGTATGAAAAGGACAACTGGCATAATTGAGTTAACTGAAGAACTACCCTGCCCCAGGTTGTGATTAAGGGTTTTAATTTGCGTGAGAATAAAAACTCATACTTCATAGGCTCAAAAGGGTTGAATATGGATTAACTTCCTTATATCTCCACTGTTTAGGAATCGAAACAATGCTTGTACATCGTCAGCATGGTTTGTTCAAAAGAATATTATATGAAATTATGGTATCATCTTCGTCATCCTCCCTCTAAAGGCTTACAGCTTTAACAAGAGTTAAATATCACAAAAGAGAAGTAAGAATCATAGTTTAAATATAGTGAAACGAATGGATTAATTCAAGACAAACATATGCAATGCATTATCGTGAAAACAAAAGTCTGACATAATATTATGTGTTTAAGTTGACAAAAGAAATTAAAAATGAAAATTCAAACGTTCTCAAAGCCTCTTCCTCTAAACTTGTCACTCTGAATGTCTAGAAGCTTTGATGTTTGATGGACGATAGGAGAATTCAATCTGGTCTTCTGGCGTAACCTCGAGGACTCATTCGTCAACCATGTCTTGAATCTTATTCCTCAATGCCCAACAATTATTAGTGTCATGTCCGGGACAATTGGAGTGATATGCACACCTTGCATTGGAATTATAGAGAGGAAATGAAGTATTGGGATTCTGAGGAGGGTCTTTCAAGGTAATCAATTTCATCTCCAACAAGCATTGCAAAGTTTGCAACATTAGCGTGTTGATTTTAGTAAACTGTCTTTTATGTTCCTTGTGTTGAGGCAGATTAACCCTATAAGACCTTCTTCCTTTAATTGAAAGACTATCAGTAGGAACTTGTCTCGTTTCTTCTCTTATCCTCATATTCTTTTCAACCAATTCAGCTTATTTCACCGGAGGTTGACTGATGATTAGATTCCCGACTCTGTTATCTTGAAGTTTATTGACAAAGACTCTCAACTCTTCTTGCCCCTGGGCTAATTTTTGGATAAGAGCCACCTGACTATTCATCTGGATTCTCATCTCTGTCATCTCAACTTGCAGTTTTTCCAACTGATCATCCTTGTTGTCTTCAGGATTATTCTTTTTCATGTCCTTAGTGAGGAGGGCTTTTAACTCTTTTTTCCCCTTAGACAAATCCAAGATCACTTCTTGAAATTGATTATTCTGGGTTTGGAGATCTTTGACAGACTGTTTGAGAGTCATTTCCACTGAAATAAACAGCGAGAAGATAAGAAACCTATCACGAAAACCTGTTATGCGATGGTATGGCATGTAATGCATATGGCAATGTTTTCAAGGACCGTGTAGGATTTAAATTTGTTAAAGGAAAACAAAAACAAAAACTTTTATTAGTAGGTTTTAAAATATAATTGCCCATTGGGCTTACAATGAAGGAAAACAAGAAAAAGGTACAAAAAAATAAACATATGAGACACAAGTCTCCCATGGACACTTTCTCTTTGTGTTTAGATAGGTATTGAGGTTCCGCTCTTCGTGAAGTTGTTTTGTCAGCTCCAACACTCTTTCTTTGCTAGCTTTGAACTGAGCATCAAAAGTATCCTTTTGCTCCTTCAGTTGGATCCAGGATTTTTGCAGCTCTTCCAGGTCAGTAGGCATGCCAGGATGAAGAATGGTGTAAGGAACATCTCCTTCAACAATAGGCTCAACAATAACCGGTAGAACAGTAGGATATAGCATCATAAGATTTTAAGCACAAGACCGCACCCATCTGAGGTAAGGCTCCATAGGGATGGAGTATTTTGGTTTCAGATTATTGTTGTTAATCTTGTTCACGATGCTCCAAGCACGCATAAACCTTTGACGGTAACCTCGAAGATCATTGTCATAATCAAACACAATACCTTGAATACTCATGTCATGAGGACCATCACTCCGAGCATAACCAAATTGACATTGTACTAAAGAAGAATTATATGTAATGCCTCCCCTGATGCCAAGGAGTGGCACATTAGGGAACTCTCCAAAGCGGTCAATGATAGTGACTTTTTCCATAGATCGATATGAGAGAGTGACATTATCCTTCTAGACCACCTCAAACCTTGTTCATTCTTCATCACTGATTGAGGAAGGTGCGAAATAAACCACCTAGATAATAGAGGTATGCAACACATCAGAGTTCCTTGCACCTTCGTAGTACGAGTGTGAAGATAGTGCAAAATAACTCCAAGCAAGGTAGGCACATGATTATAAGTCAGAAATATGTTAATGGTATGCACATCTATGAATTGGTCCGGATTAGGGAACAACACCAAACCATAAATCAACAAGGCTAAGATCTCCTCAAAAGAATCGTAACTCATAGAATCCAAGAACACCTGAGCTTTCTCTATCAATACTTTAGCAAGAAGACCTTTAACTCCACTTCTTGTTTCCAATACAATATCTGACTTTTCAAGATGCAAAGTTGTTGCAATAATTCCAGGTTTAGGCTCCTTCTCTAGGCCTGTGAATGGTTTTTTATCAATAATAGGCACACAAAGTAGTTTGGAGAAATCTTCCATTGTGGGCACCAACTGATAATCCGGAAATGTGAAATAGTGATGTTTAGGGTCAAAGAACTGGAACAAAACATTCATCATGTCTTCATTAAACCCTTAAATAACCAGATCAAGTAGATAACCATGATTTTTGATGAATTGAGAGTTCTCAGGAAATTTTGAGACTAATTCCTTAAGCTTGGAAGGTATCCTTACAAAGTTGATTCGAATAGTGTTTCTACGAGCGGAAGCCATAACTTGCAACAAAGAACAAAGATAAATCCTTTGGTCCTTGAAATGGTTAGTGAAAATGCTATGTTATGATGTCATGATGTTATGATGTTATGTTCAAAACAAGCAGATGAAAAACACAAACAAATCACACAATGACCTTAGGTTTAAAGGCTTGCATGAAGTTCATAAATAAGTACCATCCCCACTGAAGTTAGTTAGTTCAACCTGTCCTAGTAATAGTAATCGGGTTCTAAGGAATCTCAATATCACTGATTCTTCTCAAAGGTTGTAGTTCAGTGTGGCAACTGACTTGCCCACCAAAACATCCCAAGATTAGAATCTCAATTAGCGTAGTATCGAGTATCAACCAACTTTAGACTTCACCAAAGTCGATTATCTCACTACTTTCTAATGGCCAAGATGGGTCAATTAGGGTTCTAAAGGGAAGTTAGTGTTAATGACAACATATGGTAGCCTGTTGTTATCCTTAACTGGCATGAAGAACATCATAACCAACCAAGATGTCACACTAAATGTAGCCACTAGATCAACCATATTGGTATATTTCGTACAGTTTCCTTGGTCTATTGCCACTTACCTAAGGTACACTAGATTCGGGTTAGGATCTTTCTCACAGTAGCCTCACAACAAGTACCCTTAAAAGTAAAGCAATCAATTCAAACAAGTAAAGTGTCATAACTCTAAGGTAACCCCTCTTTTAATTAATACTCCCCAGCAGAGTCGCCAGTTCTGTAACACGGTGGGAGAACTGACTTAGGTGTTTTTGTTTTCACAAAAACTATGTTGCAGATAGCAAGAGTTGCCACCGACTTTTATTTTATCCAAGAAGGAAAGGTAGAAAAGAACAGGAAAGACCTTGATTTAGATTTTGAGTTCGGGGGGTAGGTTATACAAAGGGAATGTGTTAACACCATTTGTATCCATGGTTATTCACGAGCTCTTAACTTCTTAGCTCACTTTACTTTTGTTTGAAAAATAGTGGTGGTGTATTTAGAAAAAATTCCATCTTTGTAATGATTCTTGTATGAATGTATACAAAGTTTTTTTTGGAAAGTTTTTGAAAATGTGAGGTGTAAAGAGTAATTTTGCTTTTGAAATGGTGAGCAAGCAGTTAAAGGCTTCATACCTACTCAAGGTCGTTCATGTTATTTTTCTTTCCTTAGGGATAGAACTGTCCTTACTATTAGTTAGTAAGTAGTCTTATCCTTGGATTTGAGGGACGGGCATAGGGCCTTCGTATGGTCATAGAAGGAAACATGTAAGGATACTTTAGCAATTCGAAGGGACTATCATAGTTTTTCCGTAGGGACAAGATCATTTATTCGAAGACAACTTTGAAGGGATGTCGAGGGACTCTTATCTTTATATCGAAGGGACTATGATGATATTATTTATTTCTTTAGGCAACAAGTTAAGTTATCCCTACGTTCGAGGGACTTGACCATTTATTGTAAGGCAACAAAGAGAGATTACCCTAAAGGTGTAGGTGTGCAAGTGTGTTTGATTCAGTTATTTTAATCTTGAAAATTTAGGGTTATCTAATGATTGATTTTAGTCTTGTCATACAATCCTATTAAACATACATCTAACAATTTATAGTGCGGAGAAATAAAAACCTAGTTTTAAGTTATTACATGGCTTTGGGAGAGATACATAATTATGAAAAACCCTAGCCGAAATATAAAATGCGGAAAAATAAACCTAAGAAATAAAATCGAGAAGAAAAGGTGAAGGTGATAAAAGTATTGGATATTCGTTTAATTGATTTAATGATTAATTTATTTAAAAAAATAATTAATAATAAAACCTAATTTAATTTAAAGATGAAAATGATTTTTTTTTATATTTTATGATTTTATGAAAAAAAAAATTATTATGTTTTCTATTTTTTTATTGGTTAAAATAATAAAATAATTGAATTAATTAAAACAAATTAAAATAAAAGAAGAAAAATAGGAAGACAGAAAAGATATAAAATAAAATAAAGGGAGGGGTGCTAAGAATAATCCTTTGAGTTCATTGGTGCCCTCAATTTGGTCTGAAAGTTCATGTAGAAGGATATATGAAGCTTGAAAACTTTATGCTCTAACAATGGCAATTCCTCATACTCGCACCTAAACCTGAAAACAATGGATCTAAATGATCCTAAACAACATGTTAAACACAAATATGCAAAAAAAAAAAAAAAAAGACAATGAACTTGACATATGATGAAAGTTTCAAAAAAAGTAAAAAAAAAAAACAAGAGGCGGCCATGTTTATGGAGTATTCATCACACGTTTTCAACCTTCACCAATGATAGGGATTGCCTCCTGGGACCTTTTTGAATATGTTTGGACGTGGAAAAGTGATGGAAACTTATTGATATTGATTTTGCAACTTGCCCTAATTTCTTCACCTTATGGAACTTTTCTCTAGGATTCTTGTGTAAGAAATTTCATCCCCATGACTTGTGTGTATGATGAGTATATATACAAGTGTAATTTAGGTCAAAAAATTTGGGTTTGGGTGAATGAAGTTTGGTTGCTTTGGATTGAATAAAGAAACTTTCTATTTTAATGAAAAATTTGATATTATGACATTTCCTTGATGTGCACGATTTTGGGATCCTTATTATGATCATAAACACCAAAATCTGATCCTAAAATAATCCTAAGATCAAATATTTGATTTTCTAATATTTATTCTAATTAAAATTGAATTTAAATAAATTAAATCCAATAAAATATAAAAAAATCAGAATATATGACTTATGGGTCGTGGATTATCTCATAATTAAGTTTGGGTTAGAAAAATATGGGCCCATTTGGCAAAAACTTAAGTTTTGGTCATTTTTTGCCTTATACACCTCCTTAAATTTGTCTAACTTTAACAATGTATAACTCTCTCAATTTTTATCCCATGAATGTGTTCTTGGACTTTTCGAAATCTTAGAGTGTCCTTTAACTACTCCTTTTGGTCCCATGTCCATTTAGTATTTCATGTTCAAGTTATGAGCCTTTGAAAAAGTTGACTTTTTGTCGACTTCTTAAAGGACCTGTAATGTCTTGGCTCATATCTTTTAAATGAAGCATTTCTGGACTTGGCTTGTGAAACACAAAGTAGTATGGAATTGAATTTCTTTCAAAATGAGCTTTGGATGGGAAATTTCTGATGAAGCATGTGAAAGTTATGGTTGGTCAAAGTACAGTTTACTTTTCCTAAGGAAACCCTAATTTAGTAACTTCTGATTCTTGATGAATTTGCAGCTTCCTTGATGAATCAAGATCAATCCTTGATCAAATGATGAATCTCACTTCATAATCTTGATGTTGACCAAAAATTTTGAAGTTTGACTGTATGTTGACCACAATTGACTTTTTGACCAAGTTAATTGATTTTTGATTATCCGAGCATCTGACTGACCAAACTTGTAGGGGAAGTCTTGAAACTTGATATGAGGATTATTTGAAGTATATGGGATGTTATGAAGTCCACTTGAGGTTTTAGAAGTCCAATTTACCTTGGGAAACTCAAAACCCTAATTTAAGATCCATTGCTTATAAAGAGGTTTTGTCTGATGAAACCTTGAATCCCTTTGAGCAATTGAGAATCTTATGACTATTAGGATACCTCTCGAGACGTATTGTCTTGAAGATATGAGAGAAAGTTTTGGGGTAAAACAGACAGTCTTTGCATCATTCAAACTTAATGCAATTTCGAGGATCATCATCATCCCCGCAGCGTCCCGGCATAACTTCGACCTCATGATCTTAGGTCAGTTGTTAGAATGGTCGCAACATCCAAATCGGGGACCTTGACAGATGACCCCTCATCAAACAACAACCTATGAGTAATGCACTGGGCCTGAACAAATTTTCCCGAAGACGCAATTACGATTTTGAGTGAAGATGTCTTCTCTTCGACCCTTTGTCTTTTTCCTAGAGGAGAGGTACCTATAGAGGTACCACCCAGAGAAGGAGTGCCCGAGGTAATAAACCCTTTCAGTGTGGCCTGATCTTTAACAGGTTCGACCCTTGTCTTCGGCCCCTGTTTCAGGTTCCCCTTGTTGGCTTTGACAATTCGCTCACGTATCTCATCCATTTTATCTGCACAATAAAAAAAAAACAAGTCAAATACAAGTTAAAGCCTCGATCACAGGGAAACAGGACTAAGGCTCCACCTAAAAGTTTCATTATGGCGTCTTCTTTTGGACAACTGAGAAGGGCCTTGGAACTAATCAGCCTAGTTTGCGTGGCAGGTATTTTGTCAGCTTTCAAGAGCATGTGACCATCATAATCCACGAGGTCTGAAGGGCGAAAGCTCGAAACAAAGTTCACGAGTGTATTGTACGACGTCGCGTCGTCAGCACTTAAGTCCTCAAGTTTTGTAATGTAGTCATCACTACCATGTTGAAAATGGGCATCCACCCACTCCAGCGAGAAGTAGGCCACTAGCCTCTCCTTACCATCAATAACCTCTTTATAATAAAGAGAATCCTTGGCCTCCTGTGTGCACGGTTGTATTACATAAAATTTATGCTTAAAATCACGAACAAACTCTAAGTATGCTTTAAAAAGTGTGCTCAGCTGCTTGAACGACACCCTGTTATGTCGACCACCTTGAGACTTCCTCTAAATATGGAAAACCCTAAAGAAAAGACTAACAGTCGCACCTATATCCAGATATCAACTCACCATCTTGAAGTCCCTGATGAATGCCAAGGAGTTGAGATGAAACTGAGAGGTCACGAGCTTGAGGTGTGTGAAGATAGCCCCCTGAAATTCCGTAAAAGGCAGGCAATACCCGGCCTCGCAGAACACGAACTCATACATAGGAAACCATAGAGAAGGATAGTGAGAGCATACCCTTTGTTCAGGCTTGGGAGGGCACGCCTGCCAGTTCACATGATCCCATTTTTCCTTCTTTCTATTTAGTTCCATGCATCTGAATCGTTCACGGCAAACTAGGAGGATGTTTCTTGAGGCTCGTCCATGATCCACGATTTGTCAGCAACGGGGACTTTCGCGACACCCAGAGCTTCATCTGAAAAGCTATCTTCCAATCCATGGTTGACGTTTCGGCTCCTTTCACCGGAAAAACAGAGGAAATACTGTGAATTCGAATACCTCAAATTCACCTTTCCACTGAAGTCAAAGTGAAAGGGTGGCGTTGAAACAGGGGATGCATCCCCAACTCGACCCTTTATCCAAGTAAATATGCAAGGTAATAACCCGACGTATCGAGAATGTCATCACGAGAGAAGAAACCTCCCCGGTTGAAAAAGTATATAAGAGTCTTAACGGGGATAAGCCCCACATACACGTTTATTATTAGGACGACCTAGTGCCCGACCACTAACATTAAATTCTCCTAACCAGCAACTAAGAAAGGATCAAACATTCATCTTCTAAAAATCTAACCCTAGTTCATCCTAACATTCATACATTCATGATGGACATTTATATAATTTCCAGAAATTCATGAAGAATCCTAGAAACTTTGAAGGTTTCCATAAACTTCATAAGAAATCCTACGAATGTTCATCATCCAGGCAAGAAAGTGAAAGGAAGGAGATGAAGTTACCATGATCCATTGTAGATTCCGATGGAGACGGACGGTGAGGTAACAACGGCGACAATGAAGATTATGATGAAAGTATTGCAAAGCAGAGAAGTACAGTGGGAGGAAGAATTCGCATGAGGTGACCAAATGAACGTCTCTTTATCCCTTTTATAGTGTCTTAAGATCGCATAGAGAAGTGCAAAAAGCCAAGTAATTATGGCCTAGGCCTAGCCCCCTAGGTGTCATAAATTATTATTGTGCCACTAACACGTGTCATTAAAGTGGAAACATTTTGTCTTCTCAAGACAAATCCATTTCCCTCAGTATCTGTGGAACTCCTTTGAACACCAGTTGCCCGAGTCTTGACGAGAACCCTAAAGAGGATCACCTGCTCGTATCTCATATTTTAAAGGTTTCGTCGACCATCCCCCCATTATTATGCTACATTAAGTCACTGCCCTTATTCAAGCACAACGACTTGGGGGGCTTCTGTTCTGGACTGGCCTAGCAGGTGTACTGCGTACAATTGAAGCCCAACCAACTTAACTCTGAGCACAAGCCCAACAAGCAATTCAAGACCTCGTGACAGTTGAGGAATGTATTCGTTGGGATATAGTGTAACCCCCAGATTTTTGTTTAATTTATTTAAATTGGATTGTTGAATTTGTATGTGGAAGGAAGAGATTATTATTTAATATGATAAGTATTAATAGGAATAATATTATATTGAAATAATTAAATTAAGTGGAAAATAAAGAGATAGGGGTAGAGTGGTCTTTTGGTGAAAATAGTTAGGGTAATTGAGGAAGGTCATGGAAGAGGTCGAAGGGGTTATGTTGGAATAAGGAAAAAGAGAAAACATTTGTGTTTTGAGAACGATAGAACGATCGTGAAAACTGAGAAGGAAGAAGGAGAAAGGGCTAGAGCGTAAAGAGGATTTCAGGACCGAGGAAGAGAATTCTCATCAAAATCAAGGTAAGGGTGAGATTCTTCCGTCTCTTAAGGGTTATATAATATGTAGTATTCTTGATTAAAGGATTTGGGGTTTGAGTGATTTATGATGAAATTATGTCTAATCGGTTGTAGTTGTTGATGTTGTATCTTAAGTGTATAAATTAGGCATTGTGTTATGAAAATTATGCATTTTTTTGGTGGTTGGACTTGTTTTTAGGTGCAAAGGTCGTAGCAGGATGTAGATTGATCGCAGAAGGGGAACTGCAAAAATCGCAGAGGTCGCTTAGCGAGCAGGTTGGATTTTTGGAGAGTGAAATACAGAGAGTTGCTCGCTCAGCGAGCAAGCCCTCTCGCTTAGCGAGACCTGGAGTAAAAAATGACATGCTTTAATTCTGAAAATTTCCTTAAAATTACTTAATTAATATAGTAATGGATAAGGAATGAAGTGGTGATGTTAGGAGTAGTTAGGGATGAGTTATGAGCTTAATTAGAGTGATAATTAACATAACTTGAAAATAAACATGGATTGATATGTTTATTAGTTGTTGTTGCTGCTATGTGTTGTAGTTGTTGTTGTTGTCATGTGTTGTAGTTGTTGTGAATGTTACATGACATTGTTGTTGATATATGTGTATGTAACATGCTATCGTATGTTGTGTTGTTGCGTATATTCTAGTTGATGTTGATGTATGTTGTTATGTGCGATTATGCTTGATGTTAATGATGTTCGGTAATGTAGTAAGTTGTTGTATTATAGTTGTTGTATATATGCATGTATGTCATTGATGTTGCATGACATGTGCATAGTTGGAATAATATACCAAGGTAGGGTATATTCGTTGGATCCTAGTGGGGATAGATGTAATGTTGGTGCGGTCATGAAATAGGGATCGTACGTGGCCATGAAATAGGGGTCGAGAATTTGAACATAAAATAGGGATCATAATGGACCGGAGTACAACTAGACCGGAGTTCTATTTTCTCAATATATATAAATAACACATATATGTGGTGCTTGAATGAACAACCCAACTATCTTATTAATATGTTTATCTAGAATGTACCTATATATTGTTTCTGTTGAAATAATTTTAATGTGCTATAATTTTAACTAAAAGAATTTAGAAGCATGAATCTATAGCTCAATTAGTAAGTATCTCAACCATTTTGTTTGAAATGTTACCTTTATATTGGTAACATGTAGGTGATCAGGATAAGTCGAGTGGTGGTTAGTGAAGTCGGTATACTTTACATTTTTAGGAGTCGGCTCTGATATGTGTTTTGGGTGTCGGGACGACGTTTGCATTTGTTTATTTATTTTCAGAAGAAAAAAAACATTTTGTATTTGAATATTACTTAATATGTTATTTTGAAGTTTTCCGCTGCGAGTTGGACTATTTTTTGTAGAACGTATCTTTTGAGCCGTGAGTTTTGTTAAATTGTGACACTCAAATAGATTTGGTGTATTTTATTTACTCTGATTTTCAATATAAATTTGTGGGGTATTTAGAGTGTTACATATAGTCATTGTGGATCTCTTCCACACGTGCTCTAACGGCTCCAACGCGACCAACTACCCTTTCGAAACTATTGGAAGCAATTGGACCTAGTCAAGAGTCACGCGCCCGCAAATCACAGTCAGATGCCCCTATAAAATCCATTCACCCTTGGAGGGTCAGGTATTCAATTCTAAACACATTCTCGCTATCTTTACGCTTTAGTTTGCTTCACACTAAAACTTATTTGAGCGTCGGAGTACCTTGCAGGTACACTACCCCCTCTTCTATAACAAGCATTGTCGTCTAACTGAAGGTCACGAGGACCTGTCCGGATTTTTGTGTGTATATATATATATATATATATATATATATATATATATATATATATATATATATATATATATATATATATATATATATATATATATATATATATATATATATATATATATAATTTTTGTTATGATATATAATGTGTGTCATTTTGTTTTGATGTAAATAGTTATAATTTGTGTTTTGGCCTTGTATTAATATATTGTACAAAATGTATCATTTAAGTTTTATTTTATTAAATACAAGCTATGGGCAAAAATATGTAAAATTAAAAATTTAAAAAAAACATATTTTTTGAAAAAAAAACAAGAGATTTTACATCGGTTAGTAATCCCAACTTTTGTGAAAAGTTGTCCCCTAATCCTTATCTTTGACAAACTTAATCGAGAAAAAAGTTATAAATTTCACTTGGGTTAACAATCTCAACTAAAGAGAAAAGTGAAAGATTTCTCTTTGGTTAATCTCTCAATTGAGAAAAAAAATAGCGCACTTTTCAATTTTTATCTATGCATATGGATTGAGAAGAAAAATGACATAATATTTATAACACTCTATGTTACCTCAGTATCTTAACTCAAGAAAAAACTCTCTCTGTTTCAATCGAGATAAAAAATAATATTTTGTAGTAATAAATAAAAAATTCATATGCACAACGTCTCCCTCAAATGCAGTACATTTCTAGCAAATTGTTTCTCCAAACTTTGAAACAATTTATTTTATCAATGCTTCTTCTCAATAAGATACATCTTATAGGTGTTGTCTATGGTAATAGATCTTAAATGATTAGAAATTTTAAGTTTTTTTCCTTCGGTTTCAATTATTTAACGATGGTTTTAAACCGTCATAAATTTTCAATGATTATTTTATTCATATTCAAAACTGTCGCTAAAAGATTGAAAATAAAATAAAAAACTGAAATTTTACGTCGGTTTAAAACCTTTTTTTCACTATTAAATAGTCTTGATTCTGCCACTACTTAACACTAATTTATTGGCATAGCTTAAATTGGTCTGAAGTGGTTGGAAACTTAATGGAAACAAGTACTCTTAAATTGGTCTGAATTTAGCTCAGGACAGTCCTGCAGCTCGAAGAAACCTTTTTTTTTTAAATTAAAAAAATAAAATAATAATTATAAAATTAAAAATAATATTAATAATAATAATAATAATAATAATAATAATAATAATAATAATAATAATAATAATAATAATAATAATAATAAAACATATTTAATTAACATTTTCATAATGAAACAAATTGGATTGCACTTTAGCCGAAACAAATTGGTTTTGTGAAAATCATTATACTGTTTAATGATTGTGAAAAAAATCATTTGAATTGAGTTGATTTAAAATCTATCGTAATATTTGGTGTTTATGTTAGAAGATTATAAAAAAGATCTTGATATTAGACTTATAAAAAATCTCACAGCGAAAAATCTTTTAAGATGTAAAAAATTTAGATATACTTTTGATTAGTAAGAGGGACTAAAATAAATTTTTGTATTCATTTATTTTTCAGCTCTTTAATTTTTCTACATTTTATTCTTGCTAAACACATATATTTTTTTATATAAAAAATCAAAATATATTTTTTAAATAAAAAAATTGGACAATCTTAATTCATCTATGGTGCACTCTCATATTTACATTAAGTTTAATTTTCTATTAATATATTTTACTGTACAATACATCATTAGAATAATTAATCTGCCACTCCCAAATTATATATGACATTTTCAAAACTTTTAAAATTCTAAAACTGTCCTTAAAAAAAATTTAAAACAAATGAAAATGTTTTACACTATTGTAATTAAAATAAATATTCCACAACCGAATAACACATGCGTGCTATTTCTAGTATGGAAATTTTTTAAACCGGAAAACATAACAATGCTACTTCCGGTTTGTAATTTTCTAAACCGGATAACTCATTATTGTTACTTCCAGTTTGTAAATTTATCAACCGAATAACTTATCTATTGTATTTTCGGTTCGTCTCGTTCAATGTTAAAAAATATTATTTTTTTACTCTGACTTCGCGGTAAAAAATTAAATTATTAATTAAATATTTAAAAGGTAAAATTGAAATTTATAAATTATGTAAGAGTATCAGAATGATTGTATGGATATATGTAAGTGAGGATGACAGATTAATTCCTCTCATCGTACAGATAGGGGGCCAGGCCCATAAATTCTACAGAAACCGTGGAGTTGTCTTTTACCTACTGTCAATGTCTAAACAAATTTGATCAGATATTTGGTCAAGAATTCAAGCTACACCTTTTTAATCTTTACCTCATACTATTTGTAATATTCTAAGTAAATTACTTTAATTAAGTATATCAATATGGTTTGAATCTAATAAAATGTGTTAGACTCGCAACATAATAAATTTATATCACATTTAAATTTTTTTTATTACTTTATGCAAAAAATTACACTAAACATTGTTACCAGTATTATTTAGACCAATTATTATTTTATTGCTCCAATCAAAGACAACGAAATAAATGGTTTCACCAAAAAATGCATGACTTTTTCTATGCAATGCACTAATTAATGTGTTTCTTGTGTCTATGTGATGTGAACTTGATAAGGAGGGCCTGCAATCTATGTTCCCTGTTATGGATATTTTAAATATAAAATTATGTTTGAAATAATAAAATATATAAATATAAAATTAAAATATATAAATATATATAAATATAAAATTAAAATATATAAATATAAAATTAAAATATTAGAGATTAAGTATTATACACAACTGAGTTGTAAGATACTTAATTACTCTTTTTTTTATTGAAAAGAAAATAATTGAACAGTTTATGATTTTATTTTAAAATTTTTTAATTTATTTTTTAAAAATTGTTGATTTATAAATATTAAAAAAATAAAAAATAAAAATATCACTCTATTAAGTAAAAATAGTCGTAAAGACTTTTATTACAATATTATTGACTTTTATTACAATATTATTGGTTTTACGAAATTAATCCAACAACCAAGGAAACTAATAACGAGGAATGGACAAAGGTTAGCAAGGGTGGAAGAGATAGGGAAAAAGCCTATGTCATAATGAAGATTGTTTGTGGAAATGATTTTGAAACATTAGGGTGTTTTTGGATAAAATATTTTAAAAGTTATTTTTGAGGGAATATGAAATGATTTGATCAAAATTTATTATTTGGATAAAAAAATATGAAGAATTGTTAAAGTGACGTAAATTTATGAAGTATTTTATTCAGGTTAAATTTAAGGAATTTAAAATGACACCAAAAAGTAAAGAATTTCAAATTGTTTCATCACGTTATATAATATGAATGTTTGTTTATCATTAAATTTTTAAATTTTGCAAAATAGTCCTCATATTTTATGAAAAATTTCAAATTCACCCTCAAAATTTTTCAATATAGTAAAGAATTTCCTAAAATTTTGAATTCTTTAAAAATTTTCAATTACTTCATCCAAACACGCTCTTAGGGTTGGGAAAGGCCATAATGTTTTATGAAGATGTCTCATGATAATAGTTTGGAATGTGAGGGGGTTCAATAAAGCAAGAAAGGTTAGAGAGATTTGCTCATATCTCTTGGACCTTAAATATGATATTGCCATCCTAATTGAAACAAGGGTGAAGAAGAATAAAGTATGGAATATAAGAAACAAATTGAAATAGGGTAACTACCTTGACAATTACAATAAGCATGAGGAGGATATGGGTCTATTGGAATGATAACAAGTTATACATCAAAATGTTAAGTAGAACCAACCAAAAAAAGATACATTGGTGTTTATGATCTTAGTGGTAATTGGTTATATTGGATTACAACTACTTATGCCCTAAACCAGTTTGAGCAAAGGAAGATTTTATGGAACGATATGCATATCTCATCACACATCAGCAAGGCATTGGGTTCTTAATGGGTGACTTTAATAATGTGTAGAGAAGCCAAGACATAATTGGGGGAGAATTGTGACTGAGAGTGAGTATAATGACTTGAGTAAAATGATGGATACAATTGGTTTGTAAGAGATGGATAGTATTGGAGATCATTATACTTGGTCTAATAAACAAAGTGAGTGTGTTGTTTACTCTAGAATAGATAGAGTAATTGGTAACCTTGATTGGCTCCAGAAGTATTGTGATTGCACTCTCAAGATTATGGAACCTAGTGTTTCAGACAATGCCCTGTTGTGTTTGGAAGGGGGAGATTAAAATAAAAAGAGAAGAAGAACCAACTTTAAATTCATAAATAGTACTCTAGAGATAGATGGATTTATGAAGGCAGTGGCCACTAGTTAGAGAGAGTACATCCATGGTAGACCTATGTATGTCCTGTGAAAGAAAATGCAAAGATTGCAACCTACTTTGAAGGGTTTAAGTAAGCCTTTGATTATTGTAAAGATGAAAATAGCTAAAGCTAGGACTAAGTTGTTACAGGTCCAGATTGACCTTAGTATGGATAAAAGGAATGCTGAAAAGATTGAGATGGTTAAGAAATATACTACTAACATCATAAATTGGCAAGAAGTTGAGGAGAAGTTATGAAACAAAGAACCAAATTGGACTGGCTGAAATTGGGGGATGGGTGTAACAAGTATTTCCATTCCTTAATCAAAGCTAGGAACAATGTCAAAGGGGTGCATATGCTGCAAAAAGATGATGGTACTCAGCTGACTACCCCATAAGAGATTGAAGAGGTTTTAAACTTCTATAACAAGTTGATGGGTACTACAAACACTGAGCTGGAAGGGATTTACATCATAGTGATGAGAGATGGCCCCCGGTTGAGTAATGAGTAGAGAAAGGCTATGACAGCTCCTATTACTCACAAGGAGATTGAAAAATCTCTTAGAAGCATTAGAGATCTAAAGTCCCCTGGGATTGATGTTTATGGAGTTTACTTCTATAAGAGAGCTTGGAGCATTGTAAAGCATGATGTCCTGAAAGCAATTCAAGATTTCTTTGTGGATGGTAGATTGTACATGGATTCCAATTGAACTTTGGTGACTCTTATTCCTAAGAGTAAATAGGCTAAGAGAATCAAGGACTATGGACATATATCTTGTTATAGTACTATCTACAAGATAATATCTAAAGTTTTAACTGTTAGAATGGGGAAAGTTATGAATAGCATTGTTGGCCACAACCAAGCAGCATTTGTCCAAGGTCAAGTGATTCATAACCACATTCTTTTGGCTTATGAATGGATAAAGGGGTATAATAGAAAATGTGGAAACCTAGGTGTATGATAAAAATGGATATTCAAAAAGCTTATAACACTATTGATTGGAAACTTATGGAGTGTATGTTAAATGAAGTTGGCTTCCCTAGGAAATTCACCAAGTGGATCATGATTGTTGTTACTTCAGAGTCTTATCGTTTCAAAATCAATGAAGAATGTACACCTATTATGCATGCCAAAAGAGGTATGTGGAAAGTATACCATATCTCCCCTATTTTGTTTGTCATTATGATGGAGTATCTAAATAGATGCCTCTAAAGGATGCAGAAGAATCATAACTTTAACTTTCATGCCAAGTGTGATAAATTAGGCCTCACCAACTTATGTTTTGCTGATGATGTCTTGATGTTTGCTAGAGGGGACATTGGATCAGTTGAAATTATTTTGCATGTGTTTGGAAAGTTCTTCAATTCTACAAGTCTCAAGGCCAATCATGTTAAGTGTTGCATTTACTTTGGTGGTATGGATCAAAGAACGAATGAGGATATCAAAAAGGCTATTGTGTTTGAAGAGGAGGGCCTTCCTTTCAGGTACTTAAGGGGTTCTAATGACGAGTAAGAAGTCAAGTATTCACTATTGGGGGAAAAATAGGTAAAAGATGTTATATTTTATTCCTCAACCTTAAGCTGGTTTATATAGAAAAGATACAATTAATACACTTGATTTTCTCCTTAATAGAGAATAAAGGAAAATAAAGAAGAAAAAAAAGGTATCAATATAGGAAATAATAAAACCGGAAATATAATATTTTCCAACACCCCCCTCAAGTTGGTGCATATATATATCTATCATGCCCAACTTGTCTATGACATGCTCAAAAGTTGGTCTTGCCAAACTTTTGGTTAGGATATCCGCAATTTGCTGACTTGAAGTTACGAAGGGTAGACATATGATTCCAGCATCTAAATCCTCCTTTATGAAGTGTTGATCAATCTTGATATGCTTGGTTATGTCATGTTAAATTGGATTATGAGCAATGTTAATAGCAACTTTACTGTCATGAGTACAATTTCAATGGAAGCTCAATTTTCATCTTAAGTTCATCTAGGACTCTAAGGATCCATAATCCTTCATAAATACCCTGAGACATAGCTCTAAACTCGGCTTCTGCACTACTCCTTGTTTCTTGCTCCTCCATGTCACAAGATTACCCCAAACATAGGTTACAATATCTAGAGGTTGATCTTCTATCTGTGACTGAACCTGTCCAATTAGCCTCGGTGAAGATAGAAACATTACTTTCACTAGTTTTCTTAAGAAATAATCATTTTCTAGGATTTCCCTTCAAATATCTCAATATCGTATAGACTTCCTCAAGATGTTCTTCAAAAGGAGAGTGCATAAACTGACTTACTACACTAACTGGAAAAGAAATATCAGGTCGAGTGTGTTCCAAATAAATTATTTTCTCAACCAATCTCTGATATCTTCCAATATAAACAGGAACATTACCTTCACCCCCACAGTTTATCCATAAGATCCATAGGGGTATCTGCAAGACGACATACATTCATTCATGTTTCTTTCAACAAGTTTAGAATGTATTTTTGCTGTGAAACCATAATACCATTCTTTGACCGAGCAACCCCCATACCTAGAAAATATCTCATGAATCCCATGTCTTTGATTTCAAAGTCTACGACCAATTTCTCTTTTACTCTTTATATTTCCACTGTATCATCTCTAGTAAGGAAAAAATCATCAGCATAAACAATCGGGACAATAACTTTCTCATCGTGGGAGAACTTTGTGAACAAGGTGTGGTCAGTTTGTCCTTGGATGTACCATTGTTTCTTCATGGGTCGAGTGAACTTTTTGAACCAAGCTCTAGAGGAATGCTTTAATCCCTATAAAGATTTATTAATTTGCACACATTTGATCCAAATGTGTTTTCAAATCCATGAGGAATGTCCATATATACTTCTTCTTTTATATCTCCATTAAGAAAGACATTTTTAACATCTAACTGATGTAAGGGCTAATCCAGGTTAGCAACAAGAGATGAAAAATTTAGACAGTGTTCATTTCTACAACAGGAGCAAATGTCTTTGAGTAATCTATATCGTAGGTCTGAGTGAAGCCTTTAGCCACTAATCAAACCTTGTACATTTCAATTGACCCATCTGAATTTTACTTCACAATAAAATCCCATTTGTATTCAACTGTCATTTTCCATCTGGTAGTGACATAACACCCCATGTTTTTTTATTTTCAAGAGCTTTCATCTCCTTAAGTACAACTTCCCTCCACTTTGGAATTTCTAGAGCAACCTATACACTTTTTGGAATTTCTACACTAGACAATTTTTAGGTGAAATAGACATAGATGAAGATAGATTTGAATATGATATAAAATTGGACATGGGGTGTTTAGTGTAAGATCTGACAAGTTTTCTAATGGCAACAAGATCATCTATATTAGGATACAAAATACGACTCTCAGAAACAGAGGTAGGCTTACCTTTCCGTTTGTTGGGAGGTTGATCATTCCCCGGTTCAGATTCCTAACAGTGTTGAGATGTGGACTCGTCCTTTCCTTTATAGTACTTTTTCACAAAAACCTTTCCTTTTCAAGTCTTGTTTCCTAATTCAAATATGTTTTCTTGAAGTGACTAATTATTTTTTACATTTCAATTAGATCATTATTATCATCATTTTCAGGATTCTCGTTGTTTTCTACAAGAGAAAATGTAGGCTCGGATTCACGAGGTTCCTTACTCATAATAGCAGTAGGATCAGATAGTAAATCATGGCCATTTTCTGTTGGTGCATGTGTAAACGTCTCCAAATTTTGTGATACTAGCAAATATAAGTTATTTAAAAAAACTTGTGTCCTCAATTTGAAACGATCCTTCGTTTATCTCCTCCCCCCCCCCCCCCCATTTTGAAGATGAGTGGCATAAAAAAAGGTTTATTTTCAAAGAATGTAACATCCATAGTGACAAACATTTTCCTATTTTTTGTATCAAAACATTCATATCCTTTTTGGGTTGGGGAGTATCCAACAAAGATACATTTTATAACATGTGGCTCAAGTTTTCCAACATTTTTATGTCCATGAACAAAGGTTGTGCAACCAAAGATTTTTAAAGTCAAATCAGCTAAAACACGAGTACTAGGAAAATAATCCTGGAAGACATTAATTGGAGTTTGAAAATTGAGAAATTTGGAGGGAATTCTATTAATTAAATATGTAGTTGTTAAAACAGCTTTGTCCTACAAATAATTTGGTACTTTATTTGAAAAAAGTAGAACTCTAGCAACCTCAAGTAAATGTCTATTTTTCCTTTCGGTCACTCCATTTTGTTGAGGAGTATTAGGACATGAACTTTGATTTACAATTCCATTTTTTAGAAAAAAATCATCCAGGACAGTATTAAAATATTTGTTTCAATTATCACTTCTAAAAGATTTGGATATTTGTTTGAAATTGGTTCTGCACCATTAAAAAAATTCTTTACAGACTGACAAACATTTGATTTCCCCTTTAACAAGTACATCCAACATACTCTTGTATGGTCATTTATAAATGTGATAAACCATTTTTTGAGAGAGAGTGTACTTGTACGATTAGGGCCCTAAACATCAACGTGAACAATAGAAAACAGTTTTGATGGTATATATTGTTGTATTGAAAATTGGAAACGATGATGCTTTGCAAACTCACATGCTTCACATTTAAACGAAGAAAAGTTCTTATTGTGAAATAACTTAGGAAATAAATGTTTTAAGTAACGAAAACTAAGATGACCAAATCTTAAATGTCATACCATGATGTTGTCATCTTTATTATTTAAAACAAAAGAAAAGACTCAAAGCAGTAACTTATTGTTTTTTAAGGTTGTTGTGATGCAGCTACAATGTCAAGGTAGTAGAGTCTTCCACTCTCCTTAGCACTGTCAATTATCTTCCCCGAGTTCAAATCCTGAAAGACATAGTGAGATCGGAAAAAATTATTTTGACAATTTATATCTTGGGCTAATTTTCTTATGAAGATTAAATTACATGATAAGTTTGGAACAAGGAGGACATTTTAAATAGTTAACAATGGAGAAAACACAATTGACCTTTTACCTGCAATAGCTGATAAAGAGCCATTTGGAATTTTTATTTTTTGATTACCTGCACATAGACTATATGAAGATAAAAAATTAGATTCACATGTCATATGATCAAAGGCACCAGAATCTACTATCCAAGTATGACTTGGACTAACACTAAGAAATGCAGAATTACCTTTTATTTCTATAGAGTAAGAAGAGGTTGGAGATTCGAGGAGTTTGTACGATCTGTCTAATTGTTCCTTAGTGATTGGAAGTTGAGTTTGAGGGGATTGTTTCCCTTAATCAGAATTACTAGCCTAAAATGCACGACCATCTTTCTTCTTCCAGTTAGAAGGTTTGCCTTTGAGCTTCCAACACGTTTCGAGTGTATGCCATTCGCTCTTACAGTGATCACACTAAGGAACTTTGTATGACCTTGTTCCCTCGTCAAGGTTCCTAGTAGTCAGAGTTGAGCCTTCAGATTCAGAGCTTCGTGGTGTCTTACCTACCATAATTCCTTGTTGTGCCTCCTCCCTTATTTCTGCAAAAGTTTCACGAAGAGTTGGTAATGTTACTTTTCCTAAAACTCTACCTTTTACCTCATTAAGATATTTATTGAACCCAGCGAGAAACATGAATACACGATCATTTTCTTTCCTTTTGAAAAACAAGACATTGTCTTCTGTACACCTCCAATTGTCATCATAACAGAGATCCAACTCTTGCCACAGTGTCAACAACTCATTGTAATAAGCAGTTACACTTTTGTCACCTTGTTTCGCATGCCATAATTTTGATTTTAAACCAAAAATTTGAGTGGAGTTTTGAATATCAGAGTGTGTCTCTTTAACAGCTTCCCACAGATTCTTTGCGGAAGGTAAAAACATGTAAAGCTTACATATTCCAGTTTCCATAGAGCTTACCAGCCATGCAATAATCAAGGAGTTTTCCGACTTCCATTATTTGTAACGAGGATCTCATGTTGTTGGTTCAGCTACTGCTCCTATTAAGAAATCAAGTTTCCCTTTGCTATCCAATACCAACTGAATGGTTTGAGCACATTCATTATAGTTATTCCCATTCATTTTAGGGATATTTACTTTGAGGGAGTATGAGGAACCTTCTTGATCATTACCTCATGTATTGGAATAATTGTCACAAAAAAACAATGGTGTTCTGGTTTCCATTGTTCCCACCATTATTGCCAAAAACAATATTGTTATTATTTTCATTGATGTTGTCATTACAACCAATATTTGTGACTATCAAGGATTCCTCTCATACGTCATCTATGCGGACACCACCAGTTTTGTGGCCACTGTCGTTTCTGCGATCGACGCCCGACTCGGGTTGCGGTTGTTCGCCTTGGTTGGATCTGGTGTAGGCCTGTGGTGGGGAAGGCCACATGTTGTTGTTATTCGCCATAGGAAGCTAAATGAGTATGTGAAACGAGTCGAGTAAGAAAGCGGGGAAGGCCACTAGTTATGGAAAGCTTTACAGGAACCCCTAAACCTAACCCAATGCTCTCGATACCATATTGAAAAAAATAAAGGTAAAAACTATTATATTTTATTCCTCAACCTTAAGTTGGTTTGTATAGAAAAGATACAATTAATACAATTGATTTTATCCTTAATGGGGAATAAAGAAAAATAAAGAAAAATAAAGGTATCAATAAAGGAAATAATAAAATTGAAAATATAATATTTTCCAACATTCACAATTATAGGTCTTTGATTGACAGGATTGTTAATAGAATCACTCATTGGAGTTCTAGTATTACACTCCTAAAAAGTGTGACTTTTGCAATCATGAACTATTGGATGCAATGCTTGTTATTCCCTAAGTGTGTGATTCAAAAGATTCATATTATCTGCCGCACGTTCCTTTGGACCAATGGTATTAAAAAGAACATAAAATCCCTTGTTGCTTGGAAAACTATCTGCAGCCCGAAGAGACATGGTGGCCTAATGACATGAAGCATAACATTAAGTTCAATATAAGGAATGTCTATCTGGATTTGTATAATAGTACCCACAATGTGGACTGACGGACCCTATTTTATGGCTTGTGACTCATCCTAGAGCCATTATTGTGGATAACTTGCCATGAGAGGCTAGCAACTAGAGCTAGATTACACAAGTTTGGGTTGATGGATAGTACCAAATGTTGTTTCTATAATGATGATGGAATACAACAACACCTTTTGTTTCAATGTAATGAAATGAAGGTAATTTGGGAGAAAGTCTTAGTTTGGGTTCAGTTTCCTCACCATCTTGTCCCATGGAATTAAGAGATCAATTGGATTATCAAGTATAGCAAAGGAAAGGGTAATAGATCCACATTTCTAAAGTTGGCAGCTACGTATAGTGCATTTACGAAATTTGACAGAATATAAATGATATTAGTTTTGGAAAGGATACATAATTAGAATATCGAAGATATAATCATTGATATGATAATTTATAAAGGATGTACATAACTAGAATATAGAAGATATAATCATTGATATGATAATTTATAAAGGATGGAACAATAGGAAGTTAAGGGATCACCCAGCTAGGTTAATGCTTAACTAGTATTAGTGTTTTGTTTTTGTTTGGTCTGTTTTGATCTTTTGTGTTGGATTTGTGCAATCGCTTTGTATAGTTGGTTTATTTTAATTAATCAAAGTATTTTTGGTTCAAAAATAATTAAAATAATAATAATAATAATAATAATAATAGATAAAATAAAATGACTAAATTAATAAATTTATTTTTGTGTTTATAAATTATGAGCACATATAATTTTAACAAATAAAAACTTGTTCTAGAATGACCCATCAACATTTCACATGATAATTTTTTAACTACACTATTTATCTTAAATATCATTTAAAATAACATCCAACAAATCATCCAAATTTTATTATAGTTATTTATTCCCATAATGATAAAGCTCCAATTTATGGTCATATGTGCTTGTTTGTTCCTTATTATTTCAGCTCCAAATTATGGTCATATGTGCTTATTTATTTCATCTTCATACATCAATATAAACAATTCTAAAAATGCATTCATCAATCTTTTACACATTATTATATATAATTATAATTCAATTTATGTTAATTCTGAACATATTCTCTACCAAATCTATTTTTTATATATATATATATATATATATATATATATATATATATATATATATATATATATATATATATATATATATATATATAAATTGTACTGTCAATAAATACAAACCAAACTCTTTAAAAATATAGTTATAAATAAGTGAAATTTAATAAAACAAGGCAAAAGTACTCAAAATAGAGTACAAATTGGGTATGTTTTATTTAGTAATTGTATTGAGATTCCATCTTTTAAGGATAGTATAGAAAACACAGTCAAATTGAAGACATAATATTAAAAAAAAAGTGAAAGTAGATAACTCTATAATAAATGTATAAGGTGAGAAAACATTAACTTCCATCCACTTGTAATTTAATTTTGAAACCAAACTCATATATGATAGTATATAATATAGGAGTATATGTTACTCTAACTACTAGTACTAGTAACATTACACTTCACTATTTCCAAGTTCTACCATTTCACTTTACTACTAAAGTGAGGAACATTCATTTCTTTCCTCTAATTCTTCACTTGTTAGATGTTATAATGTTTCTATTATTTATGATTTTGATTATATTATCAATTGTTATTATTGTTATTATACATTCTTTATTTATAGCAAAAATGATTGGAGAAATAGAAGAGATGGAAGAAATGAGTGAGGAGTTGCAAAATGTTTATTTGTCTAATATGGATGAAGCACCTGCAAGAAGACTTGTTCGTGAGGCTTTTAAGGATATTCAACTTTCCATTGATCATTGCTTATTTAAGGTGATTTATTTTTGAGGTTTTTATATATTTAGTTTTTTATTTTGTCAACAATTGAGTTAAAGGTTAAAAAGAAGTCGGGTCGGAGGTCTAGGGTTTAAGTATTAGAAAGAGTGTAAATATATATTAACACGATTTTGTCTCTTTAATTTTGTTGGTTGATACTATGATAATTGCATCGTCTTTTTTAGAGGTTTTTATCTAGTTTTTTGTTTTGTTGGGTGAGATAGTTCAATTGCCTCGAAATAGTATGATTTTGTCTCTTTTATCTCGTGGATTGATACATTAGTGCAATTGTCTTTTTTTAAGAGGTTTTAAATTTATTTTTTTTAATATTTGAATATAAAAAAATACTAATGTATGATAATATTAAAATAAAAAAAGTGTGACATTTTAGTTTATATAGATTTTTGTGTTTATTTCCATTTTCATTTTTGGATTGTGGAATATTTTTTTAGGAAAAAACTATTTATCTATAGATACTTTAGATTGATGAAATTTAATTTAATTTTATAAAATAGGAAGAAGAAATTACAGTTTTAGATTGAAACATGTGAATACATTGCTTTGATTGAATCTCTTGATGCTTATATTTTTATGGAAAATTCTAACAAATGTCTCGAATATTGGTTGAGAAATTAAAAAAAAGAAAGTTGAACGTTTTTTAAAAAACTATAAATATATGTTTTTTTCTAAAAATATGTGTATTCTAAAAACTTAAATAATTAATTTTTTTTTTAGGAATCTAGTATATATTCGATGAGCTAAACATATAAAAAATATATATTTGAAATTCTTAACGGGTGCTCCGGTTAGAATGACTTTATTTTTATATCATATAATAAATTTCAAAATAAAGAGCATTAATTAATTTCTTGAAATTTTCAGTTTCCTACTGATGGAGTGAAGATGGAAGAGGTAAAAAAAACTCTTATAACATTTTTAATTTAATCTCATAGTTATAGAGTATCACATAAATTTTAATAAAATTAATAAATTAAAAATCAATTAATTTATGAATAATTTTAAATATTTTGTGGACAGGTTTATGAAGTGAACTCAAGAGGATTAGAAGTATTTTCTAAAAGCTGGTTACCAGAAAAATCACCATTGAAAGCAATTGTTTGTTTTTGTCATGGCTATGCAGACACTTGCACATTTTATTTTGAAGGCATGTAAACAAAATCTATAATAATAATAAATAATAAATAATTTAATTTTTTTATTTAAGAAGAAAAATATATTTTTTTTATTAGGAGTTGCAAGAAAATTAGCATCATCTGGATTTGGAGTATTTGCTTTAGATTACCCTGGATTTGGTCTTTCTGATGGTCTTCATGGTTATATTCCTAGCTTTGAAAATCTAGTGGATGATGTCATTGAACATTTCTCAAAAATAAAGGGTAAAATTAACATTTTTATAACTTTATTTTCTTTATTTAATTATTTGCAATTATTATTATTTATAATTAATTCTAGTGAATTTGAATTAATTATATAACCATAGAACAAGTGGAGTATCAGCATCTTCCAAGGTTCTTGTTAGGTGAATCTATGGGAGGAGCAGTTGCTTTGAAAATTCATTTCAAACAACCTAATGGTTGGGATGGTGCCGCTCTTATCGCACCTTTGTGCAAGGTATCTATCCGACTATCTTCTCAGATACAGTTCAGTTTTTATATTCATTGAATAATTGATGTATCTGAATTATATTATTTGAGTAGTTTGCAGAGGATATGATTCCACATTGGTTGGTGAAACAAATACTAATCCGTGTAGCTAAGGTTCTTCCCAAAACTAAGTTAGTTCCACAAAAGGAAGAAGTGAAAGAGAACATATATAGAGATTTGAAAAAAAGAAAAATGGTGTGTTTTCATGCAAAATTTGAAGTTAAATACATAAAAATAAGCACTTTTTTTGTTCAAAATTTGATTTTTTTTTTTTGTGTGTGTGTAGGCTCCATATAATGTGTTGCTCTACAAGGATAAACCAAGACTAGGAACTGCATTGGAATTGCTTAAAGCTACTCAAGAGCTTGAACAAAGACTAGAAGAAGTAAAAAAAAAAAAATCATTTTAATTTAATCACTTTTTTTAACAACTTATGCTCATCTATATTGAATTGTGTAGGTTTCTCTACCATTGTTGATCATGCATGGAGAAGCTGATGTAATAACAGATCCATCAGCTAGCAAAGCTTTATATGAAAAAGCTAAAGTGAAAGACAAGAAGCTCTGTCTCTATAAAGATGCTTTTCACACTTTACTTGAAGGTGAACCTGATGAAGTTATATTTCATGTGCTTGATGATATCATATCTTGGCTTAATGATCATAGCAACACAAAGAATATAGTTTGAGGATCTTGTTTTGTAATATTTTTTCACAACTACTTCAGTTTATGGCATCTGATTATCCATGTTTGTTACAAACATTACTTTGATTGTAATTCTAAATCCATCAAATTTAATTTAACATGAACTTTTCTAGTTTTTACTTGTGTTTTTTTTAACTTTCTATATAGAAAACCAATTTTTGGTTTTGATGTTCCTGTTCTGTGCCTGTTTCGTGCCGAGATAACGGACGGAATGGTCGAGTTTATTGACAAAAAAGAGAAGTGGACAAAGTGTGTAACATTGTAACTCTTACATCTCATTACAATATGGTTGCATTTATTACAATGTGAAGAAAATTTTACAATGATCAGGTGAACAACAATGAGAAGCAGAGTTCAGTATACAGCATCAGTGTTTGTTTGTCTACTCAAAATTCAGCTAGCATTCTATATATTGAAAAACCAGGAAGAATAAGGTCATTTAATTGATGGTGAGATTTTGCTGCTGTAGGCACATCTTTGTAGAACTGTCAATAAATTGAACTCCGTGTTTTTCAGTTCTCAGAATCAGTAAATTTAAGAGCCATTCAAGTTGCTGTAAGTAAGCCTGCATTTTGATTACTGTAAAGCGTCGGAATCTCAGAACCGAGGAGACGGTTATTCTGTTAACCGTTGCAAACTAGTTGTGAGTACTACATATCTAGCTTGCAAGTAAATAGCAGCTGTTATCGTGAAACTTCAAGGAAAATATGACAACTAGTCTTCAAGGATGCTCATCGACTTCGAGTTCTGAAAACTCGGAGTCCTCGTCTTCATCCCAATCAGTGTCTTCCTCATCATCTTCAAAATCATCAGAATCTTCATCGTCTTCACTCTGAAAATAATAACAACTAAACAAATTAACTTTCATTGTAATGAAAAGTGTTTGAAGTTAAGAGATTTTAGATAAAAGTAAAGAGGGAGAAAAAGGGTATACGTCCGCCAATTCTGAGAGTTGATCTAATTGGTTTTCGTGCCCTTCCTTCATGCTCAAACCATCTTCAGATAGACCCTAAACCATTTTAAAAGATTAAACTCAACAAGCTAATATAGGTCAAGTGTAGATATTATCTTCACGATTATATGCGCAGCGTGAAATTTTATATGAGCAGAGGCGAGAACTAAGGACATAGGAAATCAAATATGAATAACTCAACAAAATTTAGAGCCAATTGATGATTTTAAATGTTGTAGTTGATACTTACAAGTTTTTGTTTCATTTGTTCAATTGTTGTTTCCAATTCTGTAATATGGTTACTCAAAGCCTGCAAAGTTCATGCAAGATAAAATGTTACGTCATCGTAGACATACAAGAGATAAATCGATTAATAATTTTTCAATTAGAAAACAAGAACCTGGTGGCGTTGCATGGCTACAGAACGCTTCAATGCCTTTGCCTTTGTTAGAAGGTTTCTAGGCCTTAAAGTAATGGGTCGCTTATAGTTTTTACCGCGATAGAAAATAAGAGCATATCCTTTAGAAACTTTCTCTATTGCCACGAGTATTCCACCACTCTCGTATTCAAGTAACCTTGCCGTGTCTTCGACAAAAGCAAGAGTTTTTTGTTTTGTTATTAATTTTACAAGTTCTCGATATTTCCAATGCAAATGCATGTTCTCGATGACACCGTCAAAAACACCACGTATACCTGGAGATTTTCATAAATCATGTCAATATTGCATGGTTGGGGAATAAAGAAATATTTGAATGAATGAATGAAAATTACTCACCAAGTGGTAAGTATGGCTTCATTCTTAAACCAATCCGGCGGAACACGACACGTTCTTCGTCTGTGATTATTTCCTGGTCGTAATCAGGACCAGCTGTAACCATGGATGATTCTATTTTGGCCAACAACTTTTCGGCTCTAAGCATTTTGGTCTCGGCCTATGCATGCATTAAAGTGGTAAAAATAAAAACATAATTATTTACGGAAAAACATACAGCGGCACTATAGCACGGACTACTCTAATTACAATGTGTATATCCAATAATGCACAGTGTTGTCAAATATCGGCTATAGTGGGGTTATTGCATTATAGCAATACAGAATTTACAAATCTCTATTGTTCCGCGATACACTGTTTAGAGCGTAGCAGAGTTTGAATATCTTCATAAAACGTGTAGATACTTACAAGAGTGAGTCTGCGCTCGATTTGTTTGACAAGCTTAACATTCTTGGCTTTGGTAGCTTCTTCTACCATCCTCTCACGCTCTTCACTAGATACGTCTTTTCCCCAACGAGCCTGGGCCTCATAGAACTCTGCTAAAGATCCTGCCGGTGCTGTTGTTTCACCTTGTCCAGATGGAGTTGCAACAACGGCTTTGCACCGCACTTTCTCTTCAACATCCTGTACCTGTTTCGTCAATTCCTGTCTTTCAGCCAAAACTGCAGCCACGTCTGTTGGAACAAAGTCCTTCCCACGATATATAACAATGTAAAATTTATCTCTTAGCAGCAAGGTACCTCCTGTTAATGTCTGTGCCGTAACAGAAAATTGAGATCACATTTCCGAAACTTTAATTACAATGTCTAAGCAACAAAAGAATATGAATATTATTATACAAAAAAAATTAGAAAATAATTGTCAAATTACGAAACCATACACTAAGTTCTTCGGCCATTAGTTTATTGTTTGTGTTCTGGATACCGGGTTTAACAGCAATCTTTGCGATTAAACTCTTCTCCCAAAGCTTAAGAATAGCACATGCTAGGCCTTGGTGATTTCGATTTCTCCCTTCATGAAGTACATGAAAAAGTTATTAAGAAATAATGAAAAATTAACACTAATAAAACGTTGCAGCTAATGAACTTTACCCAAGGCAAAATGACAAGGAAGTGACTTTGCGGTAAGCCTCAATTCGGTCATTTCTGCACTTGTTAGCCGAGACCGCATTTTGATAGGTAGAAGCCTATAAGGTGTTTTATAACCAGGAACGACACGCGGAAGTAAGTCAGCATCAACCGGAGGTATTCCAGTACCCCACCATTCAACAAATCGAGGACCTAAACCATCAAGCAGCGCATTGTACTCTGCTTCCTCTTTTGTCATGTTCTCAGGCTGTTTGATGTTCCTCCTAACCGACTCACTGTTTTCGAGTGATAAGGTTGCTTTACTGTCTTTTGTTTTCGACAAACCTACTGATGAGACATCCGGCACAAAAAAGCCATTCCCTTCTCTCACATCGAGTTCCTTCGTGGAGGCAGGACCTTGGTAGTTTTTACCACGGTACACCAACATAACACTTCCTGCTTTCCATGTAACCAATCCTCCTGTTCGCCGCTGCACACTACAACAAGTCAGTTGACATGTTCTTCAAGTCGACAACGAAAGCAAACAACGGTGTTCAACATTCAAGCACGAAATCACAGCGGCGCTATACCGCTATAGCGTAGAGAAATTTAGACAAACCACTATTGTTTCGCGATATGCTATTTAATACAAAATATTGTCAAATAGCCGATATAGCATGCCGCTATAACTCTATTACAAAGAAGAATTTAAACAAACTGCTATCAGCAATTGACATCACTTTATTATTCCCTTAATTAAGAGATACTTACTCTTTGTACAGTGTCATTATAAATAAATAATATATCAAGCTAGTCTCTCAAGTTATTCAATACTAAAACCTTATTTAGCTATGAAGCACAATCTTTAACAGACTCCTGACACGAGACAGACACGTTGACATCTCTCAAGTTATTCAATACCAAAACCTTATTTAGCTATGAAGCACAATCTCTAACACAGACTCCGGACAAGACTCCGGACACGACACAGACACTTTGACACTCTAATGTTAAAAACATAGGATAATAACAGGCGAAATGAAGGAAAGTAAAGTAAAAAGGCAAAGAAAGAGACCTCAACAATCTGATGAGCCAACCTCATATTCTTAGCAAGTTCCTCATGAAACTTAAGTCTAACCAACTCCTCTTTCCTCCATCTATCATGAATCTTCTCCATAACCTCTTGTGTAAGTCCAGCTTTTGGAACACTAACCCTCACCCTAACACGCATTCCCTCTCTCCTCAACCTCCTCAACAACTCATCCTCAAGTGTCAATTCAGCCAAAGATGGAGCCTTTAATGTCCTCTTCTTCAACCCATCTTCGTCAATCTCACCACCACCACCACCCATTTTCCTTTCTTCCTCTCTCTTCCATGGAACCACCATCTTCTCCTCTCCATCCTCATTCTCCTCGTCCAACAAAACATCAGGTCGAGCCCATTTTATCTTCAATAACTCACTCAATTTCTCTTCTCCAGTAACAGTCAAAGCACTCACTTTAACTTCTTCTTCTTTTCGTTCTTCGTCTTGTTGTACATCTTCTTCTTCGGCTAACCCTAGGTTTCTCAACCGTAAAACAATTCTTTCAACCGGGGTTGTGTGTTTATTAGGTTGTAATTGAGAAGATTCTTCTTTGATGGGAGATTCAGAGACCCTTTTGGGAGAATTGGTTTTGGTGAGCCAAGGTGGTGTTTGATTGGTGTTAGGATTTGAAGATGAATTATGGGTGGTTTTGAGAGAAGAGAAGGTGATAGTAGGAAATGAGGATTTGGGATGAGAGAGAAAGAGATTGTAAGAGGAGCGAGAAAGGTTGAAGAGTGGGAATGGTGATGATGAATTGCTGAAATGGAGTTCTGGTGATAGTTTCAAATTGCTGTTGTGGAACGCCATTGTTGGTTTAGTTAGTGATGCATTTTGATGTTTTTAAGGTTTGGTTTTGATGTTTTTAATGTTTGAAGAAAGTTGCATGACGGGAAATTTTGGGAGATTGAGGAGATGATGATGTGAAGTCGAAGAGAAAATGTTGGATAAGGTTTTTCTGAGAGAAATTGTTTTCGATTTAAAAAACTAAAAAAACAAAAACAAATACTATTCAAGAGAAAATTTCTTAATACTCTCTATATATATTAATTTTACATGATGCAAAAATATTAAAATGTTTTTCTGTTTTTTGAGATTAATCTCCGAATACACCATGCATGTTATAGATGAATACTAAAAAAAAATTATGGAGATTCATCTTAGGGTATTTTTAATAAATATAACGATAGTCGATCAGTTTAGAGAATATTTTGGAGATGTATATTGATCATCTCATGGTTGCTATCATCCATTTGTTGTCTCAAGGACAAAAGAGAACTAATAGTTAAGGATGACATACCCCAGGGATATATGATAATCCTCATTGGGGTTGTGTCATTCAACTATGATTGTTTATAGTAGATCCTAGTACTAAATATTGATTAATAGAGGATGTAATAGTCATTGCATTATCTACATATGTAGAAGTACTAGTTTATAGGTCTTTCATCACTTTAGTTGGCATGTCATATGGATATTCCCTACTACCAAGGGGTAGTATAAAGCTTGGTAGAAAAAAAGACTTAGGATCTGTAGTGGTTTGTGTAACCTTGTGAGAAGTTGGAAAAGTGATTGTTTGTAGTAGGGGGATCACCAACTCTAGAAACGTCATCAAAATTGAAATTTGACTTATAACATGCGTGTTTACTCCAATGGACGTTGGAGTTTCGACACTGTCACCGTCAATTTGATTAGTTGTTCTTGTACATCTGGAGCATTGTTCTAGGGAAGAAAGAGAAAAATTGACGTTGGACAAGTCATCTAAACAAGAGTTTTGTCACTCCTCAGACACTGAAACATCGCATATATGAAGAACAAACAATAAAACATACGCACTTTTCTGCAAAGGTTTAGTTTTCTTTTCACCAAAAGGGTCTTATTGGATGTGTCAATTTATTTACCATTGTTTTTGGTAAATAATCACAAGTTTTAATTCACTTACAGGTTAGACTCAAAAAAAAATCCTATGACATATTTGTGCAAAAGAGTTCGGAAAAAAAATTGTTCATGCTTAGAAATTAAGTGTTTGAATGAGAGATATTTGAATAGAAACTTCAAAAGTACAGTGCATAATTGCTTAGGATTAATAAAGTAAAATGAAACAAATCATAAGCGAAATTGAGTAAAATGCTTAAGTTAAAAGGTGGGACACAGATTCATATATATATTCTCACAAATTTATTATCTTTGTAACTTGGATGTTAGAATTCTATAGAGATTAATAATGAAAATTGTGAACCCTTATTATAGACTCTAAATTGACTTTATATATAAGAAAATGAGTAACTGACGTTAAAGATCAAATCTCCAGCATTCGACGCGTACAATGTTATGTGGCCTTCCGTCCTCTATATTTCTTTCACGTGTCTTCAGTCTTTGAACTGCTACAAAAATGCCACTTACGTCGAGAAACTCTCCTAAGTCCTTCAAATGCCTCTGTCGAGAATTCTTAGTTGAATCGTGTAATCTTGGTGTCAAACCATGCTTCATTCATTTGTGTCTAGCCTATGTATTTATTTCGCACCCTTTCCCTGTCGAATATGCCAAACTATTATAAATCTTTTTGAGATTCTAAACATGTTTTGAAGAGAGGGTGGTCCTAATCTTGTGGATTTGTTCTTGATATTCTTTCGAATCAAACTTAATGGATTTTGATGCAATTGAGTCGAAAATCACAAGCTAACAATATGAATATTGTTGCAATTTCCACTTAGGCCCCTTGAGAAAGCTAGTGATGTACTCTATGTGTTTGAACTTTTGTATTGATGAACTCAAAGAGCAAGAACATTCAGGGAAACATGTACATGAAGGAGTTGGGTGCAAAGATTCTACTTCATCCCAAATTATTTTCATATCAGTAAAGTAGACCGAAAGATTATGTTCACCTTGCTTGATGGAGTATAGTTATTTGAGTAGGTTTGAAAATCAAAATTGCAAACATTGCCATAATTAGGGCTAACCAATTAACTGACATAACTAATAGCATAACAACATTTGACAAGTAAACTAACAGCATAACAAAATTGTAGTCTAATAGGTACCATATTTAAAAGTGAGTCTCTTTTCAATGTTTTGTTACAGTTACGTTAGAGTTATTTGTATCTGTCTTTTTACTAAATCAAACACTACATCATTCATTTAACTATAATAGTATCAATCCTTATTTGTATATTACAATTGAAGTTCATAGAAACCTGAAATCATAAAACATAATTTCCTGTGCAAGTGTAAATACAGCATCTACTTAGAAATGAACTTAACTAAAGCCACACAGAAAAAAATGAAGAAATAACAATGTACAAGCTACATGCTATGGTATAAGAAGACAAACTAGTATGAGAAACATGTACAAAATATACTTGAGATGATGACTTATAAGAGTGTAATAGTTTTGCACTGACACTGTAAACTGGCATTATATAGACATCGATTATATTTTACCACTTTGTCGAAAGATAGTAAAATATAATCTGATGTCTGTGTAAACCTGTCTATAGTGTCGATGCATAGTTATTAAACTCGAATAGTAAACATAAAAGGGTCAGTTAGTGGACACTTTCAGAAAATCTTCTGCTTAAGGAAGGAGAGGAATTGATAATCTCTTGGCCGAGTTCCTTTATTTTGCTGAGAAGAAGCATTTGCTCAGTCTCTAGCTGAGCTACATATCCTTCCTGTGTGTCTTCCAGAGTTTCGAGCTCACTCAATGTTGTAGCGAGTCCTTCGAGATTTCCATCTTCTATTAATGACCTGAACTTGATCATCATCTGTTTTATCTGATAAAAATTCAATTTAACATCATGTGTCAGAATATCAGCACAACATGAAAATGATAAAAAAAGAAAAAGGTGAAAGTGTTCCTGCGGACCTGCGTTGGAATTTGGTGCAATTTACTCAAAGAAGGTTCGGAGTCTATACTTTGCCTCGTGTGCAACTCTGGAACTTTTCTAGTAATTTGAATGTGAATTTCACCTCTTTTCACTCCTTGAAGAGGAATCCACTTATCAGCCATCTGGTTTGGAGGTAACCTTTGATATTCTACGACACATTCACCGATACTCGATGTAGGTAGTAATGCATTATGGTCTTTCACATAAAGTATCAAGGGACTGCCATCATCAGGGAACTCTAGGGTCTGGTTCCATTGAGGGGTTAGAGTTTTGTATATAACCTGTCAAACAATGTCACAGCTAGTATTAAGTTAAGTTATCAAACTCGAGAATCTAAATAAACTTGTGGAACATCAGTATACTCGAGAAACCAATGATGAAGAATACCAACCTTTGTTCTTTTCTTGAAATTTCCATAGTGTACCCTAACATACGGATCACTTGTGCCTCTAAGATCGGCAGCAACAAGATCTCTCCCTTCAATCAAAACAAGTTCTATCCAACCATTTCCTGAGCCTGAACCCTGGTTATCATCAAATGAGTGAATCATGTTAGAATCAATATCCAAGGAGTGAAAATTCCATAATTGCGTAAATAAAAGTGAAAGATTAGCACTTATATGAATAAGTGTTTATGCTCTAAGCGCTTAATTAAGCTGTTTATCCAAACTGACACTAAATATATAAAAGAATCACAAATTTCTGTATGAAGAAACGCACCGTTGATCCTTCTTGGTCATCCGCCTTTACGGCTTCTATTTTAAGTCTGATTTCTCCCGAACGCACCCGTTCAAGAGGGATCCATACATCCCTGACTGATCCATCAACCAGTCCTTCCAAATTTACTTGTGCACTACCAATGTTTTCATCTCCGAAAAGCTCCTCGGTAAATACCTTTAGTTTTAAGTATTCACCGCCAGTAATCTCATCAAATTCAATAGTCTGATTCCAGACAGGATTTGGAGTATGAGAAGTCTTGGTTTTCTGGATAACCTGAAAGGATTATTAGCAACAGAATAAGATAAGGCAAACCTTTCTATAGTGAAGAGTGTCGTAAGCAGTGCTACTTACCTTTCCGTATTGTACTTTAATGTATGGATCAAATTTTCCGGACTTTTCTTTTGCAGCAGCAAGATCCCTTCCTTCTACAACGGTTATGTTAAGTTTCTTTCCAGTTTTTAACTGAAGATTTGATGATCCATTTAGTGACGTCCGAGAGTTGTTACGGAGATTGTTCAAGCTATGTGTTCCATCGGAAAATTGCCACTCTTTTACTACAATGCTCACCTTCAACTATAATATGAAGAGAAGAGGTAAAATAAATGAGTGTGTTGTTCAAAACCAATTTTATCTTCACTCACAAAGGTAAAATATTGTGCCTTATCTCGTAATCGTAGAATATCGTACCTCTCCAAAGTTGGTACCCTCAAATGGGACAACCATTTCAATTTCATCTCCACAAAATTGTGCTTGCTTTGCTATAATCCCGGAATCTGGTCCTACCGCCCACATTATTGTCGAATCATCTTCAACATGACGCATCTGCACAAAGACATCAACATTAACTTACGATAGCGTCTATAGCGGGCACCGTAACCGTAACACTATAATAGCATAGCAGAATTTGAACAAATCGCCATTGTTCAGCGATATGCTATATAGTACAAAGTGTTGTTAAATAACATTTATACTCTATAGCAGTGTTATATTACTGTAGTGTAACGGAACTTGAACAGGTCACTATTTTCCGCAATAGACAATTTGATGAAATATCAATAATTGATATCCATTGTTGCTAGTTCAAAAGGAGAACATCAATGAAAGTACCTTTATTTCACAACTTCCCAGATAGTCACACTTCACATTGTTTGGAATACACTCGTAAAGATTGAAACGAAGAGTTCCTGCATTATCATGCATAACCATATTAAACGATGCATCCCATCTAGGGGTTGAACCTAGTCTGACATCCGTTCTCCTCGTCAATTCCTCAATTTCTACCTCTACAAATGTATGTAGGTCCTTGTCGTCCAAAATGTCTTCTGATGAAGAACCGTTGTTTGATCCATTTTGTTGCCTCCTAGATGCCTTAAAGGAACTCCTAGAAAGTTTATTTGCTGAAATCACTCTAACATATATGATGCTACCAACAGCCTTTTTTCTTAAATCAACCGCAGGTAACGTAAAACAGCGCCGTCGAGGTTCCACCATGGTTTTAACCAATGTGTCGGTAAAAAGTTTTTGCTGCATAGCAGAAAAAGTATAAAGTTAGTAAAAAATAGAAGAAAAAAAAATCAGAAATGCTTAGGGGACTAAACATCATTGCACAAAACTTTGTTGATTACAACAAATATAATATTAAATTTAGTCGAAACGCACCAGCCAAGAAGAAACACCAGGCCACTCGGTAGCTGGAAGTGACTGACTTCCTCCACTTCCAAAGGCAATTCCAACTCTCACCTCAGGAGCCGATACAAACGAATATAAAAGTGCTTTTCCATCTAGAATCGGCGTTAAGATAAGCTGCAAAATCAATATGAATGGTAGAAAAATCAAACCAACTTATTTTTTTTAATAATCTCCTACTTTATATAGCTTTTGTTATGTTAGAAAAATAAAAAATAAAAATGAAAAGAATATTGCTTTACATACATCCCCCTTGATATGAAGACTATTAATCACGATTCGTGCAGTTCCCATCAACGGTTTCGCAAGCTTAGCCAGCATCAAAATACTCATTTCATTGGTGTCCCAATCAAAACCAAGTTGCATGACTCGCTGTCAAATACAAGTATAATGCTTTAACTAAATCTCACATTATGTGTAATATATCATTTCCTAATCTCCATGCCAACACAACTAGAAAATACAGATTAAGCGAAGAAGACAGATATATTTGAAATGTGAATAGAACTAAAACCTGATCGCCGATAGTTGACCACCGCATCCCTTGCAAGGCCAAGCTAGGAGGGCATGATCCTAGTGAAAACTCTTGCAGCTCGACTCTTTCCTACATACAAGAATTTCTCTAGTTCAGCACATCTATGAAACGTTCAAAATGTTTTGGAATACTAATAAAAAAGTGTCATAGAAAAACCAAAAATATAAAATTTCACTTACAAGAAGTCTTGGTTTTCGAAGCTTTAAACGTGCCTAGAGACGCGAAAAGAAAAGGAAGAAGAAAATTAGTACAAGTCTGAAAGTATGTTGAAAAGTATGTGGCAGAGGCGGTGAAGTTTCACCTCAACTATAGCTTTTAACCTTGATGAAAGCTTGGGGTTAAAATAGTTGGGCCAGATTTCTGTCAACAATTTATTAAGCCATTCACAGTGCTCCAATGGTGTAATGGGCTATATGAAAAGGAAAATTGAAGTCAAGTTCATAAACAAAACACATCGGCAATGTCAAAGGAAGAACATATAAGTGAAGATACCGAGTTATTCAATATTATTCGCTTCCATTTCTTATCCAAATCCTCCACAAGTAGTTTGCGTTGGTATCTCCCATACTGAAAATTAAAGAACGAAATCGCACATTACTGATATATGTAGCACTAACATTTCAGATCAAAAATGTGTCTGATGTCGACATCAGACAACGTTAAACACTGACACGTGTGGTTACATTCAATCACTTCCATTCCTCAATAACAGTACTAAATTGAGTATGTATTCACTCATCTCATGAAATTACCCCAATTTAACAAAAATCTAAAAATAATGAATGCATTTCAAATTAGAACCAAATTAATCATCCAAGATAATTCTTACCAAAGTACATATATTTATATAAATACAATTCAATACAAGAGTGATGATTAATAGGGTAAGAAAAAGAGAGAGAGCAAAACCTGTATAGTAGCCCAAACAGCAAGTGCAAGAGGAACCCAAGTAGAAAAAGAGAAGACCCATTTTTCAATAGCCAAAGCAATCAAAATAAATGGAATGAAAAATGAAATCTTTGGCTTCTCCTGCAAAAGATAGTTGAAGAAATCCACAGCAACCTCTTCAATATTTTCAAAGGAAAAAAATGCCCTTTTCTTTCTACTCATTTTTATGCCTTGCTTGCACCAAAATCAAACCAAAAAATTGAACTTTTTTATGTATATGAATTTATGATCAAAGACTAAGGTCAACTACACAAAAGGGTAAGGCAGGTTTTTAAGGAAGAAGATGAAAATGATTTGGAAGTTGACAAATTTTGAAGGGTTGGAAAATTGCAGAGAAGTTGAAAAGTCAGCTGAGAAGAACGGTTATAAGCAAAAATCCTTAATTTATGTAAAAACATTTGTTGTTGTCTGAAATTGAACAGAACAAAATGATGACTGAGTTGAATAGAAAAAATGCCACTACAATTTCTTGTCTCTTTCCTTTGTGTCTTTTTCATTCATTCATGCTAAAACCAACTTCATGAGTGATAGATCTATCTTGAGTTTTTTTTGTTTTTTTTATTTAATTGAATTTATTATTATAGTTTAAAGTTATTACTATAAATAAATAATTAAAAATGGATGAATGTTTTACTAAAACTTATTAGTAGATCCCAAAAACGTTTTATTTTCCTAAGTTGTAATCAAGTTTTATAACAGTTCCATTTCAATAACTGTTGAGTTTTATTTAACATAAGTGTTTATTTTTAACAATAGGTGTTTTTTTTTTTTTTTGTCACGGTGAAATCAATTTAATTTTTTGGTTAAAATTTATATTTAGGATTTGTTTTGTGACTAGGATAGGATAGAATTATACTAAAGATTGATTTGTTTTTGTTTTAAATGATTTTTATAGTATTATATAATATTGTTAAAAATAATTTATAATTTAAAAAAATAGTTTAAATGAATAATTAATTTAAATGGTTTGTCATAAAATATTATTTTAAATATTCTATCTTTTTTCTATGAATTTTTATAATATTAAAATTTTAAAATATTAATTAAAGTTGAAACTATTTAAAATAATTTTTCATTAAAAAAATTGATATATATATATATATATATATTTTAAATCATGTGATTTTAATATGTTACAAAATTTTAATAATTAACATTTAAGTTATTGAGATGTCAAAATTATTCTTTTAATTTATAAAAAAAAAACAAAATAGAGATTTGAAATAACTTTTATTATTTTTTAAAAGTTCTCATAAAAAACTTTTAAAAATACAAAAAAAAAGATAAATATATAACAAGTGTGTCATATATCTAATTTTAAATAATGCATTAAAATACGATAGATTGATTTAAAAACTTATCATATTATATTTAATGTGAGAGATTCGGGTATAATAATCCTGGATAATTTCGAAGAATCGTGTTCGTACACTTTCCGAACAAAGTATTTCGACCATATTCTTGCTTAGGTTCACGAAATTTTTGTGGGGATAATTCTTGAAGAACAATTTGTTTCTGGCAAAACAGAACTGTTCAGGAATGTAGAGAGAAAGTTTGGTTTTGTTCTGTATTTTAAACTGAGGTCAAATGACGCCTTATATAGGAGATCAATAACAGAAACCGAAAAGACACAACTGTTCAGAAAAACGCTACCCCGCACCCCGCCAGGGGCTTCACCCCTTGGAACCCCAACGGGGCGCTGCCCCGCACCCCGCCAGGGGCTTCGTCCCTTGGAACCCCGTTTCAATTATTCGCATTCAATTATACGTTGGCTCGACGAACGTGCACTCCGCACTACCCTAACTCGTTTCCAAGCTTTAACGCATAATTGCATCGGCCTATAGTAAATCAGATTACTACTAAAATACATTAATGATACTAAAATCACCAACATTTAATTGGTTAAAAATATTCTTAGACTATGAAATGAATTAGAAGTCAATAAGATATAATAAAAATATAAATTTTTGAAATTATCCTATAAAATATTGAAAAATAATTTGATATTATATTAACAAACCAAATATATTTTTAAAATATGTATGATTTATCTCAATGTCGATTTAACAATTTAAATAAACTAAAAATAAATATAAAAAAAGATAAAACACATTTTCTTAGGGATGTTCAAATTCAAACCAATCCAAATAAAATTCGAAAACTGCAAATAAATCGAATTTTTTTGGATATATTTGGATGTCATTTTGTAAAAACCGATTGGTTCGGATCGGATTTCGAATTGATTTTTCAAAACCGATCTAAACCAAACCAAACCGCATATATATATATATATATATATATATATATATATATATATATATATATATATATATATATATATATATATATATATATATATATATATATATATATATATATATATATATATATATATATATATATATATATATTTATTTATATATATATATATATATATATATATATATATATATATATATATATATATTTATTTATTTATTTATTTATTTATTAATATATATTAATTTAATATTAGATGACACTTATATTTTTAAATACTATTTATTAGTTTGACTTTATCTATTTATTTTTATTTTTTTCATTTTGTAACATTAACTTTTGATATATTATATTATATATTATATAAAACTTACTATTTATTATTACTTTTAGAATATTAATAAAAAGTTATAATTATAATATGGATATTCAAAAAACAGATCCAAATTAAACCGCATAAAATTGGATCGGATCGGATTTTTTTAACCAATCATCCAAAATCGAACCAAACCGCGAGTAAAATTACTTTTGGATCGGATGATATTTTGTTTCAAAACCGATCCAAACCGAACCGCGAACACCCCTACTCTTTTTGGTCCCTTAACTATACCCTTGGGTTCAGATTGATCCCTTAATTTTTTTTGTCAGATTGGTCCCTTTTACTCTTAAAACGTGTCAATTAGTCTTTTTTGGTACTGTAGCGACGAATATAATTATTATAAAAAATGAATTCTCATTTTTAAAATATAATTATTATAAAAAATTGTAAAAATATGAATTTTCATTTTTTTAGTAGGTTAAATATGGGTTCCTTACAAGGGTGGTTAAGCAGGAAGTCTCTGACAGAGGGTATGAGAAAGAAAAGTTTTATGTTTAAGTGCATAAGCAGTTGTAATCATGTTTTGATTATAGTGGAAAATCTCTTGTGGTGCAAGGGGACTTGACTACTCTCAGTTGGGAGAACCAGTATAAATCTATGTGTTATGTTGTTATTTATTTGCTTATGTTATTATCCGCTGCATCTAGTTAATCAGAATCTGAATAATGGTTTAGAATTTGAACTTTGTTCAGAGGCAAAGCAAAAAATGGAAAATAGCATTCAACCCCCCCTTCTTTTGTATTTTCTCACCTTCATGTTCGCCTCGTGGGTGTTCTTGGTGTCCGATGTATTCGTCGAACTCTATAGTCTCAATCGGAGTTTCGTCGTTACTAGCTCCGATTGAGAAGATATATTTTGATTCTTTAGCTTCTTTGGGAATCGTCCCTAGCCAGATTCAAGGTTCTTGTTTATGCCCTAAGGAGTTGAGCTGGTTCAGGGTAGACGTCTCTGGGCTCCACCGCCAACGCTCTTGGAGTGACAAGTTCTTAAGAGAGAGGGAAGTGTGCCAGCTACATCGGGAATAATGCTCATTGAGTATGTCCTTCATGAAATTACAAAACCTTTTGTGGTTGTAGCGTATCACAGTGTATCATAGTAGGGTTCCTTCATCAAATCCTTTCTTGATCCATCTGTATCAAGTTGCTTTTCTTCTCTATAATATTGTATCCCTACATATTGGTGAGGTTGGGCATTAAGTTAAATAAGAATTCCAATTGAAGGCATATTAGATAGTATATTTCCTTGATGTTATTAGGAGTATGGGGTGTTCTTGTAATATCCCATAAATTTAATTAATACTCTGGATGAGATTAATTAAGATTAATAGGGTACCGGTGTGCTCTGAGAGCTTTCAACTTCAATAATTAGAGCAACCGACGAACTCAAATTAAATAGTTAATATTATCTGACTCAGGGGTTTTATTAATTAAGTGACTCAGAGACATTTTTGGATACCCTCAATTTGGACCAGTTAGGTTACTAACTAGAGTTATATCAGTATAACCTTTTCTATTTGTTTCATTTGTTACACAAACATAGAAACATAGAGAGAGGAAGAAGTGAGAACTGAGAAGAAGGAAAGAAAAGGGGAAAAGCTTGAGGAGGAAGGGCTTTGGATCATCAACTTAATTTTCTTCTATTCATCTCAAGTTCTTCATCATCTTCATTATGGAGGTGGGTCTAGTTATTACTCTTATTTTTAGAAGTTTTGGACTTATAGAGTTTTAGGTTAGAATGTGGTAATGCTTCTAATCGGGAAAATTTACGGTTGATATGTGATTTAATCGATGTTCAATAGTTGGTGTTAGTATAGAAATGACCTATATTATTTGCTATGAGATTGCAATGTGAACATGTGAGAAGAAAAATGAAATTTTACTGGTTTTAGGTTGGAAACTGAGGTTTTGGACATTCTGCTATGAAGTAATCGGTTACCCTTTTGGAGTAATCGGTTATTTCGTTGAAAATTGTGAAAATACGCAGATTTTGGTGAAGAGTAATCGGTTACTTGAAATGGGTAACCGATTACGAAATGTGGTTGGAACTCTCATTTAGCCCCTGGATGAATAGTGTGGACGAAGTAACCGGTTATCCAAAGTGAGTAACTGATTACCACTGAAGGTTTTGGACAAATATTTTATTTTCAAAAATTCATAACTTTTTATCCGAGTATCTGATTTAAGCAAACTTTATATTGATAGAAAGTTGAGATCATATCCTATCCAATGGAGTGATAAAACTTTATTTTTTTGGTGAATAATTTATTTAATTATTTTTTATACTTCGATTAAAAATGTTGATTACGTGAATAATAACTTGTGAAGTATAAGGCATGCAAATCAAGGTATTTGTGAAGAAACCTTAGTATGCCTTCGATTGATAGAACAACCTAGATATGAGACTAGGAAATCGATAGATGGTGAGATAGTACAATTATGTCTAAGAGAAGTTTAAGAGAAGTAAGTGTGGGAAGAATGGATGAATATGCAAGATGATCATGTATTAATGCTTCATAAACTACCAAAGTTAGTAGTATACACCCTTAATGGATGTCCTATAATGCTTATGAATGAGCATACAAAGCATGAGAAAAAGTGTTCAAGTGATAGAAGGATTAAAATGAAGAAGATATAAGAAGAGATGAACATGTATCACATAACATGAAGTAACTTGTAACACAATTCAAAGTTGAAAGCAAACATGAATGAACATGGATAAGGTCAATATCAATTGACAATTAAGATGAGGTTAGTATGCATGAACTAGTAATATCAAATGCATATCAAGTCACTCTGAGACTAGTTGAAGAAAAGGTGCAAACTAGGTCAAAGTAGTTCAAGTATTCATACAAGTGAGGGATGAATGACATTTGAATTCATGAAGTGATCATGGGTCAGTGGCATACTCATTATGAAATGCCCATGAGAGGTGTGAATGAGCATGGATGATTCAATTACAATTCACATTGATGATTCAAGTTTAAGATGCCTACATACCACATACACAAACTAAAAGAAAATGGTGCATACATGACTTATGAAGCAAGTAGGGTGACCTATAATGTCATACAAAGATGCACAAACAAGGCCTAATAGGATGGCATAAATGCCTTTCTAAAACTAGGGTTTAGAGATTACCAAAATTCACACAATCATTGATGTTTAAAAAGTAACTTAAATCAACAAAAAGAGATGAGGGAAAATGGAAGGATGCAAGTCATTTTAAGTATGAACATAATGCAAACATGTCACAAAGTTATAGGTCAAGGGAAATTAGAGAATATGTTCAATCATAGGTCCAAACCTCAAGTAGGTCAAACTTCCATGATGCATAGAGATGAGTGTAGAACCCTAATAAGAAATGCTTCTAAAAATTAAGAAAAATATGAACTAGATGCCTTAGGATGTCACCTATACACATACCAAATGCCAAGTTAAAAATCAGAATCAAACTGTGCCAATTAAAATGAATGTGAACATGTATCATGGAGAATGGACCTTTAAAAAGAAATTCAAAGAAAATTGTGAAAACAATACAAAAAAATAATTAAAATCAAAATTAAAAAAATGCTAAAAAGTATTTAGATGCTTCTTGAATTTATTTGGAATTCTTAGAAATCATTTGATATTTTGAATAAAAGAAAACTGAAAACTATGTGGAAAAAAGAAATAAAAATGAAGAAAAAGAGGTGAGGGGTGTAAACATTGTAAACGCGCAGTTCAAAATGGCTATTGGGATTAAAACTGGGGGTGGAAAAAGCAAGGAAGAGCCCAGTATAATGCGTTGAGGGCCTATGGTTCTATGGTGGATGTTAGTCAATAGTTTGACTCAATCTTAGCCATATAATGAAGTCAACACAAGATGATCACACAAGTATCTCAATTAAAAGGATCACAATGAACGCACATGCTTGTTATGATGGTCACACTCTCACTGGACAAGTCAAGGTCAACTCTCCTCACACTCAGACGCACGCGTGATGCACATGCCTCATTAATGTGTTGGCATGTTAATACGCGTCGGATATGAATGATCCAAGGGCTATGATATAAAGTTAAAAACCCTAGCCTGAAAATCTCATTGGCCGGAGAAGGAACTCCGGTCATCTTCTCTGGCCATCTCTGGTCATCTGAACATGCTACATGTTTCCAGAAATCAACAAATCATATCCAAACTGAAGCTAAGCTCAAAGAGAAATCAAATCCACCATCAAAAATCCCAAAGCAAGCATACACAGAAAGATTCGAAGCAATCAAATTTGCCCTAAAATCTGTTTATACCTCTAAAAGGTCTATCAACTAGCCATATCCATTCATGTGATTCTATTAAGCTCAAATCAAGTGGAAATAAAGCTAAACAAGTGCAATTTGAAGTAGAGCGAATTGAAGAAATCAAACCTGAAAGAGATGAAACCTTGAATCAAACAGAAAACCAGAGATGCTGCAATGATTTCTTGAAGTTGTTGAAGCAAAATAAATGCTTGAATCTTGCAGCAAACCATGAGAAATTTCAAACTGAACTTGATGATACTTGAGGATTTGAGCTTCCAATCACTTGATATTCATCCAAATGAGCTTGATGATGAAGATATGATGAAGAAACTTAAGAATTTATGGTAATGAGAGAGAGAGAGAGGGAGAAAGTGTGTTCAAAATCTGAAAAAGTGAAAATGATGAAGTTGATCCCAAATTCTGTTATGGTCCTTTTTATATCCTTGGTTAGCTTCTAACCATCATGGTTGATGGTTAGAACTATGTTTAATTGTGGTTTAGTGAGTAGTGAAGGTGTATGGCTCAATTTGAAGCTGAATTCGAAAGTGAGTGTGCAACTGGATTTAACAATGCTTTGTATCAGCTATGGTGAGGTTCATGAAGCCTACAATGCATCTGAAGTTGCTATCCAATGATTTGTTACAATGGTATGATGTTATGCAGCTTTTGCTTCTCATGTCATTTTTTGAAAGCTTTCCCATTTAATGCATGGCATGGCATATACACATGATCATGTGATAAGCTAATGTTCAAATGAGGAAAAGACTGAGTGATGAGATGTATGTGTGTTGCCTGTCGAATTTGGCGAACAACCTCTGGTTTTCCAATCTCACCGAATTGGTTTACTTGCAGGACCAACCACACAAATCCTAGGACACATGTGCAAGTTTTGATGATTTTCTGAATTCTCAGAGTAAGAAGTTTTTTTTATCTTTGATTTGATTGGTTATATCTTTCATATATGAATGATTTTGATTATTTTAAGTAAGAGTTTTAAAGTAAATTTAACAAAATAAATTCAACAAAGTAATTTGACAAAGGTAAAGATTTGCATAAAGTAAATAATGAAGGATAAATGGCTGGTAAATGTAAAGGAAAGGATTAAATAAAGAACTTTAAATTTGATAAAATTTAAATGAATGGTGTTGTTCACACGTACATTTTCCAGATAAAACTATTTTTCTCTCACACGGGTACTTTAGAGTATTTTGCAGGAATTTTGTATAAGTTTTTACACACACTAAATCTAACAAACATTATCCTATTTATATACAAATAAAATAAATGCTATCAACGGAAAATGCTTCAGATTAATGACACTTGGCTTTCTGCATGTTCCCCTTTCCTCAAAAGCTTCCACGCGTCCTTATGCCAAACGAAACAACTGTCTGAATTTGAATTTTTCCTTAATGTCGAAGCGATGCATCCCTTCAAGCTTGTCAAATTTTCAAAACATAACACATTAACCAAATCTGTAGAAACACTGCATCTTCTCTCCTTGTCGAAATGTCGAACGATCCAGGTGTCACCCAACTCCTATCGAACTATCAAAAACAATACGTCAACCAAAAACTGTCGAAATAACTCTTCAAATATCTTTCTTCAGTTTCCCTTCCTTTGTCGAATTTTCCCTTTTTGTCAAAGAACATAAATTTATCTTTCAAATCACGGTGTCGAAAATATGTGTCTACAAATTGCCCCCAGCAAAGGTTTTTTCGACTATTTTAGAGAAAAGTCATTTGTTGTCGAGAATTGCTTCGACACCATATCAATGTTTATTTTCATCATTTCCAAGGTTAGATATTCCAAATCCCCAGAAATCTTCATCATCATACTTTTCTCAAAATGTCAACTCAGCCCACATTCTAGATAACTATTTCCATTTCTGGTACTTGCCATGCAATGTTAGGTCCACTTCCTAACCCAAATACCGATCAAACTCGTTTAAAAGAGTTCTTTCCCACATACTCCCACTCAAGACCCATAGGTGCTGGAGTAAGATCCAACCCTAGTGGAACGTCCACTGAGAATCCTGAAAAAGTATCTACTTCTGCAGAAATAAATTTAACTTACTTGAACAAAACTAGAATTTTTAGGAGTTGTCCCTTAACAAAAGACCCTTCTGATTACCTAGCTTGGTTAGCTAAAATCGAAAAAGTCAAAGGAAAATTTTGGAAACAAATTGGTATTATCGACTTGATTCAATTGTCGAAGGTAGGCCCCAATTATTGCCCAAACATGATCTTAGCTTCCCTTTACTTTTGGGATAACACTTATAACAACTTCCATATTCCTTGTGGGAAGGTCACCCCAACCTTCTTTGACATATCTGTTATAGTTGGACCTAGCCCTATAGGAATAAACTTCGACCCCACAATTTTGGATGACAATACCATAACCTTCGACACTAGTTTTGCCTCCTATTCTCTATTCATAGCTCACTATCATGATCAAGATACCACTGAAGTTCTGATATAGAGCACATAGCCTTTTAACCCTCTGGTTTTCGAATTTTGTCTTCTGCTTCTGTTCTCTTCAAGTTGCCAAGAAATACCTCACTATTGCTAACCAACTCCATGCTGGGAGCAACCTTTGCTTAACTGAAATGGTTCTAGCAAACCTTTACGAATCACTTAGTGAGGGTGTGGAATTTCTGAAAACTGTCAACGAAAATGGAAAATTAAGCTTGGCAGGACCCTTTTGGCTCCTACAACTATGGCTTAATGCTACTTTTGAGGTTGCTCTTCCTGTCAAGAATAAGGTCGATGAAGAAGGAGTGAAGAACAGGAGCGTCGAATGGCCTCGGTTAGTACAACTAACCCCATCTGATGAAGGAACTAGCCTTCGGTGCTCTTTCACAAATTACATAATGATCTTTTCCAAAAGGTACAACTTTACCTCAACCATGGCACCCTTTGCCAAAGGACTATTGGACCTAAATGGTTCACCAAACAACTCCCCTTTGAGATGCAAAAAGATGAAGATACCTTTTTGGTTATCTGGGAATCAATTTTGGCACCAAGACTCTTTTTCTCCCACCACAACATGAACAACACCAAGATCGACCTCATTGTTTATCAGCCTAACCTTGTTGCTCGACAGTTTGGGTTAATTCAAATAAAACCAAAATCCATCTACCCAAAGAAAGGTTCCATCATCTTCCACAATTATTTCCACAGCGCAGAGAAAAGCATGGAGCTGTCGGAAACGTTTACTGACGAAACCCTGGAGATTCGACCAGTGATTTTTCGACCTTTTTTCCTCTGTACCCAAGAATTTGACGTTTGGTGGAAATATTATTATCTCAACATATTTTTCGACGTGACGACTTTTACAACTCTTCTAACGAACGCTTTTGCTTTTGTGTAGGATCGAACAAAGAAAGGTACTCAACAACATATTAAAGAAATCCAAAGATTTCAAAAGTATTTTGAAACCATTTAAACACCAAATGATCTTAGTTCAACCATAGGCGAAGCAACAGTGACTTTGAAACAAAAATTTACAGAAAAACTAGGGAAACTGGTGTTGCCTTCGTATGTTCGACCAGAAATACGTTATGATTTGGTGTATAGCTATTATCCACCAAAGTTTCCCCCTCTACCTTCTGCTTATTTGGTGTGGCATTGAGCCATCCATTCCCATACTGGTTTGTTTGTGGATCTGATCTGAAGTTGCTTCGTGAATCTTGCAAAAAACCTGTTGAGCGAGTGGTTCCGACTAAGTATCATTTGGATAATTTCCCAGGGCGCCTTCATATTGGCATATAACACGTTCGTGTGGAATCTCCCATACTTTAAGGTGTTAAAGAAAACACAATTTTATATTTCGTTCTAACTTTATTCTTATATGTTTTCCTTTTGTGTTTATTTATTTCTCTATTTCTCTGTTTTTTAGCTGTTGAGATTACTGCCAAGAAAGCCCCTGTCGAACGAAGCCCTGGGAAGGTGGTCGAAAAACCAACCTCTACTGCAAAAAATGTTCCAAACAAAACATCAACCTTTCTCTTTTAATGTAGTAGATTTATTTTGCCCATACTAAATAATTTTCTCTTTGGTGCATTAGGTGAGTCGAAAACCACCAACTCCCCAAAAAAGAAAACAAGAGAAGGCAAAGGTGATTATTGGAGAATCTTGGGACGAATCTCTAGAACAACAACCTCTTAAAAGGAAGAAATCCCTGAAGATCAAGACGGTCGCCTCCCATAGGTCTCTTGTCAAATCCAGGAGAACTCCTCCCACTAGTCCAATTACCAAAACTCATACAAAAAATGCAGAAAGTGGGAATTCTAGTTTCCATACTGAGATTCCTCAAGTAATTTTGACAAATGGAGCTCACTTTTTCTTGTATTTTCTTTTCGTTCTGACTTTGCTTGTTCTCATGTCCAGGTTATGGTCAAAGAACAACCCATATCAGAAGAAGCACCACAATTCCACAACCCTAGATCAAATAAAAATCAGTCCTCCAATTGAGACAATTTTGTCAGAGAAAGTCCAAGAGGAGACCAACCCAACGGATGATGAACCTGAACCACAAACCACAACAGATTTCGACACCAATATAGGCGACCAATCTGATGACAACTCTCCCCTTCATCCAGGATTAGATACTAAAAAAGATGTTGATGCTCCCCTGGATGATAATGTCGAAGATGTTAATGAAGGAAAAACTGCTGAGGATGAGGGTAATCAGAAAAAGGACCAAACTGTTGGAGCTAGAGAAAGCAATGAAGAGAAAACTGTTGAGGAAAAGGAGAATCAATCGAAACAAAGAGATGCTAAACTGACTTCTGGGCAAAGTACTCGACCAATTATTACCCAGAATCAAGTAACTTATCCATCCACTGGTTCGACCAGTCTCTCTCGTGAGGAGCTTGAGAGCTTGAAGGTGAAAAGACCCTTGGACTATCTGAAAGCTATGCTCAGTGCTCGCTACAACCTTCAAGACTCCTCCTACAGCAATTCGACCACTTCTGGTGTTACTTCTGAGGTTAGGTCACTTGATGCCACCATGACTGAAATCAAAACCAAAATACTTGGTGTGGACTTATTCAAGGTTTTAGGCGAAAATCCCACTGCTCAGTTCAACCTGAAGAAACTCCTCAAACAAGTAAATGTTTTGGAGGCCTCTGCCGAAGAAAGTCGCCTGGTGATGGACCTAACCTACATGATTGACATGGTGATGTAGATTTAAATTGTCAAAAAGAGTTCACCCAACAAATCTCTTTAAAGTCTGAGGTCCAAACTACTGAGTGGGATGTTGTGGCTGCTTCGACTGATGAAGTTTCAGAGCTACAAAAACTTTCAGAAGTTTACTCTAAGGATGCTGCTGAATGCAATGCTAATATCCAAAATTTGGAAAAGCGGATAGCTGATCTTCAACGGAAGATTTCCCAAGAAAAACAACGTAAAGAAAACCTCTAGCAACCCAAGCAAGATGAGATTGACGAAGATATTAGAGTGGAACTCCATCATACAGACAAATCTCAACAGTTACATTAGGAGATCGATAACCTTTCTCATAACAAAAGCCTCTGCGAATGTCAACTTCAGATCCAAAAGAGGAAGTTTGAAGAGTTGAAAAAGTCTTTTCTTAAAGATTAAATTGTAGATAGAAATAGGTCTTTTATTCACTGGCAGCCTTTGAGTCCTTTATTTGTAATGACATTGACGCCATTTATTTGGAGAAACACATCATTTTTTATGTAATTATTCCATTTCTATTTTAACTTCTCGCAATGTTGGCTTATACCCTTTTAAATACTTGCCACTTATCTTTAGTATTCTTTTATCCCCGTCTATCTCTTCGACCTCATATGCACCATTTTCAAAAACTCTTAAAATTTGGAAAGGTCCCTCCCACTTGGGAGACCATTTTCCCATTAATCTATCTTTTAGATCTATGGGAAGAATTACTTTCCAAACAAGATCACCCACTGAAAATGTCTTAAATTTCACTTTCTTATTGTAAAACTTTTCGACTCTTTCTTTTTTCCTTTTTATCAATTCTAACGCACGCAACTTTTCTTCGTCCAAGTCAACTAATTCGTCCATCATCATGCTCCAATAAACTTCTGATGGGATTTCATGTTGCCTTTGAACTCGTATTGACTGTAAATAAATTTCGACTGGTAGCACTGCATCATGTCCATAAGTCAATCTGAATGGGGTAGAGTTTTTTGCTTCTTTGGGAGACGTTCAACAAGCCCATAAAATTTGATCCAAAGTCTTATGCCAGTTTCTAGGTTTTCTACCTATGTGTTTTTTGATCAAATTTATCACAACCTTATTTGCTGCTTCGACTTGTCCATTTTCCTGGGCATAATAAGGTGTCGAAGTTAAGAGTCTAAAACCTGTCTCTTTTGCAAACATTTGCATATTTTTTCCAGTAAATACAAATCCTTGGTGTAACACCCCAAAATTTGCCCTCTCATTTTCATAACATCTAGTATCATTTTCGTACTTAGCAATGCATTCTTTGCATAGAAAGATGAAGTGATAATGTTCATGGTTGAAGCATAGAGCATGGTAGGGATTTCGCTTCAGATGTGGCTATCTAGTTATGATCCTATTTGGATGGGAGTTGGACCTAATCTCGGTCAAACTATCAAGAGATTATTTCAACTACAAGTTTTTTTGTGCTATGGGTTATTTATCAGACATTGAGGGTCTCAAGTCCATTTATCTTATGTGATAGGGGTCAGAATACCAAGCAGAGATTAAGGAGTAGTTTGGTTCAAAGTTCAGGGGTTATCAGGTTGTGGAATTCGAGAATTTCACGGTCGAAGATTCACAAAGTTAGTTCATTTCCAACTAGGGTTTCATGCAGTACGTTGATGTTAATTTTTCAAGCCATAATTATACCTTCAAGGCATGTTGTAAACACCCCAAATTTGCCTTCACTTTTTCTCACACCATGGCTTGTGATCTTTAATTTTTGCATTAGCCTAAGCATACCATCTCATATTGCATATTTGTCTCATCTACATAGTTCCATTTCATCTGCATCTAGGGTTTGTGATCTGAGCAATCCAAGAATCAATCTGAGCCATCCCAATGGTCTTGAAGATTTCCAAGAGGGTCCATGTGTGTTCTATAATCATATTATGCTCCCCAAAGTTCATAAAAGTCAAAGGATCACAAATTTGGTAAAGGCATGGAAGCAGAGCTAGGGTTTTCCTGCACAGATGACCAAAATTAGGGTTTTGGTTTCAGAGGCCTTAACTCCAATTTTTTGGTCATTTTTGTTTCTAATGTTCTTAAAATGTTATAAGGATCACATGTACCAAGTTTGATGAAGAAACTCATTGTGGAAGTCATCTGATCATTGGGTAACTTCTTGAGCAAGTTAAGTCAAAATCAGGGCATCTGAGGCCCCCAACAATGGAACCAGAGGATCATTTTCATCAAATTGAGGTTCTATGATCTTTATTTGATCTTAGAAGTGGTTGGAAGTTCACAAAGTTGAAGAATTTTGGGCCAATTGCAAACTTGCCATTTTTGGAAATGACTTGTAATGGAAACTTTCCATTTTGGGAAAGATTTTCAACCTCCTCTTTCATGACCAAAAATGCTTCAAATGAAAAATTATTGGACATGAAAGTTGTAGATTAGGTCTTTCCCTTTTCAAAATGTACTAGAACATGTCTTGATTCATCCTAGAACTCAAGATATGGCCTTTCAAATTTGGCAAAAATCACATAATTTTCAAGTTCATGCCAAAGAGGGAATTTTGCAATTTCACTTGCCAAGCCTTTCTATGACCTCTAATCAACTTCTATGCATCATAACATGTCAAGGCAACTTTCAAAAATCATAATTGGCCCAAGAATGCATAGTTTTCATGCCTTGCATCTCAAGAAAGTTCAAAGAGGGAAAGTTGCAAAATGCCTTGGATCCCTTCATCCACTTGTGCCAGCTGCATAACTTTGATTCCATGGCTCTCCATGAATCTTGCTGAGGCCAGACACCCCAAAAATCCATCTCTGCCATGGCCCATACCTCAAAGTACACAAATTTGACTTTTTGGCAAAACCTCTCATACCAATCAAGCTGAGCCACAACAACTCTTCTGACCAATCAAGACTTTGCATACATGCCTAATGGACCTCATTTCATAACATCTTGGAGCCTGAATCATCCAACAAATCAGAATCCCAAAAATCACCAAAAAGCTTCCCTTCTTCGAATTGCACAAACCAGGCATCAAACCTCAAAACAAACTTCACCAATCATCTCAACACCACTCATAGAACACAAAACAACCCTCAAAATGACCTGAAACCTCCTAAATCAAAAACACGATTCCTCCTTCATCAGAACTGAACTTTCAAAACCAAGTCATACAAGCCTCATTCAAGCATTTAAGAAGCTTCAGGGAGTTCATAGGGGTGGTTTAGCATCAAGGGGAAGTCCAGAAAGCTCAGATTGAGAAAGCTTCACCTCAGGTATCATCAAGAACAATTTTTCCAGAAACCTTCTTTTAAGTTCTTAAATGGTTCTACATGCTTCCCTGATCATGCTGATGTCTTTACTTTTGAAAATGGTTGAGATTTGAGAATGTATGAACTCTCTGAAAGTTTTCCCGAAAATTTTGTTTGCTTCGATTCTAGTTTTTGATGCAATATAAATGTTATTTGATGATGGATTCTTGCTTAGGGATGTTAGAGGATCATTTCTGGAGCTTTAAAGGGTTCAATTTGGCATAGGGAAGAAGTTAGGTTGAGTGTTTTGCCGGAGAAGATGACTGGAGCTAGCTTTGGTCACCTGAAAATCATTAGGGCACTAATTAGGGTTTAGGGGGTCAGTTTGAATTTGAGCCATTGGATCTTGCTTAGCGCGTTTTCTAAGGGTCCAGATCATTTCAGTTAGCCCTAATTTTTAATTAATTAATTTAATCAGTTAATTAACCCAGATGCAATCCAGACCCTCCATCTGCGCGCAATCAAGCCTAGTTTAAACCTCAGCCTTCAGATGCGTTGACTTCCCATTAAATCCATTTTATTTTATTCTTTTGCATAATTTATTTAAAATAGTTAAAAACATCACAAAAATATTTCCTTTTGCATTTCTGATCCAAATATTTTTCTCAACCCAAAAATGATTTTTATTTTATTTTTTGCATTTAAAAAGTATTTTTAAAATATTTAAATGTTATTTTTAATTAATTAAGGGATTTTAATTAATTAAAAATACATTTAGGTTTCTAAAAATCACCAAAAAAATCATGAACCATTCTAATACATTTAGAAACATTTTCAAACTATTCATACAAATTTCTTTTTAGGTTTGATCATAATTTCACAATTTTCTTTGAATTAGGGTTCTTTAAAATCACATTTTTTAACCTAATTTGAAAAACTCATTTCTGCCTAACCATGAAGAGTTTGAACTTGGTTCTTTTTGCATTATTTCACATATTGCATGTAGTTTCTAGGTTATGTTTCTCAGGAATTTATATTGCATTTTCAATATGATTTGCATTTTCCCTTAAGAACCATCCAAAAACCCTAGCAAATTTAGGAAATTCATAACTTTCAATAGGATGAGCTTCTGACTTTCTCCTTTGGGGTGTAATCTTGTATGGGATTAGGGTTTGATTGAGCTTTATTTCAATTTTTTTATCATGTTGTATGCTTTTGTTTTGTTCATTTGCATCTCATATGTGCATAAAACCCTAATTTCTCATGTTCATTTGCATCCATCTTTGCATATCATCATCACATGAACTTGCCATGACATTTCAAGCATTCATATGACATCTTAAGACATGTTAGAACATTGCTTGATCATTTCTTCATTAATTTATTATATCTTGCATTCATTACATCTCATAAACATCCATGTGTTTTCAAACTTCTAAGCATGCTTCCTTTGCATTTCATCTTTGTATGAACATTTATATGCATATGGTATGACTTTGCGTCATCTCATATGTCATTTGCATTGCATAATCACTTCTGACTTTGGTCTTTTTATCTCATTTCATTTCATTTCCTTTTGCTTTATGTCTTATGCATTCATACTAACATTTTCAGGAACTTTTGGTAAGTTATTTGGGAAGTGGATTTGCCTTCACTTCTCACCTCTTCCTATCTCATTCATATGCATATTTACATGTATTTGAATTGAATCTAATTCACTTATGTTCCATCCTTCTCACCTTCCTTCTTTCAAGTTACTTATCTTCTTCAGGAAGTAAGTAACTTGTTCTTCTTTCTCCTTCTCTTTTCATCTGCTTCTTCCATTGGTGGCCTTGAAGATCTGTTCTTTTAAGCCTAACAAACCATAGGATATCCAAGCATGATAAATTTTAGGGTTGTGTATAGTACCCCTTTGTCTTTTACCTTTGAGTCTCCTTGAGTCTCTCTTCTCATCTTAATAATCAGAGACTAAACTCTTAAAGTTTTAGGACTTTGGAATTAGGGTTATGCTTGTATCCTTCTCTTAGGATGGAGTGTATAACTTTAATCCTAAGTGTTAAACCTTTAATTTGTTTAAACCTCTTAATAAAATCACACTAATAATCACCGAGACTTTATCTTGTAACTTGGGCCTTACATTAGGGTTCTATCTCTTCCTTATGGTTAAGAGGGACTAACCCTAGTGTTTAATGGACAAGTCCCCCTTTAGTTGTCTTACAAACATAAAATCCATTTCTTAATCTCACCCTTTAATTAAAATCCATTTAATAAAGGTTTGTTATATAATGAATTTAATCCCTAACCATGGATTAAGTTGAGGTATCTTCCTCAGCTTAAGTGTGCTCATCTATTATCCTTCTATTAGGATGGTGTAATGAGTTCACTAATTTGTGATTAGAGATTAAACTCATTACTTAACACTAAACAAAAACCCAAAAACATCTAATTAGTCACAAGTAGGTTAATGATCTTAATCCTACATCATCATGGTAATTAAGTTGAGATGCTTATCTCATACTTAAGTAGGCTCATTATCCCTAATCAGGGAGGATATAATGGATTTGCAAACCCTTGATTTAGGATTAAACTCATTAACTTATGCAAACCCCCAAAAATAATGACAAAATTAAAAACATAAAAACAAACAATAATCGTCTCCTTTGGGATTCTTTTCTCATCATACTCATTCATAAATGAGAACTCGCTTCTTCCGTCTAATGCAAGACAGTTAGCACTCGAGCCAGACGAGTCGTACACTTGAGCATAGGCAAGTAAGCAGTTCACAGTCAATTTATCTTTCAGTCTCTTTGAGTCGAACTACGGTGTTCTGACTTTCTCATTGCACGCGAGGATACGTAGGCATAACTTAACAATTATCGAACAAAAGTCTCTTTGTCTTCCCCCTCTTTCAACATCCTTTCTGAAGCCTCAGTTCCTGAGCATTCACCCTTTTGCACTGACACCTATACATTCATTCATAGTTTTTGCACACAGATAGCACATACACCTACCCCTTTAAACACAATCTTGTAAGCGTGGATCCCGTCGAGTACGACAGACAATCTGGGTGCTAATACCTTCCCAGGTTGTAACCAACCCCCTTTCTCAGTATCTCTGGTTCGCAACCATCTTATCCATATTTTCCCAGGTTTATGCAGCATTACCTTTCCTTCGGGATAAAAATGCCTAGCTGGCGACTCTATTCAGTTCATTTCACTTTCTCTCTTCGTCGACCTTTCGCGTCTGTACCTTGGGACCTTGGTGTCTTTTCAGGGGAGCGACACATGTTCATAGTGAATATTTTGGGTTCAACATGTTTCAAAATCTGCAAATGCAAGGCTGATTCCTTTGTAGCCCAAGACCTTAATCCATTCAAAAATAAAAATAAAAAGGTCCAAGATGGATTCATATTTGATTTCGTTTCTCAAAGGCTTATCCAAAATCTTATTCTTTTCAAGCGAGAATTTAAGAGGGTTAGTATTTGGTTATAATAAGGTTCTCGAATCAACGTGAGAGTCCAAAATTTTGTTGCGATAGTTTCATTCAAGAATTAGAAATTATATCATTCAAATTTTGTATATGAAGGCGTGGATAGTTCTTCAAAAATTGTCACAAAGTTTTGCTACATTTTCAAGGCCCGTCAAGAGATTGAATATATTTGCAAAAATCTTGGTCCAAGTGTGCAAAGAAAACTACAAGATTGAGTCATTGAAGTTCTTAATTCAAGTTACAAATTCTAAGCCAAGATTGCCATGTGAAATCAACCTAAGGTCTATTGAGATTTGGTTACTCTTTTGGTCATTCTTCTAAGAGATGATCACTTATTTTTATGGGAAATTAACTCAAGAATTATTGTGATTCGATCTCACAAGTACGAATACAATTTCAATTCATAGTAAGCCCATTATATTTTAATTCCAAAGCCCAACAAAATTTGGCATGAAGATTACAGAAAAAAGGGGATGCTAGGAAAGCTTATGGTGAATTCAAGGATTGGACTCCAATACTAAACTTAAAAAAAAAGGTCATCAAACATTTATGGGAGGGAAACATAGCTTATGGAAATCCGACCAATAAAGCCACTTATACCAGCCAAAGCAAAAAGTAGAAAAGAAACTCTTAGAAAGGCATATCGGAAAACTCACAGAAAGGAAATTCAGAAAAAATCATTAAAATTCATCCAGAAGAGTGCGGTTACAAAGCCATGACAAAATTCCTAACAGAAAAATAACAATGTTTTATGCCAAGTCTTTTTCTTTCCTCTCTCGGACCCGATTCTTCAATGCTGACTCACTGCTGAATTCTTCAATCTCGAACCTTCTCCACAAGTCTTCATTCTCTTCGATATTCTTCAATCAACATCTTCAGATCAGCATTCGTTAATTTCTCAGCAAAATTCTAGAGTCATAGCAACGATACTGAAAAGTCAAAAATCACAATAACAATAAGATCAGGGGAAAAAATAAGTTATCAGGGATTCATACAATTGAGAATGGAAGAAACTCAATGAAAAAAATTAGTTACAAGACATTGGAAAAAGAGAAGCAGATCAATGCCAAATATTAGTTACACAATTCCAAACAAAACTCAGAAAGTTCACAAATTGGAAAAACAGTTACAAACTTCTAAAATAATCATAATAGAAAAATAACCGATTACCTGTGGAATATCGAAACTTCCCCTCCGATCTTTTATAAATCAGAAGCTCATCTTCTTCTGCAAATCTCTGAATTTTTCGATTTTTGGAGTTCTTCTTCAGTTTTCTTCCTCTCCTCTCTTCATATTTCTCATACATTCTTCTTCTTCAAACTTCACCACCAATCTTCAATCCCTCATTCTCTCCATCATTTCACCATTTTCCTCCATTCCATTCTCTTCTCTCTCCATCCTCATTCTTCCTTCACTCCTCACTGACTCCACCATCATTCTGTAGCTTCAATAATCTCCTTCAACCTCCAAATTGCTCTTCAATCTCAAACATGAGTTCTTCAAAGAACTCCAACAAATCTTCCCCCTATCTTTAACTTCTTCTTTAATCCTCAGTTGTCCTGAAACCTGAAAAAAAATACTCTAAGTACAACAAGCGACAACAAACCAGAAATGGATAAGAGTCCATGACCTGCGATCTTAGGTTCGAAAACTTTGATCTTCTTCGCATCTCCATCGTTTTTCCGCAACCGAAACTTCATCAATCTACAAAACCCTGCAACTTCATGATCCATCCTCAATAGCTTCTCATCTGCAAGATTTACGAATCAACAATTGAGTCGCAAAGCGATCCGTAATCAGAAGAAAGGACTCAAAAATCGCAACGACAATCATACACATCCAAAAAGAAGCAGAAGAATATCAAGAATGTACCTGCAATCTCACCAATCCGAGAATCTCCAATACCTTCAATCAAAAGGAAAGGAGGATATTTTTTCCTCAAATCCGCGGACTTCATTCGATCCTTTTCAAGTTTGCGGCTTTGCATCAACAATTAACTCACGAACGCGATCCAACAGTCCAGCAAGCAACCAATTCGATTAGGTCAGGATCAATGAAGAAGAAGAGATTGAAGAAACTCATACAAATGGAAACGAAAGAAGAATGAGAAGGTGAAAATGCATACCTGAACAATTTTGCGTCACTCGCCTACGAAAACAACGAACACATCTTCAAACTCACGATCTTGAGGCGTCTTCACCCTCGTTCATTAATCGACATCTTCGTCGGTCACAAGGTACGAGTTCACATTTCGTGTTTGAAATCGTTACGGCGTATTTGTTCGAGTTAGTTGTTGAGATTGAGTTTTCAGAGTGAAATGGAGATGAAGGTTTAGGATTTAGGGACCTTAGGGAATTAATTTCATATTTTTTCCAGGACTTTTACTATTTTTTTAGTGTATTAACTGTAGCAAATTTTCCATTGTAAATCCACCAAGTTAGCTTAGGATTTTATGGTGCATTAGGACATAGATTAATTAGGATTGATCTTAGAATATTAGAAGGCCTTAGTGTGAGTTAGATACTGATTTTAGAATGTTGATATCATGCAAGATCCTTTAGTTTTAGGGCTTGGCTTAGAAACCGTTCAAATGTGTTTCCATAAAGCGATTAACCATTATTTCGGTTTTATGTCTTATATGCTTTGGAAATTCTTGCAACTTTTTGTTATCTTAATTCATTTTTGACATATTATTGCATAAGCATCTTCATTTCATTTACTAACATCTTCTTTTTGTGCAAGGTATTTTTTGAGGATTCGCTTATGGACTTGGATTATTCTTATTATGCCTCGATTATATTTTTGTGGTTTGTACTTTGTGATGTAATAGCTTAAATATTTATGCCTGTATAGTTCTCATAATTAGGCTAGAAAAGATAAAACGAATCGCTAGAAAACCAAATCTCAAAAATAAGATAAAGAAATACTCGATCCAACGTCGAGTAAATTTTTAAATAAATAAATAAAGTTTCATGTGACTTTAGGATTCCTCGATTACCATCGCTCCACTCCATTACACCAAAAGCAAGCCTTGTATGTTGCACACCATAAGTCGTGCGTCTCAGCACCATGCAATCGACCCACCTGATCCATCGTTTCATCCCGCTTACGATTCATACATGTTTTCACCCACCATGATGTAGGAGGGCCATTTCATTCACTATTACTTTTTATACTCGCATTTCTAGTCTAGCATCCGCTTAGGTAGCTTAAATCTTTCAAGTTTCACTAACCATAGATCACCCTTAAACTCAACTAACTTAGGGTTGTGTCATAGTCTCCCTTTAGAGTTTTTTCCTTTCAATTTGAGTCTCACTTCTCACCTCTAAATAAAAATCAAAAACATTTAAAAGGAAAGTAGGTACAATACGCCACGAGCCTTAAGCTATATGGGAAATGATTAGTGGAGGTATCCTCCACTCTTCTAGAATGCTTTACAAACGTTCCATTGGGGGGCGATCTTGGAAAGTATTCGCTCCCGTATCATAGTCTTTAGTGTTGTGCATGCGATAAACATAAAGTCAAAACACTTCTTCTAAAAGACAACAAACCAAGACAACATGTCTTCTCTTCTCATCTTCAACTCTTTACGGACGAATGCGACTTGCCGCGACAGTTCAAACAACGATATGGTAAACACCCTCGAGTCAGAGACGGTAACACATGAGCTAGAGCTATGGCAATGTCATCCTAAAGAACATAAGCAAATCTCCGCCTTAGTTAGACGAACTACGGCGAATCTGATCCTCATCTTCCCGATGAGGTACGTAGGCAGTGGGGTAGGGCCCACTCGAGCACATTCCTTATTTTCCCTACATTTCCCCCCTTCGTTCCATTTTCTTTTCCAACTCCTTTCCTTATTTCACTCCCATTCCTGATAGCCATTCTTTCATTCAGCAGCATCTTATTTCTCACCCTTTGAAACAGACTAACAAGCGTGGATCCCGTCGAGTACGGCGGACGGATTGGGGTGCTAATACCTTCCCAATTTGTAACCGACTTCCGGACCCAGATCTTTGGTTCGCAAGGCCTCGTCCTGTTCCTTCTTCCTCAGGTTTGTGCAACATTACCTTTCCCATTCATCCGGGATAAAAATGTATGGCTGACGACTCTACCTTTTCCGCGCCATTATCGCGTTTGTACTAGGATGAAAATCCCGGGAGCGACAGCTGACGACTCTGCTGGGGATCGAACCCAGAATCTCTGGTTTCCCATTTGAGAGTCAATCCTAGCGCTTGTCTGATTCTGTTTTCTTTGGGTGTTTATTCGTTTGTTGTTATACTTTAGTTTAACTTTACTGTTTTATTTACAGTTTATCGCTTTACTTTACAACTTTATTTACAGCTTTTTGCACTTTACCTTATTGTTGCATATACTGGCATATACTGTACTGGCTGTTCTGGTTTTCCTTGGCGGGATATGATTATTGTGAGATAAGCCAAATACCCGACTTGAGTATACACATAGGATTTAGAGTGGGAAGTCGTGTGGCTTGCATGGTTTTGAGCACGTGTAGTTTTTACGAGTCCCACACCCAGATCAGGCTCTCTTGAGATATGTTCTATACTGCCTAGGCAGACCATAGAATGTTCCCACCTGAGCTGCTAACACTGGGAACCGATTATCGAGGACCTTAGTGGAAACAACCCTCTCTAGTGGTGACAGTGGAAGACCACATTTTGTGGCAAACCCATTCGCACCCGAGGGCCCACTGGGAAGTCGCATATGATGACCTTGTTCTCTCATGGGAACCTAGTTAAAGCAACTGGTCGTATGACAATAGTATTGTACCCTTCGGGATGAATGTACTATTGTTTCTCGACTTCAGTGCTTGAAGCCGGGGACTTATGAGAGATGCTTGTTTTTCCGGACTCAACTGAGACCTCCCTGAGTAGTACAAAATGCCAAACCTATTCCCTGATTTGGTCATGAGCCATTTCTCGGAAATGGTGAACGTATTATTGCTGCTCGGCTTTGAGAGTCCGTGATGTTGACCCGTGGTAGCACACCCGTAAGATTGGGAGGGGTTTGCAGGAACCCTAAGCTTCCAACATACCCGTAAGATTGGTAGCACTCCATGATATGATCCAGTCCTATATGATATTTGGTTGAGAATTCTAGAATTTCTGTACAGAGATAATGATATTATGATCTTTACCAACACTTAGTTATCTGATCCACACTAGCGTCAGACCGCTGATCACATGCCAGTTGCATACATGACATCATGGCATTTTAGCATACATGTTCAGTCATTTCTAAGGATCACATATCTAAATTAAATCGTCGGATTTTTTCTACATCAAAACATGGATCAAAACAGATAGATTCCTTGGAAATAACTGAACAGGGAATTTGCATACATCCTTGCATTTTTTACAGGTGTTCAGGGATAGATTCTTATCCTGACTTGGTTTCTCTCCAGAATGGCCAACTTGAATCATGATTGTCAGGGTATGGGCATGGAACAACTCCGAGCGGAGGTGACTGAGATGAAGGCCCAACTGGGGCATTTTATAGTGGATATTCGAGCATTGTCCCAGGATCATAAATTACTGAGAGAAGAATTCAACTTGATGAAGACTCAAATGAAGCTGCTTACGAGAATCATGAATGTTATGTTGAGAAAGGAAAATAGCCATGTGTCTGCTTTCCAAACAAAAGGTCAGGTTTCTCCCATCTCTTTGGGATGTCCACTAAATCAAGAGTTGTTAGATGGATTTCCTCTACAGTTTGAGTCTCTTCACCAGCAATCACCACTTAGCAGTCGGGAAAAGCCTAAGATAGGAACCAACTCCGCGTTGCCTGATACAAGTGATCCTACATCAATCATTACCAAAGAAGTGAGCACTTTCTTTCCTTACCAAAGATCTTCTTCAGATGTTGCGCCTTGGTTTCCAGGAGAAAAACTTCAACAGGTTTCGTTTGTAGCTCCTCCATTGGTAGCAACCCGTCATCAATAGGAGCAAGAAAGGGTTATTGATCCGATACCCGTGTCTTATGCTGAATTATGCCCACAACTGCTCAAAATGGGGTTGATTGAGTGTCACGAGCTAACTCCTCCTTCCGGTAAACTTCACCAAAGTTGGAATCCCTACGCCTATTGTGTTTTTCATTCTGGAGCTCCCGAACATGATGTTAATGATTGCAAGGCGTTTAAACATCAAGTGCAAGACTTAATTGATGAAAGGGTAATCACTTTTGGACTGACCGGGTTGGAAGTGCTGCAAGATGAAGCATGCAAGAATACAAAAGAGGTGGCCAACTTTCCTTCTTCTAGAATCATTGCTCAAACCAAGTCTTCAAAGGAGTTACATCAACAACCTTCATTTTCTCCTCGGCCGAGTATGAGTAAGAGAGTGCAGGGGCAGGTTAGGCACTCAAAGCAATATAAACAACAAAATGTTCAATCACAACTTCAAGGTCAGCAACAACAAGCACAAAGACCATTTTAAGAAATAACAAGAGCGAGGAACCGCAAACTTGATCCTATCCAGTGTCCATATGTTGTATTGCTTCCAGGGCTGCTGAAGTTGAACCTAGTTGAACTCCGTACTATGAGGGCTCCTTCTACTGATAATCTACCACCAAATTTTGATTCAAACTCCAGGTGCGAGTTCCATTCGGGTGCCCAGGGGCACAATATTGAGAAATGTTGGGCTTTTCAGAACAAGGTACAAGTCCTAATTGAGTCCAAGGTAATCAATTTTTCTCCTCATCCAAATGCAATCTGAAATCCAATGCCTAATCACGGTAAAACCGGAATGAACTTTTCAAATGAAAGTGTCACAGTTGTTATACCAGATGGTCTGTTTTAAGTTGAAGTCTTTAAATTGATCACCCAGGACGCCAGGGTATTCATAAAGCAAATAAAGCCAGAAGCATTCAAATACTCTCAGTGATGGCATGTGTGTATTTTTCTTCCGTCATTGTTCATTTTCATCCCTATTGAGGGGAACTACGTCACTCTGATTCTTCATTGGTCATGGGTCAATGGAGATACGTAGGCAGAAGATCGTCAGGTCTTTCCGAGCAACCTTATGGGGCAACTTTACTCCCCGACTTTACTCTTTCCTTCAGACATCTCGCGTCAGAGTCAGAATAACTAGAAGAAGAGGTATGATTGCTATAGTTGGGTATACGTCTGCAACTTGAAAATTACAAGTTTGTGAAAGAGCTATCCAAGACTGACAGGTTCAGACGGAGTTAAGCCTCCTCAACTACGGCAATATTCAGTTTCTTTACTGCATTTCCATTTATAGTTTCTTCTATGTGCTAAAACATTTGTCTACATGTATGAAATTTGTTTGCTTTTGAATGTTAGCAATAATAAAACTCACATGTTTTTCTTGAAGTAATTCATTCGCATTCACTTATAATTTTGCATGTGTACATCGCAATACCAATTGTCGTGCTTAAACTCTATGAAGGAGAATGACGAAACAAAAACGCAAGAATCTCTAATTGTGTGCTCTTGAATAAGACCCTGTTGACGATGTACAGACTTTGTTTCAAATCCCTAAACACTGGAGATATAAGGGAGATAGACCCTCGCTAACCCCTTTGAGCCTTGAAGTAGGAGTTTCTTTTTGCATGAAAAAACCCTCACATGTAACCCAAGGGCAGGGTAGATGTCAGCTAGTCGGACCAAGCATTCAGACTTTCATAAAGGAGTGTATTTGAGGATCCATTACATTCCACTATGCTAATCAAGAGGTCCAAAGACCGAAAACCACAATGGTTATCCAAATCAAGAGGTCCAAAGACTTGAAAACCACAATGGTTATCCTTCGTCGACCAAAGAATGAGACAGTCACAACCCTCGCAAAGCAATCAAGACAAACAGTGTCACACGACTTGTTCAAAAAGCAAAAAAAAATAAAATGAAAAAGCCCGCTAAGTCGAAACTTGAAAACAATCGACTTAGGCAAAAGTTAAGCCATCCCGCTGGACTTCACAATCAAAGATTCACAAGAATCAGTCCAGGCAAAATTTAGGGACAAGCAAAAGAATGAAAGGCGAAAAATGCAAGAAGGATTAAATAAGAAAGATCCTTAAACAAGAACAAAGTCGTGTGGCACAGGTGTGAAAGGCAAAGGGGTGACTGACTCCCAACGACAACCTGATTGGTGCTTGAACCGATAGCAGTAATGGTTCCTCAACCGACATGAAACCCTTATGAAAGGTGAGTGCTTGTGAAAATTAGCTGAACATAGGAATGGAGAACATCTCGAAGAGTGGGTGGGCACATATAAACTTTGAGCCTATATCCTTTGTTTCTGTAACCGTGAACCTGACCACGATACAACCCTCAAAAGTCCTAACTAAAACAGGGTTAATTTGAGAGCATACTACTATGAGACCGTGTTCCTGACTCCTATAAGTTATGCTAAAAGACATTTGTTGGTATTGCATGTACATATTTTCATTCAAAAATAATGTCGTATCTTAACCAGTGATTCGCTCACAAAGGTTTGCGACACCTTTTCAATAAAGACTTCAAACTTAACATGTGTGTTGCATTAGAATTTTCATTCTAAGAATAAACATTTTTTGCTTGCATACATTTGTTTGGCATCATATTTGGTTCACATGCGGAAATTCAGTCCATAAGCTTAAGCTCGCCAAGTTGAGAATTTTAAAACTTCTGAAAGATGGTCACGTCGAGGTATACTTTTCCGCTAAATCTCCATTGAGTAAAGACTTTCCCAACCAGTCATGGCAAGAGCTAGCCAATCCGGGGCAGTTACGTCGAGCAATCTCTTCAAAATTAAGCCAAACTGGGGCAATCACTTCGAGATTCAAATCTCTCCAAGAGCAATGATTAGTCAGTCAAATGTAAAACTATTCAAATACTCGTACTGAGGCAGGCCATCCCAATAGCACGAGAATTCATTCTTTCTCGAAGACAAACAGTCGGAAGCACCTATCTAGAATTCAGAGTACCGAGACAGTTATGCTCCTGAAGAGTTCCTATGTCACCATTTTGTCATAACTCTTACTGATTGAGTCTATTACTCATATAGTGGATGCTCGTCAAGCCAATTATCTCGTTCAACACTTCTGACAGCTACAAACTCATCTTCATTGGCAATGGTTACCTCCCCGGCAAGGTTATTACGTTGATTCATGCAGTCGTTATGATACCTAAGAGTTTAAAGACACCAAGTCTTTTGTAAAATCCTCTTGAGGTAAAATCCATACAAAATCAAATGATCCCCAACACGAGACAACTTGAATTCTTTTCCTCCCCAGCGGGACGTGTCTCGATTTTGTCATCCCCAACAGACGGATGGAATTTATCCCCAATAAAGTCACCAAGCTTTTCCTTCAGCAGGTTTCCTTGATCTTGTTTCCTTAACAGATCTAAGGTAACTCCTATTCCCCTAGCAGATTCCAGATAAATCATTCTCTTCCCCAGCAGATCCATAAGAGTGGATAATCCCCAATAGTCGAGGTATCCCCTGGCATGGTCCTCAAATCTAAAGTCCAATTTATTTTTGGGCAAAGGTGATAATTCGAGACAGGTGAATTATTCATGCTCTTCTCCAGCAAATATGTTATCCCCATAGGGCTTCTTGAGATCGAATTCGTGATCATTGTATTCTCAGCAGAATCAGCAGGGACTTATCATTTCCGCATCAGGAACTCCCTTTGCACTTACGCCATTTCATTGACATGTTCAAGACATAACATTCCCCAGTGCCATGGGGCATCAGGCCATGTAATTCAACACATGCGTACCCAGCATAATCCATGTTTGGTATCTTGAAAAGTCCATCCACAGACTGACTAAAGTCCATCTTCGGGTGGCAAATTTCTAAAGTCCCCCGCAGTGGGTAAAAGTCTCCCGCAGTGAGCAAAAGTCCAGCCACAGACTGGCCAAAGTCCATCTTCGGGTGGCAAATTCTTAAAGTCCCCCGCAGTGGGCAAAAGTCTCCCACAGTGAGCAAAAGTCCAGCCACAGACTGGCCAAAGTCCATCTTCGGGTGGCAAATTCTTAAAGTCCCCCGCAATGGGCAAAATTCTCTCACAGTGAGCAAACGTCCAGCCACAGACTGACCAAAGTCCATCTTCGGGTGGCAAATTTCTAAAGTCCCCCGCAGTGGGAAAAAGTCTCCCGCAGTGAGCAAAAGTCCAGCCAGAGACTGGCCAAAGTCCATCTTCAGGTGGCAAATTCTTAAAGTCTCCCGTAGTGAGCAAAAGTCCCCCGTAGTGGGTAGAAGTCTCCCGTAGCGAGCAAAAGTTCCCCGTGTAACACGGTGGGAGAACTGAATTTTCTATAAATGTTGCAGATAGCAAGAGTCGCCACCGAATTTTATTTTATCCAAAAGGAAAGGACATAAAAGAACAGGAAAGACCTTAAAAAGATTTTGAGTTTGGGGGATAGGTTATATAAAGGGAAGGTGTTAGCACCCTTTATATCCATGGTTATCCATGGGCTCTTAGTTACTTAGCTCACTTTAAATTGTTTTGAGAAAGGTGTAGTGTGTGATGAATAATTTTCTAAGTACTTTATAATGATCCTCGTATGGATGTATATAAAGACTTTGTTTTGAAAATTTGTTTGAAATGTGAAGTATAAATTGTATTTTGAAAGAGTGAGCAAGTAATTAAGAGGAACCTGCCATATATTAGGTCTTTTCTGTTCTTTTGTTCTTTCAATGGTAAGACTATCCCTATTATTAAGGAATAGGTAGTCATTACCTTGGATGTGATAAGGGACATGTATAGGGACATTTGAAAGTAGGCAACTGCAAGGTATCTTTAGCAATACGAAGGGACTTATCATCTTTTATTCGAAGGGACAAGATCATTTATCATAGGCAACCTCAAAGGGACTTGATCTTATAAACTGAAGGGACTTGATGATATTTGTTAAGGGACTTTGCTTAAGACACCTTGCTTGACCTTATAATTAGGCAACATGAGAGGTAACCTTAGAAAATGTGAGATGGCGATCAAAGATCGACTTACGTGTGTGAGTGTTCATGTTCAAATATTTATCTTATTAAATAAGTCATTCTAAATTAATTTTTAAATCACAAACATGTTATCACTCCCTATAGTTACTAACCATGGCAAAAATATTTATAAACAATAAAATAACAACAATAATAAACCTACGACTATTACAAGGCTCTTGCAATTACATTATAATATAAATAATTAAATAATAGATATATAAATAATAAATAACAATTAAAAGGGTTAGCAACAATAATAATCATAAGAAAAGGAGGTTAGAACAAATATAAAGAATATAAAGTTTAAGAGGATATTTTTAAGTTAAATAAGCAATTTTAAAGAATTTTTAAAAGAAAATAAGATAAGGAGAATAATAATAATAAACAATATAATAATTATTTACAAATCAAGATTAATTATTTAATTATATATTAGAAAAATTAATTAAGTTTAATATTTAATGTTAAACAAAAATTAGGGTTAGAAATTAGGATTTGAAATTAGGGTTAGTTTTTTAATTAAGAAAATCAGGATTAGGGTTTTGATTATTTAATCTAAACTTAATTAAATTATTTATAAAAAATATATACAATAATAATATAAACAAATTTTAAACTAAATATAAACCAAATTAAATTTTAGAAAATAAATTAGAATTTTGTTTAGAAAATATGAAGTTATATATATTTACATATTATTATTTAAAAAATAATTTTCTTATAAAAAATATAATTTGGATTAATTATAAAACAAATAAAGAAATAATAAGAAAATGAATAAAAAACTTACCTGGGGCAGGGATCGAACCCACGCCCTAGGCCCTTCCTTCCTTGGACTAACAATGCTACCACCAGGCCAAACGTGCGCATGTGAATATAGAATGAATGCTAATTCTTATATTTTAAACCTGGAAATAAATGTAACTCATACCAAAAAGAAAGACTGAGGACGGATTCGACTCAGGTCTTGTGCTTCCTATACGCGTATGTCCACCAACTGAGCCAACAACGCTCTTTGTAAATATAATGACAAACAAATGTAATAAGATAAAACAAAATTTGAAAATCAAAACCGCGCGCAAACCTCATCTTCTTCATTTGAGTTTCCTGCGAAAATTCATGTGACTTTTCCTGTGAATTCACCTGCGTGTTCATGAACCAGAAAACCTACGTTTTTGAAACATCAAGCAAACCTCAATATCAATACAAATTAGCAATCCAGATCAATTATATGATGTTTATATGTCATAACCATGTTTTTAGAATTCGTTTATATCAAGCAAATCGTAAATTCCCAGTTTGAGAGCTCTAACCCTAACAATGGTGGTTTTCGGTTTAGGTCACGATTCTTCAATATTCTTGCCTAGAAATCATCTAAAAATCACAACAAACAAGATTAACAACGCAAAAACAATTTATAATGGCTAAATGAATGAAATCGAAAATTGAAAAAAAGATGAATAACATGAATTCGGTTTTCATGATTTATGAGGTTTTGAATGATGGTGATGGTTGGGAATGCATCAGTGATGTCCAAGGAACGTGTAGCAACCTTTATTTTGTCTTGAAAGTCCCTCTAAGTCCAAAACCGTATGTGACTTTTTCTGTATATTTTGAAGCTTGAAGGATATGCTTGGAGGCTGGAAAATCGTCCTCTGCTTGTTGGGATGTATTCAGGTATATGTAGAGATGTAAATTAGGTCAAAAAGTTATGGATTTATGGGCTTTGTATTGATTGCTTGATCATGAAGTTTCCTTCTTTCAAATATTGAAAAAGATCACATCTAACCTTGCCAAATCAAGCTAGCACGAATTTGGATCAGATCAATCATCTATAATTGATGTTTATGACTTTCTAGAATCATAATCTCATCCAAATATTTGATTTTCATATTTTATTTTGATTTAATTTGTATTTAATGAATAAAATTCAAATAAATACTAAATAAAATATAAAAAATCAGAAAAGGCATGGGTTGGGTCGTGCTTGATGATATTATGAAGATTGGATGGCAATTTGGTAGGCCCATTTAGCAAAAATTGGTTTTAAGGCCTCATTTGCTTCATAAACTTCCCAAAAATTTCCCAACTTTGCAAAGGCCTACCTCCATCAATTTTAAGGATAGAAAGTGTTCTTGGACATTTTGGAAAGCTTAAAGAGTCCTCTAACCAACCTCTTTGGTCTCATGTCCATATATATTACCATTCTCAAGTTATGCTCTTTGGAAGTTGTTGACTTTTTGTTGACTTTTAAAAGGACCTATAATGTCTTAGCTCATACCTTCCAAATGAAGCATTTTTGGGCTTGGCTTGTGAGACACAAAGTTGTATAGAATTAAATTTCCTTCAAAATGAGCTTTGGATGGAAAATTTTTGATGAAGCATGTGAAAGTTATGGCTGGTCAAAGTTCAGTTGACTTTTCCTATGAAAACACTAATTTAGAAACTCCTGATTCTTGATGATCTGAAACTTCCTTGATGAATCATGATAAACCCTTGATCAAATGATGAATTTTACTTCATATACTTGATGTTGAAAAAAAATCATGAAGTTTGACTTTGGTTTGACCACAGTTGACCTCAGTTTGACTTTTTGACTGATTTTAACCTATTTGATCATCTGACTGAGCAAATCTCTTGGGAAAGTCTTGAAACTTGACATGGGGATTCTTAAACAAATATAGGATGCTATGAATCTCACTTGAAGTCTTGGAAGTCCATTTATCCTGATGAAATTCAAAACCCTAGTTTAGGATGCCTTGCTTAGGAGGATGCATTGTCTGAGGGAATTGTCAAACTTTCTGACTAATTGTGAACCTATTGGGACACCTTAGTACACAATGTCTTGTCTTGGTGAGGGAAAATTTTGGGGTGCAACACCCCGCAGTGGGCAAAAGTCTCCCGCAATGAGTAAAAGTCCAGCCACAGACTGGCCAAAGTCCATCTTCGGGTGGCAAATTTCTAAAGTCCCCCGCAGTGGGCAAAAGTCTCCCGCAGTGAGCAAAAGTACAGCCACAAACTGGCCAAAGTCCATCTTCGGGTTGAATAGGGGCAGTTGTACCACCCCAAATGTCTGAAAGCAACTGCTATCATCCATTCACATATACAGTGATTGAATAGGGGCAGTTGTACCACCCCAAAATTTGCCCTCTCATTTTCATAGCATCTAGTATCATTTTCGTACTTAACATTGCATTCTTTGCATAGAAAGATGAAGCGATAATGTTCATGGTTGAAGCATAGAGCATGGTAGGGATTTCGCTTCAGATGTGGCTATCTAGTTATGATCCGATCTGGATGGGAGTTGGACCTAATCTCGGTCAAACTATCAAGAGATTATTTCAACTACAAGTTTTTTTGTGCTATGGGTTATTTATCAGACATTGAGGGTCTCAAGTCCATTTATCTTATGTGATAGGGGTCAGAATACCAAGCAGAGATTAAGGATTAGTTTGGTTCAAAGGTCAGGAGTTATCAGGTTGTGGAATTTGAGAATTTCACGGTCGAAGATTCACAAAGTTAGATCATTTCCAACTAGGGTTTCACGCAATACGTTGAGTTTAATTTTTCAAGCCATAATTATACCTTCAAGGCATGTTCATAGTGAATATTTTGGGTTCAACATGTTTCAAAAAGCTGCAAATGCAAGGTTGATTCCTTTGTAGCCCAAGACCTTAATCCATTCAAAAATAAAAATAAAAAGGTCCAAGATAGATTCATATTTTATTTAGTTTCTCAAAGGCTTATCCAAAATCTTATTCTTTTCAAGCGAGAATTTAAGAGGGTTAGAATTTGGTTATAATGAGGTTCTCGGATCAACGTGAGAGTCCAAAATTTAGTTGCAATAGTTTCATTCAAGAATTAGAAATTATTTCATTCAAATTTTGCATATGAAGACGTGGATAGTTCTTCAAAAATTGTCACAAATTTTTGCTACATTTTCAAGGCCCGTCAAGAGATTGAATATATTTGCAAAAATGTTGGTCCAAGTGTGCAAAGAAAACTACAAGATTGAGTCATTGAAGTTTTTAATTCAAGTTACAAATTCTAAGCCAAGATTGCCATGTGAAATCAACCTGAGGTCTATTGAGATTTGGTTACTCTTTTGGTCATTCTTCTAAGAGATGATCACTTATTTTTAAGGAAAATTAACTCAAGAATTATTGTGATTCGATCTCACAAGTACATATACGATTCCAATTCATAGTAAGCCCGTTATCTTTTAATTCCAAAGCCCAACAAAATTTGGCATGAAGATTACAGAAAAAAGGGGATGCTAGGAAAGCTTATGGTGAATTCAAGGATTGGACTCCAATACTAAACTTCATAAAAAAGGTCATCAAACATTTATGCGAGGGAAACATAGCTTATGGAGATCCCACCAATAAAGCCACTTATACCAGCCAAAGCGAAAAGTAAAAAAGAAACGCTTAGAAAGGCATATCGGAAAACTCACAGAAAGGAAATTCAGAAATATTCATTAAAATTCATCCAGAAGAGTGTGGTTACAAAGCCATGACAAAATTCCTAACAGAAAAATAACAAAGTTTTATGCCAGGTCTTTTTCTTTCCTCTCTCGGACCCGATTCTTCAATGCTGACTCACTGCTGAATTCATCAATCTCGAACCTTCTCCACAAGTCTTCATTCTCTTCGATATTCTTCAATCAACATCTTCAGATCAACATTCGTTAATTTCTCAGCAAAATTCTGGAGTCGTAGCAACGATACTGAAAAGTCAAAAATTACAATAACAATAAGATCAGGGGAAAAGATAAGTTATCGGGGATTCATACAATTGAGAATGGAAGAAACTCAATGAAAAAAATTAGTTACAATACATTGGAAAAAGAGAAGCAGATCAATACCAAATATTAGTTACACAATTCCAAACAAAACTCGGAAAGTTCAAAAATTGGAAAAACAGTTACAAACTTCTAACATAATCATAACAGAAAAATAACTGATTACCTGTGGAATATCAAAACTGCCCCTCCGATCTTCTATAAATCAGAAGCTCATCTTCTTCTGCAAATCTCTGAATTTTTTGATTTTTGGAGTTCTTCTTCAGTTTTCTTCCTCTCCTCTCTTCATCTTTCTCATACATTCTTCTTCTTCAAACTTCACCACCAATCTTCAATCCCTCATTCTCTCCATCATTTCACCATTTTCCTCTATTCCATTCTCGTCTCTCTCCATCCTCATTCCTCCTTCACTCCTCACTGAATCCACCATCATTTTGTAGCTTCAATAATCTCCTTCAACCTCCAAATTGCTCTTCAATCTCAAACATGAGTTCTTCAAAGAACTCCAACAAATCCTCCCCATATCTTCAACTTCTTCTTCAATCCTCAGTTGTCCTGAAACCTGAAAAAAAGAAGAAAAATACTCTAAGTACAGCAAGCGGCAACAAACCAGAAATGGATAAGATTCCATGACCTGCGATCTTAGGTTCGAAAACTTTGATCTTCTTCGTATCACCATCGTTTTTCCGCAACCGAAGCTTCATAAATCTGCAAAACCCTGCAACTTCATGATCCATCCTCAATAGCTTCTCATCTGCAAGATTCACACATCAACAATTGAGTCGCAAAGCAATCCGTAATCAGAAGAAAGGACTCAAAAATCGCAACGACAATCATACACATCCAAAAAGAAGCAGAAGAATATCAAGAATGTACCTGCAATCCAATCCGAGAATCTCCAATACCTTCAATTGAAAGGAAATGAGGATCTTTTTTCCTCAAATCCTCGGACTTCATTCGATCCTCTTCAAGTTTGCGGCTTTGCATCAACAGTTAACTCACAAACGCGATCCAACAGTCCAGCAAGCAACAAATTCGATTAGGCCAGGATCAATGAAGAAGAAGAGATTGAAGAAACTCATACGAATAGAAACGGAAGAAGAATGAGAAGGTGAAAATGCATACCTGAACAATTTCGCATCACTCACCTACAAAAACAACGAACACATCTTCAAACTCACGATCTTGAGGCGTCTTCACCCTCGTTCATTAATCGACATCTTCGTCGGTCACAAGGTACAAGTTCACATTTCGTGTTTGAAATCGTTACGGCGTGTTTGTTCGAGTTAGTTGTTGAGATTGCGTTTTCAGAGTGAAATGGAGATGAAGGTTTAGGATGTAGTGATGTTATATTAGTGTGGAGAAAAAGGTGTTTTGGCCGGTAGAAGAAGAAGGGTGCGGCGGTGATTTCATGGAGAAGAAGAGTGAGGGCGGCGAAGAGAGGGAGTTGTCTTTTAGGGTTTCGGTATGGCCCTCCTTAGGTCAGATATTTTTGTTATAAATTGTTATGGACTTAATGATTAATGATGAGTGATTAAGAGTAATAAAAAATAAATCAATTATAAAACTCCACTAATCCCCCATTAATCACGTTCTGATTTCCAAAGATAAGAGGATAAGATTTCCAACGGTGGTCCACTCCTGAGGTGACACTTGTCACCGTCCGGTAGAACCACCAAATTCGGTTCCCATGAATGTTATGCCACCATACTTCTTGTGCACCCTCACCTCATAACCGTTAGATGAAAATACCGATAGAAAGACCATGATCGGACGCCCCATAGCGAGTCAAGATCGTTGAACGCATCTTCACAATTGTGATTGAATCTTAGGTAGGTTTAAGTGACTATTTGACATAGTTAGGTTATGAATTTTTAGGAGATTTTTTAACATAACATTATATTCAGGTTAGGGACCTTAGGGAATTAATTTCATATTTTTTCCAGGACTTTTTCTATTTTTTTAGTGTATTAACTGTTGCAAATTTTCCATTGTAAATCCACCAAGTTAGCTTAGGAATTTATGGTGCATTAGGGCATAGATTAATTAGGCTTGATCTTAGAATATTAATTAGAAGGCCTTAGTGTGAGTTAGCTACTGATTTTAGAATATTGATATCATGCAAGATCCTTTAGTTTTAGGGCTTAGGCTTAGAATCCGTTCAAATGTGTTTCCATGAAGCGATTAGCCATTATTTCGGTTTTATGCCTTATATGCTTTGGAAATTCTTGCATTTTTTTGTTATCTTAATTAATTTTTGACATATTGTTGCATAAGCATCTTCATTTCATTTACTAACATCTTCTTTTTGTGCAAGGTATTTTTTGAGGATTCGCTTATGGACTTGGATTATTCTTATTATGCCTCGATTATATTTTTGTGGTTTGTACTTTGTGATGTAATAGCTTAGAATTTTTATACTTGTATAGTTCTCATAATTAGGCTAGAAAAGATAAAATGAATCGCTAGAAAATCAAATCTCAAAAATAAGATAAAGAAATACTCGATCCAACGTCGAGTAAATTTTCAAATAAATAAATAAAGTTTCATGTGACTTTAGGATTCCTCGATTACCATCGCTCCACTCCATTACACCAAAAGCAAGCCTTGTATGTTGCACACCATAAGTCGTGCGTTTCAGCACCACGCAATCGACCCACCCGAACCATCGTTTCATCCCGCTTACGATTCATACACGTTTTCACCCACCATGACGTAGGAGGGCCATATCATTCACTATTACTTTTTATACTCGCTTTTCTAGTCTAGCATCTGCTTAGGTATCATAAATCTTTCAAGCTTCACTAACCATAAGTCACCCTTAAACTCAACTAACTTAGGGTTGTGTCATAGTCTCCCTTTAGAGTTTTTTCCTTTCAATTTGAGTCTCACTTCTCACCTCTAAAGAAAAATCAAAAACATTTAAAAGGAAAGTAGGTACAATACGCCACGAGCCTTAAGCTATATGGGAAATGATTAGTGGAGGTCTCTTCCACTCTTCTAGAATGCTTTACAAACGTTCCATTGGGGGCGATCTTGGAAAGTATTCGCTCCCGTATCATAGTCTTTAATGTTGTACATGCGATAAACATAAAGTCAAAACACTTCTTCTAAAAGACAACAAACCTAGACAACATGTATTCTGTTCTCATCTTCAACTCTTTGCGGACGAATGCGACTTGCCTCGACAGTTCAAACAGCGATACGGTAAACACCCTCGAGTCAGAGCCGGTAACACCTGAGCTAGAGCTATGGCAACTTCATCCTAAAAAACATAAGCAAATCTCCTCCTTAGTTAGACGAACTACGGAGACTCTGATCCTCATCTTCCCGATGAGGTACGTAGGCAGTGGGGTAGGGCCCATTCGAGCACATTCCTTATTTTCCTTACATTTTCCCCCTTCGTTCCATTTTCTTTTCCAACTCCTTTCCTCATTTCACTTCCATTCCAGATAGCCATTCTTTCATTCAGCAGCATCTTATTTCTCACCCTTTGAAACAGACTAACAAGCGTGAATCATGTCGGGTACGGAGGACAGATTGGGGTGCTAATACCTTCCCAATTCGTAACTGACTTCCGGACCCATATCTTTGGTTCGCAAGGCCTCGTCCTGTTCCTTCTTCCTCAGGTTTATGCAACATTACCTTTCCCATTCATTCGGGATAAAAATGTATGGCTGGCGACTCTACCTTTTCCGCGCCACTATCTCCTTTGTACTAGGATGAAAATCCCGGGAGCGACACTTGGTCTCGACGAAGTTAATAGATCATCCATTACATGAGAGGAGATTTACTTGGTCCAGACTCAGAGAAGCATCCAATAGCATAATTGATAGGTTCCGAATTTCATAAGTTTAGCAAAATAGCCTAACAACATGTAATGATGTTTATACAAAGAACTATCAGACCACTTCCCAATCATGTTAAATGAAGCAAAGCTAAATTGGGGCTTGAGACTGTTTCATATGTTGTCGTGTTGGAAGGAAAAGGTTGATTATAATGAGTTAGTGAATGAGAAATGGAGTAAGTTAAAAGTAGACGAGTGAAATATGATTGTTCTTAAAGAAAAATTTAAAAGAATAAAGATGAGCTTGAAAGAGTGGCATATATCGCATTTCCAAAATCTGGAGGAAAAAAATAAAAGAAGCTAAATTAGAGCTGAACAGATTGGAAATCAAGGTTAAGGATGAGGGGCTTTCTATTGAGGAAATCAACATGAAGAGGAGAAATAAAAAATTTGTACTAACTTTTGAAACTGAATTGTAGCATTCAGTGGCAAAAATCAAGACCGAGATGGTTAAAGGAAGAAGATGCAAATACTAAGTACTTCCATGGCAACATTATCAAGAGAAGACGAGAAAACAAAATACTTGCAATAGAGGTGAACAGAAGTGTGATAACAAGGGTGGGGGAAATAAAGAATGCAATAATGGACCACTTTGAGAATTTCCTTGCAGCAAGAGGTAGAAGAGTGATGCCCATAAATTTAAATTTTAATAAAATGAATGAGGTGGAGAGCAATAAGTTGATCTGTGAATTCTCTAAAGAAGAAATCAGCAAGGTTGTTTGGGATTGCGAAAATTTAAAGAGTCTAGGTCTGGACGGAGTGAATTTTGGTTTCATAAAAGAATTTTAGAATGAAATTAAAGAAGATTTTGTGAAATTAATGGAATATATTTTCATAGAAATGGGCAAATGGTAAGAGGCGCAAACGTTTCCTGCATGGTGCTGATATCGAAGAAGAAGAAGAACCCAATCAAATTGAATGATTATAGACCGATATCTTTGTTCGGTTTTATATACTAGGTCATTGAAAAGGTATTAACTAACATATTAAGGAAAGTGATAGGGGCATTAATCTTAGACACACATACAACATTTATTGCGGGCAGACAAACTCTAGATGGGATATTAATCGCAAACGAGATAGTGGATGAGGCGAAATGCAAAAAGAATAAGGCGATTTTGTTCAAGGTGGATTTTGAAAAGGCATATGATATTGTAGATTGGAAATTCTTAGATACCAAGATGGATAAAATGGAGAGGGTGTATATCAGAATTCTTGAAGTTAGCAACAATATCAATTTTGATTAACGGAAGTCTAACCAAGGAATTCAAAGTGGGAAGAGGCCTAAGGCAAGGGGATCCGCTATCACCATTCCTCTTTCTTATCGTGGCAGAGGGCTTTAATGTTCTTATGAGAAGAGTTGTTTATCTAGGAAATTTATCAGGCTATAAATTTGAAGGAGGCAATGAGTATTTTTCGCATCTTCAATATGCAGACGACACCATAATTATAGGAGAGAATAGTATGGGAAATATCGAGTCTATCAAGGCAAATTTAATTCTGTTCGATATGATGTTAGGTCTGAAAGTAAATTTCCAAAAAAAAAAAGCAGTTTGGTTGGCATAAACATTTTTAACTGTTGGATCCAAGTAGCAGCTAGAATACTAAACTGCAAGATCGGATCAACTCCATTCGTACATCCAGGCCTTCTAATTAGAGCAAACCCGGGGCTGAGCAAAACTTGGCAGCCAATTATTGAAATAGTAAAAAAAAACAGACTGTCAAAGTGGAAACAGAAACATATTTCAATAATTGGGCGTGAGATAATCCTAAAGTCGATATTGTCAGCAATTCCAATTTATTTTATAGCCTTCTACAAGGCCCCGTAAGGTATTATTTCCATACTCGAATCCTTGTTTAAACAGTTTTTATGGGGAGGGGGTTTGGAGGAGAGAAAATCAATTGGATAAAGTGGGACAAGATTTGTAGGCTGATAACGGATGAGGGTTAGGAATAAAAATTATGGGCACTTTTAACAAAGCTCTACGGGGTAAATGGGCGTGGAAGATGAAAAACATGAAGGAATGGATATGGTACAAGGCTATTGTAGATAAATATAGGGGGAGTGGAAAATCAGAGAGTTAGCACTAGTTGTAGCTCTACTTGGTGGAAAGGCTTGAGTGAGTTCAGTTTAGATGAGGAATGGGGCATTTGGGTATATTTTGTAAGAGAAAAATATAAGGATTTAATATCCGTTAGCAGGTAAATATCCAATATTCCTTGGGAATCTTTTTGGCACAATTCAGTTCCTGCGAAAAATCTTGTCTGGTATGAAGGCTGGTTCATAACAGACTCCCTACCGAAGATAATTTAGGGAGGAAAGGGTTTATTAGTCAAGATTCATGCATGTGCCTCGGGGGATGTAGAGCCATTGAATAAGCCTCACATTTGTGTTTTTGAGTGTCCTGTGTTTTTGCGTCAGTTTCTACCACAGGAGTTTCCGTCATCTTTTTTTTAATTGTAAAAGCAGCATCAACTTCTGTATTCCATGTTAACTTTGTAAACTGTAATAAATCGGTGAGCGGAGCAGCGAGTGTGGCGTAGTGGCGGACAAATCTGCGATAAAAACCCGTGAGGCCCAAAAATCCCCTGAGTTGCGTGAGTGAGCGTGGCTTCGGCTAGTCCAACATTGATTGAATTTTCGTAGGATCAGGGGTAACTCCACTTGGAAATAACATGACCTAGATAATCCACCTTAGGAACTGCAAAAACGCACTTAGAAAGTTTTGCAACAAACTTATGCGAATCAAGTAAATCTAAAATCAAAGTTAAATGCTGCAAGTGATCAGAATAATAACTACTGTAAATAAGGATATCATAAAAAAAACAAGAACAAACCGTCGTAAATATGGACGTAAAAGGTCATTCATCGCCGATTGAAAAGTACTAGGAGAATTAGTTAATCCAAAAGGCATGACCAAAAACTTGTAGTGCCCATCAAAGGTTCTAAATGCCGTTTTGTGAGTGTCCTCTGGTATGACCCTAATTTGGTGGTAGCCCGATCTGAGATCGATCTTTGTAAACAAAGTAGCAGAGCCTAGCTCATCAAATAGTTCATCAATGGTAGGTATAGGAAAACGGTCGCGGATAGTTACAACATTTAAGGTGCGATAATCCACACAAAATCGCCATGACCCATTTTTTTCCGTACAAGTAGGAAGGGGGATGAGAAAGGGTTGGTACTTGGTTTGATAATGCCTTGTGAGAGCATATCTTGAATGATATTGGTCATTGCCTCTTTTTATGAATGAGGATAACGATAAGATTTGACATTTATGGAGGGGTGTTTGGGTTGAGTGGAGTATGGTGATCATGTGGACGAGAAAGGGGCAACCCGTGGGATTCTTGGAACACTGTTGAATAGGTTGTTAAGAGGGATTCAATTTCAGGAAGTTGTGAGGCTGGCTGGGATTTTTGGAGATGTCATGTTGACAAGGTGGGATGGTTAGAGGTGGGCTGATATGGTAGTAAGTGGCTGGAAGCAATGGAATCCGTGTGTAAGAGATGGCAGAATTGGCTATAGGTAGATGGGGTTGGGCTCATATTTGAATCACCTGTTATAGTAATTTCTTTGTTTGCATAGGTGAAAGAAATCTTAGGAATTGAAAAATCTGCCATGAGAGGGCCAAGGGTTCACAACCATTCCATTCCTAATACAACATTAACTCCTTCTATTGGGATTAAGTAGAATGGAATAAAGAATATGTGTGATTGTAAGGTGATTGGTACCTGAGGGCATAGACCGGGACATTGAAGTTTTGAACCATTTCCCACCATAACTAAGAAATTAAGAATGTTTTGGCACTGAATTTGCAAATGGTTGGCTATTCTTGGCTGAAGAATGTTATGAGTGTTGCCAGTGTCAATAAGAACTGTCATAGAAAGCCTATCAAGAAGGCCTTTGAATTTTAGTGTTTTGGGGGAAAATTCTCCACTCACAGCTTGTGGGGACAGCTGAAAATAAGTTTTTGTATTCTGTTGTGTTGTTGGCTCATTTTCCACAATTTCAGTAGTTTCAATTAGATATTGCAGGGAAGAATCCGTGGACTCATCCTCTACCATAAGTAGAAGAAATTTTGCAGCAACACATTTATGGCCAGGGATGAATTTTTCATCACAGTTGAAACAAAGCCCTTGTGCCCTTCATTTAGCTTGTTGGGTAGGAATAATTCTTCGGATAGGAAAACAATTTGTGAGTAAAGTAGTTTCTTGGGTGGGTATTAGTTTTGGAGGTTGGGATGGGTTAGCAAAAGTAGTCTTTTGAGGATTGGCAGATGGGTTGGAAGAGGTTGGATGAGGTGTGTAGGGGGTTTTAAACTTAGGCTTAGAATCCTTGATTTTGTCTTCAATAAGTTTGGCTAAACCCACAACATGTGAAATAGATTGAGGTTTTTGGACAACAAGTTCGTTTCGAATTTCAGGAATTAATCCCGAAATAAAACAATTAAGAATTGAATCAGGTGGTAATCCAATAACTTGATTTCCTAATTTCTCAAAATGAGTTTGATATTCCGTAACTGAGCCATGTTGCCTAAGTTTAAACAGTTGGGCCTGATGATTTTCGTATGTTGATGGGCCGAATCACAATTCTAAGGCTTTTGCAAATGAATTCCAATCAGATAATTCATTACTTTGAAACATCCACTTATGCCAACCAAGTGCATCGCATTTCATATAAAAAGCAACCAATGATAAACGATTTTTATAAGTAATGTTATTAAAAGCAAAAAATTGCTCCGCTTGAAATAACCATTCCAACACATCAGTTCCATCAAAATTGCTAAGTTCAATCTTTAGTTGTCTATAATTCAAATTTTGATTTGTGATGGGTTGTAATGGAGTGTAAGGTGGGTTATGCTGAACAATATTTGTGTATGGAAAATTTGGGTAAAGGGGAGGTTGGGATATGGTGTTATATGGTGGAATAAACTAGTAGTGAGAGGGTTGGGTGAGGAAATATGGTGGTTGGGTGTATTGTGGCGGATATGAGGTTGTATATGTTTGGGAAAAGGGTTGAAATGCAGAATTTAGAGAATGAAGGGAATGTGAAGGTCTTGTAAACGATGGTTGTGGAGGTGGTGGTGGACTATAAAGTTGTGTGGAAGCTAGGGTTGAGTGAATTTGTGAAAAATAACTGGTTAAGGGAATAGTAGCATTACATATGACAGATCTGGGTGTGGAAATGGGAGTAGATCTTGGGGTTGATAAAGGGGCAGATCTGGGTATGACAGCAGCAGCTGCTGCGACATCATTCATGGCAGAAAATTGCTGAGTCATGAGGGTGGTTAGAGCAACAAAATTGTTGTTCATTGTTGTTTCTAAGTTGTTGTGATTTGTGGTGAGTTGACCAAGTTGTAAAGCAACAACATGATTATTAACTTCCATGGTGTCGCTCCCACCAAATGACACCCAAGGTCAAGAGGGGTACAGACGCGAACGGTCGGCGAAAGGAGAGAGAACACACAGGGGTGAACTCAGAAAGACAAGAGTCGCCAGCTAGGCATTTTTATCCCGGAGGAAAGGTAATGCTGCATAGACCTAGGAAAAGATATGGATAAGACGGTTGCGAACCAGAGAGACTGAGAAAGGGGGTTGGTTACAACCTGGGAATGTATTAGCACCCAGATTGTCCGTCGTACTCGACGGGATCCACGCTTAAAAGATTTGTGTTTTAAAAGGGTAGTGTCAGTGCAATCTATGTATCAAAGCTGGAAAATAATGCAAGTGTTAGTGTAAAAGAAGTGTGAAGTGTATAAGAGAAGTGTCAGTGCAGGGACAGGAGTAAGCTCAAGATTTTGAGGCTAAAAGAATAATGCTGGAAGGAAAGGGAATATACAGAGACTTTTGTTCGATAACTGTTAAGTTATGCCTACGTATCCTCTCGTGCAACGAGGAAGTCAGAACACCGTAGTTCGACCCAAAGAGACTGAAAGATGGATTGACTTGTGAAATGCTTACTTGTCTATGCTCAAGTGTATGACCTGTCTGGCTCAGGTGCAAACTGTCTCGCACTAGACGGAAGAAGCAAGTTCTCGTTTGTGAGTGAGTGTGATGAGAAAAGAATCCCGAAGGAGACGATTATTGTTTGTTTTTGTTTTTTTCAAATCTTTTATTGCTTTTGGGTTTGTCATAAGTTAATGAGCTTAAGCCTAAACCAATGGGTTAGTAAACTCATCACATCCTCCCTCTGATTAGGGGTAATGAGAATACCTTAAATATGAAGTAAGCACCTCACACTTAATCACCATGGCGTAGGATTAAGATCATTAACCTACTTGTGATTAATTAGATGTTTTTGTTGTTTTTGTTTAGTGTTAAGTAATGAGTTTAAGCCATAATCAGGGATTTAATGGACTCATTACACCATCCTAATAGAAGGATAACAGATGAGAACATTTAAGCTGAGGAAGACTCCTCAACTTAATCCATGATTAGGGATTAACCTCATGACAAAAAAAAAGCCTTTATTAAAGTGGATTTTAATTAATGATATGATGAAGAAGTGATTTTTATGATTTGTAAGACAACTTGAGGGGGACTTGTCCATTAACACTAGGGTTAGTCCTTCTTAACCAATTAAGGAAGAATTAGAACCCTAATGCAAGGCCCGAGTTACAAGCTTGATGTCTTGATGATTATTATGTGGATTGATTAAAGGATTTAAACACATTAAGGGTTTAAAACTTAGGATTAAAGTTATACACTCCATCCTAATAGAAGGATGCAGGCATAAGCTTAATCACAAAGCCTTAAAGCCTTTAGGGTTTAGTCCCTGATTATGAGATGAGAAGAGAAGACTCAAAGATGACACAAAAGGTAAAACTAATGGGGAGACTAATCAAACCCTAATTGTTATCATGCTTGGAGATCCTAGGGTTAATGAGGTTTGCAAGAAGATCTTCATAGAAACCACCAGGAAGGAAGCAGATGAAAGGAGCAGGAAGCAAAGAGAAGCAAAACAACTTGCTTCACTTTAAGAAGACAAGTTGCTTGAAGAAAGAAAGTAAGATGAACAAGAATGAGCAAGCTCAATCCAATACACATACAAAATGCAGCAAAGGAAGTATGAAAGAGATGAAAAGAGATTATGAGAAGTGAAGGCAAGTTCACTTCTCAAACAACTTACCACCTGAAATGTTAGCATAAGAAATGAAATGCAATGCAAATGAGATGAAATGTGATGATGCAAACCAAAACCAGGAGCAAGAACATGAAGTTAATGATGCTAAGAGATGATACAAACATGAGGCAAGGCATGGGAATGATCAAACAAGCATAAGGATGCAAATGAGGCATGCATTGAACCATGAATGTACATGAAAAGTTATGAAATGTAAGGGACATTCAACATGGCAAAGGAATGATGCAATCATCAAACATGATTCTAATATATCCTAAGATGCATTATGAATCATGTGGATGCACAAAATGTCATGGCAAGTCATTGAATGCAAGCAAATGAGAGATGGATGCAAAGGAAGGCACAAATTAGGGTTACATACATCATGCAATGCAAAAATCCAAAACCAGAAGCAAATGACATGATAAAAATTTTAAAATGCAATCAAAGATACCCTAAACCTATACAAACTCACTGCCCAAAGGAGAGGATCCAACTCTTAACCTAATGAAAGTTATGAATTTCTTAAGATTGCTAGGGTTTTGGGGTACCCCAACAAGAAAAATGCTAAACAAATTGAAAATGCAAGATCAAATCAAACCAAATTTATCCTACAAATTACATTCCATGAAGGATGCAATGCAAGAAGAATCATCACCCAAATCTCAAGGGTTAGGCAGAAGGGAGTTTTCAAAGTTTGCACAAAAATATTGCCTTAAAATGAATTTAATTCCAATGAAAATGATCAAAAGGCATCAAGAACAAAAAATAAATTTGGTTTGAGAGTTGGACAATGTTCCTAAATGTTTTTAAATGCTATGTGAATTTTTTTTGTGATTTTTAAATACCTAAATGTATTTTTAATTAATTAATTTTCATTAACTAATTAAAAATAAACATTTAAATGATTTAAAAATAATTTTTAATGCAAAAAATAAAATAAAAATCATTTTCTGATTAAGAAAAATATTTGAAACAAAAATGCAAAGGGAAATATTTTTAGGATTTTTCTAACTATTTTAAAATAAATGTGAAAGATAAATGAAATAAAATGAAATAAAAAAGAAATTAAATGGAAAGTATGCAGGATCTAAGGCTGAGATTCAAATGGAAAATGAGGGAATTGACTGGCGCGTCATCCAACGGCTGTCATTCAAACTGACCAGATTAATTTAAAAACTTAATTAATTAGACTAATGACGTGGATTAGGGCTTAAGTGATGAATCTGGACCATTTGTTTGCGCGTGGGTCAATGCCAGTCAACTGGATCTACGGCCTATATTCAAACTGAACCCTAAACCTAATTAAGACACTTAATCACTTTCAGGTCACCAGAGAAGAGCTCCGGTCGTCTTCTCCGGTGACACCCTCCCTGAGAAATCTCAAACTCACTTTCCTGGTCATTTTAAAAGATGTAAAGCTCCAGATCAAACCTCTCAACCTCCCTAAACATGAATTTATCCTCAAAACTCATTTCTTTTTACTCAAAACCAAGATTCGAATCAAAAACATAAAAACGGCCAAACTTTCAGAGATGCAGTACATGCTCAATACTCAATCATTTTAAAAAATACAAAGTGCAAAGCAATCAGGGGAACATGTAGATCATTTCAGTAACTTAAAACAAGGTTTCTGGAAAAAATAATTTTTGAAGCTACCTGAAGTGAAGCTTTCAGTTTGGAGCTTTCAGCCTGCCTTCTTGCTTCAAAACTTCTCCAATGGACCTCCTGAAGATGCTTTGAGGCTTGGTTTGAGTGTATGGTGGCTGGTTTATGAGATTGATCAAGTTCTGTTCAGTGAGGGGTGAGAATCGTGTTTTGATTTCAGGGGGTTTTAGGGCAAGGTGAAGGGCCAGGGATGATCAGTGGAACATGCTGAGATGTTCTATGAAGTTTGTTTTTGTGTTCTTGTCTTGTGGAATGTGTTTCGAATGAAAATGCATAAGAGGTGAAAAATTAGGGCTATGGCTTGGAGGATGCTTCAGGCTTGTGTGTGTGTTGTGTTCAGTCTCTTTTGGTCCACTTATCACTCTTGGATAAGTCAGAGGAGTTGGTGTGGCCTAGCTTGATTGGTATGGGTCTTTTGCAAAAAGTCCAAGTTAGGTGTACTTGAGGTATGGGCAAGTGTGAGGCTGTGATAGGGGCATGGCTTGGCTCAGCTGAGTTTAGGGAGAACCATGGAAATGGATTAGAAGCAATGCAGCAAGTGGATTAGGGTTTATCATAGGTTTTGCAACTTTGTGACCTTTGGGCCCTTTTGTGATTTCTTGATACATAAGTCATGAAAATGGGAAAACCTTTGGTGCATTCTGACTTTTAGGCATTGGTTTATGTTTATGCAAAGATTAGAAGTCACTTTGAGGTTACAATTTGCCTTGGCAAGAGATTTTGCAACTTTGCCTCTTTGGTGCAAGACTTGAAATTATGTGATTTTTCTCAACTTTGACAAGCCATAACTTTTGATCCAAAATGAATTAGAATGAGTTCTTGTACTTTTTGAAAATGGAATGATCCATTCTACAACTTTCATGACCAAAGTTTTCTCATTTGAAGCATTTTTGAATAAAAAAGAAAGGTTTGAAAAAGTTTCCCAAAATGGCAAGTTTCCATTACAAGTCATTTTCCCAAAAAGGCAACTTTGCAAATGGCTTGAAATTCTTCAATCTTGTGAACTTATAACATCTTATATGATCAAATAAAGATCACACACATTCAAAATGATGAAGAACACCCTTTGGTTGGGTCATTGGGGGCCTCAGATGCCCTGATTTTGCACTGACTTGCTCAAGAAGTCAACTTTTGATTAGATGCCTTCCCCATGGAATTTCTTCATGAAAATTGATATGCATGATCCTTATAACATATAGAGACCAATAGAAACAAGAAAGACCCAAAAAATTGGAGTTATGGCCTTTGAAACCAAAACCCTAAATTTAGGTCATCTGTGCAGTTAAACCTGGCTCTGCTTCCATGCCTTTCTCAGTTCTTGTGATTCTTTGACTTTCTTGACTTTGTGGGGATATAATATGATGCTTGAACATAAATGGACCCCTTTGAAGTGATTGATGACCTTTGGAGTGGCCCAGATGGCTCAGGGATGGCTCAAATCACAAACCCTACGTGCAGATGACTTTGAGTCAATGCAGTGAAACAAATATGCAATATGAGATGATGTGTTTGAACTTATGCATATGAAAAGATCACAAGCCATGGTGTGAATGGGTGAGGGCAAATTTGGGGTGTTTACAGCTTCCCCTATTCAAACATGAGTTAGCTGTGCAGGATGTAAGCAACGGCTTAACAGGCAAACAAGATAACTTGTGGTTGAATACCAAAGACAGTCCAAAATTTGCTCTCACAGAATGAAGAAGAAAAGGGATATAGATTGTAAAGGAAAATAAAGTATGATTATAAAGTGCGGGCGACGGAGGACGACCGTCGAGCAGAGGATGACCGCTGGGGAAAGGGCAATGACGGGGACGGCCGACATGCTGGGGATATAAGAGATTGTGATGGGGACGACCATCAAGTAAAGCTATAAGACTCTCTGGGGATTATAGGTAAATGAAATAAACGATGAGGTACGGTCATCGAAGGTGAAGGACGATCACGTAGCAGGGGACGGCTGCTCTGTTGGGGATAAGATGAGGGACGGTCATCTAAGGTGAAGGACGATCACCGGGCAAGGTACGGTTGCCAAAAGCATCGCGACATAGGACGAATGCCGGATAAAAAGGTCGACGATGGGTACGGCCATCGGATAAGCATGATGAAGAACGCTCATTAAGAGGTGAAGGACGATCACCTAGCAGGGTACGGCTGCTCTCAGGGTTTATCATGACATAGGACGAATGTCAGATAACAAGATCAACGATGGGGACGGCCATCGAATAATAAAGATGAAGGACGATCATCAAGAGGTGAAGGACGATCACCCGGCAGGGTACGGCTGCCGAAAAGGTATCATGACATAAGACGAATGTCAGATAACAAGATTAACAATGGGGACGGCCATCGGATAATAATGATGAAGGACAATCATCAAGAGGTGAAGGACGATCACCTGGCAGGGTACGGCTGCCGAAAAGGTATCATGACATAGGACGAATGTTAGATAGAAAGGAAGTTTAACAAGCTTTGTTGGGGACTTCGCTGGGGAAAAGTGAACACGGACGAGTGTCTACATCCAAGAAATGAGAGGTATAAGTGTCTGGGTACTGTGTATAGACTAAAGATGCGGACGAGCATCCTTAAGACTCTGATACGGACGGGTATCAGGTAGAAACAAACGCTTGACGCATGTTCTGAGATGATGATACGGACGAGTATCAACTGGTTAACAAAGAACACGGACGAGTTTGATTCTGCGGGGACTCTTCTGGGGAATAGTAGACACAGACGAGTGTCTAAATTCAAGAAGACATAAGTGTTTGACACGTGTATGGATTAAAGACGCAAACGAGCATCCTTAAGATCATGATATGGACGAGTATCAGGTAGAAACAAACGCTTGACGCATGTTCTGAGATGATGATACAGACAAGTATCAACTGGTTAACAAAGAACACGGACGAGTGTCGGATCTGCGGGGATTTAAGTGATATATACAAGGTACGGACGAGTATTTGTACGAGTAAGAAGATGATGAGTAACGAGTATGAGTGGTGTGCAGATGAGTGTTTGACTTGCTGGGGAGAGTGCGACACGGACGAGTGTCAGAAAAAGTGTATTATAAACAAGTGTATGGTTTACAAAGTGTTTGGGCAACTATGCTGGGGATGGTGACACGGACGGGTGTCAGGGAATTTGTATAGATATGTATCTGTGAGTGCAAAGGGGGCGCTTTGGCTTTCTACTGGGGATATGACACGGACGGGTGTCAGGAAGTATTTGTATCTTTAGGAAAGTGCCTTGGCTCTCTGTCGAGGAATTTGGGGAGTTTTCTGTATATCGTTGATGGATTGTCATCATTTACAAGTGTTCTGTTTCAGAACATGGCTTATGATTATGCAATATGTTTGATTTTTGCCGTAATGCTCCGTATTAGACGGAATGCTACGCTCTGCAGGGAGAATATGATGCGAATGTTATGATTATGCAAAGATACCGATCCGGGATTCGGATCCCGTTGCTGCGAAGATCTCTGGCTGATCTGCTTGGAGTGGACATCCCAGCTGGGGATGAGATCATTGATGGATCTGACATATATGACTCTATTTAGGGAAAATAGGTCACTGATAGACCTATCTTTGGTAATGAGGGACCCAGCTGGGGTTTGTAGAAGCTTCCTTCACCCTGTTGTGAGATCTCCAGGCGTTGCTCTTCTGGATAGAGGCTGAAACTCTGTGGGGAGATGGTTCCCTGGCTTTTGTACTTGGCTGAGGAGGAAATAACAAATGACAACTCAGCTGGGGAGAAAGCACCTCCGGCGCTAAGACTGAGTAGATAATGATTTGCCAGCTTGCTGGGATGAAGCTTTCATGCCCCATGCTGTGCTTTGAATACCTGCAATCCTGAAAAGTCAGAGAAACGCACAAGTAATCCCGAGGTATCCTTTACCAGATTCCATCATAAGAGTTTAGGCACTCCTGGGAGTGAGTATATTTCCTGCAAGCACGTATTTTTAGATGAGAAGCATCTGTATTTATGCAATCAGTATCTTAAAGACATCGGACATTCTTGCAAATGAAAATAAAATGTACGAGACGAAACATGACTGAAAATCTGATTTTATTAATTCGTGTGCCCTGAATTGGCAAGATACAGTCAAAGAAACAAATCCCCTAAAATGAGGAGATTGTTACAAATTGAGAAACAAAATATGTTGGCAATGTTGATGATGCTTTAAGAAGTTTCCCTTTTGCTATGACTCGTATGACATTTGACGTTCTTCTCGTCTTGCTCTCTGAAGAAGGCTGATTCCGACTGACGCTTGGATCTTTCGAAGCTTGCCATGTTGTAAGTGATATAGATGAATTCAGAATGTAGTTGTTCGCTTATTCCTTTATTTTGCATGGATCGCCCTTTCGGGTTTTCAATCCACCAGGATACCCATTTTTGCCTGAGTTGTCCGATGCGGCTTTTCAACTCAGCGGGTGTACATTTTCTTGTTTATTTTCCCTTATTTTTGCCCGAGTCTCTTATTCTGTTTTTGACTCGCCGGGATGCCCTATTTTTGCCTGGACTTACATTCTGTTTTTATGTCCAGCGGGTCATTTTTATGCGAAGTATTTTTTAACTACATCTGAATTCACAGGGGACAGGAAATCTTCACCATCCATAGTACTGAGCATCAGTGCTCCACCAGAGAAAACTTTCTTTACTACAAATGGTCCTTCATAATTCGGAGTCCACTTGCCCCTGTGGTCTGTATGAGGAGGAAAGAGTCTTTTCAGCACAAGATCTCCTACTTGGTACTCTCGGAGCCTGACTTTCTGATCGAAGGCTTTCTTCATTCTTTTCTGATACAGCTGCCCATGGCAGATTGCAGCCAATCTCTTCTCTTCAATCAGACTCAGTTGTTCGTATCGGGATCGGACCCATTCTGCTTCATTCAACTTAACATCCATCAATACCCGCAGGGAGGGTAACTCAACTTCAACAGGTAGGACCGCTTCCATACCATACACAAGCTGATACGGTGTTGCCCCAGTGGATGTTCTGATTGACGTGCGGTACCCATGCAAGGCAAACGGTAGCATCTCATGCCAGTCTTTATAGGTAACTACCATTTTCTGTACAATATTCTTGATATTCTTATTAGCCGCATCAACAACGCCATTCATCTTTGGCCTGTAAGGAGAAGAATTGTGGTGTTGGATCTTGAAGTCCCGACACAGTTTTGCCATCATTTTATTGTTCAAGTTGGAACCATTATCAGTAATGATTCTCTCGGGAACTCCATACCGACAGATGATGTCTCTCTTCAAAAATCGGGCTACCACTTGCCTTGTAACATTTGCATAGGAAGCTGCTTCGACCCACTTGGTGAAATAGTCAATGGCAACCAGGATGAGTCTGTGGCCATTTGAAGCAGTCGGTTCAATCTTACCAATCATATCAATGCCCCACATGGCAAAGGGCCAGGGTGAAGACATCACATTCAGAGGATTGGGAGGCACATGCACCTTATCCGCATAAATCTGACATTTATGGCACTTCCTGGCATAAGCACAACAGTCGGCATCCATTGTGATCCAGTAATAACCTGATCTTAGCAACTTCTTGGCCATGGCATGCCCTCCTGCATGGGTACCAAAGGATCCTTCGTGCACTTCGTGCATCAACAAGCCTGCTTCTGTTTTATCAACGCATCTGAGAAGTACCATATCAAAGTTTCTCTTGTACAAGGAACCGTCAGTATTCAGGAAGAAACTACCAGCTAGCCTTCTTAATGTCTTCTTGTCATTGGAAGAGGCCCCAGGTGGGTATGTTTGATCCTCCAAGAAGCATTTGATATCATGGAACCAAGGCTTATCATCTTTAACAAAATCTGCTGAGAACACATATGCTGGTCTGTCAAGTCTGGACACTGAAATCCGAGGTACAAAGTTGGCAGCTTGTACTTTGATCATGGATGAAATGGTGGCAAGAGCATCTGCAAATTGATTCTCGTCTCGAGGGATATACTCAAGCTTGACTGTTGTGAAGAAATTCAATAACCTTCTTGTATAATCCCTTTAAGGTATCAGATGATCCTGGTGTGTGTACCATTTGCCGTTGGTTTGATTGATTACCAAAGCTGAATCTCCGAACACAGTCAAAGTCTTGATCCTGAGGTCAATGGCTTCCTCAAGACCCCTAATACAAGCTTCGTATTCAGCTTCGTTGTTAGTGCAGTTAAAGGTGAGTTTCGCCGAGAAAGGCATGTGAACTCCTTTAGGTGTAATGAGTACTGCACCAACACCACGACCATTCATATTAACAGCCCCGTCAAACATCATAGTCCATTCTTCTTCTGGGTCAGGCCCTTCAGTGTGAACAGGCTCTTCATGATCTTTTGCTTTTATGAACATGATGTCTTCATCAGGGAAGTCAAATCTCATAGGCTGGTAATCGTCAATAGGTTGCTCAACAAGATAATCAGACAGTACACTGCCCTTGATGGCTTTTTGAGAGGTGTACTAAATGTCATATTCCGTGAGAATCATTTGCCATCTTGCAACCCGTCCGGTAAGTGCTGGCTTCTCAAAAATGTACTTAACTGGGTCCATCTTTGATATCAATAAAGTAGTGTGGGTCAACATATACTGCCTTAGTCGGCGAGCAGCCCACGCTAAAGCACAGCAAGTTTTCTCGAGCAGTGAATAACGTTGTTCATAGTCGGTAAACTTTTTGCTTAGGTAGTATATTGCATACTCTTTTCGACCAGACTCGTCATGCTGGCCCAGCACACACCCCATTGACTCTTCTAATACTGTCAAGTACATAATTAGAGGTCTTCCTTCAACTGGAGGCATGAGGATTGGAGGTTCTTGTAAGTATTCCTTAATTTTGTCAAAGGCCCTTTGGCAGTCTTCATTCCACCTGACCATTTGTTCTTTTCTTAACAGCTTGAACAAAGGTTCACAGGTTGCCGTAAGATGAGATATGAACCGTGAAATGTAGTTCAATCTGCCTAAAAACCCCCGAACTTCTTTTTCTGTCTTCGGTGCAGGCATTTCTTGAATGGCATTGACTTTATCAGGGTCAACTTCAATCCCTTTCTCACTCACAATAAATCCCAGCAGCTTACCAGATCGCACCCCGAATGTGCACTTGTTGGGGTTTAACTTCAGTTGGTACTTCCTCAGACGCTTGAATAACTTCAACAGATTTACCAGGTGGTCTTCTTCTGTGAGGGACTTGTCAATCATGTCATCCACATAACATTCAATTTCTTTATGGATCATGTCGTGGAATAATGTTACCATAGCCCGTTGATATGTGGCACCCGCATTCTTCAGTCTGAATGGCATCACCTTATAACAGAACGTGCCCCAGGGTGTGATGAAAGTTGTCTTCTCCATGTCTTCAGGTGACATCTTGATTTGGTTGTATCCTGAAAATCCGTCCATGAAGGAGAATACCGAGAACTGAGCCGTATTATCAACCAATACATCAATGTGAGGTAAAGGGAAGTCATCTTTCGGGCTAGCTCTGTTCAGGTCCCGGTAATCCACACACATTCTCACCTTGCCGTCCTTCTTAGGCACAGGTACAATATTAGCAACCCACGGTGGATAGCTAGTTACAGCAAGGAACCCGGCGTCCCACTGCTTTTGTACCTCTTCCTTTATCTTCATTGCCATATCTGGGCGAGTACGGCGCAATTTCTGTTTTACCGGCGGGCAGTCTTCTTTTAAAGGCAGCTTGTGCATGACAATATCGGTGTCCAACCCTGGCATATCCTGATAAGACCAAGCAAAGACATCCACATACTCCCGAAGCATATCAATCAGTTGTTCCTTTACTGAATCTTGTAAGCAGGCTCCGATCTTAACCTCTTTCACTTCTTCTTCTGTACCAAGATTAACCGTTTCGACCTCCTCCTGATGAGGAGTGATAGCCTTCTCCTCTTGCCTTAACAACCTGGCTAGTTCTTCAGGTAGCTCATAATCTTATTCAACCCCTTCATCGACTTGATTAATTGGATTGTCAAAGTCATACAGAGTCATAGCTGTGTTGTTGTCGGTGCGATCTGAAAGGCACTCTCTGCAAGGGTTTAGATTGTTTATTTTAGTGATCAATTTTAATCTTGTTTAGAAAGAAAAAAAAAGTGAAACAAAGTTATCATTTTGGAAAACATTGCCATTTTATTTTTGTACAAAAAGAAAAAATGAAAAACAGTGAGCGAAAAAGAAAAAAAAAAGACTCATTTGCAAAAGATGTCCGATATTCATTGATTGATCTGTTTGCACAAAATTACAAGATGGCCCGATTACAAAATGAGTCTTGACATCTTGGGCAAGATGCCAGACTTGATGCATGCTTAAAAATACAGGAAATAATAATTACTCTGCAGGAGTAACCCTTATAATTTCCTGGGAAGACCAGTTATGGACTTGGCTCCCCGGGATCCTTGGACGTATCCAGCTTTCCAGGTTGCGGTCGCTTTCATCCTCGTCTTCCAAGTTGTTCACTGTATCCGGGGTGAGCATTCCCCCGCTGATAAAACTGGGCTTCTTGGCAGCCTCTGATTGATCTTGTTGAGTTGGTTTGTAACCCAACCCAAATCTTTCTTCCTTCTTTTCCACGGGCAGCAGCTTGCCCCAGCCTTGGGCAATACCCTCTTCAACGACCTTCCTGGCTTGCTGATAAGATGTCATGGAGGTTCCCAGTACAGCAGATGCTTCATTAATGTTCAGGGCCTCAAACCCCTGGCTCATGGTTTCATGGATTTCTCCATCCATCTCTATATACTTATACGTAGCCAGATGGCTAACAAAGATGTCCTCTTCCCCACAGATGGTGATGATCTGGCCTTCCCATTCGAATTTCAGCTTCTGGTGAAGGGTAGACGTAACAGCGCCAGCGGCATGGATCCAGGGTCTACCCAACAAACAGCTGTAGGCCGGCTGAATGTCCATCACATAGAAGGTAATTTTAAAAGTCTGCGGGCCAATCATCACAGGCAGATCAATCTCTCCAAGCACTGATCTCTTAGAGCCATCAAATGCTCTCACCACTAAATTACTTGGACGCAGTGCTAAGCCATCATACTCCAGCTTCACTAAGGCTTTCTTAGGTAGGACATTAAGCGATGACCCAGTGTCCACCAGTACATGAGACAGAACAACACCCTTGCATTCTAGAGTGATGTGTAAAGCCTTGTTGTGGTTACGCCCCTCAGTTGTTAAGTCCGCATTGGTAAAGCCCAGTCCATGACTGGTGTTGACATTTGCCACCACAGTTTCTAGCTGATTAACAGTGATCTCCTCTGGCACGTATGTTGCGTGCAAGACCTTCAGTAATGCATTCCTGTGAGCTTCAGAACACATTAACAGGGATAATATGGAGATCTTTGAGGGAGTTTGGTGAAGCTGATCCACCACCTTGTAATCACTTCTCTTTATAATTATCATAAACTCGTCTACATCTTGCTCAAAAGATGTCTTCTGGGTTTCTTTGATGAACTGTTCTTCAGGTATCACACTCTTCCCCTTTGCTTTTGCAGCAGCTTCTGCTTCGGCATTAGGTCTTTGCAATTGTGAGGCAAAAAGGCGTCTGCTTCTGGTGAAGCCTCCGCCTCCCCCAACATTATCAATCTGTGGAGAAGAAGTTGAAGAGTCCAAGGTGATTTTCTCCCCGTTGCAGTAGAGGTCAGAGCCATAATGCCAAGGTATGGAATTACTGCTTTCATATGGAACTGGTCCAGGCACCGTGATGGTAACTGGACTGACTGCTGCAGAGGAAGGTACTGAAATGGTGTGCGGATCGTAGTAAATGGTGACTGGTGATCTGGCAGGAGGTGCCACTGTTTGTTGTTGAAAGTTGTTGTTTGGAGGAACATTTGATGGATCATAGTAAATGGTGACTGCTGAGATATCTTCATTAATTTCTGTTGGCGTTGTAGAAGATTCTGCTGAATAAATGGATGCCAATGTTGTAGAAGAAATGGTTGTTGACATCTGATTTGTTGAGGTGATAGATGAAGCCATTGTTGATGATATTGATGAATTGGTTGGAATGATTGTTGTTGCAGTTGTAGAAGAATCAGGAATTGTTGTCAAAGGGATTGCTGGATTTGTAGGCGCCGTTGTCGTGATCTGAAGTATACCACTTTTGATAAGACCATCTATGCCGCTTCTCAAATTATCACACCCGTTGACCGAAATGTTGCAATAACCACAACCGGGCTCACACCCGGGGAACATCTGGCATTCTAGAAGCTGAGCTTTAATTTCAACCAGAGGTGTCCGAATCTGTCCAACACTGGTTATCAAGAAAGATGGCTTGTCTTCCTCAATGGCATTAATTCTTGGCCCTCCATGATTGGGCATGGGATTCTTGTTGACATTTGGAGGGGGCGCAAAGTTGAGGGCTTTAGAATCCACCAGATCTTGTACTTTCATTTGCAAAGCCCTGCATTTCTCCGTATTGTGGCCAGGTGCATTGGAGTGGAAAGCACATCTGGCGTTGACATCGTAATTCCTTGGGAGATTGGAGGGATATGGGGGTGCCAATGTCCTTAATTCAACCAAGTTGAGTTTCAGGAGTTGTGGCAATAAGGCAACATAAGGCATAGGGCTAGGGTCAATCACCCTATTTGCCTGTGACGGTCTTTGCTGAAAAGGTCTTTGTTGTTGATTGTTGTTGTTGTTGTTGTTGTAGGCTCTCTGTGGCGGGTACTGAACTTGCTGTTGATAATGTGGTTGTTGTTGTGGTTGATATGCTGGTTGCTGAGGAATTGGAGTTGGAATTGTGACAGCTGCCACTGATCTATGAACATACTGAGGTCTGCCCCTGTTGACATGAATAACATTGGTCTCACCGGTTCTTCTAGGTCCCACAAAAGGCTTCTTGGGATTACTGGACGAACTTGCACCATTATCAAAAATTTTGCCCATCTTTAGAAGGCTTTCAATTCTTTCTCCAGCTATAACTACGTCAGCGAAGCTGGTGGAAGAAAAGGCAGCTAGCCTATCAATATATGTTCCTTGCAGAGTATTCATGAACATGTCAGCCATTTCTCTTTTCGACATGGGTGGTTGGATAGCAGCAGCAAGCTGTCTCCACCTTTGGGCATACTCCCTAAAGCTTTCCCTGGAGGATTGAGACATTCCCATCAGAAGGGTTCTGTTAGGAGCCATGTCCAGATTGTATTAGTACTGTCTGATGAAAGCTTCAGCTAGGTCCTTCCAGCATCTGATAGTAGCTCTGGTCAAGTGTGAATACCACTCCCTGGAAGCCCCAGTCAAACTGTCTTCAAAGTAAAACATCCACAGTCTTTCATCCATGGTGTATGCCTTAAGTCTCCCCAGAAAAGACTGTAGGTGAGTTCGTGGACAGGAAGTTCCATTGTACTTCTCGAAGCACGGGGGCTTAAACTTGTGGGGAATCCTTACCCCGTCCACTAACCCCATATCCATAACATCGAAGCCTAAGGAATTTTGAGACTCCAGAGATCTCAACTTCTCATCAATTTCATCAAACCTCCTATCATAAACCTCATCCCCAGCTCCCATTACAGTAAACTGCTCTTCTTGGGGGTCTTCCTGTAAGATCCTTCCCCCAGTAGTATTTCCTTGCACATTACCCGGGATGTTGACTTCCGGATGTAGATGAGGCCCATATACTGGTGGATTAACATGAGGCTGACCCCTCTCATTGTTACTTGTTCCTCCAGTTCCCAGATGGGGTTCTTTCGGGGTTTGTCTTTCTACCAATGACCTCAACCTTTCTTGACTTTGGGCCAAGCCATTCATTACTTCCATGAATTGGGTCATTTGGTTTCTCATCTCCAGCCTTTCATTAGCCATCTGAGTTCTGACCTCTGTCAGATCTTGCTGTACTTGATCCTTTTGGATACCAGGAAGATTGTTGTGAGTAGGATACCAGTGCGGACGGTTGAGAGGAAACACCCGGCGGCGAGCAATAATTCCTGAACCACAACAGAGTTAGAAGAATAAAGTAATGACAAAACCTACAAAACAAAACAAAAGTTAGTATGCAATGCAGTATGCTTATTTGCTTTCCAAGGTATCCGGCTTGGCTCTTGGTTTTGACCTTTCCAGACCCTGAGGAAGATGCCTTTGATGTTGCTTGAGAGAAAGAAACTCAATGAAACAAACTAACAAATATATTACAAATAGTGGATCATACATAGTTTGTTTTTACAACATATGCCCCTGAAAGGTCAAAATACAACATAAAAGAAAAGTACATCAAATGGAAATAACAACAAGCAAAGTAGTCAGACATCTAAACCAAACTCATCCTCCTTAACCTCCTTCAAAAGTGCTTCAGTTACAGGACCAGTCGGATGCTCTGTGATGTTCCTGATAAGAAGGTTTCTGGTGGCAATAGCAGTGGTCAGCTTCTTGTGCCTGTCTTGGTCCTTTGACCTCTTCACACCAGCCCTAAGCTTCAATTCTGAAATCTCCTTCTGGGCTGCCAGCAAAGCTTCCTGTTGCTTCTTTTCATTGGCCTCCAACTGCTCAATCCTGGCTTGAGTTCTCTTATCTTCTTGAGTGCGAGCTTTAGTGATCCTGACCCACCTAGCTTGACTTTCCTCTAGATAGAGATCAGTCCTAGCCTTCTGAAACTGGGCCTCTTTACAGGCATTCTTCAATATTTGCTCTCCAGCTCTTGATTTCTTGATGTAGTCCTCTGCTTTCTCAATCTTGGCCAGATGCTCCACTTTAAGCTTCTCCAACCTCTCGATGTCTAGACGACCATCACTCCTCTCCCAGAGGGTCTTCTTCAGAGCTTGAGACAGATTCTCATTCCTCTCCTTCAGCTTCTCAAATTCTTCCAGGCTGACAGTGACTGGAGGTGGTACTGTGGATAGCCCATGTGCATCCTCAATGGTGAAAGGCATCCCAGAAATCTGTGCTCTAGCATGAGACCATTCATAATACTGGGCTGAAGCCACATTATTGCATCTCCCAAGAATGGCCATCCCTTTGGTCTGGATGTTGTCCCAAGCCCAAGATGCTTGCCTGACAACAGCTAAATTAGGTTTTATCTCACAATACAGGGTTTCAGCCAAGTCTTGCACTCTAGGAGGGTGAACCAAAGCATAGCCCAATTGTCTCTTAAACAACAAAGGATTGTAGTTGATGCAACCCTTCACTCCTATTAGAGGTACATTGGGGTACTGCCCACAACTAGTAATTATGTCCCTACCTTTGGTGCTCTGGGTGCACCATCTGATGTCATCTGAAGTCAAAGCAATAAGTCTCTTAGCCCAATTCTTCTGTTGGTGAGGGTTCAGGAAGGCATCAGTCTTGGGTAAGTGTTTAAGCAGCCAAGTGTGAAATAGAGGAGCACAGCATCTCACCAACTTCCCTCTCTGCTTCTCATTTCTTTGGTGAACAGAATAATAGAAATCCCCCAGCAATGTAGGTACTGGGTTCCTCAAAAGGAAGAGATGAATGGCATTCTTGCTGATAAACTTGGGCTCATCTGCAAATAGTATAACCCCATATATACTGAGGGCTAACAATGCACAGACTGCCCTCCATTCCCCCAAGGAGGCCTTCAGGATGGCCTGAGAAGTCAGAAAGTCTAAGTGCAAACCAGGGATTCCAGCCTTTGTGGTCATGTTCTGCTCAATCAGTATAGGCTCTAGGTACAGTGCTTTTGCCACTTCTCCATTGCTGGGAGAAGTCATCTCTGGGTTGAAGGGAACACCACCTCTGACAGGTACTCAAATCAATGATGAGAACTCCTCTAGTAGAGGTCCTAACTGAAAGTTCTAGAAAGTGAAGCATCTCAAACGAGGGTCATAAAACTGTAGGCAGGTGTGGATCAAACTCCTCTGAGAAGGGTCTAGGTCCATAACCATATCAAGGATGCCTCCATAATGCTCTCTGAATAATGGGATGTGGTCTGGAGTGATAAGTGCCTGGACCTGCCTGATGCCAGTCAGCACAGGCTCAAAGAAATGATATGAAATGTTGCTCTTCTTGGGTGCCATGACTGCTAATGAAGAGCAAAAGACAAGTGCTGATGATGAAGACTGATATTGGAGATGAGCCACTGATATGCTGAGGCTGATGATGGAAGTAGCTGAAGCAGGCAACTGATGAAGATAGCTGAAACAGATAACTGATGAACAGGGGTCTATGCAGATGAAGGGGTCAAAACCAAGCCAGATACAATATGGATACCCTGAAAAACAAATAAACAAATGTTAAATGATGCAATGATGAATATGCAAATGATATGCAAGGGTTTGTGATCAAGCTGGATCTGATTAACTGTCTTGATATAAAGTCCATGTATGTTCAAGAAGTCCAGATGGAGGTTCAGAAATCCAGTAACCAAGGTGGGGGACTCAAATAAAGAGTCACATATCCAGGGTTAAATCACAAGAACTGCCCAAAGTGGAGTACTCTTAATCAAAACAAAGTATCAGGGTATGATGTGGCCAATGGTACCTGCAAACCTGCAAACAGCCCAACCCTCTCACAGGTAGTGTTCTAAAACAAGGATCCTCAGACTTGGATCAGTTATAAAAAGTGTAAGCACTTCTAACCCGGAGGTACAGTGTTTACAATAACCATAAAAGATCCTCCTCTAATTCACCTCAGTTTCTGAAGGTCACAATAAAGGTCATCCAGACCTAGCAGGCTTCCCAGATAGCCCTAGCACTACAGGAAATCTGTAGCACAGAGTTCTCAAGAAGAAACCCACATCTGAACCGCGTTTCATATTCCCGCACCATACCGAAATGGAATGGGAAAGAACATGAACCACTCTAGCCTAGGTGTCACTCAGGTCCCAGGTATAGGACCTTAAACTCTCAGTAGAACCCCACCCACCAAAACAAAAACCAGATCCAGCCAGATGACAGTATGACAGTATGATATATAAAGCTGTAAAGAAAGCAATAAATAACTGTACATAAAGCAATAAATAAAGCAACTATATAAACACAATTAGCACATAACACCCCAGTAAACACAAATCAAACAAGCGCTAGGAGGAACCCACGAAATGAACCAGAAGCCCTGGTTACAGTATAAGGGTCCCCAGCAGAGTCGCCAAGCTGTCGCTCCCACCAAATGACACCCAAGGTCAAGAGGGGTACAGACGCGAATGGTCGGCGAAAGGAGAGAGAACACACAGGGGTGAACTCAGAAAGAAAAGAGTCGCCAGCTAGGCATTTTTATCCCGGAGGAAAGGTAATGCTGCATAGACCTGGGAAAAGATATGGATAAGACGGTTGCGAACCAGAGAGACTGAGAAAGGGGGTTGGTTACAACCTGGGAAGGTATTAGCACCCAGATTGTCCGTCGTACTCGACGGGATCCACGCTTAAAAGATTTGAGTTTTAAAGGGGTCAGTGCAATCTGTGTATCAAAGCTGGAAAAGAATGCAAGTGTCAGTGTAAAAGAAGTGTGAAGTGTATAAGAGAAGTGTCAGTGCAAGGACAGGAGTAAGCTCAAGATTTTGAGGCTAAAAGAATAATGCTGTAAGGAAGGGGAATATACAGAGACTTTTGTTCGATAACTGTTAAGTTATGCCTACGTATCCTCTCGTGCAATGAGGAAGTCAGAACACCGTAGTTCGATCCAAAGAGACTGAAAGATGGATTGACTTGTGAACTGCTTACTTGTCTATGCTCAAGTGTATGACATGTCTGGCTCAGGTGCAAACTGTCTCGCACTAGACGGAAGAAGCAAGTTCTCGTTTGTGAGTGAGTGTGATGAGAAAAGAATCCCGAAGGAGACGATTATTGTTTGTTTTTGTTTTTTTCCAATCTTTTATTGCTTTTGGGTTTGTCATAAGTTAATGAGCTTAAGCCTAAACCAATGGGTTAGTAAACTCATCATATCCTCCCTCTGATTAGGGGTAATGAGAATACCTTAAATATGAAGTAAGAACCTCACACTTAATCACCATGACGTAGGATTAAGATCATTAACCTACTTGTGATTAATTAGATGTTTTTGTTGTTTTTTTTTAGTGTTAAGTAATGAGTTTAAGCCATAATCAGGGATTTAATGGACTCATTACACCATCCTAATAGAAGGATAACAAATGAGAACATTTAAGCTGAGGAAGACTCCTCAACTTAATCCATGATTAGGGATTAACCTCATGACAAAACAAAGCCTTTATTAAAGTGGATTTTAATTAATGATATGATGAAGAAGTGATTTTTATGATTTGTAAGACAACTTGAGGGGGACTTGTCCATTAACACTAGGGTTAGTCCTTCTTAACCAATTAAGGAAGAATTAGAACCCTAATGCAAGGCCCAAGTTACAAGCTTGATGTCTTGATGATTATTATGTGGATTGATTAAAGGATTTAAACACATTAAGGGTTTAAAACTTAGGATTAAAGTTATACACTCCATCCTAATAGAAGGATGCAGGCATAAGCTTAATCACAAAGCCTTAAAGCCTTTAGGGTTTAGTCCCTGATTATGAGATGAGAAGAGAAGACTCAAAGATGACACAAAAGGTAAAACTAATGGGGAGACTAATAAAACCCTAATTGTTATCATGCTTGGAGATCCTAGGGTTAATGAGGTTTGCAAGAAGATCTTCAGAGAAACCACCAGGAAGGAAGCAGATGAAAGGAGCAGGAAGCAAAACAACTTGCTTCACTTTAAGAAGACAAGTTGCTTGAAGAAAGAAAGTAAGATGAACAAGAATGAGCAAGCTCAATCCAATACACATACAAAATGCAGCAAAGGAAGTATGAAAGAGATGAAAAGAGATTATGAGAAGTGAAGGCAAGTTCACTTCTCAAACAACTTACCACCTGAAATGTTAGCATAAGAAATGAAATGCAATGCAAATGAGATGAAATATGATGATGCAAACCAAAACCAGGAGCAAGAACATGAAGTTAATGATGCTAAGAGATGATACAAACATGAGGCAAGGCATGGGAATGATCAAACAAGCATAAGGATGCAAATGAGGCATGCATTGAACAATGAATGTACATGAAAAGTTATGAAATGTAATGGACATTCAACATGGCAAAGGAATGATGCAATGATCAAACATGATTCTAATATATCCTAAGATGCATTATGAATCATGTGGATGCACAAAATGTCATGGCAAGTCATTGAATGCAAGCAAATGAGAGATGGATGCAAAGGAAGGCACAAATTAGGGTTACATACATCATGCAATGCAAAAATCCAAAACCAGAAGCAAATGACATGATAAAAGCTTGAAAATGCAATCAAAGATACCCTAAACCTATACAAACTCACTGCCCAAAGGAGAGGATCCAACTCTTAACCTAATGAAAGTTATGAATTTCTTAAGATTGCTAGGGTTTTGGGGTACCTCACCAAGAAAAATGCTAAACAAATTGAAAATGCAAGATCAATTCAAACTAATTTTATCCTATAAACTACATGCTATGAAGAGTTCAATGCAAGAAGAATCATCATTCAACTCTCAATGGTTAGGCAGAAAGAAATTTTCAAAGTTTGCACAAAAATATTGCCTTAAAATGAATTTAATTCCAATGAAAATGATCAAAAGGCATCAAGAACAAAAAATAAATTTGGTTTGAGAGTTGGACAATGTTCCTAAATGTTTTTGAATGCTATGTGAATTTTTTTGTGATTTTTAAATACCTAAATGTATTTTTAATTAATTAATTTTCATTAACTAATTAAAAATAAACATTTAAATGATTTAAAAATAATTTTTAATGCAAAAAATAAAATAAAAATCATTTTCTGATTAAGAAAAATATTTGAAACAAAAATGCAAAGGGAAATATTTTTAGGATTTTTCTAACTATTTTAAAATAAATGTGAAAGATAAATGAAATAAAATGAAATAAAAAAGAAATTAAATGGAAAGTATGCAGGATCTAAGGCTGAGATTCAAATGGAAAAGGAGGGAATTGATTGGCGCGTCATCCAACGGCTGTCATTCAAACTGACCAGATTAATTTAAAAACTTAATTAATTAGACTAATGACGTGGATTAGGGCTTAGGTGATGAATCTGGACCATTTGTTTGCGCGCGGGTCAATGCCAGTCAACTGGATCTACGGCCTATATTCAAACTGAACCCTAAACCTAATTAAGACACTTAATCACTTTCAAGTCACCGGAGAAGAGCTCCGGTCGTCTTCTCCGGTGACACCCTCCCTGAGAAATCTCAAACTCACTCTCCTGGTCATTTTAAAAGCTGTAAAGCTCCAGATCAAACCTCTCAACCTCCCTAAACATGAATCTATCCTCAAAACTCATTTCTTTTTACTCAAAACCAAGATTCGAATCAAAAACATAAAAACGGCCAAACTTTCAGAGATGCAGTACATGCTCAATACTCAATCATTTTTAAAAATACAAAGTGCAAAGCAATCAGGGGAACATGTAGATCATTTCAGTAACTTAAAACAAGGTTTCTGGAAAAAATAATTTTTGAAGCTACCTGAAGTGAAGCTTTCAGTTTGGAGCTTTCAGCCTGCCTTCTTGCTTCAAAACTTCTCCAATGGACCTCCTGAAGATGCTTTGAGGCTTGGTTTGAGTGTATGGTGGCTGGTTTATGAGATTGATCAAGTTCTGTTCATTGAGGGGTGAGAATCGTGTTTTGATTTCAGGGGGTTTTAGGGCAAGGTGAAGGGTCAGGGATGATCAGTGGAACATGCTGAGATTTCAGTGGAACATTTCAGTGTTGTGGAATGTGTTTCGAATGAAAATGCATAAGAGGTGAAAAATTAGGGCTATGGCTTGGAGGATGCTTCAGGCTTGTGTGTGTGTTGTGTTCAGTCTCTTTTGGTCCACTTATCACTCTTGGATAGGTCAGAGGAGTTGGTGTGGCCTAGCTTGATTGGTATGGGTCTTTTGCAAAAAGTCCAAGTTAGGTGTACTTAAGGTATGGGCAAGTGTGAGGCTGTGATAGGGGCATGGCTTGGCTCAACTGAGTTTAGGGAGAACCATGGAAATGGATTAAAAGCAATGCAGCAAGTGGATTAGGGTTTATCATAGGTTTTGCAACTTTGTGACCTTTGGGCCCTTTTGTGATTTCTTGATCCATAAGTCATGAAAATGGGCAAACCTTTGGTGCATTCTGACTTTTAGGCATTGGTTTATGTTTGTGCAAAGATTAGAAGTCACTTTGAGGTTACAATTTTCCTTGGCAAGAGATTTTGCAACTTTGCCTCTTTGGTGCAAGACTTGAAATTATGTGATTTTTCCCAACTTTGACAAGCCATAACTTTTGATCCAAAATGAATTAGAATGAGTTCTTGTACTTTTTAAAAAGGGAATGATCCATTCTACAACTTTCATGACCAAAGTTTTCTCATTTGAAGCATTTTTGAATAAAAAAGAAAGGTTTGAAAAAGTTTCCCAAAATGGCAAGTTTCCATTACAAGTCATTTTCCCAAAAAGGCAACTTTGCAAATGGCTTGAAATTCTTCAATCTTGTGAACTTCTAACATCTTCTATGATCAAATAAAGATCACAAACATTCAAAATGATGAAGAACACCCTTTGGTTGGGTCATTGGGGGCCTCAGATGCCCTGATTTTGCACTGACTTGCTCAAGAAGTCAACTCTTGATTAGATGCCTTCCCCATGGAATTTCTTAATGAAAATTGATATGCATGATCCTTATAACATATAGAGACCAATAGAAACAAAAACGACCAAAAAAATTGGAGTTATGGCCTTTGAAACCAAAACCCTAAATTTAGGTCATTTGTGCAGTTAAACCTGGCTCTGCTTCCATGCCTTTCTCAGTTCTTGTGATTCTTTGACTTTCTTGACTTTGTGGGGATATAATATGATGCTTGAACATACATGGACCCCTTTGAAGTGATTGATGACCTTTGGAGTGGCCCAGATGGCTCGGGGATGGCTCAGATCACAAACCCTAGGTGCAGATGACTTTGAGTCAATGCAGTGAAACAAATATGCAATATGAGATGATGTGTTTGAACTTATGCATATGAAAAGATCACAAGCCATGGTGTGAATGGGTGAGGGAAAATTTGGGGTGTTTACACATGGTGGATTCAAGGTTTTCATGGGTAAAAATTAGGGTTTCAATGCGTTGATTAGTGGCTTGGAGAGTGTCATCTAGGTCTTTGGGTGTGGGATTTGTGATTTTGGGAGGCATTGAGGGAAAGATGAAAGCACCAAATGATAAATAACTCTACTACTACCAAGAAATTAGGGTTTACTCAAAAAGACAAATACAATAAGAAATGAAATAAAAGATAACTTTGTCATTAATTTTCTGCCTCATTTCAAGGGACAACAGTCCTTAAATACAAAGATTACTAAATAGGCTATAACTATGGGCTCATCCCACTTGAAGGAAAAGGAAATAAACTTAAAAAAACCAAACAAAAGAATTTAATCCATCAAATAGTCATTCTGCCACAAAGGTTTTATCACTTTTCTCATGGATTTTCTGGACTGCCTATCAACACTGCTTGAGGTTTGGTCTGTTATGATGGTCCATCGTGTTGATAGTGATAGTTTTGCAGTCTATCCATTTTGCAGGAGTGTCTGTTTTGCATTGTGTTGGTGTCTATTTGAGTCGTTTCTAGAGATCAAAGTTGGTTGTAGCGGTGTTAGTGTTTTAGACTGTTGTTTGGTTGGAAGCTCGAGATTAATTGGAAAAAATGTGTTACTTGGTTGAGGCATTTAGCAACTTTTTTTATTGGGTCAAGTTATTTGTGTTTAGGTGTATTGAATATTTTATGGATTCTACTTGTTGAACTTTACTTGTATAAGGTTGTTTGTAATATTTGAGGCATATCTTGGGGCAATTTATTTAATTAAATCTTTTGTATATTTCAAAAAAAGATTCTTCTTTTTCTTTTCTCTCAGTAGCTGTTTAAAGATGCGGGAGTTAACAGTGTAAGAAAGAAGAATCAATTTGATTATTCATAAGTATAAATAAAAATCATTTAGGCGCATATATATATATATATATATATATATATATATATATATATATATATATATATATATATATATATATATATATATATATATATATATATATATATATATATATATATATATATATATATATATATATATATGAAAAATTTAGGAAAAAAAATTAAATTCAATATATTTTTAAAATATTTAAATAATATGTAATTTTATAATTGTGCGCTTAAATAGATTTTGTTTCATCTATATATATAATGCATTGTCAGTATAAATTAATATTATATTATTATTCAATAAAATTATAATATTTATTATGTCATATCAATATTTTAAAATTAAATATATAACTTGGTGAAATATATCTCATTGATTGATTGACTATATAAAAATATTTACTACATATATTTTTTTTCTCTATAAATATTTCTCCAATTTAATATGTTTTAGATCTATAACATGATAAGCCACCTAAAAAAAATAGTACTTATTTAGTTGAAGATCCAATAATGAATGTTTTATATAACAAAAGTAATGTGTTTAACTTTTTCAATGATTACCGAATAAAGTCAGTCCCTGGCATAATTGGCTCTAAGGAAGATTTAAAGATTTAAAGATTCAAGATTAATTAATTAGAAGGGAGAAGAGATTGGTCCTTGAAATGGAGTTAGATGTATTTATATTTAGTGTAAAAAACATGTCTTATGCACATGAATGAGAATTTTTTTTAAAAATAACATAGTTTATTAAATTAATTTCTAAAATAACAATGTTTTAAAAAAAATTATCAAACTAACATAGTTTGATAACATGTTCGCCAAACCATTGGTTGAACATGTGAAAATTTTCACTAATTCGCCAAATGGAATGGCATGATCCAAAATTTTAGAACCAATTCGCCAAACCATTTGGCGAATGCATGCAAGTTTACAACCAATTCGCCAAATGGTATGTTGTGCATGTGTTATTTTGTTATTTTTGTGTTTCATGTTTTTGTTATATATATATATATATATATATATATATATATATATATATATATATATATATATATATATATATATATATACTTATATATAAGTATATATATATATATATATATATATATATATATATATATATATATATATATATATATATATATATATATATGTATAAGTATGTATATATATGTATAAGTATGTATATATATGTATAAGTATATATATATATATATATATATATATATATATATATATATATATATATATATATATATATATATATATATATATATGAATGAGTATACATATACATATATTTACTTATACTTATATAATATATATATATATATATATATATATATATATATATATATATATATATATATATATATATATATATATATATATATATATATATATATATATATATATATATATATATATATATATATATATATATATATATATATATATATATATATATATATATATATATATATATATATATACTTATACTTATATAAATATAAATATATATTTTCTTTTATAAACATATATATATATATATATATATATATATATATATATATATATATATATATATATATATATATATATATATATATATATATATATATATATATATAGATATATATATATATATATATATATATATATATATATATATATACTTATACTTATATATTTATATATATATATATATATATATATATATATATATATATATATATATATATATATATATATATATATATATATACTTATATATACTTATACTTATATATACATATATATTTTCTTTTATAAACATATATATACTTATATATATATATTTATATAAGTATATATATATATATATATATATATACTCATATATATATATATATATATATATATATATACTCATATATATATATATATATATATATATATATATATATATATATATATATATATATATATATATATATATATATATAAAAGTATATAAAAGAAAATTATAATATGAAATAAAATTATATTAAAAGAAAATTATTCATATAAAAGAAAATTAGAGAATCTGAGAAAGAGAAATATAATATAAAAGAAAATTATTATTAATAATCCAACAACGATAGTACAAAAACTAATTTCCCGCCCGATCTAACTGTCCCCCAATACCACATCCACGGGGATGACCCCGTCTTCGAACTCTACCACCAGGTGGTCGAGGTTCCTCTTGTATTTGTGTGTTTGGTGGAGGCGGTTGTTGTTGAGTCCATGATTCTGCTTGTCCCCAATTACGTGGAAGGTTGCTGCCAAAGGCGCTGCCGTAACTCAGTTGTGTGCCCATGTTTTCAAAGCTGGGTCGGATAGGTTGGGCTGGGTTGGATTGGGTTGGGTGAGGACGATAAGCTTGACCAAATGAGGATATTGCCTCGTTTTGAGAACGAAACAAAGGTGGGGGGCTATAGGTTGGTATGGATATGAAGGGGTTGTCGGGGGTATATTGGTGTTGGTAAGGCTCTTGTTGTTGTGATTGGGTTTGTGGCATGAAGGGGTTACGTGTTTGGATGAATGGCCTATGGGTGTTTGAAGTCGATGGCTGGAATTGGGTGGGGTAGTCATGTTGTGGGGTTGGTGGTTGGGCGTATGCTGCGGCCTGCGAGCGCGGGTCAATCAAGTATGGGTTATCAGACACCCATTGTTGCATAGTAACTGACCTAAACCAAACTAAATATTCTCTAGTTGGTTTGACATTTTGCAGCACTTGGTCAGTTAGGACATGTTGGCGTCGATCCCTCCATTGTTGACGTAATTCCCTTGCAAAGTCTCTCCAATCTTCCATGTTCCACATGTCACTTACTCTTTTCAAATGCCAATCTCCCAAACATGTCGGAGGGCCCGGAATATCCTGTTGCATTCCGAACTGCATTTTCACCCGATCTGTTTGGTGCATTTCAATTGTTGTGAAGCGGATGATTGGAGTTTTTGCCGTCCAAATTTCAGCATCTTCTGGGTTAGGCTCATGGTCGAGGGATAAATATGGGCGCCAGATGAACTACGAAAAAAAAATTCGTTTAGTATAAAAGTATTTTAGTAAATAAAATGCATTAAAACGGAAAAATATTTTTTATATATGACAATACCTGATCGATCCCCACGTGGTCTAACAATTGGCGATATAAAACTATAGAACTTCTTGGGTTTCTACTATAATCCATCCCAAGATCGGACCAGCTAAGCACAACAGATTTAAACGCATTTAGATACAATAACAATTTAAATATTTAAAATTTAATATGTTTGGAAATAAAAATTAATAGTAGACTTACTGGTTTGCGTAGGGGAACGGGCATGGATTCATGTTGCGTGGGGCAAGCATCGGCAGTCTAGAATACCCCCAAGCTTGTAACAAAAATGCACAACCAAAAAATGTACAAGTATCCTTTGCGGCATTTTTACAAAGGCTACTGTACAAGTGTGCCAAAACAGCCGAACCCCAACTATATGTATTTACATTGTTGATGTTTCGCAACAATGGTAAATACATCATATTTATTGTGTTCCCGGTACCGTCGGGAAATAAAAAATGACCAAATAAAAGCATAATATAACACCGAGTTTTTTGCATTTTTTCTAACTCGGTTGATTCTTCGGTTAAAATAAAACTAGAATAGTGGACTCTAAGGACTCCTAGATTTATACCTGAACCCCGACTATGAGTATTTGATGGCTGCTCCTCGTCAATGAGAGGGGCACACAGCAAATCCGCAACTATAGAAACTTCGTGGTTCACCTTACCAAAGACGGCTCTGCCGGATACACGTAACCCCAAAAGCATGTATACGTCTTCCAAGGTGACAGTGCATTCACCGAAGGGCAGGTGAAAGGTGTGTGTCTCAGGCCTCCAACTCTCTTGTAGTGCCAAGATGAATTTTGAGTCTATAGAGTTGTTGTGCACCTTTATGACTTCACCAAATCCGCATAACCGTAGATACGGTTCAATGGTCGGATCAAACTCTATGTAGTCGTGCACCCGACACCGAAATCTTCTTACATTCTGTAAAAATATTCATCGAAATATGTTAAAATACGCAAGAATATATATATATGTATGTATATATATATATATATATATATATATATATATATATATATATATATATATATATATATATATATATATATATATATATATATGTATAAGTATATCTGATGACGAAAGTGTTCGAACTATGTTTCTAAGCCATGAGTATTCTGGTTTCAATGATATCGAGCTGTATGTTACGCTTCACCAACAACAAATGTCTCAGCCCATTGATCATTCGCAAGTCTTTTTCGAATCTGACAATGATTTGACTGAAGTCGATGTTGTTGATGAGGACGAGGAACAAGAGGAGGCAGTAGTTGATGAAATGGTCAATGAAGACGAGGTCCCGGCCAGTCATGTATATCGTCCTCCTCCACACATGACAAACTTGAACTTGAGAAGTGAAAGCCCATCTTCAGACATATTTTATGATCCGTATCCACAAAGACAAGGTTCATTAAAGGAGGGCACCCATTTTCGAACAAAAGAAAAATGCGTTCGAGCTATAAAATTTTACCACATGGATTTATCGGCTGATTATAAGGTCGACCGAACGAATCCTACACTATATATGATACGTTGTCGTAACGTGGCGTGTCCGTTTCGATTGACAGCATCATACAGAAAGAGAAGTGAAGATTGAAAGGTTGCTTCAATGGGACCGGAGCATACATGTGTAATAACCAACTCATTGCAGGATCATCAGCAACTGAGCTCTCAGCTAATATGCAACGATATCCTATCAATCGTTGCTGACGATCCTTCGATCAAGGTCAGCACGATAATTAAGCACATAGTACAGAAGCACAATTATACTCCATCATACAGGAAAGCATGGATTGCTAGAACTAAGGCTGTTTCCGTTGTATTCGGAAATTGGGAGGACTCGTACAAAGAACTCCCAAAGTTTTTGCTGGCACTGAAGCACTATGCACCTGGGACCGTTGTCATCCTTGAGACCTTGCCGGCGTATACTTTGGAAAGTCATTATGTTAGTGGAAATGGCATATTCCACCGGCTCTTTTGGGCTTTTGACCCATGTATAAAGGGTTTTTCCTTCTGCAAGCCTATAATCCAAATTGATGGAACATGGCTCTACGGGAAATACAAAGGAAATCTATTGATGGCAGTGGCACAGGACGGCAACACCAATATCTTCCCAATTGCATTCGCTATCGTCGAGGGAGAGACTGCCGAGGGATGGAGTTTTTTCCTTAAAAATCTTCGCTTGCATGTGGCTCCCCAGTCTAACTTATGTTTGATTTCGGACAGACATGCATCAATTGAGAGTGCATGGAAGAATGTTGATAACGGCTGGCAGGAACCGCCTTCAACACATGTCTATTGTATTAGACACATAGCACAAAACTTCATGAGAGAGATCAAAGACAAGACATTGCGGAAGAAGGTCGTGAACGCAGGGTACTCATTAACCGAACCGTCATTCAAACATTATCGTGACGAAATCAGACTGGCAAATGAAGATGCGTTCAGATGGATAAACCAGATTCCTTTAGATAAGTGGACCAGGGCCTACGACAAAGGACAACGTTGGGGTCACATGACAACAAACCTCGTGGAATCAATGAACTCTGTTTTCAAAGGAATCCGCAACCTACCGATAACCGCTTTGGTGAGGTCAACCTACTTTAGGCTCGGAGCACTTTTTGACACCAAGCGTTCAAAGTGGAGTTCAATCCTACAGTCTGGTCAAGTGTTCAGCGATAGTTCTATGACATTCATCAAAGACGAAGCATCCAAGTCTAACACACATGTGGTCACCGTGTTTAACCGCAATAAGGGACATTTCAATGTTGATGAGATCATGGATCACAATGAAGGGAGACCGAGGGGATCCTATCAGGTAGAACTTGATAACAATTGGTGCGACAGTGGAAAATTTCAAGCCTTTTGCATGCCTTACTCCCATGTCATAGCGGCATGTTCGAAGGTTCGGCTGGACCCTTCAGGCTTACTATCCCCTATTTACCAAGTGCACAATCTTTGCAACGTCTACAACAAAAGCTTTCCGGTTGTTGAAAATGAGGACTACTGGCCCTCCTACAACGGGGAAATAGTCTGGCACAATGAGAACATGTGAAGAAAGAAAAAAGGGCGTCCTAACAGCACGCGTATTCGCACCGAAATGGATACGGCGAATAAGATGGTGAGACTGTGTAGTTCATGTCGTCAGCCCGGTCACAATCGTAAAAAATGTCCCAACGTTGGACCAAGCTCAACATCGTAAATTAAATCATTGTAACCGTATTTATTTTAAATGGAAACCTAGTTCGTTTCATTCATATCAGTAAAATCATACAACCACAAACACGAACATACATAAATAAAACAAGGAAATACATGATTCAGAAAATGACCGTACATAAATAAAACGGAAAAATACATAAATTCAAACATGACCATACATAAATAGAACAACTGTAACATTCAACAAATCTAGCCTATCAGAACCATCAGGACAACTTCACCTCCGCCTAGCATCATCGAAAGAACACCTGCATCGTTGACAATTTTTCTCCATTTCGTCACACCAGACTCCACAACCCGCTTCTCAATTTTAATTATCTTTTCTTTGTGGCCGATCTCTCCTTCTAACCAGCGGGTTAATTCTCTGTGCAAGTGTTCCAAAGTTTGGGGGGTTCCATAACAGCATCTTCAGAGGAGGCTTTGTTGCCGAGTAAAACACTAAAGCATTTTTCTTCAAAATATCAAATTTTGGAAGCGGTTCTTCTGATGTTGAGGAAGACGGTGTGGATGCATAACTAGATGGACGGGGAGAAGCCATGTTGTGAGAGAGGGAGATTGAAAGGAATGGATTTTTAGGGTTTGTAAGGAAGGAGTGAGATAAATCTGATGTTTATGAGTGAGGCATACATGTTTATGAGTGAGACATATATATAGTAAAAAAATTGCTAACCCTAAACAACCCTAAACATGCAACATTCCATTTGGCGAATGCATGCATGCAATTACAACTCATTCGCCAAATGGAATGGCGAATTAGGCAATTTTTTTTGATGCTAGCCAATCCATTTGGCGAATTCAAGACAAATTCCCCTAGTTCTTCACATGAATTGGCGAATGCATTACCAAACTATGTTAGTTTGGTAATTTTTTTCAAAATTATGTTATTTTGGAAATTTAATTAATAAACTATGTTATATTAAAAAAAAAATCCATGAATGAAAACCCAAAAAATAAATAGGATTATTTAATACACATTAGAAAATAGTAGTAAGAAATAAAGTATTATAACAAAGATGAAAATAAAAAAAGAAAGATAAAAGACGCCATTGTTGGCCACAAAATTGGAAGTTAGCTGGTTTTGTTGGCTCAATGTTGTGGGACCCACATATTGCTGGTCCTGGTCCAACGTGTGGTCAAAATCAATGGGTGGAATAAGAAATTGGTGTTATAAGGGGCCACGTTTTTATTAAATTTCAACTACTTAACCAAACAAGACACATTTCGATAAAGTACTTATTTATCTCATTGCTACTACAAAATATGATTAAATATGTTTACCATCCTTTTAATCTCTTAATTTTGTTTTAATCTTTACGATCCATCTTCACTGCTCTTAATATGAGTGATAATTGAAGTCACACCAAGTGAATATCCGGAAAAAAAAAATACTCACAACAGATAGTTTGGATAAAATCTGAAAAATGAACAAAAGAGTAATTACTCACTAAAATAAATGAGTAAGGACAACAAGAGTAATTATCTATTAAAATAAATGAGTGAGGACATGAGTATATGCATCATATTACCTATCCCTTCATTCATTTATATATTTTAATTTATATTATTATTTAAAAATATTTATCCACCACTTTTAAGAATACATCAATATTAAATTATTATTTATTTTTATGCAAGTTTTTGTTTATTTATTAATTCAATATTTTTTTTAATATTATTCAAAACTTAAAATGATATTTTATAATTGATCAATTTATTTTTACAAGAACGGCGGGTAAACATGTGTAGGTATCTACCATAGAAGAACCTCTATACCTATGGAAAAGACCACATCGCCCTTGCTTGCCTTTCCTCCACATATCACTTTTCCATCACTTCATGTCTTTTTCTACCCTTACCTTAACTACTGGACCAATACTTATGATGCAACCAATAGTAACTCTCTCATTTTTCTAACTGGTTTGACTTTATATTGCATTTTGAATTTATTACGTTTAATTTGGTTTCAAACAAAACTAACATACAACTTTTTGTACTTTCATTTCACATTATTGTCAAACTTCTTCATTACTTTTTCATCATCTCCCCCTCTCTCTCTCTCTCTCTCTGTGTGTGTGGGACCTCAAGCCATTTTTCCTCATCTCTCTCTCTCTCTCTCTCTCTCTCTCTCTCTCTTCTTCACGCCACTATCCCTCTTTTGTACAAACATGATTTTCTCACTGTCACACTATAACAACTTCACGACCATCGTATTGGAAACATGTTTGCAGGTATATTCGTATCACACTGAAATAATATTTACAAGGTGAATCAATTTACATTAGATTTCATCTGTTCATACATTTTTTCAAATTTCTTATGATTTAGTGTTAGTTGTTTCAGGTTATGTTATATTGGCTCAAGCTGAGGGAGAAAGATGTGAAAAATAATCAAACGGATTGAAACATCTTTGTTGAATGAGGTACTATGTACTTCTGGATATTTATTTTGGTTTTTGATTACAAATAATACTCAGATTTAACCTTTTTGATAAACCGTAATCCCTATTTTTTAAAATTTTCTTTCGTTACAAGGATAGAGTTGTTAAGGTCAGAGATGAGTTACAAGGTGAATTGTTTTACATTTGATTTTAAGGCTTTGTACTTTTTTTTTTGGATTTTTTGTTACAGGTTAGGTTGTTTTAGCTCACACTAAGGGAGAAAGATGTGCAGACTACTCAAGGGATCAAAACATCTTTGTTGAATGAGGTACTATATACCTCTCGAAATTTATTTTGGTTTTTGATTTCAAATAATACTCAGATTTAATCATTTTGATAAACCGTAATCCCTAATTTTTTCAATTTTTGATTTCGATTACAAGGATAAAGTTGTTGAGGTCAGAGATGAGTTACAAAGCTGAATCGTTTTACATTTGATTTTAGGGTTTCATACATTTTTTTCCAGATTTCTTCTGAAGTGTTAGTTGTTGTAGGTTAGGTTGTTTTGGCTCAAGCTGGGGGAGGAAGATGTGTGAAGTACTCAAGCGGATCGAAACATCTTTGTTGAATGAGGTCCAATGTACCTCTGGAAGTTTATTTTGGTTTTTGATTTCAAAAAATACTCATATTTAACCTTTTTGATAAACCATAAGCCCAATTTTTTTTTTCAAAATTTGATTTCATATGTTAGCACATGCTTATTGATTCTATAAAAATTTTAGGTTGTACCAGGTACAATTGCAGAAGCATTTCGCAGATGTCTTCCTTTTAATATTTAAAGATATGACGATGAAATCAATGTCCACCAGAATAAACTCAGGCACATCCAATGGTGGTAAGTACTTCTGTGGAATCATTGTTATGGTATTTCGTTATTCATCAATATTGAGTTTGTGGGATTGTTTGTTGCAATGTGTAACATAAGATATACTAATTTACTTAGAATATTGTGTTGTTTCTAAATTTGTTTATGGTCATGTGGAAGAACATCTAATTTTGTATTCTATAGGTAGATAAAGAAAGCATGACAAATATCAACTTTCTGGATTTGGCTTTATAGAAGGAGAGGCTGAAGATGGAATGGGATGGCAGCTGAAGATCAATGAGTTGAGCAAATGTAAAAGGTTAGAGTAGTGTGAACAATTTGTGTTTTTGTAATATGTTGGATATCGTGTAATGAGATGTTGCAGTTCCAAATGCCATTGTAGGTTGCATATTGTAGTTCAAATATAACCAAAAGAGTTATACAAAACTAATGTATTATGTAGTGATGCAAAAATAATATGGTTTGTCAAACTGGAATGGTTTGGTTGTTACCATATGAGCACCAAAATACACTAACCAAGCAAAAAGTACATCCGTGGAAAAAAGCAATTGAAAGGTAGAAGGGAACTTTCAAGACATATAGAGGTTCTTATATGGGTGTCTTTGTATAACATATTGAATTTTGATTGCCAAATGCGTATGTTAAATTAGAGTTTATTAAAAAATTCAGTGTTTTCTGGAGGCAATGATGATTGCCACAATCTACCATATAAGAACTTATATACCTCTGGAATACATGACTTTGAGTTAGGCATGGTGGCCATGTGTCTGTGTGAATTCTTATGGGTTCTTTGCATAGATATTGTTGACGCAGCCTTTGCAAACTCGGTTATTGTTTGAGAAAATACGAATTTGAGCCTTAGTTCAACCCAAACTAAATATTGTCTTTTGGGTCCTTTCTAATTTTATGTTTGGTTGCAATCATTTCCACTGATTCTGATGAACAATATGCTGTGGAATTTTGTTATGTGTGCCTAAGATTATGATGACGGTAATGACCTACTATCCATTGAAATTCTTATTGGAGGTAACTACTTCCTTCTATGTTCCTTTAATGGTATACTTAATTATGAATTTGGCCATCATCCTTCTCTTTTACAATTTCAAAAACAATTAATGCATTTACATTTACAAAGTGGGATAGTAGATTAAGAGTCACAACCTTTATCTTATAAATCTCCCTCCTCTTTTCACCAACACAAACCAAACTTCAACAACGTGGGATAGGTTGTATGGCGTCCAACCAAGTTCTGGAGTTCGCAGAAGCCTCTGATGTGTAACAACATGTCCATGCCCAACAGATTGAACATGTCGAAACATACGTTAGCTATTTCATATTTCTGTCTCTATAAACATGGCTCGATTATCAGTTTCTTCTTTTTTTCATCATGTTTCTATATTTCATCAACAAATGCACGAACTCGTCATACCTCATGTACCAATATAGCCTGCAGCGAAGATCCCTCCACCTTTGGATTTCCAACCACCACTAGATATCCATCAACCTCTACCCGTCCCAGAACCTCCCCACCCCTATAACCTCAACAGGTTTAGCATATACATTATCTGTTTTTTACAATTGCATCTGAATTGTCTGATAATTTTCTTCATAGTCCTAATGTTATTGTTTTCTTCGACAGGACCAGCAGTTACAACAACATGTCGAACATCATGTCCTGGTACATCAAGCAATGGATGTGCCATGTAACACCCCAATTCTACCTGACTTTAATTATTAAATCAAAGTTATAATATTTCATCAACAAACATGGGATATTACATTCTCCAACTTTAAAACCAAATAATAACTTCATTAATATATTAACTTTGAAAAACAACGCAGCGGATCAAAATGTTTCAATTTCTAAACAACTCCAATAAATCAACATCAAAATAATTCTCAAATTGATTCTTCAACATAAAGTAACTTGAAACTAGTTCACAAACTTAAAAACAAAATTACAAAGAAAAAACATGTGTTCATCCCCCCGAAGTGCTACGTATCAGAGCGACAAACACCGACTCAAAGCTACTAAGTACTGGACTCTTTGTTACCTGCACGTTACCAACAAAGGGCAACATTCAAACAGAAGGGGTGAGATATCGAATAACATAAATATGATACGATAATCAATATGTACAAGAGATAATCATATAAGCACACCACTTCACACAACAACAACGTCAACATATAACTTACATCCAACAAACAACAAAATTGTTATGCAACTCGATGCGACTCAACTTATATGCATATGGGACCATTTGGAGTAAACTCCCAACTTAAAACATTGTCAGGTTATCGAGGCATCATCAATTTATTTGCCAATGTAGGCCAACTTGAATCGAGCATACACTCCAACTTGAAATATGCACATGTATGCAACTATGAATGACATACAACAACAACGACATAATCATTAACTTAACAACATAACAACTTTAACAACTCAGCAACATGAATCAACATTGGTCATAGGACATACAACATATTAATCTTCCCAAAGACAGGGACAACACAACTTATAACAACTTCAACTCGAAAACGACAAAATTACGGTTAAATCGACTAGATTACGAATTTAATTATTTTAACCTCTCAAATCTACTATAAACAACTTATGTTATCTTTACTTTAAGTCTAAGATCAATCCAACTTGAAACGGTTGCGAAAGCAGGCCGAATCGCCAAAAACCGCATTTTTTTCGCACTTGCCCTGCTCATACGCGTAAAGCCTCCTTGGTACGCGTATTGGCCTTGAGTGATACACGTATGGCCGGCATAATAGGGATTGTTATGCGTATGGCGTTATCTGTTACGTGTAACACAAGATCTATTACACAAATGACCAAAATGCCTCAAAATCCAACCCCTCTATGATTTTTCATACTTTCTTCATTCTCTTCAATACTAGTTGGATTTCTACATTGATTTTACTCTAAAAAACTCATGTACCTATTCATCTATCAAATTCTATGATCGATTTTATGAACCCTAACTCCTTCTACACGGATTCTGCAACATAAATCAGTTCAACAACAGCACAGGCAGTCTCACAACTTGGAAACAACAATAATTATCACAACATGAACAACATAATTCATCATGAAATATCAACACGAAATCGACCACAAGATTCATATAAATCACAACAACGAAATTATACGAAAATCCCAACCTACATATGATCATCTAGTCCCGGTTATGGAATTCGAACCCCACCCTTACCTTAGATTGAAGGCAACTCGAATATACCGCAAAAATTCCTGCGAAAATCATCAACCTAGCCTCTTCTTGATCTCCCTCTAAGACTTGTTCTTCATTCTCTTACAAATTCTGATTATTCTATCTAATTAGGTTTCTTTTGTCTAATCCTACTAACTTACACTAATCAACCTAATTACTAACAGACCTATAACAACACCCCCAACTTATTACTCTTACACCATAAACTATCCCAACTTAATATTATACTAATAATAATTCTTTTATTTAGTCGACTTATTTTAATTAATTAAACCATCCAAACACAACTTAACCCGCAACATAAAAATCGACTTAAACAACTTAAACGACTTAACGACACAAACGACTAAACAACACTTAACAACTTAAAATCGGGAAAATACACAATAATATTTAATTAAATTAATTAATTAAATACGGGCGTTACAACTCTCTCCCACTTAGAACATTTTCGTCCTCGAAAATCTTACCTCGCTCAAACGACTCAGGGTATGATTCTTGCATCTTGTTTTCTAACTCCCAAGTTATACTTTCTCCGGAAGCTCCCAACCAAACAACTTTTACTAAAGTAATCTGTTTTCCTCTTAAAGTTTTCATTTCACGACCCTCAATTCGTACTGGTATAGTCTCCACCATGAGATTATCTCGTACTTGCACATCATCCATACTAATCACATGAGAAGGATCTGAAATATACTTCCGGAGTTGCGACACATGGAACACGTCATGCAAATTCGACAAGTTTGGCGGTAAGGCCACCCTATAAGAAACATTTTCAACTCTTTCCGAAATCTGATATGGACCAATAAAATGAGGAGTAAGCTTCTTAGATTTCAATGCTCGCCCAACACCTGTCATAGGCGTAACTCTAAAATATATATGATCACCAACTTGAAATTCTAAATCTTTCCTTCGCTTATCGTGATAACTTTTCTGCCAACTTTGAGACTCCTTCATATTCTCTCGAATCAACTTCACCTTCTCGGTAGTCTCTCGAACTATCTCTGGTCCAAGCACTACACTCTCTTCGGATTCATGCCAACACATCGGAGTCCTACATATCCGACCATACAACGCCTCAAAAGGTGCCATTCCGATACTAGAATGATAACTGTTATTATACATGAACTCGATCAATGGAAGATAAGTATCCCACGAACCTCCCTACTCAAGTACACAAGCTCTCAACAAATCCTCCAACGTCTGAATCATCCTCTCCATTTAACCATCTGTCTGAGGATGATACGTTGAACTTAATCTCAACTTAAAACCAATGCTTCTTGCAAACTCTTCCAAAATTCCAATGTAAACCTCAGGTCTCTATCTGACACAATACACAAAGGAACACCATGCAACTTCACAATCACTCTAACATAAATCTCAGCCAACTTTGATACTGGAAACCTGATGTTAATAGGAATAAAATGAGCCTAATTAGTAAGCCTATCAATAATCACCCAAATTGAATCATGTTCTCATGGAGTATTAGGTAACCCCGTTACAAAGTCCATAGAAATTCTATTTCATTTCTATTCTGGAACTTCCAACGGTTGCATCACACCAGCAGACTTTTGATGTTCAACTTCTGACTTATGACAAACTAAACAAGCATACACAAAATGTGCTACATCATTCTTCATCCCAGGCCACCAAACCAACTTCTTCAAATCCTGATACATCTTAGTCGCTCCTGGATGAATACTCAAATTACTTTTAAGACTTTCCTCAAGAATCATCTTCTTCATTTCTTCATTATCGGGAATACAAATCCAATCATGAAATCTCAAAACACCATGTGCATCCAACTTAAAACCGTTCTTTTCCAATTCACCACAATCAACTATGATATCCACTAGTTTCACATCCAACTTCTGAGCTTCCCTAATATTGTCCAGAAAATCATTATTAATCTTCAGCATACCCAACATGACACTCTTCAGCGTCACCTTGCAAACCAAACTCATATCTCGAAATTGCTCAATCAACTCTAACTCCTTAACCATCATTACTGACATATGCAACGTCATCTGACTTAAAGCATCAGCTACCACATTAGCTTTACCCGAATGGTAATTTAAACCAAAATCATAGTCTTTCAACAATCCAACCATCTTCGTTGCCTCATATTCAACTCTTTCTGATCAAACAGATACTTTAAACTCTTATGATTGCTAAACACTTAAAATCTAGAACCATAAAGATAATGCCTCCAGATCTTCTATACAAAAACAACTGCATCAAGTTCCAAATCATGCGTAGGATAGTTCTTCTCATGAACCCTCAACTGTCTCGAAGCATAAGTAATTACTTTACCATTCTGCATAAGAACACCTCCTAAACCCATCAAAAAATCATCACAATACACAACAAACGGTTCTTCTGAATTCGGTAAGGTTAAAACTGGAGCCGACGTCAATCTCTTTTTCAACTCTACAAAACTTTCTTCACATTGGACATCCCACACAAACACTTTACTCTTACAAGTCAACCGAGTCAACGGAAGTGCCAACTTAGAAAATCCTTCAATAAACCTTCGGTAATAACCGGCTAATCCCAATAAACTTCTAATCTCAATAGCCGACTTTGGAATTTCCCACTGCAACATAACATCTATCTTAGAAGGATCCACATCGATACCACTTCTTGAAATCACATGACCAAGAAAATTGACTTCCTTCAACCAAAATTCACACTTGAACAACTTCACATACAACTTCTTCTCTTTTAAAACCCCTAACACTGTTCTCAAATGTTCTGCATGTTCTTTTTCTATCTTGGAATAAACTAAAATATCATCTATGAAGACAACCACAAAACGATCCAGATAAGTATGAAAAATATGATTCATTTACTCCATGAATACACCTGGTGCATTAGTCACACCAAAAGGCATCATCGAATACTCGTAATGTCCATACCATGTTCTGAACATCGTCTTCTGAATATCCTCATCTTTCACCTTAATCTGATGATAACCCGATCTCAAATCGATTTTGCTAAACACATGAGCACCTACCAACTAATCCATCAAATCATCTATTATGGGTAACAAATACTTGTTCTTAATTGTAACTTTATTCAACTGTCTATAAACCACACAAAGCCTCATACTTCCATCTTTCTTCTTAACTAGCAACACTTGAGCTCCCCACGGCGATACACTTGGTCTTACAACTTTTTTCTCAAGCAACTCTTCCAACTGCTTCTTTAACTCCGCCAACTCGGATGCAGACATCCTATACAGTGCCATAGACACAGGTCTAGTACCAGGTACAAGCTCAATCGCAAACTCAACTTCTCTTTCAGGCGGCACATAAGGAATTTCATCAGGGAAAACTTCAGGAAATTCCTTCACTATTTTCAATTCGTCAATCTTAGATTTACTCTCTACTGACAACAACGCCATCAACGTAAATAACTAGGCTTCCTCTTTCATCAACTTCTTCCGCTCTGTAAACAACAACAACCTAACTCCTTCCTCTTCTGGAGTAGAAAACCTCACCGACTTACGAAAATAATTAATATGAACATAATTATACTCTAACCAGTTCATACCTAGGATTACATCCATCCCAGTCAACGAAAAACACACCAAATCAACATAAAAGTATATATCAAAGATAGACAATAGATAACTCAAACACACTAAATATGTAGTCACCGATCCCTTAGCCGAAATCTCTACGACCATTTCTCATTCCATCTCATACAACTTAAGACCCAACTTCTTAATACAATCAGCAACAATAAAATAATGGGTAGCACCCATGTCAATAACAGTAATTAAAGGAATACTATTAATGAAACATGTACCCCTAACGAGCTTGTTCTCATTAGTTGTCTGAGTCCCAGCCAATGTGAACATTCCCCCCGAGACTTTGCTTTCTTCGGCTTCTGGCACTGAATACCAATATACCCTTCTTCACCACGGTTAAAACAAATCATCTCTTTGTGCGTGCAATCAGATATTGCATGCCCAACTTTTCCACAACGAAAACAATGCTTCACCTCAGTAGTGCACACACTACTCTTATGTCCATCTTGTCCACACTTAAAGCAAACAATATCAGCATGAGCATCTACCCCACTAGTTCTCTGACCCGAAGCAACTTTCTGCTTACCCTTACCAGCTGAAGTATCATACGGCTTGCCACGAATTTGCTGGTTCTTGCCCCTCCGATCAGTAACAATCTTGTAGTGAGCACGGTTATCTTCCTCGAAGATCCTTTAACTATCCACTAGATCAACAAAAACACAAATCTTCTGATACCCCACAAACTTCTTAATCTTCTGAAACTTGATGCACTTCGAAAATTCAGCAGTCGCTGCATCATGGTGCCTATAAAACTTCAACAACTCCATGAACTTTGCAGCATAATCTGTCACTGACATATTTCCCTGCTTCAGTGCAAGAAATTCAATATCTTTCTTACCACACATATCTTTAAGGAAATAATTTCTCATAAATTCCCTATGGAACATAACCTAAGTGATCTCTTCACCTGCAGCTTCTAACCTTTTGTTGGTTTCCAACCACCTGTCATCAACTTCAACTGCCAACATAAGAGTTCCAAAATGAAACTTCTGTGCTGGAGTGCAATCATCACATGAAAAATCCTCTCAATTTCTTTCAACCAAACCAATGCAATGATAAGTGCCAATTTATGTTAATATGTAGTATAGTTTTTGGCACTTTTCAAGGGCTAATTTGAACTTTAATGCTTTTTCCCACTGTTTTCGATTAATTTTCATAGTTTAGTTTATTTGTTGCAATAGTATAGATTAGTTAACTTTTGTTTTGTGACTTTTAGGTTTCATATTTGGAATGAAGAAAGCAATTCATGATGACTCTCTTTAGAAGATTTTTGAAGAAAATGGAGTTCTGAAGCTCGCTACAAGCTCGCTAAGCAAGCTCCAGGTGAATGAGTCTGTGGGTTGCTCGCTAAGCGAGGGCCTCAGCTTGCTTAGCGAGCAATGGCGGTTTAACAATTAATGAATGCTTGCTTAGCGAGCTCTTGCTCGCTTAGCGAACCTTGCGTTTTTCAGGATGTATAAAAGGGTTTCATAATTCATTTTTTAGGGATGTCTTGATATTTCTCATAGAAAAAACCCTAGAATTCAGATTTTTACTCATTTTCGAAGAATCGGCGCATCAATAGTCGGGAGATCGTCATTGATGATTTGTCTTCTTCATCTCTTTCTTGTAATGGAAGCTTCCATGGTTATGGATAGCTAAACCTTTAATATGTCAAGGTTAGAAGGTAGATATGTCTTTTCTTTGTATGTATAGTCTTTGATCTTTGTGTAAGAACTCTTGATGATAAATATATGGTGGAAAACTTTGTGTTTATGAAATATATTTTATGTTGCTTCATGATTGAGAAATGTGTTCAACACTTAACCTAGGTTTTTCATCCACTAAAGAACATAAGCTAGAGATAGTTATGAGACTTAGTGTTCACATTGTATTGATCTTTAATGTTTCCATTTTGATTGATTGAGTGAGAGATCATCAATGATCAAAATGGTAAAACTCGCAATTTATGTTAGAAATAAACATCTTGAGAGGATATTGAGATTGTGTTTATCGTTGTAACGAGTTTGTACGCTTGATCGAAACTATATGTGCAAATGGGCCTATCGAACCCTAACTTTGGCATGTGCTTTTTATAATCTCTTACCAACCGATACTTTTAACTTGTAGTTTTTAAATTCGAATGCAAACTAGACTTTCCGTTACCAAAACCAAAAACCCCTTGTTACTATAAGTCTTAAACTAACACGACTGTATAACGGTTGTGATATCACAAAACAATCTTTGTGGATCGATAACAAAAACCCTAATCTATTTGTACTCCAACAAATTGGCGCCATTTTCGGGGATTGTTATTTGATATTATAAGCATCAAAATAGTTTCTAGGTTTTAAACTTGTTTATTCTTTTTCTTGAACTTGTTAATTTGTTTGGTTAGTGTTTGCAGCTTCTGTTTATGCGAGGAAAGCTTCCCGCTGACCAACTTATTTTTGATCATGAGATTGAGAGAACCGCAAGGAAGTTGAATAACAAAACAAGATGGTGGAGGCAACTAGCTAAGGAAAGACGAAAACAAGGACAAGGATCAACTTCTACTTCAACACCACTCATTCCACCGTTGACACCAACCATGGAAAATCCACCTCCACCTCTACCTCCACCTTCGACACCATGTGTGAATAGCCCCCATAACACGGCTCAGTTTGCCAACAACACCCACAATGGCCGACAAGATGAGATGAAGACCGACACTCTGAATTTATTGTACGGGAGTCCATTCACGGGAATGGACCATGAAAACCCATTTTCTTTTCTCACAAAATTCTATGAGATAGCATTGGCGGCCTGAGTTGATCAAAATCAAGAGTTAGCTTTTTCCAAAGACTTTTTCCTCATGCTTTGCTTGGCAAAGGAAAGGATTGGTATCTCGATCAAAGTCCCGCGGTGATGACCGATTGGAATATTCTAGAAGAGAAATTCATTGAGAGATTCTTCTCACACAACCGTTTTATGGAATCAAAGACCGCAATCTTCGTGTTCTCTCAAGGTGTAAATGAGTCCTTAAACGAAGCATGAGAGAGATTCACATCCATGATACGGAAGTGCAAATGCCATGATTTTGATGAATTGACACAAATCCATATCTTTCGAAATGGTCTCCAACCGAATTGTAAGACCTTGTTGGATGCTACTTCGGGTGGAGCTTTGTTGTCAAAAAGTGCGGAAGAAGCGACTGATATTATCAATTGTATGGCTCTCAATGACTTGCAAAGTCAAAATCGTTGAAATTCTATGAAGAAACCTGGAGTTCTTGAACTTGGAACTAACGATGCAATACTTGCACAAAACAAACTTCTATCGCACCAAGTGGAGCTCTTGACGTAAAAAATGTCAAAGCTTCCACAACAATTGAAGGAGTTGTATGAGCATCCGGGAAAGAACAAGCAAGTCGTAAGTTGTGATTTATGCAAAGGTGATCATGATATCGAATATTGTCCACCACCGGGAACCGAAGAAGTCAATTACATGCACAATAATCAAGGGTACCAAAGACAACAACCTTATCAACAAAAACATCCTTACCAACAACAACCTTCTCAACAAAACCATTACCAAAATCAACAACATCAAGGATATCAACCAAGGAGCAATTACCAAAATAACCAAGGTTATGGCGGTAATTCATCTAATCAGAAAAATCCTTATATTGCCCCACCACCGCCGGTTGTACCTTCTAAATTGGAAGACAGTTTGAATCAATTCATTCAAATTTTTATGGCCAATCAAAAGTCAAATGATGCGGCAACAAAAAAATCTTGAAAATAAAGTTGGGTAACTTGCGAAATAAATTGCCGAGAACCAATCAAGACCTTCTTTCTTTGCCAACACTCAAGTTAATCCTAAGGAGAATTGCAAAGCTATTATTACTAGGAGTGGGAAGGAGATGACTCAAGCTAAGGAGAAAAAAGTGGTGGAAGAAAATATTGATGGTGTGGTATAAGAAGTTAGTGATGAGGAGGAAGTTGCAAAGATGAAAAAAATTGATGAAGTAGTTGAAAATAAAAATGATGATTTGGATGTAGTTGAAAATACAAAAGTGGAGGATGAGAATAAAAAAGAAACTAATAGGAGAGTAAGGAAGGGGAAAGAAGTGATGAACCAAATTTCATCAAACATGCCATATCCTCATGTGCCATCAAAGAAAGACAATGAAAGGCAATACACTCGGTTTATGGATAATTTCAAACAACTTCAAATCAACTTACCATTTTCCGAGGCTTTGGAGAAAATGCCTAAATATGCTAAATTCTTGAAGGACATTCTCTCGAAAAGACGTAAGTATACAGAACCGAAGACGATTATTCTTGCGGAAAATTGTAGTGCTATCATTCAACGCACTATTTCAAAGAAAGAAGCCGATCCGGGTCGTGTTACTTTGCCGGTCACCATTGGAAATATGTTTGTAGGTAATGGTCTTATTGATTTGGGTTCAAGCATAAACCTTATACCTCTCTCTATTGTGAAGAGGCTTGATAAAATTGATATCAAAGGTATAAAAATGACTTTGCAACTCGCCGACAAATCTACCACTCACCCCATTGGAGTGACAAGAGATGTTTTGGTTAAAGTTGACAAGTTCTTATTTCCGGTCAATTTCATTGTTATTGACATGGAAGAAGATGATGACACTCCTTTGATTCTTGGTCTCCCTTTCATGAAGACGACCCGAATGATGATAGATGTTGATGATGGTCTCATGAAAGTGAAGGTGCTAAATTAAGATGTCACTTTTAATTTGTTTGAAGCAATGAAACATTCAAAAGAAATACATGATAGTTTCCGCATTGATGCATCCGATATGGCTATTATCAAAGTCTCAAAGCATATTCATGTGGAAACTCCTTTAGAGCTAGCACTAGGTGATGAAATTGACACACTCACTGGTGAAGAAGAAAAAGAGCTTGAAGAATGTTTGAAGAATGTTCGAACCTCAAATATGCATTTTTGGATGATAGTGGAAGAAACCTAGTGATTATAAGTAATACATTGTCTACCGATAAAGAGTTTTGTTTGGTTAAAGTGCTCAAGAAAAATCAAGAGGATTTAGGATGGGTTCTTTCTGATCTCAAAGGAATAAGCCCATCTTATTGCATGCACAAGATACTTATGGAAGATGAATTTAAAGCAGTAACACAACCTCAACACCGTTTGAATCCAACTATGAAAGAAGTGGTTCGAAAGGAGGTAGTAAAACTACTTGAACCAAGAATGATTTATCCAATTTTCGATAGCCCTTGGGTGAGCCCCGCTCATGTGGTACCAAAAAACGATGGAATTACCGTGATCCGAAATGAGAAAAATGAGCTCACACCGACAAAAGTTGTGACGCGATGGCAAATGTGTATAGACTATAGGCATTTGAACACGACTACTAGAAAAGATCATTTCCCACTACCGTTCATGGATCAAATGCTAGAAAGGTTATCCAGGAAAGAATTCTATTGTTTTTTGGATGGGTATTCAGGGTACAACCAAATTGCGGTTGACCCGGAGGACCATGAGAAGACGGTGTTCATATGTCCTTTTGGAATTTTTGCGTATCGAAAAATGCCCTTTGGGTTGTGCAATGCACCGACAACTTTCCAACGATGTGTGCAAGCTATCTTTTCCGATCTTATAGAAAAGACGATGGAAGTTTTTATGGATAATTTTTCGGTGTTTGGAGCTTTATTCGATCTTTGCTTAAAAAACTTGGAAACGGTGTTAGAGAGGTGTGTGGAAACAAACTTGGTGCTAAATTAGGAGAAATGCCATTTCATGGTGAAAGAAGGAATCGTACTTGGTCACAAGGTGTCTTCGAGAGGACTTGAGATGGATAAAGCAAAAGTGGAAGTAATTGCAAAGTTGCCTCCTCCAACCAACATCAAAGGAATCCGAAACTTCTTGGGACATGCGGGCTTTTACCGGAGGTTCGTCAAAGACTTTGCCAAAGTGGCGCAGCCACTTAGCAATTTTCTAAACAAAGATCAAGTATTCTTATTTGATGAAATTTGTCTTTTATCTCTCCAAGATCTTAAAGTAAACCTTGTCACCGCTCCCATAATCATAGCTCCAAATTGGAATTCAAACTTTGAACTTATGTGTGACGTTAGTGATTACGCCATTGGAGAAGGTGCTCGGACAAAGGAAAGAAAAAGTTTTTCATGCAATACACTACGTTAGCAAAGTGCTTAACAAAGCACAAGTGAATTATGTAACAACCGAAAAAGAGTTGCTAGCGATAGTGTATGCGCTTGAAAAGTTTCGCTCCTACTTGATCGGTTCAAAATTTATTGTTTACACCGACCATGCCGCGATAAAATATTTGCTCACCAAACCGGATTCTAAACAAAGGCTTATCCGATTGATCATTCTTCTTAAAGAATTTGATTTGGAAATTAAAGATAAGAAGGGATCGGAAAATTTGGTGGCGGATCATTTATCGCGGTTGGTAAATGTATAAGTAACTAAAAATGAAATTGAGATCTGAGAAGAATTTCCGGATGAAAAACTGTTTATGGTACAAGTTAGGCCATGGTTTGCCAATTTTGCTAATCACAAGGCAACATGATGGATACCTGAAGACCTAACTTGGAATAAAAAACGGAAGTTCTTGGCGGATGCTCAATACTATGTTTGGGATGAACCGTATCTTTTCAAAATTTGTGGGGATAATTTGCTAAGAAGGTATGTTACTAGTGATGAGGCGAATAGTATCCTTTGACATTGTCATAACTCTCTGTATGGAGGGCATTTTAACGGATCTAGGACGACCACAAAAATCCTTCAATCAGGATTTTATTGGCCTACTATTTTCAAAGATGCCAACCTCTATGCGAGGAGTTGTGACATTTGCCAAAGATCGGGTGTAATAGGCAAGCATGATGAAATGCCCATCCAGAATATTCAAGAGATTTAAATCTTTGATTGCTGGGGCATTGATTTCGTTGGCCCGTTTCCACCATCTTTCACAAACGAATACATCTTGGTTGCTGTGGACTATGTTAGTAAATGGGTGGAAGATATTGCTTCACCGATGGCAGATAGCAAAACGGTGATTAAATTTCTCAAGAAAAACATTTTTGCCCGTTTTAGAACCCCTCGTGTGTTGATTAGCAATGGTGGGTCACACTTTTGTAATGCACCGCTTGAAAGCGTTTTGAAGCATTACGAAGTGTCACATAAGGTTGCGACCCCCTATTATCCCCAATCAAATGGGCAAGCTTAGGTGTCAAATAGGGATGTGAAAAAGATTTTGGAAAAAACTGTTTCAGGGTCTAGGAAGAATTGGTCTCAAAAGTTAGACGAAGCTTTGTGGGCTTATCTCACCGCTTACAAAGCTCCGATAGGCTTAACTCCATTCCAAACGGTTTATGGCAAAACATGCCATTTACCAGTTGAAATGGAGCACAAGGCTTTATGGGCTTTAAAGTTTTTAAATTTTGATCCAACCTTGGCCGAGACAAAAAGGAAGGTACAGTTGAGTGAGCTGGATGAAATGCGAAATGCTGTTTACCATTCAAGCTGGCTTTACAAAGAAAAAGTGAAAAGTACCATGATAAGAAAATCAAGCAAAAAGAGTTCAAGGCCAGGCAGCTTGTTTTGCTTTTCAACTCCCGATTAAAGCTTTTTTTCCGGACTTTTTCGGGTAAAAGAAGTGAGTGAATATGGAACTGTGGTGATTGAAGACTTGGAAAAGAAAGACAGTTGGTCGGTTAACGGGCAACGTCTCAAAATCTACCTAGGAGGTAGCTTCGATCGGGAAAACCAATCTGTTTCCCTTGATGATCTTTGATCATTATGATCCGTCGAGCTTATCCGACGTTAAACAAGCGCTCATTAGGAGGCACCCCAATTTTGTAAGTATTTGTTGTTTTTAATGTTGAAAATGTGTTGTGGGGGTGTTTTTACACCTAAAAAAGTGATTTGTTTTTTGCTGGAAGTATTTTGTGTAGCAGAGAGATCACTAAACGATCATTTTCTCGCTAATCAAAAAGAGTCAGGGGCTTACTCGCTAAGCAAGCTACCCAGCTCGCTAAGCGAGATTTTCAAAAAAGAAAAATATTTAAGTTGCGAACTGGGCCCATCTTGGATTACCCGACCCAGTCGCTTAGTGTTATACCCCAAAACTTGCCCTCCCAGAATCAAGGCAATGTATCTCAAGATATCTCAATGATCATAAGGTTCTCAAGGTCCCCAATTGGTCAGAAAGTTTGAGAGTTTCCTCAGCCAAAGACTCCTCCTAAGCAAAGGATCCACAACTAGGGTTTTGAGTTTATCTGAGCTAAATGGACTGATAAGGCCTCAAGTGAGCTTCATAACATCCCCCATGTATTCAAGAATCCCCATGTCAAGTTTCAAGGCTTTCCCAATAAGTTTGACCAGTCAGATGATCAGATATGCAAAAATCAGTCAAAGTAGTTAAAAAGTCAAACTAAGGTAAACTGTGGTCAAATTAAAGTCAAACTTCAAGATTTTTTGACAACATCAATTATATGAATTAAAATTCATCATTTGATCAAGGGTTGATCATGATTCATCAAGGAAGTCTCAGATCATCAAGAATCAAGAAGTTTCTAAAATAAGATTTCATAGTAAAAGTAAACTGAACTTTGACCAGCCATAACTTTCACATGCTTCATAAAACATTTCCCATCCAAAGCTCATTTTGAAGGAAATTGAATTCTCTACAACTTTGTGCCTCACAAGCCAAGCCTAAAAATGCTTCATTTGGAAGGTATGAGCTAAAACATTACAGGTCATTTCAAAAGTCAACAAAAAGTCAACTTTTTCCAACGAGCATAATTTGAAAATAGTAAAATATATGGACATGAGACCAAAGAGGTTTGTTAGAGGACTCTTTAAGCTTTCTAAAATGTCCAAGAAAACCTTCATATCTTTAAAATTTAGGGATTTATGCCTTGTCAAAGTTGGGAGATTTTTAAGGGGTGTATGAAGAAAATAAGGTCTTAAATCCATTTTTTTTTCCAAATGGGCCTATAATTTTGCAACCCAATCTTAACAATAACATCAAGCACGACCCAAATCAAATAATTTCTAATTTTTATAATTTATTTATTATTTATTTGGATTTTATTCATTAAAATTCATTTTAAATCAAAATAAAATATGAAAATACAAATACAAATATTTGATTTGATTCTTCTTCTAGAAGCTCTTAAATGACATTCAAGATGATTAGATTCTATCCAATTTCGTGCACCACCAATTGGGAAGGATATCATTTGATTTTTGGACAAAATTATGGATGAGATTTCTTCACACTCAAGAAACCACAAAAGCCCAATGATCCATGAATCTTTTGACCTAATTTGACTCTCCTACTTATAGACAATTGAACAAAAACACAAGCCACAGATTTGGCAGCTAAGAACATCACATTCAACTTCAAAAAATCACACAAAAAAGCTTGATTCGGTTTCAATCCTAGAGGCATTCTCAAGACCAAACAAAGGTGGCAAATTGTTTTTGGACATTCATAGAGTGAATATGCATCATCACATTGCTCCATAACATCTCATATTGACGAATCCGATCTCAACTTTTTTCATATTTTTTGATTTTTCGTTCTTGATCATTCATGTATCATTAACTAATTTTGTTTGTTGATTTGTGTTTAGTGGAGGTTTGTGATGAATTCTGGGCAAAAACATTACAAAAACCATGGCTAAATCATAAAACGCCATTTTAGGGTTCATACTCTTCAAATTAGGGTTTCTTGATTTAACTAATATAAACACATTTTAATACCACAAACAAGTTAAATGAACTGTATAGATCATGTTGGCATGATCAATTTGACGCAATCGCATGTGTATGAGGTGGAGTGAATTTTGCAGGTTTTCATACGCAGATAAATTCGTAGGAAAGTTCACAACAAAATTCGCAGGAAAACCTGCGAAATTCCAAGGTTGAAGACGACCATAGCGCGGGAATTCTGTTTTTGAATTGTTAACTTATTTTATTTAGTTTTGTTTACGTTTATATATCAGAAACGCTGCTTAGCTTAGCTGGTAGAAGGGACGCGTATGGGAAGCAACGAACATGGGTTCGAATCCTAGGTTATCAATTTTTTTTGGTTAATTTTCATTTGCTTTTCAGGTTTAAAATATAATAACTTTTGCCCAGCATATATACACAAGGCGCGCGCAGCCTAGCTAGTTTATGGGCATGTGACTGAAGGGTGGAGTCCTGGGTTCGACCCCAGGCTCCTTCAGGTATGTATTTTTTGTTTTTTTTTTTCTTTCTAATTTTAACCTTTTTTTAAAATCAATTTCTTTTATTTTAATTATTATTATTATTATATATATAAATCAGTTAATTAAATTAAATCTTTTCTAAATAAAAATAAAAACCTAAAAAATAATATTTTGTAAAAAAGTTTTACTTTTCTAATTTTTGTATATAATTTTTATTATAAATACATTTTTTTGTAAATAAATTCTAATTATTTTTATAACTTTATTTTTTTTATTACTCACTTATAATATTAAATCTTTATATCTTTTGTAAATAATAAAAAGAAACTTAATTAATAATTTTATTAAAAATCTTAATGTTGTACATAATTAGTTATTTTTATAAATTAATTAATGTAAATAATTAAAATTAATTAAAGTTGTATTTTCTTAATAATCTTTAATTGTTTATTCTTTTTATTCTAAATCTAATTTCTTTTTCACTAATTCTAATAACTTCTAATTAACCTTAAATTATTCCTCTAATTAAATTTCTAATCTTGTTTATTATTTATTTTGCTTTAATCTTATTACTATTATTATTGCTTTTATTATTCTTGCTATTATTATATCTATTATTATTGCTTTATTATATATTCTTATCATAAGTTATTTTTATCCGATTATTATGTATTTGCCCATAAGCCTTGTAATAGCTTAGAGATTTATTTTTCCGTCTTTATTTATTTTGTAAATATTTACTGCGTGGTTAGTAAATAGGGAGTGCAAAACTAATTGTGGTTAAATGGACTTAGATAACTAATAAAAAAGAATAAATATCTGGAAAATAACACTCACACACGTAAGTCAATCTATGATCGCCATCTGCACTTCCTAGGGTATTCCTCTTGGTTGTCTTATTTCAATGGTTAAATCCCTCGAATATAAGGGGTGTTTAAGCAAAGTCCCTTTAAAAATAAATTATCATTGTCCCTCTAAAGATTTTAAAAGATCAAGTCCCTCCGAGGTTGCCTACGAAATAATGATCTTGTCCCTTCGGTAAATATGATGATAGTCCCTTCAAATTGCTAAAAAAACACCCCTACATGTTGCCTTCATTGACCATACGATGACCCTACGCCTGTCCCTTAATAAAATCCAAAGTAATGACTACCTATTCCTTAAAAATAGGGATAGTCTTACTCTTGAAGAAACATAAAAGAACTTGAATGACTTAGCTTAGGGTAGGTACCTCATAGTTACTTGCTCACACTTTAAAACTACTTTTCACACATCACTTTTCTTAAACATTTTTCAACTTAAAGGCTTTGTATACATCCATACGAGGATCATTACAAAGTACTTAGAAAAATTTCTAAAAACACACTACACTTTCTTTTCAAAAAACAATTAAAGTGAGCTAAGTAACTAAGAGCCCATGAAAAACCATGGATATAAAGGGTGCTAACACTTTCCCTTTATATAACCTACCCCCCGAACCCAAGTTTTTTCAAAACGGTCTTTCCTATTCTCTTATGTCCCTTCCTTATGGATAAAATAAAAGTCGGTGGTGACTCTTGCTATCCGCAACATGACTAAAAGTCAATTCTCCCACCGTGTTACACTTAGCGTGCTTCTGATTTGTGTAAAAGGGTTAGGGTTGCATATTTACCATTTTTATCACAAAAACTTCAAGGCAACCTCCCTTTCTCTATTCTTCAACATTGGTTCCAGCTTTTTCATTGTAATTTTCGTTTTTCTATCTTCATCATCTAGTTCATCAAGGTAAGTTCAGTTGTATTCATCTTGTTCTTCATTTTTCGTAAAACCCATTTTGGGGATTTTGTAAACAATTTCATGAAATTCAATTTGAACTTGCTTCCTTAATGCTTCAACCTACACTTATTGTTGAACTTTGTCAGAAAACATGTTTGCATGTGGTTTTTGTTGGAAGGTTGAAGTATTAGGGAAATTAGTAAGAATTTCATGAAATGTGATTGTTTCTGTTATTATTGTGTGAAGTCCCTCTGTTCTGGTGTGTAGTAGAAGTTGAATTCGTCTGTTTTGAGAGTTTTGTAAGTATCTCTAGTGCAAGAGAATTTTTCTGCAAACCCACAGAGCTCGCTAAGCGAGCCTTAGCTCGATAAGCGAGACCTGTAGATTGCAGAAAAATTCCCTTTTTTTTAATTGTTTCAAAGCTTTGGGATACTTTCTTTGTTTTTAGTAGGAATTTTAAAAAAAATTGTCGCTGTTTTTGGCTTCTAATAGCACTTGTTTGTGTGTTTTTGTTTGTTGTTTCGTGTTGTGTTTCAGATGTCCGATAGGTCAAAGAGAGGGAGAATTTCATCATTTGCTGCCCCTACTTCTTCAAGGGGTCGTTCAACCTACGATGGACAAAGATTTATGACTCCGGCACACCAAACGCGTTATGTGTTATTGGAAAAAGGGGGTGTGGCCGGATAGGATTATGAGATTGAACCCGACTGGGCATTAATACTTTATTAAGGAGAAATTGGGGAATAACGACTTTGCTGTGCTGTGTGAGCCCCACCCGGAGTTCCATTTCGAAGTTGTAAGGGATTTCTTTGTGAACGCCCTTCCAACTAGTCCTGAGGACGAACCCTATGCTTATAAAACCCGAGTGAGGGGTAAGGTCATTGATTTATCTCGGGACAACTTTCGTCGCTATTTGAAAAGTAATGTCCCGTTGGATGACTATGACCTGTGTGAGTATGGAAGAATGAGAGCAAGACGGAACTGGGATATTAATGAGATCAAGAGGGTTATCTGTGAGGGGGATCATACTTATGAGGTGGGGTCCATAGGAGCACCTGTTTGTTTCAAGAGGGGAGCTCTGAAGAGTGATGCTCAGATATTCATGGCGGTTGTCTTGCACAATCTGGTTCCTCGAAGCCACACATCTGACATCACTATTGAGGTGTCTGCACTCCTGTATTGCATCATGGACGGGAAGACTGTTGACCTTGTGCATATTGTTTCAGATGAGTTCCGCAGGATTTCCACGAGTGGTACTGTGTATGGTTTGAGAGCTTCCTACTGAATCACTCACCCGGGGTTAGTTATGGCCTTATGCAAGGCAGCTGGCGTTGCATTTCCCTCTCTTGGGAATGTGAAGCTAGGCATGCTGGATGATAAGTTTGCTATTAGATTTTGTGAGCCTCCTGTTGTTGCTCCTCCTGTTGCTTCTGCACCTCCTCTTGGAGGCATTCCTTTTGGCAGGGGAAGTGGTGTGGATCCGAGTGCAGCTGCCAACTGGGTAGTACATGAGTCTCATCACCGTTCTCTCTCTTTTATTTATGAGTCTATGTTGCAGTTACAGTTGCAGATCAGGAAGCCTTAGGTGGACCACTCGCTGCGCTCCATGGATAAGTTCAGAGCCTATTCTGCTTGGCCTGGGGACATGCCTAGTTGTTCGGGGGGAGCAGGTGCTGGTGCTGATGATGATGCTGATGATGTTGATGATGATGCTGATGGCGCTGATGATTTTGATACTGATGACAGTTCTAGCTCGTTTGATTGACTTCTGGACAGTTTGATCGTCCCTTTTTTATTTGTTGTTTTTGTTATATTAGCATGTTGTTAGGGTGTTTATGTAGTTTTCTTTTATGTTTACCTGGATATTGTTAGTTAACATCTGTATAGGTGTGTTGTTGATATTTTGGATTTGTAAGTCACCATCCGGGCAGATGGTGCAATTTTGTACCTTTTACTCTTATTGTAGTTAACATCCGGACGGATGGTGCAATTTTGTACCTTTTACGCTTATTGTAGTTAACATATTATGTTCTTATTATTTTGTGGTGCAAATTTTTGTGTGTGTGTTTGTTCTTGATTTTAAGGTGATCTTATTGATAAAGCAAGTGCTATTTTATTGATCAAAGCAATTTGTGCTTCACCTCTCTTTGATGGTGATGATAGAATTCCTTAAGTTTGCGCGAAAAAGATACTCCGTTCGTGCTTTATAGAAAAATAACATGTGTATGAACTATTTACTTTCCGCAAATTTCAAGCTTTATTCATTTCGCATAAGTGTTCATATGAGAATCATTTAGGACAAACCACAAAATGAGTGACCTCCATTGTTAACAAATGCTAGTGTTTATGTAATTGTTGTGAACTTGTGTGATTCATGCTTGTATCGTGTATTCCTTTGTAAATTTTGGAAACTTGGAAATGATCTAGGCATTGTTTGTTAATTGAGAAAAACCATCCATTTCTTTAGGCTTTAGTCACCCGGTGAGAGTGTGAGCATTTGCTAACCAATTTTTAGCCTTCACACAACTAGAATGAATCATAAGCAAGAGTCGGTAAAATTGTCGAGTTACCATTCCATTTTTTTTGGTAATCCTTGATGTGAAAATGAAAAGAAAATTACATTATGATTCATTCTAGTTTGATTTATTTGTATACACTTTACCCCCTTTTATTTGAACATACTTTTTGAAGAACATAGTCATGTTATTATGGTTTGATTTATAGTTGGGGAGAGTTGTTTGTGTGAAAAAGAATGGTTGAAATTGGTGCCTTTTGTAAAAAGAAAAGAAAATTTGAAATGAGATTTGTAATAGCTTTGCACTCTAAGTTAGAGTTGCTTGAAAATCAAAAGATCATTTGAAAAAAAAGAAAAAAATTCTTGAGAGGGGGCACCATAAAAAAAGAGAGAAGAAAAATGTGGAAAGGATGAGTTAGGGAAAATTGTGAAATTTATTGGTTAATTTTAATTTGGCATGTTCTTCATTTTTCAAAAACCTTTGAAAACAATTTTAAATCACCGGCCTTTATATATGTCCCTTTCTTGGTAACCCTTGCCCCATTACAACATTGAAAAGTCCTTGAGATCTTTGTTTCCTTGATTTTCCTTTTGAATTGGTTTGATACTTGCATGAATTGTTCAGGATGCTAGCACACTTGCACATGAGAGTGATTTTTCCCTTGTAGATATTAAGATTGATTTAGTTAAGTGATTAGGTGATTCTTGTTTGAACATTTTATTGCTTATGTTGTTTGCTTGTCATTTGTGTTTAGAAGTTAGTTCCTGATCATGTTGTGATTCTTTGTGAGGCCGGACATTACTTGTAAGCGAAATCTTTTGGTTTGAACCATCAAATTGAGTGTGTTATATTTATTTTGTTTGTGCTTGTTTCTCTTTGATCTCACCTTTGTTTGAGGACAAACAAAGAAGCAAGTTGGGGAGAGTTGATAAGTGTCAATTTATGTTAATATGTAGTATAGTTTTTGGCACTTTTCAAGGACTAATTTGAACTTCTAATGTTTTTTCCAATTGTTTCTGATTATTTTTCATAGTTTAGTTTATTTATTGCAATAATATAGATTATTTAACTTTTGTTTTATGATTTTTAGGTTTCATATTTGGAATGAAGAAAGCAATGCATGATGACTCTCTTTGGAAGATATTTTGAAGAAAATGGAGTTCTGAAGCTCGCTAAGCGTGCTCCAAGCGAAGGAGTCAGTGAGTTGCTCGCTAAGAGAGGGCCTCAGCTCGCTTAGCGAGCAATGGAGGTTTAACAATTAATGAATGCTCGCTTAGCGAGCCTTGCATTTTTCAGGATGTATAAAAGGGTTTCACAATTCATTTTTTAGGGATGTCTTGATATTTCTCATAGAAAAAACCCTAGAATTCAGATTTTTACTCATTTTCGAAGAATCGACGCATCAATAGTCGGGAGTTCGTCATTGATGCTTTGTCTTATTCATCTCATTCTTTTAATGGAAGCTTCCATGGTTATGGATAACTAAACCTTTAATATGTTAAGGTTAGAAGGTAGATATGTCTTTTCTTTGTATGTATAGTCTTTGATCTTTGTGTAAGAACTCTTGATGATAAATATATGATGGAAAACTTTGTGTTTATGAAATATATTTTGTGTTGCTTCATGATTGAGAAATGTGTTCAACACTTTACCTATGTTTTTCATCCACTGAAGAACATAAGCTAGAGATAGTTATGAGACTTAGTGTTCTCATTGTATTGATCTTTAATGTTGCCATTTTGTAGATTGAGTGAGAGAGCATCAATAGATCAAAATTGTAAAACTCACAATTTATGTTAGAAATAAACATCTTGAAAGGATATTGAGATTGTGTTTATCATTGTAATGAGTTCGTACGCTTGATCAAAACTATATGTGCAAATGGGCCTATCAAACCCTAACTTTGGCATGTGCTTTTTATAATCTCTTACAAAACGATACTTTTAACTTGTAGTTTTTAAATTCGAATGCAAACTAGACTTTCCGTTACCAAAACCCAAAACCCCTTGTTACTATAAGTCTTAAACTAGCGCGACTGTAGAACGGCAGTGATATCACAAAATAATCTCTATGAATCGATAACAAAAACCCTAATCCATTTGTACTCCAACATGCAGCATCAAGGTCATACTTGCCCTTGAAGTTATGAGGCTTCTCCCTCTGAAAAGTTGCAAAAGTGTGAGACTCATCATTCACGCCAGCATTCAGCAAATTCTGCACAACCTAAGCCATTGCTTGCATTGCAGCAGCCATTGCATCATCGTTTCTTCCATACATATCAACTTAACACTAAAACACAACAAAAGTCAGAACCCCATAACAATACTCGATTGTTAGGCCACTACGACTCGACGACTTGGTCTAACAGACCGACCTGCTCTGATACCACTAATGTAACACCCCAATTCTACCTGACTTTAATTATTAAATCAGAGTTATAATATTTCATCCACAAACATGGGATATCACATTATCAAAATTTAAAGCCAAATAATAACTTCATTAATATATTAACTTTGAAAAACAACGCAGCGGATCAACATGTATCAATTTTTAAACAACTCAAATAAATCAACATCAAAATAATTCTCAACTTGATTCTTCAACATAAAGCAACTTGAAACTAGTTCATAAACTTAAACAAAATCACAAAGACAAAACATGCGTTCATCCCCCAAAGTGCTACGTATCAGAGCGACAAACACCGACTCGAAGCTACTAAGTAGTGGACTCTTCGTTACCTGCACGTTACCAACAGAGGGAAACATTCAAACAGAAGGGGTGATATATCGAATAACATAAACAGGATACAATAATCAATATGTACAAGAGATAATCATATAATCACACCACTTCACATAACAACAACGTCAACATATAACTTACATCTAACAAACAACATAATTGTTATGCAACTCGATGCGACTCAACTTATATGCATATGGTAACATTTGGAGTAAACTCCTAACTTAAAACATTGCTAGGTTATCGAGGCATCATCAACTTATTTGCCAATCCAGGCCAACTTGAATCGAGCATACGCTCCAACTTGAAATATGCACATGTATGCAACTATGAATAGCATACAACAACAAAAACATAATCATCAACTTAACAACATAACAACTTGAACAACTCAACCACATGAATCAACATTGGTCATAAGACCTATAACATATTAATCTTCCCAAAGATCGGGACAACACAACTTATAACAACTTCAACGCGAAAACAAACAAATTACGATTAAATCGACTAAATTACTAATTTAATTATTTTAAACTCTCAAATCTACTTTAAACAACTTATGTTATCTTTACTTTAAGTCTAAGATCAATCCAACTTGAAACGAATGCGAAAACAGGTCAAATCACCAAAAATTGCATTTTTTCGCACTTGCCCTGCTCATACGCGTATAGCCTCCTTGGTACGCGTATTGGCCTTGAGTGATACACATATGGGCTGCATAATAGGGATTGTTACGCGTATGGCCTTGTCTGTTACGCGTAACACCAGATCTATTACGCAAATGACCAGAATGCCTCAAAATCCAACCCTGCTACGATTTCTCATACTTTCTTCATTCTGTTCAATCCTACTTGGGTTTCTACATTGATTTTACTCTCAAAAACTCATGTATCTATTCATCTATCAAATACTATGATCGATTTTACGAACCCTAACTCCTTCTTCACGAATTCTGCATCATAAACCAGTTCAACAACAGCACAGGCAGTCTCACAACATGGAAACAACAATAATTATCACAACATGAACAACATAATTCATCATGAAATATCAACACAAAATCAACCACAAGATTCATACAAATCACAAAAACGAAATTATACGAAAATCCTAACCTACATACGATCATCTAGTCCCGGATATGGAATTCGAACCCCATCCTTACCTTGGATTGAAGGCAGCTCGAATTCACCACAAAAATTCCCGCGAAAATATTCAACCTAGCCTCTTCTTGATCTCCCTCTAAGACTTGTTCTTCCTTCTCTTACAAATTCTGATTATTCTATCTAATTAGGTTTCTTTTGTCTAATCCCACTAACTTACACTAATCAACCTAATTACTAACAGGCCTAAAACAACACCCCAACTTACTACTCTTACACCATAAACTAGCCCAACTTAATATTATACTAATAATACTTCTTTTATTCAGTCGACTTATTTTAATTAATTAAACCACCCAAACACAACTTAACCCGCAACATAAAAATCGACTTAAATGTCTTAACGACACTAACGACTAAACAACACTTAACAACTTAAAATCAGGAAAATACGCAATAATATTTAATTAAATTAAATAATTAAATACGGGCGTTACATGCCACAACAAAGAAAAGTAAGACGAAGCAGGAGATCATAAAAAAAGGTGAGAAGGGTAGAACAATTTGATTTAGATTATGAAGAAGAAGACCTTCGAATCTTTGATTCTGATGATGATGATGAACATGACTACACATGCACTACTATGAAAAACTCATTTAAAAATGGTTTAGAATGACATATAATGACGTGAGCGAGGGGGTTGTTATGTAGAGTGTTGTTGTAAGTACACTACTTATAATTAAGGTCCTGGGACCGTTGTTGTATTCTAGAAAGAATGCGGTGTATTACAACGATTATGTTTATCAACCGTTGTGATGTATATAGAATATCACAACGATTATGAGTTTCAACCGTCGTGGAATGTACCTTTAGTTTATTATAAACAAATATATATTTCTTGTTTAACCATAAACTAATTAAAGAACTACAACCATTTAAATTAGTAAACAATATAATCTGAAAATTAAACTATTCTTGAAAACCAATATAAACAGACCACTATTTTCCGAATTGCATCAAACTCATTCAACACATTTTATGTTCTTTAACACAAAAATGTATTGATGATTTGTTTCCTTCAATACATCTATATCTTTCATTATAGTACCTCATCATCGCCGCTTATCATGGAGATTGTTATGATGACTTATTATAACCATCATTGTGATAAGTGACGAGGATGAGGTAAAGTAGAAATGTAGATTTTGATGAATTGAAGCAAACAGACCATTGAACCATATATTATGAGTTAAAGAGAAACATAAAATGTGCCGAAATGAGATGAAAGCTATTTGAAAAACATTGATCGATTTAGGTTAGTTTTCAAATACATCTTAATTTTCAGATTATAGGGTTCTATATCAATTTAAATTAGTGCATTTTCAATAAAAGGATAGTGAAACAAATAATATACATAGTATATAACAAACTAAATTTCAAATACAATATCAAAAGGACAGTGAAACAAATATATATATATATATATATATATATATATATATATATATATATATATATATATATATATATATATATATATATATATATATATACCTTATAAACTCATATGCTTGTTACCACCATCATCATCACCATGTATCATCTTTATTATACAGCTTCAACTATTTCAAATAAAGGAAAATTAGTTAGTATTCAAAACAAAACAAACAAAAAATTGAAACAAAACCCTAAGTGAGACTATAACAAAACAAGATACATTGTTAGCAAATGTATCAAACAATATGTCCCATAGCCAAAGTACGGTCCATTAAAGACGAATCTGAATAAATGAGAACAATCAACACAACCAACATGAAGCAAACAAAATAATGGGAACTATCTAACAAGAAGATTGAAGTAGAAGAATACCCTATTTTCCATAGCATCATCCCCATGTTCATCTAGTTTGTGAAATAAAGGAGAAGAAATACAAGGAGGAAGAAACTTAAACAAAAGATGGAAGAAAAATAATAGTAAACAAAATGCAACAAAAGATAAAATGAGAAATATCTAACAAAATATAGAAGAAGAAGAATACCTTAATGTTCATCTAGTTTTAGACTCTATAAGAAGAAATACAAAAAGGAAGAAGCTTAAATCAAAAGGTTCTTCAGAACTCTTATATTTCTTTTCGCATATTCTAAAATCATATGAAGTATGTTGCCAAAAATGTAGAGTAAAAAAGGGTGCTAAGGTTTCGGTATGAAGGAAACGACGTTACATGTAAATAAGGGAAACTTAATTTGCTTATATGGTAAATATTTTACAACAGTTAACAAATATAACCGTCATGATATGTATATATTTATTATAAATATATCACAACGATTATCCATATTAATCGTAATGTTACCCCTTTAATTGGTACAAGGTTCGAATCTTTGCTACACCATTTTTTTTCCATTTTATATAATTATTTAATTACGGTTATAAAACGCAACCGTTGTAATACTATAAACTTTGCTCTTCCTGAAAGAGGGAAAACACTCATCCCAAGTAGTGATTTAAAATTTTCTCCATTTTTCAAAATTATCGTTCGGGAATATCAAAATTTACACGTTATAATCATTGCAAGCATTAAAGTATCAGATTTTTCATCTTCATCTATAAATACATAGTCTTACATTTCTTCATTATATCCGGTAACAATGAGTTCTACAAATGATCAGAATGCCAACAGAAACATCATAGAGATCACTACTGAGCAACGTCGACAACCAAATGAGGAGGTCCAACAAGCTGCCAACACCAGACCAGATGCGTTAAGGGTGAGAAAGAAAAAGAAGAAGACGAAGAAGCCAAAGAAAAAGAAAAAGAAGGAGAGGAGGACATATTATTATAACTCTGAAGAAGGGAGTGAGGACAAACCCTTAGACTATGAAGATGTCTCTATAGCTATGAGCTATGATCCTTGAAAAATTTATGTACTCCATTTTTTTAAATATTAATGAACTCATCTATTATCTCTCTCTCTCTCTCTCTCTCTCTCTCTCTCTCTCTCTATATATATATATATATATATATATATATATATATATATATATATATATATATATATATATATATATATATATACACACACACACACACACACACACACACACATACACACTATTGTCTTTCATTTTTTTTTAATTTGATCAAATTTTTCTCATTAACATGAAAATGCTAAAAAAATAATATAAAATACATGTTTAAAGTGGAAAGTAAATTTAAAAAAATGTAGTTGCTAGCTAAGAATCAAATCTAATTACACATCATTTTGATACTATGGATTCTAAAATATATGTTTAAAATGGAAAAAAGATGTAGTTGATGGGAATCGAAGTTTGATACATATCACAATGATGTATATAAAAACCGTAGTCATATATTACTTTTTATAATTAAATTTCATAATGAAACGCCAAAGTTTAATTTAGAATTAAAAGAAATAAAAAATAAAACATGTCACAACGGTTGAAATAAACAATAATTGTTATATACAAATAATATATAATCAAAAAATAAATATAATAGAATATCGCCTTAGTTTAGATATTTCACAACGGTGTAGGCATGATCCGTGGTGATCATGACGTCGTTGTTAACACGTTTTGTAGTAGTGATGAGAAAACATTTTGTCGGCTCAAAGATTTAAATTTGGTGATTAGAATAAGATATGTTTATGCACGAGTACTGATATTTTTAGTTAAAATATATATTATTGATGTACAACTATTTTCGTAAAACAGTTTTATGTATCTTTTAAAAATATGTCTTTCTTTTAAAAATAATAAATTTCTTGGGTAAAATATTTTTGTTTTTTTGTTTTATATTTTTATTACATTTTAAAATTATTATATTGTTGATTAACATATTGAAATCAATTTATTAACTTAAAAAAAAAATCAACTATTTTGATTATGCAATTTTTTTTCTTTCTTTTCATCTCATTTTTATTATTATTTTATTACATTTTGAAAACAAAAGTGTGCGTACCATACTAGTACCCGTGCGGACGCACGAGTATCCCACTAATTTAGGTACACATGTATAGGTACAAATGTTGGTGTCCACCTAGATATGAGTTCGTATACAAAGATGTTTTTTTCAAACAACAGATATGAGAATTGTACTATAGTATCTTGTCCAAACTTTACTCGTTTCCATCCATAACTCTTAATGTTATATGGTGTGCGAGTAACCAAACAAGGTTTCAAGGAAAAATATACAAATGGTAGTAAACCATAACTTCCATCATTAGAAGTGTCTCTTTATCAGGTAACAACACATAGTTCAATTTTTCAACCCCTTTGTCGGATTTCATAATTCTTAGAAGGTCCAGGGTCTTAATCCATCCTTCTAAAATTGATATGCTCAAAGAAAACATATGACTTCCTCATCTCTAGTTGTGTTGTGAAATCAGATGCCCTAGAAACAAATTATAGTTGCTTCCTTGATCAGCAAGAAACCCACAAGGGTTATGATTTATGAAAAACACAAGGATAACAACAAGTATTTGGTTATAAACTACTATTATTTCATTTCTCTTAAAACAAGATTACAAGTATACAAGAATAACAAATAATCCTTTCACTTTTGAATTAGGATTTTATCTTCCTATTTTCCTTATTCAAGATGAGAGACTAGTATGCCATTTATAAGAAAACTAACACACTAACCTAATGAGCTTTTTAACAATTACCCATTACAATCTAACTTAAACAATTGGGCTTACAAGTAAGGCCCAATTCAACATGCTAAAAAACCTAGCAATATTGACTAATGCATGTTAGAACAAACTTCAACTACAACACGCATTACCTCGACATCAGCAAGTGAGCAAACTTCGATGACATGCTGTAAACACCCCAAATTTGCCCTCACTCATTCACACCATGGCTTATGATTCTTTTCATTTGCATAAATTCAATCATAGCATCTCATATTACATTTTTGATTCACTGCATTGCTTCTAAGTCATCTGCATCTAGGGTTTGTGATATGAGCAATCCAAGAGCCTTTTGAGCCACTCCAAAGGTCATAAATCACTTCAAAGGGATCCATGTATGTTCAAGCATCATATTATATCCTCACAAGGTCAAGTAAGTCAAAGAATCACAAGAACTGAGAAAGGCATGGAAGCAGAGCCAGGTTTAACTGCACAGATGACCTAGAATTAGGGTTTTGGTTTCAAAGGCCATAACTCCAAATTTTTTGGTCATTCTTGTTTCTATTGGTATCTATATGGTATATGGATCATGCATATCAATTTTCATGAAGAAATTCCATGGGGAAGGCATCTGATCAAGAGTTGACTTCTTGAGCAAGTCAGTGTAAAATCAGGGCATCTGAGGCCCCCAATGACCCAACCAAAGGGTGTTCTTCATCATTTTGAATGTGTATGATCTTTATTTGATCATATAAGATGTTAGAAGTTCACAAAATTGAAAAATTTCAAGCCATTTGCAAAGTTGCCATTTTGGGAAAGTGACTTGTAATGTAAACTTGCCATTTTGGGAAAGTTTTTCAACCTTCTCAAATTGATTAAAAAATGCCTCAAATGAGAAAACTTTGGTCATGAAAGTTGTAGAATGGATCATTCAATTTTCAAAAATTACAAGAACTTGTCCTAATTCATTTTGGATCAAAAGTTATGGCTTGTCAAAGTTGGGAAAAATCACATAATTTCAAGTTTTGCACCAAAGAGGCAAAGTTGCAAAATCTCTTGCCAAGGCAAATTGTAACTTCAAATGGACTTCTAATCTTTTCACAAGCACAAACCAATGCCTAAAAGTCAGAATGCACCAAAGGTTTGCCCATTTTCATGACTTATGAATCAAGAAATCACAAAAGGGCCAAAGATTAGACAAAGTTGCAAAACATCATACAAACCCTAATCCACTTGCTAATTGGCCTCAAGACTGATTCTATGGCTATCCTCAATCCTTGCTGCGCAGGACACCCCTTTGTCCTTGGCCTACCATTGACCCATACCTCTCTTACACCTAGACTTGACTTTTTGCAAAAATCCCCATACCAATCAGCCTGTGCCACACCAACTATTCTGACCAATCAAGACTTTACAAACACACTTCAAGCAAGCCATTTCATAACATCTTGAAGCCTGAGCACACACACAAGTCAGCATACACAAAAACCCCTCCCCTTGCATTTTCTATCGAATCTCTCAACTCAGCAACTCAAACTTAAAAATTCTTTCACCATTCAACTCACCATGACCCACTGATCATTTTCCACCCCTCACTTGTCCCTGAAACCACCACAATCAAAAACACGATTTCAACACTCCCTTGACCTGAGATTCTGCAAACTTCCTCTGGAGGCCATATAAACTCCAGCTAAGTGTCAAAAGTTTCTAAGGAGGATCATTGGAGCTTGTTTGAGGCAAAGAGCTGGCCAGAAAGTCCCTGTTTCGAAAGCTCAAGCTCAGGTAGCCATGGCATTTATTTTTCCAGAACTCCCATTTTTAGTTTCCAAATGCTTCCTTATGCTTCACTGATTATCATGGTGTGATTTATTTTGAAAATGAGTGAAAAATGGCCATGTATGCTTGTTCTGAAACTTTGCCCGTGAAATGCGTTTTGGGTTGATTCTTGATCTTGAGTGAAAATAAATGATTTTGATTGCTGGATTCTTGTTTAGAGTTGTCTAATGATTGATTCTGGAGAGTTTAGTGGGGTTTCATGGCGTATTGAGGGAGATTGAGTGAGGAGCTTGCCGGAGAAGATGACCGGAACACTGTTCCGGTCATCTGAAAGTCATTAGGGCTTCTGATTAGGGCTTAATCATAATTACGTAGGTTTGAATGTGAGCCGTTCGTTTGCGCGCCAGGTCAACTCCCGCCTCTGTGAATTTGAATCTCAGCCTCCAGATTGTTTGACTTTCCCTTTTTCCATTTAAATTCATTTTAATTTTATTTGTTTCATATTTATTTTGCACGAATTATTAAAAATAGCTAAAATCATTTAAAAATTATGAAAATTTTTGTCAAAGATTTCATTAATTTTTAAAACCCAAAAATATTTTTATTTTTTATTTTTTGCATTAAAAATCATTTTTAAATCATTTAAATGTTTATTTTTAATTGGTTAATGAAAATTAATTAATTAAAAATGCATTTAGGTATTTAAAAATCACAAAAAAAAATTCACATTGCATTTAGAAACATTTAGAAACATTATCCAACTCTCAAACCAAATTTCTTTTTTGTTCTTGATGCCCTTTGATCATTTTCATTGGAATTAAATTCATTTTAAGGCAATATTTTTGTGCAAACTTTGAAAAATCCCTTCTGCCTAACCCTTGAGAGTTGGGTGATGATTCTTCTTGCATTGCATCCTTCATGGCATGTAGTTTGTAGGATAAATTTGGTTTGATTTGATCTTGCATTTTCAATTTGTTTAACATTTTTCTTGTTGGGGTACCCCAAAACCCTAGTAATCTTAGGAAATTCATAACTTACACTAGGTTAAGAGTTGGATCCTCTCCTTTGGGCAGTGAGCTTGTATAGGTTTAGGGTATCTTTGATTGCATTTTCAAATTTTTATCATGTCATTTGCTTCTGGTTTTGGAATTTTTGCTTTGCATGATGCATGTAACCCTAATTTGTGCTTTCCTTGGCATCCATTTCTCATTTGCTTGCATCCAATGACTTGCCATGAAATTTTGTGCATCAACATGATTCATAATACATCTTAGGACATATTAGAATCATGTTTGATCATTGCATATTTCATTTGCCATGTTACATGTCCTTTGCATTCCATAACTTTTCATGTACATTCATGGTTCAAAGCATGTTTCATCTGCATCCATTGCCTTGTATGATCATTCTCATGTCCTGCCTCATGTTTGTATCATCTCTTAGCATCATTAACATCATGTAAATGCTTCTGACTTTGGTTTGCATCATGACATTTCATCTCATTTGCATTTCATTTCATTTCTTTTGCTAACTTTTCAGGTGGTAAGTTGTTTTGAGAAGTGGATTTGCCTTCACTTCTCACAATCTCTTATCACATCTCTTGCATCATTTCTGTATTTTGTATTTGTCTTAGAGTGAGCTTGCTCATTCATGTTCATCTTACTTTCTTTCTTCAAGCAACTTGTCTTCTTAAGTGAAGCAAGTTGTTTTGCTTCTCTTTGCTTCTTGCTCCTTTCATCTGCTTCCTTCCTGGTGGTTTCTCCGAAGATCTTCTTGAAAACCTCATTAACCCTAGGAATAACCAAGCATGATAACAATTAGGTTTTGATTTAGTCCCCCATTAGTTTTTGCCTTTAAGTCTCTTTGAGTCTTCTCTTCTCATCTCATAATCAGGGACTAAACCCTAAAGGCTTTAAGGATTTGTGATTAAGCTTATGCTTGCATCCTTCTATTAGGATGGAGTGTATAACTTTAATACTAAGTGTTAAACCCTTAATATGTTTAAATCCTTTAATCAATTCACTTAATAACCACCAAGACATCAAGCTTGTAACTTGGGCCTTGCATTAGGGTTTTAATTCTTCCTTAATTGGTTAAGAAGGACTAACCCTAGTGTTAATGGACAAGTCCCCCTCAAGTTGTCTTACAAACCTTAAAAATCACTTCTTCACCTTATCATTAACTAAAATCCATTTAATAAAGGTTTTGTTTTGTCATGAGGTTAATCCCTAATCATGGATTAAGTTGAGGAGTCTTTCTCAGCTTAAATGTTCTCATCTATTATCCTTCTATTAGGATGGTGTAATGAGTTCATTAAATCCTTGATTATGGCTTAAACTAATTACTTAACACTAAACAAAAACTCCAAAGACATCTAAATAATTACAAGTAGGCTAATGATCTTAATCCTACATCATGGTGATTAAGTGTGAGGTGCTTACTTCATACTTAAGGTATTCTCATTACCCCTAGTCAGAGGGAGGATGTGATGAGTTTACTAACCCTTGGTTTAGGCGTAAGCTCATTAACTTATGACAAATATCAAAAAGCAATAAAAGACTGAAAACACAAAAACAAACAATAATCGTCTCCTCCGGGATTCTTTTCTCATCTCATTCACTCACAAACGAGAACTTGCTTCTCCCGTCTAATGCAAGACAGTTTGCACCTGAGCCAGACAGGTCATACACTTGAGCATAGACAAGTAAGCAGTTCACAAGTCAATTTTTTCTTTCAGTCTCTTTGGGTCGAACTACGGTGTTCTGACTTCCTCATTGCACGAGAGGATACGTAGGCATAACTTAACAGTTATCGAACAAAAGTCTCTGTATATTCCCCCTCTTCCAGCATTATTCTTTAAGCCTCATAGTCTTGAGCTTCATATTCTTTCTCTGCACTGACACTTATCTTATTCACTTCACATTTCTTTTACACTGACACTTGCATTCTTTTCCAGCTTTTACACACAAAATAGCACTGACACTACCCCTTTAAACACAAATCTTTCAAGCGTGGATCCCGTCGAGTACGACGGACAATCTGGGTGCTAATACCTTCCCAGGTTGTAACCAACCCTCTTTCTCAGTCTCTCTGGTTCGCGACCGTCTTATCCATATCTTTCTAGGTCTATGCAGCATTACCTTTCCTCCGGGATAAAAATGCCTAGCTGGCGACTCTATTCATTCCTTTCTCCTTTCGCCGACCGTTCGCGTCTGTAGCCCTCTTGGCTCTGTGTCATCAGGTGGGAGCGACACATGCTAAAACTAGAGTTCAATCCAATATCTCACAAATCTCCACCTTGGAACAAACTCTACAACGTCAAGAAACAAACTAGCTTTATTCATGCAACTTTATCAACTCCATACAGTGGAAGAACTTGCAACTATGCAACTTCTTGGTGATCATATCAGCAACATTATAATTTGTAGAAACTTTCAACACTTGGACTTCTCCATGCTCGATATCCCTCATATGAAATGCAGCCTCACATTTATGTGTTTGGTTCGCTCATAATAGGCTGAATTCTTTCTCAGGTATATAACACTTTGACTATCACATTTAACAGTGATAACTCGACCTTGAAGTTTAAGCTCCTTTGCAAAACCTTCAAGCCACAATGCTTCATTCAGAACTTCAGTTAGGGCGATATATTCTACTTTAATGGGTGATAAGGCAACAACCTTTTGAACTATTGTTTTCCAACTGATTGTTGTGTCAGACATAGTGAACACATATCCAAAAATAGATTTTCTAGAATCCATACAACTTGTATAATCAGAGTCGACATATCCTTTGATTGTTGCTTTACTATCTTCACTTAAGGCTCCACCATAAATTAAGACTCTGTTCAGATACCTATTTATGTACCTTAGAATCCATTTCAATACTTGCCAGTGAGCCTTTCCAGGATTCGCCATGTATCTGCTTACATGACTTACTGCATATGCTATGTCGGGTCTAGTACAAACCATAACATACATCAAAGAACCTACTATATCAACATATGGAATGCTATCCATATAAGTTCCTTGGATATCAATATTGGTACACTGATCTATACTCAGCTTGAATTGAGGGTTTGTCAGAGTCACAATAGGCTTTGAATTCAACATACCAATCTTTTCGAGAATCTTCTGTAGGTATGCCTCTTGAGATAAGCATAGTTTTAACTTTTTTTCTATCTCTTCGGATGTCAATCCCAATAATCCTTAACGCAACTCCTAGATCCTTCATGTCAAACTCCTTATTGAGTTCAGCCTTTATCCTCCTTACATCTTCGACCTTGTTGCTTGCTATTAGAATATCATCCACATAGAGCAACAAAATAACAAATGGATTTCCAAGTCAAAATCTGAAGTAAACACAATGGTCAAACTAACTTCTGATGAAACTTATGTATGCCATGAACTTGTTGAATCTCCTATTCCACCGCTGAAGATATTGTTTCATCCCATTTAAAGACCTATTCAGTTTGCACACACACTCTTCCTTCCCTTTTTCGACATACCCTTTAGAATGCCTCATCATGATTGTTTCATCTAGATCACCATACAAGAACATAATCTTCATATCCATCTATTCCAGTTCAAGGTCGAACTGCGCCACCATGGCGAGCAACATTCGGTTGGACCTATGATTCATAGTTGGAGAGAACACATCATTGAAGTCAACACCTTCTTTCTGAGTGAAACCTCTAATGACCAATTTTTCCTTGTATCTCTTCGATGTTACTCCTTCGTTTCCTTCCTTAACTTTGAAAATCCACTTGCAACTGACTAACCTTGCTCCACCAGATTTCTTGATCAATTTCCATGTATTGTTATCATGAAGAGATTTCATCTCATCATCCATGGCCTTCAACCATTCAGTCTTATTTTGACTCCTCATAACTTCCTTATAGTCTCTAGGTTATTCGTCTAGAACCTCACATGCAGAGATTAAGGCATAATCTATAAGATCTGCATAACCAAGTATTTGAGGTGGCTTGATGATTGTTCTCGACCTATCTTGCAAGTAGGTAGTCATCGACAATTTCCTCAGTCTCTTCAACATATTGCTTTTCTCCTTCGACTTCATCTAGGTTATGCACTTCAGCATCACTATGCGCCACCTCAACAGGATCTCTCCCTGTTCCAGCTTATCGTCAACATCATCAGTTTTCTTGAAAGTCATCTCAGCTTCATTGTAAACCACATCTCGACTGGTGATACACATCTTGTGATCTGGATCTAAGCACCATAGCCTAAAAGCTTTGACTCATTCAAGATATCCCATGAACATGAATTTCAGAGCTCTAGGTTCGACCTTGTCTTGCCTAATTTGAGCATATGCCACACCGCCAAATACCCTCAGTTTGTCGAGATGTGGTGGATTTCCCGACCAAAATTCTTCAGGTGTCTTCATATTAACGCAGTCGAAGGACATCTGTTTATCAGATATGTTGCATCTAACTATTTCTAAAATAGTTCGATTAAGCCTTTCCACCAAACCATTTTATTGTGGAGTACCTGCAGTAGTTCCGTGCCTTGCAATACCCGAGGCAACACAAAAACCGTCGAATGCCTCATTGTAAAATTCAAAGCCATTATCAGTTCTCAACCTCTTGACCTTTTTGCCAGTATGATTTTCGACCAGAGTCTTCCAACTTTTGAAATTCTCAAAAGTTTCATCCTTAATCTTTTGGATGAATACTCATAACTTTTTGGAATATTCATCAACTATGCATAGGAAATACATTTCTTCTGAATGTGATGGATACCTTGTAGGCCCCCAAAGATCAACATGGATGTAATCAAGGGATCTATGTGTTCTTTGTTTGCCTTTGTTGAATTTCACTTTTCATGATTTTCCAAGTACACAGGGTTCACAAAATTTCAGCTTCTCAACTTTTTCTCCACCAAGTAGATTTTTTTTCCCTAATTCGACCAGACCCCTTTCACTGACATGGCCCAATCTCATGTGCCAAATTTTTGTTTTCGACAACAGTTTCGTGGATGAAACATATGTCAAACCACTTATAGCTTCAGCCTCAAGGGTATACAAGCCTTGTTTATTCACACCTCTCAAGACTTCCTTCGACCCCTTCATGACTCTTAGGATACTTTTCTCTCCTTGAAAGACATATCCTTTCTTGTCGAATTCACCAAGAGAAATCATATTTCTATTCAAATCAGGTACATACCTGACTTCAATCAATATCTTTATTGACTCATCATGGAGCTTGAATCTCACATATCCAATACCTGTAATTTTGCAAGTTTTTTCCAGCTTTTATCAACTTTTACCAGGTTACAATACTTCCGTAGATCCATCTCCGAAAAAAACTAAATTTTGAAAAAAAAGTGATACGTTCGGATATCTATCTCCGGAAATAGAAGACATAAAAGGAAATGCATAAAGTGACTAAAAGTATCATGAAATGGATTAAGAAATTCAGAATCCTTAAATCATCTAGCGCATCAGACAAATAGTATAAACCTTTCCTTTGGTTTAGAAATTCCAATTGTCCCCCATGGTATGGTCCTTAAAAAACAATGAGAAACACACAATGTTATTTTACTTTTCTAATCACATGTAAACTTATGAATGAAAATAAAATTGTTAGAAAGTGTAGGAACATGAAATACAAATTGCAACTTAATTAAGTGTTGTAAGTCAATATTCCCAATGCCAACATCACAAGCATGAGAGTCCTTAGAAACTGCGATATAAGAACTACTCAGAATTTAAGAGGATAGTAATGTGATATCAAATGTCATATGATTAGTACCACCAGAGTCAAGAATTTAAACATTCTTAAGAATATTATCAGAAACAATAAAAGATTAAGAATGCAAACTCTTACTTGTAATAGTTGAAGGTATACCATAATTTATAATTTCTTCCATCGACAAGACAACAAGCAATGAACAAATAACCAAATAAAAAACTAATATGTCTTGCTCAATAGACCTCATATTTAAATTACATATTATATTTTACAATCTATTATTTACACTCAAATATATTTTTATCAGGCTGCTATATGACAAAGTCATAAAACATAATTTCCTGTGCAGAAGTAAATACAACATCTACTAAGAAAGAAACTTCACTAGAGCAAAAGATGAAGAAATAACAAACATGTTTGGTATAAAAAGGCAAACTAATATGACAAACATGTATAAATATATACTCCCCACAATGATTATCAGTTTAATTGTTATGCACCAACAGTATAAACAAACTTTATATAGACATCGATTATATTTTACCATTTTGCGTGTGTAATCGTGCTTTAAGAAGTAAAACACACACAGTCAATGTATATTTATTAAACTCGAATAGCAAACATAAAATCGTTGGTTAGTTGGCACTTTCGGAATTTCTTCTGCTCAAGGAAGGAGAAGAATTGATAATCTCTTGGCCAAGCTCTTTAATTTTGCTGAAAAGAAGGATTTGGTCAGTTTCCAGCTGAGCTACATATCCTTCTTGTGTATCCTCTAGAGTTTCGAGCTCACTCAATGTTGCAGAGAGTCCTTCGAGATTTCCATCTTCTATTAATGACCTGATCTTGATCATCATCTGTTTTATCTGATAAATTACAATTTAACATGATATGTTAGAATAACAGCTCAACATACAGAAGAGAGGTGTTTTCATACAATAAGGAAAATCTCACCTGCGTCGGAATTTGGTGTAATTTACTTAAAGAAGGTTCGGAGTTCAAACTTTGCCTCCTTTGCATCTCTGGAACTTTTCTAGTAATTTGAATATGAATTTCACCTCTTTTCACTCCTTGAAGAGGTATCCACTTATCAGCCATCTGGTTAGGAGGTAGCCTTTGATATTCTACGACACATTCACCGATACTCGATGTAGGTAGTAATGCATTATAGTCTTTCACATAAAGTATCAAGGGACTGCCATCATCAGGGAACTCTAGGGTCTGGTTCCATTGAGGGGTTAGAGTTTTGTATATAACCTGTCAAACAATGTCACAGTTAGAACTAAGCAATGTTATCAAACTCGAGAAACCAATGATGAAGTATACCAACCTTTGTCCTTTTCTTGAAGTTTCCGTAGTGTACTCTCACATATGGATCACTTGTGCCTCTGAGATCGGCGGCAACTAGATCTCTTCCTTCTATCAGAACAAGTTCTATCCAACCATTTACTGAGCCAGAACGCTGATCATTATCAAAGGAGAGAATCATGTTAGAATCAACATCCAAGAAGTGGAAAATCCATAATGTGAATGAAAGAATCACTATTTATTTTAGTGAAGAAACATACCATTGATCCTTCTTGGTCATCAGCCTTTACGGCTTCTATTTTAAGTCTTATTTCTCCGGAACGCACTCTTTCAAGAGGAATCCATACATCCCTCACTGATCCATCAACCAATCCTTCCAAATTTACTTGTGCACTACCTATGTTTTCATCTCCAAAGAGTTCCTCAGTAAAAACTTTTAGTTTTAAGTATTCTCCACCGCCAATCTCATCGAATTCATACGCCTGATTCCATACAGGATTTGGAGAATGAGAAGTCTTTGTTTTCTGGATAACCTGAAAACATATCATCAACAGAGTTAGACAAAGCATAAATTTGTAAACTGAAAACACACGGCGTCACGAACCTTTCCATATTGCAATTTAATGTATGGATCAAATTTTCCATATTTATCTTTTGCAGCAGCGAGATCCTTTCCTTCGATAACAGTTATGTTAAGTTTCTTTCCAGTTTTGAACTGAAGATTCGATGATCCATTTAGCGACGGTTGAGAGTTGTTACGGAGTTTGTTCAAGCTATGTGTTCCATCAGAAAATTGCCACTCTTTTACTACAATGCTCACCTTCAACTAAAATATGAAGAGAAGAGGTAAAAACAAATGAGTGCGTAATTCAATACCAATTCTATCTCACTCACAGATAAAATATAGTACCTCTCCACAGTTGGCACCCTCAAATGGGACAACCATTTCAATTTCGTCGCCACAAATTTGTGCTCGCTTTGCAATAACCCCGGAATCTGGTCCTACCGCCCACATTATTGTCGAATCATCTTCAACATGCCGCAGCTGCACAAAGACATCAACATTAACTTACTATAGTGTTGTCAAATAGCATCTATAGCAGAGTGTTCAAAAGGAGAACATCGATGAAAGTACCTTTATTTCACAACTTCCCAGATAGTCACACTTCACATTGTTTGGAATACACTCGTAAAGATTGAAACGAAGAGTTCCTGAATTATCATGCATAACCATATTAAACGGTGCATCCCATCTAGGCGTTGAACCCAGTCTGATGTCCGTTCTCCTCGTTAATTCCTCGATTTCTACCTCTACAAACGTATGTAGGTCATTGTCGTCCAAAAAGTCTTCTGATGAAGAAGAACAACTGCTTGTTCCATTTTGTTGCCTTCTAGATGTCTTGAAGGAACTCCAAGAAAGTTTATTTGCGGAAATCACTCTAACATATATGATCCCTCCAACCGCCTTTTTTCTTAAATCAACAGCAGGTAATGTGAAACATCGCCGTCGAGGTTCCACCATGGTTTTAACCAACGTGTCAGTAAAAAGCTTTTCCTGCATAGCATGTAAACTTACAATCAGTAAAAATGCGCGGAGTTTGTTACTATAAATATTATATTAAACTTTATCAAAACGCACCAGCCAAGAAGAAACACCAGGCCACTCAGTAGCTGGAAGTGACTGACTTCCACCACTTCCAAAGGCAACTCCAACTCTCACCTCAGGAGTCGATACAAACGAATATAACAGTGCTTTTCCATCTAGAATCGGCGTTATGATAAGCTGCGAAATCAATATGAATGGTAGAAAATTAAACGTGTTTATCTTTTAATAGTCTTCTAGTTTATATATAGCTGTTGTTAATGTTAGAATATAGCTTTACATACATCACCCTTTATATGAAGAGCGTTAATCACAATTCGTGCCGTTCCCATCAATGGTTTGGCAAGCTTAGCCAGCATCAAAATACTCATTTCATTGGTGTCCCAATCTAAACCAAGTTGCATGACTCGCTGTAAAATACAAACATAATGCTTTAACAAAATCTCTTATCTTGTAATATATCAATTCTTAATCGCCATGCCAATACAACTAGAAAATACAGATTATGCGAAGACGAATAGTATATTTGAAATGTGAAGAGAAATAAAACCTGATCGCCAATAGTTGACCACCGCATCCCTTGCAAGGCCAAGCTAGGAGGGCACGATCCTAGTGAAAACTCTTGCAGCTCAACTCTTTCCTACACACATGAATTTCTCTAGTTCAGCACATTTATGAAATTGTTTTTGGAATACTAATAAAAAGTGTCATGAAAAAAGGAGAGTTTTACTTACAAGAAGTCTTGGTTTTCGGAGCTTTAAACGCTTCTAGAGACAGAGAAAAAATAAGAAAATTTTAAGTTCATGTCTGAAAGTATGTCGAATAGAATGGAGCATAGGCGATAAAGTTTCACCTCGACTATAGCTTTTAATCTTGATGAAAGCTTGGGGCTAAAATAGTTAGGCCAGATTTCTGTCAACAATTTATTCAGCCATTCACAATGCTCCAATGGTGTAATGGGCTATATGAAAAGGAAAATTGAAGTCAAGTTCATAAACAAAACACATCGGCATTGTCAAAGGAAGAACATGTAAGTGAAGATACCGAGTTATTCAATATTATTCGCTTCCATTTCTTATCCAAATCCTCCACAAGTAGTTTGCGCTGGTATCTCCCATACTGAAAATTAAAGAACATCTCACATTAAGAGCTTATGTATGCAGCATCAACATTTCAGATAGAAGGCATGTCGTTGTTCTATACTCGCACACTAGTTACATTCAATCACTTCAATTTTATTAAATTATCACCGATATCGTGACAGTTTTTGCTTCATTACACTAGATTTGAAGCTAACTGAACATATATATCAAAAGGGTGTAAATAAAACTAAGAATCTCAAGCTGAAATACCACAAACCAGTAACTTGGTCTGTTTTCACCTTCAATTAAGCACTTGTTTTTCAAATTGGTAATAAAGAGTTTCAAGAACAAGTCACCACAATTGATAAAGAACATCTACAAGGTAACTAAAATTTCATGCTAACAAATAGAGTAAATATCTGTTGTTGAATCTGTAGGACCGGATCTACACTGTCACCCATGTTATCAATATTTCAAAAATGATTCCTAGATTTGTAAATGTCACTCCTTCATTGCCAGTTTCAAAATGACTGGAGCTTAAGGTTTTTGTACACATAAGAAAATGCAATAAACTTGTCAAAAGACTTAACACTTTTATTAAACTAGACTTGACACGCGTCATTGTCCGACATTTATATGATATGCATATGATACATTTTAGAAAAGTTAGATAAGTGTTGGAAAATCAAAACAATATCATAAAAAATGTTTTTTTTCTTCGATACTCTTTGAATTGTTATTCAAACCTATATGACACATCAATCACAGTTTTAAAAAAAATAATTATTTTTTTCTTTGATTCAAGAAACTGTGCAGTTTTTTTTAACAAATCACACACATTTGAAAGTTAAAGATGTATTAAAACAGTATCATCAATAAAAAAAAATTAAAGAATATTTTTAATTTTTAATAATAAAAGAGTAAATGAAGAATAAAACCAAATTAATGAGCCAAGATAATTGTCACCAAAGTACATATACTAGTGATGGTTAATAGAGTTAGAGAAGAAAATAGAAAGCAAAACCTGCATAGTTGCCCAAACAGCAAGTGCAAGAGGAACCCAAGTAGAGAAAGAGAAGACCCATTTCTCAAAAGCCAAAGCAATCAAAATAAATGGAATAAAAAATGGAATCTTTGGCTTCTCCTGCAGAAGATAGTTGAAAAAATCCACAGAAACCTCTTCAATATTTTCAATGGAAAATACCCTTTTCATTCTACTCATATTTAGGCTTTGCTTGCAACAAAATTAAACCAAAAAAATGAACTTTTTTTATATTTTTATTTTTTTGTATTTGAGATTTTTATCAAAGACCAATGTCAACTACTCAAAAGGGTAAGGCAAATGTTTGAAGGGTTGTTACTAAAAACTGTAAAAGGGAGAGAAAGAGAAGTGGAAAATTCAGATGAGAGATATTTGTTGTTGTTGTTGTCTGAAATTTAAACTGAACAAAATGATGATTGAGTTTAATTGGAAAGTGCTACCACAATTTCTTGTATCTTTCCTCACTTTTTTTAGTTTGCAGTGTCATTTTCATTCTTTCATGCATGTCTAAACCAATTTCATAATTAGATACATTTATACAACAGACATTAGAAATAAGTTTAAAGACAGAGTTGGTGGCGGCGGCGCGGACGATTCAGTCTGTTGGAGCTCGGGTTTAATTTCCTCGATTTGTGTGTATTGAACTTCGTTAATTTTTGGTTCGTTGATTCGTTCTTTAATGAGTTAAGTTTTGGATTTGTCATGGATTCATTGATTTCCAATCGTTATAAATATGTATTTCCATCATTCTTATTTAGACATTCTTTAGAATTTTACATCTTATGACGAAGGATAGAGGTGACTATCATAGTAAGGAAAACATAGAGACATAAGAGTTTAGGGAAATCTTTAAGGAATATTTAAAAGGATTGAGAAACACTTCTAAATATTTTGAACTTTGATTCATATATAAAGAGTTGGAGAGATTGAGAAAAACTTGAGGATAGAAAATAAGGTTTCTTTTTGTGAACTTGAGTGACTATTTCATTGTAATTCATTTATAATCTTTTGTAACAAATTTTGGAAGTATAATGAATCTGTGAACTGTTATCTCTCTTAGAGTAGATTGTTTGATCAAATTGAAAAAATAAATTATTGTGTTTCTTGTCTTTTATCTTCTTCTGTTAAGTTAAGCTATTGTCTTATTGTAGAGAGAGTTATTTTTTGGTGAAGGCCATTTATTTTTAATTGTCATTGTTCTTTGTCTCCCACACATCAAAGTCTTGATACGTGAAAATTATTTGCTTATTTTCCTCAACAAGTGGCGTCCACCGTGAACAAATGAGTCTTCTTTACAAATGAGCACCATGGATTCAAAATAGTAGATCGAGAATTTTTCCGAAGACAACGATTTTGGCTTATGAAAAGTGAAGATATAAGCAATCTTAAATCAAAAGAATTGTATTGAAGCATTGACAGAGATGGTGGATAAGGGGGAAAAATGCCATCCTTGTGTCTCAGGGATAAATTTCTAAGGGAAGTCGCCAAGTAGAAGACTGCTACTTCGATGTGGTCAAAAATTGATTCACTGTACATGACAAAGTCTTTGTCTCACAGGTTGTGTCTGAAATAACAACTCTACTCATTCTGAATGGTAGATAACAAATTCATTGTGGATCAGTTGGCAAAATTTCACAATATCGTTGATGATCTGCATAATATTGAGATAAATATTGATGATGAAGACAAGACTCTACTCGTTTTGAACTCATTACCCAAATCCTTTGAGTACTTTAAGGATGACCTTTTTTATGGTAATGAATGTGTTAGTATTATGGATGAAGTTCAAACAATTGAGAGATCTAAAGAATTTTCACAGGTGAAAGATTTGAAGATTGACGATAATGGTGAAGGTTTCAGTGTCTCAAGAGGAAGAAGTGAGCACAAAAGAATGTCTAAATCAAAGAGGTTTGACAAGTCAATGTTAAAATTGTTGGAACAAAATTGTCCATATCCCTTGAATTTTGATGATAAAAAGTACTTAAAAGGTATACTAACATATGTTCAAGTGTGCAGGATCACAAGCTTAAATTTCATCTTTGAATTGACCATGTCAAAAGCAAATGTAGAGAAGCAAAGTGACTCAGATTCTGAAGGATCTTAATCTGATGACTTTAAACGAGATATATCAGCTTCTGAAGGATTAAAATCTGATCAAGGTATCCCTACCTCTGGTGACAACTCAGACTTTGAAGACCATCGCTAAAGGTGCTCAATTTTTGATCTGTACTTTGCCTCAAATGCATATCAGTTTTGTCAAAATTCAGATTTTGGAGAAAGTCAACTAGGATTTATTTTTCAAGGCTCAAGGGAAAGTGATGTGGCATCTTAAGTATGCCCTAATGTTTTGGTAGATACCTAGTATGAGAAAGATGCTATGGTCAATTTTATTACTCAATGGACAATAATCTTAACTGGTTTCCTCCTCCAACGTATCTTGGATTGCTTCTCAACAAAGAACTCTTATGCAAGTCACCTTCCAAAAACTCTTTTTCTATCTCTATAAAAAGGGAGTTGTAGTTTTGAAAGAAGATTACAACATTACATCAGAATAACATTGATCACAAATTTGAGCTAAAGTTTTATAATTGTTATTGCATAAGTTCGTAAGATTTATTATCTTTGTATATCTTAGAAATATTAAGTGTTAAGAACCTTTGTGGTTGTTGTATGACTTATATACTTCTGATTGTACATTAAGTATATTTATTATCTTTTCTACTAAACTGTTTATTTAAAGTAGAGGAAGTCTCTTGCTAGTTAGCTTGAGCAACTGAAGGCTCTTGCATGATTTCTTGAACAATGAAGTCTCTTGCCCGTATGCTTGAGTAGAAGTCTCTTGCTGGATTGATTGAGCAGAAGTCTATTTCTAATGTGATTGATCAAATGAAGTCTCTTGCTAGTTTGCTTGAGCAAAATGTAATCAATTTGATTATAGTGCAAATCTCTTGTTGAGACGAGGGGACTGAACTAATCTTAGTTTAAGAGAGGAATCATGATAAACTTTATGTGTTATTTTACTCTTTCTTCTGAACTTTATATTTTCGCTGCTACTAATATTTTGAGTTCAGACTTTGAACTTGTTTAGATTTTGAAGCTAAGTTTTCAAAAGTGAAAAAGAAATAACATACATAATTCACCCCTCCTTTATTGTGTATTTTTCTCACCTTTAATTGGTATCAGAGCACGATATATGCTAAACACTTTACAGTTACAGTAAAATATCCAAATAAAAATACTTGTTCTGTCATGTCGGGTGCATCCAGAATGATTGGTACTGATGGTTTTCCCTATGACTATAATACTACAGAGAAAAGTTATTACTCGACTAAATCACCTACATTCAGTGGTGATTCCACTTAGTTTGAATGTTGGAAAAGTAGGATGTATACTTATATCATTGGCCTTCATGATGAGTTGTGGGATATCCTTGAAGACGACATTGCCATTGTTGTCAATGGTGTTGGAATGGTAAAGGATATGAAAACTCTCACACCAAATGATGAGTTGTGGGATATCCTTGAAGACGACATTGACATTGTTTTCAATGGTGTTTGAATGGTAAAGGATAGAAAAACTCTCACACCAACTTAAAAGAAACTATATAGAAAAAATCATAGATTCAGAGGTATTCTGATAGAGGCTCTACCTCATTCTGAATACATCAAAATCATTGAAAAGTCAACTACTAAGATTATCTTTGAATCTTTGTGTTCCACTTATGAAGGGAACTAACAAGTCAAAGAGGCTAAGGCCAACCTTCTTGTACTACTTTGGCATGATTTATAAGAAAAAAAAGTTTATGTTTATTAAGAAAGATAGTTAAATGCATTTAATTTTCCTGATTTCATTTAAGAGAGATAATACGATTTCTAATATACCCTCAATTAAATTATCAACCACTAACAATGTTAAATAATTAATGCAGGGATAGTTTTGGAATAAAAACATTAAATGCATATAGATTTATTGACTTTTGCTTATATTTAAAACCAAAAACAATTGGAAGACTTTTTACTATAAATAAGGCCGGGGGGGGGAGTACAACATTATAAGTTGTTCAGAATGAAGGATGATGAAGATACTAAAACCATATTTTCCAGGTTTCAAGTTCTTGTGTTAGGTCTTCAGGTTCTGAGCAAAAGTTACACTATATCTGACCATGTTCAGAAAATCTTAAGATGTCTCCATGAGAGATACAAACCTAATGTAACACCCTATTTTCCCCACGTATAAATATAAAAAAATCATAGTATTTATCAAAACAAAAGTAGGATGTCACACATTCTCTAATCCAAACATACAAACTCTGTTACAATTTAACATATAGTAACAATAAATAACACATTCTCTTAGGGTGTCTTCGCATGCATGCTCACCTTTACCTAGGGTATCATCGCAACTAAATTTCTCATCAACAAAACATGTAATCAATAAATAATTTAATTTCAAGGACTTCATAACATAAATGAAATCTCTTCAAACTTAAAAATATCAAACAATGAGAGTATACTTTAACTCTCTTCTCAACACTGTCGCTCCCCCGAAAAGACACCCGGTCAGATAGGGTACAGACGCGAACGGTCGGCGAAAGGAGAAAAATGATGAAGATAAATAGAGTCGCCAACTAGGCATTTTTATCCCGAAGGAAAGGTAATGCTGCATAAACCTAGAGAAAGATGGATAAGACGGTTGCGAACCAAAGAAACTGTGAAAGGGGGTTGGTTACAACCTGGGAAGGTATTAACACCCAGATTGTCCGTCGTACTCGACGAGATCCACGCTTAAAAGATTTGTGTTTAAGGGGTAGGTGTATGTGTTATCTGTGTGCAAAAGCTGGAAAAGAATATACAAGTGTCAATGCAAAAAGGTGAAGTGAGATGCTCAGGAGCTGAGGCTTTAAAAGAGAATGCTGAAAGAGGGGGAAGACACAGAGACTTTTGTTCGATAACAGTTAAGTTATGCCTACGTATCCTCTCGTGCAATGAGGAAGTCAGAACACCGTAGTTCGACTCAAAGAGACTGAAAGATAAATTGACTGTGAACTGCTTACTTGTCTATGCTCAAGTGTATGACTCGTCTGGCTCGAGTGCTAACTGTCTTGCATTAGACGGAAGAAGCAAGTTCTCGTTTATGATTAAAGATGATGAGAAAAGAATCCCGGAGGAGACAATTATTGTTTGTTTTTGGTGTTTTCAATCTTTTATTGATTTTTGTGTTTGTCATAAGTTAATGAGCCTAAGCCTAAACCAAGAGTTAGTAAACTCATCATATCCTCATTTTAATTAGGGATAATGAGAATACCTTAAGTATGAGATAAACACCTCAAACTTAACTACCATGATGATGTAAGATTAAGATCATTAACCTACTTGTGATTATTTAGATGTTTTTGAGTTTTTTTGTTTAGTGTTAAGTAATGAGTTTAAGCCATAATCAAGGATTAGTGAACCCATTACACCATCCTAATAGAAGGATAACAGATGAGCACACTTAAGTTGAGGAAGATATCTCAACTTAATCCATGATTAGGGATTAACCTCATGATAAAACAAACCTTTATTAAAGTGGATTTTAATTAAGGGTGAGATTAAGAAGTGGATTTTATGGTTTGTAAGACAACTTGAGGGGGACTTGTCCATTAACAATAGGGTTAGTCCTTCTTAACCAATAAAGGAAGAATTAGAACCCTAATGCAAGGCCCAAGTTACAAGCTATTGTCTTAGTGATTATTAAGATGGATTGATTAAGAGGTTTAAACAAATTAAGGGTATAACACTTAGGATTAAAGTTATACACTCCATCCTAAGAGAAGGATGCAGGCATAACCCTAATCACAAAGTCTTAAAACCTTAAAGGTTTAGTCTCTAATGATGAGATGAGAAGAGAGACACAAAGAAGACACAAAGGTAAAAGCTAAAGGGGGACTAATCAAAACCCTAATTATTGTCATGCTTGGATGTTCCTATGGTTTGTAAGGCTTGCAAAAGATCTTTAGAGAAGCCACCAATGGAAGAAGCAGATGAAAGGAGGAGAAGCAGAAGAAACAAGTTACTTACTTCACTGAAGAAGATAAGTAACTTGGAGAAAGAAAGTGAGGGATTAACATGAATGATCAAGCTCACTCTAAAGAAAATAAAAATGCAGCAATGATGCATAAGAAGAAAGAGAAGAGAGATGAGAAGTGAAGGCAAATTCCCTTCTCAAATTACTTACCACCAGAAAATGTTAGCATAAAGGAAAGAAATGAAATGAAAGTGAGACATATGAATGGGCAAAACCAAAACCAGAAGCAAATACATGATGTTAATGATGCTATGAGATGGTGCAAAAGCATGTCAAGTGCAATGAATGTTCATACAAGGGATGGAATGCAAAGGAAGCATGCTTTGAAGTTAGAAAGTTCATGAAAGTTCATGGAATGAAATGAATGCACATCATGGAAAATGAATGAAGAAATGATCAAACATGATTCTAATATGTCCTAAGATGTCTTAGATGTCATATTAATGCAAGAAATGTCATGACAAGTTCATGTATGGATGCATATGCAAGATGAATGCAAATGAAGATGCAAAATTAGGGTTATATGAAAGGATGAGATGCAAAAGTCAAAAACAGAAGCAAATAAAAGATAAAAATTTGCAAATGAACTTAAAGGAACCTTAATCCCATATGATATCACACCCCAAAGGAGGAGGTCTAACTCTTAACCTAAAGAAAGTTGTGATTTTTCTAAGTTTGCTATGGTTTTTGGGTACCTTAAGAGGAAAAATGCAAATCAAATTGAAAATGCAAGATAAATTTGTGACAAAAATATGCTAGATATTACATGCCATATGAAGATCAATGCAAAAAGAACCAATGTCAAACCCTTCATGGTTAGGCAGAAAAGAATTCTTGAAGTTAGGGTTCAAAAATGAGATTTTTATGAACCCTAAATTCAAGAAAAAAATGTCAAAGTTGAATCAAAACCAAAACGAAATTTGTATGAATGGTTTGACAATGTTTCTAAATGTCCTAAGATGCAATGTGAATTGTTTTGGAATTTTTAAAAACCTAAATGGTATTTTAATTAATTAATATCCATTAATTAATGAAAATAAACAATTAAATATTTTTAAAATGATTTTTAAATGCAAAAAATAAAAATAAAAATGTTTTTGGGTGGAGAAAAATATTTGAAATCAAAATCCATAAGAAAAATATTTTTTGGAATTTTCTAAGTATTTTAAATTAATTGTACAAAATAAATGGAATAAAATAAAATAAAATGTGAATTAAAGGCTGGTCAACTGATCCAATGGACCAGGTTTGAATCTGGGCTGACTGCGCGCGCAGATGTGTGGACAGGATGGAATCTGACTTAATTATATAATTAACCTAATTAATTAATAATTAATCTTAAATGGAGTGATCTGGACCATCCACACGCACGGGAACTAAGATCCTATGGCTGACATTTAAACCTGGCCACTAAACCCTAATTAGGGTTCTAACCACTTTCAGGTGACCGGAGCTAGTTCCGGTCATCTTCTCCGGCCACTCACTCTTGCTATCTCACTCAAAACGTAAAATAAATTCACCAAACTCTCCAGAAATGATCCTCACCTCATTCTAAACAAGAATCAACCAACAAATTTCATTTATTTCACATGAACATCAAGATTCGAAGCAAAACGGAAAATCAAACATAAATTTCAGAAGCTTCATACATGCTTGTTTCTCAATCATTTTCAAAAGTAAAAACATCATGACCATCAGGAGAGCACATAGAATCAATTAAGAACTTAAAACGAAGGTTCTGGAAAAAAAGTTCTTGGAGTTACCTGAGCTTGAGCTTCCTCAGTTTGGAGATTTTGGACCTCCTCTCTTGTGCAAACCCACTCCTCTTGACCTCTTGATGAAGCTTTGATGCTTGGAAGAAGTTTGTAATGGCTGGTTTGAGAGCTTGCACTCTTGCTGCACCGGAATCGTGTTTTGGTTTTGGGTGTGTTTAGGCTGCAATGAAGGGTGGGAAATGATCCTCTTGTGATGCTGAGTTGATTGATGAAGGAAGCTTGAAGTTTGAGTGTGTGTGCTATGAGTTTCGAAAGCTTTTGCTTTTGGGGTGATTTTTGGGAACTTGATGATTCTAAGGTGTTAGGCTTGTGTGTTGTATGTTATGAGTTATGTTTGATCCACATAACAAGCTTTGATAGGTCAGAAGAGTTGTTGTGGCCTATGGTGATTGGTACGGGCTCTCTTGCAAAAAGTCAACAAAACTTGTACTTGAGGTATGAGCTCATGTTGTAGCTGGCTTTTGGCTTGTCCTGGCTCAGCAAGGATCAAGGAGGACCATGGAATTGGTTTTGTGGTGATTCTGCAAGTGTGTGAGAGGTTTTGTATCATTTTGCAATTTTGAGGAAGTTTGGCCCCTTTGTGATTTCTTGGAGTTCAAGGCATGACATGAGATGGTTCTTTAGGCAATTATGATTCTTAGGAAATGCACTATGTTTGTATGATGCCTATAAGTGTATTAGAAGTCACAAAATGGCTTGGTATGTGAATTTGCACAAAATCCTCTTTGGTGTCAAACTTGAATTCTTAGGATTTTTGCCAACTTTGCAAAGCCATAACTTGATTTCCATAATGAATTAGAACTTGTTATTGTACTCTTTGAAAAGGGAATGATCCAATCTACAACTTTCATGACCAACAATTTTTCATTTGAAGCATTTTTGGTTGAGAAAGAGGAGGTTGAAATACTTTCCCAAAATGGAAAGTTTTCATTACAAGTCATTTCCATTTTTGGCAACTTTTGGTTTAGCTCAATTTTCTTCAATTTTGTGAACTTACAAGCACTTCAATGATCAAATAAAGATCATATATCTTCAATTTGATGAAAAATCCACTTTGGTTCCATTGTTGGGGGCCTCAGATGCCCTGACTTTGCTCTGACTTGCTCAAGAAGTTACCCAGTGAACAGATGACTTCCACAATGAATTTCTTCATAAAACTTGGTACACATGATCCTTATAATATGTTGAGACCATTAGAAACAAGAATGACCAAAAAAATTGGAGTTATGGCCTCTGAAACCAAAACCCTAATTTCACGTCATCTGTGTAGTGAAACCCTAGCTCAACTTCCATGCTTTCCAAGTTCTTGTGATTTCTTGACTTCCTTGAACTTTGAGGGGTATAATATGATGATTGAACACACATGGACCCTCTTGGAACACTTGGAGACCTTTGGAGTGGCTCAGATGGATCCTTGGATTGCTCAGATCACAAACCCTAGATGCAGATGAACTTGAACTATGTAGATGAAACAAATATGCAATATGATATGATATGCTTAAGCAAATGCAAATATGAAAGATCACAAGCCATGGTGTGAACTTAGTGAGGGAAAATTTGGGGTGTTTATAGCTTCCCCTATTCAAACATGAGTTAGCTGTGTAGGATGTAAGCGACGGCTTAACAGACAAACAAGATAACTTGTGGTTGAATACCAAAGACAATCCAAAATTTGCACTCGCTGGGTAGAAGGAGAAAAAAGGATATAAATTGTAAAAGGTAGTATAGTATGATTATCAAATGCGGGCGATGGAGGACGACCATCGAGCAGAGGACAACTGCTGGGGATAAAGCAATGACGGGGACGGCCGACATGCTGGGGAAATAAAGAAATCATGATGGGGACGACCATCGGGTAAAGAAACAAGATTCTTTAGGGATAAAACAAAGGCAATGATGGGGATGTCCACCAAGTTTGCAAATTAAGGTAACCAACGATGGGGACGGCCATCGGTTCAAAGAATAAATGAAATAATGACGAGGGACGGTCATCAAAGGTGAAGGACGATCACCTAGCAGGGGACGACTGCTCTTTATCACGACATAGGACGAATGTCAGATAGAAAAGGTCGACGATGGGGACGGCCATCAGATAAGCATGATGAAGGACAATCATCAAGAGGTGAAGGACGATCACCTAGCAGGGTACGGCTGCTCTCGGGGTTTATCATGACATAGGACGAATGTCAAATAACAAGATCAATGATGGGGCCGGCCATCGGATAAAATGATGAAGGACGATCATCAAAAGGTGAAGGACGATCACCTAGCAGGGGACGGCTGCTAAATATCACGACATAGGACGAATGTCGGATAGAAAGGGGTTCCAATAATGGATACTCCGCTGGGGAAAGGGATGAGGGACGGTCATCCAAAGGTGAATGACGATCACCTGGCAGGGTACGGCTGCCGAAAGTATCACGACATAGGACGAATGTCGGATAGAAGAAAAGTTGCTTTGCTGGGGAATGGTAAACACGGACGAGTGTTTACGCTCAAGTATACAATATATAAGTGTTTTGACGCTGTGTATAGATTAAAGATGCAAACGATCATCCTTAAGACCATGATACAAACGAGTATCGGTAGAAACAAACGCTGACGCATGTTCAGAGATGATGATACAGACGAGTACCAACTGGTTAACAAAGAACACGGACGAGTGTTGAATCTGTGGGGAATAAGTGTATATACAAAATACGGACGAGTATCTGTATAGGCATAGACGAGTATTTGTGAAGTATGAGCAAGACACGGACGAGTGTTCAACTTGCTGGGAAAAGTTTGACACGGACGGGTGTCAGAAGAGAAAGTGTATAAGTTATAAACTTATATGTAAAAGGTATTTTGGCGACCTGTGGGGATAGGATGACACGGACGAGTGTCAATGAGAGTATATTATAAACAAGTGTTTGGTTTGTAACAAGTGTTTAGGTAACTATGCTGGGGAGTGGTGCCACGGACGGGTGTCAAAATAGTATATAAGTATCTGCAATCACAGAGGAAGTTTGTGGTTTATATCTCCAGGGGAATGATATGACACGGACGAGTGTCGAAAGCGTATATATAAACAGGCATTTGTGTAGGAGAGTGCAAAGGGGATGCTTTGGCTTTCTGTGGGGAAATTGAGATGACACGGATGAGTGTCGAGAAGAACATGTTATGGACAAGTATTTGTACTTGAGGGTGCAAAGGGACGCCTTGGCTTTTATGTGCAAGGAATGTATTTTGTATATTGCTGTTGAGGTACTGTTGGTATTTGCAGGTGACTGGTTCGAACCTGACTTGTGATCATGCAAATGTTTGATTTTTGCCGTAATGCTCCGTATTAAACGGAATGCTACGCTTTGTGGGGAAAAATGATGCGAATGCTATGATTATGCAAAAAGAAACCGATCCGGGATTCGGATCCCGCTGCTGCGAAGATCTCTGGCTGATTTGCTTGGAAGGATATCCCAGTTGGGGATGCGATCTTTGGTAGATCTGATAAGATATATGGTTCTGCTTGGGGGAATAGATCACTGATAGATCTATCCAGTAAGGAGATAACCCAGCTGTGGATAAGGAAACTTCCGTCACTTTGTTGTGTGAGAATTTCAGGTATTGCTCTTCTGGGAGAGGCTGGAACTCTGCGGGGAGATGGCCCTTTTTTATTTGAGAGACTTGGTACTCTGTTTGGGGAAGGAAAAATCACTGAACGATCTTCCTAGAGATATCTGTGGGGATCCCGACTGGGGATGAGGAGGCTTTGACAACTTTGTTGGGGAGAAAGCATTTCAGAGGCTGCTTGGAGGATGTGTGCTGGGGAAGTGTGCTTGGCATGCCCCATGTTTAAATACCTGCAACCTGTTAAGACAAAGAAACGCACAAGTGTCCTGATGTATCCCTTACCGGATTCCGTCATAGGAGTTAGATATTCCTGAGAGTAATACATTTCCTGCAAGCATTTATTAATAATGGCTCATTTGTTTTATGCAAATACTATATCATGGACATTGGACATTTTGCAAACGAAACAAAAATGTACGAAACGAAGTGTGACTGAAAATATGATTTTATTAATCTGGGTGCCCTGAATTGGCAAATACAGTCAAAGAAACAAATCCCCTGGAGGGAGGAGATTGCTATAAATTGAGAAAAGTAAAAGTGCTGGCAATGTTGACGACGCTCCGTTGAGCTTCTTTTGCTATGACCCGTATGACTTTAACATTCTTCTCATCTTGATTTCTGAAGAAGGTTGATTCTGACCGATGCTTTATCCTTTCGAAGCTTGCCATATTGTAAGTGATACAGACGAATTCAGAATGCAGTTGTTCGCTTATTCCCTTATTTTGCGTGGATCGCCCTTTCGGGTTTTCAATCCACCGGGATACCCATTTTTGCCTGAGCTGTCCAATGCGGCTTTTCAACTCAGCGGGTGTACATTTTTTCATTTTCCCTTATTTTTGCCCGAGTCTTTTATTCTGTTTTTGACTCGCCGGGATGCCCTATTTTTGCTTGGAATTACATTTTGTTTTTATGTCCAGCGGGTCTTTTTATGCAAAGTATTTTTTAACTGCATCTGAATTCACAGGGGATAAGAAATCTTCACCATCCATAGTAGTGAGCATCAGTGCTCCACCAGAGAAAACTTTCTTTACTATGAATGGACCGTCGTAATTTGGAGTCCACTTGCCCCTGTGGTCTGTATGAGGAGGAAGAAGTCTTTTCAGCACCAGATCTCCCACTTGGTATTCCTGAAGCCTGACTTTCTGATCGAAGGCTTTCTTCATTCTTTTCTGATATAACTGCCCATGACAAATTGTAGCTAATCTCTTTTCTTCGATCAGATTCAGTTGATTGTACCGAGAACGGACCCATTCTGCTTCATTCAACTTTACATCCATCAGTACCCGTAAGGAGGGTAGTTCAACTTCAACAGGTAGGACTGCTTCCATACCATACACAAGTTGATAAGGTGTTGCCCTAGTAGACGTTCTGATTGAGGTACGGTACCCATGCAAGGCAAACGACAGCATTTCATGCCAGTCTTTGTAAGTAACCACCATCTTCTGCACAATCTTCTTGATGTTCTTATTAGCTGCCTCAACAACGCCATTTATCTTCGGCCTGTAAGGAGAAAAGTTGTGATGTTGGATTTTGAAGTCCCGACACAGTTCTGCCATCATCTTGTTGTTCGAATTGGAACCATTGTCAGTAATGATTCGCTCGGGAACTCCGTATCGACAAATGATGTCTCTTTTCAGGAATCTGGCTGCCACTTGTCTGGTGACATTTGCATATGAAGCTGCTTCAACCCATTTGGTAAAATAGTCAATGGCTACCAGGATAAATCTGTGGCCATTTGAAGCAGTCGGTTCAATCTTTCCGATCATGTCAATGCCCCACATGGCAAATGGCCAAGGTGAAGACATCACATTCAAAGGATTCAGAGGCACATGCACCTTGTCTGCATAGATCTGGCCTTTGTGGCACTTTCTGGCATAGGCACAACAGTTTGCATCCATTTGGATCCAGTAGTAACCTAATCGTAACAACTTCTTTGCCACTGCATGTCCTCCAGCATGGGTACCAAAAGATCTTTCATGCACCTCGTGCATCGGCAAGTCTGCTTCTTTCTTATCAACACATCTGAGCATAACCATGTCAAAGTTTCTCTTGTATAATGAACCATCATCATTAAGGAAGAAACTACCAGCCAGCCTTCTTAATGTCTTATTATCATTGGATGATGCCCCAGGTGGGTATGTTTGATCCTCTAAGAAGCATTTGATATCATGGAACCAAGGCTTGTCATCTTTAGCAATGTCCACGGAGAATACGTATGCTGGTCGGTCTAGTCTGGATACTGAAATCCGAGGCACATAATTTGCAGTCTGAACCTTGATCATGGAGGAAATGGTAGCTAAAGCATCTGCGAACTAATTTTCGTCTCGAGGGATGTACTCAAGTTCGACTGTTGTGAAGAAAGTCAATAATCTCCTAGTATAGTCACGGTATGGGATCAGATGCTCTTGGTGAGTGTACCATTTTCCGTTGGTCTGATTGATTACCAAAGCTGAATCCCCAAATACAGTTAAAGTCGTGATCCTGAGGTCAATGGCTTCCTCAATACCCATGATACAGGCTTCGTATTCAGCTTCATTGTTAGTGCATCCAAAGGTGAGTTTTGCTGAGAAAGGCATGTGAACTCCTTTAGGCGTAATGAGCACTTCACCAACTCCACGACCATTCATATTGACAGCCCCATCAAACATCATTGTCCATTCTTCTTCGGGGTCAGGCCCTTCAGTGTGAACAGGCTCTTCATGATCTTTTGCTTTTAGGAACATGATGTCTTCATCAGGGAAGTCAAATCTCATTAGTTGATAATCATAAATGGGTTGCTCAGCCAGATAATCAGACAGTACACTGCCCTTGATGGCCTTTTGAGATGTGTACTGAATGTCATACTCTGTCAGAATCATTTGCCATCTTGCAACCCTTTCGGTAAGTGCTGGCTTCTCAAATATGTACTTGACTGGATCCATCTTTGAGATCAACAAAGTAGTGTGGGTCAACATATACTGCCTTAGTCGGTGAGCAGCCCACGCTAAAGCACAACAAGTTTTCTCGAGCAGTGAATAACGTTGTTCACAGTCGGTAAACTTTTTTCTTAGGTAGTATATTGCATACTCTTTTCGACCAGACTCATCATATTGGCCCAACACACACCCCATTGATCCTTCTAATACTGTCAGGTACATTATTAGAGGTCTTCCTTCAACTGGAGGCATACGAATTGGAGGTTCTTGCAGGTACTCCTTGATTTTGTCAAAAACCTTTTGGCAATCTTCATTCCACCTAACTGTTTGTTCCTTTCTTAACAATTTGAACAGGGGCTCACAGGTTGCAGTGAGGTGGGATATGAACCTTGATATGTAGTTCAATCTACCTAAGAACCCCCGAACTTCCTTTTCAGTCCTAGGTGCAGGCATCTCCTGAATGGCTTTGACTTTGTCAGGATCAACTTCAATTCCCTTTTCACTTACGATGAATCCCAGCAATTTACCGGACCGTACCCAGAATGTGCACTTGTTGGGGTTTAGCTTCAACTGATACTTTCTCAGACGCTTGAACAACTTCAGCAGATTTACCAGATGGTTTTCTTCAGTGAGGGACTTGGAAATCATGTCATCCACGTAGCATTCAATTTCTTTGTGGATCATATCGTGGAATAACGTTACCATAGCCCGTTGATAAGTAGCACCGACATTCTTCAGTCCAAAAGGCATTACCTTATAACAAAATGTGCCCCAAGGTGTGATGAAGGTAGTCTTCTCCATATCTTCTGGTGACATTCTGATCTGATTATACCCGGAAAATCCATCCATGAAAGAGAACACCTGTAACACGGTGGGAGAACTGACTTTTAGTTATGTTGCGGATAGCAAGAGTCGCCACCGACTTTTATTTTATCCAAAAGGAAAGGATATAAAAGAACAGGAAAGACCTTAAGAGATATTTTTGGGTCCGGGGGGTAGGTTATGTAAAGGGAAGGTGTTAGCACCCTTTACATCCATGGTTATCCATGGGCTCTTAGTTACTTAGCTCACTTTTGAATTGTTTTTGAAAGTGTAGTGTGTGAATAGAAATTTTCATAAGAGTTTGATAATGATCCATGTACGGATGCGTAAAAAACTTGTGTTTGAAAATTGTTTGAAATTGTGAAATGTTTGAAAAGTTTTGAATGAAGTGAGCAAGTACATAAGAGGAACCTACCCTAAAGTTTAAGTCTTTCTTGTTCTTTATCCTTTAATTGGTAAGACTATCCCTACTATTAAGGAGTAGGTAGTCATTATCTTGGATGTAAGGGACATATGAGGGACATCTGTTTTTATGAAGGCAACTGTGGGGTGTATTAAGCATATATGAGGGACTATCATCATTATTCGAAGGGACTTGATTTATAAAGGCAACCATTAGGGACTTGATGATTTTTTCTTTTTTAGGGACTTGCTTTATACACCCCACTTGACCTTATTAGTAGGCAACATTGAGGGATATCCTTAGAAATGTGAGATGGCGATTAAAAATCGACTTATGTGTGTGAGTGTTCAATATTATTTATCTTATAATTAAAGTGATCTAAATTCAAATTTTAAATAGAATGCATATTTGCACTCCCTAAATTACTAACCATAGCAAAAAATTAAATAAATTCAATATTTACAAAATTTACACCCAGGAGCAATTACATAATTATAATAATAAGCAAATTAAATATAAATAGCAAAATATAAAGCAAAATATAAATAATAAGCAACAATAAATAAGCAATAATAAATAAATAGGGGTTAGTAATAATAATAAAAAAAAATTAAATAAAGGTTAATAAAATTATAATAAGCAAAGGTTAGTAATAATATGGTTAATAATAATAATAGAAATCAAAATAAATTGAATTAACAAAAATATAATAAGAACAAAATTAAAATAATAAATAAAAAAAAAGTTAGATTATAAACAATTATTTAATAATATGAAAGAATATGGACCATTAAATAATCATTAATTTATTTTTTAGACATATTATAACAAAAAGAAAAGTTTGATTATATTTATATTTACTAAAATTATGTACAAAAATTATAAAATAAAAATTAGGTTTTCAATAAGTTATTAGAAAATAAATTAGGGTTTTGTTAGAAAACATTTTTTAGGGTTTCATTTATAATGTACAACAATTATTTTAATATATATATACATATTCCAATTTAATCATATGAATAATAATAAAACTTAAATTGAGAAAAAAAAATCAAGAGTTTAGAATTTTTTGGAAAATATAAGGTTGTTTTATATATCTATACATGCATAATTTATTTTTAATTGATATTAAGAAAACAATTAAACTAATTAATTAAAGAAATAAAAATAGAAAAAGTGGTAAAAAGAAAACTCACCTGGGCTGGGTTTGAACCCAGGACACCCAGCTTGCAAACCTCAAAACGTACCACCAGGCCAGCTAGGCGCAGGTAACAAGGGAATGAGTAGAATCAGTTTTATGCAATGTCTGGAAAATCAGGAAAATAATAGAAGCAAAAAGGCCTGGGGGAGGATTGAACCCAGGACCTTTTGATTACAAGCATGCACGCGTGACCACCTGGCTGGGAGAGCCTAACTGGTAATATGATGATGACTGAACATAATATATTAAACCTGAAAAATGAACAAAATAAAAGAACAAAATACTATAAACGGGGAATCGAACCCCAGACCAAACCAATGTATGCGCACGCCTCCAACCACTGGGCCAGCACAGCTGTGGTGATAAACAAACAGAGTCTTAAAATAATATTTTAAATCAAAAATTTGAATATGGACTCCGCGCCAAAACCAGTCGTCTCCTTCCTCAGGCCCTTCGAATTTTCCTGCGATTTCTTATACAGACTTACCTGCGATTTTTGAATTGCAGCAAAACCTACAAAATTCGAACAATGACAAAACAGCATGGTTTCATAAAATTGATCATTCCATTAAGTTTCTAACAAGTTTTCCAATCATCCCACGTTCTTAGAATCCATTTATATGGGCTGGATTACAAAACCCTAATTGAAGCCATAAACCCTAAGTATGGTGAATCACGATTCAGGCTATGGAACTTCACCAAACGGTCCAGAATCCATCTATAGCTATCAACAAACAAGATTATGTAAGCAAAATTCATTGAAAAGCAACACATTAATGGAATCGAAAAAATTATATTCAAGGTTAAAGTGAGCTCGGGTTGAACAATATGGTGCATATGGGATGCATATGAGTGATGATTTAGCTTCAACAATGTCCAAAGAACATCTCTATGTTCATACTTTACCTTCAAATGCCCTGGATTGAAGAATCCGAATATGAATTTTGGATGAATTTTTGAGGTTTGGAACTTACACTTTGAGGCAGCCAATTCGTGTATGAGTGATAGGGTTATGATCAGTACTTATATGAGGATCATTTAGGTCAGAAAAATTGAATGGTTGTATGGAGATTTTGATATTTGAAGATTGAAAAAGATCATGGTTTAAAATTCAAATATTTGTTCATGAAGGCTTGCTATTTTTGTACCAATCTCATGATTTCCTTCCCTTTCAATTCAAATCAGTATTGATGAGATTCTAGAAGCTCAATCTTCATCAAATAATATATTTTCATATTTTATATTTATTTAAAATGATTTTTTATGAATTAAATCAAAATAAATAAAAATAAAATAATAAAAATTCTGATTTTTTATCAATTGGGTCGTGCATGATGATATGGTATGGATTGGATCATAATTTGGCAAGCCCATTTGGAATAAATTGGTTTTAAACCTCCATTTTCAACATAAACCATCATAAAATTTCCCAACTTTGCAAGGGCATATCTCCCTCAATCTTAATGGTATGAGGGTGTTCTTGGACATTTTGGAAAGCTTTAAGAGTCCTCTAAGCAACCCCATTGGTTTCATGTCCATATCATTTACCAATCTCAAGTTATGCCCTTTTGAAGTTGTTGACTTTTTGTTGACTTTTGAAATGACCTATAATGTCTTAGCTCATATCTTTAAATGAAGAATTTTTGGGCTTGACTTGCAAGATCAAAGTTGTAGAGAATTCAATTTCCTTCAAAATGAGCTTTGAGTGGAGACTTGGTGATGAAGTATGTGAAAGTTATGGCTGGTCAAAGTTCAGTTGACTTTTACTGAGGAAACCCTAATTTAGAAACTCCTGATTCTTGATGATCTGGAATCTCCTTGATGAATCATGATCAACCCTTGATCAAATGATGAATTTTACTTCATATACTTGATGTTGGCAAAAAATCATGAAGTTTGACTTTGGTTTGACCACAGTTGACCTCAGTTTGACTTTTTAACTGCTTTGACTGATTTTGACTTATCTGATCATCTGACTGAGCAAACTTTTGAGAAAAGTCTTGAAACTTGTCATGGAGGTTTTTAAACACATATAAGATGTTATGAAGCTCATTTGAAGTCTTGGAAGTCCATTTAGCCTGATTAAAGTCAAAACCCTAGTTTTGGATGCACTGCTTAGGAGGTGCATTGTCTGAGGGAATTGTCAACTCTTATGGCCAATTGTGAACCTTGTGAACCTTGTGAATCATCATAAAATGTATTGTGAACATAATGGGAAGTATGGTGAAGCTTGTGAACATTGTGAACCTTGTGAACCTTCATGAAGTGACTTGTAGACCTCATGAACCTCATGAAAGGTATTTGAAAGCATTGTGAAACTTGTGAACCTTGTGAACCTTCATAAAGTAACTTGTAGACTTCATGAACCTCATGAAAGGTCTTGTAAGTGTTAGGAAACTTGTGAACCTTGTGAACCTTCATAGAACACAAAGTCTTGTATTGTGAGGGCAAATTTTGGGGTGCAACAGCTGCCCCTGTTCAATTTTCTGAAACCTGAGGGGTTAGATTGGTATAATTGCCAGTCGTGACCTGGAAGGTTGAAGGGGATTGAACACAAAAGCCCAAAAATTTGCACTCACCAGTGCATAGAGTGATACAGATGGCTAGTTGAATATGCTTGAGTGGGCTTAAAGATGCCACTTGGAGGAAAGTTCTTTAGATACATGTCTTGGAGGATGAAGCAATCCAAAATATGGAGGTACAATGGTAGCTGTCAGGAGGATAAAGCAATCCTGAGGTACGAGAAGCTGTCAGGAGGATAAAGCAATCCTGAGGTACGAGAAGCTGTTAGGAGGATAAAGCAATCCTGAGGTATTGATATTATGATTCCAGAAGGATGAAGCAATCCTGATGTACTAGGAGTTTTCAGGAGGATAAAGCAGTCCTGATGTATGAGAAGCTGTCAGGAGGATGAAGCAATCCTGAGGTAATGATGTGCTTTCAGGAGGATGGAGCAATCCTGATGTAATAGGAGTTTTCAGGAGGATAAAGCAGTCCTGATGTATGAGAAGCTGTCAGGAGGCTGGAGCAGTCCTGAGGTAATAATAAACTCTCAAGAGGATGAAGCAGTCTTGAGAGGTTGATGATATGCTTTCAGGAGACTAGAGTAATCCTGATGTAACAGCACATCTTCAGGAGGATAGAGCAATCCTGATGATCATAAGTTTGTTTGCTGGATAATTAACCTGAAAACAAGGTAGCATTTGTATAATAATATTAGTTTATGCATTATGTATGCATGTATGGCATGATGCACTTAAGTAACGTATTATGTATCTAAGTATATGTATGTTATGGTATGATGTAAATGATGTATATATGATATGATACTGCCGGGAGCGTCTGGATATCTTCGTATAACAACTGCTGGCCAGGGAAAATAAATCCCGATTCGTTGCTGAAGAATATGAGGAACTCGTTCCCGTCTTGTTTGATGATGAGATATACATAACCTTCCGTATGCTGGGGATAGTAAGGTATAGATAACCTCCCGTCTACTGGGGATAATAGGGTATAGATAACCTCCCGTCTGCTGGGGATAATAGGGTATAGATAACCTCCCGTCTGCTGGGGATAATAGGGTATATATAACCTTCGTCTTCGTTTGATAGTAGAGTAGATACAACATTCCGTCTTCGTTCGTCGTACCCTTATTGGAAAGTAAATTCCCGTATATCCGTATGAGGATAAAAGAGATGGATATAAATTCCAGGGGAGATGAGACTTTATGAAGATGAACTTGTCCTACTGAGGGATTTGTAACTGTTTTGTAGAGATGAACCGGCGAAGCTTCGTTGAAATCCTTTCCCCGTTCGTCTTTAGTAAATACTATTACTGCATTTTCATGCATTTCTGGTAAACATTAATCATATTAAGCATACATGCATTTCTGGTAAACATTAATCATATTCAAAAGCATACATACATTCAAACATAACCAATGGACGTTTCGCTTATGTAAATAGGGTAAAAGTAAATCTGGATTCAAAAGATGGAACTTATTTATATCAAAAAGTGACCCATACATGGGCAAGTTTATACAAGGAGACATAAACCCTAGTAAGAGGATTTTGTCATAAAGTTTTTTACAAACAAGGACAATCAGCTATGTGGGAAATAATCCTATTGAGTTTCAGCTCTACTATTGCCATTATCTTCAAGTATCTCATCTTCTGCTGTTGAGACGGAAACGATTGGATTGAACTTTATCTGTTCGAGCTTGAGTAAGTAGTACAACTGGTCGCAGTTTCATGGGTGATCCGAACGAGACATAGTCATACGCTTTAATCCCTAACTTTTGCCTGGATTGCCCTTTCAGGTTTTCAATCCACCGGGATACCCTTTTTTGCCCAAGCCGCCTTTTCAGGTTTTCGACTTGCCGGGTGTACATCTTTTTTATATATATCCCTAATTTTTGCCCAAACCCTTTTGGTTTGCCGGGATGCCCTTATTTTTGCCTAGGCCAGTCAACCTAGCGGGTCTCTTTTTATGCGTAGTATTTTTTAACTATGTCTGCGTTTACAGGCTGTGGGAAGTCTTCACCATCCATTGTAGTCAGTATCATGGCACCTCCTGAGAACACTGTCTTGACTACAAATGGTCCTTCATATGTTGGAGTCCACTTGCCCCTAGGATCACCCTGTGGTAATATGATACGCTTGATTACCAAGTCACCAGCCTGATATACCTTTGGCTTAACCTTCTTGTTAAAAGCTTTGATCATTCGTTTCTGGTACATCTGGCCATGACAAACTGCTGCTAACCTCTTCTCATCAATCAAATTTATCTGGTCCAGTCGAGTCTGAATCCATTCATCTTCATCCAAGCATGCATCCTTCATAATTCTCAAGGAGGGGATCTGAACTTCAATGGGCAGAACTGCTTCCATACCATAGACTAAGGAGAATGGGGTTGCCCCTGTTGAAGTACGTATTGTAGTACGATAACCATGAAGAGCAAATGGTAACATCTCATGCCAATCCTTGTAAGTAACAGTCATCTTCTGTACAATCTTCTTAATGTTCTTATTAGCAGCTTCAATTGCCCCATTCATCTTTGGACGATACGGAGAAGAATTATGATGCTTAATCTTGAACTGCGTGCAGAGATCAGTAATCATAGTGTTGTTCAGATTAGAGCCATTGTCAGTGATAATCCTTTCAGGGATGCCATACCTACATATGAGATTATTCTTAATGAACCGAGCCACCACATTCTTAGTAACAGATGCAAATGAAGCTGCCTCCACCCACTTCGTGAAGTAATCAATAGCAACCAGGATGAAACGATGCCCATTAGAAGCAGTAGGCTTGATCTCACCAATCATATCAATGCCCCACATGGCAAAGGGCCAAGGAGCAGTCAACACATTCAATGGTGATGGAGGTACATGTACTTTATCAGCATAAATTTGACACTTGTGACACGTTCTGGAGTGTTGATAGCAATCAGCTTCCATGGTAGACCAATAGTAACCTGCTCTCAATATCTTCTTTGCCATGGTATGACCACTAGAATGAGTGCCAAAGATCCCATCATGCATGTCTTCCATAATCTCAGTTGCTTCCTTCTTATCCACACAACGAAGCATAGTTGAATCATGATTGCGCTTGTACAAAATGCCATTACTCAAGAAGAACTTAGCAGAAAACCTTCTCAGAAACTTCCTATCTTTGACAGATGCCCCTTCAGGGAACTCCTGAGCTTCAAGATATCTTTTTACTTCATAGAACCAAGGTTTCTCCTCTGCCCCTTCAGTGTCAATCTCATTGCAGTATGCAGGCTTTTCAAATCTATCAATAGTAATCTTGGGAGCTTCATCATCCCAGCTGATCTCAAACATAGATGCCATGGTGGCCAAAGCATCTGCCAACTGATTCTCTCTCCGTGGAATATGTCCAAAGGTAATCTCTTTGAAATGTGGGATCAAAGACAACACATGCTCTCTGTAAGGAATGAGATTATCATGCTTGGTATCCCAATCTCCTTTGATCTGACTAACTACCAGGGCTGAATCTCCATACACGTCAAGGAACTGAATCTTCATATCAATAGCAACTTTAATACCCAGGATACATGCCTCATACTCAGCCATGTTATTGGTACAATAGAAACAAAGTCTGGCAGTAATCGGGGTATGACAACCTTCAGGGGAACTAATCACAACACCAACACCATTACCAAGTGCATTGGAGGCACCATCAAAAACCATAGTCCATCGGGATCCTTGTTCAGGTCCGTCATATTGTCCAGGTTCTTTGGTAACAGTCATAATGTCTTCATCGGGGAACTCAAAACTCATTGACTGGTAATCATCCACTGCTTGATGAGCCAAATGATCTGCAACAACACTTCCCTTAATGGCCTTCTGAGTAGTATACTGTATGTCATATTCTGTCAATATCATTTGCCATCTTGCAATTCTTCCGGAGAGAGCAGGTTTCTCAAATATGTACTTGATTGGATCCATCTTTGAAATCAACAAGGTAGTATGGGTCAACATATACTGTCTTAGTCGGCGAGCAGCCCATGCCAAAGCGCAGCAAGTTTTCTCGAGCAATGAGTATCTTGTTTCACAGTCGGTAAACTTTTTGCTAAGGTAGTATATTGCCTGCTCTTTTCGACCAGACTCGTCATGTTGCCCCAACACACACCCCATTGAGTTGTCTAACACTGTTAAGTACATAATCAAGGGTCTTCCATCAACTGGTGGCATCAAAATTGGAGGTTCTAGCAGATATCTCTTGATTTCATCAAAGGCTGTCTGGCATTCATCATTCCATTCCATCACCTGATCTTTCTTCAATAACTTGAAGATTGGCTCACAGATGGTAGTTAACTGGGAAATAAATCTTGCAATGTAGTTCAATCGTCCCAAGAAACCTCTAACCTCCTTCTCAGTGCGGGGAGCTGGCATCTCTCGTATAGCTTTCACTTTAGCAGGATCCACTTCAATACCTTTTCCACTGACAATGAAACCCAGGAGCTTTCCAGATCTAACTCCAAAAGTACACTTGTTTGGGTTCAACCTCAATTTGTATTTCTTCAACCTCTCAAACAACTTGTGCAGATGATCAAGATGTTGCTCTTCATTCTGAGACCTGGCTATCATATCATCTACATATACCTCTATCTCATGATGAATCATATCATGAAACAAAGCCACCATAGCACGCTGATATGTTGCCCCTGCATTCTTCAAACCAAATGGCATCACCTTATAGCAAAAGGTGCCCCACTGTGTCACAAATGTTGTCTTCTCCATATCTTCAGGAGCCATCTTGATTTGATTGTAACCAGAGAAACCATCCATAAAAGAGAATACCTTATGCTGAGCAGTGTTGTCTACCAGAATATCAATATGAGGAAGTGGAAAATCATCTTTGGGGCTAGCCTTGTTCAAATCTCTGTAGTCTACACACATACGTACCTTACCATCTTTCTTAGGAACTGGTACCACATTTGCAACCCACTGAGGATAAGAAGTCACTGCTAAGAACCCTGCATTGAACTGTTTCATTACCTCTGCTTTGATCTTTTCTGACATTTCAGGACGCATACGACGAACCTTCTGCTTCTTTGGACGACAATCTTCTTTCACTGGTAAACGGTGGACCACAATGTCTGTATCCAACCCTGGCATATCTTCATAAGACCAAGCAAAGATCTCCACATAGTCACGTAACATCTGAATCAATCTGCTCTTGACACTGTCCTCTAAATCAGCCCCTATCTTGACCTCTTTCCTGTTTTCTTCAGTTCCCAGATTCACAACTTCGACTGGCTCTTCATGTGGCTGTATAACTTTCTCTTCTTGTTGTAACAACCTAGCAAGCTCTACAGGTATTTCACAATCGTCCTCATTTCCGTCTTCAGTTTGATAGATCGGATTCTCGAAATTATAATTGGCAATAGTAGAACTGTTATCAACAGGATCCAGAGTGGATGAGGATCTGCATTTTAGTGATGTGGGTGTGTGTAAGAACACATAGCTGATAAAACAAAAATAAAAGAAAAGAAAGACAAGGAACACAATATTTACGAAAACGAAACGTCCACTGATTTTATTGAATGAAGTATGCAAATGAAATGACAGCCCGTAACAAGCACACCATTGTGCCCCGGGTAAGGCACATGGCTTGAAAGTTTTATTGTTCAAGAAATTACAAATTTAAAAAACACAACACAGTAATAGTATTTACTCCTGACTAAAGGAGATAGGGATAACATCTTCAGCTTTCCAATTATTGAGTCCAGCATCCACAGTAGGAAAAATCCAATCATCCAAGTTGTAGTCTTCTTCATAGTCTCCCACAGCATTGATCTGATCTTTCATAACCCCTTGATTGGTGATACGAACAGCACGAGCACGACGAACAGCCTTCTGGGATTCTGCAGTGAAACCCAAACCAAACTTGTCAGACTTGTATGGAATATCAGGAAGCTGACCCCAAATAGTACAACCACCTTCATCCACCACAACTCTAGCATCATTGAGGGAGGCCATTGCCATTGTTGGAGGCTTTCTGGTGACCACAGGGACTTTCTTCACAACCGGAGGAGCTACATAATCATTAACAACCCAAGGAACCACTTCAAATGTCTGACACGGAGTCTCAATGTATTCACCTTCCATTTCCAGATACTTGAAAGTGTTTACATGGCTGACAAAGTATTCTTCTTCTCCATAGACAGTAACAACCTTTCCATCCACCGGATATCTCAACTTCTGGTGCAATGTAGAGGTTACAACACCTGCCCCATGGATCCAGGGACGACCAAGCAGACAAGAGTACGAAGGACGAATATCCATCACAAAAAATGTAGCAGTAAACACCTGGGAGCCAACTTTGATTGGAAGATCAATTTCCCCATGCACTACTCTTCTAGAACCATCGAAAGCCTTTACCACAATATTACTGGGTTTCAGCACAGCATCTTCAGGACTCAGCTTGTTCAGGACTTCCTTAGGCAACACATTCAAGGAGGAACCATTGTCTATCAGCACATGTGACAGGGTAGTGCCCATGCATTCAATTGAGATATGCAAGGCCCTGTTATGATCCCTCTTGGCAGGGGTCAAATCATCATCAGAAAATCCTAACCCATTGTCATAGGTCAGGTGGGCAACAAAGTTCTCAAATTGGTCAACAGAAATTGCACTGGGTACATGAGCAGTCTTCAGAAACTTGATCAAGGACTTGGCATGAGCCTCAGAACATAACAACAAGGACAGCATAGAAATCTTTGAGGGAGTATGCCCCAGCTGATCAACAATGTCATAATCACTCTTGCGAATGATTTTCAATACCTCTTCCATCTGCTTAGAGAGGTCATCAGCAACTGGCACATCAGTAGATATAGGTTCAATAACAGGACCCTTGCCCCGAGCATCAGTGGTGGAAGTAGCAGCAGGAGCAACTGCATTCTTAGAGGCAACTGGAGGAGAGAAGACTCTTCCACTACGAGTGATCTTGCTAGATCCAGCAATATTATCAATGTCAACAGGTACATCAGCTACAGGCTCTTGCTTAACACCATGGATGTAAACATCAGACCCATAATGCCAAGGCACAGCTTTGTCAGACGTATATGGGATAGGACCAGGAGTAGTAATGACCACAGGAGCTACTTTGGCTTCAGCAACAACTTTCACGGGACCTTCAGCAGTAATTTTGATTGGACCCTGATGAGTGATTTTAATGGGACCCTTTGAAGTGATTCTTATTGGTACTTTGTCAACCATGTCAACCTCTTCAATCTTCCTGCCTTGAGTCAGATGATCCACCATACTTTCTACAGACGACGGAGTCCTTTCAAACACTATAGTATACTTATCCATGAGACGTTGAATTCCATCTCTCAATATGAAGCAACTATCCGGCTTATAGGTACAATACAAACAATCTTCACGACAACCTGGAAAGATCCCAGCTTGTACTAACCTCTTTTTGATAACAGACAGTGGTGTGGTCAACTCCATAACTGAATAGACATGTAGATCTTCATCAATGGCATTGACAGTCTTCTCGTGATTCGGCATTGGAGCAGTAATCACATTTGGAGTACCTGGAGGATCAAACTCAATTTCTCCAGCATCAATCATATCTTGAATTTTATTCTTCAAGATCCAGCAGTTATTAGTATCATGTCCCTGACAGTTTGAATGATATGCACATCGTGCATTGGGATTGTACCTGGGAGAGGTAACATTGGGATTCTGAGGAGCCTCCTTCAAAGTAATAAGTTCAGCCTTCAACAAGTGTTGCAATGCCTGAGCCATTGACATGTTGATCTTCGTGAACTGCCTTCTAGCCCTCTGTTGGTTTCCCTGTGGCTGTTCTGTTGTTGCAGGAGTTGGATTTGAAATATGCACTGCACTAACAGACTGATGCCTTCTGTTACGATCAGGTTGACCATAAACAGCATTGGATTCTTTCTTCCCAGTGGGAGGCTTCTTTGCAGCACCTGATGAGGAAGCACCCACTTGGATCTTACCATTCTTTATACCATTTTCTACTCGCTCTCCTGTCATGATCAACTCAGTGAAGCCAGATGATGAGCTTCCAATGAGATGACTGTAGAACGGACCATTCAGCGTGCACATGAACATATCAACCAATTCCCTGTCAGTCAAAGGGGGTTGAACTCTTCCAGCCAAATCTCTCCACTTCTGAGCATACTCCTTAAAACTTTCTTTGGCACCCATAGACATGCTCTGAAGCTGCATGCGAGTGGGGGCTAAGTCAGCATTGTATTGGTACTGTCTATAGAAAGCTTCAGCAAGATCATTCCAATCTCTGATGTTGACACTCTCCAACTGATAATACCACTCCAGCTGAGCTCCAGATAAGCTCTCTTGAAAGAAATGGATCCACAACTTCTTATCAGCAGTGTGGGGTTGAATTCTTCTGACATAAGACCTCAGATGCAGCTTGGGACAAGAGACCCCATCATAAACAACAAACGTAGGAACCTTGAAACCAATGGGTATGACTACCCCAGATATCAAACTCAAATCCTCAAAATCCAGCCCAGATGACTTCTGTAACTCCATGGCATCCATCCTATCCACCAGCATCTTGAATTTGTCTTCATTAGGCTCATGGTAGTAATTAGCCTCAGAATCAGAGTCCCCCATAGTATGGTGGAGACTGCCTACCTCTTGCTCAAATTCCTCAGATTCATAGTCTTCAGCTGGTTCCTTGGTCTTGGCAAGACCTTTGAACCTTCTTCCCATGTTGATCAAACCAGCAGACCTTCTAGTCTTCTTAGTCTTCTTGGCCAGCAGTGCCTTCAATTCATCCTGCCCCTTGGACAGGTTCAAGATCAGCTCTTGGAACTGTGCATTTTGTGCCTGGAGATCCTTAACTGATTGTTCAAGAGCCATTGCTGAAATAAACAGCGAGAAGATGAGAAACCTGTGCACAATTATAAACCTGTGATGCAATGAAATGATATGTGAATGCATATGCAATGTTTTCAAGGACCGCAAGATTTAAATTTGCTTAGACAAACACGAAAGTAAACTTTTATTAGTAATAACTTTGTTTTGCCTTTTAGGCTTACAAAAAATGAAATGAAATAAGTACAAAAGATGGGGTTTTAAGTCTCCCATGGACGTTTCCTCTTTGTATTGAGGTAAGAGTTGAGGTTTCGTTCCTCGTGAAGTTGCTTTGTTAGCTCTAGGATTCTTGCTTGGCTTGCTTTGTAATGAGCCTCGAAAGTATCCCTTTGCTCCTTCAGTTGGATCCATGATCTCTGCAAGTCTTCCTTATCAGTAGGCATGTCTGGGTGAAGGATGGTATAAGCTACGTCTCCTTCAGCAACAGGTTCCATGGTAACTGGTAGGACAGCAGGATATGGCATCATGAGAGTCTGAGCGCGAGATCGCACCCATCTGAGATAAGCTTCCATAGGAATAGTATACTTAGGCTCCAGTGTCTTGCTGTCAACCCTGTTTACCTTTCCCCAAGCTCGTATGAATCTCTGACGGTGACCATGAAGATCGTTGTCGTAGTCAAACACAATGCCCTGAATCAACATGTCATGTGGACCATCACTCCGAGCATAACCAAACTGTCGTAAAGCTAGAGAGGGGTTGTAGGTGATGCCTCCTCTTATGCCTAGTAGTGGCACATTAGGAAACTCCCCACAACGGTCAATGATGGTGACATTCTCCATAGATCTGGAGCACCAATGGATATCTGAGTGAGAAAGTGACATGATCCTCTTGGACCATCTGAACCCTTGCTCATTCTTCATTACGGAGCGAGGAAGGTGAGAAATAAACCACCTAGAAAGCAAAGGTATGCAGCACATCAAAGTTCCTCTTGCCCTTGTAGTACGGGTGTGAAGAGAATGCAGGATGTCTCCAAGCAATGTAGGCACTGGATTGTGACTCAGGAAAATGTTGATGGCATGAACATCTATGAACTGATCTGGATTGGGGAACAATACTAAGCCATAAATCAGCAAGGCTAAGATATCCTCAAAAGCATCATAGCTCATGGCCTTCAAGAACATTTGAGCCTTATCCATTAGCACCTTGGCAAGAATACCCTTGACTCCACTTCTCGTTTCTAGAACAATGTCAGACTTCTTCAGATGTAGGGCTGCAGCAATGACCTCTGGTTTAAGCTCTTTCTCCAAGCCTGTGAAGGGTCTTTGATCAAGAACAGGTATACCCAGAAGTTTAGAGAACTCCTCCATGGTTGGAACCAGCTGATAATCAGGGAATGTAAAGCAATGGTGCTTAGGGTCAAAGAACTGAAACAGCACACTCATCATGTCTTTATTGAACCCTGAAGTGACTAGATCCAATAGGTGACCATGTCTCTTGATGAACTGGGAGTGATCAGACACTTGAGAAACCAACTCTTTAAGCTTGGGAGGTATCCCTACAAAGTTGATCCTGATGGTGTTTCTACGAGCAGAAGCCATGACCTGCAACAAAGAACAAAGATAAATCCTTTGGTCCTTGAAATGGTTAGTGAAAATGCTATGCTTATGATGCATGATGATGTCATGATGTTATGCTCAATCAAAGACATGTGGCACACACAAACAAGTCACACCATAGTCCTAGGTTTAAAGGCTTGCATGAGGTTCAAAGGTAAGTACCCTCCCCTGAGGTTAGATGGTTCATCCTGTCCTACAAAGTAACCGGGTTCTAAGGGATCTCAATATCATTGATCCTTCACAAGGGTGGTTGATCAGAAGGCAACTTACTTGCCAACCAAAACCCTCCAAGTTTAAGATCTCAATGAGCGTAGTATCGAGTGTCAACCAACTTCAGTCTGCACCAAAGCCGGTTACCTCACTACTTTCTAAAGGCCAAGATGAGTTAACTAGGGTTCTAAAAGTTAGTTAGTGCATTGACAACATATGGCAGCCTCATATTATCCTCAACTTGACTTAAGGAACATAAGCACCAACCAAGAAGTCGCACTAACTATGGCCACCAGATCAACCGTATCGATATACGTCGTACAGTTTCCTTGGTCTATTGCCATTTACCTAAGGTACACTAGATCCGGGTTAGGATCTTTCACACATAAGAGCACCCCAACAAGATAATATAAAGCAAACAAGGCAAACAATTTAAAGTGATCTTAATTCCTAAGGGTACCCCTCTTTAATTTATATCCCCAGCAGAGTCGCCAGTTCTGTAACACGGTGGGAGAACTGACTTTTAGTTATGTTGCGGATAGCAAGAGTCGCCACCGACTTTTATTTTATCCAAAAGGAAAGGATATAAAAGAACAGGAAAGACCTTAAGAGATATTTTTGGGTCCGGGGGGTAGGTTATGTAAAGGGAAGGTGTTAGCACCCTTTACATCCATGGTTATCCATGGGCTCTTAGTTACTTAGCTCACTTTTGAATTGTTTTTGAAAGTGTAGTGTGTGAATAGAAATTTTCATAAGAGTTTGATAATGATCCATGTACGGATGCGTAAAAAACTTGTGTTTGAAAATTGTTTGAAATTGTGAAATGTTTGAAAAGTTTTGAATGAAGTGAGCAAGTACATAAGAGGAACCTACCCTAAAGTTTAAGTCTTTCTTGTTCTTTATCCTTTAATTGGTAAGACTATCCCTACTATTAAGGAGTAGGTAGTCATTACCTTGGATGTAAGGGACATATGAGGGACATCTGTTTTTATGAAGGCAACTGTGGGGTGTATTAAGCATATATGAGGGACTATCATCATTATTCGAAGGGACTTGATTTATAAAGGCAACCATTAGGGACTTGATGATTTTTTCTTTTTTAGGGACTTGCTTTATACACCCCACTTGACCTTATTAGTAGGCAACATTGAGGGATATCCTTAGAAATGTGAGATGGCGATTAAAAATCGACTTATGTGTGTGAGTGTTCAATATTATTTATCTTATAATTAAAGTGATCTAAATTCAAATTTTAAATAGAATACATATTTGCACTCCCTAAATTACTAACCATAGCAAAAAATTAAATAAATTCAATATTTACAAAATTTACACCCAGGAGCAATTACATAATTATAATAATAAGCAAATTAAATATAAATAGCAAAATATAAAGCAAAATATAAATAATAAGCAACAATAAATAAGCAATAATAAATAAATAGGGGTTAGTAATAATAATAATAAAAAATTAAATAAAGGTTAATAAAATTATAATAAGCAAAGGTTAGTAATAATATGGTTAATAATAATAATAGAAATCAAAATAAATTGAATTAACAAAAATATAATAAGAACAAAATTAAAATAATAAATAAAAAAAAAAGTTAGATTATAAACAATTATTTAATAATATGAAAGAATATGGACCATTAAATAATCATTAATTTATTTTTTAGACATATTATAACAAAAAGAAAAGTTTTGTAGATGTTTAAGAATTGGCAGAATTTTTGACCAAACAAGAAATGTTCAATTCAGTTCAGAATGTCCTATCAGATGTTGGGACATTATCAAACAGAGTATATGAACTTATATCAGGATGTCTCATCAGATGTTGGGACATTGTGTTAAGAACTTAGTTCAGTTTTTCAGGATGTCCCAACAGATGTTGAGACATCTCAGACCTGCTACCAGAATTAATTATTGATTAACAGATCAGAGATATTTAAGGAGAATTATCTGGAATTAATTAATGATGGATAAAAACAGAACAAGGCGCATCTGTAGGGAGTTTTATATTGAAGTTTCAGTTTAAAACAGAAGACCTAAAAGCACCTAGAATCTAGGAGGTAACAAACCCTAATTCAAGGTGGAAGCTGCTGCGCATTAGGGCTGGATCATTCTACAGAAAGCCCAAAATTCAGATACCTATTTAATTAACAGAAACTCATAGAATTGAGTACGAATTACAGAAGACAAAATAGGGTGTCTAGAATTTAATAGCAGGTTGTGTTTTATATGTACCACTTTATGAGCTTTTAAGCAAAAGTGCATTTGTAACTTGATTGAAACTGTGAAGTAAGATCAAGCTATATTGTTTGAAGGATGTCTTCAATTTCAGTAAACTTGTAAACTTGATCACTGTGTGATTGAGGGGGAGTGAGTAGGGTACTCTTATCTAAGGTGTGTCTTAGGTAGAAATTGCATTGGGTAGTTATTAAGTGATAGATTAAACAGGGTGGTTTAAGTCTAGAATTAATATTACTAATAGTGGATTTCCTCCTGGCTTGGTAGCCTCCAGATGTAGGTGTGGTTATACACTGAACTGGGTTAACAAACTTCTGTGTTGTTTACTTTTCTTGCTATTTAAGTTTTGGTTAAATCTGTCAAGTGTCCTATCAAGTGTTGGGACATCTCTTAGGACATCTCATACCTGATCACAGAATTTCAATTGGCATCAGAGCAGGCACCCTGCCTGTTTATACTGGGTGAGATCTAGGGAAAACAAATTCTGTAACATGGACAGAGATATAGGGTCAGTAAATAGACCACCTATACTGGATGGATCTAATTATGACTACTGGAAGCCAAGAATGATTGCATTCTTAAAATCACTTGACAACAGGGCATGGAGAGCAGTCAATGTTGGATGGGATCATCCTGTCCAAGACACCAAAGATGAAACAAAAGTGCTGAAACCTGAAGAAGAATGGAGTAAGGAGGAAGAAGATTCAGCACTAGGCAACTCAAAAGCCTTAAATGCTTTATTCAATGGCATTGATAGGAACATTTTCAGACTTGTTCATCATTGTGAGCTGGCCAAAGATGTTTGGGACACTCTCAAAACAACTCATGAAGGAACATCAAAAGTAAAAATGTCAAGACTTCAACTTCTCACCACCAAGTTTGAAAACTTGAGAATGAAGGAAGCTGAATCAATTCATGAGTTCTACATGAACATCTTGGATATAGCCAATACTTCTGGAGCTTTGGGAGAAAAGATGACTGATGAAAAGCTGGTAAGAAAGATTCTCAGATCTTTGCCAAAAAGATTTGACATGAAAGTCACAACAATAGAAGAAGCTCAAGACATATGCTCCATGAAAGTTGAAGAACTCATTGGCTCCCTTCAAACTTTTGAGATGGGAATGAATGAGACAAATGTTAAAAAGAACAAAAGCATAGCATTGGTGTCAAATACTGATGAAGAAGAAGATGATGAATCAGAAAATGGTAAAAGCTTATCAGAAAACCTAGCTATGCTTGGAAGACAATTCAAACAGATTCTCAGAGGAATGGATGGCAAATCCAAATCCAGTGGAAAATTCACAATCTCTTCTGAGAACAGGAGACATTATGATGATAATAAAAAGTCAAATTATACTGAAAAGACCAGTCAAGAAAAAGGAGTCAAATGCCATGAATGTGAAGGATATGGACATATCAAGAAGGAATGTCCTACCTTCTTAAAAAGACAAAAGAAGGGACTATCTGTAACCTGGTCTGATGAAGACTCAGGAGGAGATTCAGAAGAAGAATCAGCTAAGCATATTACTGCTTTAGCTGGACTGTATGAATATGATAGTGATTCCAGTTGTGGAGAGCTTACTTATGTAGATCTTGAGCAAGCTTTCAAAGATCTATACAAGAGAAGCACTGAAATATGCAGTGAGGTTATAAAGCTAAAGAAGCAGAATGAGGTATTAGAAGATGAAAAAGCAAGTGGTCAAGTAATCATTGATACCTTGAAAAGTGAAGTAACTCTTCTCAACTCTAAGTTGGAACATATGTCCAAATCTGTTAAAATGTTGAACAGCAGCTCAAATACACTGGATGTTATTCTCAGCAATAATAAACATTCAGGGGACAAAAGTGGACTGGGATATAACAAAGATGAAGCTAGCTCTAGCAAAGCTACTGCAAAAACTACACAGTCAAACAAGATGTCCCAACAGATGCTTCAACATCAGAACACAAAGACAAACATAATGTTCCAACAGATGTCTCAACATTCTGGAAAGAACAAAATGAAGAAGAAGTATCAAAGATGGAGATGCCATCACTGTGGAAGATTTGGACATATCAAACCTCATTGTTATAAGTTGCATGGATATCCAAATCAGATGTATCAGCAACCTTCCAAGAAGAAAATAGAAGTTACCAAGAAAGTGCTGCATAAACATCATAGAAATCAGCAACCTCCTAAGCAGAAGACTGAAAACTTCAAGAAGGTATGGAAACCAAAAGCTAGCACTGAAGCTGATCAAAGCTACAAGAACAAGATCAACAATCAAGCTTGGAGATCAGCTGATAAACAACACACAGGGCAGAGGCATCAAAAGAAATCTCAACTCATCTGGTCAAAGAAAAATACTGCATACATAGCACATACATCACTGAGCGTATCAGCTAAAGAAGACTGGTACTTTGACAGTGGATGTTCAAGACACATGACTGGATTGAAGAATTTGCTAGTAAACTTAAAATCACATTCATCCAGGTATGTGACCTTTGGAGATGGAGCTAAAGGAGAAATCAAGGGAGTTGGAACCTTGGATTGTCAAGATGTTCCAAGACTAGATGATGTGCTGCTAGTTAAAGGTTTAACTGCTAACCTGATCAGCATAAGTCAGTTATGTGATCAAGGGTACAGTGTGAACTTTACCAAAACTGAATGCATAGTGACTAACAATGAACAAGAGGTTGTCATGAAAGGAGCCAGGTCTAAAGACAACTGTTACATGTGGGAGCCACTAGACTTCAGTCTCACTTCAACTTGCTCTCTAGCTAAAGAAGAAGAAGTGAAACTATGGCACCAAAGACTAGGCCATCTTCATTTCAGAGGCATAAAGAAGATCATATCTATGGATGCTGTAAGAGGTATTCCTAAACTGAAGATTGATGATGGTAAAATATGTGGTGAATGTCAAATAGGCAAGCAAACCAAGATGTCCCATCCAAAGCTCCAACATCTGACAACTTCCAAAGTTTTGGAACTTTTACATATGGATCTTATGGGACCTATGCAGGTTGAAAGTCTTGGTGGTAAGAGGTATGCTTATGTGGTGGTTGATGACTTTTCAAGATATACATGGATAAATTTCATCAAAGAAAAGTCTGATGTATTTGATGTATTCAAAGAATTATGCCAAAGATTACAAAGAGAAAAATCCAGCTGTGTAATCAGAATAAGAAGTGATCATGGAAAGGAATTTGAGAATCAAAAGTTCTTAGATTTATGCTCTTCAGAAGGAATCAATCATGAATATTCTTCACCAATCACTCCTCAACAGAATGGGATTGTTGAGAGGAAGAATAGAACTATCCAAGAATCTGCAAGAGCTATGATCCATGCCAAAAAGTTACCTCTGTATTTCTGGGCTGAAGCTATGAACACTGCCTGCTACATCCATAACAGAGTTACCTTGAGAAAAGGAACTTTGTCCACAATATATGAAGTCTGGAAGGGCAGAAAACCCACTGTTAAGTACTTTCATGTGTTTGGAAGTAACTGCTATATTCTGGCAGATAGGGAGCAAAGGAGAAAAATGGACCCTAAAAGTGATGAAGGGATTTTTCTTGGATACTCTATAAACAGCAGAGCATATAGAGTATTTAATTCTAGAACCAAGGTCATCATGGAGTCCATAAATGTGATAATTGATGATGCTCCTACAGATGTCCCAGAAGATGTTGGAACATCTGCTGATATCAAGATTGAAGCTGAAGAAAAGGATGACTATTATAACTGCACTCAATCTGATACAAGGACAGAAGAATCCAGCAAACCTCCCTCCATCAGAATACAGAAGGATCATCCCAAAGATTTAATAATTGGTGATCCCAACAGAGGTGTGAGCACTAGATCAAGAGAAGTGATTTCAGGTTCTTGTTTTGTTTCCAAAATAGAACCTAAAAACATCAAGGAAGCCCTCACTGATGAATACTGGATTTGTGCTATGCAAGAGGAATTAGGTCAATTCACAAGGAATAAAGTGTGGAATCTTGTTCCTAGACCTGATGACATAAATGTGATTGGAACAAAATGGGTGTATAAGAACAAATCAAATGAACAAGGAATTGTTACAAAGAACAAAGCTAGACTTGTAGCTCAAGGATACACTCAAATTGAAGGGGTAGACTTTGATGAAACCTTTGCACCAGTAGCAAGGCTTGAATCAATCAGACTGCTGTTGGGAATTGCTTGTATCTTGAAGTTCAAGCTATTTCAAATGGATGTGAAAAGTGCCTTTTTAAATGGCTACCTTAATGAAGAAGTATATGTAGAACAGCCTAAAGGATTTGTTGATCCAAGCTGTCCAAATCATGTATACAAACTAAAGAAGGCACTTTATGGTTTGAAGCAAGCTCCAAGGGCATGGTATGAAAGACTGACCACATTTCTTATCAAGCAAGGATACATAAAAGGTGGGATTGATAAAACCCTGTTTGTTAAAGATGAAGAAGGAAATGTCATGATTGCTCAAATATATGTTGATGACATTGTGTTTGGTGGGATGTCTGACAGGATGGTCAAACATTTTGTCAAGCAGATGGAATCTGAATTTGAAATGAGCCTAGTAGGAGAGTTAACCTACTTTCTTGGTCTGCAAATAAAGCAAATGGAAGACTCAATGTTTATCTCTCAAAGCAAGTATACCAAGAACATAGTCAAAAAATTTGGAATGGAAAATGCTACTCATAAGAGAACTCCTGCCCCCACACATTTGAAGCTGACTAAAGATGAAAAGGGTGAGAGTGTAGATCAAAGCTTATACAGAAGCATGATTGGAAGCTTATTATACTTAACTGCTAGCAGACCTGACATAGCATTTGCAGTAGGTGTATGTGCAAGATATCAAGCTGATCCAAAAGTCAGTCATCTCAATCAAGTCAAGAGAATTCTTAAATATGTTAATGGTACTTGTGACTATGGCATAATGTATTTTCATGGATGTAAACCAATTCTCACTGGCTTCTGTGATGCTGATTGGGCTGGAAGTGCTGATGACAGAAAAAGCACTTCAGGAGGATGCTTCTTTCTAGGAAACAATTTGATTTCTTGGTTCAGTAAGAAACAGAATTGTGTATCCTTATCTAAAGCTGAAGCTGAATACATAGCAGCTGGAAGCAGTTGTTCTCAGTTGGTTTGGATGAAGCAAATGCTCACTGAGTACAATGTCCCACAGGATGTCATGACATTGTACTGTGACAACTTAAGTGCAATAAACATATCAAAGAATCCTATCCAACATAGCAGGACCAAGCATATTGATATCAGACATCATTTCATCAGGGATCTTGTAGAAGAAAAGGTGATTTCATTGGAGCATATAGCTACAAATCTGCAGTTAGCTGATATCTTTACCAAAGCATTGGATGCCTCACAATTTGAGAACTTAAGGGGCAAACTTGGAATCTGTTTATGTGATATTTAGCAGTTAATGAGATGTGCCAACATGTCATATGACATTGTATGGCATAAGTTCCAGATGTCAAAACCAGTCTGGACAAGATCCTTGGGAATTCCATCTCTAATCATTTGCACTGTAACGGCTACTTATTTAGTAACTGTTTATAATCAGCTATCAAGATTCTCATCATACTATCACAAGCGAATCACATTAACTAGCTATTCTCCAGAAATTATAAACCCTAAAGCTTTTCATCCATCTTCCTCAACAATGTCTCAAAACCCTAACACAACTAAAGAAGTTCTCAACCAAGAAGACGTAGTTCATGCCACTCCCATCTCTGTAGTACCAATGCAATCAACCCCATTGGACAAACTCAGGGAAAGCGTTTCTCACACTAAAAAGGCAAGAACTCCCAAGAGAGCTAAAGATCAAGTACGCAGCAAAGCAAAAGGCATTCCCTCTCCTGCTAACAGGCCCCCAAACTCTTCAAAATATGTTGATGATTCCATCAAGGAGATTGTCAACCAAATTCTCTTTGAACAAAGAGTGGTGAGTGGGATCTCTGTTCCTCTGAACACCATGCCTGCACCTCAAGAAGAACAAGCTCAAGCTGCAGAAGAACAAGATGTCCCAACAGATGTTGGAACATCTGAAGATAAGAGAAAGAACTCATCTGATGTTGAGTTGGAACAAACTGAGGACCAGAATAAGGCCTCAAATGAAAATGATGAAGAAATCTCTGAGGATCAGACCAAAGCCTCAAATGAAGGTCAAATCCCTGCTGATCAACAAGCTGAAGAGGAGACTGCTCAATCTCCTCCAGTGGTGAACCTGGAGCAGGACTCTGATGCAGAGATCATAGCCTCTGTTAAACCTAGCATAGCCAAAAGGCTCAGGTCCAGGAAAGGCAAGATGCAGGCTGAAGCAGCAATTCCTGAGAAGAAGAAATCCTCTCCAAAGAAAGGCAAAGCTAAATCCACTTTTGGGCCATCAAAACAATGGAGTAAAGTCCAAACTCAGAAAAGGAAAGCTGTCACCCCATCTGACTCAGATGTTGAATCAGATGTCCCAACATCTCCTCCCAAGAAGAGACCAGCCCCATCTAGGGCTTCAACAGCTGTTCCAGAAGCTCCATTAGACAACATATCTTTCCACCATGTCTCTAGTGTGAACAAGTGGAAGTTTGTGTACCAAAGAAGAGTTTCCCTAGAAAGAGAACTGAGCAGCAATGCACTTGAGTGCATTGAACTGATTGACCTCATCTCTGCTGCAGGACTATTCAAGACAGTCTCAGATTTCTCTCCCTGCTATGAACTTCTTGTCAAAGAGTTCATTGTAAATCTTCAGGAGGATTGTTCAAATGGTAAGTCCTCTGAGTTCAGAAAAGTGTTTGTGAGAGGTAAGTGTGTTGAGTTCTCTTCTCAAATCATAAATCAGTACCTAGGAAGAGAAACAGATGGACCAAATGAGCTAGGTAAGACAGATAATCAAATCTGTAAGGTGATCACTGCAAATCAGGTCAAGGCTTGGCCTGTGAAGGGAAAGCTCTCTGTGAGCATGCTTACCAGAAAGTATGCCATGCTGAACAGGATTGGAACTGCTAACTGGGTGCCTACCAACCACACTTCTTCAATCTCAACTGGTCTGGCCAGATTCATCTATGCTGTGGGAACTCAAACCAAGATGGACTATGGAGCTTTTATCTTTGATCAAACCATGAAGCATGCCAGCTCCTCTGCAACAAAGCTACCAATAGCTTTTCCTTCATTGCTATGTGGTATAATATTAAGCCAATATCCTGGGATTTTAACTGAGAAGGACACAGTCTGCAAGAGAGAAAGCCCCCTGGCTTTTCACTACAAGTTATTTCTCAGTCATCATGCTGCAGATGTTGAAGCTCCTTCTGGGACATCTGCAGGATCCTCCACTGCTAAGACTCCAATCTCCAAGAAGGCTTTAATTACTGAACTTAAAATCACATGCAAGGAACTTGAAGCAAGGAAGCTGCAACTTGAAGACATAATCAAAAGGCTGGAGAGTGAAGAAGATCAGAATGCTGCCTTTGATGAAGACAGTGCCTCTGATGAAGACAGTGAAGCTGATGAAGAAACAGAAGCTGATGAAGAAACTGAGAGTGTTGAATCTGAGTGATCAATGTATGTGAGGCATATGTAATGACAGCAATGTATTTCTGGAATAGTGTCTTTGGCCCCTAATTTTGTGTCTACCAAGGGGGAGAACAACAACAAATTGTATTGCTGTTTAATTATGAATGAAAAATTCTGTTTGTTTGCTTCTGAACTGAATAAGTTTTTCTGTTGGATAAGACTGGATACATATATGTTTGAGGGGGAGTAATCTCAAATAAGAATCAACAGAAAAGTAATGCTATACTCTGATAAAAGGAACTTCTGCTGCACTCTGATAACCAGAAAAGATGTTAGCCAAAAATTAGCCAAAGGGGGAGTTTGTAGATGTTTAAGAATTGGCAGAATTTTTGACCAAACAAGAAATGTTCAATTCAGTTCAGAATGTCCTATCAGATGTTGGGACATTATCAAACAGAGTATATGAACTTATATCAGGATGTCTCATCAGATGTTGGGACATTGTGTTAAGAACTTAGTTCAGTTTTTCAGGATGTCCCAACAGATGTTGAGACATCTCAGACCTGCTACCAGAATTAATTATTGATTAACAGATCAGAGATATTTAAGGAGAATTATCTGGAATTAATTAATGATGGATAAAAACAGAACAAGGCGCATCTGTAGGGAGTTTTATATTGAAGTTTCAGTTTAAAACAGAAGACCTAAAAGCACCTAGAATCTAGGAGGTAACAAACCCTAATTCAAGGTGGAAGCTGCTGCGCATTAGGGCTGGATCATTCTACAGAAAGCCCAAAATTCAGATACCTATTTAATTAACAGAAACTCATAGAATTGAGTACGAATTACAGAAGACAAAATAGGGTGTCTAGAATTTAATAGCAGGTTGTGTTTTATATGTACCACTTTATGAGCTTTTAAGCAAAAGTGCATTTGTAACTTGATTGAAACTGTGAAGTAAGATCAAGCTATATTGTTTGAAGGATGTCTTCAATTTCAGTAAACTTGTAAACTTGATCACTGTGTGATTGAGGGGGAGTGAGTAGGGTACTCTTATCTAAGGTGTGTCTTAGGTAGAAATTGCATTGGGTAGTTATTAAGTGATAGATTAAACAGGGTGGTTTAAGTCTAGAATTAATATTACTAATAGTGGATTTCCTCCTGGCTTGGTAGCCTCCAGATGTAGGTGTGGTTATACACTGAACTGGGTTAACAAACTTCTGTGTTGTTTACTTTTCTTGCTATTTAAGTTTTGGTTAAATCTGTCAAGTGTCCTATCAAGTGTTGGGACATCTCTTAGGACATCTCATACCTGATCACAGAATTTCAAGTTTGATTATATTTATATTTACTAAAATTATGTACAAAAATTATAAAATAAAAATTAGGTTTTCAATAAGTTATTAGAAAATAAATTAGGGTTTTGTTAGAAAACATTTTTTAGGGTTTAATTTATAATGTACAACAATTATTTTAATATATATACATATTCCAATTTAATCATATGAATAATAATAAAACTTAAATTGAGAAAAAAAAATCAAGAGTTTAGAATTTTTTGGAAAATATAAGGTTGTTTTATATATCTATACATGCATAATTTATTTTTAATTGATATTAAGAAAACAATTAAACTAATTAATTAAAGAAATAAAAATAGAAAAAGTGGTAAAAAGAAAACTCACCTGGGCTGGGTTTGAACCCAGGACACCCAGCTTGCAAACCTCAAAACGTACCACCAGGCCAGCTAGGCGCAGGTAACAAGGGAATGAGTAGAATCAGTTTTATGCAATGTCTGGAAAATCAGGAAAATAATAGAAGCAAAAAGGCCTGGGGGAGGATTGAACCCAGGACCTTTTGATTACAAGCATGCACGCGTGACCACCTGGCTGGGAGAGCCTAACTGGTAATATGATGATGACTGAACATAATATATTAAACCTGAAAAATGAACAAAATAAAAGAACAAAATACTATAAACGGGGAATCGAACCCCAGACCAAACCAATGTATGCGCACGCCTCCAACCACTGGGCCAGCACAGCTGTGGTGATAAACAAACAGAGTCTTAAAATAATATTTTAAATCAAAAATTTGAATATGGACTCCGCGCCAAAACCAGTCGTCTCCTTCCTCAGGCCCTTCGAATTTTCCTGCGATTTCTTATACAGACTTACCTGCGATTTTTGAATTGCAGCAAAACCTACAAAATTCGAACAATGACAAAACAGCATGGTTTCATAAAATTGATCATTCCATTAAGTTTCTAACAAGTTTTCCAATCATCCCACGTTCTTAGAATCCATTTATATGGGCTGGATTACAAAACCCTAATTGAAGCCATAAACCCTAAGTATGGTGAATCACGATTCAGGCTATGGAACTTCACCAAACGGTCCAGAATCCATCTATAGCTATCAACAAACAAGATTATGTAAGCAAAATTCATTGAAAAGCAACACATTAATGGAATCGAAAAAATTATATTCAAGGTTAAAGTGAGCTCGGGTTGAACAATATGGTGCATATGGGATGCATATGAGTGATGATTTAGCTTCAACAATGTCCAAAGAACATCTCTATGTTCATACTTTACCTTCAAATGCCCTGGATTGAAGAATCCGAATATGAATTTTGGATGAATTTTTGAGGTTTGGAACTTACACTTTGAGGCAGCCAATTCGTGTATGAGTGATAGGGTTATGATCAGTACTTATATGAGGATCATTTAGGTCAGAAAAATTGAATGGTTGTATGGAGATTTTGATATTTGAAGATTGAAAAAGATCATGGTTTAAAATTCAAATATTTGTTCATGAAGGCTTGCTATTTTTGTACCAATCTCATGATTTCCTTCCCTTTCAATTCAAATCAGTATTGATGAGATTCTAGAAGCTCAATCTTCATCAAATAATATATTTTCATATTTTATATTTATTTAAAATGATTTTTTATGAATTAAATCAAAATAAATAAAAATAAAATAATAAAAATTCTGATTTTTTATCAATTGGGTCGTGCATGATGATATGGTATGGATTGGATCATAATTTGGCAAGCCCATTTGGAATAAATTGGTTTTAAACCTCCATTTTCAACATAAACCATCATAAAATTTCCCAACTTTGCAAGGGCATATCTCCCTCAATATTAATGGTATGAGGGTGTTCTTGGACATTTTGGAAAGCTTGAAGAGTCCTCTAAGCAACCCCATTGGTTTCATGTCCATATCTTTTACCAATCTCAAGTTATGCCCTTTTGAAGTTGTTGACTTTTTGTTGACTTTTGAAATGACCTATAATGTCTTAGCTCATATCTTCCAAATGAAGCATTTTTGGGCTTGACTTGCAAGATCAAAGTTGTAGAGAATTCAATTTCCTTCAAAATGAGCTTTGAGTGGAGACTTGGTGATGAAGTATGTGAAAGTTATGGCTGGTCAAAGTTCAGTTGACTTTTACTGAGGAAACCCTAATTTAGAAACTCCTGATTCTTGATGATCTGGAATCTCCTTGATGAATCATGATCAACCCTTGATCAAATGATGAATTTTACTTCATATAATTGATGTTGGCAAAAAATCATGAAGTTTGACTTTGGTTTGACCACAGTTGACCTCAGTTTGACTTTTTAACTGCTTTGACTGATTTTGACTTATCTAATCATCTGACTGAGCAAACTTTTGAGAAAAGTCTTGAAACTTGTCGTGGAGGTTTTTAAACACATATAAGATGTTATGAAGCTCATTTGAAGTCTTGGAAGTCCATTTAGCCTGATTAAAGTCAAAACCCTAGTTTTGGATGCACTGCTTAGGAGGTGCATTGTCTGAGGGAATTGTCAACTCTTATGGCCAATTGTGAACCTTGTGAACCTTGTGAATCATCATAAAATGTCTTGTGAACATAATGGGAAGTATGGTGAAGCTTGTGAACCTTGTGAACCTTGTGAACCTTCATGAAGTGACTTGTAGACCTCATGAACCTCATGAAAGGTATTTGAAAGCATTGTGAAACTTGTGAACCTTGTGAACCTTCATAAAGTAACTTGTAGACTTCATGAACCTCATGAAAGGTCTTGTAAGTGTTAGGAAACTTGTGAACCTTGTGAACCTTCATAGAACACAAAGTCTTGTATTGTGAGGGCAAATTTTGGGGTGCAACAACACCGAGAACTGAGCTGTGTTGTCGACCAATACATCAATGTGAGGTAAAGGGGAGTCATCCTTTGGGCTAGCTCTATTCAGATCCCGATAATCCACACACATTCGTACTTTGCCATCCTTCTTAGGTACTGGTACAATATTAGAGACCCACGGTGGGTAACTAGTTACAGCAAGGAAACCGGCGTCCCACTATTTTTGTACTTCTTCTTTAATCTTCATGGCCATATCCAGACGAGTACGGCGTAACTTCTGCTTTACTAGAGGGAAATCTTCTTTCAAAGGAAGCTTGTGCATAACAATGTCGGTATCCAGACCTGGCATGTCTTGATAGGACCAAGCAAAGACGTCAACGTACTCTCGAAGCATGTCAATAAGTTGTTCCTTCACTTCTTTCAAGTCTTCTTCGGTACCAAGATTAACTGTTTCCACCTCCTCCTAATGAGGAGTGATCACTTTCTCTTCCTGCCTCAACAACCTGGCTAACTCTTCAGGCAACTCATAGTTTTCTTCAACCCCTTCATCAGCTTGATTAATTGGATTGTCGAAGTCATACAAGGTCATAGCAGTGCTGTTGTCGGTGCAATCTGGAGGATAAACTCTACAAGGGTTGAGATTGGTTTGTTTTAGTGATTAGTTTTAATCTTGTTTAGAAAAAGTGAAAATGAAGATATTTATTTTGAAAACATTGCCATTTTATTGTTTTGTACAAAAGTGAAAAATGAAAAGACAGTGAGCGAAAAAGAGACTCGTTTGCAAAAGATGTCCGATATTCATTGATTAATCCATTTGCACAAAATTACAATATGACCCTATTACAAAATGAGTCCTAACACCTTGGGCAAGATGCAGGACTTGATGCATGCTAAAAAGACAGGAAATAATAATTACTCTGTAGGAGTAACCCTTATAATTTCCTGGGAAGACCAGTTAAGGACTTGGTTCCCCGGGATCCTTGGACGTATCCAGCTCTCCAGGTTGCGGTCGCTTTCCTCCTCGTCTTCCAGATTGTTAATAGCATCCGGGATGAGCATCCCCCCACTGACAAATTTGGGCTCCTTGGCAGCCTCTGATTGATCTTGTCGGAATGGTCTGTAACCCAAACCAAATTTATCTTCCTTTTTCTCCACTGGCAGCAGCTTGCCCCAGCCTTGAGCAGTACCTTCTTCAACAACCTTCCGGGCTTACTGATAAGAGATGATTGAAGTACCCATCCTGTCCTCCTGGGATGCAGCTAATACTCCAGTAGCCTCATTGACATTCAGGGCCTCGAACCCTTGGCTCATTGTCTCATGAATTTCGCCATCCATCTCAATATATTTATATGTAGCCAGGTGGCTAACAAATATGTCCTCCTCACCACAGATGGTGATAATATGTCCTTCCCATTCATACTTCAGTTTCTGGTGAAGGGTCGACGTTACTGCACCTGCGGCGTGAATCCAGGGTCGACCTAACAAACAGCTGTATGCCGGTTGTATGTCCATCACATAGAAAATGGTCTTAAAGACTTGTGGACCGATTATCACTGGCAACTCCACCTCTCCAAGAAATGATCTTTTGGAGCCATCAAAAGCCCTGACCACAAGGTTACTTGGACGGAGAGCTATCCCATCATACTCAAGCTTGACAAGAGCTTTCTTTGGTAAGACATTGAGTGAGGACCCAGTGTCTACAAACACATGAGATAAGACAGCTCCTTTGCACTCCAAGGTTATATGCAAAGCTTTATTGTGGAGACGTCCTTCTGTTGTTAAATCAACATCAGTGAAACCTAGCCCATGGCTAGTATTGACATTTGATACCACTGTTTCCAGCTGATTTACAGTGATCTCTTCTGGCACGTAGGCAGCGTGCAGAACTTTGAGTAGTACATCCCGATGGGCTTCGAAAAACAACAGTAGAGATAAGATTGAGATCTTTGAAGGAGTCTGGTGGAGCTGGTCCACAACTTTATAGTCACTTCTTTTAATAATTCTCATAAACTCATCCACATCTTGATCGAAGGATGATTTATGAGTTTCTTTTGGTGCAGATTCTTCCGGTATCACACTCTTCCCATTGGCTTTGGCAACAACCTCTGCCTCAGTGTTGGTTCTAGGGACTTGTGATGCAAAGAGACGTCCGCTTCAGGTGAATCCTCCACCTCCCCCAACATTATCCACTTGGGGAGTGAGAACTGGAGAATCAAGAAGGACTTTCTCTCCGTTGTAGTATAGATCAGCACCATAATGCCATGGTATAGCATTGTCTTTGTCATATGGGATTGGCCCGGGCACCGTGATAGTGATTGGGCTCACTGCAGCAGATGTTGGGACTTTAATAGTCTGTGGCTCGTAGAAAATAGTGACAGGACCTCTGGTGGGTGTTGGTGAAGGTGAATTGAAGCTTTGTTGAGACTGTTGAAAATTGCTGGAGTTCGGGACTGTTGTCGGGTCATAATAGATTGTGACAGTGGAAACATCATTGTTGGTTGTTGAAGTTGTAGTAGCCGGTGCAAATGAATTGTTGTGTGTTGAAGTGACAGATGGAATGATTGCTGAAGTTGTAGCTGAATCGGTTGGAACAATGATTGTTGCAGTTGTAGAAGAATCAGCAGAAAATATGGTTGTTGCATTTGCAGAAGATTCGTTTGTTGTTGTCAAAAGGGTTGTTGGTGTTGTAGAAGCTGTGGTTGTAATTTGAAGAATGCCTTCTTTAATCAAATCATTGATGCCTTTCCTCGAGCTAGCACACCCATTCTCAGAAAGTTTGCATAATTCACAACAGGCCTCACAACCTGGAAACACTTGGCATTTTAAAAGCTGGGCTTTAACCTCTACCAGAGGTGTTTGAATACATGCAATGTCTTATATTAAACTCAGGGGTGATCCATCCTTTACAACATTAATCCTTGGCCCACTGTGGCTTGGCATAGGATTTTTCATCACATTTGGAGGAGGTGCAAAGTTCAGGGCTTTTGAATCTACCAGATCCTGAACCTTCATATGCAGAGCTCTGCATTTTTCCGTAGAATGACCAAGTGCGTTAGAGTGAAAAGCACACCTAGCATTGACATCATAGTTTCTAGGAAGGTTTTAAGGATCAGGTGGAGCCAACATCCTCAACTCAACAAGATTGAGCTTTAGGAGTTGTGGCAGTAGTGTAACATATGGCATTGGAATTGGGTCAATCACTCGGTTAACCTGAGATGGCCGCTGTTGAAACGGGCGTTGTTGTTGATTGTTATTATTATTGTTGTATGATCTCTGTTTCGGAAATTGTTGTTGTTGCGGAAAGTGTTGCGGTTGTTGAACATACTGAGGAGGTGGAGCAGGGATAGTAACAATAGCAACTGTTCTGGGCAAGTATTGGGGTCTCCCTCTTCCCATGTGCACATAGTTAGTCTCACCAGATCTATGGGGCCCAGCAAATGGTTTTCTTGTACTGCTTGAACTGGCACCGTTATCGGATATCTTCCCCATCTTCAATAGGCTCTCTATTCTTTCTCCAGCTATCACCACATCTGCAAAGCTAGTAGAAGAGAATGCAACCAATCTGTCAATATATGTTCCTTGAAGAGTATTCATGAACATGTCTGCCATTTCCCTTTCAGACATGGGGGGTTGAACTGCAACAACAAGTTGCCTCCACCTTTGGGCATATTCCCTGAAGCTTTCATGGGAAGATTGAGACATTCTCATTAGGAGGGTCCTGTTTGGGGCCATGTCCAAGTTATATTGATACTGACAGATAAAAGCTTCAGCCAAGTCTTTCCAGTTCCTCACTGTGGCTCTAGTTAAATGGGAATACCATTCTCGGGATGCCCCTATTAGACTATCCTCGAAGTAAAACATCCACAGTTTTTCGTCCATGGTGTATGCTTTTAACCTTCCCAAGAATGATTGAAGGTGGGTGTGTGGGCAGGATGTGCCATTATACCTTTCAAAACACGGGGGTTTGAACTTGTGAGGAATTCTCACCCCTTCCACCAATCCCATGTCCATGACATTAAACCCTAGGGAATTCTGGGATTCAAGACACCTCAGCTTCTCTGCAATTTCATCCAGCCTACGGTCGTAAACTTCGTCCCCAGCTCCAACAACTGTAAACTGCTCTTCTTGAGGATCCTCTTGCAAGATCCTACCTCCAGCAGTGTTACCCTGAGTATTCCTTATGGCATTAACTTCTGGGTTTAGATGAGGCCCAAACTCTGGTGGATCAGTGCGAGGTTGCACGTGATCGTTGTTACTGGTACCTCCTGTACCTGGATGATGTTCTTTAGGAGTTTGTCTCTCCACCAACTCCCTCAGTCTTTCCTGGCTCTGAGCTAAACCAATCATTACAGTCATGAATTGGGTCATCTGATTCCTCATCTCAACTCTCTCATTGGACATCTGAGTCCTTACTTCATTCAAGTCTTGCTGAACTTGATCCATTTGAATTCCCGGAAGGTTGTTTCTCGTTGGGTACCGGTGTATTCTGTTGACAGGGAACACTCTTCTGCGAGCAATGTTTCCTGAAACCACAACAAAGTGAGAAACAACAATAAAACAAAAACCTACAAAACAAATAAAATGTTAGTATGCAATGCAATATGCTTATTTATCTTCCAAGGGTATCCGGTTTGGTTCTTTGGTTTTGTCCTTTCCAGACCTCGAGGAAATGCTGGTGATGTTGATAGATAAAGCCCACCATAAATAAATAATACAAACCACATATATTACAAAGGATCAAAATACATAGTTTGATTACAATACATTCCCCTGGTGGGTCAAAATACAACAACAAAAGAAAAAGTACAACAAAAGAAAAAGTACAAGCAAAAAGAATCAAACGTCTAACCCAAATTCATCCTCTCTGACTTCCTTCAGGAGAGCCTCAGTTACTGGGCCCACTGGGTGTTCTGTAATAGTCTTGATGAGGAGGTTCCTGGTAGCAATGACACTGGTTAGCTTCTTATGCTTGTCTTGGTCCTTTGACCTCTTCAACCCCGCTCAGAGTTTCAATTCAGATATCTCCCTCTGAGCTGCTAATAATGCCTCCTGATGCTTCTTCTCACTAGCCTCCAACTGCTCTATCTTAGCCTGAGTCATTTGGTCTTCCTGTGCACGGGCTTCAGTGATCTGATACACCTAGCCTGGCTCTCCTCCAGATAATGCTCTGCCCTAGCCTTCTGAGTCTTTGCCTCCTTGCAAGCATTCTTTAGTTCCAACTCCCCTGCCCTTGCCTTCCTGATGTAGTCATCTATCTTCTCAATCTTGGCCAAATGCTCAACCCTTAGCCTTTCCAATCTCTCATTATCTAGACGACTGTCATTTCTCTCCCAGAGAGTCTTCTTCAAGGCTTCAGCTAGCTGAGTGTTCCTCTTTTTCAGTTTCTCAAACTCTTCCAAACTGACAGTAGCTGCAGGTTGCACTGTAGAAGGTCCAGGCACATCTTCTAAAGTAAATGGCATCCGGGTGATCTGAGCTCTGGTACGAGACCAATCAGAATACTGTGCTGAAGCAATGTTGTTGCACTTGCCAAGGATGGTTGTTCCCTTGGTATGAATGTTATCCCAAGCCCAGGCAGCTTGTCTGACAACAGCAGAGTTGGGTAGGATTTCACAGTAAAGAGTTTCAGCCAAATCTTGTCCTCTGGGAGGATGAACCAAAGCATACCCTAATTGTCTTTTAAACAGTAAAGGGTTGTAGTTGATGCAACCTTTTACTCCTATCAAAGACACATTAGGATATTGCCCACAGCTAGTAATGATGTCCTTGCCTTTGGTGCTCTGAGTGCACCATCTAATGTCATCTGATGTCAAGGCAATGAACCTCTTAGCCCAGTTCTTCTGTTGATGGGGGTTCAAAAAGGCATCTGATTTTGGCAAGTGTCTTAGCAGCCAAGAGTAATAAAGAGGAGCACAACATCTGACCAGCCATCCTCTTTGCTTTTCATTCCTCTGGTGTACTGAGTAGTAGAAGTCTCCTAGCAATGTAGGAACTGGATTCCTTAATAAGAACAGGTGAATGGCATTCTTGCTCACAAACTTTGGCTCATCTGCAAACAAGATAACCCCATATATACTGAGGGCTAGAAGTGCACAGACAGCCTTCCATTCTCCTTTAGCAGCATGCATGGTAGCCTGGGATATCAAGAAGTATAGGTGAAGGCCTGGAACTCCAGCCTTGGTGGTCATGTTATGCTCAATGAGGGCAGGCTCCAAATGCAATGCCTGGCTATGTCTTCATTTCTGGGAGCAACCATCTCTGGGTTGAAAGGAATCCCTCTTCTGATAGGAACTCCTAGCAATAAGGAAAACTCTTCTAGCAAAGGTCCCAACTGGAAATCATGGAATATGAAGCATCTGAGTGGAGGATCATAAAACTGCAAGCAAGTATGGATCATGCTCCTCTGAGATGCATCTAGATCCATGACCATGTCCAATATGCCTCCATAATGCTCTTTGAACAGTGGGACATGATCAGGGGTAATGAGGGACTGGATCTGCCTGATGCCAGTCAGGGTGGGCTCAAAGAAGTGGTATGTGATGTTGCTTTTCCTTGAAGTATCCATACTGACAATGGGTGCTAGTGAAGAAGCTGAGATAAACCCTAAGGAAGATAACTGCTGAAGACTGAAGAAGAGAACTGAAGGGGGTCTCTGGTGAAGACAAACTGATGAAAGTGCTGGAGAAGATAACTGAAGCAGTCTGAGCAACAGAAGGGGTCAAAACCAAACCAAAGATGATAAGATGGATACCCTGTAAAACAAATAAGCAAATGTTAAATGATGCAAAAATGATGTATGCAAATGATATGCAAAGGGTTTGTGATCAAATGCTGGATCCGTTTATCTGCCTTGGTAAAAGTCCATGTATGTTCATAAGTCCAGATGGAGGCTTAGAAGTCTAGTAACCAGGTGGGGGACTCAAATAAAGAGTCACAAGTCCAGGGTAATCACAAGAACTGTCCAAAGTGATGCATTCTTAAAACAAAACTAGTAACAGGGTATGATGAGGCCAAGGGTTCCTGCAAACCTGTAAACATCCCAACCCCTTCACATGTAATGTTCTAGAACAAGGATCCTCAGACTTGGATCAGTTATGAGAAGTGTAAACACTTCTAACCCGGAGGTACAATGTTTACAATAACCATAAAAGATCCTCCTCTAATTCACCTCAGATGCTGAAGGTCATAAAAAGGTCATCCAGACTTAGCAGGCTTCCCAGATAGCCCTAGTACTACAGGAAATTTGTAGCACAGAGTTCTCAAGAAGAAACCCATGTCTGAACCGTGTTTCATATTCCCGCACCAGACCGAAATGGAATGGGAAAGAATATGAAGCCACTCTAGCCTATGTGTCACTCAGGTCCCCGGTATAGGACCTTAATCACTCAATGAAACCCCACTCACCAAAACAGACAAGAGATCCAACACATGATAATGACAATATGAAATGCATAAAACTGTAAAGGAAAGCAATAACTAAAGTTGTACATAAAGCAATAAATAAAGCAAATAAACAAGCACAAGTAGCACATAACACCCCCGTAAACACAAATCAAACAAGCGCTAGGAGGAACCCACAAAAAGAACCAGAAGCCCTGGTTGCAATATAAGTTCCCCAGCAGAGTCGCCAAGCTGTCGCTCCCCCGAAAAGACACCCGGTCAGATAGGGTACAGACGCAAACGATCGGCGAAAGGAGAAAGATGATGAAGATGAATAGAGTCTCCAACTAGGCATTTTTATCCCGAAGGAAAGGTAATGCTGCATAAACCTAGAGAAAGATGGATAAGACAGTTGCGAACCAGAGAAACTGAGAAAGGGGGTTGGTTACAACCTGGGAAGGTATTAGCACCCAGATTGTCCGTCGTACTCGACGGGATCCACGCTTAAAAGATTTGTGTTTAAGGGGTAGGTGTATGTGCTATATGTGTGCAAAATCTGGAAAAGAATATACAAGTGTCAATGCAAAAAGGTGAAGTGAGATGCTCAGGAGCTGAGGCTTTAAAAGAGAATGCTGAAAGAGGGGGAAGACACAGAGACTTTTGTTCGATAACAATTTAGTTATGCCTACGTATCTTCTCGTGCAATGAGGAAGTCAGAACACCGTAGTTCGACTCAAAGAGACTGAAAGATAAATTGACTGTGAACTGCTTACTTGTCTATGCTCAAGTGTATGACTCGTCTGGCTCGAGTGCTAACTGTCTTGCATTAGACGGAAGAAGCAAGTTCTCGTTTATGATTAAAGATGATGAGAAAAGAATCCCGGAGGAGACGATTATTGTTTGTTTTTGGTGTTTTCAATCTTTTATTGCTTTTTGTGTTTGTCATAAGTTAATGAGCCTAAGCCTAAACCAAGGGTTAGTAAACTCATCATATCCTCCCTTTAATTAGGGATAATGAGAATACCTTAAGTATGAGATGAACATCTCAAACTTAACTACCATGATGATGTAGGATTAAGATCATTAACCTACTTGTGATTATTTAGATTTTTTTGAGATTTTTTGTTTAGTGTTAAGTAACGAGTTTAAGCCATAATCAAGGATTAGTGAACCCATTACACCATCCTAATAGAAGGATAACAAATAAGCACACTTAAGCTGATGAAGATATCTCAACTTAATCCATGATTAGGGATTAACCTCATTATAAAACAAACCTTTATTAAAGTGGATTTTAATTAAGGGTGAGTTTAAGAAGTGGATTTTATGGTTTGTAAGACAACTTGAGGGGGACTTGTCCATTAACACTAGGGTTAGTCCTTCTTAACCAATAAAGGAAAAATTAGAAACCAAATGCAAGGCCCAAGTTACAAGCTATTGTCTTAGTGATTATTAAGATGGATTAATTAAGATGTTTAAACAAATTAAAGGTTTAACACTTAGGATTAAAGTTATACACTCCATCCTAAGAGAAGGATGCAGGCATAACCCTAATCACAAAGTCTTAAAACCTTAAAGGTTTAGTCTCTAATGATGAGATGAGAAGAGAGACACAAAGAATACACAAAGGTAAAAGCTAAAGGGGGACTAATCAAAACCCTAATTATTGTCATGCTTGGATGTTCCTATGGTTTGTAAGGCTTGCAAAATATCTTTAGAGAAGCCACCAATGGAAGAAGCAGATGAAAGGAGGAGAAGCAGAAGAAACAAGTTACTTACTTCACTGAAGAAGATAAGTAACTTGGAGAAAGAAAGTGAGGGATTAACATGAATGAGCAAGCTCACTCTAAAGCAAAGAAAAATGTAGCAATGATGCATAATAAGAAAGAGAAGAGTGATGAGAAGTGAAGGCAAATTCACTTTTCAAATTACTTACCACCTGAAAATGTTAGCATAAAGGAAAGAAATGAATTGAAAGTGAGACATATGAATGGGCAAAACCAAAACCAGAAGCAAATACATGATGTAAATGATGCTATGAGATGGTTTAAAAGCATATCAAGTGCAATGAATGTTCATACAAGGGATGGAATGCAAAGGAAGCATGCTTTGAAGTTTGAAAGTTCATGAAAGTTCATGGAATGAAATGAATGCACATCATGGCAAATGAATGAAGAAATGATCAAACATGATTCTAATATGTCCTAAGATGTCTTAGATGTCATATGAATGCAAGAAATATCATGACAAGTTCATGTATGGATGCATATGCAAGATGAATGCAAATGAAGATGCAAAATTAGGGTTATATGAAAGGATTAGATGCAAAAGTCAAAAACAGAAGCAAATAATAAGATAAAAAATTGCAAATGAACTCAAAGGAACCTTAACCCCATATGATATCACACCCCAAAGGAGGAGGTCTAACTCTTAACCTAAAGAAAGTTGTGATTTTTCTAAGTTTGCTAGGGTTTTTGGGTACATTAAGAGGAAAAATGCAAATCAAATGGAAAATGCAAGATAAATTTGTGACAAAAATATGCTAGATATTACATGCCATATGAAGATCAATGCAAAAAGAACCAATGTCAAACCCTTCATGGTTAGTCAGAAAAGAATTCTTGAAGTTAGGGTTCAAAAATGGGATTTTTATGAACCCTAAATTCAAGAAAAAATGTCAAAGTTGAATCAAAACCAAAACGAAATTTGTATGAATGGTTTGACAATGTTTCTAAATTTCCTAAGATGCAATGTGGATTGTTTTGGAATTTTTAGAAACCTAAATGGTATTTTAATTAATTAATTTCCATTAATTAATGAAAATAAACAATTAAATATTTTTAAAATGATTTTTAAATACAAAAAATAAAAATAAAAATATTTTTGGGTGGAGAAAAATATTTGAAATCAAAATGCAGAAGAAAAATATTTTTTGGAATTTTCTAAGTATTTTAAATTAATTGTACAAAATAAATGGAATAAAATGAAATAAAATGTGAATTAAAGGCTGGTCAACTGATCCAATGGACCAGGTTTGAATCTGGGCTGACTGCGCGCGCAGATGTGTGGACAGGATGGAATCTGACTTAATTATATAATTAACCTAATTAATTAATAATTAATCTTAAATGGAGTGATCTGGACCATCCACACGCGCGGGAACTAAGATCCTATGGCTAACATTTAAACCTGGCCACTAAACCCTAATTAGGGTTCTAACCACTTTCAGGTGACCGGAGCTAGCTCCGGTCATCTTCTCCGGCCACTCACTCTTGCTATCTCACTCAAAACGTAAAATAAATTCACCAAACTCTCCAGAAATGATCCTCACCTCATTCTAAACAAGAATCAACTAACAAATTTCATTTATTTCACATGAACATCAAGATTCGAAGCAAAACGGAAAATCAAACAGAAATTTCAGAAGCTTCATACATGCTTGTTTCTCAATCATTTTCAAAAGTAAAAACATCATGATCATCAGGAGAGCACATAGAATCAATTAAGAACTTAAAACGAAGGTTCTAGAAAAAAATTTCTTGGAGTTACCTGAGCTTGAGCTTCCTCAGTTTGGAGCTTTTGGACCTCCTCTCTTGTGCAAACCCACTCCTCTTGACCTCCTGATGAAGCTTTGATGCTTGGAAGAAGTTTGTAATGGCTGGTTTGAGAGCTTGCACTCTTGTTGCACCAGAATCGTGTTTTGGTTTTGGGTGTGTTTAGGCTGCAATGAAGGGTGGGAAATGATCCTCTTGTGATGCTGAGTTGATTGATGAAGGAAGCTTAAAGTTTGATTGTGTGTGTGCTATGAGTTTCGAAAGCTTTTGCTTTTGGGGTGATTTTTGGGAACTTGATGATTCTGAGGTGTTAGGCTTGTGTGTTGTATGTTATGAGTTATGTTTGATCCACATAACAAGCTTTGATAGGTCAGAAGAGTTGTTGTGGCCTATGGTGATTGGTACGGGCTCTCTTGCAAAAAGTCAACAAAACTTGTACTTGAGGTATGGGCTCATGTTGCAGCTGGCTTTTGGCTTGTCCTGGCTCAGCAAGGATCAAGGAGGACCATGGAATTGGTTTTGTGGTGATTCAGCAAGTGTGTGAGAGGTTTTGTATCATTTTGCAATTTTGAGGAAGTTTGGCCCCTTTGTGATTTCTTGGAGTTCAAGGCATGACATGAGATGGTTCTTTAGGAAATTATGATTCTTAGGCAATGCACTATGTTTGTATGATGCCTAGAAGTGTATTAGAAGTCACAAAATGGCTTGGTATGTGAATTTGGACAAAATCCTCTTTGGTGTGAAACTTGAAATTTTAGGATTTTTGCCAACTTTGCAAAGCCATAACTTGAGTTCCATAATGAATTAGAACTTGTTCTTGTACTTTTTGAAAAGGGAATGATCCAATCTACAACTTTTATGACCAACAATTTTTCATTTGAAGCATTTTTGGTTGAGAAAGAGGAGGTTGAAATACTTTCCCAAAATGGAAAGTTTCCATTACAAGTCATTTCCATTTTTGGCAACTTTTGGTTTAGCTCAATTTTCTTCAATTTTGTGAACTCCAAGCACTTCAATGATTAAATAAAGATCATATATCTTCAATTTGATGAAAAATCCACTTTGGTTCCATTGTTGGGGGCCTCAGATGCCCTGACTTTGCTCTGACTTGCTCAAGAAGTTACCCAGTGAACATATGACTTCCACAATGAATTTCTTCATCAAACTTGGTACACATGATCCTTATAACATGTTGAGACCATTAGAAACAAGAATGACCAAAAAAATTGGAGTTATGGCCTCTGAAACCAAAACCCTAATTTCAGGTCATCTGTGTAGTGAAACCCTAACTCAGCTTCCATGCTTTCCAAGTTCTTGTGATTTCTTGACTTCCTTGAACTTTGAGGGGTATAATATGATGATTGAACACACATGGACCCTCTTGGAACACTTGGAGACCTTTGGAGTGGCTCAGATGGATCCTTGGATTGCTCAGATCACAAACCCTAGATGCAGATGAACTTGAACTATGCAGATGAAACAAATATGCAATATGATATGATATGCTTAAGAAAATGCAAATATGAAAGATCACAAGCCATGGTGTGAACTTAGTGAGGGAAAATTTGGGGTGTTTACAAACACAACATAAAATAAACACAAACATTTCCCCCATTGTTACATATCAGAAAAATATAATAATGACGAGTGTTAATCCAAAAAAAATGCCATTGTGACAAGGAGAGATTTGGCAATGGTAACTCACCAACAGGAATTCCAAGACTTTTTTTGTGTGAACACTTCAACTCAATCAGATCTCATGACCGGGGACTTATGTACATCCTAGAATTCCATAGGTCCAAAATTTTGTAGGCCGAGCCAATAGTAAGCAAGTCCCATTGACATCATCCTAGGCAAGTCGAAGCCAGTTAGGGTAAAGTAGTACTGCCAAAGCATAACAAGTCAGATACGGTCTCAGAATAACCACAATAGAGGAATGAGTCAGTCTGATCCCTTGAAAGGTACTAAATGGCGACATGAACACATAGGATGGTTACAAAATATCTCATGATTGCATAAGAGTTAGGAAAACTAATAGGCGAGACATTACTTGATAATGATGGATGAGAGCGGCGTTACTTTAAATTACTTTAACATAGGATATGAAGAGGCATCCTTAAAAGAACCATTGATGATGAAGTGGGTATAAAAGGAGACTTCCCAAACTAGGAATATGACAACAACTAATACCTCATAACTACTAGGACGATTGTGGTCTCAGCATACTAGCTTCAGGGAGACTTCTCCATATATTGTTTAACAAGAACACTTTCTTAGAATCACATGATATCAGGGTTTATCGATTTGATAGCAAATTTTTAAATAAGTTTTAGTTTTTATTAGGCTGAGACTTTAAAACTTCCTTACTTTTGATTAATTTTGAAAATTATAAAGTTAGATTTTTTGCTCAATTTAAAGGTCCCACTTTACACACCGCGTGTAAATTGATTTTTAGTCAATCCTGAAATTGATTGATTTGGTACTTTTAATATATAATATATTATGTATTTATGTCTAAGTATTCTATACATTTTGAACAAAAAAATACATTTTTTACATAAAGTTTCTGCTACACAAAAATAATTTTCAAACTCTGATTTCGAAAGTAAATTTTTAAATTGGTCAAATTTTGGGGAAGGTCTATTCAACCTCTCCCCCTCCCCTCTAGATCATTTGAGTCTATATTCTCCACCAACATAGGAAAATCCTTAATAAGATTAGTCAGAATATATATATATATATATATATATATATATATATATATATATATATATATATATATATATATATATATATATATATATATATATATATATATATATATATATATATATATATATATATATATATATATATATATATATGCCCGACCCATAGGCTAGCAGCCACTTTTTTTTTTGGTAATTTCAAGAGCCACTTTTTTAATGTAATGATTTCATTCATTTATGGGTATTGATTTCTCTCTCTCAAAATCAATTCATATTAATACTAATAGATAATAGTACAATTGTTTTAACTATACGTTGTCATCCTTCTCTTTCACCTTCTCTAATTTCATCCCTCCTATTTCTATTACTTGTATACACATTTACAAGATTAAAGAAGCATTACAAAAACCAGGTTTTATTTATTTGATATTTTATCTTTTAATTTTTATTTTTAATATTTTTATATTTGTTTTAATTTTACTATTGGTGAATTTTATTTGTTTTAATTTTATTATTGGTAATTTTTTTTTATATTAGTGTGAACTACAAAATATTTTTTTATTTTATTTTAGAATAGAAGAATGTCAACTCGAAAATTTGAATCAGGAAGATCAAAATTGAAGAAAAAGAAGAATTGAATCTTTAGTTGAATCACAAAAGGGAGCTTTAGATAAATTTATCAAAACAAGTAAAAAAAAGTAAATTTGAAGAAGAACTTAACAATATAGATGAAGTTAACAATTTAGACAGTAATGAAAATACAAATAGTGATTTATTAATAGAAGCATTTGATAGTGTAGACACCGTTAAAAATATATGTGATTCAAGTCAGTAGACAAATATTAGTACCAATTTGAGAGATTTATTAGTAGAAAAAGACCCCCTTAAAATTACCGATATAGATTTTCCTAAGGATGAATCTTCAAGACATTTTTCTTCCTCATTTTATATTAAAAAATTATCAAACAGAGAAAAGCGTGAAAGAAGATGACTAATATATTCTCAAGATTTGGATAAAGTATTTTGTTTTTGTTGTAAATTGTTTAATACTCTTTCTAGTACAAGTAAATTAGCAAGTTGTGATATTAAAGATTGGAAAAATATGGGCTCTAAGTTGAGGAGTCAGGAGATGAGTAATGAACACATCATTAATATGTGTTTATGGGTTGATATAGAAACAAGATAGTTAAAAAATAAAACAATTGGCACACGTGTTCAAGAACAAATAAATAGAGATAGAGAACATCAGAGAAATGTTTTATTTAAAATAATTGCAGTTGTTAAAACTATTGGAAAAAACAACTTATCATTTCGTAGAACAAATGAAAAGATTTATCAAGAACATAATGAAAATTTCTTAAGTCTTATTGAAATGATTGCTGAATTTGATCCTATAATGCAAGAACACATTCATCGAATTAAAGAAAAAAAAATCATAACCATTACATTGGACATAAGATACAAAATGAATTAATAAGTTTGATAGAAAATGGAATTAAAACCAAAATTATTCAAAAACTAAAAAATGCAAAGTATTTTTCTATTATACTTAGTTGCACTCCTGATATAAGCCATCAAGAGCAAATGACTTTTGTCTTACGATGTGTTGATATTTATTCTACTCCAATACAAATTTCTGAAAAAAAATTTTTTAGAATTTTTAATGGTAAATGATACAACTGGAAAAGGTCTTTTTGATACAATTATAAATGAGATAAATATTATTGGACTTGATATTAGTAACCTAAGAGGACAAGGTTATGATAATGAGTCTAATATGAAAGGAAAATATCAAGGAGTTCAAAAAAGAGTTTTAGACATTAATCCTATATCATTTTATACTCCATGTGGTTGTCATAGTTTAAATTTATTACTTTGTGATATGACTAATTGTTGTTCTAAAGCTACATCTTTTTTTGGAGTGTTGCAACATATATATACATTATTTTCATCGTCTACTAAAAGATGGAAAATTTTACAAGATCATATCTCTAGCCTAACACTTAAATCATTGTCACAAACACGTTGTGAAAGTCGTATTGAAAGTGTGAAAGCTTTGAGATTTCAAACTTTACAAATAAGAGATGCTTTATTGAAATTATGTGAAATCACCGATGAACCTAAAATAAAAAGCGAAGCTGAATGTTTAGCAACTTATGAACTTGAAATTTTTGAATTTTTATTAGGCATGATTATTTGGTATGATATATTATTTGTTGTAAACTCTATTAGAAAAAAATACAATCAAAAGATATGTGTATTGATGTTGCTATAGAACAATTGAAAGAACTTATTTTATTTTTTGAAAAATATAGGGAAAATGGATTTGAAATGCTAGAAATTGCTTTTGAAATGGATATAGAACCAAAATTTTTTGAAAAACGTATTATTCGTAGAAAAAACAATTTGATGAGATTATTAACGTGGAATTTAAAAAATCTCCCGAAGAATCATTAAAATTGACTGCTTCTTATATATAATAGATCAAGCAATCACTTCATTTCAAAGTAGATATGAACAATTTAAAATATATAGTGATATTTTTGGTTTTCTATTTAGTATTGAGATTTTAAAATCCATTCAAGTTGAAAATTTAAAAGAGAGTTGTTTTAACCTTGAAAGATCATTAAAACATAATGACAAAACTGATATTGATGGATTATATTTATTTATGGAATTACAAATTTTAAAAGAAATAATAAAAATAGAAAAAGACGCACCAATTGATATACTTAATTATATAAAGAGACTTGATTCTTTTCCAAATGCATATATTGCTTATAGAATAATGTTAACAATTCCTATAACAGTTGCATCTGCCGAGAGAAGTTTTTCAAAATTAAAGTTAATTAAATTTTATTTAAGATCAACAATGTCTCAAGAAAGATTGAATGAATTGACTTTATTGTCAATTGAAAAAGAAATATTAAATGAAATTGATTACAATCATTTAATAAATGATTTTGCGTCTCAAAAAGCTCTTAAAATAAAATTTTAAATAAAAAATATTATTAAGTTAAAATGGCCACATTTTAATATTCGCCTTATGCCACAATATGTGTTGGACCAACCTATATATATATATATATATATATATATATATATATATATATATATATATATATATATATATATATATATATATATATATATATATATATATATATATATATATATATATATATATATATATATATATATATGAGTCAGAATCAACTTATTACAAGAATAAGTTTTTTAAACTTACTCCATAATTGTAGTCTTTAAATTAGATTCAATCAAATGGTTATCAGTATAAATGTTAATTTAACCATTGATTAAATCTAATTTAAATGCTACGATTATGGAGTAAGTTAAAAAAACTTACTCTTGGAGTAAATTGATCTTGAAATATAAATATATATATATATATATATATATATATATATATATATATATATATATATATATATATATATATATATATATATATATATATATATATATATATATATATATATATATATATATAATAGAAGGAATAAGGTGTGAGAGAAGAAAGAAAAAATTAAATAAAAGGAAATCACAACTCATGCATGATTACCATATCCTCATATAAATAAGAAAGATGAAAAAGAAGTTCGGTTTAAAAATTTCATGGAAATATTTACTAAATTTCAAGTAAACAATCTCTTTGGAGAAACCCTAAAACAAACGCTGATATATGTAAAATTCATGAAATATTTGTTAGCAAAATGGAGAAAACTTAGGGATTATGATCAAATATCTCTAAATAAATAATGTTGTTCAATGATTCAACAAAAGCTTCCTTCATAGTAGATGTTTGAAAATTCCTTAAATCGAATGGATTGTGTCGAGGCTAAAACCGTGAACGAAATCATTTTCCTTAAAAGTATTTCAAGCACCTCCTAAAATGTATTAGAGTTGGAACGCATGAATACCTAAAATAATTCAGCCTTTATCGAGTATGCGCAAGACCGACGAAAACTCGATTATGTAGCGAATAATTTTTGGAATTTTGTATAAGAGAATATTTGGTTTGTAATATATTTTATGGATTCCAGAATGAGGTATTTATAGGCATGCATGTGTTGTTTCACAAGGTTGCGACCCTTGATGAAACAATACATTTTAACCAAAAGTTGTCATGTTTTCAACCATTACCTATTTTCATTCCGCAACAACACTTCACGAAGTGTTGTTTCTCTTCCACTTTTCTTATCATTTTGGAACACACCAATTGGACATTTAATTCTCATAAATTATAACAATTCTCCACTTGTTCTAATAATGACAAGACTAATTCCAAAAAAAAAGAGAAACAAAGAATGTTAATACAGTTAAGTATCTTTCGATTTGAACTTAAACTAAGTAAGAATAACACAAAGTCTAATCGAAACATTAAGTAGTTATGCTTTGAACCGTTATCCCATGTGATTAGACCGACATTACCATACACACACACACTCTCTCTCTTTAATGGTTCTTCGCCTACATCTCTCGCCTAGCACTATTTATGACCATGTGCTTTTCCCGTTTTCATGAATTTTCCATGAGAGAAACTCCAACTCTCACTTTGAGACGACACCATCTCGAAATTCACATAGGTGAAGTTCATTTTTTTATCCATTTACTTGGAACGCATATCCTTGATATGGAACTTCATTAAGACTTTCAAAAAACTCAATCCTCAATATATAATAGTCAACATTATCTCAAAATATTATACAATCATCCAAATTAATGACTTGTTGTTACCCATTGAATCTTAGGTTGAGATTTATTAACTTCAGATTGGGTTGCTATCATTGTTGGAACCCTTATTCAAGGAGTTTCAACCTCTTGTCTCTCGAGGTTGTTTTTACTAAGTTTCTGGCCAGTGGCTTAGTAAATGGATCAAGGTAATTGTAGCTCGATATTATATATGTGAATGATTACATCCTTAATCAATTTCCTCACGAAAGAATGTCTAAGTCCTACTTGCCTAGACTTTCTTTTATACACATTTGTATACTCTAGTTAAAGTGGTTTGACTACTACAATGTATCAACACCTTTGAAACATTGTCTTTAGCCAATGAAACTTATAACAGAAGGTCCTTCAACCATTCAACTTCTTCACTAGCAGAAACAAGAGCCTCAAAACTTTGATTCTATGGTTGAGAGAGTGATTCATATTTGTTTCTTGCTCTTCCAAGAAATTACACTCATGGGTAGTGTAAATATCCACCCAAATGTAGATTTATGATATTCAATACTCAATATCCAACTCGCATCGATATATCCTTCTAATATGATAGTAAGTCTACCATAATGAAGGCCATAATTTTTTTCATAAGATATCCGAAAATCCTAATGATGGTCATCCAATGTTCACCAATTAGATTTCTAGTAAAATCTACTCATTTTACTAATTTCAAATGTTGTGTCGGTTCTAGTACATTGCAAACATTTGCATATTCTAATTGAATCACAATCTTCCATCATTCTTTTGAAGTTTGACACTAGAATCAAATAAAGTGGTCATTTCTTTACAACATGAGTGTTTGAACTTATCAAGCACTTTTCTTAACATAGTCTTTTTGACTAAGTTCATAACCCCCACTATTTCTCTTTTTCTTTGATTCCCAAAAGTGTGTCAACTAGTCCAAGATCATTCATCTTGAATGTGGAAGTCAGAAACCTCTTTGTTTCTATAATTACATTCATCTCATTACTAATGATCAATCATATAATTAAATTGGAGACAAGTGAATAACACAATATTCTCACACAATATTATGTAAACATACTTGTAACAAGAATCAGATGAAGAATATTTTTAGATAATCATGCTTGATGATGCAAGAAGGTTTTAGATGAACTGAAAGACACAATTATGAGAAATTTAAAGTAGCATAGTATAAATTAAAATGAGCACCTTATTTATGTTCACTTTTGTCGAATCTTCACTTGAACTTCTATGCTAAACCTTCTTGATCAACTTCATCATTGATGTGCATGACACTTTTGAACCTTTCTCCTTTGCTAGTCTTTGTCATCATCAATTTTTTAAAACTAGATATATGATATATTCCTCACCATCTCCCCCTTTTGATGATGACAAAATATTTTAATTCTTGTTTTGATAATGATTGAAAAGTCTCCCTTAAATTATGTGTCTCCCTTAATTGGTTAATCTTACAATGACAAAATCAAACTTTTGATGTCATTGTTTTGGTGCCTATTTTTAATCCTTACAAGATTTTTCAAACTTGCACACTTTTTGTTTATTTCCATATAACCTTCTAGTTACTCCATGTAAATCTCCTCATCGAGATCTCATTTTTATGAATGATGTTTTGACATCTATTTGATAAACTATAAGGTCATGCAAAGAAGCTAATGCAAACGAAACTGTAATTTTCATTGTGCTTGCTACTAGTGCATATGTGTCGAAATAATCAACACCTTCCTTTTATCTAAAATCATTGATTAGATGTTTAATGTATCATCACTATGATACTTTCTTCTAAACACTCACTTGCATCCAATGCTTCTTTTGGACATTGCAAGTAACATTACTTCTTAATGCTTCTTTTTAACTCATTTCTTTTGTCCATTCTTTTCTCAAGAATTTTGAATTTCTTGATTAGAGCATCATTTCTAAAAACACGATCTGCGGAAGCCAGGATTTTTCCGGTTTGTATTTTAATAATCCATGGTGAACCTTCCTCTGCGAGATTCTTCATTTGTGGAAAATTCGATTTTTTTTATCCTCCGTGATAAGGATCTCAAAATTCTACATTTCAATATTCAATAGTTATATTATACTCAAAATTCAGACATTTATATGAGACATGATTCATCTTCGAATGATCATTATATGTCTTAAAGTAGTGAGTCTCGTTGAATACAAACATATTATTCCCATAATATAAATCAAAACTCAATTTTGCATAATTTAGAATCATAATTTTATTTATTTATGAATTTGACCATTTTAAAAATTAACAAATTCTACTTTGATAGCTCCAAATATTATTAATAATAATAATATTATTAACAATAATTGCAATAGAAAGAAAATAAAATAATAATATTGATAATTTACAAAACATTATCATTGCAATTTTAATTGTACTCCATAGGATTGCATCATTACATGATGTGTGAACAAAGAATGAAATTATATATATACTGCAATAATGATGGTAACATCTAACATCCATAATTATTTCTAAACGATGTGTCAGTCTAGATGGTAGAGGCACTTGTTGCATTTTCAACCAAGGCCTCTTTTCATTTTTATTTCAATTTTGTTACGGAGAATAAAATAAATCTTATTCCAAAATAATAACCACCGACCTTTATCCATATATATATATATATATATATATATATATATATATATATATATATATATATATATATATATATATATATATATATATATATATATATATATATATATATATATATCTTGCCATTGAACTATATAATTCAATTTCCAGATTCTCACAACAAATTATATAAAAAATATAGATTTCAAATAATATTCTTAATATAATATTCTATCACACATTTAGTTGAATCTAAACGACATGTGTATAAACAATAATAAAAACATTCCTAAATTCATGACGACGGATATTGATTCTCGATCCATAAACTTCAGTTGCCACTATTTATAAATACTTTTAAGATTGTTTGAAAATTCTTTAAATTGAATAGATTGTGTCAATGTTAAAATCGTGAACGAAATCCTTATCCTTAAAAGTATTTGAAGCGCTCTCCCAAAATGTCTTAGAGTTAGAACGCATGAATACCCAGGATAATTCAACATTTATCGAGTCTGCACAAGACCAACGAAAACTCGATTATGTAGCGAAAAATGTTTGAAATTTTGTATAAGATAATATTTGGTTTGTGATATATTTTCTGGATTTTGGAATGAGGTATTTATAAACATGCATGTGTTGTTTCACAAGGTTGCGACCCTTGATGAAACAATACATTTAAACTAAAAGTTGTTATGTTTCCAACCATTACCTATTTTTATTCCGCAACAATATTTCACGAAGTGTTGCTTATCTTCTATTTTTCTTATCATTCTGAAACACACCAATTGGACATTTAATTCTCATCAATTATAACAATAGAAATACCCAAATAGTTTTACCATTCTATTCCATGCACTTATTGAGGTACTACCTGTGGGAAGAGCCATTTGCGATTTAGGAAAAAAAATCAACTTGATACCTCACTTAATGATGAGAAAATTAAAGTGTGGAGAGCTGAAAGTTATGAAGATGACACTCACATTATAGTAGAAAAATCACAATTATATTTGTATGTTATCATGGCATATGTATTGGTAAAAGTTGATCATTCATATTCCTGGTCGATTTTGTTATTTTAGATATGGATTAACATTTAGAGACACCTCTTATCTTAGAAAAATCATTCTTATTTATGGGAAGAACCTTCATGTAAAGATGTGATAACTAATGTTAAGGTTTCAAGATGAGAGAGTTGCTTTCAATATTTTCGAGGCTATGCATCATTTAAATAAAAAATATAAACTCATATATACTGATGCAATGGAAGAACTTATCGCATATATGAATTTTGTTTAGAATTAGAGGAAGCATTAGACAATAAAGAATTTGAATGTATAAAATATCTAGAAACTTAAAAATCTTGGGAATTAACCTAAGGAAACCCGAGGGAAGATATTGAGAAACAACTCAACAAGCAACACCAGAAATCAAGGAACTACCATCACATTTTAATATTAGATCTCAAACAATTACAAATTTCAGGTCCTTGTCTAGGATTAAATAATCTCAATTATTTCAAAGATCTAGGTCTAAGTTGCTAAAGGAAGGTGATTATAATTGTTGTTTCTTTGTCGCCTTAGTTAAAAGAAGAGGTAGAAGGAATGTTATCTTATCCCTTAAGGTTAAGGAATATTGAATTACACGGGTGTCTAAAATTAGACCAAATGAATATAGACCTCATCTTGATGGTGTTGTTTTTAGATCCCTTTAGGAAGATGATAATCCACCTTTCACGGACCCCTTTAGGACCCGCAAGTTAGATTTTGTTGTGTCTCACTATGATGGTAAAAAAGATTCATGTCCTAGATGTTTTTAACTTCTCCTTTCTGAAAAAGTTTTGGAATCTTTTGAGAGAGGATCCGAGGATCATGTTTGATCAGTTTTACTATTCTGCATCCCGACCTCGTAATTTTCCATCTTACTTTATTACTTTGATCCCTAAGGTTAAATCTCCTTCTCAATTGAGTTATTTTAGTGTTATTTCTCTAGTTTCTTCCCTTTATAAATTGGTAGCTAAGTGTTGGCTGTCAGACTTGAGTAAGTAATGGAGAAGCTCATTTCTCCTAATCAATCTTAATTTCTTAAAGAAAATATGTTGGTAGATGGAATAATGGTTTTTAATAAAGTGATAGACTTGAATAAGAGATCAAAGAAATTTTGTCTTATTTTTAAGATGAATTTTGAGAAAGTGTATGATTCAGTGTGTTGTGGATTTTTGGACTATATGCTTATCAAGTTTAAGTTTAATTAGAAATGAAGATATTAGATGAGAGCTGTGTGTTGTGGATTTTATGGACTATATGCTTATCAAGTTTAAGTTTAATTAGAAATTAAGATATTAGATGAGAGCTTGTATGTACTATGGGAATCTTGAAATTATGGTTAATGTGTTCCTGAATCAAAAGATTAACATCTATAGAGGTTTGAAGCAAGGTGATTCCCTAGCCTATTTCCTTTTTCTCCTTCTGGTTGAGGGGCTTAGAGACCTAGTTTGAAGGGGGTATTGAGATTTTTATTTACAATAGGGTTAAACTGAGAACATCTGTTTGGTGGTCACTCATCTTTAATATACAGATGACACCTCTTATTTGGTGATCCTATTATTGAGAACTTGTGGAACATTAAAGGCGATCCTAAGGGTGTTCGAACTGGTTTTGGGTCATTGGGTTTAACTTCTTCAAAAGAAGTCTTGTATGTTTTAATGTAAACTTTTTATTTTTTACCTATGCGGGTGATTTCCTCTACTTTAAGATTAAAACCATCTCGTTTAAGTACCTAGTCCTCCCAATGGGAGATAACTCTAGGCAAGATTATACTTGAGACATTTTAGTCAATTTGTTGATAAAGAGGTCTCATTCTAAGAAGAATATACATGAAAGTTTGGGGGGTCGAGTGATCCTTCTTAATTAAGTGCTTTATTCCATCCATATTTTTTCTTTGTATTTTATAAAGATGCATGTGCAGGTTTGGAAGAATCTATTTAATATTTAAAGAAGTTTCTCTATAGAGTTGTGAAAGGTGATTCTAAGATATCCCAGGTCAAGTAAGAAAATGTTCGTAAACCTAAGAAGAAATGGGGGCTAGGAGTTAGGGATCGCTGGTTGGTAAACCTATCCCTTTTGAATAAATGGATATGTATATTAGTTCGGACGCTTCAGGCCTTTAGTGTGAGATTCTTGTAGCCTGATATGGTGCCTCTGCTCTTTCCCACTCTTTTTGGGGAGGAAGAACATCATGTTTTTAATCTTATTCTTCTTGGTGGAAATATGTGTCTCTTCTTGGATCCAAAGATGATGACCATTTTGATTGTTTTGCTAATGGTATTCTTAAGACTGTGGATTCATGCCTCCAGTCTTAATTTTGGAAGGATCCTTGGGTAGTACCATTATCTCTTGATAAAAATTTCCTTGGTCTTTATTCAATCTCTACTCAACAAGATAGTTTGGTGGAAAAGATTGACATGATGAATAATGGTAATCTTGTTCAGGATCTTAGGTAGATGAGATCCTTTTTTCTATGGGAGTTACTTATAATTAATGACCTTCTCCATGGCTTCAAAATTATTTTCTCTCTTAAAACAAAGATAAGTGGAAGCGGAAATCTTTTAGGAGATGGAGTTTTATCTATTTCCATTGCTTATCATATTTTGGTAGGTTTCTTTACCTCTTTTTGTCATCAGAGATGGTTGAGAATCCAAACTGCCCTCTAATATGGGTCAGTTGGGCCATTTCTAAGGGGGTAGTCTCTCTTGGGAGCTTCTGCAAGATAAGCTTCCTTTAAAGGAAAATCTATTCAAAAGGCGGTTGATGCTGATTCTAATGGGATTTTCTGTACCTTGTGAGACTATATGGTTGAGTCGGTCTCCCATATCATTTTCACCTATCAGTTAACATTGTCAGTTCGATATATGATATTTCATTGTTTAGGTTGGCAGGTAGTTATTTTTAATGACTATTTTTAGTATTTCCCTTCTATAGATGGTACAACAAAGTCTAAGGGTGAATTTGCTATGATTTAGCATGTTATTGTCTGGTCAATTTAGAGCATCTGTAATGATGGTATCTTTAAGGGTATCTTAATAACTCTAAAAAATGGAACGAGAAGAGTATTTTGTTGGCTTGTAAATGGTTTCTAGGTATAGTAGAGGTGGACTCATACACTTTCTCTGTCTAGCTTTCTAACCCTATCATTTGCCTAAACTAACAGTAGATCGAGAGTTTGTTTTGATTTCGAGGTTAGTATTATTGTGTGATTTTTGGTTCTACTTTGTTGTCTTATGATCTATTTATGGTGGTTCTAATAGTTTGAGATATATCCTTAATCCTATGGGTGAGGTTTATGGATTTCCCCTTTTGGCTTTTCCCATGTAAACTCATGTCTAAACGGTTAACTCCATTTATGGTGAGAGTTGTGTTACCACATGGAGTGGTATAATTTCAAGATCAAGAAACTAATACAATCGTTAAGGTGCATGAGGCAAAGGATAAAATCTTATTATAGAGGTGTAGTAACATAAATTAAAGAATAAATGGAATTGACTGGTCTTTAAGGGGATGCTCATTCTTCAAGCAATCAACGTTAATTAAGCGTCATATGAAAGGCAACCCATCAAAACTATATTTTCAATTTCATATTATTTTATCCTTTATTTTTTAATAATTTTATAAGCTATAGATTTTAAGAGAAGACTTGGTTAGGAAGTAAGTTAGAATCAAGATTGAGGAAGAGCTGGGGAAAATGTGGAATTGTTAAGAAAAATGTGATATTAGAAAAATCGTGTCCTTATGCCTAGCAAACACGACAAATTTTATAAGTTATATTGAAATCGTGGCACTATGATAACATAATGTGACACCTTATGTTAATTATAGAGTATTTGTAAATACCATCGCCAAAAGGAAACACAATGCACTAAAGGGAAGTGTGGTGACTTTTACACATATCCTATATAAAGGCTGCAAATTCATTTTATTTTCTTACCCATTCCTCTCTAAAATCCATTATTCCTTTTAAAGTGAGTGCAACACATGCCATAAGAGTTGGCAAGAAGGTATGTTTCGAAGAATATAAACTGAGTGAATTTTAGAAAATTCTTAGAGAAGAACAATCCTCGAGCTATATGATCAAGAGAGACTATATTTTTTTTTCACAATCATACAAATATCACTATCTTGATATAATGAGTTTCATGCATTTCGTGCCAATATTCCTTATTAGTTTTATATTTCATTATTACTTGTTTGAGTTACAGTTATATATGTTCTACAAGTAAAATTGTTTTTAATGATGACAAATAAACTAAAGCAAAATAATAAACATCAACAAGCAATAAAGAAATGTGAAACAAATCAAAAAGTGGGAAGGTTTTTGGTTACCTGTGCAAAAATAATCAAAAGCTAAATAATTTTATTAAGAAACAAATCTATCTGCAAAAATCTCGCCAGAGATTATTTCTTTGTCTGTTTATTCAAAATTAAGTATGATCTCAAAGTACTAAAGTAGTATCACACAATTAAAAAAAGTTTTCAAAACTTCATCTTTTTCTAAAACTTTTTCTAAAAACTTCCTATGTTGGACTAAGATTTTTAAGCAAAATTTTAATCGATTAAGAAGCTTGCTTAATCGATTATGAAGGAAACATTTACCCTCTAATCAATTATGGGGTGAAATCATTCAATAAATGGTTAAGGATGATTTCAAATAGATTATGGTTCAGATTCATCAAAATCTCTCTTATTTTCTAGGTCATAATCGATTATGAATACATCCTAATCAATTATAGTGCAAATTCGATCCAAATTATTTTTCCTTTATGGGCCAAATTTTTTACTATAAAAGGAGGCCCTATGTTCATTTGTAAATATACAATAAATATAAAATAAACTATTTTCTACTCACTTGTATTCTCTTCCAAAGTTTCATATTCATTGTTAATCTATAATTGTAATCAAGAGGGGGTATTTTCTTGACTTTGATATTTTGATATAAAGGTTTCGAGATGAATCTGATATGAAATCTTGTTGTAAGAAGATTATGGGTTGATCTCGTTGTAAAATCTCCATGATAATTGAAATTTCAAGGGTTGCTCCTTGGGACCGGACGTGGGCCTCATGGATTTAGGAAGAACCATTATAAAATCTAGTGTGTTCTTTGATACATTTTCTTTTTAGTTTTTTTTTCTTGTACCTTTCTTGTCTCTCTTTCCTGTCATCTTAAAACTATTTTTTTAAATTGTGGGAAATTTTTTTTATCATGATTTATCTCTTCTTGTGTTTGAATTTACTTTGTCAAAAAGTAGAATCATAGCCTAATTTATATTTAAATACTAATCGTCACAAGAGAAATGATGATTGCAATTTTTTTTTAAAAGAACTTTCGATGAACATGTCTTCACCGTTCAATGATGAAAGATATATTCTGTGGAAAACAAGATTGGAATTTTTTCATAAAACTTTTTACTTTTAGGTATGAGATTCGATCAATAATGACTCATTTATTCCCAATAATTTCATAAATAGTAATGTAGTGAATAAACTTATAACTCTCTTGCCAATAGAAGAAAAACTATAACATAATTTGAAACCCAAGTACTTATTACCTAGTGTCTTAAGTACAAAAGAGTACTATTGTATATCATATTGTAAATGAATTTACCTGTCACCCCCTACTCATACCTGGAACCCCCCAAATTTTTAGAATGGCAAAAATGCCCCTAAATTTTTTACATACAATTTCTGGAACAAATTCCCGGTAGTTCATTTGAAATTACCGGTATACCGGTAATTTTAAATTTCCGGTATATTGACAGGAAACCAGATATTTGAAAAAATGCAGTTTGATACCAGGAATTTCACATTCTTTGAAATTCCAGGTAGGCATAATTTTAGGGATTTTTAGATTTTTTTATTTAAATGGCCGAGATTTTGCCGACGGTTTTGTATGGTTGTGATTGCAACGAAAGTTTGTGTGGTCCAAAATTATTGCACATTTGTATAAATAGGGGTTAGGTCTTGTGGTTAAATAGATATGAAAACATGGCTATTCTAGTATTTTTAATTAAGGCAAACCTTTACTTCAAAAGAGGTTCTCAACCTGTCGAATTCATGCTCTCGGATGACACAAACTCCTTTTCCGGCCCTGTTGCACCCCAAAATTTGCCCTCCACAAGACAAGTCATTGTGTACTAAGATTCTCACAAGGTTCACAAGGTTCACAAGACATCTCATGAGGTTCACAAGGTTCACAAAGTTCACAATTAGTCAGAAGATTTGACATTTCCCTCAGACAATGCATCCTCCTAAGCAATGCATCCTAAACTAGGGTTTTGACTTTAATAAGGCTAAATGGACTTCCAAGACTTCAAGTGAGCTTCATAACATCTTATATATGTTCAAGAATCCCCATGACAAGTTTCAAGACTTTTCCCAAAGGTTTGCTCAGTCAGATGATCAGATAGGTTAAAATCAGTTAAAGCAGTTAAAAAGTCAAACTGAGGTCAACTATGGTCAAACCAAAGTCAAACTTCATGATTTTTTGCCAACATCAAGTATATGAAGTAAAATTCATCATTTGATCAAGGGTTGATCATGATTCATCAAGGATATTTCAGATCATCAAGAATCAGGAGTTTCTAAATTAGGGTTTCCTCAGGAAAAGTCAACTGAACTTTGACCAGCCATAACTTTCACATGCTTCATCAAATTTTTCCCATCCAAAGCCCATTTTGAAGGAAATCTAATTCTCTACAACTTTTTGTCTCACAAGCCAAGCCCAAAAATGCTTCATTTGGAAGGTATGAGCTAAGACATTATAGGTCCTTTTGAAAGTCAACAAAAAGTCAACAACTTCAAAAGAGCACAACTTGATAATGGTAAAAGATATGGACATGAAACCAATGGGGTTGGTTAGAGGTCTCTTTAAGCTTTCCAAAATGTCCAAGAACACCCTCATAGCATTAAAATTGAAGGATTTGTGCCCTTGCAAAGTTGGGAAAGTTTTGAGTGGTTTATGAAGTAAATGGGGTCTTAAAACCATAATTCTTCAAATGGGCTGACTTTTTTGTGACCCAATGTGTTCCATGACATCATGCACGAAATTTATTTAATATTTTCATAATTTTATTCATTTTATTTTCATTTATTATGATTTTTATATTAAAAATCATTTTAAATTCAAATAAAATATAAAATGATGAAGATTTAAAAATATTTTGCTTCTAGAAAGTCATGAAAGTAAATTGGATTTAATTGATATGAAAATTATGAAGATTGTATCAAAATAGCAATGATATATCAAAGAATATTCAAGTTTTATGACATGATCTTTTTCAATATTCAATCATCCAAAAAGTCCAAAGAATCATACAATTTTTTGACCTAATTCAGTTCACATATATTAATGGAACATATCACAACCAAGGGACACGAATTTTGCAGCCTCAAGAACACTAAGCAAGTTTCAAAATTTTCAAGAAAAGTGAGATTCAGATTTTTTGATTTAAGGTGTTTACAAAAGGTTTGAATACACAAAAATGTTCCTAAAGGCCTTCTAAACATGTTCCTATCATCATTAACATCAAAATCATGCTAAAAAGCTCAAACCGAATTGCTCTTGTTCTTGGAAAGTTGATTTTTCGATTTCCATTATTCATGCATTATTAATGTGATTTGACTCTGGTTTGTTGTTTGTGAGGTTACATAGATGATTTCTGGATGATTTTATTGAAGTTTCATGGCCGTATCCGCATACCACCATTGCTAGGGTTTGGACCTTCAAATTGGGATCTTCCTCTTTAGACCATTTAAATATCTTTTAAGACTGTATTTCAATTGTATGAGATATGGGAAATCATTTGCCATTGTCAATTTGTTCTAATTTTACGTGTTTCTAAGGTTTCAAAAAAACCTAGGTTCTTCTGTTAATTTCACACGCAGGTAAATTCGCAGGAAAAGTTGTGGGAAAATTCGCAGGTAATTCAAATGAAGAAGATGAAGTCTGGCGCCAAAATTCATATTCAAAAGTTGGATATAATATTTTATGATATGTTATTGATATTATTTCAGAACAATGTAATAGCTCAGTTGGTTAAGGCGTTTGCGTGATGAATAAGGAGTCCTGGGTTCGAATCGTCCCCAGGCCCTTTTGTTTTTTTGGTTATTTTTCAATGATTTTTGCAGGATAAAATAAAAAGAATTGAAGCTATTTCACTATCACCAAACGCGCGCTGGCCTGGTGGAGAGCTTGTTGGTCTCAAAGATGCAGAGCCTAGGGCCTGGGTTCGAATCCCAGCCCCAGGTAAGTCTTTTTCTCACTTTTTCTTACTTTTTTTTATATTTGTTTATATTTTAATTAATTTAATAAATGAATAAAGGTTAAAACAATAAATGTTTATATTATTTTCTTGTGTATAATTCAAAGAACTTATATTTTCTAAAAAAATTCAAACTTTATTCTTAGAATTATTTAATATTTATTTTAATATATATTATTTGTTTTGTATAAATCAATTAATTATATTTAGATTAACTCATAAACCCTAATATTTTATATACATAAAACCTAATTATTTTTATATAAACCCAAATTTACTTCATAAACCCTAATTTTATTTTTTATATATATAAACCCTAATTTCTTTTATAAACCCTAATTATATTGTAAATATTAATTTATTTGTTTATTTTAATTTTATAATTTGTTCATATTATATGTAGTTTTTATATATAAATAATTTAAATAATTTAATTAAGTAGTAAACCCTAATTTATTTTTTAATTCAAAACCCTGACTTTATTTCATAAACTTAATTTATTATTTATTATTTTACTTAATTAAAATTAACAAATATTTTTTATAATTTGTATATAAATTTAAAATATTAGAATTATTAGTCATATTTATTAGTATATAATATTTATTATTTATTTATTTTATTAAAATTCTTAAAAAATAATTATTTATTTAATTTTGAACTTTTAAGTTGTTTCTATATTATATTGTTATACTAACCTTCTTATATTTATTTTGTTTATTATTACTAACCTCTTTATTTATTTATTTATTATGTGATTATTTATTTAATTTATTTTATTATTATTATTATTATTACTAACCAATCTAATTATTTATTGATTTATATGCTTATTTATTTAAATTATTTTATTATTCTTATAATGTAATTGTGCCAATTATGTAATAGTTGTAGAATTATTTTTATTATTTATTTAAATTGCCATGGTTAGTAAAATAGGGAGTGTAAACATGTTTGTATTTAAAATTGAATTTAGATCATTAATCTTAAGATAAATATATGAACTTGTACACGCACACACGTAAGTCGATCTTGGATCGCCATCTCACATTCTTAAGGATACCTCTCATGTTGCCTAAACAAAAAGGTCAAGTAAGGTGTAAAGCAAAGTCCCTTCTCTAATATCATCTAGTCCCTTAAAAGATAAAAAGATCAAGTCCCTTCATGGTTGCCTTTCGTAAATGATCTTGTCCCTTTCGAATAAAGATGATAAGTCCCTTCGAATTGCTAAATACACCTTACAGTTGCCTAATCACAGATGACCCTTCACTTGTCCCTTACATCCAAGGTAATGACTACCTATTCCTTAATAATAGGGATAGTCTTACCATTTAAAGGATATTTAAGAACAGAAAAGACTTAACTTAGGGTAGGTTTCTCTTATGTACTTGCTCACCTTTCAAAACATTTCAAAACACTTCACATTTTCAAGCAATTTTCAAAACAAAGGCTTTATATATATCCGTACATGGATCATTATAAATTACTTACGAAAATTTCTAATCACACACTACACTTTTCAAAAACATTTTAAAGTGAGCTAAGTAACTAAGAGCCCATGGATAACCATGGATGTAAAGGGTGCTAACACCTTCCCTTTACATAACCTACCCCCCGAACCCAAAAATCTTTTAAGGTCTTTCCTGTTCTTTTACGCCCTTTCCTTTGGATAAAATAAAAGTCGGTGGCGACTCTTGCTATCCGCAACATTTAACTAAAGTCAGTTCTCCCACCGTGTTACAGAACTAGCGACTCTGCTGGGGACTTAATAAAAGAGGGGTACCCTTAGGAATTAGATCACTTTAAAATTGTTTGCCTTGTTTACTTTATACTTATCTTGTTGGGTGCTCTTATGTGTGAAAGATCCTAACCCGGATCTAGTGTACCTTAGGTAAATGGCAATAGACCAAGGAAACTGTACGGCGTATACCGATATGGTTGATCTGGTGGCCATAGTTAGTGTGACTTCTTGGTTGGTGCTTATGTTCCTTAAGTCAAGTTGAGGATAATATGAGGCTGCCATATGTTGTCAATGCACTAACTAACTTTTAGAACCCCAATTATCCCATCTTGGCCTTTAGAAAGTAGTGAGATAACCGGCTTTGGTGAAGACTGAAGTTGGTTGATACTCGATGCTACACTCATTGAGATCTTAAACTTGGAGGGTTTTGGTTGGCAAGTAAGTTGCCTACTGAACAACCACCCTTGTGAAGGATCAATGATATTGAGATCCCTTAGAACCTGGTTACTTTTGTAGGACAGGATGAACCAACTAAACTTCAGGGGAGGGTACTTACCTTTAAACCTCATGCAAGCCTCTAAACCTAGGGCTATGGTGTGACTTGTTTGTGTGTGCCATATGTTTGTGATGGAGCATAACATCATAACATCATCATGCATCATAAGCATAGCATTTTCACTAACCATTTTAAGGACCAAAGGATTTATCTTTGTTCTTTGTTGCAGGTCATGGATTCTGCTCGTAGGAATACTATCCAGATCAACTTTGTAGGAATACCTCCTAAGCTTAAGGAATTGGTCTCTCTAGTTTCTGAAAACTCCCAATTCATCAAGAGACATGGTCACCTACTGGATCTAGTCACTTCAGGGTTCAATGAAGACATGATGAGTGTTCTGTTTCAGTTCTTTGATCCTAAGCATCATTGTTTCACATTTCCCGACTATCAGCTGGTTCCTACAATGGAAGAATTCTCCAAACTATTGGGTATACCTATCCTCAATCAGAGACCTTTCACAGGCTTAGAGAAAGAGCCTAAACCTGAAGTCATTGCTGCAGCCCTACATCTGAAGAAATCAGACATTGTCCTAGAAACGAGGAGTGGAGTTAAGGGTATTCTTGCTAAGGTGTTAATGGAGAAGGCTCAAGTGTTCTTGAAGGCTATGAGCTATGATGCTTTTGAGGAGATCTTGGCCTTGCTGATTTATGGCTTAGTATTGTTCCCCAATCCAGATCAGTTCATAGACGTTCATGCCATCAACATATTTCTGAGTCACAATCCAGTGCCTACATTGCTTGGAGACATCCTGCACTCTCTTCATACTCGTACTACGAAAGCCCGAGGAACTCTGGTGTGTTGTATACCTTTGCTATCTAGGTGGTTTATTTCTCACCTTCCTTGCTTAGTGATGAAGAATGAACAAGGGTTCAGGTGGTCTAAAAGGATCATGTCACTCTCTCATTCAGATATCCATTGGTGCTCCAGATCTATGGAGAATGTCACTATCATTGACCGTTGTGGGGAGTTTCCTAATGTGCCAATTCTAGGCATAAGAGGAGGCATTACTTACAATCCTTCTTTAGCTTTACGACAGTTTGGTTACGCTCGGAGCGATGGTCCACATGACATGTTGATTCAGGGTATTGTGTTTGACTACGACAATGATCTGCAAGGTTACCGTCAAAGGTTCATACGAGCATGGGGAAAAGTGAACAAGGTTGACAGCAAGACTCTAGAGCCCAAGTACACTATTCCTATGGAAGCTTACCTCAGATGGGTGCGATCTCGTGCTCAGACTCTCATGATGCCATATCCTGCCATCCTGCCAGTTACTATGGAGCCTGTTGCTGAAGGAGATACCTCTTATACCATCCTTCACCTAGACATGCCCACTGACATGGAAGACTTACAGAGGTCCTGGATCCAGTTGAAGGAGCAAAGGGATACTTTTGAGGATCATTACAAAGCAAGTCAAGAAAGAATCCTGGAGCTAACAAAGCAACTTCACGAGGAACGGAATCTCAACTCATACCTCAACACAAAGAGGAAACGTCCATGGGAAACTTAAAACCCCATCTTTTGTATTTATTTCATTTCATTTTGTAAGCCCAAAGGGCAAACAAATTTATTACTAATAAAAGTTTACCTTCTTGATTGTTTAAGAAAATTTAAATCCTGCGGTCCTTGAAAACATTGCATACGCATTTATACACCATATCATTGCATCACAGGTTTCTTATCTTCTCGCTGTTTATTTCAGCAATGGCTCTTGAACAAACAGTTAAAGATCTCCAGGCACAAAATGCACAGTTCCAAGAGTTGATCCTGAACTTGTCCAAGGGGCAGGATGAATTGAAGACACTGCTGGCCAAGAAGACTAAGAAGACTAGAAGGTCAGGAGGCCTGATCAACATGGGAAGAAGGTTCAGAGGCCATGTCAAGACCAAGGAACAGGTTGAAGATTATGAGTCTGAGAAAGAGGGAGGCAGTCTCCATAATACAATGGGGGATTCTGATTCTGAAGCTAACTACTATCATGAGCCTAATGAAGATAAGTTCAAGATGCTGGTGGATAGAATGGATGCTATGGAATTGCAAAAGTCTTCTGGGCTGGATTTTGAAGACCTGAGTTTGATATCTGGGGTGGTCATACCCATTGGTTTCAAGGTTCCTACTTTCGTAGTTTATGATGGTGTCTCTTGTCCCAAGCTGCATCTGAGGTCTTATGTCCGGAGAATCCAACCCCATACTGCTGATAAGAAGTTGTGGATCCATTTCTTCCAAGAGAGCTTATCTGGAGTTCAATTGGAATGGTACTATCAGTTGGAGAGTGTCAACATCCGTGATTGGAATGATCTTGCTGAGGCCTTTTATAATCAATATCAATACAATGTTGATCTAGCCCCTACTCGCATGCAACTACAAAACATGTCTATGGGTGCTAAAGAAAATTTCAAGGAGTATGCCCAGAAGTGGAGAGACTTGGCTGGAAGAGTGCAACCCCCTCTAACTGACAGGGAGTTAGTTGATATGTTCATGTGTACGTTGAATGGTCCTTTTTACAGTCATCTCATTGGAAGCTCATCATCTGGCTTCATTGAGTTGATAATGATAGGAGAGTGCGTAGAAAGTGGTATAAGGAGTGGCAAGATCCAAGTGGGTGCTTCTTCATCCAGTACTACAAAGAAGCCCCCTAGTGGGAAGAAAGAGTCAAATGCTGTTTATGGTCAAACTGATCGTAATAGGAGGCACCAATCTGTGAGTGCAGTTCATATCTCCAATCCAAATCCTACAACACCAGAACAACCACAGAGCAATCAACAAAGGCCTAGAAGACAGTTCACTAAGCTCAATATGTCACTAGCCCAAGCCTTGCAACACTTGTTGAAGGGTGAACTCATCACTTTGAGGGACCCTCCTCAGAATCCCAATGTTACTTCTCCCAGGTACAATCCTAATGCACGATGTGCATATCATTCAAATTGTCAGGGACATGATACCAATAGTTGCTGGATATTGAAGAATAAAATTCAGGATATGATTGATGCTGGAGAGATTGAGTTTGACCCTCCGGGTACCCCAAATGTGATTACTGCTCCCATGCCAAATCATGAAAAGACTGTTAATGCCATTGATGAAGTTTCACATATTTCCTCAGTTGTAGATTTAACCACACCATTATCTGTTATCAAGAAGAAGTTGGTACAAGCTGGGTTCTTTCCAGGTTGTCATGAAGATTGTTTCTATTGTGCTTATAAGCCGGATAGTTGCTGGAGATTGAAGGACGGAATTCAACGCCTCATGGACAATTACACAATATTGTTTGAGAGGACACCACCTTCTGTGGAGAGAATGGTCGAGCATATAACTAAAGGTGTGAAGGTTGAAGAGGTGGATATGGTTGACAAAGTGCCAGTAAGGATTACTTCCAAGGGACCTGTAAAAATCACTCGTAAGGGTCCAATAAAAATTACTGCTGAAGGCCCTGTGAAGATTGTTGCTGAAGCTAGAGTGGCTCCTATGATTATTACCACTCCTGGTCCTATTCCATATACTTCTGATAAAGCTGTGCCTTGGCATTATGGGTCTGATTTTTATATTCATGGCGTTAAGCAGGAACCCTTAGCTGAGACACCTATTGCTGATGAAAACCTTGATGTTGACAATATTGCTGGATCTAGTAAGATCACACGAAGTGGAAGAGTTTTCTCTCCTCCGGTTACCTCCAAGAATACAGTTACTCCAACTACTACCTCCACTGCTGATGCTCGGGGCAAAGGTCCTGTTATTGAACCTATACGAACTGATGTACCAACTGCTGATAATCTTTCTAAGCAGATGGAAGAAGTATTGAAGATCATTCGCAAGAGTGATTATGACATTGTTGATCAATTGGGGCATACTCTCTCCAAGATTTCTATGTTGTCCTTATTGTTGTGTTCTGAGGCTCATGCCAAAGCCTTGATTAAATTTTTGAAGACCGCTCACGTACCAAATGAGATTTCTGTAGACGAGTTTGAAAATTGTGTTGCAAACTTGACCTATGATAATGGGTTAGGTTTCTCCGATGCTGATTTGACTCCTGCCAAGAGGGATCATAATAGGGCTCTACATATCTCTATTAAATGTAGGGGCACTACCCTGTCACATGTGTTAATAGACAATGGTTCCTCGCTGAATGTGTTGCCCAAAGAAGTTCTGAATAAGCTTAGTCCTGAAGATGCTGTGTTAAAGCCCAGTAATATAGTGGTGAAGGCTTTTGATGGCTCGAGAAGAGTGGTGCATGGGGAAATTGATCTCCCAATTGTCGCTCCCAAAAGATGAGACTGAGCTCAAATGAGGTACAAACGCGAACGTTCGGTGAAGGGAGGGTGTGAGAACACACAGGAGTGAACTCACAGGGAAAGGAAAGAGTCGCCAGCTAGGCATTTTTATCCCGAAAGAAAGGTAATGCTGCATAGACCTAGAAAGATATGGATAAGACGGTTGCGAACCAGAGAAACTGAGAAAGGGGGTTGGTTACTGTAAACACCCCAAATTTGCCCTCACCCATTCACACCATGGCTTGTGATCATTTCATATACATAAACACAATCATATCATCTCATGTCTCATTTTTGTTTCACTGCATAGTTTCTAAGTCATCTGCATCTAGGGTTTGTGATCTGAGCAATCCAAGAGCTTCTTGAGCCACTCCAAAGGCTACCAATCACTTCAAAGGGATCCATGTGTGTTCTTATATCATATCACATCCTCTCAAAGTCAAAAATGCAAAAGGATCACAAGAACTGGGATTGGTGTGGATGCAGAGCCAAGTTTGACTGCACAGTTGACCTAAAATTAAGGTTTTGGTTTCAGAGGTCATAACTCCAAATTTTTTGGTCATTCTTGTTTCCATTGGTCTCTATATGGTATAGGGAGTATGCATATCAATTTTCATGAAGAAATTCCATGGGGAAGTCATCTGATCAAGAGTTGACTTTTCAGACAAGTCAGTGCAAAATCAGGGCATCTGAGGCCCCCAATGACCCAACCAAGGGGTGATCTTCATCATTTTGAGTGTATATGATCTTTATTTGATCATGGAAGAAGATTTAAGTTCACAAAATTCAAGAATTACAAGTTTTTGCAAAGTTGACTTTTTAGGGCATGGTTGACTTTTCAAGAATATGTCATTTTATGCCATTTTTCAAGCCTTGCTTTTTGATCCAAAAATGCTTCAAATGGAAAAACTTTGGTCATGAAAGTTGTAGAATACATTTTTCCCTTTTCAAAAAGTACAAGAACATGACCTAATTCATTTTGGATCAAAAGTTATGGTGTGACAAAGTTGGCAAAAATCACTAATTTTCAAGTTATGCCTCAAAGGGAAAACTTGCAATTTCATGTGCCAAGCATTCTTGTGACTTCTAATTGACATCAAACCATTACACAAGCATCATGTAAGTCCTAAAGTTCAGATTGGACCAAGGTTTCCTCATGTTTTATGGCTTGTGGGACAAGAAAATTTCATGTGAACCAAAGAGGAACCAAGTTGCAAAAACTCATGATCACTTCCATCCACTTGCTGCATTGGCCATTGAACCTTCCTAGCACTCCACACACACCATGCTGCGCCAGTCCATGTACTTGTACTAGCCTAGAACTTGGCCCATGCTTTCCTTACACCAAAGTTGACATTTTGCAAAAGTGAACTTACCAATCAATAAAGGGCAGGTCACATCATCTGACCAATGGGATTATCTTATGCAAGGAAAATGCTGGCCATTTCATACATCAAGCAAGGCTGAAACACACAAGGGCATCACATTCACAAAAACACTCCATAGAGCAAAAGCCTTCGAATCTGCCTCCACAAACCACAAACACTCAAACCAATTCCACTACTCATCTCACCATGCTTCATTGGTCCCAAACCAACAAGACTCAGGCCTGAACTAAGCAAGAACAAAGCTTCACCATTTTTCATCCTCCAAGCCAGGACTTTCGAATCACCCTCCACAGCCACAAAACATCAAAACTTTCTTCACTAACAAGTCAAACACACCCAAAGGAGCAAGAATCCACCAGTGGATTAGCCTGAAACCTCACATTTCATGACTGTGAAACCTGCTACACCAGAAATGGACTTCTCAAAACAGCTTGTTTAAGCTCATTCTAAGCCTTCCATTAGCACCAGGGGAGTCAGTGGAGCAAGCCTACATCAAAGAATAGCTCTGGAAGCTCAGTATTGAAGCTTTCCAGCTCAGGTATGAACATGAACATTCTCTCCCAAAGCTTGCATTTTAAGTTATAATCTGGTTGCTTATGTCCTGCTGATCATGGGGATGGTTTTAGAATTGGAAATGAGTGAGAGATGAGTTTGTATTGCTGTTCTGAAATTTCACCCGTGAAATTTCTTTCCTTCGATTTGCTTGTTTCTCGTGGTTTAAATAATGTTTGAGGATGGATTCATGACCTAGGTTGTTAGAGGATCATTTCCCTGGCATTAATTTGAAGAATAGTGGCCTGAATCATGTTTTAGGGTTTTGGGGTCGCCGGGGAAGATGACCGGAGCTCCCCTCCGGTCACCTGAGTTTAATTAGCCCTAATCCCTGTAATTAATTCCATTTGAATCTTGGGCGTTGGATTGTTTGACTGTGTTGACCTCCCGCGCGCATGTGTGGCCTGGATTCACTCAGTTAGCCCTAATCCCTTTAGTTAGTTTTAATTAATCTCAATTAAATTAATTTAATCTGAACCAACCACAGCCCTTGGATAGCGCGCGTGGTCAGCAGTTTCAAACCCAGGATCAATCCCAGCCTTCCATTCTGTTGACTTTTCCATTTTCTTTATTTTTATTCATTTATTTCATATTTGTTTTGTATAATTTATTAAAAATAGTAAAATTGTTTTAAAAATTATGAAACTTTTTGTCAAGAGTTTCACTAATTTTTAAAACACAAAAATATTTTTATTTTCATTTTTAGCATTTAAAAAGTATTTTTAAATATTTAAAAGATTATTTTTAATTGATTAATGAGAATTAATTTATTAAAAATACTTTTAGGTATTTAAAAATCACCAAAAAATTCATGAAATGTTCTAAGGCATTTAGAAACATTGTCCAACCTTCAAACCAAATTTATTTTTTGATCTTGATGCATTTTAAGAATTTCTCATTGAATTAAAATCATTTTTGTGCATTATTTTGATCCAAAGTTCAAAAAATCATTTCTGCCTATCCATGAAGAGTTGGACATTGATTATTTTTGCATTGCATTGTGTTTAGCATGTAGTTTGTGAGATTAAATGGCCATGATTTGATCTTTCATTTTCCATTTGTTTGGTAATTTTCTTGTTTAGGAACCCTAAAACCCTAGAAACTTGTGAAAATCATATCTTGAGATTGGTTAGGAGTTGAGATCTCTCCTTTGGGCATTGGTTTAGTATAGGATTAGGGGTCCTTTGAGTGGCATTTTCAATTTTTTATCTTAGGGTTTGCTTCTGATTTTGATTTTTGTTTGATGTATTGTCCATAAACCCTAATTTGGGCTTCCATATGCATCCATCTTGCATTCTCTTGCATAACATGACTTGTCATGACATTTCAAGCATCCATTAGATTCATTTGACATCATAAGACATATTGAAAGCATGTTTGATCATTGCATCATGTATTTGCCATGTTGTATGCCATGTGCACTTCATAACTTTTCATGTATGTTCATGTGTTTTAGCTTGCTTCATTTGCATTCATAAGCTTGTATGATCATTTCCATGTGCTGCCTCATGTTTGTAGCATCTCATAGCATCATTAGCATCATGTATATGCTTCTGGTTTGGTTTCTCATCATGTCATCTCATCCCATTTTGCATTGCACTGCATTCCTTTTCTAACCTTTCAGGTGGTAAGTGACTTTGAGAAGTGAATTTGCCTTCACTTCTCATAACTTTTCTTTTCATCTCTCTTGCATCCATTGCTGAATTTTTGTTTGTGTTTGAGTTTGAGCTTGCTCATTCCTCTTCTTCTTACTTTCTTTCTTCAAGTGACTTGACTTCTTGAATGAAGCAAGTTGCTTTGCTTCTCTTGATCCTTTCATCTGCTTCCTGGTGGTTCCATTGAAGATCTTCTCTTGAAAACCTCACAAACCTTAGGGACAACCAAGCATGACAATGATTAGGGTTTTGATTAGTCTCCCCTCTTAGTTTTACCTTTGTGTCTCTTTTGAGTCATCTCTTCTCACCTCATAATCAGGGACTAAACCCTAAAGGCTTTAAGGCTTTGTGGTTAAGCTTATGCCTGCATCATTCTCTTAGGATGGAGTGTATAACTTTAATCCTAAGTGTTAAACCCTTAATGTGTTTAAATCTCTTAATCAATTCACCTAATAATCATCAAGACATCACTTGTAACTTGGGCCTTGCATTAGGGTTCTAATTCTTCCTTAATTGGTTAAGAAGGACTAACCCTAGTGTTAATGGACAAGTCCCCCTCAAGTTGTCTTACAAACCCTAAAAATCACTTCATCATCATATCATTAAATAAAATCCACTTAATCAAAGGCTTGTTTTGTCATGAGCTTAATCCCTAATCATGGATTTAGTTGAGGAGCTTTCCTCAGCTTAAACATTCTCATCTATTATCCTTCTATTAGGATAGTGTAATGAGTCTGTTTAATCCTTGATTGTGGCTTAATCTCATTACTTAACACTAAACAAAAACAACAAAAACATCTAAATAATCACAAATAGGTTAATGATCTTAATCCTATACCAAAGGTGATTAAGTGTGAGAATCTGACTTCACACTTAAGGTACTCTCATTACCCCTAATCAGAGGGAAGATGTGATGAGTTTACTAAATCCATTGGTTTAGGCTTAAGCTCATTAACTTATGACAAACTTTCAAAAGCAATAAAAGACTGAAAACTCAAAAACAAACAATAATCGTCTCCTTCGGGATTCTTTTCTCATCTCATTCACTCATAACCGAGAGCTTGCTTCTTCCGTCTAATGCAAGACAGTTTGCACCTGAGCCAGACAGGTCATACACTTGAGCATAGGCAAGTAAGCAGTTCACAAGTCAATTCATCTATCAGTCTCTTTGGGTCGAACTACGGTGTTCTGACTTCCTCATTGCACGAGAGGATACGTAGGCATAACTTAACAGTTATCGAACAAAAGTCTCTGTATATTCCCCCTCTTTCCAGCATCTTTCTCTCAGCCTCATTATCATGAGCAATTCATTCTCATTCTTACACTGACACTGTATATATCACACTTTGCACTTCTGCTACACTGACACCTGTACATTCTTTTCCAGCTATTTTATACACAGATTGCACTGACACTACCCCTTTAAAACACAAATCTTTTAAGCGTGGATCCCGTCGAGTACGACGGACAATCTGGGTGCTAATACCTTCCCAGGTTGTAACCAACCCCCTTTCTCAGTCTCTCTGGTTCGCAACCGTCTTATCCATTCTTTTTCTAGGTCTATGCAGCATTGCCTTTCCTCCTGGATAAAAATGCCTAGCTGGCGACTCTATTCATCTCCAGTGAGTTCACGGCTGTGTGTGCTCATTGTCCCTCTCGCCGACCGTTCGCGTCTGTACCTTTATCTGGGCCTGGTCCCATCTATCGGGAGCGACAGTTACAACCTGGGAAGGTATTAGCACCCAGATTGTCCGTCGTACTCGACGGGATCCACGCTTAAAAGATTTGTGTTTTAAAGGGGTAGTGTCAGTGCAATTTGTGTATCAAAGCTGGAAAGAATGCAAGTGTCAGTGTAAAAGAAAAGTGAAGTGTATAAGAGAAGTGTCAGTGTAAGAACAGGAATAAGATGCTCAAGATCATGAGGTTAAAAGAATAATGCTGGAAGGAGGGGGAATATACAGAGACTTTTGTTCGATAACTGTTAAGTTATGCCTACGTATCCTCTCGTGCAATGAGGAAGTCAGAACACCGTAGTTCGACCCAAAGAGACTGAAAGATGAATTGACTTGTGAATTGCTTGCTTGTCAATGCTCAAGTGTATGACCTGTCTGGCTCAGGTGCAAACTGTCTTGCATTAGACGGAAGAAGCAAGTTCTCGTTTATGAGTGAATGAGGTGAGAAAAGAATCCCGGAGGAGACGATTATTGTTTGTTTTTGAGTTTTCAATCTTTTATTGCTTTTGGAAATGTGTCATAAGTTAATGAGCTTAGCCTAAACCAATAGGTTAGTAAACTCGTCACATCCTCCCTCTGATTAGGGGTAATGAGAATACCTTAAGTGTGAAGTCAGCTTCTCACACTTAATCACCCTGATGCAGGATTAAGATCATTAACCTACTTGTGATTAATTAGATGTTTTTGGTGTTTTTGTTTAATGTTAAGTAATGAGATTAAGCCATAATCATGGATTAAACAGACTCATTACACCATCCTAATAGAAGGATAATAGATGAGGATGTTTAAGCTGAGGAAAGCTCCTCAACTTAATCTATGATTAGGGATTAAACTCATGACAAAACAAAACCTTTATTAAGTGGATTTTAGTTAATGATAAGATGATGAAGTGGGTTTTAGGGTATGTAAGACAACTTGAGGGGGACTTGTCCATTAACACTAGGGTTAGTCCTTCTTAACCAATTAAGGAAGAATTAGAACCCTGATGCAAGGCCCAAGTTACAAGCTTGATGTCTTAGTGATTATTAGATGGATTGATTAAAGGATTTAAACACATTAAGGGTTTAACTCTTAGGATTAAAGTTATACACTCCATCCTAATAGAAGGATGCAGACATAAGCTTAATCACAAAGCCTTAAAGCCTTTAGGGTTTAGTCCCTGATTATGAGGTGAGAAGAGAAGACTCAATGAGACACAAAGGCAAAACTAAGTGGGGGGACTAATCAAAACCCTAACCATTGTCATACTTGGTTGTTCCTAAGGTTTGTGAGGTTTACAAGAAAGATCTTCAAAGGAACCACCAGGAAGCAGATGAAAGGAGCAAAGAGAAGCAAAGTAACTTGCTTCATTTAAGAAGACAAGTCACCTGAGGAAAGAAAGTAAGAAGAAGAAGAAAGAGCAAGCTCAATCTCAAACACAAGATAAAATGTAGCAATGATGCATAAGAGAGATGAAAAGAAATTGTGAGAAGTGAAGGCAAATTCACTTCTCAAAGTGACTTACCACCTGAAAAGTTAATGAAAGAAATGAAATGCAATGCAAAATGAGGTGAAATGATATGATGCAAACCAAAACCAGAAGCATGTGTGTGATGATAATGATGCTATGAGGTGATACAAACATGAAACAAGGCATGAGGATGATCATACAAACAGGTGGAAGCAAGAAAAGCATGCTTAGAACCATGACATACATGAAAAGTTATGAAATGCAAATGACATACAAAATGGCAAATGAAAGATGCAATGATCCAACATGCTTCTAATATGTCTTAAGATGTGTCATGGATCAAATGGATGCATAGAATGTCATGGCAAGTCATGGTATGCAAGCAAATGCAAGATGAATGCAAAAGGAAGCCCAAATTAGGGTTTATGATCAATGCACAAAACAAAAATCAAAACCAGAAGTAAACATCAAGATAAAAAATTGAAAATGAATTCAAGGGAACCCTAAACCTATACAAACTCACTGCCCAAAGGAGGGGATCCAATTCTTAACCTAGTGAAAGTTATGAATTTCTTAAGATTTCTAGGGTTTCAAGGTACCTTGTCAAGAAAAATGTCAAACAAATTGAAAATGCAAGATCAAATCATGCCAATTTAATCCTATAAACTTCATGATATGCAAGATGCAATGCAAAAAGAATCAAAGTCCAACTCTTAAAGACTAGGCAGAAATGAATTTTTGAACATTGGATCAAAATAATGCTTTGAAATAAAATTAATTCCATGGAAAATTGTCAAAAGACATCAAGATCAAAAAAGAAATTTGGTTTGAGGGTTGGACAATGTTTCTAAATAATTTTAAAGGTTTCATGAATTTTTTGGTGATTTTTAAATACCTAAAAGTATTTTTAATTAATTAATTCTCATTAATTAATTAAAAATAAACTTTTAAATGATTTAAAAATATTTTTTAATGAAAAAAATAAAAATAAAAATGTTTTTGGTTTCTGAAAATTAATAAAAGGTTATATAAAAATTTTCAGAATTTTTCAAAATGTTTTACTATTTTAAATAAAATGAAGAAAACAAATGAATTTAAATGCAAATAAAATGAAATTAAACTGAAAAAAAGAAAAGTCAACATAATCAATGGCCAGTATTCAAACTCACACGCGCGGGAGTGGACTTGGCGCTCATCTGGACGGCCAAGATTCAAATTCACGCAATTAAGACTAAACCCTAATTAATTAACCCTAATTACTCTCAGATGACCGGAACAGTGTTCCGGTCATCTTCTCCGGCCAGCCCCCTTCCCTGAATCCCTCAAAACGCCATGAAACTTCACCAAAAGCTCCAGAATCAATCAATGGCCAACAACAAAACATAATCCAGCAACAAATTCCATTTATTTCAACTCAAAATCAAGATACGAATCAAACATCAAAAACTGCCAAAATTTCAGAAACACAATACAACCTCATTTCTCAATCTTTTTCAAAAGTAAAAGGCTCAGGGAACTCAGGGAAGCATGCTTTACCATTTAGAAACAAGAAATAAAGGTTCTGGAAAAATGAAATTCCATGGCTACCTGAATCGAAGCTTTGATTTCTGGCACCTTCTGGCTGGTTTCTTGCTTCCAATCACCTCCAATGGACCTTCTGAGAAGCTTTCAATGCTTGTTTGGAGTTTACAATGGTTGGTTTGAGAGTTTGCTAAGGTTCTGCACAAAAGGGGGAGAAATCGTATCTTGGTTTCTAGGAGTTTCAGACTATGGTGATGGGTGGTTTGTGACCAGTGAAGTATGCTGAGTTGATTTGTGAAGTTGGTTTGTGTGTTTGCAGCTTGTGGAGAGTGTTTCGAAAGCTTTTGCAAAATGGGGTGAAAATGAGAGAGCTGTGTTCTTGGTGCTTTCAGGCTTGTGTGTTATGTGAAATGTCTTGCTTTTGGTTTGTATAAACAAATGGGATTGGTCAGATGAGTTGATGTGTGCTGTTGTGATTGGTATGGCTCAAGTTGCCAAAATGTCAAGTTTGTGTAAGAGAGGCATGGGCTACTATCTAGCCAAGGACAAATGGGGTGTCCTGCGCAACAAGAAGTGTGGAGAGCCCTAGGATTGGTTATGAAGTCAGTAAGCAAGTGGATTCATACTTGAGTGAGTTTTTGCAACTTGCTTCACTTTTGTTTCCTTTGAGAATTCTTGCTCCATAAGTCATGAAAATGAGTGATCCCTTGGCCCATTCTGAATTTTAGATGTCACATGATCATGTTGTGAAGAAATGATACACATTTGAGGCCTTTAGAACACTTGATCAAACCATTTTGCAAAATGTCTCTTTGGTAGAAAACTTCAAATTTTGTGATTTTAGCCAACTTTGACAAGCCATAACTTTTGATCCAAAATGAATTAGGTCATGTTCTTGTAATTTTTGAAAAAGGAATGATCCATTCTACAACTTTCATGACCAAAGTTTTTCCATTTGAAGCATTTTTGAATCAAAAAGCAAGGGTTGAAAAAGTTTCCCAAAATGGCAATTTTCATTAAAAGTCAAACTTCCCAAAAAGTCAACTTTGCAAATGACTTGAAATTCTTCAATTTTGTGAACTTCCAAAATCTTCCAAGATCAAATAAAGATTATACATAATCAAAATGATGAAGAACACCCTTTGGTTGGGTCATTGGGGGCCTCAGATGCCCTGATTTTACACTGGCTTGCTTAGAAAGTCAACCCTTGATCAGATGACTTCCCCATTGAATTTCTTCATGAAAATTGATATGCATGATCCCTATACCATATAGAGACCAATAGAAACAAAAATGACCAAAAAAATTGGAGTTATGGCCTTTGAAACCAAAACCCTAATTCTAGGTCATCTGTGCAGTCAAACCTGGCTCTGCTTCCATGCCATTTTCAGTTCTTGTGATTCTTTGACAATCTTGACTTTGAGAAGGTATAATATGATGTTTGAACATACATGGACCCCTTTGAAGTGATTGATGACCTTTGGAGTGGCTCAAGAAGCTCTTGGATTGCTCAGATCACAAACCCTAGATGCAGATGATTTTGAATCTATGCAGTGAATCAAAAATGTGATATGAGATGGTATGATTGAGTTTATGCATATGAGGTGATCGCAAGCCATGGTGTGAATGGGTGAGGGAAAATTTAGGGTGTTTACAGCTGCCCCTATTCAAACATGAGTTAGCTGTGCAGGATGTAAGCTACGGCTTAACAGGCAAACAAGATAACTTGTGGTTGAATACCAAAGACAGTCCGAAATTTGCACTCACAGAATGAAGAAGAAAAGGGATATAGATTGTAAAGGAAAATAAAGTATATTGTAAAGTATGGGTGACGGAGGACGACCGTCGAGCAGAGGACGACTGCTGGGGAATGAGCAATGACAGGGACGGCCGACACGCTGGGAAAAGTGCGGGAAATAAAGCAATGACGGGGACGACCGTCATGCTGGGGATAAAAGGGATTATGATGGGGACGGTCATCAAGTAAAGCTTATAAGATTCTCTGGGGATTAATGAAAAATGATGGGGACGGCCATCAAGTTCATAAAGTAACGTAAACAAACGATGGGGATGGCCATCGGGCTAAACTGATGAAGGACGATCAACAGGAAAAGGAAAAGGGACCACGATGGGGACGGCCATCGGGTTAAAGAATAAACGAAATAATGATGAGGGACGGTCATCAAAGGTGAAGGACGATCACCTGGCAGGGTACGGCTGCCGAAAGTATCGCGACATAGGACGAATGCCGGATAGAAGGTCAACGATGGGGACGGCCATCGGACGAGCATGATGAAGGACGATCATCAAGAGGTGAAGGACGATCACCCAGCAGGGGACGGCTGATCTCAAGGTTTATCATGACATAGGACGAATGTCAGATAACAAGATCAACGATGGGGACGACCATCGGATAAAATGATGAAGGACGATCATCAAGAGGTGAAGGACGATCACCTAGCAGGGGACGGCTGATAAATATCACGACATAGGACGAATGTCGGATAGAAAAGGTCAACGATGGGGACGGCCATCGGATGAGCATGATGAAGGACGATCATCAAGAGGTGAAGGACGATCACCTAGCAGGGGACGGCTGCTCTCAGGGTTTATCATGACACAGGACGAATGTCAGATAGAAAAGAAATTTTGTCTTGCGGGCGATCTACTGGGGAATAGTAAACACGGACGAGTGTTTATATCCAAGAAATAAAGGTATAAGTGTTTTGACGTTGTGTATAGATTAAAGACGCGGACGAGCATCCCTAAGACTATGATACGGACGAGTATCGGGTAGAAACAAATACTGACACATGTTCAGAGATGATGATATGGACGAGTATCAGCTGGTTAACAGGGAACACGGACGAGTGTCGAATCTGAGGGGACTCTTCTGGGGGATAGTAGACACAGACGAGTGTCTAAATTCAAGAAGACAAGAGTTTTTGACACGTGTATGGATTAAAGATGCGGACGAGCATCCTTAAGACTATGATACGGGCGAGTATCAGGTAGAAACAAACGCTTGACGCATGTCCTGAGATGATGGTACGGACGAGTACCAACTGGTTAACAAAGAACATGGACTAGTGTCGAATCTGAGATGATATAAGTGGTGTATAGAAGATACGGACGAGTATCGGGTATAAGAGTAATAAGTACGAGTGGTGTATAGACAGGTATTTAACCTGTTGGGGATAGTGACACGGACGAGTGTCAAAAGGAGAAAAGTATAGTATAAACAAATATCTGATATAAAAAGTGTTAGGTTACTGTGCTGGGGAAAGTGACACGGACGGATGTCAAGAAAGTTATATATATACAAGTATCTGTGAATGCAAAGGGGACGCTTTGGCTTTCTACTGGGGATATGACACGGACGAGTGTCACAAGGAGTATATACTGATGTTTGTGAATGTAAGGCAACTGCTTTAGCTTTAGCTCTCTGCTAGGGAATCTGGGGAGTATTCTGTATATTGTTGACGGGTTATCATTATTCACAAGTGTTTGATTCAGAACATGACTTATGATTATGCAATATGTTTGATTTTTGTCGTAATGCTCCGTGTTTAGACGGAATGCTACACTTTGTGGGGTGAATATGATGCGAATGCCATGATTATGCAAGGATACCAATCCGGGATTCGGATCCCGCTGCCACGAAGATCTCCGGTCAATCTGCTTGAAATGGACATCCCAGCTGGGGATGAGATCATTGGTAGATCTGGTGAGATGTAGCTGCTTGGGGAAATAGGTCAATGATAGACTTATTCTTGGTGACGAGGGACCCAGCTGGGGTTTGTAGAAGCTTTCTTCACTCTGTTGTGAGATCTTCAGGCGTTGCTCTTCTGGATAGAGGCTGAAACTCTGTGGGGGAGATGGTTCCCTGGCTTTTGTACTTGGCTGCGGAGGAATAACAAGTGGCAACTCAGCTGGGGAGAAAACACTTTGGGTGCTAAGTCTGGGTGAATGTTGATTTGCCAGCTTGCTGGGATGAAGCTTACATGCCCCATGTTGCACTTTTGAATACCTGCAATCCTGCAAAGACAGAGGGACGCACAAGTAATCCCGAGGTATCCTTTGCTGGATCCCGTCATGAGAGTTCAGACACTCCCGGGAATGTGTACATTTCCTGCAAGCACGCATTCTTTAGAAAGGTAACATCTGTGTTTATGCAATCAGTATCTCTAAAGACATCAGACATTTTGCAAATGAAAATAAAAATGTACGAGACATGACTAAAAATCTGATTTTATTAATTTACGTGCCCTGATTTGGCAAGATACAGTCAAAGAAACATATCTCCTAAAATGAGGGGATTGTTACAAATTGAGAAACAAAAATGTTGGCAATGTTGACGACGCTTCAAGGAGCTTCCCTTTTGCTATGACTCGTATGACATTTGACGTTCTTCTCGTCTTGCTTTCCGAAGAAGGTTGATTCTGATAGAAGCTTGATCCTTTCGAGGTTTACCAAGTCGTAGGTGATACAGACGAATTCAGAATGCAGTTATTCGCTTATTCCCTTATTTTGCATGGATCGCCCTTTCGGGTTTTCAATCCATCGGGATACCCATTTTTGCCTGAGTTGTCCAATGCGGCTTTTCAACTCAGCGGGTGTACATTTTTTATTTTCCCTTATTTTTGCCCGAGTCTTTTATTCTGTTTTTGACTCGCCGGGATGCCCTATTTTTGCCTGGACTTACATTCTGTTTTTATGTCCAGCGGGTCATTTTTATGCGAAGTATTTTTTAACTGCATCTGAATTCACAGGGGACGGGAAGTCTTCACCATCCATGGTGCTGAGCATGAGTGCTCCACCCGAGAAGACTTTCTTTACTACAAATGGTCCTTCATAGTTCAGGGTCCACTTGCCCCTGTGGTCTGTATGCGGAGGGAGGATTCTTTTCAGCACGAGATCTCCTACTTGGTACTCTCGGTGCCTGACTTTCTGATCAAAGGCTTTCTTCATTCTTTTCTGATACAACTGCCCATGACAGATTGCAGCCAATCTTTTCTCTTCAATCAGACTCAGTTGTTCGTATCGGGATCGGACCCATTCTGCTTCGTTCAGCTTAACATCCATCAGTACCCGCAGGGAGGGTAATTCAACTTCTACAGGTAGGACTGCTTCCATACCATACACAAGCTGATACGGTGTTGCCCCAGTGGATGTTCTGATTGACGTACGGTACCCATGCAAGGCAAATGGTAGCATTTCATGCCAGTCTTTGTATGTAACTACCATCTTCTGCACAATCTTCTTGATATTCTTATTAGCTGCCTCAACAACGCCATTCATCTTTGGCCTGTAAGGAGAAGAATTGTGGTGTTGGATCTTGAAGTCCCGACATAGCTCTGCCATCATTTTGTTGTTCAAGTTGGAACCATTGTCAGTAATGATTCGCTCGGGAACTCCGTATCGACAGATGATATCTCTCTTCAGAAATCTGGCTACCACTTGCCTTGTAACATTTGCATAGGAAGCTGCTTCGACCCACTTGGTGAATAGTCAATGGTGACCAGGATGAATCTGTGGCCATTTGAAGCAGTCGGTTCGATCTTGCCAATCATGTCAATGCCCCACATAGCAAAGGGCCAAGGTGAAGACATCACATTCAAAGGATTGGGAGGCACATACACCTTATCCGCATAAATCTGGCATTTATGGCATTTTCTGGCATAGGCACAACAATCTGCATCCATTGTGATCCAGTAATAGCCTGATCTTAACAACTTTTTAGCCATTGCATGCCCTCCAGCATGGGTACCAAAGGATCCTTCATGCACTTCGTGCATCAACAAGTCTTCTTCTGTTCTGTCAACGCATCTGAGGAGTACCATATCAAAGTTTCTCTTGTACAGGGAACCATCAGTGTTCAGAAAGAAACTACCAGCAAGCCTTCTCAAAGTCTTCTTATCATTGGAAGATGCCCCAGGTGGGTATGTTTTATCCTCCAAGAAGCACTTAATGTCATGGAACCAAAGCTTATCATCTTTGACAACATCTGCTACGAACACATATGCTGGTCTGTCAAGTCTGGACACTGGAATTTGAGGTACAAAGTTGGCAGCTTGCACTTTGATCATGGATGAAATGGTAGCCAGAGCATCTGCAAACTGATTCTCGTCCCGAGGGATATACTCAAGCTTGACTGTCGTGAAGAAAGTCAATAACCTCCTTGTATAATCCCTGTAAGGTATCAGATGATCTTGGTGTGTGTACCATTTGCCGTTGGTTTGATTAACTACCAGAGCTGAATCTCCGAATACAGTCAATGTCTTGATCCTGAGGTCAATGGCTTCCTCAAGACCCATAATGCAAGCTTCGTATTCAACTTTGTTGTTAGTGCAGTTGAAAGTGAGTTTTGCCGAGAAAGGCATGTGAACTCCTTTAGGTGTAATGAGTACTGCACCAACCCCACGACCATTCATATTAACGGCCCCATCAAACATCATAGTCCACTCTTCTTCCGGGTCAGGCCCTTCAGTGTGAATAAGCTCTTCATGATCTTTTGCTTTTATGAACATGATGTCTTCATCGGGGAAGTCAAATCTCATAGGCTGGTAATCATCAATAGGTTGCTCAGCAAGATATTCAGACAATACACTGCCTTTGATGGCTTTCTGAGATGTATACTGGATGTCATATTCTGTGAGGATCATTTGCCATCTTGCAACCCGTCCGGTAAGTGTTGGCTTCTCAAAAATGTACTTAACTGGGTCCATCTTTGAAATCAATAAAGTGGTGTGGGTCAACATATACTGCCTTAGTCGGCGAGCAGCCCACGCTAAAGCACAACAAGTTTTCTCGAGCAGTGAATAACGTTGTTCACAGTCGGTAAACGTTTTGCTCAGGTAGTAAATTGCATACTCTTTTCGACCAGACTCGTCATGCTGGCCCAACACACACCCCATTGACTCTTCTAATACTGTCAAGTACATGATTAGAGGTCTTCCTTCAACTGGAGGCATAAGGATTGGAGGCTCTTGTAAGTATTCCTTGATCTTGTCAAAAGCCTTCTGGCAGTCTTCGTTTCACCTGACCGTTTGTTCTTTTCTTAGCAGTTTGAACAAGGGTTCGCAGGTTGCTGTAAGGTGAGATATGAATCGTGAAATGTAGTTCAATCGTCCTAAGAACCCTCGAACTTCTTTTTCTGACTTTGGTGCAGGCATTTCTTGAATAGCTTTGACTTTATCAGGGTCAACTTCAATCCCTTTCTCACTTACAATAAATCCCAGCAGCTTACCAGATCGCACCCCAAATGTGGATTTGTTGGGGTTTAACTTCAGCTGGTACTTCCTCAAACGCTTAAATAGCTTCAGCAGGTTTACCAGGTGGTCTTCTTCGGTGAGGGACTTGGCAATCATATCATCCACATAACATTCGATTTCTTTATGTATCATATCGTGGAATAACGTTACCATAGCCCGTTGGTATGTTGCACCAACATTCTTCAGTCCGAATGGCATCACCTTGTAACAGAACGTGCCCCAGGGTGTGATGAAGGTTGTCTTCTCCATGTCTTCAGGTGACATCTTGATCTGATTGTATCCTGAGAATCCGTCCATGAAGGAGAACACCGAGAATTGAGCTGTATTATCAACCAATACATCAATGTGAGGTAAAGGGAAGTCATCTTTCGGGCTAGCTCTGTTCAGATCCCGGTAGTCAACACACATCCTTACTTTGCCGTCTTTCTTAGGCACATGTACTATATTAGCAAACCACAGTGGATAGCTAGTCACAGCAAGGAACCCGACGTCCCACTGCTTTTGTACCTCTTCTTTGATTTTCATTGCCATGTCTGGGCGAGTACGACACAGTTTCTGTTTAACCGGCGGGCAATCTTCTCTTAAAGGCAACTTGTGCATGACAATATCGGTGTCCAACCCTGGCATATCCTGATAAGACCAAGCAAACACATCCACATATTCACGAAGCAGGTCAATCAGTTGCTCTTTCACTGAGTCTTGTAAGCAAGCCCCGATCTTAACCTCTTTTACATCTTCATCCGTACCAAGATTAATCGTTTCGACCTCCTCCTGATGAGGAGTGATGACCTTCTCCTCTTGCCTCAACAACCTGGCTAGTTCTTCAGGAAACTCATACTCTTCTTCAACCTCTTCATCAGCTTGATTGATTGGATTGTCAAAGTCATACGAAGTCATAGCCGTGCTGTTGTCGGTGCGGTCTGAAAGGCACTCTCTGCAAAGGTTTTAGATTTGTTCATTTTAGTGATTGATTTTAATCTTGTTTAGAAAAATGAAATAAAGTTGTCATTTTGAAAACATTGCCATTTATTTTTTGTACAAAAAGAAAAATGGAAAAAACAGTGAGCGGAAAAGAAAAAGACTCATTTGCAAAAGATGTCTGATTATCATTGATTGATCTATTTGCACAAAATTACAGATGGCCCGATTACAAAATGAGTCTTGTCATCTTGGGCAAGATGCAAGACTTGATGCATGCTTAAAAATACAGGAAATAATAATTACTCTGCAGGAGTAACTCTTATAATTTCCTGGGAAGACCAGTTTGAGATACTGCTCCCCGGGATCCTTGGACGTATCCAGCTCTCCAGGTTGCGGTCGCTTTCATCCTCGTCTTCCAAGTTGTTCACGGCATCTGGGGTGAGCATCCCCCCACTGACAAAATTGGGCTTCTTAGCAGCCTCTGCTTGATCTTGTTGAGTTGGTTTGTAACCCAACCCAAATCTGTCCTCCTTCTTCTCTACAGGCAGCAACTTGCCCCAGCCTTGGGCAGTCCCCTCTTCAACAACCTTCCGGGCTTGCTGATAAGATGCCATTGAGGTTCCAGGTACAGCGGATGCTTCATTTATGTTCAAGGCCTCAAACCCTTGACTCATAGTTTCGTGGATCTCCCCATCCATCTCAATGTATTTGTATGTAGCCAGATGGCTAACAAAAATATCTTCCTCTCCACAAATAGTAACGACTTGGCCCTCCCACTCGAATTTTAACTTCTGGTGAAGGGTTGATGTCACGGCGCCAGCGGCATGTATCCATGGTCTACCCAATAGACAGCTGTAGGCAGGCTGTATATCCATCACAAAGAAGGTCGTTTTGAAAGTCTGTGTGCCAATCATTATATGCAACTCAATTTCTCCCAGAACTGATCTCTTAGAACCGTCAAAGGCTCTCACTACCAAGTTGATGGGGCGTAATGCCAATCCTTCATACTCCAGCTTCACAAGGGCTTTTTTAGGTAGGACATTGAGGGATGACCCTGTGTCCACCAATACATGAGAAAGAACTGCACCTTTACACTCCAAGGTAATGTGCAAAGCCTTGTTGTGGTTGCGACCTTCCGTTGTCAAATCATTGTTGGTAAATCCTAGTCCATGACTAGCGTTAACATTTCCAACTACAGCTTCTAACTGATTGACGGCAATCTCCTCTGGCACATAAGCTGCGTGCAAGACTTTTAATAGTGCGTTCCGATGAGCCTCGTAGCACATTAGCAATGATAAAATGGAGATTTTGGAAGGTGTCTGGTGAAGCTGGTCCACTATCTTGTAATCACTTTTCTTGATGATTCTCATGAATTCATCAACCTCTTGATCAAAAGGGGTCTTTGAAGCTTCTCTAGCAACTTGTTCTTCTTGCACCATGCTCTTCCCTTTTGCCTTGGCAGCAGCTTCTGCTTCGGCAATGGGTCTTGGAATTTGCGGGGCAAAGAGACGTCCGCTTCGAGTGAAGCCTCCGCCTCCCCCCACATTGTCTATTTGTGGTGAAGAAGTTGATGATTCCAGAGTGATTTTCTACCCTTCGCAGTATAGATCTGAGCCGTAATGCCAAGGGATGGCATTATTGCTTTCGTAAGGAACTGGCTCAGGCACTGTTGTTGCACCCCAAAATTTGCCCTCACAATACAAGACTTTGTGTGCTAAGAAGGTTCACAAAGTTCACAAGTTTCTCAATGCTTATATAACCTTTCATGAGGTTCATGAAGTCCATAAGTTGCTTCTTGAAGGTTCACAAGGTTCACAAGTTCCATAATGCTTTCAATACCTTTCATGAGGTTCATGAAGTCCACAAGTTACTTCTTGAAGGTTCACAAGGTTCACAAGACTCACAATGATTACAAAGCTCTCCTGAGGTTCATGAGGTCTACAAAGCCACTTCATGAGGTTCACAAGGTTCACAAGCTTCACAATACCTCCCATGAGGTTCACAAGACATTTTATGATGGTTCACAAGGTTCACAAAGTTCACAATTGGTCAGAAGAGTTGATAATTCCCTCAGACAATGCACCTCCTAAGCAGTGTATCCAAAACTAGGGTTTTGACTTTAATCAGGATAAATGGACTTCCAATACCTCAAGTGAGCTTCATAACATCTTATATGTGTATAAGAACCCCCATGACAAGTTTCAAGACTTTTCTCAAAAGTTTGCTCAGTCAGATGATCAGATAAGTCAAAATCAGTCAATGCAGTTAAAAAGTCAAACTGAGGTCAACTGTGGTCAAACCAAAGTCAAACTTCATGATTTTTTGCCAACATCAAGTATATGAAGTAAAATTCATCATTTTATCAAGGGTTGATCATGATTCATCAAGGAGATTCCAGATCATCAATAATCAGGAGTTTCTAAATTAGGGTTTCCTTAGTAAAAGTCAACTGAACTTTGACCAGCCATAACTTTCACATACTTCATCACCAAGTCTCCATCCAAAGCTCATTTTTAAGGAAATTGAATTCTCTACAACTTTGATGTTGCAAGTTAAGCCCCAAAATGCTTCATTTGGAAGATATGAGCTAAGACATTATAGGTCATTTCAAAAGTCAACAAAAAGTCAACAACTTCAAAAGGGAATAACTTGAGATTGGTAAATGATATGGACCTGAAACCAATGGGGTTGTTTAGAGGACTCTTCAAGCTTTCCAAAAAGTCCAAGAACACCCTCATACCTTTAAAATTGAGGGAGATGTGCCCTTGCAAAGTTGGGAAATTTTGTGATGGTTTATGTTGAAAATGGAGGTTTAAAATCACTTTTTTCCAAATGGGCTGCCCAAATTGTGATCCAATTCATACACTAGTACTATGCACGACCCAAAACATTTAAAATCTGATTTTTATTATTTTTATTTCTATTTAATTTGATTTAAATCATTAAAAATCATTTTAAATAAAAATAAAATATGAAAATTAAAGATTTTATTTGGATAATGCTTCTAGAAAGTCTTAATTGGTGATTAGAATTAAAGAGGAAAGGAATCATGAGATTGGTACAAGAATAGCAAGTCTTCATGAACAAATATTTGACTTTTACACCATGATCTTTTTCAATCTTAGAATATCAAAATTTTCACACAAACCATCAATCTTTTTGACCTAATTGAGTCCCCTATATATACTAAACTCATTGCCATTGCCCTAGGACGAATTCCCAGCATCAAAAGGTAAGTTTCAAAACCTCAAAATTCAAGCTAAAACACCAATTCGGATTCATTCATACAGGAGGTTTCAAGGTAAACTAAAGACATAGAGATGTTCCTTGAACATCCCTGAAGCTAAACCAACATTCATAAGCATCCAAAGCATGCCATAATGAGGAACCTGAAGCTTGTTCATGCTTGACAAAGTTTTTTTCCGATTACATCAATTCACTGCATTTAAATGGATTTTGCTTGCCTAATGTTGTTTATAATGTTGTGTAGATCGTTTCTGGACAGGAAAATCAACGAACCCGTACCTAATTCATGAGATGCCATTATTAGGGTTTGGACCTAGGTTTAGGGGTTTCTAATTTAAGAAACATAAATCAATTCTAAAAACATGGAATGAATCGTGTGAATGCTAGGATCATATTGCCGTGCTTGATTTTGTGAAACTGTATGATTTTGTTGGCCATTGATGTTTGTAGGTTTTGCTGGGAATGGTTTTTTTCGCAGGAAAATTTGTAGGTATTTTCACAAGAATTTTCGCAGGGCAGGAGGTAGAAGAAGGAGAAGCTTGGCGCGAATTCCATGTTTAAAATTTTGATTTAAAATATTATTTTTATATCCTGTTTATTTGTCACACAAGAACTTGTGTCCCAGTGGTAAAGATGATGCGCGTATGTTGTTAGGGTACCAGTTCGATTCCTGGCTGGTGCATTGTTTTTGCTTTTATTTTTCAGGATAAAGGAAGACTTAATATATTATGGTTTCTTGCCATTATATAATCAGATGGGCTCTTCCAGCCAGGCGGTAACGTATGCATGCTTGTCACTAAAAGGTCCTGGGTACGATTCCCACCCCAGGCCTTTTTATTTCTCTTATTTTCCAGAATTTTCAAGCTTAAAGCACAAAACCAAGGGAGACTCATTGTTATTGCATTGATGGTGCGCAGCTCAGTTGGTCACTCTCTTCACTATCCAGGTTAGGGACCTGGGTTCAAATCCCAGGTCCAGTTTTTTCTGATTTTTTTTTTTTTATTTTTCTTTTATGTTTATTATTTCCTATATTATATTATGATATGTTTTTTTTTAATTATAAAAATGCAAATATTATTTTCTTCTAAATTATAATGTATATATGTTTTGTTTTAAAATTCTAAAAAAAAAATGATTGTTATTATTATATCTTTATAGAATATATATAAGTACCATTTAATTAGTTTTTTGTATATTATAAATTAGAAAAACCCTAAAAAAAATATTTTCTAAAAACAAACCCTAATTTCCAAAACCCTAATTTATTTTCTAAATACTTATTAAAAAACTTAATTGTTATTCTCTAATTTTTAAATATAATTGTCATGTATGTATTTATTATAATCTTTGATATAATTAATTTATTGTAAATATAATAATTAGTAGAAATTAAATTTTGTAAATATAATAATTAATAAAATTAAATTTTATAAATATGATTAATTTAGTGAATATAATATTTAAAACTTATTTTCTCCTTATAACGTATAAATATATTTTTTTAAATAAATGTTAATGTATGTTTAAAAAGTGATTAAATTTGTAATAATTAGAATTTATAATTACATTATGTTTGAAAATTTTTTAATTAATTCTTATTAAATGTTATATATTAAAATCCAATTTTTTTTTATAATATTTTTTATTATTATTACCAATTATATTATTATTCATAATTTTGGTTTATTATTATCTTATTATTTCTCTAATCTTGTTTATTTCTAATTATTCTTATTTCACTAATTTTATTTATTTTTAATATTTTTACTAACCTTATTTTATCATTATTATTACTAACCCCTTATTTTATTTATTGTTTATTTATTATTTTAGCTTATTTATTTATATTTTGCTTATTATTTATTTTGCTATTTATTTTGCTTATTATTATAATTTTGTAAATGCTCCCGGATGTAAATTTTTTAAATATTTAATTATTTTTGCTATGGTTAGTAATTAGGGAGTGTAAAACATGTATGCTACTTAAAATGAATTTAGATCACTTTAGTCATAAGATAAATAAAATTGTACACTCACACACGTAAGTCGATTTTTAATCGCCGTCTCACTTTCTAAGGTTACCCCTCAAGTTGCCTAAATCATAAGGTCAAGTGGGGTGTATAAAGCAAGTCCCTTTAAAAGAAAAATCATCGAGTCCCTCATGGTTGCCTTTACGAATCAAGTCCCTTCGAATAATGATGATAGTCCCTCCTTTATGCTTATTGCACCCCACAGTTGCCTTCAAAAATAAATGTCCCTCTCATGTCCCTTACATCCAAGGTAATGACTACCTACTCCTTAATAGTAGGGATAGTCTTACCAATTAAAAGATAAAGAACAAGAAAGACTTAAAACTTTAGGGTAGGTTTCTCTTATGTACTTGCTCACTTCAAAAACTTTTCACACTTAACAAATTTCAAACAAATTTTCAAAAACAAGTTTTTACGCATCCATACATGGATCATTATCAACTATTCTGAAATTTTTTCTATTCACACACTACACTTTCAAAAAACAATTCAAAAGTGAGCTAAGTAACTAAGAGCCCATGGATAACCATGGATGTAAAGGGTGCTAACACCTTCCCTTTACATAACCTACCCCCCGGACCCAAAATATTCTCTTAAGGTCTTTCCTGTTCTTTTATACCCTTTCCTTTTGGATAAAATAAAAGTCGGTGGCGACTCTTGCTATCCGCAACATAACTAAAGTCAGTTCTCCCACCGTGTTACAGAACTGGCGACTCTGCTGGGGATTTAATTAAAGAGGGGTACCCTTAGGAATTAGATCACTTTAAATTGTTTGCCTTGTTTGCTTTATATTACTTGTTGGGGTGCTCTTATGTGTGAAAGGTCCTAACCCGGATCTAGTGTACCATAGGTAAATGGCAATAGACCAAGGAAACTGTACGACGTATATCGATACGGTTAATCTGGTGGCCATAGTTAGTGCGACTTCTTGGTTGGTGCTTATGTTCCTTAAGTCAAGTTGAGGATAATATGAGGCTGTCATATGTTGTCAATGCACTAACTAACTTTTAGAACCCTAGTTAACTCATCTTGGCCTTTAGAAAGTAGTGAGGTAACCGGCTTTGGTGCAGACTGAAGTTGGTTGACACTCGATACTACGCTCATTGAGATCTTAAACTTGGAGGGTTTTGGTTGGCAAGTAAGTTGCCTTCTGATCAACCACCCTTGTGAAGGATCAATGATATTGAGATCCCTTAGAACCCGATTACTTTTGTAGGACAGGATGAACCATCTAACTTCAGGGGAGGGTACCTACCTTAAACCTCATGCAAGCCTTTAGACCTAGGGCTATGGTGTGACTTGTTTGTGTGTGCCACATGTTTGTGATTGAGCATAACATCATGACATCATCATGCATCATAAGCATAGCATTTTCACTAACCATTTCAAGGACCAAAGGATTTATCTTTGTTCTTTGTTGCAGGTCATGACTTCTGCTCGTAGGAACACCATCAGGATCAACTTTGTAGGGATACCTCCCAAGCTTAAAGAGTTGGTTTCTCAAGTGTCTGATCGCTCCCAGTTCATCAAGAGACATGGTCACCTATTGGATCTAGTCACTTCAGGGTTCAATGAAGACATGATGAGTGTCCTGTTTCAGTTCTTTGACCCTAAGCACCACTGCTTTACATTCCCCGACTATCAGCTGGTTCCTACAATGAAGGAGTTCTCTAAACTTCTAGGTATACCTGTTCTTGATCAAAGACCCTTCACAGGCCTGGAGAAAGAGCTTAAACCAAAGGTTATTGCTGCAGCTCTACATCTGAAAAAATCTGACATTGTTCTAGAAACGAGAAGCGGAGTTAAAGGTATTCTTGCTAAGGTGTTAATGGATAAAGCTCAAGTGTTCTTGAAGGCCATGAGCTATGATGCTTTTGAGGAGATCTTAGCCTTGTTGATTTATGGCTTAGTATTGTTTCCCAATCCAGATCAGTTCATAGACGTTCATGCCATCAACATATTCTTGAGTCACAATCCAGTACCTACCTTACTTGGAGACATCCTGCATTCTCTTCACACCCGTACTACAAAGGCAAGAGGAACTTTGATGTGCTGCATACCTTTGATTTCTAGGTGGTTTATTCCTCACCTTCCTCGCTCAGTAATGAAGAATGAGCAAGGGTTCAGATGGTCCAAGAGGATCATGTCACTCTCGCATTCAGATATCCATTGGTGTTCCAGATCTATGGAGAATGTCACTATTATTGATCGTTGTGGGGAATTTCCTAATGTGCCACTTCTAGGCATAAGAGGAGGCATCACCTACAACCCCTCTCTAGCTTTACGACAGTTTGGTTACGCTCGGAGTGATGGTCCACATGACATGTTGATTCAGGGCATTGTGTTTGATTACGACAACGATCTTCAGGGTTACCGTCAGAGATTCATACGAGCTTGGGGAAAGGTAAACAGGATTGACAGCAAGACACTAGAGCCTAAGTACACTATTCCTATGGAGGCTTATCTCAGATGGGTACGATCTCGTGCTCAGACACTCATGATGCCATATCCTGCCGTCCTACCAGTTACCATGGAACCTGTTGCTGAAGGAGACACAGCTTATACCATCCTTCACCCAGACATGCCTACTGATAAGGAAGACTTGCAGAGATCATGGATCCAATTGAAGGAGCAAAGGGATACTTTCGAGGCTCATTACAAAGCAAGTCAAGAAAGAATCCTGGAGCTAACAAAGCAACTTCACGAGGAGCGAAACCTCAATTCATACCTCAATACAAAGAGGAAACGTCCATGGGAGACTTAAAACCCCATCTTTTGTACTTATTTCATTTCATTTTTGTAAGCCTAAAAGGCAAAACAAAGTTATTACTAATAAAAGTTTACTTTCGTGTTTGTCTAAGCAAATTTAAATCCTGCGGTCCTTGAAAACATTGCATATGCATTCCCATATCATTTCATTGCATCACAGGCTTATAATTGTGCACAGGTTTCTCATCTTCTCGCTGTTTATTTCAGCAATGGCTCTTGAACAATCAGTTAAGGATCTCCAGGCACAAAATGCACAGGTCCAAGAGCTGATCTTAAACCTGTCCAAGGGGCAGGATGAATTGAAGGCACTGCTGGCCAAGAAGACTAAGAAGACTAGAAGGTCTGCTGGGTTGATCAACATGGGAAGAAGGTTCAAAGGTCTTGCCAAGACCAAAGAACCAGCTGAAGACTATGAATCTGAAGAGTCTGAGCAAGAGGTAGGCAGTCTCCACCATACAATGGGGGACTCTGATTCTGAGGCTAATTACTACCATGAGCCTAATGAAGACAAATTCAAGATGCTGGTGGATAGGATGGATGCCATGGAGTTGCAGAAGTCATCTGGGCTGGATTTTGAGGATTTGAGTCTGATATCTGGGGTGGTCATACCTGTGGGTTTCAAGGTTCCTACTTTTGTTGTCTATGATGGGGTCTCTTGTCCCAAGCTGCACCTGAGGTCTTATGTCAGAAGAATTCAACCCCACACAGCTGATAAGAAGTTGTGGATCCATTTCTTTCAAGAAAGCTTATCTGGAGCTCAGCTGGAGTGGTATTATCAGTTGGAGAGTGTTAACATCAGAGACTGGAATGATCTTGCTGAAGCTTTCTATAAGCAGTACCAATACAATGCTGACTTAGCCCCCACTCGCATGCAGCTTCAGAGCATGTCTTTGGGTGCCAAAGAAAGTTTTAAAGAGTATGCTCAGAAGTGGAGAGATTTAGCTGGAAGAGTTCAACCCCCTTTGACTGACAGGGAATTGGTTGATATGTTCATGTGTACGCTGAATGGTCCGTTCTACAGTCATCTCATTGGAAGCTCATCATCTGGCTTCACCGAGTTGATCATGACAGGAGAGCGAGTAGAGAATGGTATAAAGAATGGTAAAATCCATGTGGGCACTTCTTCATCAGGCGCTGCAAAGAAGCCTCCCACTGGGAAGAAAGAATCTAATGCTGTTTATGGTCAGCCTGATCGTAACAAAAGGCATCAGTCTGTCAGTGCAGTTCATATTTCAAATCCAACTCCTGCAACAACAGAGCAGCCACAGGGCAACCAACAGAGGGCTAGAAGACAGTTCACGAAGATCAACATGTCAATGGCTCAGGCATTGCAACATTTGTTGAAGGCTGAACTTATTACTTTGAAAGAGGCTCCTCAGAATCCCAATGTTACCTCTCCCAGGTACAATCCCAATGCACGGTGTGCATACCATTCAAACTGTCAGGGACATGATACTAATAATTGCTGGGTCTTGAAGAATAAAATTCAGGATATGATTGATGCTGGAGAAATTGAGTTTGATCCTCCGGGTACTCCCAATGTGATTACTGCTCCAATGCCAAACCACGAGAAGACTGTCAACGTCATTGAGGAAGATCTACATGTCTATTCAGTTATGGAGTTGACCACACCACTGTCTGTTATCAAAAAGAGGTTAGTACAAGCTGGGATCTTTCCAGGTTGTCGTGAAGATTGTTTGTATTGTACCTATAAGCCAGATAGTTGCTTCATATTGAGAGATGGGATTCAGCGTCTCATGGATAAGTATACTATAGTGTTTGAGAGGACTCCGTCTTCTGCAGAAAGTATGGTGGATCATCTGACTCAAGGTAGGAAGGTTGAAGAGGTTGACATGGTTGACAAAGTACCACTAAGAATCACTTCAAAGGGTCCCATCAAAATCACTCATCAGGGTCCAATCAAGATTACTGCTGAAGGTCCTGTGAAAGTTGTTGCTGAAGCCAGAATAGCTCCTGTGATCATTACTACTCCTGGTCCTATCCCATATACGTCTGACAAAGCTGTGCCTTGGCACTATGGATCTGATGTTTACATCCATGGTGTTAAGCAAGAGCCTGTAGTTGATGTGCCTGTTGACATTGATAATATTGCTGGATCTAGTAAGATCACTCGTAGTGGAAGAGTTTTCTCTCCTCCAGATATTTCCAAGAATGCAGTTACTCCTGCTGCTACTTCCACCACTGATGCTCGGGGCAAGGGTCCTGTTATTGAGCCTATATCTACTGATGTGCCAGCTGCTGATGACCTCTCTAAGCAGATGGAAGAAGTATTGAAAATCATTCGCAAGAGTGATTATGACATTGTTGATCAGTTGGGGCATACTCCCTCAAAGATTTATATGCTGTCCTTGTTGTTATGTTCTGAAGCTCATGCCAAGTCCTTGATCAAGTTTCTGAAGATGGCTCATGTACCCAGTGCAATTTCTGTTGACCAATTTGAGAACTGTGTTGCCCACCTGACCTATGACAATGGGTTAGGATTTTCTGATGCTGACTTGACCCCTGCCAAGAGGGATCATAACAGGGCCTTACATATTTCAATTGAATGCAGGGGCACTACCCTGTCTCATGTGCTGATAGACAATGGTTCCTCTTTGAATGTGTTGCCTAAGGAAGTCCTGAACAAGCTGAGTCCTGAAGATGCTGTGCTGAAGCCCAGTAATATTGTGGTAAAGGCTTTTGATGGTTCTAGAAGAGTGGTACATGGGGAAATTGATCTTCCAATCCAAGTTGGTTCCCAGGTGTTTACTGCTACATTTTATGTGATGGATATTCGTCCTTCATACTCTTGTCTGCTTGGTCGTCCCTGGATCCATGGGGCAGGTGCTGTGACCTCTACATTGCACCAAAAGTTGAGATATCCGGTGAATGGAAAGGTTGTTACTGTCTATGGAGAAGAAGAATACTTTGTCAGTCATGTGAATACTTTCAAGTATCTGGAAATGGAAGGTGAATACATTGAAACTCCGTGTCAGACGTTTGAAGTAGTTCCCTGGGTTGTTAATGATTATGTAGCTCCTCCTGTTGCAAAGAAAGTTCCTGTGGTCACCAGAAAGCCTCCAACAATGGCAATGGCCTCCCTCAATGATGCTAGAGCTGTGGTGGATGAAGGTGGTTGTACTATTTGGGGTCAGCTTCCTGATATTCCATACAAGTCTGACAAGTTTGGTTTGGGTTTCACTGCAGAGTCCCAGAAGGCTGTTCGTCGTGCTCGTGCTGCCCGTGTCACTAATCAAGGGGTTGTGAAGGACCAGATTAATGCTGTGGGAGATCAAGATGAAGATTATAACTTGGATGCATGGATTTTTCCTACTGTGGGTGCTGGACTCAATAATTGGAAAGCTGAAGATGTTATCTCTATCTCCTTTAGTCAGGAGTAAATACTATTACTGTGTTGTTATATTTTAAATTTGTATTTTCTTGAACAATAAAACTTTCAAGCCATGTGCCTTACCCGGGGCACAATGGTGTGCTTGTTACGGGCTGTCATTTCATTTGCATACTTCATTCAATAAAATCAGTGGACGTTTCGTTTTCGTAAATATTGTGTTCCTTGTCTTTCTTTTCTTTTATTTTTATCAGCTATGTGTTCTTACACGCACCCACATCACTAAAATGCAGATCCTCATCCACTATGGATCCTGTTGATAACAGTTCTACTATTGCCAATTACAATTTCGAGAATCCGATCTATCAAACTGAAGACGGAAATGAGGACGATTGTGAAATACCTGTAGAGCTTGCTAGGTTGTTACAACAAGAAGAGAAAGCTATACAGCCACATGGAGAGCCAGTCGAAGTTGTGAATCTGGGAACTGAAGAAAACAGAAAAGAGGTCAAGATAGGGGCTGATTTAGAGGACAGTGTCAAGAACAGGTTGATTCAGATGTTACGTGACTATGTGGAGATCTTTGCTTGGTCTTATGAAGATATGCCAGGGTTGGATACAGACATTGTGGTTCACCGTTTGCCAGTGAAAGAAGATTGTCGTCCAAAGAAGCAGAAGGTTCGTCGTATGCGTCCTGAAATGTCAGAAAAGATCAAGGCAGAGGTAATGAAACAGTTCAATGCAGGATTCTTAGCAATGACTTCTTATCCTCAGTGGGTTGCAAATGTGGTACCAGTTCCTAAGAAAGATGGTAAGGTACGTATGTGTGTGGACTACAGAGATTTGAACAAGGCTAGCCCTAAAGATGACTTTCCACTTCCTCATATTGATATTCTGGTAGACAACACTGCTCAGCATAAGGTATTCTCTTTCATGGATGGTTTCTCTGGTTACAATCAAATCAAGATGGCACCTGAAGATATGGAGAAGACAACATTTGTGACACAGTGGGGCACCTTTTGCTATAAGGTAATGCCATTTGGTTTGAAGAATGCAGGGGCAACATATCAGCGTGCTATGGTGGCTTTGTTTCATGATATGATCCATCATGAGATAGAGGTATATGTGGATGATATGATAGCCAGGTCTCAGAATGAAGAACAACATCTTGATCATTTGCATAAATTGTTTGAGAGGTTGAAGAAATACAAGTTGAGATTGAACCCAAACAAGTGTACTTTCAGAGTTAGATCTGGAAAGCTCCTAGGTTTCGTTGTCAGTGGAAAAGGTATTGAAGTAGATCCTGCAAAAGTGAAAGCTATACGAGAGATGCCAGCTCCCCGTACTGAGAAGGAGGTTAGAGGTTTCTTGGGACGATTGAACTACATTGCAAGATTTATCTCCCAATTAACCACCATCTGTGAGCCAATTTTTAAGTTGTTGAAGAAAGATCAGGTGATGGAATGGAATGATGAGTGCCAGACTGCCTTTGATGAAATCAAGAGATATCTGCTGGAACCACCAATTTTGATGCCACCAGTTGATGAAAGACCCTTGATTATGTACTTAACAGTGTTAGACAACTCAATGGGGTGTGTGTTGGGACAACATGACGAGTCTGGTCGAAAAGAGCAGGCAATATACTACCTTAGCAAAAAGTTTACCGACTGTGAAACAAGATACTCACTGCTCGAGAAAACTTGCTGCGCTTTGGCATGGGCTGCTCGCCGACTAAGACAGTATATGTTGACCCATACTACCTTGTTGATTTCAAAGATGGATCCAATCAAGTACATATTTGAGAAACCTGCTCTCTCCGGAAGAATTGCAAGATGGCAAATGATCTTGACAGAATATGACATACAGTATACTACTCAGAAGGCCATTAAAGGAAGTGTTGTTGCTGATCATTTGGCTCATCAAGCAGTGGATGATTACCAGTCAATGAGTTTTGATTTCCCTGATGAAGATATTATGATTATTACCAAAGAACCTGGACAATATGACGGACCTGAACAAGGATCCCGATGGACTATGGTTTTCGATGGTGCCTCTAATGCACTTGGTAATGGTGTTGGTGTTGTGATTAGTTCCCCTGAAGGTTGTCATACCCCGATTACTGTCAGACTTTGTTTCCATTGTACCAATAACATGGCTGAGTATGAGGCATGTATCCTGGGTATTAAAGCTGCTATTGATATGAAGATTCAGTTCCTTGATGTGTATGGAGATTCAGCCCTGGTAGTGAGTCAGATTAAAGGAGATTGGGATACCAAGCATGATAACCTCATTCCTTACAGAGAGCATGTGTTGTCTTCGATCCCACATTTCAAAGAGATTACCTTTGGACACATTCCACGAAGAGAGAATCAGTTGGCAGATGCATTAGCCACCATGGCATCTATGTTTGAGATCAGCTGGGATGATGAAGCTCCCAAGATTACTATTGATAGATTTGAGAAGCCTGCGTACTGTAATGAGATTGACACTGAAAGGGTAGAGGAAAAGCCTTGGTTCTATGAAGTGAAAAGATATCTTGAAACTCAGGAGTTCCCTGAAGGGACATCTGTCAAAGATAGGAAATTCATGAGAAGGTTCTCTGCTAAGTTCTTTTTGAGCAATGGCATTTTGTACAAGCGCAATCACGATTCAACTTTGCTTCGTTGTGTGGATAAGAAGGAAGCAATTGAGATTATGGAAGATATGCATGACAGACTCTTTGGCACTCATTCCAGTGGTCATACTATGGCAAAGAAGATATTGAGAGCAGGTTACTATTGGTCTACCATGGAAGCTGATTGCTATCAACACTCCAGAACTTGTCACAAATGTCAAATCTATGCTGATAAAGTCCATGTACCTCCATCACCCTTGAATGTGTTGACTACTCCTTGGCCCTTTGCCATGTGGGGCATTGATATGATTGGTGAGATCAAGCCTACTGCTTCTAATGGGCATCGTTTCATCCTGGTTGCTATCGATTACTTCACGAAGTGGGTGGAGGCAGCTTCATTTGCATCTGTTACCAAGAATGTGGTGGCTCGGTTTATTAAGAATAATCTCATATGTAGGTATGGCATCCCTGAAAGGATTATCACTGACAATGGCTCTAATCTGAACAACACTATGATTACTGATCTCTGCACGCAGTTCAAGATTAAGCACCACAACTCTTCTCCGTATCGTCCGAAGATGAATGGGGCAGTTGAGGCTGCTAATAAGAACATCAAGAAGATCGTACAGAAGATGACTGTTACTTACAAGGATTGGCATGAGATGTTACCATTTGCTCTTCATGGTTATCGTACTACAATACGTACTTCAACAGGGGCAACCCCATTCTCCTTAGTCTATGGTATGGAAGCAGTTCTGCCCATTGAAGTTCAGATTCCCTCCTTGAGAATTATGAAGGATGCAGGCTTGGATGAAGATGAGTGGATTCAGACTCGACTGGACCAATTAAATTTGATTGATGAAAAGAGGCTAGCAGCAGTTTGTCATGGCCAGATGTACCAGAAACGAATGATTAAAGCTTTTAACAAGAAGGTTAAGCCAAAGGTATATCAGGCTGGTGACTTGGTAATCAAGCGTATCATATTACCACAGGGTGATCCTAGGGGCAAGTGGAATCCAACGTATGAAGGACCATTTGTAGTCAAGACAGTGTTCTCAGGAGGTGCCATGATATTGACTACAATGGATGGTGAAGACTTCCCACAGCCTGTAAACGCAGACATAGTTAAAAAATACTACGCATAAAAAGAGACCCGCTAGGTTGACAAGCCTAGGCAAAAATAAGGGCATCCCGGCAAACCAAAAGGGTTTGGGAAAAAATTAGGGATATATATATAAAGATGTACACCCGGCAAGTCGAAAACCTGAAAAGGCGGCTTGGGCAAAAAAGGGTATCCCGGTGGATTGAAAACCTGAAAGGGCAATCCAGGCAAAAGTTAGGGATTAAAGCGTATGACTATGTCTCGTTTGGATCACCCATGAAACTACAACCAGTTGTACTACTTACTCAAGCTCGAACAGATAAAGCTCAATCCAATCGTTTCCGTCCCAACAGCAGAAGATGAGATACTCGGAGATAATGGCAATAGTAGAATTGAAACTCAATAGGATTATTTCACACATAGCTGATACTCTTTGCTTTGTAAAAACTTTATGACAAAATCCTCTTACTAGGGTTTATGTCTCCTTGTACAAACTTACCCGTGTATGGGTCACTATTTGATATAAATAAATTCCATCTTTTGAATCCAGATTTACTTTTACCCTATTTACATAAGCGAAACGTCCATTGATTGTGTTTGAATGTATGTATGCTTTTGGATATGATTAATGTTTACCAAAAATGCATGAATGCTTAATATGATTGATGTTTACCAGAAATGCATGGAAATGCGGTAATAGTATTTACTAAGGACGAACGAGGGAAGGATTTCAACGAAGCTTCGCCGGTTCATCTTTACAAGACAGTTACAAACCCTCAGTAGGATGAATCCATCTTCATAAAGTCTTATCTCCCCTGGAATTTATATCCATCTCTTTTATCCTCATACGGATATTCGGGAATTTACTTTCCAATAAGGGGACGACGAACGAAGACGGGAAGTTATATCTGCCCTACCATCAAACGAAGACGGAGGTTATATATACCTTATTATCCCCAGCATCCGGGAGGTTATATATACCTTACTATCCCCAGCATCCGGGAGGTTATCCATACCTTATTATCCCCAGCAGACGGAGAGTTATATATAATATATTCTTCAACAACGAATCGGGATTTATTTTCCCTGGCCAGCAGTTGATATACGAATATATCCAGACTCTTCCGGCAGTATCATGTCATACATACATCATTTACATCATACCATAACATACATAGCCATGAGTGCATAGTACATTACCTAAGTGCATCATATTATACATGCATACATAATACATAAACTAACACTATCATACAGAATGCTACCTTGTTTTCAGGTTAATTATCCAACAAATGATCATCAGGATTGCTCTATCCTCCTGAAGACATGCTGTTACATCAGGACTACTCCAGTCTCCTGAAAACATATCATACTATTACCTCAGGGTTGCTTTATCCTCCTGACAACTTCTCATTACTTCAAGACTGCTTTAGAGTTATCATTATTGATTGTTCTATCCTCCTGAAATCACCTTATTACTTCAAGACTGCTTTAGAGCTATTGATTGCTCTATCCTCCTGAAATCATCTTCAAGACTGCTTTAGAGTTATCATTATTGATTGCTCTATCCTCCTGAAATCATATTATTACTTCAAGACTGCTTTAGGGCTATTGATTGCTCTATCCTCCTGGAGTCATATTATTACTTCAAGACTGCTTTAGGGTTATCATTATTGATTGCTCTATCCTCCTGAAGACATGCTGTTACATCAGGATTACTCCAGTCTCCTGAAAGCATATTATCAAAGATTGCTCCACCCTCTTGAAATTATATTGTTACCTCAGGACAGCTCCAGCCTCCTGATAACTTCTCATTCCCCCCCTTGAAGACATGCTGTTACATCAGGATTACTCCAGTCCCCTGAAAGCATATCATCAATACCTCAGGACTGCTCCAGACTCCTGACAGCTTTCATTATACCTCCATATCTTGGATTGCTTTCCCCCAGTGGCATCTTTAAGCCCACTCAATTATATCACTCTAATGCACTGGTGAGTGCAAATTTTTGGGCTTTTGTGTTCAATCCCCTTCAACCTTCCAGGTCACGACTGGCAAATATACCAATCTAACCCCTCAGGTTCCAGAAAATTGAACAGGGGCAGCTGTTGCACCCCAAAATTTGCCCTCACAATACAAGACTTTGTGTGCTAAGAAGGTTCACAAAGTTCACAAGTTTCTCAATGCTTATATAACCTTACATGAGGTTCATGAAGTCCATAAGTTGCTTCTTGAAGGTTCACAAGGTTCACAAGTTCCATAATGCTTTCAATACCTTTCATGAGGTTCATGAAGTCCACAAGTTACTTCTTGAAGGTTCACAAGGTTCACAAGACTCACAATGATTACAAAGCTCTCCTGAGGTTCATGAGGTCTACAAAGCCACTTCATGAGGTTCACAAGGTTCACAAGCTTCACAATACCTCCCATGAGGTTCACAAGACATTTTATGATGGTTCACAAGGTTCACAAAGTTCACAATTGGTCAGAAGAGTTGATAATTCCCTCAGACAATGCACCTCCTAAGCAGTGTATCCAAAACTAGGGTTTTGACTTTAATCAGGCTAAATGGACTTCCAATACCTAAAGTGAGCTTCATAACATCTTATATGTGTATAAGAACCCCCATGACAAGTTTCAAGACTTTTCTCAAAAGTTTGCTCAGTCAGATGATCAGATAAGTCAAAATCAGTCAATGCAGTTAAAAAGTCAAACTGAGGTCAACTGTGGTCAAACCAAAGTCAAACTTCATGATTTTTTGCCAACATCAAGTATATGAAGTAAAATTCATCATTTGATCAAGGGTTGATCATGATTCATCAAGGAGATTCCAGATCATCAATAATCAGGAGTTTCTAAATTAGGGTTTCCTCAGTAAAAGTCAACTGAACTTTGACCAGCCATAACTTTCACATACTTCATCACCAAGTCTCCATCCAAAGCTCATTTTGAAGGAAATTGAATTCTCTACAACTTTTATGTTGCAAGTTAAGCCCAAAAATGCTTCATTTGGAAGATATGAGCTAAGACATTATAGGTCATTTCAAAAGTCAACAAAAAGTCAACAACTTCAAAAGGGCATAACTTGAGATTGGTAAATGATATGGACCTGAAACCAATGGAGTTGTTTAGAGGACTCTTCAATCTTTCCAAAAAGTCCAAGAACACCCTCATACCTTTAAAATTGAGGGAGATGTGCCCTTGCAAAGTTGGGAAATTTTGTGATGGTTTATGTTGAAAATGGAGGTTTAAAATCACTTTTTTCCAAATGGGCTGCCCAAATTGTGATCCAATTCATACACTAGTACTATGCACGACCCAAACCATTTAAAATATGATTTTTATTATTTTTATTTCTATTTAATTTGATTTAAATCATTAAAAATCATTTTAAATAAAAATAAAATATGAAAATTAAAGATTTTATTTGGATAATGCTTCTAGAAAGTCTTAATTGGTGATTAGAATTAAAGAGGAAAGGAATCATGAGATTGCTACAAGAATAGCAAGTCTTCATGAACAAATATTTGACTTTTACACCATGATCTTTTTCAATCTTAGAATATCAAAATTTTCACACAAACCATCAATCTTTTTGACCTAATTGAGTCCCCTATATATACTAAACTCATTGCCATTGCCCTAGGACGAATTCCCAGCATCAAAAGGTAAGTTTCAAAACCTCAAAATTCAAGCTAAAACACCAATTCGGATTCATTCATACAGGAGGTTTCAAGGTAAACTAAAGACATAGAGATGTTCCTTGAACATCCCTGAAGCTAAACCAACATTCATAAGCATCCAAAGCATGCCATAATGAGGAACCCGAAGCTTGTTCATGCTTGACAAAGTTTTTTTCGATTACATCAATTCACTGCATTTAAATGGATTTTGCTTGCCTAATGTTGTTTATAATGTTGTGTAGATCGTTTCTGGACAGGAAAATCAACGAACCCGTACCTAATTCATGAGATGCCATTATTAGGGTTTGGACCTAGGTTTAGGGGTTTCTAATTTAAGAAACATAAATCAATTCTAAAAACATGGAATGAATCGTGTGAATGCTAGGATCATATTGCCGTGCTTGATTTTGTGAGACTGTATGATTTTGTTGGCCATTGATGTTTGTAGGTTTTGCTGGGAATGGTTTTTTTCGCAGGAAAATTTGTACGTATTTTCACAAGAATTTTCGCAGGGCAGGAGGTAGAAGAAGGAGAAGCTTGGCGCGAATTCCATGTTTAAAATTTTGATTTAAAATATTATTTTTATATCCTGTTTATTTGTCACACAAGAACTTGTGTCCCAGTGGTAAAGATGATGCGCGTATGTTGTTAGGGTACCAGTTCGATTCCTGGCTGGTGCATTGTTTTTGCTTTTATTTTTCAGGATAAAGGAAGACTTAATATATTATGGTTTCTTGCCATTATATAATCAGATGGGCTCTTCCAGCCAGGCGGTAACGTATGCATGCTTGTCACTAAAAGGTCCTGGGTACGATTCCCACCCCAGGCCTTTTTATTTCTCTTATTTTCCAGAATTTTCAAGCTTAAAGCACAAAACCAAGGGAGACTCATTGTTATTGCATTGATGGTGCGCAGCTCAGTTGGTCACTCTCTTCACTATCCAGGTTAGGGACCTGGGTTCAAATCCCAGGTCCAGTTTTTTCTGATTTTTTTATTTTTATTTTTCTTTTATGTTTATTATTTCCTATATTATATTATGATATGTTTTTTTTTAATTATAAAAATGCAAATATTATTTTCTTCTAAATTATAATGTATATATGTTTTGTTTTAAAATTCTAAAAAAAAAATGATTGTTATTATTATATCTTTATAGAATATATATAAGTACCATTTAATTAGTTTTTTGTATATTATAAATTAGAAAAACCCTAAAAAAAATATTTTCTAAAAACAAACCCTAATTTCCAAAACCCTAATTTATTTTCTAAATACTTATTAAAAAACTTAATTGTTATTCTCTAATTTTTAAATATAATTGTCATGTATGTATTTATTATAATCTTTGATATAATTAATTTATTGTAAATATAATAATTAGTAGAAATTAAATTTTGTAAATATAATAATTAATAAAATTAAATTTTATAAATATGATTAATTTAGTGAATATAATATTTAAAACTTATTTTCTCCTTATAACGTATAAATATATTTTTTTAAATAAATGTTAATGTATGTTTAAAAAGTGATTAAATTTGTAATAATTAGAATTTATAATTACATTATGTTTGAAATTTTTTTAATTAATTCTTATTAAATGTTATATATTAAAATCCAATTTTTTTTTATAATATTTTTTATTATTATTACTAATTATATTATTATTCATAATTTTGGTTTATTATTATCTTATTATTTCTCTAATCTTGTTTATTTCTAATTATTCTTATTTCACTAATTTTATTTATTTTTAATATTTTTACTAACCTTATTTTATCATTATTATTACTAACCCCTTATTTTATTTATTGTTTATTTATTATTTTAGCTTATTTATTTATATTTTGCTTATTATTTATTTTGCTATTTATTTTGCTTATTATTATAATTTTGTAAATGCTCCCGGATGTAAATTTTTTAAATATTTAATTATTTTTGCTATGGTTAGTAATTAGGGAGTGTAAAACATGTATGCTACTTAAAATGAATTTAGATCACTTTAGTCATAAGATAAATAAAATTGTACACTCACACACGTAAGTCGATTTTTAATCGTCGTCTCACTTTCTAAGGTTACCCCTCAAGTTGCCTAAATCATAAGGTCAAGTGGGGTGTATAAATCAAGTCCCTTTAAAAGAAAAATCATCGAGTCCCTCATGGTTGCCTTTACGAATCAAGTCCCTTCGAATAATGATGATAGTCCCTCCTTTATGCTTATTGCACCCCACAGTTGCCTTCAAAAATAAATGTCCCTCTCATGTCCCTTACATCCAAGGTAATGACTACCTACTCCTTAATAGTAGGGATAGTCTTACCAATTAAAAGATAAAGAACAAGAAATACTTAAAACTTTAGGGTAGGTTCCTCTTATGTACTTGCTCACTTCAAAAACTTTTCACACTTAACAAATTTCAAACAAATTTTCAAAAACAAGTTTTTACGCATCCATACATGGATCATTATCAACTATTCTGAAAATTTTTCTATTCACACACTACACTTTCAAAAAACAATTCAAAAGTGAGCTAAGTAACTAAGAGCCCATGGATAACCATGGATGTAAAGGGTGCTAACACCTTCCCTTTACATAACCTACCCCCCGGACCCAAAATATTCTCTTAAGGTCTTTCCTGTTCTTTTATACCCTTTCCTTTTGGATAAAATAAAAGTCGGTGGCGACTCTTGCTATCCGCAACATAACTAAAGTCAGTTCTCCCACCGTGTTACAACTGTGATAGTGACTGGACTGATAGCAGTTGCAGAAGGGACCATGATAGTGTGTGGATGTAACACGGTGGGAGAACTGACTTTAGTTATGTTGCGGATAGCAAGAGTCGCCACCGACTTTTATTTTATCCAAAGGAAAGGCATAAAAGAACAGGAAAGACCTTTTTAAAAGATTTTTGGGTCCGGGAGGTAGGTTATGTAAAGGGAAGGTGTTAGCACCCTTTACATCCATGGTTATCCATGGGCTCTTAGTTACTTAGCTCACTTTGAATTGTTTTTGAAAATGTGAAGTGTGTGAATAAAAATTTTCATAAGAGTTTGATAATGATCCATGTACGGATGCGTAAAAAACTTGTGTTTGAAAATTGTTTGAAATTGTGAAGTGTTTGAAAAGTTTTTGAATAGTGAGCAAGTAACTATGAGGAACCTACCCTAAAGTTTAAGTCTTTTCTGTTCTTTATCCTTTAAGTGGTAAGACTATCCCTATTATTAAGGAATAGGTAGTCATTACCTTGGATGTGTTAAGGGACAAACGTAGGGTCATCATATGGTCAATGAAGGCAACTTAAGGGATGTCTTTAGCAATTCGTAGGGACTATCATCATTTATTCGAAGGGACAAGATCATTATTCCGTAGGCAACCTCGAAGGGACTTGATCTTTTAAATTTATAGGGACTTGATGATTTTATAAGTGAAGGGACTTTGCTTAAGACACCCCTATATTCGAGGGACTTGACCATTTTATTTTAAGGCAACCAAGAGGAATACCCTAGGAAGTGCAAGATGGCGATCAAAGATCGACTTACGTGTGTGAGTGTTTATTTTCAAATATTTATCTTTTAAAGTTAATTATCTAAATTAATTTTAATTACAAATAGTTTCCACACCCTATTTACTAACCACGCGGTTAATATGAAAAATAAATGGCAGAAATTAAAAGGCAGAAAATAAAATTCCTACACTATTACATGGCTTAGGGGCAGTTACATAATAATAATAATAATGGCGGAAAATAATAAAAACCAATTATTACAAAGGCGAAGCAGTTACATAATCAGGAAAACAGTGAATGAATAACATAAAAATGAGTGAATAAATTAGAGAAAAAAAAAAGTTTGCAGACTAGGTTAAGAAAACAATTAGGGTTATGGTTTGAGAAAAAATTTAAGGTTTAAAAAACAATTTAAGGTTTAGGAAAAAATTTTAGGGTAAAAATTATGGCGAAATTTGGGTTTTAAGATAAAGATTAAGGCTAAATTTTTAGGGTTTAAAGTTTATGAAAAAAAATTAAGATTTAGGTTTAAAATTAAGGTTTAGGGAAAAAATTAAGGTTTATGAAAAAAATATAAGTTTTAAAAAAAAAGGATTTTGTTTTATCTTTTAGAAATTAGTTTAATAATAATAATAAGGAAATTCAAAGAAAATACATAATTTGATGAAAAAGGGAAAAATAAAGTTAGAGATACCAAAAATATTGGGGGTTTGCCCTTTTTGCTTCATTGAGTTCTTTGCCACTGGGACACCCACGTTTCTTCATCAAAATGCTCCAAACCTCAGTTCCTTGCCACTAGGTTGTGGGCCTTAGGTCTTTGTCACTAGGGCGACCAGCGCATGCCACACACCATCTTTTTCCTCCCACCTGCCTATTTTTGGTATATACTGTTGGAAGAATAAAAAATGACATAAACAGGATCAAATAAAATTGCTGCAGATTTTAAAATAATGAAAAATAAGAAAAGCGATTAAAATAAAATTTAAAAAATATTAAAACGATGCTAAAAATCTAATAAAATCAAATAAAGAACGCACAATTTTTTTTAGATTTTTTTGAGAATATGAAAATAGAAAATAAATCAAATAAAATAGAAAAAAGAGGATTTTGCGATTTTGAGGGTCGAAATCTTTTAGAATTCTATTCTAAAAGAGTATTGTTTGTCGATTTTTTTCTGAATTTCTGGAAAAAATTCGGAGCAAATCGAAACAGTAGTACTTACCTGACTTACCTGTCAGCCTGTAATGTTTATCACTACTGCAGCCTTCGATGTATCGACGAAAATAGATTACAACAGATTAACCAATAATTTAGTTCTCCATGGTGCCCTATGATTCCTGCATCGAAACTTAAATCCAACTATCCAAAAACCATCTACACAACCAAACAAACATATTATGTAATCAAAATCAATTAATCATACGTAAATCATTGAAATTCAAAAAAATCAAAAGAAAGGCAAGAATATGAATTTGGTTTGTATGATTTGGCATGAATTTGATGATGAGGATGATTGGAATAGGTTCAGTGATGTCCAAGGAGTGTTTTGCAACCTTTAGAATGCCTTGAGAGAGAGTCTCTAAGGAAGAATCTGAATTGTGAATTTTTGATGAATTTTTGAAGATTTGAAACTTACTCTTGAGGCAGCCAAAAAAATTTTCATGCTTGTGATGTGTTTATGTATTTATAGTAGATGAAATTAGGTCAAAAAATTGTTGGGTTGTTTGGACTTTTTGATCATTGAAGATTGAAAAAGATCATGTCTTAAAATTCAAATATTTTTGAATGTAACCTTACTATTTTAAGACAATCACCATAATTCTCATATCAATTTGATCCAATTAACTTTCATGACCTTCTAGAATCAAAATATATTTTAAATCTTCATATTTTATATTTTATTTGAATTTAGAATGATTTTTAATATAAAAAATCATAATAAATAAAATAAAATAACTAAAATTATGAAAATATTAAATAAATTTCGTGCATGATGTCATGGAACACCTTGGGTCACAAAAAGTTCAGCCCATTTGAAGAATTATGGTTTTAAGACCCTATTTTCCTCATACACCACTCAAAAATTTCCCAACTTTGCAAGGGCACATATCCTTCAATTTTAATGCTATGAGGGTGTTCTTGGACATTTTGGAAAGCTTGAAGAATCCTATAACCAACCCCACTGGTTTCATGTCCATATCATTTACCATTCTCAAGTTATGCCCTTTTGAAGTTGTTGACTTTTTGTTGACTTTTGAAATGACCTATAATGTCTTAGCTCATATCTTCCAAATGAAGCATTTTTGGGCTTAACTTGAAACATCAAAGTTGTAGAGAATTCAATTTCCTTCAAAATGAGATTTGGATGGAGACTTGGTGATGAAGTATGTGAAAGTTATGGCTGGTCAAAGTTCAGTTGACTTTTTCTGAGGAAACCCTAATTTAGAAACTCCTGATTACTGATGATCTGGAATCTCCTTGATGAATCATGATCAACCCTTGATCAAATGATGAATTTTACTTCATATACTTGATGTTGGCAAAAAATCATGAAGTTTGACTTTGGTTTGACCACAGTTGACCTCAGTTTGACTTTTTGACTGTATTGACTGATTTTGACTTATCTGATCATCTGACTGAGCAAACTTTTGAGAAAAGTCTTGAAACTTGACATGGGGGTTCTTATACACATATAAGATGTTATTAAGCTCACTTGAGGTATTGGAAGTCCATTTAGCCTGATTAAAGTCAAAACCCTAGTTTTGGGTGCACTGCTTAGGAGGTGCATTGTTTGAGGGAATTGTCAACTCCTTTGACCAATTGTGAACTTTGTGAACCTTGTGAATCTTCATAAAGTGTCTTGTGATACTCATGGGAGGTATTGTAAACCTTGTGAACCTTGTGAACCTCATAAAGTGCCTTTGTAGACCTTATGAACCTCAGGAAAGCTTTGTAATCATTGTGAATCCTGTGAACCTTGTGAACCTTCAAGAAGTGACTTGTAGACTTCATGAACCTCATGAAAGGTCTTGTAAGTGTTGAGAAGATTGTGAACCTTGTGAACCTTCATAAAGTAACTTGTAGACTTCATGAACTTCAAGAAAGGCATTGAAAGCATTATGGAACTTGTGAACCTTGTGAACCTTCAAGAAGTAACTTGTGGACTTCATGAACCTCATGAAAGGTTATATAAATGTTGAGAGGCTTGTGAACCTTGTGAACCTTCATAAAGTAACTTGTAAACTTCATGAACCTCATGAAAGGTGTTGAAAGCATTAAGAACTTGTGAACCTTGTGAACCTTCTTAGCACACAAAGTCTTGTATTGTGAGGGCAAATTTTGGATTTGGAGCTCCTGAAATTTGGAGAGTGTATAACCAATTGGATTTGGAGCTCCTGAAATTTTTAACTTTCCTGAATACCTTCCCCGAAATCCTCATAGCTGGATCTGAAGACATGATACTGACACCATCTGATACTACTGGCGTAGACAATTAATTTCCATCATGGTTTCAGCTGAGAATCCAATATCAAGGTAATACAACGAGAGGAATGTGTCTTCAAATTGTGATGGACCATATGCGCTCAGGGTATTAGATTTGAAGAGAAAGCATTGCCCCTTGGTTGAGGATGAATTGCCTTATAATGGAAGTATCTGAATGTAGTTACCTCAAGAGAAACAAGTAGAATGCCCCATAAGCATATGCCCCTGGCATTGTGGACTCTGTAATGTCACCTTTGGTAATTCAACTGTATGAGGAAAAATGCCCCTGGCTATTAAGCACAGTTGAGTTTGGACCTAATTGCCCCAACTGAATTGAACAATAACTTGGTATGCCTCTTGACTGGGAAACAGTGACTATGCCCTTGGCATTATGAACTTTGTAATGTTACCCTTGGCACTTCAGATAGATGGGGAGATCTGCCACTGGCTGCTTAAACATAGTTGAATCTTGTCCTGATTGCCCCAAATGAGTTAGGAAGTAATGACCATGCCCCTGGCATTATGACTTCTGTAATGTTACCCTTGGCACTTCAGATAGATGAGGAGATCTACCTCTGGCTGCTTAAACATAGTTGAATCTTGTCCTGATTGCCCCAAATGAGTTAGGCAGTATCATGGTCTGCCCCCTTGATTGGGAGATAATGATTATGCCCCTTTGTATACATGGACTTTGATCCAGGAAGCAACTTTGTTTATCGGAAGGACTTTGATTCATTGAACATTCATCCTGTAAGTTTCTCCATTTGTCAAACACTCAGGTATATGCAAACAAATATATTCAAAAATGCAATGCTTATGTCTGTCTTGAAGTTTTGAAACAAGTTGTTTTAGAAAAACTTTTTTTTTTTTTTTGTGAAAACTGTGATATTAACTCAAGTTTTATAACAAGCCCTAAAGGAGTCAGGATACCTTTTTGTAGCAGTACACTTTCGAACTAACCATGCTTCAGTTAGGACTTTTAACGGGTTATAACGTGGCCTGGTTCATGGTTTAAGAAACAAAGGATATAGGCTCAAATTTTATTTGTCCCCAACCCAATCTCCATGATGTTCTTCAGTCCTATGCTCAGTTAACTTATGCATTGAAGTTCCAAAGAGTTTTGGTATTGTAACACTGATATTTGTGATGGTTCAGAAACCAAAAATTTATTTGAACATTCAGTCATCTTTCTTTGTTGAGGATTCATAGTGACCTCTTTTTTCTTTTGACTTTATTATCCCTTCTTTTTGCCTGAACTGTTTATTTCAAGGTTACAGTCAGTGGGATGTCTTAATGTTTTACTAAGTCACTTTCATAGATTTTGACTTAGTAAGCTTTTATTTTGCTGGATATTGACTGTCAGGTTTCATGATTACAGAGAACCATCATTAGTTGTGTACAACACAGATATTTGGCATATTTGAGTTAACCGAGTAACTACCCTGCCCCGGGTTATGAATAAGGGTTTTAATTTGTGCGAGAATAAAAACTCCTACTTCATAGGCTCAAAAGGGTTGACTAGGGATTAACTTCCTTATACCTCCACTGTTTAGGAATTGAAACAACGCCTGTACATCGTCAGCATAGTTTGTTCAAAAGCATACTGCATAAGATTATGGTATTGTTTTCGTCATCCTCCCTCTACAGGTTTATAGCTTTATCAGGAGTTAAATATCACAGGATAGAAATAAGAAGCATAATTCAAAATATAGTGGAACGAATGGATTAATTCAAGACAAACATATGCAATGCATTAATGAAAACAAAAGTTTAACATAATAGCAAGTGTTCAAACAAATAAAAGAAATTACAAATGAAAATTCAAATGTTCTCAAAGTCTCTTCCTCTAAACTTGTCACTCCAGTTATCTGGAAACTTTGATGCTTGATGGACGATAGAAGAACTCAACCTGGCCTTCTAGAGTAACCTCGAGTATTCCTTCGTCAATTAGGTCTTGAATCTTATTCTTCAGCATCCAGCAGTTATTAGTATCATGTCCAGGACTGTTGGAGTGATACCCACACCTTGCCTTGGAATTATAGTGAGGAGAGGCAGTTTTAGGATTTTGAGGAGGACTTTTCAAAGAAACTAGTTTCATCTCCAACAAGCATTGCAGAACTTGTGACATTGGAGTGCTGAACTTGATAAACTGCCTTCTGCATTCCTTGTTTTGAGGTGGATTAACCTTATCAGGTCTTTTTTCTTCAACTAAAGAATAATCAGTGGCAACCGGTTTCTTACCTTCTTTTATCCTCATCTTCCTTTCAACCAGATCAACTTGTTTTAATGGAGGTTGATTGACAATTAGATTCCTGAATCCATTACTTTGAAGTTTTTGGACAAAGGTTCTCAGCTCTTCTTGCCCCTGAGCTAAACTTTGGATAAGAGCCACTTGGCCATTCATCTGGATCCCCATTTCTGTTATCTCAGCTTGCGATTGTTCCAACTGACCATCCTTGTTGTCCTCAGGACTCTTCTTCTTAGCCAGCAGTGTCTTCAACTCATCTTATCCCTTGGACAAGTTCAGAATCAACTCTTGGAATTGGGCATTCTGAGCCTGGAGATCTTTGACTGTCTGTTCAAGATCCATTTCTGCTGAAATAAACAGCGAGAAGATAAGATACCTGTACACAATAAACCTGTGATGCAATGATATGATGTATAGATGTATATGCAATGTTTTCAAGGACCGCAGGATTTAAATTTGCTTAAACAAACAAGAAGGTAAACTTTTATTAGTAATAAATTTGTTTTGCCTCTTGGGATTACAAAAATGAAGTGCAATAAATACAAGAGATGGGGTTTTAAGTCTCCCATGGACATTTCCTCTTTGTGTTGAGGTATGAGTTGAGATTCCGCTCCTCGTGAAGTTGCTTTGTTAGTTCCAGGACTCTTTCTTGGCTTGCTTTGTAATGAGCCTCGAAAGTATCCTTTTGCTCTTTCAGTTGGATCCATGATCTCTGCAAGTCTTCCATATCAGTAGGCATGTCTGGGTGAAGGATAGTATAAGCTGTGTCTCCCTCAGCAACAGGTTCCATGGTAACTGGTAGGACGGCAGGATATGGCATCATGAGAGTCTGAGCACGAGATCGCACCCATCTGAGATAAGCCTCCATAGGAATAGTATACTTAGGCTCCAGTGTCTTGCTGTCAACCCTGTTTACTTTTCCCCAGGCTCGTATGAATCTCTGACGGTAACCCTGAAGATCGTTGTCATAATCAAACACAATGCCCTGAATCAACATGTCATGTGGGCCATCACTTCTGGCATAACCAAATTGTCGTAAAGCTAGAGAAGGGTTGTAGGTGATGCCTCCTCTTATGCCTAGAAGTGGCACATTAGGGAACTCCCCACAACGGTCAATGATGGTGACATTCTCCATAGATCTGGAGCACCAATGGATATCTGAGTGAGAAAGTGACATGATCCTCTTGGACCATCTGAACCCTTGCTCATTCTTCATTACTGAGCGAGGAAGGTGAGAAATAAACCACCTGGATAGTAAAGGTATGCAGCACATCAAAGTTCCCCTTGCCCTTGTAGTACGGGTGTGAAGAGAATGCAGGATATCTCCAAGCAATGTAGGTACTGGATTGTGACTCAGGAATATGTTGATGGCATGAACGTCTATGAACTGATCTGGATTGGGGAACAATACTAAGCCATAAATCAGCAAGGCTAAGATCTCCTCAAAAGCATCATAGCTCATGGCCTTCAAGAACACTTGAGCTTTATCCATTAACACCTTAACAAGAATACCTTTAACTCAGCTCCTCGTTTCTAGAACAATGTCAGATTTTTTCAGATGTAGAGCTGCAGCAATAACCTCTGGTTTAAGCTCTTTCTCCAGGCCTGTGAAGGGTCTTTGATCAAGAACAGGTATGCCCAGAAGTTTAGAGAACTCTTCCATGGTTGGAACCAGCTGGTAGTCAGGGAATGTAAAGCAATGGTGCTTAGGGTCAAAGAACTGGAACAGAACACTCATCATGTCTTCATTGAACCCTGAAATGACTAGATCCAATAGGTGACCATGTCTCTTGATGAACTGGGAATGATCAGACACTTGAGCAACCAACTCTTTAAGCTTAGCAGGTATGCCCACAAAGTTGATCCTGATGGTGTTTCTACGAGCAGAAGCCATGACCTGCAACAAAGAACAAAGATAAATCCCTTGGTCCTTGAAATGGTTAGGGAAAATGCTATGCTTATGATGCATGATGATGTCATGATGTTATGATCAATCACAAACATGTGGCACACACAAGCAAGTCACACAATAGCCCTAGGTTTAAAGGCTTGCATGAGGTTCAAAGGTAAGTACCCTCCCCTGAAGTTAGTTGGTTCATCCTGTCCTATGAAAGTAACCGGGTTCTAAGGGATCTCAATATCATTGATCCTTCACAAGGGTGGTTGTTCAGTAGGCAACTTACTTGCCAACCAAAACCCTCCAAGTTTAGAATCTCAATGAGCGTAGTATCGAGTGTCAACCAACTTCAGTCTGCACCAAAGCCGGTTACCTCACTACCTTCTAAAGGCCAAGATGAGTTAACTAGGGTTCTAAAAGTTAGTTAGTGCATTGACAACATATGGCAGCCTCATATTATCCTCAACTTGACTTAAGGAACATAAGCACCAACCAAGAAGTCGCACTAACTATGGCCACCAGATCAACCATATCGATATACGTCGTACAGTTTCCTTGGTCTATTGCCATTTACCTAAGGTACACTAGATCCGGGTTAGGACCTTTCACACATAAGAGCACCCCAACAATATAATAATAAAGCAAACAAATCAAACAATATTAAAGTGATCTTAATTCCTAAGGGTACCCCTCTTAAATTTAAATCCCCAGCAGAGTCGCCAGTTCTGTAACACGGTGGGAGAACTGACTTTAGTTATGTTGCGGATAGCAAGAGTCGCCACCGACTTTTATTTTATCCAAAGGAAAGGCATAAAAGAACAGGAAAGACCTTTTTAAAAGATTTTTGGGTCCGGGGGGTAGGTTATGTAAAGGGAAGGTGTTAGCACCCTTTACATCCATGGTTATCCATGGGCTCTTAGTTACTTAGCTCACTTTGAATTGTTTTTGAAAATGTGAAGTGTGTGAATAAAAATTTTCATAAGAGTTTGATAATGATCCATGTACGGATGCGTAAAAAACTTGTGTTTGAAAATTGTTTGAAATTGTGAAGTGTTTGAAAAGTTTTTGAATAGTGAGCAAGTAACTATGAGGAACCTACCCTAAAGTTTAAGTCTTTTCTGTTCTTTATCCTTTAAGTGGTAAGACTATCCCTATTATTAAGGAATAGGTAGTCATTACCTTGGATGTGTTAAGGGACAAACGTAGGGTCATCATATGGTCAATGAAGGCAACTTAAGGGATGTCTTTAGCAATTCGTAGGGACTATCATCATTTATTCGAAGGGACAAGATCATTATTCCGTAGGCAACCTCGAAGGGACTTGATCTTTTAAATTTATAGGGACTTGATGATTTTATAAGTGAAGGGACTTTGCTTAAGACACCCCTATATTCGAGGGACTTGACCATTTTATTTTAAGGCAACCAAGAGGAATACCCTAGGAAGTGCAAGATGGCGATCAAAGATCGACTTACGTGTGTGAGTGTTTATTTTCAAATATTTATCTTTTAAAGTTAATTATCTAAATTAATTTTAATTACAAATAGTTTCCACACCCTATTTACTAACCACGCGGTTAATATGAAAAATAAATGGCAGAAATTAAAAGGCAGAAAATAAAATTCCTACACTATTACATGGCTTAGGGGCAGTTACATAATAATAATAATAATGGCGGAAAATAATAAAAACCAATTATTACAAAGGCGAAGCAGTTACATAATCAGGAAAACAGTGAATGAATAACATAAAAATGAGTGAATAAATTAGAGAAAAAAAAAAGTTTGCAGACTAGGTTAAGAAAACAATTAGGGTTATGGTTTGAGAAAAAATTTAAGGTTTAAAAAACAATTTAAGGTTTAGGAAAAAATTTTAGGGTAAAAATTATGGCGAAATTTGGGTTTTAAGATAAAGATTAAGGCTAAATTTTTAGGGTTTAAAGTTTATGAAAAAAAATTAAGATTTAGGTTTAAAATTAAGGTTTAGGGAAAAAATTAAGGTTTATGAAAAAAATATAAGTTTTAAAAAAAAAGGATTTTGTTTTATCTTTTAGAAATTAGTTTAATAATAATAATAAGGAAATTCAAAGAAAATACATAATTTGATGAAAAAGGGAAAAATAAAGTTAGAGATACCAAAAATATTGGGGGTTTGCCCTTTTTGCTTCATTGAGTTCTTTGCCAATGGGACACCCACGTTTCTTCATCAAAATGCTCCAAACCTCAGTTCCTTGCCACTAGGTTGTGGGCCTTAGGTCTTTGTCACTAGGGCGACCAGCGCATGCCACACACCATCTTTTTCCTCCCACCTGCCTATTTTTGGTATATACTGTTGGAAGAATAAAAAATGACATAAACAGGATCAAATAAAATTGCTGCAGATTTTAAAATAATGAAAAATAAGAAAAGCGATTAAAATAAAATTTAAAAAATATTAAAACGATGCTAAAAATCTAATAAAATCAAATAAAGAACGCACAATTTTTTTTAGATTTTTTTGAGAATATGAAAATAGAAAATAAATCAAATAAAATAGAAAAAAGAGGATTTTGCGATTTTGAGGGTCGAAATCTTTTAGAATTCTATTCTAAAAGAGTATTGTTTGTCGATTTTTTTCTGAATTTCTGGAAAAAATTCGGAGCAAATCGAAACAGTAGTACTTACCTGACTTACCTGTCAGCCTGTAATGTTTATCACTACTGCAGCCTTCGATGTATCGACGAAAATAGATTACAACAGATTAACCAATAATTTAGTTCTCCATGGTGCCCTATGATTCCTGCATCGAAACTTAAATCCAACTATCCAAAAACCATCTACACAACCAAACAAACATATTATGTAATCAAAATCAATTAATCATACGTAAATCATTGAAATTCAAAAAAATCAAAAGAAAGGCAAGAATATGAATTTGGTTTGTATGATTTGGCATGAATTTGATGATGAGGATGATTGGAATAGGTTCAGTGATGTCCAAGGAGTGTTTTGCAACCTTTAGAATGCCTTGAGAGAGAGTCTCTAAGGAAGAATCTGAATTGTGAATTTTTGATGAATTTTTGAAGATTTGAAACTTACTCTTGAGGCAGCCAAAAAAATTTTCATGCTTGTGATGTGTTTATGTATTTATAGTAGATGAAATTAGGTCAAAAAATTGTTGGGTTGTTTGGACTTTTTGATCATTGAAGATTGAAAAAGATCATGTCTTAAAATTCAAATATTTTTGAATGTAACCTTACTATTTTAAGACAATCACCATAATTCTCATATCAATTTGATCCAATTAACTTTCATGACCTTCTAGAATCAAAATATATTTTAAATCTTCATATTTTATATTTTATTTGAATTTAGAATGATTTTTAATATAAAAAATCATAATAAATAAAATAAAATAACTAAAATTATGAAAATATTAAATAAATTTCGTGCATGATGTCATGGAACACCTTGGGTCACAAAAAGTTCAGCCCATTTGAAGAATTATGGTTTTAAGACCCTATTTTCCTCATACACCACTCAAAAATTTCCCAACTTTGCAAGGGCACATATCCTTCAATTTTAATGCTATGAGGGTGTTCTTGGACATTTTGGAAAGCTTGAAGAATCCTATAACCAACCCCACTGGTTTCATGTCCATATCATTTACCATTCTCAAGTTATGCCCTTTTGAAGTTGTTGACTTTTTGTTGACTTTTGAAATGACCTATAATGTCTTAGCTCATATCTTCCAAATGAAGCATTTTTGGGCTTAACTTGAAACATCAAAGTTGTAGAGAATTCAATTTCCTTCAAAATGAGATTTGGATGGAGACTTGGTGATGAAGTATGTGAAAGTTATGGCTGGTCAAAGTTCAGTTGACTTTTTCTGAGGAAACCCTAATTTAGAAACTCCTGATTACTGATGATCTGGAATCTCCTTGATGAATCATGATCAACCCTTGATCAAATGATGAATTTTACTTCATATACTTGATGTTGGCAAAAAATCATGAAGTTTGACTTTGGTTTGACCACAGTTGACCTCAGTTTGACTTTTTGACTGTATTGACTGATTTTGACTTATCTGATCATCTGACTGAGCAAACTTTTGAGAAAAGTCTTGAAACTTGACATGGGGGTTCTTATACACATATAAGATGTTATTAAGCTCACTTGAGGTATTGGAAGTCCATTTAGCCTGATTAAAGTCAAAACCCTAGTTTTGGGTGCACTGCTTAGGAGGTGCATTGTTTGAGGGAATTGTCAACTCCTTTGACCAATTGTGAACTTTGTGAACCTTGTGAATCTTCATAAAGTGTCTTGTGATACTCATGGGAGGTATTGTAAACCTTGTGAACCTTGTGAACCTCATAAAGTGCCTTTGTAGACCTTATGAACCTCAGGAAAGCTTTGTAATCATTGTGAATCCTGTGAACCTTGTGAACCTTCAAGAAGTGACTTGTAGACTTCATGAACCTCATGAAAGGTCTTGTAAGTGTTGAGAAGATTGTGAACCTTGTGAACCTTCATAAAGTAACTTGTAGACTTCATGAACTTCAAGAAAGGCATTGAAAGCATTATGGAACTTGTGAACCTTGTGAACCTTCAAGAAGTAACTTGTGGACTTCATGAACCTCATGAAAGGTTATATAAATGTTGAGAGGCTTGTGAACCTTGTGAACCTTCATAAAGTAACTTGTAAACTTCATGAACCTCATGAAAGGTGTTGAAAGCATTAAGAACTTGTGAACCTTGTGAACCTTCTTAGCACACAAAGTCTTGTATTGTGAGGGCAAATTTTGGGGTGCAACAGTGGATCATAGTATATTGTAACTGGTGCTCTGACAGGGGAAGCATTTTGTGAGTTGTAGGCAGAATCATTTGCAGGATCATAATATATTGTAACCGTTGAGACACTTTCATTATTTGCTGTTGATGTTGTAGGAGGCACTGTTGATTGGATGGGTGTTGAAGTTGTAGAAGAGACGGATGTTGATATTTGGTTCGTTGAAGTGACAGATGAAGCATTTGTTGATGAGATTGAAGAGTTGTTTGGAACAATTGTTGTTGCAGTTGTAGAAGACTCGGGAATTGTTGTTAAGGAAATTGCTGGATTTGGAGGTGTTAATGTTGTGATTTGAAGTAAGCCACTCTGGATGAGACCATCTATGCCATTTCTCAAGTTATCACACCCATTTACCGAAATGTTGCAATAACCGCACCCGAGCTCGCACCCCGGGAACATCTGACATTCAAGGAGTTGAGCTTTAATCTCTACTAGGGGTGTCCGAATCTGCCCCACACTGGTTATCAAGTAAGACGGCTTATCTTCCTCAATAGCATTGATTATGGGTCCTCCATGGTTGGGCATAGGGTTTTTGCTGACATTTGGCGGGGGTGCAAATTTAGAGCTTTGGAATCCACTAGATCCTGTACTTTCATGTGCAAAGCTCTGCACTTCTCTGTACTGTGGCCAGGTGCATTTGAGTGAAAAGCACATCTGGCGTTGGCGTCGTAATTTCTGGGCAGACTGGCAGGATCTGGAGGTGCCAATGTCCTTAGCTCAACCAGGTTGAGTTTCAGGAGTTGTGGCAATAATGCGGCATAAGGCATAGGGATCGGATCAATCACCCTATTGGCCTGAGATGGTCTCTGTTGAAACGGTCTTTGCTGATTGTTGTTGCTGTTGTTGTTGTTGTTATAATTTCTCTGAGGTGGATACTGAGCTTGTTGCTGGTAGTGGGGTTGTTGTTGTGGTTGGTACGCCGGTCGTTGATGAACTGGAGCGGGAATAGTGACAGCTGCCACTGACCTATGAACATATTGGGGTCTTCCCCTGCTGGTATGGATAGCATTAGTCTCACCAGTTCTTCTTGGGCCCACAAAAGGCTTTCTTGGGTTGCTGGACGAGCTCGCACCATTGTCGGAAATCTTACCCATCTCTAGAAGGCTTTCAATTCTTTCTCCAGCTATAACTACATCAGCGAAGCTGGTGGAAGAAAAAGCGGCTAGCCTGTCAATGTATGTCCCTTGAAGGGTGTTCATAAACATGTCGGCCATTTCCCTTTCCGACATAGGTGGCTGGACAGCAGCAGCAAGCTGTCTCCACCTCTGGGCGTATTCCCGGAAGCTTTCTCTGGACGATTGAGACATTCCCATCAAGAGGGTCCTGTTGGGAGCCATATCCAGGTTGTACTGGTATTGTCTAATGAAGGCCTCAGCCAGGTCCTTCCAGCATCTGATGGTTGCTCTGGTCAAATGAGAGTACCATTCCCTTGAAGCTCCTGTTAAACTGTTTTCGAAATAAAACATCCATAGTTTTTCATCCATGGTGTATGCCTTCAACCTCCCCAGAAAGGATTGCAAGTGGGTTCGTGGGCAGGAGGTTTTGTTGTACTTTTCAAAGCACGGAGGTTTAAACTTGTGGGGAATCCTTACCCCGTCCACTAAGCCCATGTCCATGACATCAAAACCCAAAGAGTTTTGAGACTCCAGGGACCTTAATTTCTCAGCAATTTCATCTAGCCTTCTGTCATAGGCTTCATCCCCAGCTCCCATCACAGTGAACTGATCTTCTTGGGGGTCTTCTTGTAGTACTCTTCCTGTAGTAGCATTCCCTTGTACATTAGCAGGGATGTTGATCTCTGGGTGAAGATGAGGGCCATACACAGGTGGGTTGACATGAGGCTGAACCCTCTCATTGTTGCTTGTTCCACCAGTCCCTAGATGGGGGTCTTCCTGAGTCTGCCTCTCTACCAAAGCTCTTAATCTTTCTTGGCTCTATGCCAATCCATTCATCACCTCCATAAACTGGGTCATCTGATTTCTCATTTCCAGTCTCTCATTGGCCATTTGAGCCCTGACCTCTGTAAGGTCCTGTTGTACTTGGTCCATCTGTATACCCGGAAGGTTGTTGCGGGTAGGATATCTGTGCGGACGGTTGAGTGGGAACACCCGACGACGAGCAATAGTTCCTGAATCACAACAGAGTTAGTAACAAACAAAACAAAAGCCTACAAAACAAAACAAAAGGTTAGTATGCAATGCAGTATGCTTATTCGTTTCCAAGGTATCCGACTTGGCATTTGGTTTTGACCTTTCCAGACCCCTGAGGAAGATGCTTTTGATGTTGCTTAGGAAAAAGAGATTCAAATGAAACAAACTAATGAATATATTACAAAAAAGTGAATGATACATAGTTTGTTTTTTACAATACATGCCCCTGAGGGGTCAAAATACAACATAAAAAGGAAAAGTACAATGAAATGAAAGCAACAACAAGCAAAAGTCAGACACCAAGACCAAACTCATCCTCCTGAACTTCCTTTAGAAGTGCTTCAGTCACAGGATCAGCTGGATGTTCTGTGAGATTCCTGATAAGAAGATTCCTGGTGGCAATAGCTGCAGTTAGCTTCTTGTGTCTGCCCTGGTCCTTTGACCTCTTCACACCAGCCCTAATCTTCAACTCTGAGATCTCTCTCTGGGCTGCTAGCAGGGCTTCCTGTTGCTCCTTTGCATTAGCCTCCAACTGCTCAATCTTGTCCTGAGTCCTTTTATCTTCCTGAGTACGAGCTTCAGTGATCCTGACCCACCTAGCTTGACTCTCTTTCAGATATAAATCAGTCCTGGCCTTTTGGAACTGAGCCTCCTTGCAGGCATTCTTCAAAATCTGCTCTCCAGCCCTTGACTTCTTGATGTAATCTTCTGACTTTTCAATCCTGGCTAGATGCTCCACCTTAAGCTTTTCCAACCTTTCAATGTCCAGCCGACCATCACTCCTCTCCTAGAGGGTCTTCTGTAGAGCCTGAGTCAGATTCTCATTCCTCTCTTTCAGTTTCTCAAACTCTTCCAGGCTAACAGTGGCTGGAGGGGGTGTTGTGGATGGTCCAGGTGCATCCTCAATGGTGAAGGGCATCCCAGAAATTTGAGCCCTGGCATGAGACCACTCATAGTACTGAGCTGAGGCCACATTGTTGCATCTCCCAAGAACGGCCATCCCCTTGGTCTGGACATTGTCCTAAGCCCAGGATGCTTGCCTGACAACAGCCAGATTAGGCTTAACCTCACAATAAAGGGTTTCAGCCAAGTCTTGTGCTCTAGGAGGGTGGACCAATGCATAGCCCAATTGCCTTTTGAATAGAAGTGGGTTGTAGTTGATGCAACCCTTCACTCCTATCAGAGGTACATTGGGGAACTGCCCACAACTAGTGATGATGTCCCTGCCCTTGGTGCTCTGAGTGCACCACCTGATGTCATCTGAGGTCAAAGCAATAAGTCTTCTAGCCCAATTCTTCTGTTGGTGAGGATTCAAGAATGCATCAGTCTTGGGCAAGTGTTTGAGCAGCCAGGTATGGAACAGGGGAGCACAACATCTCACCAATCTTCCTCTCTGCTTTTCATTCCTTTGATGAATAGAGTAGTAGAAATCTCCCAGTAAGGTGGGCACTGGGTTCCTCAGAATGAAAAGGTGAATGGATTTCTTGCTAATAAACTTAGGCTCATCTGCAAAAAGTATAACCCCATATATGCTGAGGGCTAACAAAGCACAAACTGCCTTCCACTCTCCCAAGGAGGCCTTTAGGATAGCCTGAGAAGTCAAGAAATCCAGGTGTAGACCAGAGATTCCTGCCTTGGTTGTCATGTTCTGCTCAATCAGAAAAGGTTCCAGATACAGTGCCCTAGCTACTTCTTCATTGCTGGGAAAAACCATTTCTGGGTTGAAGGGGATACCACCCCTGACAGGTACTCCAACCAGTGATGAATACTCTTCCAACAAGGGTCCCAACTGAAAATTCTGGAAGGTGAAACACCTCAGAGGGGGATCATAGAACTGTAGACAAGTGTGAATCAAGCTCCTCTGAGAAGGGTCCAAATCCATAACCACATCAAGGATGCCTCCAAAATGTTCTCTAAATAGTGGTATATGGTCTGGAGTAATAAGGGCCTGGATCTTCTTGATGCCAGTCAGCTCAGGCTCAAAGAAATGGTAAGAGATATTGCTCTTCTTGGGTGCCATGCTGCTGAAGAAGAGCTGAAACAGATGCTGATGATGATGACTGATACTAGAAGATGGGCCACTGACAGGCTAATACTGATGATGCAGGTGGCTGAAGCAGGTAGCAGATAGATGGTGAACAGTGGTCTATGTTGATGAAGGGGTCAAAACCAAGCCAAAATGTATGATGTGGATACCCTGAAAAAACAAATAAGCAAATGTTAAATGATGCAATGATGATGTATGCAAATGATATGCAAGGGTTTGTGATCAAGCTGGATTTGGTTGCTGCTTTGATATAAGTCCATGTATGTTCAAGAAATCCAGATGGAGGTTCATAAGTCCAGTAAACAAGGTGGGGGAATCAAATAAAGAGTCACATGTCCAGGGTTAAAATCACAAGAACTGTCCCAAAATGGAGTACTCTTAATCAAAACAAAGTAACAGGGTATGCTGAGGTCAAGGGTACCTGCAAACCTGTAAACAGCCCAACCCCCTCATAGGTGGTGTTCTAAAACAAGGATCCTCAGACTTGGACCAGTTATGAGAAGTGTAAACACTACAGGAAATCTGTAGCACGGCTTCCCAGATAGCCCTAGCACTACAGGAAATCTGTAGCACGGAGTTCTCAAGAAGAAACCCATATCTGAACCGTGTTTCATATTCCCGCACCAGACCGAAATGGAATGGGAAAGAACATGAACCACTCTAGCCTATGTGTCACTCAGGTCCCAGGTATAGGACCTTAAACTCTCAATAGAACCCCACCCACCAAAGCAAAAACCAGATCCAGCCAAAACAGTATGACAGTATGATATATGTAAAGCTGTAAAGAAAGAAATAAACAAAACTGTACATAAAGCAATAAAACAAATATACAAACACAGATAGCACATAACACCCCAGTAAACACAAATCAAACAAGCGCTAGGAGGAACCCACAAAAAGAACCAGAAGCCCTGGTTGCAGTATAAGGGTCCCCATCAGAGTCGCCAAGCTGTCGCTCCCAAAAGATGAGACTGAGCTCAAATGAGGTACAGACGCGAACGGTCGGCGAAGGGAGGGTGTGAGAACACACAGGAGTGAACTCACAGGGAAAGGAAAGAGTCGCCAGCTAGGCATTTTTATCCCGAAAGAAAGGTAATGCTGCATAGACCTAGAAAGATATGGATAAGACGGTTGCGAACCAGAGAAACTGAGAAAGGGGGTTGGTTACAACCTGGGAAGGTATTAGCACCCAGATTGTCCGTCGTACTCGACGGGATCCACGCTTAAAAGATTTGTGTTTTAAAGGGGTAGTGTCAGTGCAATTTGTGTATCAAAGCTGGAAAGAATGCAAGTGTCAGTGTAAAAGAAAAGTGAAGTGTATAAGAGAAGTGTCAGTGTAAGAACAGGAATAAGATGCTCAAGATCATGAGGTTAAAAGAATAATGCTGGAAGGAGGGGGAATATACAGAGACTTTTGTTCGATAACTGTTAAGTTATGCCTACGTATCCTCTCGTGCAATGAGGAAGTCAGAACACCGTAGTTCGACCCAAAGAGACTGAAAGATGAATTGACTTGTGAACTGCTTGCTTGTCAATGCTCAAGTGTATGACCTGTCTGGCTCAGGTGCAAACTGTCTTGCATTAGACGGAAGAAGCAAGTTCTCGTTTATGAGTGAATGAGGTGAGAAAAGAATCCCGGAGGAGACGATTATTGTTTGTTTTTGAGTTTTCAATCTTTTATTGCTTTTGGAAATGTGTCATAAGTTAATGATCTTAGCCTAAACCAATAGGTTAGTAAACTCGTCACATCCTCCCTCTGATTAGGGGTAATGAGAATACCTTAAGTGTGAAGTCAGCTTATCACACTTAATCACCCTGATGCAGATTAAGATCATTAACCTACTTGTGATTAATTAGATGTTTTTGGTGTTTTTGTTTAGTGTTAAGTAATGAGATTAAGCCATAATCATGGATTAAACAGACTCATTACACCATCCTAATAGAAGGATAATAGATGAGGATGTTTAAGCTGAGGAAAGCTCCTCAACTTAATCTATGATTAGGGATTAAACTCATGACAAAACAAAACCTTTATTAAGTGGATTTTAGTTAATGATAAGATGATGAAGTGGGTTTTAGGTTATGTAAGACAACTTGAGGGGGACTTGTCCATTAACACTAGGGTTAGTCCTTCTTAACCAATTAAGGAAGAATTAGAACCCTGATGCAAGGCCCAAGTTACAAGCTTGATGTCTTAGTGATTATTAGATGGATTGATTAAAGGATTTAAACACATTAAGGGTTTAACTCTTAGGATTAAAGTTATACACTCCATCCTAATAGAAGGATGCAGGCATAAGCTTAATCACAAAGCCTTAAAGCCTTTAGGGATTAGTCCCTGATTATGAGGTGAGAAGAGAAGACTCAATGAGACACAAAGGCAAAACTAAGTGGGGGGACTAATCAAAACCCTAACCATTGTCATACTTGGTTGTTCCTAAGGTTTGTGAGGTTTACAAGAAAGATCTTCAAAGGAACCACCAGGAAGCAGATGAAAGGAGCAAAGAGAAGCAAAGTAACTTGCTTCATTTAAGAAGACAAGTCACTTGAGGAAAGAAAGTAAGAAGAAGAAGAAAGAGCAAGCTCAATCTCAAACACAAGATAAAATGCAGCAATGATGCATAAGAGAGATGAAAAGAAATTGTGAGAAGTGAAGGCAAATTCACTTCTCAAAGTGACTTACCACCTGAAAAGTTAATGAAAGAAATGCAATGCAATGCAAAATGAGGTGAAATGATATGATGCAAACCAAAACCAGAAGCATGTGTGTGATGATAATGATGCTATGATGTGATACAAACATGAAACAAGGCATGAGGATGATCATACAAACAGGTGGAAGCAAGAAAAGCATGCTTAGAACCATGACATACATGAAAAGTTATGAAATGCAAATGACATACAAAATGGCAAATGAAAGATGCAATGATCAAACATGCTTCTAATATGTCTTAATATGTGTCATGGATCAAATGGATGCATAGAATGTCATGGCAAGTCATGGTATGCAAGCAAATGCAAGATGAATGCAAAAGGAAGCCCAAATTAGGGTTTATGATCAATGCACAAAACAAAAATCAAAACCAGAAGCAAACATCAAGATAAAAAATTTAAAATGCATTCAAGGGAACCCTAAACCTATACAAACTCACTGCCCAAAGGAGGGGATCCAATTCTTAACCTAGTGAAAGTTATGAATTTCTTAAGATTTCTAGGGTTTCAAGGTACCTTGTCAAGAAAAATGTCAAACAAATTGAAAATGCAAGATCAAATCATGCCAATTTAATCCTATAAACTTCATGATGTGCAAGATGCAATGCAAAAAGAATCAAAGTCCAACTCTTAAAGACTAGGCAGAAATGAATTTTTGAACATTGGATCAAAATAATGCTTTGAAATAAAATTAATTCCATGGAAAATTGTCAAAAGACATCAAGATCAAAAAAGAAATTTGGTTTGAGGGTTGGACAATGTTTCTAAATGATTTTAAAGGTTTCATGAATTTTTTGGTGATTTTTAAATACCTAAAAGTATTTTTAATTAATTAATTCTCATTAATTAATTAAAAATAAACTTTTAAATGATTTAAAAATATTTTTTAATGAAAAAAATAAAAATAAAAATGTTTTTGGTTTCTGAAAATTAATAAAAGGTTATATAAAAATTTTCAGAATTTTTCAAAATGTTTTACTAATTTAAATAAAATGAAGAAAACAAATGAATTTAAATGCAAATAAAATGAAATTAAACTGAAAAAAAGAAAAGTCAACATAATCAATGGCCAGTATTCAAACTCACACGCGCGGGAGTGGACTTGGCGCGCATCTGGACGGCCAAGATTCAAATTCACGCAATTAAGACTAAACCCTAATTAATTAACCCTAATTACTCTCAGATGACTGGAACAGTGTTCCGGTCATCTTCTCCGGCCAGCCCCCTTCCCTGAATCCCTCAAAACGCCATGAAACTTCACCAAAAGCTCCAGAAACAATCAATGGCCAACAACAAAACATAATCCAGCAACAAATTCCATTTATTTCAACTCAAAATCAAGATACGAATCAAACATCAAAAACTGCCAAAATTTCAGAAACACAATACAACCTCATTTCTCAATATTTTTCAAAAGTAAAAGGCTCAGGGAACTCAGGGAAACATGCTTTACCATTTAGAAACAAGAAATAAAGGTTCTGGAAAAATGAAATTCCATGGCTACCTGAATCGAAGCTTTGATTTCTGGCACCTTCTGGCTGATTTCTTGCTTCCAATCACCTCCAATGGACCTTATGAGAAGCTTTCAATGCTTGTTTGGAGTTTACAATGGTTGGTTTGAGAGTTTGCTAAGGTTCTGCACAAAAGGGGGGAGAAATCGTATCTTGGTTTCTGGGAGTTTCAGACTATGGTGATGGGTGGTTTGTGACCAGTGAAGTATGCTGAGTTGATTTGTGAAGTTGGTTTGTGTGTTTGCAGCTTGTGGAGAGTGTTTCGAAAGCTTTTGCAAAATGGGGTGAAAATGAGAGAGTTGTGTTCTTGGTGCTTTCAGGCTTGTGTGTTATGTGAAATGTCTTGCTTTTGGTTTGTATAAACAAATGGGATTGGTCAGATGAGTTGATGTGTGCTGTTGTGATTGGTATGGCTCAAGTTGCCAAAATGTCAAGTTTGTGTAAGAGAGGCATGGGCTACTAGCTAGCCAAGGACAAATGGGGTGTCCTGCGCAGCAAGAAGTGTGGAGAGCCCTAGGATTGGTTATGAAGTCAGCAAGCAATGGATTCATACTTGAGTGAGTTTTTGCAACTTGCTTCACTTTTGTTTCCTTTGAGAATTCTTGCTCCATAAGTCATGAAAATGAGTGATCCCTTGGCCCATTCTTAATTTTAGATGTCACATGATCATGTTGTGAAGAAATGATACACATTTTAGGCCTTTAGAACACTTGATCAAACCATTTTGCAAAATGTCTCTTTGGTAGAAAACTTCAAATTTTGTGATTTTAGCCAACTTTGACAAGCCATAACTTTTGATCCAAAATGAATTAGGTCATGTTCTTGTACTTTTTGAAAAGGGAATGATCCATTCTACAACTTTCATGACCAAAGTTTTTCCATTTGAAGCATTTTTGAATCAAAAAGCAAGGGTTGAAAAAGTTTCCCAAAATGGCAATTTTCATTAAAAGTCAAACTTCCCAAAAAGTCAACTTTGCAAATGACTTGAAATTCTTCAATTTTGTGAACTTCCAACATCTTCCATGATCAAATAAAGATCATACATAATCAAAATGATGAAGAACACCCTTTGGTTGGGTCATTGGGGGCCTCAGATGCCCTGATTTTACACTGGCTTTCTTAGAAAGTCAACCCTTGATCAGATGACTTCCCCATTGAATTTCTTCATGAAAATTGATATGCATGATCCCTATACTATATAGAGACCAATAGAAACCAAAATGACCAAAAAAATTGGAGTTATGGCCTTTGAAACCCAAACCCTAATTCTAGGTCATCTGTGCAGTCAAACCTGGCTCTGCTTCCATGCCATTTTCAGTTCTTGTGATTCTTTGACTATCTTGACTTTGAGAAGGTATAATATGATGTTTGAACATACATGGACCCCTTTGAAGTGATTGATGACCTTTGGAGTGGCTCAAGAAGCTCTTGGATTGCTCAGATCACAAACCCTAGATGCAGATGATTTTGAATCTATGCAGTGAATCAAAAATGTGATATGAGATGGTATGATTGAGTTTATGCATATGAGGTGATCACAAGCCATGGTGTGAATGGGTGAGGGAAAATTTGGGGTGTTTATAGCTGCCCCTATTCAAACATGAGTTAGCTGTGTAGGATGTAAGCTACGGCTTAACAGGCAAACAAGATAACTTGTGGTTGAATACCAAAGACAGTCCGAAATTTGCACTCACAGAATGAAGAAGAAAAGGGATATAGATTGTAAAGGAAAATAAAGTATATTGTAAAGTATGGGTGACGGAGGACGACCGTCGAGCAGAGGACGACTGCTGGGGAATGAGCAATGACGGGGACGGCCGACACGCTGGGAAAAGTGCGGGAAATAAAGCAATGACGGGGACGGCCGACATGCTGGGGATAAAAGGGATTATGATGGGGACGGCCATCAAGTAAAGCTTATAAGATTCTCTGGGGATTAATGAAAAATGATGGGGACGGCCATCAAGTTCATAAAGTAACGTAAACAAACGATGGGGACGGCCATCGGGCTAAACTGATGAAGGACGATCATCAGGAAAAGGAAAAGGGACCACGACGGGGACGACCATCGGGTTAAAGAATAAATGAAATAATGATGAGGGACGGTCATCAAAGGTGAAGGACGATCACCTGGCAAGGTACGACTGCCGAAAGTATCGTGACATAGGACGAATGCCGGATAGAAGGTCAACGATAGGGACGGCCATCAGACGAGCATGATGAAGGACGATCATCAAGAGGTGAAGGATGATCACCCAGCAGGGGACGGCTGCTCTCAAGGTTTATCATGACATAGGACGAATGTCAGATAACAAGATCAACGATGGGGACGGCCATCGGATAAAATGATGAAGGACGATCATCAAGAGGTGAAGGACGATCACCTAGCAGGGGACTGTAAACACCCCAAATTTGCCCTCACCCATTCACACCATGGCTTGTGATCATTTCATATGCATAAACACAACCATATCCTCTCATATCACATTTTTTATTCACTGCATAGTTTCTAAGTCATCTGCACCTAGGGTTTGTGATCTGAGCAATCCAAGAGCCTCCTGAGCCACTCCAAAGGCCATCAATCACTTCAAAGGGGTTCATGTGTGTTCTTATATCTTATTACATCCTTTCAAAGTCAAAAATGCAAAAGAATCACAAGAATTGGGATTGGTGTGGATGCAGAGCCAAGCTTGACTGCACAGATGACCTAAAATTAGGGTTTTGGTTTCAGAGGCCATAACTCCAAATTTTTTGGTCATTCTTGTTTCCATTGGTCTCTATATGGTATAGGGAGTATGCATATCAATTTTCATAAAGAAATTCCATGGGGAAGTCATCTGATCAAGAGTTGACTTTTCAGACAAGTCAGTGTAAAATCAGGGCATCTGAGGCCCCCAATGACCCAACCAAGGGGTGATCTTCATCACTTTGAGTGTATATGATCTTTATTTGATCATGGGAGAAGGTTGAAGTTCACAAAATTCAAGAATTTGAAGTTTTTGCAAAGTTGACTTTTTAGGGCATGGTTGACTTTTCAAGAATATGTCATTTTATGCCATTTTTCAAGCCTTGCTTTTTGATCCAAAAATGCTTCAAATGGAAAAACTTTGGTCATGAAAGTTGTAGAATACATTTTTCCCTTTTCAAAAAGTACAAGAACATGATCTAATTCTTCTTGGATCAAAAGTTATGGTGTGACAAAGTTGGCAAAAATCACTAATTTTCAAGTTATGCCTCAAAAAGAAAACTTGCAATTTCATGAACCAAACATTCTAGTAACTTCAAAGTGACTTCAAAGCTGCATTACATGATCACACATGACCCCAAAAACAGATTTGGCCCAAGGAATTTTGGATGGCTTGCCTTGATTTTCAAAGTTCCATAAAGCATTTTTCATAAGTATGCAAAAAGAGGATTCTTGGCAAAATCATGCTTCAAGGAATTATGTGATCACTAGCTGATCTCTAAACATTGCCATGACCAATTGAGACATCATGTGACAAAATTCAGCAAGCATTGTTTCATGTACTTAGCATAAACTCATGAGAAAACACAAGTTGTCAAGTTGCAAAAGCTAGCATAGCTTGTCATCCATATGTTGCAGTCAGCTACAAACAATCCAAGGGCTCTCCTCAACTCAAGCTGGAGCAAGACATGACCTCACACAGTTGCTGCCATGACCCATACTCTCAAGGACACAAACTTGACTTTTTTGCAAAAGGCTCCCATACTCTTGGCACAGTACACAGCCACCCTGCTGACCTGCCTCACAGTCTATCCACACAAGTTGGAGATGATATAGCAAGCCTTTGAGCATTGAAGCTGGCCAGAAGATAGCATATCACAAAACTGTCCAAAACTCTTCTCTCTTCGAATCTCACTTTCCAGCCATCAAACACCCCATCTCTCTTCACCAACAAGTCAGAAACATTCAAAGGAGCAAGAATCCACCATTGGAATAGCTTAAAACCTCACAAATCCTGACTGTGCAATCTGCTACATCAGAACTCTTCCTCTCAAATCAGCCATCCACAAGGACTTTGGAGTTTCTCTTTGGGTTCAAGGGAGTCAAAGAAGTTCATTTGCACGCAAAAGAGGCTCTGGAAGCTCAATATTGAAGCTTTCCAGCTCAGGTATGAACATGAACATTTTCTCCCAAAGCTTGCATTTTAAGTTATAAATCAATTGCTTATGCTTTGCTGGTCATGGGGATACGTTTAGAATCGAAAATAGATGAGAAATGAGCTTGTATGGTCACTCTGAAATTTCACCCGTGAAATTTGTTTCTTTCGATTAGCTTGATTCTTGGTGTTTAAATGATGTTTGAGGCTGGATTTGTGACCTAGGTTGTTAGAGGATCATTTGGGTGCGTTTAATTTGTTGTTTAGATGCCTGAATCATGAATTAGGGTTGTGTTGCCGCCGGAGAAGATGACCGGAGCTTCTCTCCGGTCACCTGAATGTTGTTAGCCCTAATCTCAGGTCATTAAGTCCATTTGAATATTGAGCGTAGGATCCCTTGACCCCATTGACCTCCCGCGCGCATGAATGGTCCAGATCCTTTTGTTTTGCCCTAATCACCTTTAATTAGTTTAATTAATCTTAATTAAATTAATTTAATCTGAACCAACCACAGCCCTTGGATTCGCGCGCCAGTCAACCCATTCAAACCCAGTTCAAATCTCCACCATTGGATCTGAATACTTTCCATTTATCTTATTTTTATTTCATTTTTTTGTCATTTAACTTCCATAATTTATTAAAAATAGCAAAAATACTTTAAAAATTATGAAATTTTTTATCCTGAGTTTCATTAATTTTTAAAACACAAAAATATTTTTATTTTTATTTTTAGCATTAAAAAAGTATTTTTAAATATTTAAAAGATTATTTTTAATTGATTAATGAAAATTAATTTATTAAAAATACTTTTAGGTATTTAAAAATCACCAAAAAATTCATGAAATGTTCTAAGACATTTAGAAACATTGTCCAACCTTCAAACCAAATTTATTTTTTGATCTTGATGCATTTTAAGAATTTCTCATTGAATTAAAATCATTTTTATGCATTAATTTGATCCAAAGTTCTAAAAATCATTTCTGCCTATTCATGAAGAGTTGGACATTGATTCTTCTTGCATTGCATTGTGTTTAGCATGTAGTTTGTGAGATTAAATGGCCATGATTTGATCTTTCATTTTCAATTTGTTTGGCATTTCTTTTGTTTAGGAACCCTAAAACCCTAAAAACTTGTAAAAACCATAACTTGAACTTGGTTAAGAGTTGAAACTTCTCCTTTGGGCATTGGGTTAGTATAGGATTAGGGGTCCTTTGAGTGGCATTTTCAATTTTTATCTTAGGGTTTGCTTCTGATTTTGATTTTTGTTTGTTGCATTGATCATAAACCCTAATTTGGGCTTCCATATGCATCCATCTTGCATTCTCTTGCATAACATGACTTGCCATGACATTTCAAGCATCCATTTGATTCATTTGACATCATAAGACATATTGAAAGCATGTTTGATCATTGCATCATGTAATTGCCATATTGTATGTCATGTGCACTTCATAACTTTTCATGTATGTTCATGTGTTTTAGCTTGCCCCATTTGCATTCATAAACTTGTATGATCATTTCCATGTGCTGCCTCATGTTTGCAGCATCTCATAACATCATTAGCATCATGTATATGCTTCTGGTTTTGGTTTGTATCATGTCATTCCATCCCATTTTGGCATTGCATTGCATTTCTTTCCTAACCTTTCAGGTGGTAAGTGACTTTGAGAAGTGGATTTGCCTTCACTTCTCATACTTTTCTTCATCACTCTCTTGCATCCATTGCTGCATTTTTGTTTGTGTTTGAGATTGAGCTTGCTCATTCCTCATCTTCCCACATTCTTTCTTCAAGTGACTTGACTTCTTGAATGAAGCAAGTTGCTTTGCTTCTCATGATCCTTTCATCTGCTTCCTGGTGGTTCCATTGATGATTTCTCTTGAAAACCTCACAAACCTTAGGAACAACCAAGCATGACAATGATTAGGGATTTGATTAGTCTCCCCTCATAGTTTTACCTTTGTGTCTCTTTTGAGTCTTCTCTTCTCATCTCTTAACCAAGGACTAAACCCTAAAGGCTTTAAGGCTTTGTGATTAAGCTTATGCCTGCATCCTTCTCTTAGGATGGAGTGTATAACTTTAATCCTAAGTGTTAAACCCTTAATGTGTTTAACTCCTTTAATCAATTCACTTAATAACCATCAAGACATCAAGCTTGTAACTTGGGCCTTGCATTAGGGTTCTAATTCTTCCTTAAATGGTTAAGAAGGACTAACCCTAGTGTTAATGGACAAGTCCCCCTCAAGTTGTCTTACAAACCCTAAAAATCACTTCATCATCATACCATCAAATAAAATCCACTTAATCAAAGGCTTGTTTTGTCATGAGTTTAATCCCTAATCATGGATTAAGTTGAGGAGTTTTCCTCAGCTTAAACATTCTCATCTATTATCCTTCTATTAGGATGGTGTAATGAGTCTGTTAAATCCTTGATTATGGCTTAACCTCATTACTCAACACTAAACAAAAACCACAAAAACATTTAAATAATCACAAGTAGGTTAATGATCTTAATCCTACACCAAAGGTGATTAAGTGTGAGAATCTGACTTCACACTTAAGATATTCTCATCACCCCTAATCAGAGGGGAGATGTGATGAGTTTACTAAATCCATTGGTTTAGGCTTAAGCTCATTAACTTATGACAAACTTCAAAAAAGCAATAAAAGACTGAAAACTCAAAAACAAACAATAATCGTCTCCTTCGGGATTCTTTTCTCATCTCATTCAATCATAAACGAGAACTTGCTTCTTCTGTCTAATGCAAGACAGTTTGCACCTGAGCCAGATAGGTCATACACTTGAGCATAGGCAAGTAAGCAGTTCACAAGTCAATTCACTTTCAGTCTCTTTGGGTCGAACTACGGTGTTCTGACTTCCTCATTGCACGAGAGGATACGTAGGCATAACTTAACAATTATCGAACAAAAGTCTCTGTATATCCCCCCTCTTTTCAGCTTTATTCTTTTAGCCTCATATTCTTGAGCATTTCATTCTTGTTCCTACACTGACACTGTATATATCACACTTCACTTTTCTCTTACACTAACACTTGTACATTTTGTTTTCCAGCTCTTTTACACACAAATTTCACTGACACTACCCCTTTAAAACACAAATCTTTCAAGCGTGGATCCCGTCGAGTACGACGGACAATCTGGGTGCTAATACCTTCCCAGGTTGTAACCAACCCCCTTTCTCAGTCTCTCTGGTTCGCAAACCGTCTTATCCATCTCTTTCTAGGTCTATGCAGCATTGCCTTTCCTCCGGGATAAAAATGCCTAGCTGGCGACTCTTTTCATCTCCAGTGAGTTCACGGCTGTGTGTTCTCATTGTCCCTTTCGCCGACCGTTCGCGTCTGTACCTTTATTTGGGCCAGTCCCATCTATCGGGAGCGACAGGGACGGCTGCTAAATATCACGACATAGGACGAATGTCGGATAGAAAAGGTCAACGATGGGGACGGCCATCGGATGAGCATGATGAAGGACGATCATCAAGAGGTGAAGGACGATCACCTAGCAGGGGACGGCTGCTCTCAGGGTTTATCATGACACAGGACGAATGTCAGATAGAAAAGAAATTTTGTCTTACGGGCGATCTACTGGGGAATAGTAAACACGAACGAGTGTTTATATCCAAGAAATAAAGGTATAAGTGTTTTGACGTTGTGTATAGATTAAAGACGCGGACGAGCATCCCTAAGACTATGATACGGACGAGTATCGGGTAGAAACAAATACTGACACATGTTCAGAGATGATGATATGGACGAGTATCAGCTGGTTAACAGGGAACACGGACGAGTGTCGAATCTGAGGGGACTCTTCTGGGGGATAGTAGACACAGACGAGTGTCTAAATTCAAGAAGACAAGAGTTTTTGACACGTGTATGGATTAAAGATGCGGACGAGCATCCTTAAGACTATGATACGGGCGAGTATCAGGTAGAAACAAACGCTTGACGCATGTCCTGAGATGATGGTACGGACGAGTACCAACTGGTTAACAAAGAACATGGACTAGTGTCGAATCTGAGATGATATAAGTGGTGTATAAAAGATACGGACGAGTATCGGGTATAAGAGTAATAAGTACGAGTGGTGTATAGACAGGTATTTAACCTGTTGGGGAGAGTGACACGGACGAGTGTCAAAAGGAGAAAAGTATAGTATAAACAAATATCTGATATACAAAGTGTTAGGTTACTGTGCTGGGGAAAGTGACACGGATGGATGTCAAGAAAGTTATATATATACAAGTATCTGTGAATGCAAAGGGGACGCTTTGGCTTTCTACTGGGGATATGACACGGACGAGTGTCACAAGGAGTATATACTGGTGTTTGTGAATGTAAGGCAACTGATTTAGCTTTAGCTCTCTGCTAGGGAATCTGGGGAGTATTCTGTATATTGTTGACGGGTTATCATTATTCACAAGTGTTTGATTCAGAACATGACTTATGATTATGCAATATGTTTGATTTTTGCCGTAATGCTCCGTGTTTAGACGGAATTCTACGCTTTGTGGGGTGAATATGATGCGAATGCCATGATTATGCAAGGATACCAATCCGGGATTCGGATCCCGCTGCCACGATTATGTGGAGATCTTTGCTTGGTCCTATGAAGATATGCCAGGGTTGGATACAAACATTGTGGTTCACCGTTTACCAGTAAAAGAAGATTGTCATCCAAAGAAGCAGAAGGTTCGTCGTATGCGTCCTGAAATGTCAGAGAAGATTAAAGCAGAGGTGATGAAACAGTTTGATGCAGGGTTCTTAGCTGTAACTTCTTATCCTCAATGGGTTGCAAATGTGGTACCGGTACCAAAGAAAGATGGTAAGGTACGTATGTGTGTAGATTACAGGGATTTGAACAAGGCTAACCCCAAAGATGACTTTCCACTTCCTCATATTGATGTTCTGGTAGACAACACTGCTCAGCATAAGGTATTCTCTTTTATGGATGGTTTCTCTGGTTACAATCAGATCAAGATGGCACCCGAAGATATGGAGAAGACTACATTTGTTACACAGTGGGGCACTTTTTGTTATAAAGTGATGCCATTTGGTTTGAAGAATGCTGGGGCAACATATCAGCGTGCTATGGTGGCTTTGTTTCATGATATGATTCATCACGAGATAGAGGTGTTTGTGGATGATATGATAGCCAGGTCCCAGAATGAAGAGCAACATCTTGATCATTTGCATAAGTTGTTTGAGAGGTTGAAGAAGTACAAGTTGAGATTGAACCCGAACAAGTGTACTTTTGGAGTTAGATCTGGTAAGCTCCTGGGTTTCATTGTCAGTGGAAAAGGTATTGAAGTGGATCCTGCAAAAGTGAAAGCTATACAAGAGATGCCAGTTCCCCGTACTGAGAAGGAGGTTAGAGGTTTCTTGGGACGACTGAATTACATTGCAAGATTTATTTCCCAATTAACTGCTACCTGTAAGACATTCTTCAAGTTGCTGAAGAAAGATCAGGTAATGGAGTGGAATGATGAGTGCCAGACAGCCTTTGATGAAATCAAGAAATATTTGTTAGAACCTCCAATTTTGATGCCACCAGTTGATGGAAGACCATTGATTATGTACTTAACAGTATTAGACAACTCAATGGGGTGTGTGTTGGGGTAACATGACGAGTCTGGTCAAAAAGAGCAGGAAATATACTACCTTAGCAAAAAGTTTACCGACTGTGAAACAAGATACTCACTACTCGAGAAAACTTGCTGCGCTTTGGCATGGGCTTCTCGCCGACTAAGACAGTATATGTTGACTCATACTACCTTATTGATTTCGAAGATGGATCCAATCAAGTACATATTCGAGAAACCTGCTCTCTCCGGAAGAATAGCAAGATGGCAAATGATCTTGACAGAATATGATATACAATATACTACTCAGAAGGCTATTAAGGGAAGTGTTGTGGCTGATCATTTGGCTCATCAAGCAGTGGATGATTATCAGTCAATGAGTTTTGAGTTCCCCGATGACGACATTATGATTATTACCAAAGAACCTGGACAATATGACGGACCTGAACAAGGATCCCGATGGACTATGGTTTTTGATGGAGCTTCTAATGCATTTGGTAATGGTGTTGGTGTTGTGATCAGTTCCCCTGAAGGTTGTCATACCCCGATTACTGCCAGACTTTGTTTCTATTGTACTAATAATATGGCTGAGTATGAGGCATGTATCCTGGGTATCAAAGCTGCCATTGATATGAAGATTCAGTTCCTTGATGTGTACGGAGATTCAGCCCTGGTAGTGAGTCAGATCAAAGGAGATTGGGATACCAAGCATGATAACCTCATTCCTTACAGAGAGCATGTGTTGTCATTGATCCCACACTTTAAAGAGATTACCTTTGGACATATTCCACGAAGAGAAAATCAGTTGGCAGATGCATTAGCCACCATGGCATCCATGTTTGAAATTAGCTGGGATGATGAGGCTCATAAGATTACTATTGATAGATTTGAGAAGCCTGCATACTGCAATGAGATTGACACTAAAGAAGCGGAAGAGAAGCCTTAGTTCTATGAAGTGAAAAGATATCTTGAAGCTCAGGAGTTCCCTGAAGGGGCATCTGTCAAAGATAAAAAGTTTCTGAAGAGGTTTTCTGCTAAGTTCTTTTTGAGTAATGGCATTTTGTACAAGCGCAATCATGATTCAACTGTGCTTCGTTGTGTGGATAAGAAGGAAGAAACTGAGATTATGGAAGATATGCATGATGGGATCTTTGGCACTCATTCTAGTGGTCACACTATGGCAAAGAAGATATTGAGAGCAGGTTACTATTGGTCTACCATGGAAGCTGACTGCTATCAACATTCCATAACGTGTCACAAGTGTCAAATCTATGCTGATAAAGTCCATATACCCCCGTCACCATTGAATGTGTTGACTGCTCCTTGGCCTTTTGCCATGTGGGGCATTGATATGATTGGTGAGATCAAGCCTACTGCTTCTAATGGGCATCATTTCATCCTGGTTGCTATTGATTACTTTACGAAGTGGGTAGAGGCAGCTTCATTTGCATCTGTTACTAAGAATGTAGTGGCTCGATTCATTAAGAATAATCTCATATGTAGGTATGGCATCCCTGAAAGGATTATTACTGACAATGGCTCTAATCTGAACAACACTATGATTACTGACCTCTGCACACAGTTCAAGATTAAGCATCACAACTTTTCTCCGTATCGTCCGAAGATGAATGGGGCAGTAGAAGCTGCTAATAAGAACATTAAGAAGATTATACAGAAGATGACTATCACTTATAAGGATTGGCATGAGATGTTACCATTTGCTCTTCATGGTTATCGTACTATAATACGTACTTTAACAGGGGCAACCCCATTCTCCTTAGTATATGGTATGGAAGCAGTTCTGCCCATTGAAGTTCAGATTCCCTCCTTAAGAATTATGAGGGATGCAGGCTTGGATGAAGATGAGTGGATTCAGACCCGACTTGACCAGATAAAATTGATTGATGAGAAGAGGTTAGCAGCAGTTTGTCATGGCCAGATGTACCAGAAACGGATGATTAAGGCTTTCAATAAGAAGGTTAAGCCAAAAGTATATCAGACTGGTGACCTGGTAATCAAGTGTATCATATTACCACAGGGTGATCCTAGGGGCAAGTGGACTCCTACGTATGAAGGACCATTTGTGGTCAAAACAATATTCTCAGGAGGTGCCATGATACTTACTACTATGGATGGTGAAGACTTCCCACAGCCTGTAAACGCAGACATAGTTAAAAAATACTACGCATAAAAAGAAACCCGCTAGGTTGACTGGCCTAGGCAAAAATAAGGGCATCCCGGCGAACCAAAAGGGTTCGAGCAAAAATTAGGGATATATATATAAAAATGTACACCCGGAAAGTCGAAAACCTGAAAAGGCGGCTTGGGCAAAAAAGGGTATCCCGGTGGATTGAAAACCTGAAAGGGCAATCCAGGCAAAAGTTAGGGATTAAAGCATATGACTATGTCTCGTTTGGATCACCCATGTAACCACAACCAGTTGTGCTACTTACTCAAGCTCGAACAGATAAAGATCAATCCAATCGTTTCCGTCTCAACAGCAGAAGATGAGATACTTGAAGATAATGGCAATAGTAGAATTGAAACTTAAAAGGATTATTTCCCACATAGCTGTTTTTCTTTGTTTTGTAAAAAAATTATGACAAATTCCTCTTACTAGGATTTCTGTCTCCTTGTACAAACTTGTCTATGTATAGGTCACTTTGTGATATAAATAAAGTTTCATCTTTGAATCCAGATTTACTTTTACCCTATTTACATAAGCGAAACGTCCATTGGTTGTGTTTGAATGTATGTATGCCTTTGAATATGATTGATGTTTACCAGAAATGCATAAATGATTAATATGATTGATGTTTACCAGAAATGCATAAATGCTTAATATGATTGATGTTCACTAGAAATGCATGAAAATGCAGTAATAGTATTTAGGACGAACGAGGGAAGGAATTCAACGAAGTTTCGCCGGTTCATCCCCACCAGTATTTAGAGATGCCATCTAAAGAACTGGATATGATGATAGCTTTGTGTTGATACTGGATCTCAGTACTAGGTCTTTGTATAGGCCGTCTCTGAATCATTTATGCAACATGATTTGACTTGTTGAATGGACCAGTAGAAATAAATCTTCGTGGCGATTATCTCTTCTGGAAATATCTTGGACTAGGGAGCGGACCTTTATACAGACCGTTTGCCTACTCTCCAAGGTCAAAAGAACGTCAGGATTTGTTCTTAAGAGTCAAAAGAACGTCAGGATTTGTTCTTCTGAAAAAGTCTTGAACAAGGGGTCAAAAGAGCATCAGGATTTGCTCTTAAGGGTCAAAAGAACGTCAGGATTTGTTCTTCTGAAAAAGTCTTGGACAAGGGGCCAAAAGAGCGTCAGGATTTACTCTTAAGGGTCAAAAGAACGTCAGGATTTGTTCTTCTGAAAAAGTCTTGAACAAGGGGCCAAAAGAGCGTCAGGATTTGCTCTTAAGGGTCAAAAGAACGTCAGGATTTATTCTTCTGAAAAAGTCTTGGACAAGGGGCCAAAAGAGCGTCAGGATTTGCTCTTAAGGGTCAAAAGAACGTCAGGATTTGTTCTTCTGAAAAAGTCTTGGACAAGGGGCCAAAAGAGCGTCAGGATTTGCTCTTAAGGGTCAAAAGAACGTCAGGATTTGTTCTTCTGAAAAAGTCTTGAACAAGGGGCCAAAAGAGCGTCAGGATTTGCTCTTAAGGGTCAAAAGAACGTCAGGATTTGTTCTTCTGAAAAAGTCTTGGACAATGGGTCAAAAGAGCGTCAGGATTTGCTCTTAAGGGTCAAAAGAACGTCAGGATTTGCTCTTAAGGGTCAAAAGAACGTCAGGATTTGTTCTTCTGAAAAAATCTTGAACAAGGGGCCAAAAGAGCGTCAGGATTTGCTCTTAAGGGTCAAAAGAACGTCAGGATTTGTTCTTCTGAAAAAGTCTTGAACCAGAGGCCAAAAGAGCGTCAGGATTTGCTCTTAAGGGTCAAAAGAACGTCAGGATTTGTTCTTCTGAAAGATGTCTTGAACCAGGGAATGGATCTTTTTACGGACCGTTTGCCTGCTATTCGAGGACATCTTGAGTAGTGTAGGGATCATTTCTGACCTGTTGTAAATTGTTGATGCTGTTTTATCTGCATGTAACTATCCTGCAAGGAGAATGTTAGTTTATGTTATATGTATGCATGTATAGTATGATGCACCTAAGTAAATGTATTGTGTATCTATAGATATGTATATTATGGTATGATGTAAATGATGTATGTATGATATGATACTGCCGGAAGCGTCTGGATATCTTCGTATAACAACTGCTGGCCAGGGAAAATAAATCCCGATTCGTTGTTGAAGGATATGAGGAACTTATTCCCATCTTGTTTGATAAGATATTGTACATAACCTTCCGTATGCTAGGGACAACAAAGTATAGATAATCTCCCGTATGCTGGGGATAGTAAGGTATATATAACCTCCCGTCTGCTGAGGATAGTAAGGTATACATAACCTTCGTCTTCGTTTGGTAGTAGGGCAGATATAACCTCCCGTCTTCGTTTGATAGTAGGGCAGATATAACCTCCCGTCTTCGTTCGTCGTACCCTTATTGGAAGGTAAATTCCCGTATATCCGTATGAGGATAAAAGAGATGGATATAAATTCCAGGGGAGATGAGACTTTATGAAGATGGATTCGTCCTACTGAGGGTTTGTAACTGTCTTGTAAAGATGAACCGGCGAAGCTTCGTTGAAATCCTTCCCTCGTTCGTCCTTAGTAAATACTATTACTACATTTTCATGCATTTCTGGTAAACATCAATCATATTAAGCATACATGCATTTCTTGTAAACATCAATCATATTCAAAAACATACATACATTCAAACACAACCAATGGATGTTTCGCTTATGTAAATAGGGTAAAAGTAAATCAGGATTCAGAGGGAAAAGTAAAGCTGAACTTGAAAACAGAACCGTTTCAACTTCGAGAGTGTATAACCCATTGGATTTAGAGCTCCTAAGATTCTTAACTTTCCTGAATACCTTTCCAGAAATCCTCATAGCTGGATATGAAGACATGATACTGACACCATCTGATGCTACTGGCATAGACAATTAATTTCCATAATAGCTTCTACTCAAGAGAAACAAGCAGAATGCTCCATAAGCATATGCCCCTGGCATTGTGAACTCTGTATGAGGAAAATTGCCCCCGGCTATTAAGCATGGTTGAATCTGAACCTGATTGCCCCACATGAGTTAGGCAGTATCATGGCCTGCCCCCTTGATTGGGAGATAAAATTATGCCCCTTTGTATACATGGACTTTGATCCAAGAAGCAACTTTGTTTATCGGAAGGACTTTGGCTCATTAAACATTCATCCTGTAAGTTTCTCCATTTGTCAAACACTCAGGTATCTGCAAACAAATATATTCAAAAATGCAATGCTTATGTCTGTCTTGAAGTTTTTCGAAAAAGAGTTATTTTTGAAAAAACATTTTTTGTGAAAACTGTGATATTAACTCAAGTTTTATAATAAGCCCTAAAGGAGTCAGGATACCTTTTTGTAACAGTACGCTTTCAAACTAACCATGCTTCAGTTAGGACTTTTAAATGGTTGTAATGTGGCCTGGTTCACGGTTTAAGAAACAAAGGATAAAGGCTCAAATTTTATTTGTACCCAACCCAATCTCCATGATGTTCTTCAGTCCTATGCTCAGTTAACTTATGCATTAAGGCTCAAAGGAGTTTGGAATTGTAACACTGACATTTGTGATGGTTCAGAAACCAAAAATTTATTTGAACATTCAGTCATCTTTCTTTGTTGAAGATTCATAGTGACCTCTTTTTTATTTTGACTTTGTTATATCTTCTTTTTGCCTGAACTGTTTATTTCAAGGTTACAGTCAGCAGGATGTCTTAAATTTTTTTTTTACTAAGTCTCTTTCATAGGTTTTGACTTAGTGGGTTTTTCTTTTGTTGGATATTGACTGTCAGGTTTAATGATTACAGAGAACCATCATTAGTTGTGTACAACACAGATATTTGGCATATTTGAGTTAACCGAGTAACTACCCTGCCCCGGGTTATGAATAAGGGTTTTAATTTGTGCGAGAATAAAAACTCCTACTTCATAGGCTCAAAAGGGTTGACTAGGGATTAACTTCCTTATATCTCCACTGTTTAGGAATTGAAACAATGCCTGTACATCGTCAGCATAGTCTGTTCAAAAGCATACTGCATAAGATTATGGTATTGTTTTCGTCATCCTCCCTCTACAAGCTTATAGCTTTATCAGGAGTTAAATATCACAAGATAGAAATAAGAACCATAATTCAAAATATAGTGGAACGAATGGATTAATTCAAGACAAACATATGCAATGCATTAAAGAAAACAAAAGTTTAACATAATAGTAAGTGTTCAAACAAATAAAAGAAATTACAAATAAAAAATTCAAATGTTGTCCCATCCAGTTGGCTGAATGTCTTCAATTGCAATCTGTGAACTTTGAGGAGCAGTATACTTCACCATGAAATCAAATTTTCCACTTGGATGCCCCAAGGTGCCCCATATCTCAACAGGCATAGGTATTCTTCCTTTCTTGTTATTTTGGGCTACTTGTCTTGCAGCTTCGGTGTTTGATGGACGATGGTAAAATTCAACTTGACCTTCTGGAGTAACCTCTAGGATTCCTTCGTCAATCAGATCTTGAACCTTCTTATTCAATGCCCAACAGTTATTAGTATCGTGTCCAGGACTGTTGGAGTGATACTTACACTTTGCCTTGGGACTATAGCGAGGAGAAGAGGTGTTTGGATTTTTAGGAGCATTTTCCAAGGAAATTAGCTTCATCTCCAACAGGCATTGCAAAACTTGTGGCATTGGTGTGCTGAACTTGATGAACTTCCTTTTACATTCCTTGTGTTGGGGTAGATTAACCTTATCAGGTCTTTCTTCTTCAACTGAAGAACAATCAATGGCAACCGGTTTCTTACCTTCTTTTATCCTCATCTTTTTTTCCAACCAAATCAGCTTGTTTTAATGGAGGTTGACTAACAATTAGATTCCTGACTCCATTACTTTGAAGTTTACGGACAAAGGCTCTTAACTCTTCTTGTCCCTGAGCTAAACTTTGAATTAGAACCACCTGGTCATAGATGGGTCCTCATTTCTGTCATCTCAGCTTGTAATTGTTTCAGCTGATCATCCTTGTTGTTCTCAGGATTCTTCTTCTTAGCCAGCAATGTCTTCAATTCATCAGGCCCCTTGGTCAGGTTCAGGATCAGCTCTTGGAACTGTGCGTTTTGTGCCTGGAGATCCTTAACTGTTTGTTCAAGAGCCATTGCTGAAATAAACAGCGAGAAGATGAGAAACCTGTTCACAATTATAAACCTGTGATGCAATGATATGGAATGTAAATGCGTATGCAATGTTTTCAAGGACCGCAGGATTTAAATTTGCTTAAACAAACACGAAGGTAAACTTTTATTAGTAATAACTTTGTTTTGCCTCTTGGGCATACAAAAGATGGGGTTTTAAGTCTCCCATGGACATTTCCTCTTTGTGTTGAGGTATGAGTTGAGATTCCGTTCCTCATGAAGTTGCTTTGTTAGTTCCAGGATTCTTTCTTGGCTTGCTTTGTAATGAGCCTCGAAAGTATCCCTTTGTTCCTTCAACTGGATCCAGGATCTCTGTAAGTCTTCCATGTCAGTAGGCATGTCTGGGTGAAGAATGGTATAAGCAGTGTCTCCTTCAGCAACAGGTTCCATGGTAACTGGCAGGATAGCAGGATATGGCATCATGAGAGTCTGAGCACGAGATCGCACCCATCTGAGATAAGCCTCCATAGGAATAGTGTACTTAGGCTCTAGTGTCTTGCTGTCAACCCTGTTTACTTTTCCCCAAGCTCGTATGAATCTCTGACGGTAACCTTGAAGATCGTTGTCGTAATCAAACACACTGCCCTGAATCAACATGTCATGTGGACCATCACTCCGAGCGTAACCAAACTGTCGTAAAGCTAGAGAGGGGTTGTAGGTGATGCCTCCTCTTATGCCTAGAAGTGGCACATTAGGAAATTCCCCACAACGATCAATAATAGTGACATTCTCCATAGATCTGGAACACCAATGGATATCTGAATGCGAGAGTGACATGATCCTCTTGGACCATCTGAACCCTTGCTCATTCTTCATTACTGAGCGAGGAAGGTGAGAAATAAACCACCTAGAAAGCAAAGGTATGCAGCACATCAAAGTTCCTCTTGCCTTTGTAGTACGGGTGTGAAGAGAATGCAGGATGTCTCCAAGTAAGGTAGGTGCTGGATTGTGACTCAGGAATATGTTGATGGCATGAACGTCTATGAACTGATCTGGATTGGGGAACAATACTAAGCCATAAATCAACAGGGCTAAGATCTCCTCAAAAGCATCATATCTCATGGCCTTCAAGAACACTTGAGCTTTATCCATTAATACCTTAGCAAGAATACCCTTAACTCCGCTTCTCGTTTCCAGGACAATGTCAGACTTCTTCAGATGTAGAGCTGCAGCAATAACCTCTGGTTTAAGCTCCTTCTCCAGGCCTGTGAAGGGTCTTTGATCAAGAACAGGTATGCCCAGAAGTTTAGAGAACTCCTCCATGGTTGGAACCAGCTGATAGTCGGGGAATGTAAAACAGTGGTGCTTAGGGTCAAAGAACTGGAACAGAACACTCATCATGTCTTCATTGAACCCTGAAGTGACTAGATCCAATAGGTGACCATGTCTCTTGATGAACTGGGAATGATCAGACACTTGAGCAACCAACTCTTTAAGCTTAGCAGGTATGCCCACAAAGTTGATCCTGATGGTGTTTCTACGAGCAGAAGCCATGACCTGCAACAAAGAACAAAGATAAATCCCTTGGTCCTTGAAATGGTTAGGGAAAATGCTATGCTTATGATGCATGATGATGTCATGATGTTATGCTCAATCACAAACATGTGGCACACACAAGCAAGTCACACAATAGCCCTAGGTTTAAAGGCTTGCATGAGGTTCAAAGGTAAGTACCCTCCCCTGAAGTTAGTTGGTTCATCCTGCCCTATGAAAGTAACCAGGTTCTAAGGGATCTCAATATCATTGATCCTTCACAAGGGTGGTTGTTCAGTAGGCAACTTACTTGCCAACCAAAACCCTCCAAGTTTAGAATCTCAATGTGCGTAGTATCGAGTGTCAACAAACTTCAGTCTGTACCAAAGCCGGTTACCTCACTACTTTCTAAAGGCCAAGATGAGTTAACTAGGGTTCTAAAAGTTAGTTAGTGCATTGACAACATATGGCAGCCTCATATTATCCTCAACTTGACTTAAGGAACATAAGCACCAACCAAGAAGTCGCACTAACTATGGCCACCAGATCAACCGTATCGATATACGTCGTACAGTTTCCTTGGTCTATTGCCATTTACCTAAGGTACACTAGATCCGGGTTAGGACCTTTCACACATAAGAGCACCCCAACAAGATAATATAAAGCAAACAAGGCAAACAATTTAAAGTGATCTAATTCCTAAGGGTACCCCTCTTTTATATTAAATCCCTAGCAGAGTCGCCAATTCTGTAACACGGTGGGAGAACTGACTTTAGTTATGTTGCGGATAGCAAGAGTCGCCACCGACTTTTATTTTATCCAAAGGAAAGGGTATAAAAGAACAGGAAAGACCTTAAGAGATATTTTTGGGTCCGGGGGGTAGGTTATGTAAAGGGAAGGTGTTAGCACCCTTTACATCCATAGTTATCCATGGGCTCTTAGTTACTTAGCTCACTTTAAATTGTTTTTGAAAATGTGAAGTGTGTGAATAGAAATTTTCATAAGAGTTTGATAATGATCCATGTACGGATGCGTAAAAAACTTGTGTTTGAAAATTTGTTTGAAATTTGTAAAGTGTTTGAAATTTGTTTTGAAATAGTGAGCAAGTAACTATGAGGAACCTACCCTAAAGTTTAAGTCTTTATGTTCTTTATCCTTTAAATGGTAAGACTATCCCTATTATTAAGGAATAGGTAGTCATTACCTTGGATGTGAGGGACATATGAAGGGACATCTGTTTAATGAAGGCAACTGTAGGGTGTATTAAGCACTTTTGGAGGGACTGTCATCTTTATTCGAAAGGGACAAGATCATTACGAAGGCAACATTCGAAAAGGGACTTGATCTTTTATTGTTAAGGGACTAGATGACTTTATTTTGAGGGACTTTTGCTTTATACACCCTACTTGACCTTTTTGATTAGGCAATATGAGAGGTATCCCTAAGGAAGTGAGATGGCGATCAAAGATCGACTTACGTGTGTGAATGTACAATTTTAAATATTTATCTTTTGAATTAAGTGATCTAAATTAATTTTAAATAACATACATGTTTACACTCCCTATTTTTACTAACCATGACATAAAAATAAATAATTTAAATATTACAAAATATTACATCCAGGAGCAATTATAATAATAATAATAAAGCAAATTAAATAAATAGCAAAATAAATAAATAATTATAATTGGGTTAGTGAAAATAATAATAATAAAAATAATATCAAATTTAATGAGGTTAGTAATAATAATAATAATAAATCACAATATCTATAAATGGGGTTAGTAATAATAATAATAATAATAAATCACAATATCTATAAATGGGGTTAGTAATAATAATAATAAATATGAAAATAAATAGCATTAATGATAAAATAAATAAGAATATTAGCATAATAATTACAAGATCAAATTTTTATGAACAATTATTATTTAAGATTACGAAGAAAATATAAACAATTAATTATCATAAAGTCTTAAATGCTATAAAAATTAAGTTAATTATAAACATATTATGAAAATAAATTATATTAAATTAACAAGTTTTAATTATTTTTTAAAACATATATTAAAAAAATTATTTACATACATAACTAGATTATAAACAATTATAGAATATTTACATATTATAAAAAAAAAAATTAAACATTTTAATTTTTAGATTTTATGTACAAAATTTTAAATTATAAACAATGTAGGTCATATTTACATATTATAAAAATAGGATCAATTATGATTATATTTACAAAATTTAATAAGATAGATACATGAATGAAGATATGATCATACAATTATATTTACAAATTTAAAGATTATAATAAAATTTTATTCACTAATTAAAATATAAACAAGAATTACAATTAGGTTTTTTTTAGAAAAATATTTTAGGGTTTTGAAAATAATTAGGATTTAATAATTTATAAAATTGCATTAGGGTTTTAAAAAAGATATTATGATTAAATTAGAGTTTGCAAAAATAAATTAAATTTTATATACAACAAAATATAAATCTAATTATTATTATATACATGTTTTTAATTTTAAATGTATAATTATAAAAAACTATGTTTAGAATTAGAAAACATTTACATGATTATAATATAATTAACAAAACAATGAAATCATAAAAAAAAAATTGAAACTTTCCTGGCTGGGAATTGAACCCAGGATGCCTTGCTTGACAACACCCATGCCATACCACCAGGGTCCTTAGCTTCTTTCATGCGCGTACCAACCACCAGGCCACTTATCATCCTATGAAATAATATACAAACAACACAATAAATATACAAATCAAAATTCAAAAATCTGAAGCGCGCGAAGATCTTCATCTTCAACCTTGGGTTCGCAGGTTTTCCTGCGAATTTATCTACAACTTTTCCTGCGATTATTCCTACCAATACAACCTGCGAACATCAAACACTATTCAAACAGCACAATTTTATCAAATTAACAACATCTTTAACTTCCTTGCAACCTGTACAATCCAATTATGTCAACCAAATTCATTTATATTGTGTAAATTGAAGAACCCAAATTTAGAGCTTTAAACCCTAAACATGGTATACTCATGATTCGGCCATAACTCTTCACCAAACTATCCAGACTTCATCTATAGCCAATAACAAACATCAATATATCATTAAAATTCATTATCAATAAGTAAATATGATGATTCGAAAAAAAATATATGAAGCACATGGATGATTCGGTTCATGCATTATGGAGTGTTTTGGATGCAAATAAGTGTTGGTTTCCACTCAATGAGGTCCAAGGATCATGGATGTGTTCTCAAATTACCTTCAAATGTCCTGGAAGATTGAAACCGAATGTGAGTTTTTGAGAGGTTTTTTGGTTTATGAAACTTACTCTTGGGAGGCAGAAATTTTTTTTTCTTGATGATTGCATTATGTTTAGTACTTATAGATGAGTGAACTTAGGTCATAAAATTGAATTGTTGTGTGGAAATTTTGATTCAAAAAGATTGAAATTGATCATGTCTCAAAATTCAAATATTTGTGTATGAAGGCTTGCTATTTTTGGATCAATCTTATGATTTCCTTCCCTTTCAATTCCAATCAATATTGAAGACATTCTAGAAACCAAATCTCCATTAAATAACATATTTTCATATTTTATTTCTATTTAAAATGATTTTTTATGAATTAAATCAAAATAAATAAAAATAAAATAATAAAAATTCTGATTTTTAATCATTTGGGTCGTGCATGAAGTCAATGTATGGATTGGGTCATCATTTGGCAAGCCCATTTGGAAGAAATTGGTTTTAGACCCCCTTTTTCATCATAAACCAACTCAAAATTTCCCAACTTTGCAAGGGCACATATCCTTCAATTTTAATGCTATGAGGGTGTTCTTGGACATTTTGGAAATCTTGAAGAGTCCTCTAAACAACCCCACTGGTTTCATGTCCATATCATTTACCAATCTCAAGTTATGCCCTTTTGAAGTTGTTGACTTTTTGTTGACTTTCAAAAGGACCTATAATGTCTTAGCTCATACCTTCCAAATGAAGCATTTTTGGGCTTGGCTTGTGAGACACAAAGTTGTAGAGAATTCAATTTCCTTCAAAATGATCTTTGAGTGGAGACTTGGTGATGAAGTATGTGAAAGTTATGGCTGGTCAAAGTTCAGTTGACTTTTACTGAGGAAACCCTAATTTAGAAACTCCTGATTATTGATGATCTGGAATCTCCTTGATGAATCATGTTCAACCCTTGATCAAATGATGAATTTTACTTCATATAATTGATGTTGGCAAAAAATCATGAAGTTTGACTTTGGTTTGACCACAGTTGACCTCAGTTTGACTTTTTAACTGCATTGACTGATTTTGACTTATCTGATCATCTGACTGAGCAAACTTTTAAGAAAAGTATTGAAACTTGTCATGGGGGTTCTTACACACATATAAGATGTTATGAAGCTCACTTGAAGTCTTGGAAGTCCATTTAGTCTGATTAAAGTCAAAACCCTAGTTTTGGATGCACTGCTTAGGAGGTGCATTGTCTGAGGGAATTGTCAACTCTTCTGACCAATTGTGAACTTTGTGAACCTTGTGAACCATCATAAAATGTCTTGTGATACTCATGGGAGGTATTGTGAACCTTGTGAACCTTGTGAACCTCATAAAGTGACTTGTAGACTTCATGAACCTCATGAAAGGTCATGTAAACATTGTGAATCTTGTGAACCTTGTGAACCTTCAAGAAGTGACTTGTAGACTTCATGAACCTCATGAAAGGTCTTGTAAATGTTGAGAAACTTGTGAACCTTGTGAACCTTCATAAAGTAGCTTGTAGACTTCATGAACCTCATGAAAGGTCTTGTAAATGTTGAGAAACTTGTGAACCTTGTGAACCTTCATAAAGTAGCTTGTAGACTTCATGAACCTCATGAAAGGTCTTGTAAATGTTGAGAAACTTGTGAACCTTGTAAACCTTCTTAGAACACAAAGTCTTGTATTGTGAGGGCAAATTTTGGGGTGCAACAGATAGTTGTTGTTGTTGTAGAAGATGCTACTGAACTGATGTCTGTTGAAGTTGAAAAAGGGAAGTTTGTTGATGTTGTAGAAGAATCTGTTGGAATGATTGTTATTGAAGTTGTAGGAGACTCCTTTGAAATGGTGTTTGCTGATGTTGAAGGAGAGATGTTTGTTGAAGTTGTAGAAGATGGAATAGTTGAAGTGATTTGCAGGATGCCTTCTCTGATAAGACCGTTGATACCATTCCTTAAGTTTGCACAACCATTGGTAGAAATCTTGCAAGCTTCACAATGGGCCTCACAACCCGGGAACACTTGGCACTTCAAAAGTTGAGCTTTCACTTCGGCCAGTGGTGTTTGGATACTTGCAATGTCATCAATTAAAACTGCTGGTTGGTCTTCTTCAATGGCATCAATTCTCGGTCCACCGTGGTTCGGTATTGGATCCTTTGTGACATTAGGAGGAGGCGCAAAATTCAAAGCCTTGGAATCAACTAAGTCTTGAACTTTCATGTGCAAGGCCCTGCATTTCTCTGTTGTATGGCCAGGTGCATTGGAGTGGAAGGCACATCTGGCATTGACATCATAGTTTCTTGGGAGACTCTGGGGATCTAGTGGAATCAAGGTTCTCAATTCAATCAGGTTGAGTTTCAATAACTGTGGAAGTAGAGCTGCATAGAGCATCGGGATGGGATCGATAACCTTGTTGATTTGTGAAGTCCTTTGTTAAAATGGACTTTGTTGTTGATTATTGTTGTTACTGCCATAAGATCTCTGTTGTTGAGGAAATTGTTGTTGCTGCGGGAAGTGTTGTTGTTGAGGATACTGTTGTTGTTGAGGTGCTGGAGTGGGAATGGTGACAGCGGCCACTGATCTTTGCATGTACTGAGGCCTACCTCAGCTCATATGCACTGAATTAGTTTCACCCGTCCTATGAGGCCCTGAGAAAGGTTTTCTTGTATTGCTGGAACTAGCACTGTTGTCAGAGATCTTACCCATCTTCAAAAGTCTTTCAATTCTTTCACCAGCTATAACTACATCAGAAAAACAGGTGGAAGAGAAAGCAGCAAGTCGGTCAATGTAGGTTCCTTGCAAGGTGTTCATAAACATGTCGGCCATTTCTCTTTCAAACGTAGGTGGCTGGACAGCAACAACAAGCTGTCTCCACCTTTGGGCATATTCCCTGAAACTCTCTCTTGAGGATTGGGATATACCCATCAAAAAAGTCCTATTGGGTGTCATATCCAGGTTGTACTGATATTGGCGTATAAAGGCCTCAACTAAGTCCTTCCAGTTCCTTACTATAGCTCTGGATAGGTGAGAATACCACTCACGAGATGCCCCGGTCAATCTATCTTCGAAGTAGAACATCCACAGCTTCTCATCCATGGTATAAGCTTTTAATCTCCCCAGAAAAGATTGAAGATGGGTATGAGGACATGAGGTACCATTATACTTCTCAAAGCAAGGAGGTTTGAATTTGTGAGGAATCTTGACTCCTTCCACTAATCCCATATCCATCACATCAAATCCCAAAGAGTTTTGTGATTCCAGGGATCTCAGTTTTTCAGATATCTCGTTAAGACGATGATCATAAACTTCATCAGCTCCAGCACCCAACACTGTAAACTGCTCATCCTGAGGATCCTCTTGCAGAACACGATCTCTAGTGTTTCTCTGGGTATTACCAATGACATTGACTTCAGGGTTGATGTGGAGCCGAAACTCCGGTGGATTTGCTTGTGGCTGGTCGCGTGCGTTGTTACTTGTACCCCCCAGTACCAGCATGGTTTTCTTCTGGAGTTTGCCGCTCGACTAACTCCCTCAATCTTTCTTGGGTCTATGCTAGCCTAATCATCACAGCCATGAACTGATTCATCTGAGTCCTCACTTATGTCCTCACATCAGTCATCTGGGTCCTTACATCTGTCAATTCTTGCTAAAGTTGATCCATTTGTAAGCTCAGAAGGTTGTTTCTGGTCGAATACCGATGGATGCATTTGACGGGAAAGACTCTCCTACGAGCAATAGTTCCTGAAACAACAGCAAAGTGAGAAAACAACAACAAAACTCCTGCAACACAAAGAATGAGGTTAGCATGCAAAGCAGTATGTCTATTTTTCTTCAGAGGGTATCCTGGTTTGGTTCTTTGGTTTTGACCTTCCAGACCTCTGAGAATGATGAAGATGCTGAAGTAATCAAAGCCCATCAGAACATCTAAGTAATACATAAACCATACATTACAAATGTCAGAATACATAGTTTATAATTACAACAAGTTCCCATGGTGAGTCAAAATACAATCAAGTCAAGAAATAAAACAATCAAAATCACCATGGTGAATTAAAGTACAACAAAAATAAAAGTACAAGCAAAATAAATCAAACATCCAGCCCAAAGTCATCTTCCTTGACTTCTTTCAGGAGATCATCAGTCACTGGTCCAACTGGATGCTCTGTGATGGTTCTGATAAGAAGGTTCCTGGTTGCAATGGCATTTGTCATCTTCTGATACTTATCTTGTTCTTTTGATCTCTTCAACCCCTCCCGAAGTTTCAACTCGGATATTTCCTTTTGTGCTGCTAACAAGGCTTCTTGAATCTTCTTCTCATTGGCTTCCAACTGCTTTATCATAGCCTATGTCTCATGATCTTCTTGCAAACGGGCTTCAGTGATTCTAATCCACCTAGCCTGACTCTCTTCTAAGTAATGTTCAGCTCTAGCTTTCTGAAGCTTGGCTTCTTTGCAAGCATTCTTCAATACCAACTCCCCTGCTCGGGCTTTTCTGATGAAATCTTATGTCTTCTCTATCTTAGTCACATGCTTGATACGGAGCTTCTCTAACCTCTCAATGTCCAGACGACCATCATTCCTTTCCCAAAGGGTTTTCTTCGAGAAAGCTTCTGTCTTCGACATATGTCTCATCAACCAACAATAGAAGAGAGGTGCACAACAACTGACCAGTCTTCCCCTCTGTTTCTCATTTCTCTGATGCACTGAGTAGTAAAAATCTCCCAACAAGGTAGGAACTGGATTCCTGAGCATAAAGATGTGAATAACATTCTTTCTTACAAACTTAGGCTCATCTGCAAACAAAATGATGCCATATATACTGAGAGCCAGGAGAGCACAAACAATTTCCCACTTCCCTGTTGTAGCATGACTGGTAGCCTGAGTGATTAAGAAGTCCAGATGAAGGTATGGGATTCCATCCTTGGTGGTCATATGCTCATCAATAGTGGTTACTTCCAAATGTAAAGCTTTGGTTATGTCTTCATTCTTAGGAGCAGTCTGTAACACGGTGGGAGAACTGACTTTAGTTAAATGTTGCGGATAGCAAGAGTCGTCACCGACTTTTATTTTATCCAAAAGGAAAGGACATAAAAGAACAGGAAAGACCTTAAAAAGATTTTGAGTTCGAGGGGTAGGTTATGTAAAGGGAAGGTGTTAGCACCCTTTACATCCATGATTATCCATGGGCTCTTAGTTACTTAGCTCACTTTAAACTGTTTTGAGAAGTGTAGTGTGTATTTGAAAAATTCTCTAAGTACTCTATAATAATCCTTGTATGGATGTATATAAAGACTTTGTTTTGAAAATTTGTTTGAAAATATGAAGTGTAATGAAATATTTTGTAAGAAGTGACCAAGTACTTAAGAGGAACCTACCTGATGTTTAAATCTTTACTGTTCTTAAATGTTCTTTCAATGGTAAGACTATCCCTATTACTAAGGAATAGGTAGTCATTACCTTAGATGTTATAAGGGACATGTGAAGGGTCATCTGTGTTTAGGCAATTGTAAGGTGTCTTAGCAATACGAAGGGACTTATCATCTTTTATTCGAAGGGACAGGATCTTTTACCGTAGGCAACATCGAAGGGACTTGATCTTATAATCGTAAAGGGACTTGATGATATTTCATGCGAAGGGACTTTGCTCTTTAGACACCTTACTTGACCTTTTTATTTAGGCAACATGAGGGATAACCTTAGGAAGTGAGATGGCGATCATAGATCGACTTACGTGTGTGCGTGTATATGTTCATATATTTATCTTATGATTAGTGATTCTAAATTAATTTTAAAGTACAAATATGTTATCACTCCCTATATTTACTAACCATGGCAATATAAACATTTATAGATAATAAAATAAAGACGAAAATAAAACCTACAACTATTACAAGGCTTTCGCATTTACATAAATATAGAAACGATCGAATAATAAATAATAAAGAGGGTTAGTAATAAAACAATTATAAGAAAAAGAGGTTAGCATGAGTACAAAATATATACAAGTTAATTAATTATTTTTTTAATTAAATAAACATTTTTAAAAGAATTTTTGAAAGAAAATATAATGAGAATAATAATAATAAATTATAGAATAAATTTTTACAAAGAAAACATTATTAATTATTTAATTAGATATTAGAAACAAAATTTAGTTAATTTTAATATTTAAATTTAATAAGAACTAGGGTTAGAAGTTTAAAAATAAAATTAGGGTTTTAGAAATTAGGGTTATAATTTAAATTACAATATTAACTTGATTATTTATAAAAATAAATATAATATATACATATTTTAATTTAAATAAAAAAAACTAGGATTAAAATTTTAGAAAATAAATTAGAGTTTTTTTTTTATAGAAAATATGACATTAATATATATATTTACATATTATTATCTAAATATGATTATAATTAATTAGAAAAACAAAATAACAAAGCAAAATAATTAAGAAAAAAACAATGAAATAAAACTTACCTGGGGCAGGGATTGAACCCACGCCCTAGGCTCTGCTTCCCTTGGACGCATAAGGCTACCACCAGGCTGCGCGCGCGTTTGTGACCAAGAGATGAGTACAAGTCCTTATACATTAAACCTGGAAATACAAGTGAAATAAAGCAAAAACAAATGGTGAAGTTGGGATTCGAACCCCTGCCCTTGTCTCCATACGCGCATACACTTACCAACTGAACCACACACATTATTTGATAACAGTATAACTAACGTATATTATAAAAACAACTCAAAATTTGAAATTTGATTTCGCGCCAATGGTCTTCATCTTCTTCATCATACCTGCGAATTTTTATGCGATTATACCTGCGAATTTCCCTGCGTTTTTCGTACCTTCAAGAACCTACGAAACTTGGATCTTGCTTAATACGTAAAATTTCAACAGATTGATCACATACACATGACCCTTACATCATCCACGATTCATTGACGTTCTTAAAATACATTTATATTAGTTCCATTGAGAATCCCTAATCGGCTACCTCAAACCCTAACAATGGTGAATCTCTAATCCTGTACCAAAACTCAAATTAAAATATTCAGAAACAATCATTAGCTTGTTACAAACATGAAACAACCATCAAATACAATTTATTTCGCATAAATATATGAAAACGAGAAATTCATAAAAGTTCAAGAACTTTGATTCGGTTTGATCAATTCTTGGGGTTTGAGATGCATATGACTATTGCTACATGATCAGTGATGTTCAAGGAAGAGATTGGTGTCCTTAATTCACCTGAAAAACCACAAAATATTAGAATCCGAATTTCAAATTTTTGATGAATTTTGAACTTTTGAAACTTATCCTTGAGGCTGTGAATTCGTCTCCTTAGCATTGCTTAATGTTGTTTATATACCACTCAATGAAATTAGGTCAAGACTTTCACAAAACTTATGGATTTTTGGACCTTGTGATATTGAAAAAGATGTGACATTAAAACTTGAATTTTCTTTGATCTATCATTGATATTTTGGTATGATCTCAATTATATTGGTATCAATCAAGTTTAAATAAGTTTTAAGACCTTCTAGAATCCAAATCTTTTCCAAATATATGATTTTCATATTTTATTTTAATTTAATTTGTATTTTAATGAATAAAATTCACATAAATATTAAATAAAATATAAAAAATCAAAAAGGGTGTGGGTTGGGTCGTGCTTGATGAGTTTGTAAAGATTGGATGGTAATTTGGTGGGCTCATTTAGCAAAAATTGGTTTTAAGGCCTTATTTGATTCATAAACTTCCCAAAATTTTCCCAACTTTGCAAGGGCACAAATCCTTCAATTTTAATGCTATGAAGGTTTTCTTGGACATTTTGGAAAGCTTAAAGAGTCCTATAACCAACCTCTTTGGTATCATGTCCATATCTTTTACCATTCTCAAGTTATGCTCTTTGGAAGTTGTTGACTTTTTGTTGACTTTTAAAAGGACCTATAATGTCTTAGCTCATACCTTCCAAATGAAGCATTTTTGGGCTTGGCTTGTTAGACACAAAGTTGTATAGAATTCAATTTCCTTAAAAATGAGCTTTGGATGGAAAATTTTTGATGAAGCATGTGAAAGTTATGGCTGGTCAAAGTTCAGTTGACTTTTCCTATGAAAACCCTAATTTAGAAACTCCTGATTCTTGATGATCTGAAATCTCCTTGATGAATCATGATCAACCCTTGATCAAATGATGAATTTTACTTCATATACTTGATGTTGGCAAAAAAAATCATGAAGTTTGACTTTGGTTTGACCACAGTTGACCTCAGTTTGACTTTTTGACTGCCTTGACTGATTTTAGCCTATTTTATCATCTGACTGAGCAAATCTTTTGGGAAAGTCTTGAAACATGACATGGGGATTCTTAAACATGTATAATATGCTATGAAGCTCACTTGAAGCCTTGGAAGTCCATTTAGCCTGATGAAAGTCAAAACCCTAATTTAAGATGCATTGCTTAGGAGGATGCATTGTCTGAGGGAATTGTCAAACTTTCTGACTAATTGTGAACTTTGTGAACCTTGTGAACCTCATGAGATGTCTTGTGAACCTCTTAGTACACAATGTCTTGTCTTGTGGAGGGAAAATTTTGGGGTGCAACACAATCATCTCAAGGTTGAAAGGAATTCCTCTTCTGATAGGGACACCCAAAATCATAGAATATTCTTCCAACATGGGGCCTATCTGAAAGTCCGGGAAAGTGAAACAACAGAGAGGAGGGTCATAGAACTGAAGACAAGTATGAATCATGATCCTCATGTATGCATCCAAGTCCATGATCATGTCCAGAATACCACCATAATGTTCTATGAATAAAGGAACATGATCAGGAGTGATGAGTGCCTGCATTTGTCTGATGCCTGCCAGAGGGTACTCAAAGAAGTGGTAAGTGATATTGCTCTTCCTGGTTGAATCCATACTGACAATGGGTGCTGATGAAGATAACTGGAGAAAATAACAGCTGGAGGAGATATCTGATGAAGATGACTGAAGCAGAAGAACGGTCAAAACCAAACCAAAGAAGATGTGGATACCCTGGATTGTTAGTTGCTTTGATAGGGTCCATGAGTGTTCAGAATTCCGGATGAAGGTATGAGAACCAGTAACCAGGTGGGGGACTCAAATAAAGAGTCACAAGTCCAGGATTTCATAAGATCAATCCAAAATAGTGTAACCTTAAAACAAAATCCAATAACAGGGTTTGTTGAGGCCAATGGTTCCTGCAAACCTGTAAACAACCCCACCCACTCATAGGTATTGTTCTAGAACAAGGATCCTCAGGTTCAAATCTATTATGAGAAGTGTAAACACATCTAATACGGAGGTACAATGTTTACCCTAATCATAAAGGATCCTCCTCTAATTCACCTCAGATGCTGAAGGTCATCTAAAAAGGTCATCCAGACTTAGCAGGCTTCCCAGATAGCCCTAGCACTACAGGAAATTTGTAGCACAGAGTTCTCAAGAAGAAACCCATGTCTGAACCGTGTTTCATATTCCCGCACCAGACCGAAATGGAATGGGAAAGAATATGAAGCCACTCTAATCCTATGTTTGTCACTCAGGCCTTTGTGTTTGACCTTTCTCACTGGAATACCCCTCCCATCAAGGCAAACCAACAAACCAGCACATGATATGATAATAATAAATGCAATGCATAAAATAGTAAATGAAAGCGATAAAGTAAATGAAGTAAATAAAGCTGTACAAAAAGCAATAAATAAAGCAAAAACAAAATCACACATAACACATAACACCCCCAATAAACAGAATCAAACAAGCGCTAGGAGAAACCCACAAGAGAACCAGAAACCATGGTTGCAAAGATCCCCAACAGAGTCTCCAAGCTGTCGCGCCCCGGACTTTCGTCCCGGTGCAGACGCGAACTGTCGGTGATGTTGGAGGTTGAGGTTGAATAGAGTCGCCAACAAGGAATTTTTATCCCGAAGGAAAGGTAATGATGTATAAACCTGGAATGGTATGGATAAGACGGTTGCGAACCAAAGAAACTGAGAAAGGGGGTTGGTTACGACCTGGGAAGGTATTAGCACCCAGATCGTCCGTCGTACTCGACGGGATCGACGCTTACTTGATTGTGTTTAAAAGGGGTAGTGTATGTGCTAACTGTGTATAAAATCTAGGGATAAAAGAATGTGTGTCAGTGCAAGAAGAGAGGGGGAGATGCTCAAGTTTGAGGCTTAGAAAGAATGCTGAAAGAAGGGGAAGACACAGAGACTTTGTTCGATAACCGTTAAGTTATGCCTACGTATCCTCTCGTGCAATGAGGAAGTCAGAACACCATAGTTCGACTCAAAGAGACTGGACGATTTTTGTGAACTGCTTGATTGTCTATGCTCAAGTGTGTGACTTGTCTGCCTCGAGTGCTAACTGTCTTACGTTAGACGGAAGAAGCGAGTTCTCGTTTTTAGAATGAAGATGATGAGAAAAGAATCCCGAAGGAGACGATTATTGTTTGTTTTATGTGTTTTCAGTTTTTTATTATTTTTGGTGTTTTGCATAGGATAATGAGCTTAAGCCTAAATCAAAGGATTGTAAACTCATTATATCCTCTCTGATTAGGGATAATGAGCCTACTTAAGTGTGAGATAAACATCGCAACTTAATTACCATGATAATGTAGGATTAAGATCATTAACCTACTTGTGATTATTAAGATGTTTTTGGGTTTTTGTTTAGTGTTAAGTGTAAACACCCCAAATTTGCCCTCACCTTTTCTCACACCATGGCTTGTGATCTCTAATTTTGCATTAGCTTAAGCATACCATCTCATATTGCATGTTTGTTTCACTGCATAGTTCCATTTTCATCTGCATCTAGGGTTTGCGATCTGAGCAATCCAAGGATCAACCTGAGCCATCCAAAAGGTATTAAAGATTTCCACGGGGGTCCATGTGTGTTCCATGATCATAATATGCTACCCAAAGTTCATGAAAGTCAAGGGATCACAAGAATTGGCAAAGGCATGGAAGCAGAGCTAGGGTTTTCCTACACAGATGACCAAAATTAGGGTTTTGGTTTCAGAGGCCTTAACTCCAAATATTTTGGTCATTCTTGTTTCTAATGTTCTTAATATGTTATAAGGATCATTTGTACCAAGTTTGATGAAGAAACTCATTATGGAAGTCATCTGATCATTGGGTAACTTCTTGAGCAAGTTAAGTCAAAATCAGGGCATCTGAGGCCCCCAACAAGGGTACCAAAGGATCATTTTCATCAAACTGAAGTTCTATGATATTTATTTGATCTTATAAGTGGTTATAAGTTCAAAAGATTGAATAATTTTGAGCCAATTGCAAACTTTCCATTTTTGGAAATGACTTGAAATGCAAACTTTCCATTTGGGAAAGATTTTCAACCTCCTCTTTCATGACCAAAAATGCTTCAAATGAAAAATTCTTGAACATGAAAGTTGTAGATTAGGTCTTTCCCTTTTCAAAAAGTACAAGAACATGTCTTGATTCATCCTAGAACTCAAGATATGGCCTTTCAAAGTTGGCAAAAATCCTATAATTTTCATGTTCATGTCAAAGAAGGATTTATGCAATTTTGAGTTTCAAGCTTCTAAGTGACCTCTAATCCACTCAATTATGTCACAACATGTTAATGCAACTTTCCAAGATAAGAATTGGCCCAAGGATTGAAGCATTTCATGGCTTGATTCACAAGAAACATCAAAGTTGGAAAATTGCATAAACATTGCAAACTCTTGATCAAAGCATTACAACTGCATTCTAATGATCTAAGGGTTCCCCATGAACCATGCTGAGGCAATCTATGCTCAGAAATCCTTGCTGCACAAGCCCATACCTCAAGTACACATAATCTTGACTTTTTGCATTTCCTCCCATACCAATCAAGCTGTGCCACCACCCACTCTCTGACCAATCACCATGACTTATGTGATCCCTAAGGACCTCATTCCATAACACATTCAAGCCCGAAACATTGGAGAGCTGAGAATTCACAAAAATTGTCAAAACCTCCCCTTCTTCAAAACTCAAAATACAACCATCAAACTTCAAAACAAACTTCACCAATCATCTTCAAATCACTCATAGAACATAAAGCAACCCTCAAAATGGCCTGAAACCTCCCAAATCAAAAACATGATTTCTGCAAAACCAGAACCAAACACTTCAAAATAGCCAACACAAACTTTTTCTAAGCATTGCAACATCATCAGGGAGCTCATTGGGGTTGGTTTGCATCAAAGAAAAGGCCAGAAAGCTCCAAACTGAAAAGCTTCAACTCAGGTATACCTCAAGAACATTTTTTCTAGAACTTGCTATTTAAGTTAAAATATCAATCTTCATGTTCCCCTGATCACACTGATATGTTTAGTTTCGAAAATGATTGAGAAATGACCATGTATGAAGCTTCTGAAATTTTTGACCTAAAACTTGATTGCTTCGATTCAGCCTTGTTATGCATGATAAAAGAATTTTTTTGTGGATTCATGTTCTATGATGTTAGAGGAGTGATTCTGGGCAAGAAATTAGGAGTTTAGATGCTTGTATAAGTTTATGGGATTTTGGTTCGCCGGAGAAGATGACCGGAGCTAGCTCCGGTCACCTGAAAATGCTTAGGGTTTAATTAGGGTTTAGTTAGCCAGTTTGAATGTAGGCCCTTAGATCTTAGGGTTAGCGCGCAAATGAGTGGCCCAGATTGCTTCATTAACTTTAATTCAGTTTAATTAGGATTAATTAAATAAATTTCCTCAGATTGAATCCTGACCTTTTAAAAACGTGCGCAGTCAACTCCCATTTCCCCAGTTTGAATCTGGACCAGTGGATCTGATTACTTCCATTTTATTTTATTTTTATTTCATTTTCTTTGCATTTTCTTTCTCATTTTATTTAAAATAGAAAAACACTTTCAAAAAATATGATTTCTTGCAGTTTTGTTTTAAATATTTTTCTCAACCTGAAAATAATTTTTATTTTATTTTTTTTGCATTAAAAAAGTATTTTAAAAATATTTAAATGTTATTTTTAATTAATTAATGGATTTTAATTAATTAAAAATACATTTAGGTTTCTAAAATTCACCAAAAAAATAATAAACCATTCCAATACATTTAGAAACATTTTAAAACTCTTCATATAAATTTATTTTTAGGTTTGATCATAATTTCACAATTTTATTTGAATTAGGGTTCATTAAAATCATGTTTTTTAACCCTTACTTTGAAAAATCATTTCTGCCTAACCAAGAAGAGTTTGAACTTAATTCTTTTTGAATTGTTTCACATATTGCATGTAGTTTATAGGTTTTTTTTCTCATGAATTTATCTTGCATTTTCAAATTGATTTGCATTTTCCCTTAAGAATCACCCAAAAACCCTAGCAAACTTAGGAAAATCATAACTTTTAATAGGATTGGCTTCTGACCTTCTCCTTTGGGGTGTGACTTTGTATAGGTTTAGGGTTTGATTGAGCTTGGTTTCAATTTTTTATCATGTTGTATTCTTCTATTTTGTTCATTTGCATCTCATATGTTCATAAAACCCTAATTTCTCATGTTCATTTGCATTCACCTTGCATATTCATCATCATGTGAACTTGCCATGACATTTCAAGCATTCATATGAAATCTTAAACATCTTAGGGCATGCTTGATCATTGCTTAATCATTTCTTCATTCATTTTCCATGTCTTGCATTCATTTCATAAACATCCATGTGTTTTCAAACTTCTAAGCATGCTTTCATGACATCTCATCTTTGTATGATCATCCATATGCACATTGTATGGCTTTGCATCATCTCATAACACCTTAGCATTGCATAATCACTTCTGACTTTGGTCTTAGCATCTCATTTCCATTCATTTCTTTATGCTTTATGTCTTATGCATTCATACTAACTTTTCAGGAGCTTTTGGTAAGTTATTGTGGGAGGTGGATTTGCCTTCACTTCCCACTTCTTCTTATCTCATTCATATGCATTTTAACATGTCTTTTAAGTGAATCTAATTCTCTTATGTTCCATCTTTCTCACTTTCTTCCTGTAAGTTACTTATCTTCTTAGGAAGTAAATAACTTATTCTTCTGCTTCCTCCTCTTGTCATCTGCTTCTTCCATTGGTGGCCTTGAAGATCTTTTCTCTTAAGCCTAACAAACCATAGGATACCCAAGCATGATAATTTTTAGGGTTGTGTATAATCCCCCTTAGTCTTTTACCTTTGAGTCTCCTTGATTCTCTCTTCTCATCTCAATAATCAGAGACTAAACTCTTAAAGTTTTAGGACTTTGGAATTAGGGTTATGCCTGCATCCTTCTCTTAGGATGGAGTGTATAACTTTAATCCTAAGTGTTAAACCTTTAATTTATTTACATCTCTTAATCAAAACACACTAATAATCACCAAGACTTTATCTTGTAACTTGGGCCTTACATTAGGGTTCTAACTCTTCCTTATGGTTAAGAGGGACTAACCCTAGTGTTTAATGGATAAGTCCCCCTCAAGTTGTCTTACAAACTTAAAATCCACTTCTTAATCTCACCCCATAATTAAAATCCATTTAATAAAGGCTTGTTATATAATGAATTTAATCCCTAACCATGGATTAAGTTGAGGTATCTTCCTCAACTTAAGTGTTATCATCTATTATCCTTCTATTAGGATGGTGTAATGAGTTCACTAATTTGTGATTAGAGATTAAACTCATTACTTAACACTAAACAAAAACCCAAAAACATCTAATTAATCACAAGTAGGTTAATGATATTAATCCTACATCATCATGGTAATTAAGTTTAGATTATTATCTCATACTTAATTATGCTCATTATCCCTAATCAGGGAGGATATAATGAGTTTACAAGCCCTTGAGTTAGGCTTAAGCTCATAATCCTATGCAAAACACCAAAAAAAATAAAAAACTGAAAACACAAAAACAAACAATAATCGTCTCCTCCGGGATGCTTTTCTCATCACACTCATTCACAAACGAGAACTTGCTTCTTCCGTCTAATGCAAGACAGTTAGCACTCGAGCCAGACGAGTCATACATTTGAGCATGGACAAGCAAGCAGTTCACAGTCAATTTATTTTCAGTCTCTTTGGGTCGAACTACGGTGTTCTGACTTCCTCATTGCATGAGAGGATACGTAGGCATAACTTAACAGTTATCGAACAAATGTCTCTTTGTTTTCCCCCTCTTTCAGCATTCTTATTCTTAAGCCTCAGTTCCTGAGCATTCACCCTTTTGCACTGATACCTACATATTCATTCTTAGCTTTTGCACACAGATAGCACGTACACTACCCCTTTAAAAAAAATCTTGTAAGCGTGGATCCCGTCGAGTACGACGGACAATATGGGTGCTAATACCTTCCCAGGTTGTAACCAACCCCCTTTCTCAGTTTCTCTGGTTCGCAACCGTCTTATCCATCTCTTTCTAGGTTTATGCAGCATTACCTTTCCTTCGGGATAAAAATTCCTAGCTGGCGACTCTATTCGATTCATTTTCATTTTCTCTTTTCGCTAACCGTTCACGTCTGCACCTGGATGCAAATCTCTGGGAGCGACAACTTGGCGACTCTGCTGGGGATGCTATCTTGTAACCAGGGCTTCTGGTTCTTTTTGTGGGTTTCTCCTAGTGCTTGTTTGATTTGTGTTTATGGGGGTGTTATGTGTTATATGTGCTTTTTGTTTTGTTGCTTTATTTATTGCTTTCTGTACAACTTTATTTATTGCTTTATTTACTGTTTTATTGCATTCATTTCACTGTCATCATATCATTGTGATGGATCTGTTTACCTTGGTGGGAGGGATATTCAGTGAGTAAGGTTCCATATCGGGAGCCTGAGTGACACATAGGATAGAGTGGCTTCATATTCTTTACCATTCTATTTCAGTCTGGTGCGGGAATATGAAACACGGTTCATACATGGGTTTCTTCTTGAGAACACTGTGTTACGGATTTCCTGTAGTACTAGGGCTATCTGGGAAGCCTGCTAAGTCTGGATGACCTTTTTATGACCTTCAGCATCTGGGGTGAGTTAGAGGAGGATCCTTTATGATTATTGTAAACATTGTACCTCTGGGTTAGAAGTGTTTACACTTCTCATAACTGATCCAAGTCTGAGGATCCTTGTTCTAGAACAATACCTGTGAGGGGGTTGGAATGTTTACAGGAACCCTTGGCCTCATCATACCCTGTTACCAGTTTTGTTTTAAGATTGCATCATTTTGGACTGATTCTATGAAACCCTGGACTTGTAACTCTTTATTTGAGTCCCCCCACCTGGTTACTGGTTCTCTAGCCTTCATCTGGATTTTTGAACACACATGGACTTTATCAAGGCAGATAACAGATCCAACACTTGATCACAAACCCTTGCATATCATTCTGCATACATCATTTTGCATCATTTTAACATTTGTCTATTTGTTTCTCAGGGTATCCACATCTCATCTTTGGTTTCGTTTTGATTGTTCTTCTGCTTAGCCATCTTCATCAGTTATCTTCATCAAAGATCTGTTTCAGCCGATATCTTCTCCAGTTGTATTCATTAGACATCTTCATCAGAGATTCCCTTTAGTACCCTCATCAGTTGTTTCCATCAGTGCTTTTCCTCAGTTATCTTCATCAGCATCCATTATCAGTATGGACCCATCCAGGAAGAGCAATATTACTTACCATTTCTTTGAGCCCTCTCTAGTAGGCATCAGGCAGATTCAGACACTCATCACTCCTGATCATGTCCCTTTATTCAGGGAACATTATGGTGGTATCATGGACATGATCATGGACTTGGATGCATCACATAGGAGTATGATCCACACTTGCCTTCAGTTCTATGACCCTCCTCTCAGATGTTTTACTTTTCCAGACTTTCAGCTAGGCCCTTTGTTAGAGGATTTTTCCATGTTGTTGGGTGTCCCCATCAGGAGAGGGATTCCTTTCAACCCTGAGATGAATGCTCCCAGGAATGAAGATATAGCTAAGGCTCTGTATTTTAAAGCCACCATCATTGATCAGAATATGACCATAAAGGCTGGAATCTCAGGCCTCCATTTGGACTTCTTGATCACTCAGGCCACCGGCCATGCTGCAGCAGGGAAGTGGGACACTGTTTGTGCTCTCTTGGCCCTTAGCATATATGGTATCATCTTATTTACAGATGAGCCTAAGTTTGTAAGCAAGAATGCTATCCATCTCTTCTTACTGAAGAATCCAGTTCCTACCTTGCTAGGGGATTTCTACTACTCAGTGCATCAAGAATGCTATCCATCTCTTCTTACTGAAGAATCCAGTTCTCTTCAACATCATCATTCCTCGAGGTCTGGAAGGTCAAAACCAAAGAACCAAACCGGATACCCTTGGAAGACAAATAGACATGCTGCATTGCATACTAACTTCATTCTTTGTTTTGTAGGTATTTTTGTTGTTGTTTCTCACTTTGTTGTGGTTTCAGGAAACATTGCTCGTAGGAGAGTCTTCCCCATCAACAGGGTTCACCGGTATCCGACAAGAAACAACCTTCTGAGCTTACAGATGGACCAGGTTCAGCAAGATTTGACTGATGTGAGAACCCAGATGGCTAATGAAAGAACTGAAATGAGGGCTCAGATGAACCAGTTTATGGCAGTGATGACTGGGTTGGCCCAAAGCCAAGAAAGATTAAGAGAGTTGGTCGAGCGGCAAACTCCTGAATAAAATCACCCAGGTACAGGGGGTACCAACAACAATGATCATGTACAACATCGTACTGACCCCCCGGAGTTTGGAACTCATCTTAACCATGACATTAATGCTATCAGGAATACCCAGGGTAATACTGTAGGGCGTGCCTTGCAAGAGGACCCTCAGGAGGAACAACTCACTGTAGTTGGAGAAGAAGATGAAGTATATGATCGTCGGTTGGACGAGATAGCAGAAAAGTTAAGATCTCTGGAGTCTCAAAACTCCTTAGGATTTGATGTTATGGATATGGGGCTGGTGGATGGAGTAAGAATTCCTCACAAATTTAAACCTCCCTACTTTGAAAGATATAACGGGACATCTTGCCCTCGCACCCATCTTCAATCTTTTCTGGGAAGACTAAAAGCTTACACTATGGATGAAAAGCTATGGATGTTTTATTTTGAGGATAGCTTGACCGGGGCATCCTGTGAGTGGTACTCTCATTTGACCAGAGCAACAATCAGAAATTGGAAAGATTTGGCCGAGGCATTCATACTCCAATACCAATACAATTTAGACATGGCTGCTAACAGAACTCTTCTCATGGGAATGTCACAATCCTCTAGGGAAAGCTTCAGAGAGTATGCTCAGAGATAGAGGCAATTAGTTGCTGCCGTTCAACCTCCAATGTCAGAAAGAGAAATGGCAGATATGTTTATGAACACCCTACATGGGACATACATTGATAGGATGGCAGCATTCTCTTCCACTAGCTTTGCAGATGTGGTCATATCTGGAGAAAGGATTGAGAGTTTGTTAAAAATGGGTAAGATTTCTGATAACGGCGCCAGCTCTAGCAGCACAAGGAAACCATTTGCAGGGTCTCGCGGGTCGAGTGAAACAAATTCAGTACACATGGGCAGAGGAAGGCCCCAGTATATGCCAAGATCAATTGCCGCTATCACAATTCCTACTCCACCACCTCAACAACAATACACTCCGCAACCACAACATTTCCCTCAACAACAACACTTTCCTCAACAAAGGTCATACAACAACAACAACCAACAACAATGTCCTTTCCAACAAAGGCCATCTCAAGTCAACAGGGTAATTGATCCTATACCAATGCCCTATGCCACTTTGTTGCCACAACTTCTGAAGCTTAATCTTGTTGAATTAAGGACTCTGGCTCCACCAGATCCTCAGAACCTTCCACGGAATTACGAAGTCAATGCCAGATGTGCCTTCCATTCTAATGCACCTGGCCATACCACGGAAAAGTGCAGAGCTTTGCACATGAAGGTCCAGGATCTAGTTGATTCAAAGGCTTTAAATTTTGCACCACCTCCTAACGTCACAAAGAATCCTATGCCTAGCTACGGTGGGCCCAGGATAAATGCAATTGAGGAGGATCAACCCATGAACTTAATTGAATATACTGCAAACATTCAAACACCTTTGGCCGAGGTTAAAGCTCAACTTTTAAGGTACCAGGTGTTCCTAGGTCGTGAGGCCTGTTGTGAATCTTGCAAAGTTTCCGTCAATGGGTGTGAAAGCTTGAGAAATGGCATCAATGGCCTTATCAGAGAGGGTATCCTGCAGATAACATCAACGGTTTCTACAACATCATCAAGTCCTCTTACAGCAGCAACAAACACTCCTCCTACAACTTCAAAGACAATTGTTCTGACAGACTCGTCTACAAAATCAACAATCATCTCTTCCACCACTTCAACAAACACTAGTTCAACCACATCCGCTTCAATAACTAAAACAAACATTAACAACGACGTCTCCATAGTCACCATATACACGACCCAACAATGGTCCCTGACTCCAACAATTTTTAGCAACAATCTCAACAACCCAGCTTCAGTCCTTCATCACCACCACCAGTCAGAAATCCTGTCACCATATATTACGATCCGCAAACAATCACAGTTCCTATTTCCGCTGCAGTCAGTCCAGTCACTATCACGGTGCTTGGACCCATTCCATATGAAAAATATAATGATGTGCCATGGCACTACGGTTCAGACCTCTACTGCAACGGGGAGAGAGTCGTTCTTGATTTTTCAACTCATACACCATAGGTCGATAATGTCGGGGGAGGCGGAGGCTTCACTCGAAGTGGACGTCTTTTCACGTCACAAAATCCGAGAATTAACACTGAGGCAGAGGTTGTTGCCAAAGCTAAAGGCAAAAATGTGGTGCTTGAAGAACCAGCTTTGAAAGAAGCTCATAAAACATCCTTTGATCAAGACGTGGATGAATTTATGAGGATAATCAAGAGAAGCGACTACAAGGTTGTGGATCAGCTCCACCAGACTCCTTCCAAGATCTCCATTTTATCCCTGCTATTGTGTTCTGAAGCTCATCGGGATGCATTACTTAAAGTCCTGCACGCAGCGTACGTGCCTGAGAAGATCACAGTTAATCAGCTGGAGACAGTGGTTTCTAATGTTAATACTAGTCACGGACTAGGCTTCACCAACGCTGATTTAACTGCGGAAGGTCGTCATCATAATAAAGCTTTGCACATCACTCTGGAGTGTAAAGGGGCTGTGCTTTCACATGTTCTAGTTGATACTGGGTCTTCACTCATTGTCTTGCCAAAGAAAGCCTTTATTAAGCTTGAATATGATGGTATAGCTCTCCGACCAAGCAATCTGGTGGTTAGAGCTTTTGATGGTTCCAAGAGGTCTGTTCTTGGAGAAGTGGAACTGCATGTGATAATTGGCCCCCAGGTATTTCAAACTACTTTCTACGTGATGGACATTCAGCCGGCCTACACCTGTTTGTCGGGTCGACCATGGATTCACGCCGCTGGTGCAGTTACGTCGACCCTTCACCAGAAATTAAAATACGAGTGGGAAGGGCAAATTATTACAATCTATGGTGAAGAGGACATTTTTGTTAGCCATATGGCTACCTACAAATACATTGAGATGGATGGTGAAATCCACGAGACCATGAGCCAGGGTTTCGAAGCGCTGAACGTCAATGAGGAGACAACCGAAGTATTTGCTGCATGCCAGGAGGATATGATGGGTACTTCAATTATCTCCTACCAACAAGCTCGGAAGGTTGTTGAAGATGGAAACGCCCAAGGCTAGGGCAAGCTGTTGTCTGTGGAGAAAAAGGAGGACATATTCGGTTTGGGTTACAAACTATTCCGACAAAATCAAGCAGAGGCTGCTAAGGAGCCCAAGTTCGTGAGTGGGGGAATGCTAATCCCCGATGCTGTCAATAACGTGGAAGACGAGGCTGAAAGCGACCTTAACGTGGAGAGTTGGATTCGTCCAAGGATCCCCGGACAACAAGTCCTTAACTGGTCTTCCCAGGACTCATTTTGTAATAGGGTCATATTTGTATTTTTATGCAAATGGAATATCAATGAACAACAGATATCTTTTGAAAACAATTTTCTTCTTCGCTCACAGTCTTTTCATTTTTGTTATTTTTCGCACAAAACAATAAAATGGCAATGTTTTCAAAATAAATAACTTCATTTTTTTCTGAACAAGATTAAAATTGATCACTAAAAAGAACAAATCTCAACCCTTGCAGAAATAATCCTCCAGATTGCACCGACAACAGCACTGCTATGACCTTGTATGACTTCGACAATCCAATTAATCAAGCAGATGAAGGGGTTGAAGAAGACAATGAGTTGCCTAAAGAGTTAGCCAGGTTGTTGAGGCAAGAAGAGAAAGTGATTACTCCTCATCAGGAGGAAATTGAAACTGTTAATCTTGGTACCGAGGAGGATTTAAAAGAAGTAAAGATTGGGGCCAGTCTGCAAGCTTCAGTAAAAGAACAGCTTATTAGCATGCTTCGGGAATACGTCGACGTCTTTGCTTGGTCCTATCAAGACATGCCAGGTCTAGATACAGATATTATCATGCACAGGCTACCCTTGAAAGAAGATTGCCCTCCAGTTAAACAGAAATTGCGCTGCACTCGCCCAGATATGGCCATGAAGATTAAGGAAGAAGTACAAAAACAGTGGGACGCCGATTTCCTTGTTGTAACTAGTTACCCGCCGTGGGTTGCTAAAATTTTACCCGTGCCTAAGAAGGATGGAAAGGTGCGTATGTGTGTGGATTACCGGGACCTGAATAGAGCTAGCCCGAAGGATGATTTCCCATTACCTCACATTAATGTATTGGTAGACAACACAACTCAGTTCTCGGTATTTTCTTTCATGGATGGATTTTCTGGATACAATCAGATCAAGATGTCACCCGAAGACATGGAGAAAATAACCTTCATCACACCTTGGGGCACATTTTGTTACAAAGTAATGTCGTTTGGACTGAAAAACGCCGGTGCAACTTATCAACGGGCTATGGTAACATTATTCCACGATATGATCCACAAAGAAATTGAATTCTACGTGGATGATATGATTGCCAAGTCCCTTACTGAAGAAGACCATCTGGTGAATCTGTTGAAGTTGTTTAAGCGTCTGAGGAAATATCAGCTGAAGTTGAACCCCAACAAATGCACATTTAGGGAACGTTCTGGTAAGCTGATGGGCTTTATCGTAAGTGAAAAGGGAATTGAGGTTGATCCTGACAAAGTCAAAGCCATTTAGGAGATGCCTGCACCTAGGACTGAAAAAGAAGTTCGAGGGTTCTTAGGTAGATTGAACTACATCTCAAGGTTCATATCTCACCTCACTGCAACTTGCGAACCCTTGTCCAAACTGTTAAGGAAAGAACAGACAGTCAGGTGGAACGAAGATTGTCAGAAAGCTTTTGACAAGATCAAGGAGTACCTGCAAGAACCTCCAATTATCATGCCTCCAATTGAAGGAAGACCTCTAATCATGTACCTGACAGTATTAGAAGGGTCAATGGGGTGTGTGTTGGGCCAGCATGACGATTCTGGTCGAAAAGAGTATGCAATATACAATACATAAGCAAAAAGTTTACCGACTGTGAACAACGTTATTCACTGCTCGAGAAAACTTGTTGTGCTTTAGCGTGGGCTGCTCGCCGACTAAGACAATATATGCTGATTCACACTACTTTGTTGATCTCAAAGATGGACCCCATCAAGTACATATTTGAGAAGCCAACACTTACCGGAAGGGTTGCAAGATGGCAAATGATTCTGACAGAGTATGACATTCAATACACCTCTCAAAAGGCCATCAAGGGCAGTGTACTGTCTGATTATCTGGTTGAGCAACCCATTGATGATTACCAGCCCATGAGATTTGACTTCCTTGATGAAGACATCATGTACTTAAAAGCAAAAGATTGTGAAGAGCCAGTTCACACCAAAGGGCTTGACCCAGAAGAAGAATGGACTATAATGTTTGATGGGGTTGTCAACATGAATGGTTGTGGAGTTAGTGCAATGCTCATTACACCTAAGGGAGTTCATATGCCTTTCTCGGCAAAACTCACCTTTGCCTGCACTAACAATGAAGCAGAATACGAAGCCTATATCATGGGTCTTGAGGAAGCCATTGACCTCAGGATCAAAACCTTGAATGTATTCGAAGATTCATCTTTGGTAATCAACCAGACCAACGACAAATGGTATACTCATCAGGAGCATCTGATTCCATACTGTGACTATATAAGGATATGATTGACTTTCTTCACAACAGTCAAACTTGAATACATCCCTCGAGACGAGAATCAGTTTGCAGACGCTTTAGCTACCATTTCCTCCATGATCAAAGTATAGGCTGCTAATTATGTGCTTCAGATTCTGGTATCTAGACTGGACAGACCAGCATATGTATTCTTTGTGGACACTGCTATTGATGACAAGCCTTGGTTCCATGACATCAAATGCTTCTTGGAGAATCAGACATACCCACCTGGGACATCATCCAATGATAAGAAGACATTAAGAAGACTGGCTGGCAATTTCTTCCTCAATGCTGATGGTTTATTATACAAGCGAAACTTCGACATGGTCCTGCTCAGATGTGTTGATAAGAAGGAAGCAGACCTGCTGATGCACGAGGTGCATGAAGGTTCATTCGGTACCCATGTAGGAGGACATGCAACGGTAAATAAGTTGTTAAGACCGGGTTACTACTGGATCACAATGGATGCAGACTGTTGTGCCTATACCAGAAAATGCCACAAGTGCCAGATCTACGTGGATAAAGTGCATGTGCCTCCAAATCCTTTGAACGTAATATCTTCACCTTGGCCCTTTGCCATGTGGGGCATTGACATGATTGGAAAGATCGAACCGACTTCTTCAAATGGTCACAGATTCATCCTGGTAGCCATTGACTACTTCACAAAATGGGTTGAAGCAGCTTCGTATGCAAACGTCACCAGACAAGTGGTAGCCAGATTTCTGAAAAGAGATATCATATGTCGATATGGAGTTCCCGAGCGAATAATTACTGATAATGGTTCCTATTTGAACAATAAAATGATGGCAGAACTTTGCCGGGACTTCAAAATCCAACATCACAACTCTTCTCCTTACAGGCCAAAGATGAATGGCGATGTTGAGGCGGCTAACAAGAACATTAAGAAGATTGTGCAGAAGATGGTAGTCACCTACAAAGACTAGCATGAAATGCTACCATTTGCCTTACATGGGTACCAAACCTCAATCAGAACATCTACTGGGGCAACGCCTTATCAGCTTGTGTATGGTATGGAAGTTGTCCTACTAGTTGAAGTTGAGCTACCCTCCTTACGGGTAATGATGGATGTGAAACTGGATGAAGCAGAATGGGTCCGGTCTCGATATAGTCAACTGAATCTGATTGAAGAGAAGAGATTAGCTGCCATATGTCATGGGCAGTTATATCAGAAGAGAATGAAGAAAGCCTTCGATCAGAAAGTCAGACATCGGGAATACCAAGTGGGAGAACTTGTTCTGAAGAGAATCCTTCCTCCTCATATAGACCACATGGGCAAGTGGACGCCAAACTATGAAGGTCCCTATGTGATAACTAAAGTCATCTCGGGTGGAGCACTGATGCTCGCAACCATGGATGGTGAAGACTTCCTGTCTCCTGTGAATTCAGATGCAGTTAAAAAATACTTCGCATAAAAAATGACCCGCTGGACATAAAAACAGAATGTGAGTCCATGCAATAATAGGGCATCCCGGCGAGTCAAAAACAAAATAAAAGACTCGGGCAAAAATAAGGGAAAAATTCAAAAAAATGTACACCCGCTGAGTTGAAAAGCCACATTGGACAGCTCATGCAAAAAAGGGTATCCCGGTGGATTGAAAATCTGAAAGGGAGATCCACGTAAAATTAGGGAATAAGCGAACAACTGCATTCTGACTTCGTCTGTATCACTCACAACGTGGCAAGCTACGAAAGGACAAAGCGCCGGTCAGAATCAGCCCTCTTCAGAAAGCAGGATAAGAAGAACGTCAAGGTCATACAAGTCACAACAAAGGAAGCTCACTGGAGCGTCATCTTCAACATTGCCAACACTTTTATTTTCTCGATTTGCAATAATCTCCTCATTTCAGGAGACTTGTTTCTTTGACTGTACTTGCCAATATAGGGCACACAAATTAATAAAATCAGAGTTTTCAGTCACACTTTGTTTTTGTACATTTTTGTTTCGTTTGCAAAATGTTCAATGTTGATAATACAACACTTGCATAAAACGTATGAGCCATTTTAACAAATGCTTGCAGGAAATATGTTACTTTCAGGTAAATCTAATTCCAATGAAGGAATCCGGTTAAGGATACCTCGGGACACTTGTGCGTTTTCCTTTGTCTTAATAGGTTGTAGGTACTCAAGACAAACAATATTTCGCAACATGGGGCATGTCAAGCATTGAATCCCCAACATACTACTTCCTAGAAGATATCTCTCCCGAGCGATGCCTGTCAACTCTTCCACAACAAAGTGGTCAAAGAGCTTTCTCTTCCCTACCATAGATACCAGATTTCTCTCATCCTCAACAGAGTTGGTGGAACTAATTCCCCACAAAGTTGCCTCCCCGGAAGAGCAATACCTGAAACACATCCCCAGCGGAGTTGCTAAAACTTCCTCTTCCTCATTGAGAGTTCCCCCTCCATACAGATCTCTTAATGATCTATTTCCCTAAGCAGAGTTCTCCCTCCGGACAGATCTATCGATGATCTCTTCCCCAGCCGGGTTATTCTCTCCAAACATATCAGCCAGAGATCTATATCCCTGCAGGATCCGGGTCCCGTATCAGTTTCTCTCATTTGCATAATCATAGCATTCGCATCATATTCACCGAAATAAGCGTAGCATTCCGTCTATTACGGAGCATTACAGCAAAAATCAAACATTTGCATGATCATAAGCCAGGTTCGAGCCAATCACTTGCAAATACCATCAATATTTCACTGGCCCTATACAAAACTCATATCCCCTGCAGATAAAAGCCAAAACATCCCCTTTGCACTCTCAGATACAGATACCTATACATGCTCTCATCCTTCCCCAATAAGGTTGTCAGAATACCTTCGGCAAACAGATACTTGTTCATAACATTCTCTTTTCGACACTCGTCCGTGTCATCCTATCCCCCGCAGGTCGCCAGAATACCTTTGGCACTCTCAAGTACAAATATTTGTTCACAACTTGTACATATTCCTTTTGACACTCGTCCGTGTCATACTTCCCCAACAAGTCAAACACTCGTCCGGTCCCCTTGCCTAATCTTTCGACACTCGTCTGTGTCTTGCACATATTCCCCCAACAGATCAACACTTATACATACTTATAAAGAAGTCTTTGATACTCGCCCGTATCTTGTATATATCACCTCCCCAGCATATTCAAACACTCGTCTGTGTTCCTTGCTTAACCGATTGATACTCATCCGTATCATCATCCTTAAACACGTGTCAGCATATTTGTTTCTACCGATACTCGTCCGTATCATAGTCCTAAGGATGCTCGTCCGCATCTTTAATCTATACACACCGTCAAACACTTATATCTTTTAGTTTTAAAGGCGTGAGCACCCGTCTGTGTTTTTCATCTCCCCAGTAAGTCGCCAACAAAACAACTTTCTTCTATCCAACATTCGTCCTATGTTGTGATACTTTTGGCAGTCGTCCCCTTCCAGGTGATCGTCCTTCACCTTTGGATGATCGTCCCTCATCCTTTTCCCTAGTGGAATCTCCATTATTGGAACCTTCTATCCAGCATTCGTCCTATGTCGTGATATTTTTAGCAGCCGTCCCCTGCTAGGTAATCGTCCTTCACCTGTTGATGACCGTCCCTCATCATTTACCTGATGGTCGTCCCTATCATTGACCTTATCTATCCGACATTCGTCCTATGTCGTGATATTTTCAGCAGTCGTCCCCTACTAGGTGATCGTCCTTCACCTGTGATGACCATCCCTCATCAAATATTTCATTTATTCTTTAACCCGATGGTCGTCCCCATCGTTGTTTACTTTACTTTCCAAGCTTGATGGTCGTCCCCATCTATGCTTGTCTAAATCCCCAAAAATTCTTATTACCATATGGCCGTCCCCGTCATGGTCTCTTTGTTTCCCCAGCTTGTCGGTCGTCCCCGTCATTGCTTAACTTACCATTTTATCCCCAGCAGTCGTCCTCTGCTCGATGGTCATCCTCCATCGCTTTCATTTGATGTTCACACTATACTACCTTTTACAATTTATATCCTTTTTCTTCTTCTCCCCATCGAGTGCAAATTTTGGACTGTCTTTGGTATTCAACCACAAGTTATCTTGTTTGCCTGTTAAGCCAGACGCTTACATCCTGCACAACTAACTCATGCTTGAATAGGGGAAGCTGTAAACACCCCAAATTTTCCCTCACCTTTTCTCACACCATGGCTTGTGATCTCTCATTTTGCATTAGCTTAAGAATACCATCTCATATTGCATGTTTGTTTCACTGCATAGTTCCATTTTCATCTGCATCTAGGGTTTGTGATCTGAGCAATCCAAGGATCAATCTGAGCCATCCAAAAGGTCTTAAAGCTTTACAAGGGGGTCCATGTGTGTTCCATGATCATAATATGCTCCCCAAAGTTCATGAAAGTCAAGGGATCACAAGAATTGGCAAAGGCATGGAAGCAGAGCTAGGGTTTTCCTGCACAGATGACCAAAATTAGGGTTTTGGTTTTAGAGGCCTTAACTCCAAATTTTTTGGTCATTCTTGTTTCTAATGTTCTTAATATGTTATAAGGATCATGTGTACCAAGTTTGATGAAGAAACTCATTATGGAAGTCATCTGATCATTGGGTAACTTCTTGAGCAAGTTAAGTCAAAATAGGGGCATCTAAGGCCCCCAACAAGGGTACCAAAGGATCATTTTCATCAAATTGAAGTTCTATGATCTTTATTTCATCTTAGAAGTGGTTATAAGTTCACAATATTGAAGAATTTTGAGCCAATTGCAAACTTGCCATTTTTGGAAATGACTTGAAATGCAAACTTTCCATTTGGGAAAGATTTTCAACCTCCTCTTTCATGACCAAAAATGCTTCAAATGAAAAATTCTTGGACATGAAAGTTGTAGATTAGGTATTTCCCTTTTCATAAAGTACAAGAACATGTCTTGATTCATCCTAGAACTCAAGATATGACCTTTCAAAGTTGGCACAAATCCTATAATTTTCATGTTCATGTCAAAGAGGGATTTATGCAATTTTGAGTTTCAAGCTTCTAAGTGACCTCTAATCCACTCAATTATGTCACAACATGTTAATGCAACTTGCCAAGATCAGAATTGGCCCAAGGATTGAAGCATTTCGTGGCTTGATTCACAAGAAACATCAAAGTTGGAAAATTGCATAAACATTGCAAACTCTTGATCAAAGCATTACAGTTGCATTCTAATGATCTAAGGGTTCCCCATGAACCATGCTGAGGCAATCTATGCTCAGAAATCCTTGCTGCACAAGCCCATACCTCAAGTACACATAATCTTGACTTTTTGCATTTTCTCTCATACCAATCAAGTTGTGCCGCCACCCACTCTCTGACCAATCACAATGACTTATGTGAACCCTAAGGACCTCATTCCATAAAAATTGTCAAAACCTGAAACATTGGAGAGCTGAGAATTCACAAAAATTGTCAAAACCTTCCCTTCTTCGAAACTCAAAACATAACCATCAAACTTCAAAACAAACTTCACCAATCATCTTCAAATCACTCATAGAACATAAAGTAACCCTCAAAATGGCCTGAAACCTCCCAAATCAAAAACATGATTTCTACAAAACCAGAACCAAACACTTCAAAATAGCCATCACAAACTTTTTCTAAGCATTGCAACATCATCAGGGAGCTCATTGGGGTTGGTTTGCATCAAAGAAAAGGCCAGAAAGCTCCAAACTGAAAAGCTTCAACTCAGGTATACCTCAAGAACATTTTTTCCAGAACTTGCTATTTAAGTTAAAATATCAATCTTCATTTTCCCCTGATCACACTGATATGTTTAGTTTCGAAAATGATTGAGAAATGACCATGTATGAAGCTTCTGAAATTTTTGACCTAAAACTTGATTGCTTCGATTCAGCCTTGTTATGCATGATAAAATAATTTTGTTTGTGGATTCATGTTCTATGATGTTAGATGAGTGATTATGGGCAAGAAATTAGGAGTTTAGATGCTTGTATAAGTTTATGGGATTTTGGTTCGCCGGAGAAGATGACCGGAGCTAGCTCCGGTCACTTGAAATGCTTAGGGTTTAATTAGGATTTAGTTAGCCAGTTTGAATGTAGGCCCTTAGATCTTAGGGTTAGCGCGCAAATGAGTGGCCCAGATTGCTTCATTAACTTTAATTCAGTTTAATTAGTTTAATTAGGATTAATTAAATAAATTTCCTCAGATTGAATCCTGAGCTTTTAAAAACGTGCGCAGTCAACTCCCATTTCCCCAGTTTGAATCTGGACCAGTGGATCTGATAACTTCCATTTTATTTTATTTTTATTTCATTTTCTTTGTATTTTCTTTCTCATTTTATTTAAAATAGCAAAACACTTTCAAAAAATATAATTTCTTGCATTTTTGTTTTAAATATTTTTCTCAACCTGAAAATAATTTTTATTTTATTTTTTGCATTAAAAAAGTATTTTTAAAATATTTAAATTTTATTTTTAATTAATTAATGAATTTTAATTAATTAAAAATACATTTAGGTTGCTAAAAATCACCAAAAAAATCATGAACCATTCCAATATATTTAGAAACATTTTCAAACTCTTCATATAAATTTCTTTATAGGTTTGATCATAATTTCACAATTTTCTTTAAATTAGGGTTCATTAAAATCATGTTTTTTAACCCTAACTTTGAAAAATCATTTCTGCTTAACCAAGAAGAGTTTGAACTTGATTCTTTTTGCATTGTTTCACATATTTCATGTAGTTTATAGGTTTTTTTCTCATGAATTCATCTTTCATTTTCAAATTGATTTTCATTTTCCCTTAAGAATCACCCAAAAACCCTAACAAACTTAGGAAAATCACAACTTTTAATAGGATTGGCTTCTGACCTTCTCCTTTGGGTGTGACTTTGTATAGGTTTAAGGTTTGATTGAGGTTGGTTTCAATTTTTTATCATGTTGTATGCTTCTATTTTGTTCATTTGCATCTCATATGTTCATAAAACCCTAATTTCTCATGTTCATTTGCATTCACCTTGCATATTCATCATCATGTGAACTTGCCATGACATTTCAAGCATTCATATGACATCTTAGACATCTTAGGGCATGCTTGAACATTGCTTAATCATTTCTTCATTCATTTTCCATGTATTGCATTCATTTCATTTCATAAACATCCATGTGTTTTCAAATTTCTAAGCATGTTTTCATGACATCTCATCTTTCTATGATCATCCATATGCACATTGTATGGCTTTGCATCATCTCATAACACCTTAGCATTGCATAATCACTTCTGACTTTGGTCTTAGCATCTCATTTCCATTCATTTCTTTATACTTTATGTCTTATGCATTCATACTAACTTTTCAGGAGTTTTTGCTAAGTTATTGTGGGAGGTGGATTTGCCTTCACTTCCCACTTCTTCTTATCTCATTCATATGCATTTTACTATGTCTTTGAAGTGAATCTAATTCGCTTATGTTCCATCTTTCTCACTTTCTTCCTGTAAGTTACTTATCTTCTTAGTAAGTAAATAACTTATTCTTCTGCTTCCTCCTATTGTCATCTGCTTCTTCCATTGGTGGCTGATGGGGCGAAGACGCAATATGTGTATCGCGGTATCTGAACTGCAAGCGCACAACCTATCAAAGTAATATAAAAGATTATCGATTCCACAGGGACTTTGTAATCACTCTAGTGCTATAGGGTTTACTAGTTTAGCTAAGGTGGATATTTGTCACGATTTTGGTTTTAAGGATTGAAATGGGAATTAAATTTAGTTTTAAGGCAATAATGAGAAGGCGGTCGGTATGTAATTATATTAACCTATGCGGGTCAATCTAACCTAAGCTTATAAGGATGGTTCACTTAAATTGTTTTGTAGAGATTACCAGTTTTAATACCCTTGACTCACACTCTCGTGGTCTTATCTCAGATCTTACTCCTAAAGCCCTATGCCTGCTCTCGCTAGCCCATAAGTGTTTAGAAAATAATTTTTGAAAACTTAATAAGTCTAATTCATTTTAAAGCGCTCTCGCTGTATTTAAATCAAATGCCTAACTTTAGCTATCCGGTTAAAATCTCACACTCTCGTGGTCTCGACCTAACCTATTACACTTTTCTTACTCTCGTAACAAAAAGATTAATTTTAATTATAAAAAGTCACATCCAGAATATAAGTTCTTAATTATTTTAGCTTAGATTCGATTTTACCGGTTTGGTTTAGTTTATTACATACCGCCTAATTAATTTAGCTACTCATTTTATTTAAACCAACAGACGGATGCAGAAATAAACAAATATTAATTAAAACATACATTATAAAATAATAATAATATCTTAACATAAACAAATAAATAACTTAATATAAATGCAAAAATATAAAAACCTGGATAATTAAAATCTTAAAACTCCTTCTTCCATAGATTGGCAAGCTCGGAGTGTTCGGAACCGGAATCAAAAAATAAAAATACGAAACAAAATCTGAAGGCTAAAGAGAAATTGATTTAAATAACAATTTCCTAATGTTGGAAATTGTTATTGAATTTGGGTTGGATATAGAAACAGGAAAATAAACAAGAACAATACTGGAAAAATTAAATGAAAGGGTTCAACAAAATTACGGCAGAGCTTCCGCGTGAAAGTTAAAATAATACTCTGTATTTTTCAATTTGTAACTAGGGTATTTATAGAACATAATTTTGGGCTTGGGCAGTTGAATTTGATCAGCGTGGGCATCGTTCAATATGAGAGAATTTAGGGAAAGTGGCATACTGGGTTTGCTTCTGCTGAGAATTAATAGGAGTCGTATTTGACTCGTTGCACGTCTTCATGACTAATTAAAATTAATTTAAGCACATTTTCCTTGTCACGTTCGTGACAAGGGTGTAACGGTCGTATTCTTCACTTCAAGCGTGTCACGGTCGTGACAGGTGAGTAACGGTGGTGAGACCTCAAAGTAGGGCGTCACGGTCGTGGTGATGTTGTGACGACCGTGAGTGTTACAAAATATGCAGACTTAGCAGAATCCTTCTCTTCATCTTCTTTTCATGCTTGTTTTGGTTCATTTGATCTTTTTCTCAAGATTTAGCTCTAGACATGTTATACCTACAATGTGACATAAAAAACTCGAAAAATCGGGAGTTAATAGGATCAATGTGTGATAAAACGGACTTAAAACATAGTAATAAAGTGATACGATTTCTTGTTATCAGTGGCCTTGAAGATATTTTCTCTTAAGCCTAACAAACCATAGGATACCCAAGCATGATAATTTTTAGGGTTGTGTATAGTCTCCATTAGTCTTTTACCTTTGAATATCCTTGAGTCTCTATTCTCATCTCAATAATCAGAGACAAAACTCTTAAAGTTTTAGGACTTTGGAATTAGGGTTATGTCTGCATCCTTCTCTTAGGATGGAGTGTATAACTTTAATCCTAAGTGTTAAACCTTTAATTTGTTTACATCTCTTAATCAAAACACACTAATAATCACCAAGACTTTATCTTGTAACTTGGGCCTTACATTAGGGTTCTAACTCTTCCTTATGGTTAAGAGGGACTAACCCTAGTGTTTAATGGACAGATCCCCCTCAAGTTGTCTTACAAACTTAAAATCCACTTCTTAATCTCACCCCATAATTAAAATCCATTTAATAAAGGCTTGTTATATAATGAATTTAATCCCTAACCATGGATTAAGTTGAGGTATCTTCCTCAGCTTAAGTGTTCTCATCTATTATCCTTCTATTAGGATGGTGTAATGAGTTCACTAATCTGTGATTAGAGATTAAACTCATTACTTAACACTAAACAAAAATCCAAAAACATCTAATTAATCACAAGTAGGTTAATGATCTTAATCCTACATCATCATGTTAATTAAGTTAATATGCTTATCTCATACTTAAGTATGCTCATTATCCCTAATCAACGAGGATATAATGAGTTTACAAGCCCTTGATTTAGGCTTAAGATCATAATCCTATGCAAAACACCAAAAATAATAAAAAACTGAAAACACAAAAACAAACAATAATCGTCTCCTCCGGGATTCATTTCTCAAAACACTCATTCACAAACGAGAACTTGCTTCTTCCGTCTAATGCAAGACAATTAGCACTCGAGCCAGACGAGTCATACATTTGAGCATGGACAAGCAAGCAGTTCAAAGTAAATTTATTTTCAGTCTCTTTGGGTCGAACTACGGTGTTCTGACTTCCTCATTGCACAAGAGGATACGTAAGCATAACTTAACAGTTATCGAACAAAAGTCTCTTTGTTTTCCCCCTCTTTCAGCATTCTTTTTCTTAAGCTTCAGTTCCTTAGCATTCACCCTTTTGCACTGACACCTGCATATTCATTCTTAGCTTTTGCACACAGATATCACGTACACTACCCCTTTAAACCCAATATAGTAAGCGTGGATCCCGTCGAGTACGACGGACAATCTGGGTTCTAATACCTTCTCAGGTTGTAACCAACCCCCTTTCTCAGTTTCTCTGGTTCGCAACCGTCTTATCCATCTCTTTCCAGGTTTATGCAGCATTACCTTTCCTTCGGGATAAAAATGCCTAGCTGGCGACTCTATTCAATTCATTTTAATTTTCTCTTTTCGCCGACCGTTCGTGTCTGCACCTGGATGCAAATCTCTGGGAGCGACATTAAGTAATGAGTTTAATCTTTAATCAGGGATTAGTGAACTCATTACACCATCCTAAGAGAAGGAAGATAGATGGGAACACTTAAGCTGAGGAAGACTCCTCAACTTAATCCATGGTTAGGGACTAAATTCATTATATAACAGGCCTTTATTAAATGGATTTTAATTAAAGGTGAGATTAAGAAGTGGATTTTTATGTTTGTAAGATTTATCTTGAGGGGGACTTGTCCATTAAACACTAGGGTTAGTCCCTCTTAACCCAAAAAGGAAGAGATGGAACCCTAATGTAAGGCCCAAGTTACAAGCTTAAGTCTTGATCATTATTAAGTGTTTTGATTAAGAGGTGTAAACAAATTAAAGGTTTAACACTAAGGATTAAAGTTATACACTCCATCCTAAGATAAGGATGCAGACATAACCCTAATTCAAATTCCTAAAGCTTTAAGTGTTTAGCCTCTGATTGTGAGATGAGAAGAGAGACTCAAGGAGACTCAAAGGTAAAAATCTAGGGGAGAATATATACAACCCTAAAAATTATCATGCTTGGATATCCTATGGTTTGTGAGGCTTAAAGAAAGATCTTCAGGAAGCCACCATGGAAGAAGAAGCAGATGAAAAGAGAAGGAGAAAAAGAATAGGTTACTTACTTCTTGAAGAAGATAAGTAACCTAAGAGTGAAGAAAAGGATCAAGAGAGCACAAGTGAAACAAGTTAACTTCAAAGAAAAGTAAAATATGCAAATTAAGATATGATAGGAGGTGGGATGTGAAGGCAAATCCACATCCCAAACAACTTACCATAAGCCCCTGAAATGTTAGTGTGAATGCATAAGATGCAAAGCAAAAGGAAATGAGATGAATAAAGATGCAAAGACCAAAACCAGAAGTGAAAACATGATGTAAAAGTGTTATGCAATAATGCAAATACAAACATGATGCATATGAATGATTATACAAGGGATGAGATATAAAGATGGCATGTTAGAAGCTTGAAAACACATGGATGTTCATGGAATGTAATGAATGCAAAGCATACCAAATGAATGAATACATGATCAAGCAATGTTCAAGCATGTCCTAGGATGTCTAATATGTCATACAAGATCATGGAATGTCATGGCAAGTTCACATGAAGATGATATGAAAAGATGAATGCAAATGAACATGAGAAATTAGGGTTTTATGAAAGTATGAGATGCAAATGAACAAAACAGAAGCATACATCATGATAAAAATTTGAAATTGAACTCAAACAAACCCTAAACACATACAAGATCACTCCCCAAATGTGGAGGTCAGAAGCTAAACCTAGTGAAAGTTATGGATTTCCTAAGTTAACTAGGGTTTTTGGATACTTCTAAGGGAAAAATGCAAATCAAATTGAAAATGCAATGAAAAATCATGGGATACATAACCTAGATACTAGATGCAATACATGAAACAATACAAAAAGAATCAAGTTCAAACTCATCATGGTTGATCAAAAATGATTTTTTCAAGTTAGGGTTAGAAAAATGTGATTTTTAAGAACCCTAATTCAAAGATAAATGTGAAAATGTGATCAAACCTAAAAAGAAATTTGTGTGATGAGTTTGTAAATGTTTCTAAATGTGTGAGAATGCATCATGAATTTTTTGGTGATTTTTAAAAACCTAAATGTATTTTTAATTAATTAAAATTAATTAATTAATTAAATAAAACATTTAAATGATTTAAAAATACTTTTTTAATGCAAAAATTAAAATAAAAAATGTTTTTGAGTTAAGAAAAATATTTAAAGTGTAAATGCATAAAATGAGATTTTTAAAAGTGTTTTTGCTATTTTAAATAAATATGTGAATGAAATGAATAAAATGAAATAAAAATGAAAGAAAATGTTCTTGATGATTACCTGAGTTGAAGCTTTTCAGTTTGGAGCTTTCTGACCTCTTCTTTGGTGCTAATCCACTCCACTTGATCCCCTCGTGCTTCTGAAAGGCATAGAACAAGCTTTGAATGGCTAGTTTATGATGTTTGGTTCTGATAACTCATAAATCGTGTTTATGATTCAGTGGCTTTTAGGTCATGGTGAAGGGTGTTTTGTGATCCTTAGGTCATGTGGATATGATTGGTGGAAAACAATTTGAGTTTTGATGGTTGTGTTGTGAAATTCGAAGAGATGAAGGTGTGAGGTGATTTTTGGCAATCTGAGCTTAGGGCTTCATTCAGGCTTGTGTGATGTATCAAATGAGTTCCTTGGGGTTAGTATAAGCCAATGGAATTAATCAGAAAGTGGGTGGTGGCATAGTGTGATTGGTATAGGCCAAGTTGCAAAAAAAGTCAAATAATGTGTACTTGAGGCATGGCACGGGTCAGAGGTTGTTTCAAGGCTTGTCTTGCTTCAGCTTGATTTATGGAGGGCCTTTAAATCAGATTTTGGGAGCTGTAACACTTGGATTGCAAGATAGCATAGGTTTTGCATTTTGCCCTCTTTGAAAATTTTGTGAAGATTGCTCATAGAAACTTGTGATCCAAGGCATGATTTTGGTCAAGAAATGTTGTGTTATCATGTAATGAAGCTTAGAAGTGGATTAGAGGTCATTAGAAGTCTTGAAACTTGATTTTGCAAAAATCCCTCTTTGGCACATACTTGAAAATTACAAGATTTTTCCCAACTTTGAAACATCATATCTTGAGTTCTAGGATGAATCAAGAGGAGTTATTGTACTTTTTTAAATGGGAAGATCCAATCTACAACTTTCATGTTTAAGGATTTTTCATTTGAAGCATTTTTTATCAAGAAAGAAGAGGTTGAAAATCTTTCCCAAAATGGAAAGTTTCCATTACAAGTCATGTCCAAAAATGGAAAGTTTGCAAATGGCTTGAAATTCTTCAATCTTGTGAACTTCTAACCACTTATAAGATCAAATAAAGATCATAGAACCTCAAATTGATGAAAATGACCCTTTGGTTCCATTGTTGGGGGCCTCAGTTGCCCTGATTATGACTTTTCTTGCACAACAAGTTACCAGTTGATCAGATGACTTCCATAATAAAATTCTTCATCAAATTTGGTACACGTGCTCCTTATAACATATTAAGACCATTAGAATCAAGAATGACCAAAAAAATTGAGGTTAAGGGTCTCAAACCCAAAACCCTAATTTCAGATCACCTGTGTAGGAAACCCTAGCCTTCCTGGACCTTTGTGCAATCCTTTGTGATTTTGTGACTTCAAAGACTTCTTGGGGATGTAATATGATCATATACCACTCATGGACCCTCTTGTCATGCTTCAAGACCATTGGGATAGCTCAGATCACTTCTTGGATTCATCTGATCGCATACCCTAGCTATGCATTTTATGCAGTGAAACAAATTATGCAAGGTGAGATGATATGCTTATGCAATGCAATATGAAAGATCACAAGCCAAGGTGTGAGAAAAAGTGAGGGTAAATTTGGGGTGTTTTCACACTCGATCCGAGCAGACCTGCCTATTCCAATAGCTAGTTTCTGGCAGTTAACTATTTTTGGGCATCCACGATCCAAACTCAAAATAGGGACCAATGGCTAACCGTTGGGGGCTCTATATAAAATCTCTCACATGAGAGGGTCATATTCTCTCTTGTACTTGTTCATTCTTCTACCCCTTTCTTTCTTTGGCATTAGAGTGTCTTGTAGGTACACTCCCTCTTCTCCTCAACAATCCAGTACCGACGACGCAATCCGTGGTCCACTCAAGATTTTGATCAATCAAAACCATTCTTATTGATATAAATATGAATTTAATGATAATCGTATTCGCGACATTCGTGTTCATAAACATCCATAACCCTTCTTATCATCCCTAAATAAGAAACCATTAAAGTTGTCGGGCACAAAATAAAAAGTCAATTGCATGGGATCCACTATCCACGTATTATGGTTTACGACATGGTGTAACTGGTTAGGGTCTATTTTGGTTAGAAGATTGTACCATATACCCCTACACTTTGACCTATACCCCTACAAAATTTTCAAAATACCAAATATAACCCTGATATTATTTTATTATATTAATTTTTACCATTTTTGTCAGACTGTCAGAGTTTCGAAAAATTTATCCAAAAAGCCACGTTCCTGACGACTTTAGATATGAGTTTTGGTATGTTTTTTTTTTCAAACCTAAAGACTTAGGGAAAGTGTTCCGGTTTAGTAATTTTTGATCACCGGAAGACTAATACACTACCGGAAGACTTACTTGAAGTGTTTTGGTTTGTTTTTTTTTTAATTTTTTAATTTTTTTAATTTTCTTTATAATTTGTTAATATACAATTAAGGAAGAAAAAAATATTTGATTTAACAAAATAAAAAATATTTATTACAAATTAAAATATTTGACATTAACAACTAAATATACAATTAAGGAAGGAAAAATTATTTGACATTAACAACATAACAAACTAGTATGATACCCGTGCGTTCGCACGGGTACACGTCGATGAATCGTATTTGTTGTTAGAATGTATTTGTTTTAAGAATTTATTTGTTTATATTTAAAATTTGAAAATAAAAATTATCTAATTAAAAAAAATTAGTAAATAAAAAATATAATGTATATTTAAAAATAGATAGAATCAATTCCCTAGGATACCAATATTTTAATTAGTAAATTTATGTTTTTGTTATTGTTTAATATTTATATCAATAACTTCATGTTTCCGTTAATATTTAATATTTTGATCAGTAATTTAATATTCTTGTTAATAATCAATATTTTGATTAATAACTTCACGATTCTCTTAATATTCAATATTTTGATTAGCAACTTCATGTTTCCGTTAATATTCAATAGTTTGATCAATAACTTCATGTTTCCGTTAATATTCAATATTTTAATTAGTAACTCGTATGAGCACATAATATTTGTTCCTAATATAAGTATTATATGTATCATATCAGTATCTGTGTTTTAAAAATTAATAATTAAAGATTTGATTTACCAATATTTTTTCTCGTTTATAAGAATGATAAATATTATTTTTGTTTTGACATTAATTATAAAAATATATGAATCAATAGTAAACTTATTCTATATATAAAAATAAAATATATTATTCTATATATAAAAATATTTGAACCAACGGTATAATTATTTCTATATATAAATAATTTTGTTTTGGAATTATTTATAAAAATATTTAAGTCAATAGTAAATTTATTCTTGTTATTATTCAATATTTAATTAAATGTGTTAATATCACTACCATATATGTACCCGTGAATATCTGAATTATATTATTTCATATTTGAGTGGAATTGACCCCAACAAAGTTTTAATTTTAATATTTCAATTACTTTATATTATATATAGATAAATATATATTGATCATTGATGAACTTTTGCGGTTACAATTTTAAATTTTATAAAGAAAAAAACTTAGATACAATTTCTTAGGTGTGGTTTATACTATTTTTCAATTAAAATATAACAAGTATATTTAAATATTATTTATGGAATAAAACTAGGAAAAAAAATTGCATGTAGGAGGAAATTATACACTTGTCATATTTTAAGTATAAAGCACATATAAAGATTTGTATTTAGGTTTTCTCGTTTTATAAATGACAAATAGATTGTATGATTAATAAAAAATATCATATTATTTTGATACTATTTATTCATACATTACTTATGTTTCATTCTATTACTCCCTCCGTCCCATATTATTTGTCACATTTGATCATTTCACACAGATTAAGAAAAAATAATAAATGAAAGAGAGAGAATAGTAACTTTACCAAATTATCCTAATTAACTATTGGTGTATTCAAATTAGCATTAATGTAAAGTGAGAAAACAATTAATTAAGAGTATTTATTAGAGGACACAATTGGAAAATTAAATATAAAAATGTCTTGGTAATCTAAAGTGACAAATATTTTGGGACAATTTTTTTACTCAAATGTGACAATTATTTTGGGACGGAGGGAGTAGTATTTATATTAAAGTTCATTTAATTCATTTAAATTGTATGTTTTTTTTGTACCCAAAACATTTTGTTTGATTATTTATTTAATTATATAAATTGGTTATCTTCGGCCTATATACATTTTAAAAATTCGATGTCAGTAAAATGTGTGATTCTCATATCAACTCATATTAAAAACTCTATACACTATTTTTTTTTGGTATTCTACACTATGATTATTTTATTTAAAAAATATTTTATCATAGGTTAAAAATAATTTTAAATTATTTTTCTTCGTTCAAAAAATTTAATTGCTTGCATAGGTACATTGAATTAAATAGTAATTTAAAGTTTAAACGTACATTAACAATCATTTTAAATTAAAATAGTTTCTCTTTTATAACAATCATTTTAAATTAAAATAATTTCTCTTTTATAAATAATATACTCTTAATTATTTGTTAGAGAGAAAAAAATTAAATGTAATTAAATTCTAAGTAATTAATGATATTAAAAAATATATATATTATAAAGAGTAATAAATTTTATTTATCTTATAATAATGATTCAATGGTATAAATGACATTAAATAACTTTGTTTCTCATAATATTTTTATTTATTTTATACTTTTATTCAATGTTTAATATTTATAAAACTGATTTTTTTAATTATTTTCTTTTATATAATTAATATATAATATATATTTTTATTGTATTTGAATAATTAATATATAATATTCACATTTCAGTATTTACATCAACAACACATATTCAATAAATCATCATTTAAATGCTATAAATTTTAATTTGTAATAAATATTTGTTATGTTGTTAATGTCAAATAATTTTTCCTTTCTTTATATTTAATTGTTAATATCAAATATTTTAATTTGTAATAAATATTTGTTATGTTGTTAATGTCAAATAATTTTTTCTTCCTTAATTGTATATTAACAAATTAAGAAAATTAAAAAATTAAAAAAGAAAAATCGTAACACTTCAAGTAAGTCTTCCGGTATTGTATTTGATACAAACCGTGACTCTTACCTGAAGTGTTCCGGTATTGGTTCTCTTCCGAACCGGAACACTTCCGGTGATCAAAAATTACTAAACCAGAACACTTTTCCTAAATCTTTCGGAACGTGATTTTTTTGGTAAATTTTTCGGAACTCTCTGACATAAATAATAAAATTTAATATAATAAAATAATAAATAATATCAGAGTTATATTTGATATTTTGAAAATTTTGTAGGAGTATAGATTAAAGTGTAAGGATATATGGTACATTCTTTATTTGTCAACATCAATAGACTCGAACAAGAAATTGTTGTTATAAGGATCCATTTTAATAATGAAATGAATGGGCAAGAGTTCACACAACAACTTATTTCCTTTATTGATAATACTAAAAACGTAAGATGCAGAATGGTTTCATATTAGGTAATTCATCAACATCTATAGACTCTACCTATATATGGCTACTGCACATGCAGCTGCACTCTCTTTATCACCATCTCATTCTCCCTTCATCATCAATGTCTTAGTCTTACTTTCACTTATGTTCCCGGCCACCACTACCTCTAACATGTTTTTCAAACACCATTGCCGTCTGCCAGCTTGTGATGTTCATGACTACGTGTTTAGCCCAAGAATATTTGAATTTTTGATATAAACATAACTCTTTTATTCTTTTAGGTGAATTGACAACTCTTTTATTCTTTTAAGTGAATTGACAAATCTCAAAGGTGGTTTTATGAGTAGTTGTTGTTAGGGAGGTTAGAAAAACAATTAACTGAATCGAACCGTTGAATCAAATCGAACTGAAGTTAAAATAATTGAACTGTCATATTTTGTTAATGAACCAAATCATATTGTATAAAATGATTTTAGAACCGAATCGAAACTGAAAGTGAACCGACCAAAAAAGAAAATGAAAAGTACTAAAAATAAATTATAATTTTTTTTAAATTGAAAAATAATTTAATGGATCGATTCGAGAAAAATTGTCTTCTAACGATTCGATACGGTTCGAAAATTTTAAATAATATATCAAATCAATTATTTTGGTTCGATTTGTTTTTGAGTAAATTGAAACAGTTTTTCATTGAATTGAACCATAAACAATCCTAATGATTGTTATCTTAGAGTAAAACTAGTTATATCCTTGAAAATATAAAATATATTCTCAATCTTTTTGTGTCTAAAATATATTAACAAGTCTAAATCTAGCGAGCAACAACCTTATACCATTGTATAACCCCTTAGGTTTATCTTAATTCACCAATAACATAATAGTTGTTCCCATCTTCAATCTGATTCAGTGATTTGACAATTCAAATGTTTTCAAATAAATTCAAAAATTAAATATTCAAAAGCATTTAAGTTATTAGAATTGAATCACAATTTGGATATTCCTTTTCTTCTCCTGTAAAACATATCAAAACATGTTTACCAAAAGACTTTTGTAATAAAAGTTATCTGAAAGTATTATGTGAAAACATGTATTTGATATTAGCTTTGTGATATAATCATTTATATCATCTATTATCTAAACGGTTGAAATTAAGATTGACATATTCTAAAGATAAGTAGTCTTTATAGTTAACTAATTCATGATATATACATATAATTGTTGAAAACAATTGGTTAATATCATATCCGTTAAGTTTTTATAATAATAAAGTATTTAAAGAACAATTGGATTTTTTATTATTTGTTCAAGTTTGTAGGAATATAATCATTAAGAACAAATGAAAAGATGTTTGAGGAGTGTGCATCTGAAGATCAGACTCTGACTCTGAAAATCACTTCGGAAGACTCTGGCTTTGATGGCAGATCCAGACTCTAAAGAAATCAACCTTGAAATAAGCCAGCCTTTGGTGACTCAGACTTTAAAGCTTTAGAAGTCAAGAAGCAGACTCTGAAATGATCAACATCTAAAGAGTGAAGTCTGAAGAAAGTCAACCTCTGAAGCATAAATTCTTAAATCGAGGCAACTTTGACGCACTCAGAACTTTTGATCACGTTAAGACTTAAGGAAATCTCTCTCTCTCTCTCTCTCTCTCTCTCTCTCTGTTGTTTGGGTTTCAAAGAATAATTCATTTTGCAGTAAGGTGCTTTGTTGACGTGTCTAATTAAATACAAAGTTAGACCAACCTATTTGGTAAAAGTCTTAAGTGTCTCTTTTTCTCCTCTCTCTATATAAGGAGATGCAGACGTGAAGAAGATGACTACCAAGCTTCAATACAACTCTGCTATAGACTTAGAACCATGACAATCAAAGAGATCTATTAACGTTGTTAGACTTAGAACATCTTAACACTTGTATATTTTAGAGGTTCTTAAGTTTTAGAGTTTTTCTAAGTTGTATTCTGTCTACACCTCTGATTGCATATCAAGTGTAGTTGTTACCCAAAACTCTTAACAATTTGTTTAGTGTCAGAAGTCTCTTGCTTTAGTGCTTGAGCATTTACTTGTGTGTTTGTGCAAAGAAAATCTTTAGTTTATGTGTTATAGCAAAGAAGTCTTGAGCTTATGTGCTTGAACAATGAAATCTCAGATTTGTGTGCTTGAGCAATTAGTTTATGTGTTATAGCAAAGAAGTTTTGAGCTTGTGTGCTTGAACAATGAAATCTCAGATTTGTGTGCTTGAGCAATGAAGTCTCTTGTGTGTTTGAACATTTGTAATCAATTTGGTTATATTGGAAATCCCGTGCGTGTGTTTGAACATTTGTAATCAATTTGGTTATAGTGGAAATCTCTTGGAACTGCAAAGGGATTAGACTACTCTCCGATTGTGAGAATGTGAGAATAACCAGGATAACTGTTTGTCTTATTCTTTTACTTCACTTACTTATGTAATTAACTATTTCGCTGCTGTCAACTCTGATTTTTCAAGTCAGATTCTGATTCAAAATCTGATAAGGATCTTCAAAAACTATCTACACTTTCTGAATGTGCTTGATAATATTTTACCAATATATTACTTTCAATTTAATTTAATAAAATATCTAAACATATTTATTAAAAAAAATCATTTTAATCCTTTGTTTTGACATCACTACATTTATCATTATTTTTAATTTCATCATAAACCATTTTTTAAGAAAATTATTTGTTTCAATTACTAATCTTTGATAAATAATTATAAACCAAAATTGAATTAAAAATACAAAAATCAATAGATTCTAAACCTTCTTTATTCCATTTCAAAAAAAAAAAGAAAATGAATTATAGAATAAATTAGTTTATAACTTTTTTCTTTTGCATTAATCCAATATTGTCTACTACAAATAGCACTGCGTTATTTTGTTTTTATTTTATTTTAGTTTTGTGTGACTGGATTTTCTATCATGGGCTTTTTATTGTTGAAACCATTTTGTTAGAAACTTTATTATATACCTTTATAATTATTCCTTTACCCTTACATTTTTCAAAATATTTCAAATATATCTTTTTATTTATTTATTTATTTATTTCAAAATCGAAACATTTTGTACCCCTACACTAATGTATTGATAAAAGTTAACTAAAGAATTATGATTTATAATTTTTCTTCACAAAATAACTTATAATAAATTTTTCGATATTATAACATTTTAACAAAATTTTGTTCATCTGATCACTTTTAAGTGTTATAAATTTTTCCAATATTAGATTAGAAATTTTTACCAAAATTTTGTTATCCCAATAACTTGTTAAAAGTTTTATGGTATTATAATTTTTTTTTTTATCAATTCTTTACTCAATTGGATAACTTATTATAAGTTTTATGGTACCATTTTTTATTTGTTTAAATAGTTTTTTTTTATCCGTATAAGTTGACGTATTATTGTTTTTCGTTCTCGTATTTTTTTTTGTTGGAAATAATTCTTGAATATTAAAATCATTTTGATTTTAGTCTCTAAAGTTAAAATTTACCAAAAAATATGGAGGAAATTCGCATGAAACCTGCATATCTTACCATTAGTGACTAAAACCAAATGAAATTCAACATTTAAGTATTTCATAAAAAAAAAATATAGGGACGAAAAACAAAAACACGCAAACTTACAAGGATCAAAAGACTATTTAAGTTTTTTTCATTTGCAAATGACATATTAGACGATGATTTTAAAATCGTAGATAAGAGTAAATAGACAACGCTTAAAAACGGTTACCAGATCAACACTATACCAAAAATGTTTTTTAACAGCGCATCTTAGACAGCGCTTTTAAAAGAAAGCGCTGTCTAAGGTTAAAATTAAAATAAAACACGGAAAATGTTCTAAAAAAATAATGAAAGCGCTGTCTAAGAAGGGGTCTTAGACAGCGCGTCTAAGACCCCCCCTTAGACAGCGCTTTTAGAAAGCGCTTTTAAATATAGACCTTAGTCAGCGCTTTTGAGAAAGCGCTGTTTAAAGTCTTTCAATTAAAAAAAAATTTAAAACCAAAAGCGTTGTCTAAGGGGGGGGGGTTTAGAAAGCGCTTTTGGAAAGCGCTGTCTAAGGCATATCTTAGAAAGCGCTTTCCACGAAAGCGATGTCTAAGGTCTAATTAAAATTAAATTTCAGACTTCTATTTTCGTTCTCTGTTCTTTTTGTTTTCCCTCCTGCGAACAAACCCCTCAAGCGAACCCTAACAGCGAACTTGAATCCATTGTCATCCTTCGGTTTCAGTCATTGAAAGTGTTTGAAGAATCGTTCGTTTCTACTGCTCTTCATTGCGGTATGTTCTTCATTTCTTCATTTTTTCATTTCTGATTTCAGTTCAGTTTCAGTTCGTCATTTCTTCATTTTTCCTTTCATTCGATTTCAAGCATTGCAAGTGTTTGAAGAATCGTTCATTTCTAAAAGTGTTTGAAGAATCGTTCATTGCGGTATGTTCTTCATTTTTCCTTTTCTTCGGTTTCAGTTCTGAAAGTATTTGATGATCTTCATTTTTTCATTCATTCGGTTTCAGGCATTGCAAGTGTTTGAAGAATCGTTCATTTCTGAAAGTGTTTGAAGAATCGTTCATTGCGGTATGTTCTTCATTTTTTCATTTCTTCGGTTTCAGTTCTGATTTTTCATGCTCTATTATTTAGGGAAATATCAGTATTTTGAGATTAAATGGTGATATCAGTATTTTGAGATTAACAGTTCTGATTTATCATACTATGGTTCTGGTGATATAATGTTGGAAAGCAATCAAAAAGATTGTGTGATGACTAATAATTATAACTTGATGTTTTTTGGTTTAACTTTGTTGAGATGTTCAATATTGTTCAAACTTCATGTTTCCTAAGTGATTATACTTGAAGATTGAATAGGTAGTTTTTTTTCTTTTTAACTGTGAAAGTGTTGTTCATCTCACTTTCATTCTAAAGCAACAAGATTTCTCCCATAAAATGATTGAACGAACTCTAATATAGTTATAGGTATAGTTATAGGTATATTGTAATAGAAAAAGTTTGATTCTTGTAATATAAAAAATGGAAGTGATGAGGTAATTAAAGTTGATATATTGGCGTATCGGATACGTTATTGAAGTTTATATTAACATTGGTTATGTAAACGTTATTGAAGTTTAAAATGAATTGAACTTTAAAATTGTTAGGATATTCAAAGATACTACCTTAGTTATGTATTTTCGTCTGGATTGATTGTTTACTTTAATAAGTAGGAAAACCATGGATAAACCATGGATCTGTGCCGATCGAATGACCAAAGAGTACGAGAGTGGGGTTGCGGAATTCGTTAAGTATGCTGTTCAACACGCTGAAAACCCCAGACGAATGCATTGTCCTTGCTTGCGTTGTTGTTATATTGGTAAGGTTGACGCACATGGATTGAAATCACATTTGCTGAGGCATGGAATTGATCAAAGTTATCAGTGTTGGATATTTCATGGTGAGAAAATTAACGAGAATGTTGAATCGAGTGGAAAAAGTAATACGACCTATGCTTCATACGACAAAGACACGAAAACATACGATTGTGATCGAGTTGAAGAGATTGTAGAAGCACTGGAAGAAGATCTTCATGATTGTCCTGAAATGTTTGAGAGGATGGTAAGCGATGCAGAGAAAGCGTTGTACAAAGGTTGCACTAAATTCTCAAGACTTTCTGCGGTATTAAAGTTGTACAACTTAAAGGCGGGCAATGGATGGTCGGATAAAAGTTTCACAGAGTTGTTGGCTCTTATGAGAGAAATGCTACCGGATGATAATGTTCTTCCTAATCGAACCTATGAGGCAAAAAAATGTTGTGCTCTATTGGCATGAGCTATGATAAGATACATGTTTGTCCTAACGATTGCATTTTGTTTCGTAACGAATATGTAACGTTAACTGAGTGCCCTAAATGCGGTTTGTCTCGATATAAGAAAAGATTATCTCCCGTAAAAGTCTTATGGTATTTTCCGATAATTCTTAGATTTAGGCGCATGTTTCGTAGTGAAACCGATGCAAGACATCTTACTTGGCATGCAGATGAAAGAATTATTGATGGAAAGTATCGGCATCCGGCTGATTCACCACAGTGGTCGAAGATTGATAATGATTATCCTGAGTTTGGATCAGAAGCAAGAAACCTTCGATTGGCATTATATACTGATGGAATGAACCCACATGGTCTTCAAAGTATCTCACATACCACATGGCATGTGATTCTTATGATTTATAACCTACCTCTGTGGCTATGTATGAAGCGTAAGTACATGATGTTATCTATGTTAATCTCTGGGCCTAAACAACCAGGGAATGACATAGACGTATACTTGACACCTCTGATCGAAGATTTAAAGATTTTGTGGGAGAACAGTGTGGAGGTTTATGATGGATATAGGAAAGAAAATTTCAATTTGAGGGCGATGTTGTTTGGCACAATTAATGATTTTCCAGCATACGGGAATCTATCTGGGTATAGCATTAAAGGTCAACGTGCGTGTCCTGTTTGTGAAGACGGAACCGATACGATTCGATTGGAACTTTGCCAGAAGAATGTGTTTCTCGGTCATCGTAGATTCTTACATCTAAACATCACTACTGTGGGTGGAGAAAAGCATTCAATGGAGACACCGAACATCGTAGAGCTCCACCCGCATTGTCAGGTGAACAAGTTTTTGAAAAGGTGAAAGATGTGCGTACTGAGTTTGGCAAGCCTTTTGCATATAAGATTGTGAAAGGTGGGTGGAAGAAAAGGTCGATATTTTTTGAATTGCCATATTGGAAGTCTTTGTACGTGAGACATTTTCTCGATGTTATGCATATTGAAAAAACGTATTTGAAACTGTTATCGGTACATTACTCAATATAAAAGGCAAGTCTAATGATGGCCTTAAAGCAAGGGAGGACATGTTAAAAATGGGAATGAGAACTGAATTAGCACCCGTGAAGAAAGGAAGACGAACATACCTACCACCTGCTGCTTTTACTTTATCTAGAAAGGAGAAAAAAAATTTGTGTAAGTCTCTGAGTGAAGTTAAGGTTCCAGAAGGACACTCATCTGATATCAGAAGACTTGTTTCTATGAAAGACCTCAAGTTGAAGAATTTGAAGACACATGATTGCCATGTTATAATGGAACATTTTCTACCGATAGGTATACATTCTATTTTGCCAGAAAAAGTAAGAAGTTCCATAACTAAATTGTGTTTTTTCTTTAGGTCAATTTGTAGTAAGGTGATCGATCCCGAGATCTTACCAACACTACAAAAAGAGATTGTAATTACCTTGTGTGAGCTTGAAATGTATTTTCCTCCGTCTTTTTTTGACATAATGGTTCATTTAGTTGTTCATCTTGTGAAAGAGACACAGTTGTGTGGACCAGCTTATATGAGATGGATGTACCCTGCTGAACGGTATATGAAAATATTAAAAGGGTACGTGAAATCCCGAAGTCGACCAGAGGGTTGTATTGTTGAACGATACATTGTTGAAGAAGCTTTTGAGTTTTGTACTGAATATTTGTCTAACGTTCAATCGATTGGACTCCCCAGAGCTCAGATATTCGAAAAAATGGAAGGTAAAAAATTAATTGGGAATAAAATTGTGACAATATCAAGGGATGAACGGGATCAAGTTCATTTGTATGTTCTGCACAATAATAATGAGGTTGAGCCATATGTTGAAATGCACAAGGATGTACTCCGAAGGTTAAATCCGAACAGAAATGAAAATTGGATAGTTATAGAGCACAATCAAAGTTTCATACAATGGTTGAAGGATCATATTTATTCGAAGCACTCTTCAGATCCTTCTTCGGTAACAGAAAGGTTGAGATGTTTGGCATATGGTCCAAGTTTGCATGTGTTTTCTCATAGCGCATACTCAATTAATGGATACACATTTTATACCAAAGAACAAGATGATAAGAGTACTATGCAAAATAGTGTTGTCACCGTCCTAGCTGAAGCAATGCATATATCAAGTATGAAGGACTTAAACCCCAAATATGCAAATTTGTCATATTTTGGAGTTATTGAGCACATTTGGGTGTTTGATTACGAGAAGTTTCAGATTCCCATCTTTGGTTGCAAGTGGGTGAATAGTAGTGGCATACGAATGGATAAGTCTGGATTTTTGCAAGTTGATCTTACTAGGGTGGGGTACAAAGATGAACCTTTTATTCTAGCATCTCAAGCTAAACAAGTGTTCTATGTGAATGACCCGAAGAGTACAAAATGGTCTATAGTGCTTTTCTCTAACAAAGTGACTGATGATAGCGGTGTCGATCAATGTGATATTGATGTTGAGAATGAGTCATGCATTAGACGGAATGAGTTGAATAGAAATGATGAAGTTGAGGATCTTATACCGGATGAGTCATATATAAGAAACGATCATAATGAGGGATTTGGATCAATTCATCCGTACGCATTGCTAAGAAACAAGTGATTAATATTCCAACAAAGAAAAGAAAGAGATGTTAGTGACTGAGGTAAATTATGCATGGTTTCTTTATTTTTTTGTTTTCAATTGCTTTGATTATAAGTTATATCTGATAATGCATGATTTCGTTATATTTTTGTTTTCAATTGCTTTGATTATAAGTTATATCTGATAATGCATGATTTCTTTATTTTTTTGTTTTCAATTGCTTTGATTATAAGTTATATTTGATAATGCATGATTTCGTTATATTTTTGTTTTCAATTGCTTTGATTATAAGTTACATCTGATAATGCATGATTTCTTTATTTTTTTGTTTTCAATTGCTTTGATTATAAGTTATATTTGATATTTGATGGTTTCCTTGGTTTATTACAGGTTAGACATGGCTGATGACCAACATGAGGAAGTTAGTAAAAAAGTATCCGCGGAAGAAGAAATTCGAAGAGGCATCACAGTAATGAGAATGGTGGTCCAAGGAAGATCTCGAGGCATCATACTAGATGTCTATTGGAGCAACCAGGGACAGCTTATAGAACCTAATGGGCATACCTTAACTAGTTTTATCGGTGCACTAGTAAGGAATGAAATTCCCATTACATGTGATGATTGGAGAAACAAAGAGCTGAATGACTCCAAAGAAAAAATTTGGAGTGAGATAAAGGTACAATCATTTGGCCCTTAATTATACGGTATCAATTATGTTTTTTCAATTATCGATACTAACTATCAATCTGTATGTTTTTCTTAGTGATGTTTTAACATCGAAGAAGAAAGAAGAGGTTTTTGTATGAAATTGGCCGGAAAGCTTCTAAGAGGGTTTCGAACATTTTTATCATCCAAGTTCCTTAGGGATGCGGATGGTAATTATGTGGATGCGGAGCTTCCTAAAAAATATGAAAGTTTGATATCAGCTGAAGAATGGGAAGCTTTCAAATCCAAAAGACAAGACCCGGTTTTTCAAAGAATAAGTGCCACAAATCGGGAAAGAGCATCAAGTCCCGCATATCCGTACCGAAAAGGACGTGTCGGATATGGACGCTTAGAACAATCCATGGTAAGTATTTATAAATAGCGATAACAAATTTGTTCATCATATATTAGTTTTATCTGATCAAATTGTATGACTTAATGTGTAGCTGTAGAAGGAGGAAAGTTCAGAAACATCTCTTCCTGCACATGTTTTGTGGAAGGAAGCCCGTGTGGGCAAATCTGGAGTTCCTCAAGAAGAAGTTTTACACGTATACCAGAAATGTGTAAGTATAACATTTTTTCATTAATTGAATAACATTTTTATACACAAATATTTGACAAGTATACGGTATTCATCTGATTTTTCAGGAGGAGCTATCTCAGTCTTTATCTCCCGATGATACTAGGAGCATACTTAGTCGGGCATTAGATGTCCCTGAGTATTCTGGTCGGGTGAGGGGTAAGGGATTTGGAGTCACTCCGACCTCCCTGAGTATTAAAAAAGGAAAGGCTCCTAGTAATCGGGAGCTTCATGCAATATTGGAAGCCATGCAAGCTGAGCTTGATGCATTGAGGAGAGAAAGAGAGGCTAGCGCCTCAACATTATACAGAGATGCTTCAGACAAAGATAGTATCAACTGTACCTTTAAGCCGAACATTCCAGAGGTAATTACATATAATTGTCTTAAATTGAACTATTTGCTTAAATTATGTATTTGACATATATACACATTAACGATTTCTTGTTATTATTGGTTTTAGGGCATTTTCCATTGTCAGCTATATTTGTCGTCACCATACTATCAGATGGTTGGCAAGGGAAAAGTGCATAACGTTAGCGGAGTAATACTCCACACTAGAGAGCTCCCTGCTGGATGTTTGAAGGTATCGGTTGATATTGCAGTTGAGTCGAATGCACCATTACCATATCCTAGCGATGATTCGGATGCAACAACGGTGCACGAAGCAGTAGGTTCGTTTGTTGCATGGCCGACAAACCTCATATGCGTAGGATATGAGGTATGCTTAAAACTTATGTTAACTTTAATGTGTATATTCAAAGTTTTTATGCGCATTTTACGTACATATTTTCCTTGGTTATGTTAAATAGACTCCCACAAAATCCAAATCAAAAGATAATGCGATTCCGCGGCATACCGAGTCTGTGGTTTCAAGAAAAGAGGTAATATACAATTATATGACATATATTCAATGAAGTTGTTATATTCTTAATTTGATCTAACTATTTATATGACATGTAGCTTCAAGAAAATGAGGTTAGCAATGCCTCCGCACAACAGAAAAATGAGGTTAGCAACGCCTCCGCACGGGTAAAAAGTTCTGGTGCTAAGAAGACCGTAGCTAGGAAAAAACCTACCACCAAGTATAGGTCGTGCCTCAGGACATTTCTAGAGATGACCGATATACTGACCGGAGGTGTTCGGACTGTACATATGGAGGTAGGGATTTTTGGCTTTGATTACGACCAAATGATTGGTAATGAAGACTTCATGCAAGTTTTTGGTCGTGAAGAAATCGGCGTCACCGTTGTCAATACATATATTAGGTAAATCCGGTCTACTTTGTTTTATTAATTGAACAACTTATGTTAATGATATTTACTTTATGTTAATCCGGTTTACTTTATGTTTCAAAAGAGGTGTTAATGATGTTTTTATATTAGGTTTTTGTATGACAAATTGATGCGCCCCAATGGTTTGGACGTGTCATTCAGATTCTTAGCACCCGCAACCGTCAACTTAGGTTTAATCTTAAGTAGACCGGATACCGTGACGGAGTACGTTCTTCGGATCCTCATGGACAATAAAGATGCTGAGAAGTTGTTTTTTATACCGTTTAATACCGGGTTAGAATTTCATTCTAAATTCATCTATTATAATTTTTTTCCAAGTTACCATCTAACATTTGCTTAATCATTACAGTGGACATTGGTTGTTGCTCGCAATCAATCCTATCCGAGAAATTGTGTATTATCTTGACTCGTTAGGAAATGATTGGACAACATACCCGGATATGAAGGTCCTAATTGACACGTAAGTGAGAATGTTCAAAAAATTTCTTAGTTTATATGAATTGTTCTAATTTCTTCATTTTTATTTTATTCGCGTCCTACAAGCTTTTCGGGCCCAACGAGATATACAAACCTCAAGGAGGGGCGCCAACTCCATTACATGGATTCAAGTGGCGGTATATTTTTAATTATCACATTTTTTATTATATTAGTGATGACACTTGATAAAACTTAAGATTTATAATCCATATTTTTTTTTCATATGTAGTGTCCTCAACAACGTAATCAAATAGATTGCGGGTATTTCATGTTGAGGTTTATGCGAGATACTCTTGTTTTGGGCCGATTAGAGATTCCCACTGATGTATGTATTTCTAACTTATGAGTTATTTTTATATTTACACATATCTCATATAATTAAATAGTTGAAATTAATTCAAACTATGTTATATTATTATGTAGTACTTTGATGAATTCAAGTGTGCATTTTATACAAAGGATCAAGTGGACGAAATCAAAGAGGAGTGGTGTCAATTCATGATAGAGATCAATGTTTGTACATAAATTTGTGTAATTATATTGTACATTTGTAGTATATGTAATGACTTGTAAATGTGTACATAAATTTGTATATATTTTGATACATTTAAGGCAAAATTGGTTTGAATTGGTATATATATATATTTGTTAGCCAAAAATTGGTAGAAAAAAGGCCAAAATGGTTTGAAATGGCATATATAAAATGTGATATTTGTCTGCCAAAATTTGGTTGAAAACAGGTAGAAATTCTGGTTTATAAACCTGGAAAAAATGTGGTTTAAAACAAAAGCTGAAAATATTTTCGTATACCTTAGACAACGCTTTTGGCAAAAGCGCTGTCTAAGGGGGGGCTTAGAAAGCGCTTTTGGCAAAAGCGCTGTCTAGGGGGGGGATTAGACAACGCTTTTGAAAAGCGCTGTCTAAGGTATACCTAAAAAAATTAAAATAGGAGGGACTTAGAAAGCGCTTTCGGCCAAAGCGCTGTCTAGGGGGGGGGGGGGGCTTAGACAGCGCTTTTGAAAAGCGCTGTCTAAGGTATACCTAAAAAATTAAAATAGGAGGGGCTTAGAAAGCGCTTTTGGCCAAAGCGCTGTCTAAGGGGGGGGCTTAGACAACACTTTTAAGATTTAAAAAAGCGCTGTCTAAACCTTTAGCAGCGGAGGTTTAGACAGCGCTTTAAAGCGCTGTCTAAGGTCTTGTTTGGCATAGTGCAACCAAACCCTCGTGGAATGTACCTTTATATATATAGTTTAACCATACACTAATTATATAACTACAACCATTCAAATCGGTAAAGAACTATATAATCAGAAAATTAAACTATTCTTGAAAACCAACATAAATAGATCACTGTTTTTTGAATTGCATCAATCTCATTCATCACATTTTATGTTCTTTAACACAAAAATATATTGATGATCTATTTGCTTCAATACATCTACATCTTTCATTATAGTACCTCATCATCGCTGCTTATCATGGAGATTGTTATGATGACTTATCGTGATAAGTGACGAGAATGAGGTAAAGTAGAAATGTAGATATAAATGAATTGAAGCAAATAGACCATTCAACCATATATTATGAGTTAAAGGAACATAAAATGTTCCGAAATGAGATGGAAGCAATTCGGAAAACATTGATTCATTTAGGTTGGTTTTCAAATACATCTTAATTTTTAGATTATAGGGTTCTATGTCAAATTAAATGATTGCATTTTCAATAAAAATATAGTGAAACAAATAATATACATAGTATATAATAAACTAAATTTCAAATACAATATCAAAAGGACAATGAAACAAATAATATACACACACACACACACACACACACACACATATATATATATATATATATATATATATATATATATATATATATATATATATATATATATATATATACCTTATAAACTCATACTATACGCTTGCTACCACCATCATCATCACCATGTATCATCTTTACTATACAACTTCAGTTATTTCAAATAAAAGAAAATTATTTAGTATTCAAAACAAAACCAGCAAAAGTTGAAACAAAACCCTAAGTGGGACTTTACCTAAACAAGATACATTGTTAGCATACCTTATTAACCCTTAGCCAAAGTATTGTCCATTGAAGATGAATCTGAAAAAATGAGAACAATCAACATAGTCAAGACAATCAACCTAGAGCAAACAAGATAATGGGAATTATCTAACAAGAAGATTGAAGAAGAAAAATACCTTATTTTCCATAGCATTATCACCATGCTTATCTAGTTTTAGACTCTACAAGAAGAAATAAAAGGAGGAAGAAGATTAAATCAAAAGGTTCTTCAAACTTCTTATATTTCTTTTCGCATATTCTAAAACCATATGAAGTATATGTTGCCAAAAATGTAGAGAAAAAAAATGGTTGCTAGAGTTTCGCTGTGAAGGACTACGAGGATACTCACCATGTTCATTTAGTTTTAGGCACTACAAGAAGGAGTACTGGGATGAAGAAGCCTAAATAAAAAGATTTATAGTTCTTGTATTCCATTTTGCAATGTCCAAAAAATGATGAAGTCCTACTACAAAAAATGTAGAGAAAAAATGGGTGATAGGGTTTCGCTGTGAAGGAAACGGGGCTATATGTAAATAAGGGAAACTTAATCCGCTTATATGGTAAATATTTCACAATGATTAACGAATTTAACCATCATGATAGGTATATATTTATTATAATTATATCACAACAGTTATCCATATTAACCGTAGTGTTACCCCTTTAATTGGTACAAGGTTCAAATCCTTGCTACAACATTTTTTTTCCGTTTTATATCATTATTTAATTACGGTTATAAAATGCAACCATTGTAATACTACAACCTTTTCTCTTCCTGGAAGCGGGAAAACACTCATCCCAAGTAGTGATTTAAAAATTGTCGTTCGGGAATATCAAACATTACACGTTATCATCATTGCAAGCATTAAAGTATCAACTTTTTCATCTTCATTCTTGATCGGTAAAATTTACTATATCATATCTCTTACGGATGTATACAGAAGCAGGAAAATGTTCATTCATAAATGTTCTCTCCATTTATTCTCATGTGGTGATACTCCCTCCAGGTTAAGAGTAAAACCAATCTTCGGCTTCATTGGATAGAGTGAAAGGAAACATAACCAACTTCTTTGCTTATTCAGTATGTCCATCAATCTTCAACGACGTGCTCATCGCAAGGAACCTTTATAGATGCTTATTAACATCATCATTAATCTTTCCTGAAACGGCCTACTTTGAAGTTGTTGAATAGTGGACGGGTGTAATTGAAATTGCGCCACAGTAATAGGTTGGTTAACTCTTGTCAACCGAACTGCTGAAGTATTCGCTCTTCCATAGTCACCAATAAGTATTTCTACTGGTCGATTGTCAGCCATAATAACAGTTTTCGGCTCTGAGTCTGTTTCAAAATCTGTGTTCTCGGAATGGACTGAAACTGCCTCTTCTTTATCTTGCACAGAAATAATAAGAGTTGAACTTGGCGCTACCAGTCTTTCTAGTTTAGCTCGATGGCATCTAGTATCCAATGATCTCTCTGGTTCTGCATCAAAATAAATTTCGGTTGAGGCCTTAACTCGCATACACTGGTTAGAAATATATTAGTAATAATTACAAATAAAAAAATAATAGAAAATTAATAATTAAAAATTTGAGTTGCAGAGCAACAAATTTCAATTGAATATATATATTTTGGAAGTCCCCGACAACACCACCAAAAATTTGATCGGTAAAATAGAAAGTGTACTATTTTATTGATGTAGTAATAAAAAAAGATTTTTCCATTCTCGGTCTCTTGAGGACTGTGCAGGAAAATAAGTTTTTCTTTACAAGTTCAATTGAACAAAAGTTATATGGGTTGTTTCAATAGGTTTAAGAATTATAACTAATAAAAAGCACTTAATAAAAATAAGGTGTTTTTGACAAATATGAGAATAACACTAGGAATGGTGTATGAAATTCCTTATAATAACAAATAACCCTAACATTAGTAAAATCACCGCTAGGTTTAATCGTCACCGCCTTTTTAGAGTAGTTTTCCCAAATTACTTTAAAGAAAATCCTTTGTTATTCCATCTATACCCCAATTCCTTGGATGAATAGACAAAGTACCAAGCTTTTTAGTTAATTAAAAGTATTACAGTTAAAATATGATATCCTAATTCATCGGTGATATCTAATATTAAATTGTTATATGAAAGCGTTAACAATGGTTTTTCGACCTAAAGTTAACCGTAAATATAAACCCTATTTTCCAATATAGGTTTGCAATAAGAACATCATATAACAAGGTGATTATGAGAATGCAGTGAAATTGCTATGAAAATGATCAAATTGTTGTTACAAGGGGAAATCAGGGACACCCCTTGCATTAGGGGGTTTAGCCTCTCATGTTCATAACAAAAACAATAACAAAATACAAATAGGAAAAAGCCATTACACTAAAATTGGGGTTCTATTGGTCTTTAATTGCTTCCGCCGTTCAAAGATCTCCTTCCTCCCAAGACTCCTGAAAGCATAACTTTCACTCCAGAAATTCTTATGTCAAATCAAAAAGTGTGTTTTTCCTCACTTCTCTCAGCCTAAAAAGCTTTAGTCCACATAAAATCACGCGAAATACCCAAAATACCCTCTGAAGACACTTAAGCGAAATGTAAAAAAAAAATCATCCTCTAGGGTTCCTGACACGGGCCGTGTCCTGTGACACGGGAAGCCATGTCAGGAGACATTTCCTGTTGCCTGTGCTTATTCCCTTCAGAGGTCCTGACACGGGCCATGTCCTGTGACACGGGAAGCCGTGTCAGGAGGCATTTCCTGCTGCCTTGTATTCTTTTCACACTCCAGGCTCCGCTTCAGTCGCATTCGATCGCTGATCTTTAAATGTACCTGAAAAACACAAAAATACCACCCAATCAAAGCATAAAAGGCCTATGAACGAAATTTATTGAAAATAAAACTTTGCTAAAATAAAACACAAACACTATGTAAAATGCGATAAAAGGAATTCAAAAGCAGAGGAAACATAAACAAGAAAGACACAAAAAGATCGAAATATTACGAGTGAAAATTACTGATCAAACTCTCTCGCACTTAATCTTTTGCTTGTCCTCAATCAATAAGCTTGCATACGACATTCTAGCACCGATGAGTTGTCATAAGACCAACCTGCTCAAGTGAGATGTGTCGATACTCATACGTTAGTTTTTGTTCCAATCGGCCTAACAAGTTCCGTGTTACTTCTCCATTAAGACAAGTATCCCAAAAACACTACATCATGGTAAATCACAGACCTAAATCCCCTTTTCGGTCACCTCTCCAACTATGCTTTAGGCTTAAGTATTTTCTTCAATTTTCCACCCCTTTCATTCGAATAATCATTTTAAGGCATTTCATGATGATTTTTCCTTACATGCACAAAATTGATCAAGAATCTTTTTCTAGGCACCGTTAATTTTCTCGCACATGGGCCTTTAATTTTTCCACTTTGGGACGATCATTTTTCAATCAACCGTCGTTAGGCTACGTAACCGAGTGAGGGTTACCCAACTTAGAAGGACTAGTTGTCTAAATGCCATAATTCACACTTTTTTCGGTGCCCTTACTTATATTTCTCAATCAACCTTGTACATGCATTTCTTGTTAATTATGCCTGACTATCATTATAAACTACTTGGGGAATACTTCTCAAATCCAAGTACCATGGCATAAATCTACATGTTGGACTTGTTTCCTTACTTAGAGAATTCAGGGTGTTCGAGTTTTACCTGCATTTACAAATTTTTCCCAGGTCCCTACATAAAGCTTCTTTTCACTCCAACTATATATACTTTCTCAATCACCCTACAATCACAATGTTCAACATAACCAAAAATTTCTTTTTCAGTTCTCATCATGGGAGAATTCACAATAGTTTCTGCACGTAAAGACACAAACCAACAGAACAACAAAACTGACTGAAATTAAACAAAACATGAAAAAATAGACAAAAAGAAAAAATAAATAACTAAACCCTCCTCAATTGAAAGAAACCTTGTCTTCACTATTTTAGAACATGCAAGAGAGGGGACTCACAAAACTCACTGACAAGAAGGAGGAAAGTGCAACATCATTTGCTGCATCAGACTAAAAAAATAAGCTTAAAATAACTTAAAAATAACAATACTCAAAATAAATGAACGAAAATGAAAATAACAGACTCTCTTGGGTTGCCTCCCAAAAGCGCTTTGTTTAACGTTGTATGGATCGACGAGTTACCTTATTCCCTCTCTTAGGGAGGATACTTCAACTTCCACACCTTATTGTGTGCCCTTTCCACAACTAAGTACTGCCTTAGTTCAGAGATACAAGCTACTTGTTGCCTCAAGTCAACACCCACCCCCTTATTCTTCCTTCGATATCTCTTTTTCTTTCTTTTCTTGATTTCACGAATGGATTTTAGAGTGTTGACTTGTGCACTATATACCTGAGAGACTTCGACCTTATAGATACTTCCCGAGATTTTGTTTGGATATGGTTTTGCACTAATGCTTTTTCCCACCATTTTGATCATTCCAAGTGAACCTTGCTTACCCTTTCCTTTATTTTTCTTCTTGACATTCACCACTTTTAAAGTGATTTCCTCCTCAAAAGATTTAACCAATACCGTGCCTTTTTCAATATCCATATTGCACCTACTAGTGAGCAGGAAAGGTTGACCGAGGATAATAGGGCTTTCTTCATCTTTTGGAATATCCATGATCTCAAAATCCACTAGAAAGACAAAGTCACCAACCATCACCAACACATCTTCAGCGAACCCATAAGATCTCTCAGTTGTGTGGTTTGTAAACTTTAGCTTTGTTCCCGCATCGCTCACTCGTCTAATTCCCAACTTTTTATAGATGAATAATGGCATGAGACTAACACTAGCGCTTGAATCAATCAAAACCTTTTTGAAACTCATATCTTTTATGGTGTAAGGTATGGAAAAAGATCCAGTATCCTTATGCTTAGATGGGATTCTCCTATTATGAGGTTCTTCACTGCACTTCTCATGTATCGTTTTCATCTCCTCCTCAATAGGTCTCTTTTTACCAATTACCTCCTTCATAAATTTTTTGTACAAAGGTATTTCTCGAGCGCTTCAAAGAATGACATATTGATCTCTAACATTTTGAACATTGTGCTGAACTTCTCAAAATCCTTTTCGTCTGGATTCTTCTTTTTCACTCTCGAAGGGTAAGGTAACTTAATCTCCGATTTATCTTCCTTTCTATTCTTCTTTTCAGTGTGAATCATAGGTGATATGACTTCTTCTGGTGGTTTTTGATGATCTTTGATTTCCAAGTCCACATCAATCAAACATTCATCTTATTTTCTTTCTTCTTTAGACTTTGCACTCAACTCATCACTTTTAGTTATAATAGCAATTGCATTCTGATGATCTCTTTAATTAATCACAGTTGCGCTTGGAAGAGCACCTGGGGCTTGAGAACTTGCAAGTTGTTGGGCAATTTGACTCATCTAAACTTCAAGGTTTTTTATCGAAGCATCAGTGTTTCTAATATTGCTTCTTGTTTCTTCTTGGAATTGGGAGCTTTTAGTGGCCATCTTTTCAATGGCAATTTCCTAATCGACCTTCCTTGGTGTTTGTTGTTGATATTGTTACTAAGGTTGTTGGTATTGTTGATGATAAGGAGCTTGAGCTTGTTTCTGAACATTTCCTTGTTGATCCTTCCAGGAAAAATTTGAATGATTTTTCTAATTTGGATTATATGTGTTGGAGTACGGATTGTTCTGTCTCAAGAAATTTATTGCTTCAACCTGATCTTGAGTAGCTACATAGTTCATAGTGAAATGAGGCCCCCACAAATCTCACAGTTAATTGCTTGGACCGGTTGCACTTTTGCTACAGTCTGATTACCAAGATTCATCTTTTTCATCCTTCTTTCTACCTCTACCGCAATCTGATCTTCCATCTTAACAACATGTTCAGTAAGCTTTAAATCAATTTTTCCTTCAGGTTGGCTTACCTTTCTGTCATACAATTCCAAATGCTCATTTGCAGTGATAGCTTCTATGATCTTTTTGATCCCAGTAGATGTTGAGAAATTAGTTGAGCCACCTACAGTTGTGTCGATAAGCTGTTTGGTTTTTATCTTGAGACAATTCACAAAATTCTGCATTTGTTTAGTCGCGTCCATGTTATGAGTAGGACACACAACCAAACATCTCTTGAATCTCTTGTATGCATCTCCAAGTGATTCTCCCTCTTTTTGTAAAAAATTTACTATATCATATTTCTTGCAGATGTATACAGAAGCAGGAAAGTATTCATTCAGAAATGTTGTCTCCATTTGTTCCAACGTGGTGATACTCCCTCCAGGTAAAGAGTAAAACCAATCTTCGGCTTCATCAGATAGAGTGAAAGGAAACATAACCAACTTCTTTGCTTCTTCAGTATGTCCATCAATCTTCAATGACATGCTCATCGTAAGTAACCTTTGTAGATGCTTATTAGCATCCTCATTAACCATTTCTGAAAATGACCTACTTTGAAGTTGTCGAATAGTGGCGGGTACAATTGGAATTGCGCCACAGTAACGGGTTGGTTAACTATTGCCATCCTAACTGTTGGAGTATTCACTCTTCCATAGTGTAACACGGTGGGAGAAATGACTTTAGTTATGTTGCGGATAGCAAGAGTCGCCACCTACTTTTATTTTATCCAAAGGAAAGGGCATAAAAGAACAGGAAAGACCTTAAAAGATTTTTGAGTTCAGGGGGTAGGTTATGTAAAGGGAAGGTGTTAGCACCCTTTACATTCATGGTTATCCATGGGCTCTTAGTTACTTAGCTCACTTTAAACTGTTTTGAGAGGTGTAGTGTGTGATTGAAAATTTTCTTAAGTACTTTATAATGATCCTTGTATGGATATATATAAAGACTTTGTTTTGAAAATTTGTTTGAAATGTGAAGTGTAATGAAGTATTTTTGAAGGATAGTGAGCAAGTACTTAAGAGGAACCTACCCTAAATTAAATCTTTACTGTTCTTAAATGTTCTTTCAATGGTAAGACTATCCCTATTATTAAGGAATAGGTAGTCATTACCTTGGATGTTATAAGGGACATGTGAAGGGTCATCTGTGTTTAGGCAACTGTAAGGTGTCTTAGCAATACGAAGGGACTTATCATCTTTTATTCGAAAGGGACAAGATCATTTACGTAGGCAACATCGAAGGGACTTGATCTTATAATCTTAAAGGGACTTGATGATATTAATGAAGGGACTTTGCTTTTTTAGACACCTTACTTGACCTTTTGATTTAGGCAACATGAGGGATAACCTTAGGAAGTGAGATGGCGATCAAAGATCGACTTACGTGTGTGAGTGTCCATATTCATATATTTATCTTATTAAATTAGTGATTCTAAATTAATTTTAAAATACAAACATGTTATCACTCCCTATATTTACTAACCATGGCAATATAAACATTTATAGATAATAAAATAAAGACGAAAATAAAACCTACAACTATTACAAGGCTTTCGCATTTACATAAATATAGAAACGATTAAATAATAAGTATATAAATAAATAATAAAAGAGGGTTAGTAATAAAACAATTATAAGAAGAAGAGGTTAGCACAAAATATAAAAATATATACAAGTTAATTAAATATTTCTAAATTAAATAAACATTTTTAAAAGAATTTTCGAAAGAAAATATAACGAGAATAATAATATGAAGTCATAGAATAAATATTTACAAAGAAAACATTATTAATTATTTAATTAGATATTAGAAAAATTTAATTAATTTTAATATTTAAAATTGAATAAGAACTAGGGTTAGAAGTTTAAAAATAAAATTAGGGTTATAAATTTTAGAAAATAGAATTAGGGTTTATAATTTAAATTACAATATTAATTTAAATATTTACAAAAATAAATATATAATAATAATATATACATATTTTAATTTAAATAAAAAAAACTAGGATTAAAATTTTTTAGAAAATAAATTAGAGATCTTTTAGAAAATATGAAGTTAATATATATATATATATATATATATATATATATATATATATATATATATATATATATATATATATATATATATATATATATATATATATATATATATATATATATATATATATATATATATATATATATATATATATATATATATATATATATATATATATATATATATATATATATATATATATATATTTACAAATGACTATTTAAACACATTTTTATTATAAGAAATATAATTAGAATTATTTATAAAATAAATTAACAAAACAACATAATTAAAAAAAAGAAATAAAAAACTTACCTGGGGCAGGATCGAACCCACGCCCTAGGCCTTTCCACCCTTGGACCAGCAAGGCTACCACCAGGCCAGATGCGTGCTGGTGATAAGGTTTGGGTAGTAATCCTTTTATGATTAACCTGCAAAATAAAGGAATTTTCAAGCAAAAAAGAATAACCTGGGGATCGAACTCGCCCCCCCCCCCCCCAAGCTTACCAACACAGAGTCTCAACCACTGGGACAAACGCGCGTTTGTAATAACAATATCAAACAAAATCTTAATAAAATAAGTCAAATATTTGAAATCCTGATTCGCGCCAACTGCATCATCTTCTTCCTCAGAATTTAGCAGGTTTACCTACGAAATTTGATGGAGATTTTCCTGCGATTTTTTATGCGAATGCAACCTGCGAATCTCAAACTTCATATAAACAGTAAAATTTCATGAAATTAATGATGCCATTGTATTCCTAATGACTTCTACTATTCTTCTACGTCTTTAGAACTCATTTATTTGGGCTAAATGGTGAAACCCTAAACGAGGTCCGAAAACCCTAACATTGGCCAATCTTCAATCTTGTATCTAAACTCAAATTAAACTGCCCAGAAACAATCATTAGCTTGTTACAAACACGAAACAACAATCAAATACAATTTATATTGCACAAATATATGAAAACGAGAAATTCATAAATGTGTAAGAAGTTTGATTCGGTTTGAGCAATTCACGGGGCTTGAGATGCATATGACTATTGCTACATGATCAGTGATGTTCAAGGAAGAGATTGGTGCCCTTAATTCACCTGAAAAACCACAAAATCTTAGAATCCGAATTCCAACTTTTTGATGAATTTTGAAATTTTGAAACTTGTCCTTGAGGCTGTCAATTCGTGTCCCCTTGCTTGCTTAATGTTCTATGTATATAAGTGAATGAAATTAGGTCAAGAAAAGTCATAACTCTTTGGGCTTTTTGGATAGTTAGAGATTGAAAAAGATTTGTCATTAAACTTGAATTTTCTTTGATCTAACATTGCTATATTGGTATGATCTGAAATATATTGGTACCAATTAAGTTTAAATGGATATTAAGACTTTCTAGAATCAAAATCTTTTCCAAATATATGACTTTCATATTTTATTTTAATTTAATTTGTATTTTAATGAATAAAATTCAAATAAATATTAAATAAAATATAAAAAATCAGAAAATGTGTGGGTTGGGTCGTGCTTGGTGATATTGTAAAGTTTGGATGGCAATTTGGTGGGCTCATTTAGCAAAAATTGGTTTTAACCTCTTTGGTCTCATGTCCATATATTTTACCATTCTCAAGTTATGCTCTTTGGAAGTTGTTGACATTTTGTTGACTTTTAAAAGGACCTATAATGTCTTAGCTCATACCTTCCAAATGAAGCATTTTTGGGCTTGGCTTGTGAGACACAAAGTTGTAGAGAATTCAATTTCCTTCAAAATGAGCTTTGTATGGAAAAAATTTGATGAAGCATGTGAAAGTTATGCTGGTCAAAGTTCAGTTGACTTTTCCTGTGAAAACCCTAATTTAGAAACTCCTGATTCTTGATGATCTGAAATCTCCTTGATGAATCATGATCAACCCTTGGTAAAATGATGAATTTTACTTCATATAATTGATGTTGGCAAAAAATCATGAAGTTTGACTTTGGTTTGACCACAGTTGACCTCAGTTTGACTTTCTAACTGCCTTGACTAATTTTAACCCTTCTGATCATCTGACTAAGCAAATCTTTTGGGAAAGTCTTGAAACTTGACATGGGGATTCTTGAACACATATAGGATGCTATGAAGCTCACTTGAAGTCTTGGAAGTCCATTTATCCTGATGAAAGTCAAAACCCTAGTTTAAGATGCATTGCTTAGGAGGATGCATTGTCTGAGGGAATTGTCAAATTTTCTGACTAATTGTGAACCCTGTGAACCTTGTGAACCTCTTAGTACACAATGTCTTTTCTTGTGGAGGGAAAATTTTGGGGTGCAACACATAGTCACCCAGAAGTTTTTCTGCTGGTGGATTGTCAGCCATAATAATTGTTTCCGGCTCTGAGTCTGTGTTCTCGGAATGGACTGAAACTGCCTCTTTTTTATCTTGCTCATAAATAATCATAGCTGAACTTGACGTTGTCACTCTTTCTAGTTTAGCTTGACGGCGTCTAGTGTGCAATGATCTCTCTAGTTCTGTGTCAAAAGAAAATTATGCTGAGGCCTTACCTCACATACACTAGTTAGACAAATATTAATAATAATTACAAATAAAAAAAATAGTAGAAAATTAAAATTAAAAATTAAAAATTTTAGTTGTAGAGCAACAAAATTTCAATTGAATATATATATATATATTTTTTGGCAGTCCCCGACAATGGTACCAAAAACTTGATTGGTAAAATAGCAAGTGTATTATTTTATCGATGTAGTAATAAAAAGGGATTTTTCCAGTGTCGATCACTTAAGGACTGTGCAGGAAAATAAGTTTTTCTTTACAAGTTCAATTGATTAAAAGTTCTATGGGTTATTTCAATAGGTTTAAGAATTATAACTAACATAAATCACTTAATAAAAATAAGTTGGTTTTGACAAATATGAGAATAACACAAGGAAAGGTGTATGAAATCCCTTATAATAACAAATAACCCTAACGTTAGAAAAATCACCGCTAGGTTAAATCATCACCACCTTTTTAGAGTAGTTTTCCCAAATTCCTTAAAATAAAACCCTTTGGTATTCCATCTATACCCCAATTCCTTGGATGAATAAATGGAGTACCAAGCTTTTTAATTAATCAAAAGTATTACGGTTAAAGTATGATATCCCAATTCTTCGATGACATCTAATATAAAATTGTTATATGAAATCGTTAACGATAGTTTTCTGGCCTAAAGTTAACTGTAAATATAAACCCTATTTTCCAATATAGGTTTGCAATAAGAACATCATATAACAAGGTGATTATGAGAATGCAATGAAATTGCTATGAAAATGATCAAATTGTTGTTACAAGGAGAAATCAGGGACACCCCCTAGCATTGGGGGTTTTAGCCTCTCATGTTCATAACAAAAACAATAACAAAACACAAATAGAAAAAAGCAATTACACTAAAATTGGGGTTCCATTGATCTTCAATCGCTTCCATCGTTCAAAGATCTCCTTCCTTCCAAGACTTTTGAGAGCATAAGTTTTCAATCCATAAATTCTTACGTCAAATCAAAAAGTGTGTTTTTCCTCTCTTCTCTCAGCCTAAAAAGCTTCAGTCCACATAAAATCATACGAAATCCCCAAAATACCCTCTGAAGACACTTAAGTGAAATATCAAAAAATTACAAAAATCATCCTCTAGAGCTCCTGGCACGGATAGTGTCCTGTGACACGGGAAGCCGTGTCAAAAGGCATTTCCTACTGCCTGCGCTTATTCCCTTCAGAGGCCCTGACACGGGTCGTGTCCTGTGACACAGGAAGTTGTGTCAAGAGGCCTTTCCTGTCGCCTTGTACTCTTTTCACACTTCAGACTTTGCTTTAGTCGCATCTGATCGATAATCTTTAAGTGTGCCTGAAAAACACAAAAATACCACCCAATCAAAGCATAAAAGGCATATGAACGAACTTTATTGAAAATAAAACTTTGCTAAAATAAAACACAAACACTAGGTAAAATGCGATAAAAGGAATTCAAAAGCTGAGGAAACATAAACAAGAAAGACACAAAAAGACACAAAAAGACCGAAATATTACAAGTGAAAACTGTCGATCAATCCTCATTTATAAATACATAATTTTACATTTCTTCATAATATTCGGTAACAATGAATTTTATAAATGATCAGAATGGAAACAGAAACATCACATAGATCACTACAAGTAAGCAACATCAGCAACCAGATCAGGAGGTCCAACAAGCTGCCACTGCCAAGCTGAATATGTTAAGGGTGAGGAAGAAGAAGAAGAAGCCAATGAAAAAGAAAAAGAAGGAGAGGATGACATATTATTATAACTCTGAAGAAGGGAGTGGGGACAATCCCCTAGACTATGAAGATGCCTTTATAACTATGAGTTATGATCCTTGAAAAATATATGTACTCCCCCTTTTTAAATTTTAATGAGATTATCTATTATATATACTTTTGTATTTTTTTTAATTTGATCAAATTCTTTTCATTAACATAAAAATGCTAAAAAATGAAATAAAATACATGTTTAAAATGGAAAGTAAATTTTAAAAAAAAAATGTAGTTGTTGGGAATCAAATTTATTTACATATCAGTTTGATACTACGAATTCGAAAATATATGTTTAAAATGGAAAAAAGATGTAGTTGTTGGGAATCAAAGTTTGATGCATATCACAACGGTGAATATACCACAACCGTCATGATATATTAATTTTGTAATTAAATTTCATAATGAAGCACCAAAGTTTAATTTAGAATTAAAAATAAAAAAACCAAACATGTCACAACGGTTGAAATAAACTACCTTTGTTGTATACAAATAGTAAATAAAAATAATAGAAAAGCGCCTTAATTTAGAGATTTCACAACGGTGTAGGCATGATCCATGGTGACTATGGCGTCGTTGTTAACGCATTTTGTAGTAGTGCAAGTCTGATCCGAGTGAATGGATCGACTTACTTGTATCGAAACACTTCCCATAGGTGTGGGTAGAAGGTGTTCCGTTGAGTTCAACAATGATACAAGTGTATGTGGAAGAAAGAGCTTCCACTTGATGGAGATCATTATGTATATACTCACACTTGAGGGGGAGTGTTGAGAATCAAGTGTGAGGAAGAAGTCTCAAATCGATTAGTAAAGGGAAGATTGAACTCTATATAAGTGAGAGAACCCACACACTTATCACCTTAAGATTTTAGGTGGATATGTGGTGTATCTCTCACAAAATGTGTTGCTCAAAGAATGAAGTCTCACAATGATCAATGCTCCCTAGTGTAAAATATCCCCTAAAAATGGTATCATGAGCCTTATGTTCGAGAAAGGGACCGACTTACTTATATCGAATGTATCCCACAGGGTAGGTATCCCGAATATGGCGGATGTCCCGTTGAAGAGTATCAACGGTGGTACAAGTGTGTGGAAGAAGAGCTTAAACTTGAGGGGGAACATTGTGTGGACTCACACTTAAGAGGGAGTGTTGAGAATGTATCAAGTGTGAGTATGTATGGTTAATAGTCTCACATTGGATATGAATATGGTGACTTGAGTATTTATAAGTGAGAGAACTTACACACCTATCACCTTAAGGTTTTAGGTGGATATGTGTTGTGTCTCTCACAAAGGATTGTCCCAAGTAGAAATTATCCATCGTTGACCCCCTCGAATCGCCCTAAAAGTGGTATCATGAGCCTGGTTTCGAGTGAAGGGACCGACTTACTTGTATCAAAACATTTCCCACGGGTGTGGGTAGAAGGTGTTCCGTTGAGTTCAACAGTGATACAAATGTATGTGGAAGAGTGAGCTACCACTTGAGGGAGAGCATTGTGTATAGACTCACACTTGAGGGGGAGTATTGAGAATCAAGTGTGAGGAAGAATTTCCACATTGATTAGTAAAGGGAAGATTGAAATCGATATAAGTGAGAAAACTCATACACCTATCACCTTAAGATTTTAGGTGGATATATGGTGTGTCTCTCACAAAAAAGTGTGTCCCAAATAAAATGCTCCCTCGTTGACACCTCGAATAGACCTAACATCTATAAGTAAATCTTCACATTTCAGTCTAACACTTTAATCATCTAATAATTTATTAATTTATATTAAATATTAGTTTATATAAACACATGTGTTGTTACAATTTAGTCATTTTAAACTCATCAATAATAATAATAATGTTAAGTAAAAGAAAATATGAAAATGATCAAAGATTTAAATTTAGCTTTCTTTAACAAGTAGAGGTGGAAAATTTTACCAGGTTCAGAGGATTTATGGATCAAGGTTTTGAAAGCACAGTGCATAGATATCATACTTTTTGTATTGGGTAGTGTTTCTTGTAGCGCCAAATGGAGTTCTCATTCGGCATGGTGGATCGACATTGTTTCTATTTCGAAGAAATATCCATATGATTTAATTTTGTACAATTGTTTATTCAAGGTGGGAAATGGCTTTACCACCCCCTTTTGGCACATTAATTGGACTGGCCTTGGTGTCTTAAACTGCTCTTTTCAAAGATGTACGAGATGTCGTTATTAAAGGAGTTTTTAGTGGAGGGAATGGGAGGTTGGCGCGAGGGTGTTTGGAGTTGGGGGGTTTAGGGATTCCTACTGATGTCAGCCTTGATGCGGTTATTTTTGGAATTCCATCTACTAATGGTTAGGCATGGTTACTAGCAATGTGGCGTTGGAGTCGTTTGTAGTAATCACGCGATCTATCTCGGCTTGGCGGTATTCCCAGGAAACGTCCGTTGTGTCTCCTGCGGTAGTTGTCCTGGGGTTTCAGATTTGGTTCTGCATACAACATAGAAGAAGCAGTCGAGTCTGCATTCAACTCAAGATCAGCAGCTGGGTCTTCTTGCAAACGTGGGGCGGAAAAAACTGATCATTCATCCACTATTGGGGAGCGGGCAACCTTGTTTAATCTCATTCTAGGCGTGCACTTGGATTATAAGAAGAAGGATAGATTGTCTTGGTCCTTGGAGGGACACACAGTTTACTCGATTAGTTCTTTTTACAAATTGATTTGCAATTTATGTATCCCTTTAGGTCCTCCAAACAAGGATGATTTAACATTTGGATTGATTTGGAAGATTATGGCTCCATCAAAGATCAAAGTGTTTGGTTGGAGGTGTTTTTTGAACAAATCACCTATGAAGAATCTTTTAATAATTAGACGCATAATTCCTTCGAGGAGTGTTTATAATTGTGTTTTTTGCAATAACCATCCGGAATCCTTGAAGCATTCTTTCTTCTATTCTTCGGTGGTTAAATTAGTGTGGAAAAAGGTGTCAGAATGGATTGGTTTTTTCGATATCGGCGGTAATAGTTTGTTGGGTAATTTTATGGATTAGTGTTTCTTTTGCAAATCCAAACACGTCAAATTTGGGAGAGAGAGGGAGAGAGAGAGAGAGAGAGAGAGAGAGAGAGAGAGAGAGAGAGATGTATTTGGTTGACGGTTTGTTGGAACTTGTGGATTCTTAGAAATTATATTATTTTTAGGAATACCGGTTGGAACGTCATTGATACGGTTTGGATGGTCAAATATATTGTGTTGAGATGGATGTTTATTGGTGATATTACTCATCCAAATTGTAATTTATATGAATTTAACAAAAAATCTTTGTTTTATTTGTCTTAGGTTTCAATTGGTAGGTAATCTCTCTTTTTTTGTCGAACTTTGTCTCATTCTTTTTGTAACACGTTTGGGTATCCTTTGTACGCCCATCAATATATTTCTTGCTTAAAAAACCTTTTGGCCCCTCTAATTTGAGGATATTATAAAATCTGCGATTTTGTTTCCTTAATTTTGATGAACCTTTGAATTTTTGTCGTCCCCTTTCATATGTGATAAAATACTTTTAATATGTGATAAAAAATTACTTTTAATGACGTCGAAGACTAGATTATTTATTTATTAATATATTTTAATTAAATTAATTATATCTTTTAATTAATGATAATTTATTTTATTAATATTTCTTTTCTTTTAATTAATATATTTTTAAAGATTTTTTAGAAATTTATTTAGAAGTTAATTATTATAAAAGAAATTTATTGAGCCTAAATCCATTGTCTATACTGAAGTAGCCCAATATTAATGATTCTACGTGCCATATTTGAATTATCTTTATAAACACTAGTTTTATTCGTTGGAAAATTGACGTGGGGCTTCCATTGTACATACAAAACCAAAACTCTTCCATTACACTGTTCTGTCTTCTCAGTTCTCACACTAACAATAAGTATCATTTTGATAAAACATAACAGTTGACTGTAAGGTGAAACTTCTACAACTACAACATCCTCTTCTTATCCACTGATGTGTTGTCGGGTATATGAAGGAATTAGATTCAATTTCTATCACTTTGAATGATATATTTATGGTTGTCAGAGACATGTTGAACATATCTATGATGCAGGAAGATACTGTAGTTATAATAGATGAGACATATATTTCATAAACAAGATAGAAATACTGCATATGAAAAGAAAAACAAGATGGTGGTGATATATACTAAGAAATATTAAATTCCAAGGCACCACTTTTCCATCATTCATATTTCAAAACTAATTATTTCATAAAAAGAATTCAATGCTTGTTCCAAAACACGTCTTAGAATTCAAAGCTTGTTCAAATTCCACTTTTCCCACAGCACTGAACTATTTCATTAGCCATTAAAATCTTTAATTTCTCATTACAAAAAAAAAACATGTTCTAGCTAAAGATAGTAGCAATCTAAATAGAGCAATTTGTTAAGCATTTATGGCTTCATCGTCTACTGTAATGGGAAGAAGAGAATTCCATTTGTCAAAGACAATTAATTGAAGTATAAATCTGAGACATGTTCTCTCTTTCAATTGTGATTAAAGTAATGCTTGGTAGAGATCATATGGTTGAGTTAAATGATCTATTGTGAGGTTTTTTCCTTGTAATAATAGATTCATAATGTAAAGTGTTATCATCTACTTCCAAACTAGACACTGAAAAACTCTGTCAGGGCTGCAGCTGGTTCTCATTTCCTCTAGCTCACCAATCTTTCCATCCACTGATATTGTTCTCTTGAAGAAAAACCAAGTCTTCAAAGAAAGAGTTGCCGAACGAGGAAACATAAATATTTTATCAATTATTGAAAGAAATGAATTCGTCATTTGAAGGGTTGGCATACTCAAAATTCTAAATATGTGTGAGATTATTGTCCCCAAAGTCAAATTGAAATGTTCCTAATCAGTGTTTGGAATTCTTTACAAAAATGATGTTGGATGCGACTCCTATAAAAGACAACTTGCCTACAAGTTATTATGATGCATAAACGGTTGCATGTTGTTTATGACAATGAGTTTGGTACAAATGATGGTTTGTTGAAGGAATGTAAGTTTTGTAAGAGTCTGAGATATCAAGCTCGTAGTAAAGTCATTAACCGTCACTATGCCAAAATTGACTTGTAATAGCGCACCTTAGACAACACTTTATTACAAAAGCGCTTCTATAAGTAAAAAAAATAAAACACGGAAATTGTTCACGAAAAATAGTAAAAGCGTTGCTAAAAGTCCTACCTTAGACAATGCTTTTGGAAAAGCGTTGTCTAAGGTAGACATTAGCCAACGCTTTCTGAAAGCGCTTTTAAAGGAATATCTTAGACAACGCTTTCCTCAAAAGCGCTGTCTAAGGTCTTATAATTTTAAAAAAATAAACTCAAAAGCTCTGTCTAAGGGTTATCTTAACCAGCGCTTTTCAAAAGTGATTTCTAAGGGCTATCTTAGCCAGCGCTTTTCACAAAAGCGTTGTCTAAGGGCTAATTAAATGAAAATATTAGAATACTCATTATTCTTTTTTCATAACTTTTCTTTCCCTCTCTGCGAACGACTGCGAACGACTGCGAACTACCTAACGCAACTGCTATCGCCATCGTGCTCCACCGTCACGTTTACAGTTTGTCGTCGTACTCCTTCCTCCACCGTACACTGTCTTTGTTTCAGTAAGTTTCTTCTTTTTCTCTGTTAAGGCAAACACAAAAATAGGATTCTCTGTTAGGGCAAGCACGAACATTTATCTATCTATGTTTCTTCTTTTTCGTCATTGTTTATGTTACATTTTGTTTTCAGAGAGTGAGAGAGTGTTAGGGCAAACACGAAAATAGGATTCTTATGTTACATTCTGTTTTCAGAGAGTGAGAGAGTGTTAGGGAGTTACTAATGGCTCTTCTTAATCATTTTATCTATCTATTCTAAGAATAAGTCTTCTCATAATGACTTGTATTGCGACCCTGCCATTTTTTCCATTTCTTGCATGAGATCTTTATTAGTTTCAAACTAAAGAAGTACAAATTAATATTCATTACTAGAAAATATCTATAAGATTATGAGTAATAATATTTACATAAACAGTTAGAATCACATGAATATCACCTATTGACTTATCTTGAAATATGACATCTTCCTGTGAACCACTTTTATTATTAGAGGGTATGCTACATTTCTAACTAAAGAAGTGTTGATTAATAGTTATAGCTTGGAAAGTTCGTGTTTAGAAATATTTTGTGGCTTATTTGTGAATAGCATGTTATTGTAGAATAACATATCGGTTGTACGGTTCGTTAACGACATTCTAAGGTATTTTATTTTGTTTACCATAATAAGTAGGACAACCATGGATAAAAAATGGATGTCTGTCGATCGATTGACCAAAGCGTATGAGAATAGGGTTATGGAATTCGTTAAGTTTGTTATTCAACACGTTAAAGACCCCAGTCGAATGAAATGTCCTTGCTTGGGTTGTTGTTATATTGGTAAGGTTGACGCAGATGGATTGAAATCGCATTTACTGATGCATGGAATTGATCGAAGTTATAAGTGTTGGATATTTCATGATGAGAAATTTAACGATAATGTTGAACCGAGGGGGAAAAGTAATACGACCTATGCTTCAGACGACAAATACAATAAACATATGATTGTGATCGAGTCGAAGAGATTGTAGAAGCACTTGAAGAAGATTTCATGATTGTCCTGAAATTTTTGAGAGGTTGGTAAGCGATGCAGAGAAACCGTTGTATAAAGGTTGCACTAAATTCACAATATTGTCTACGGTATTAAAGTTGTACAACTTAAAGGCGGGAAATGGATTGTCGGATAAAAGTTTCATAGAGTTGTTGGCCCTTATGAGATAAATGCTACCGGAGGATAATGTTCTTCCTAATCGAACCTATGAGGCAAAAAATGTTGTGCTCTGTTTGCATGAGCTATGATAAGATACATGCTTGTCCAAACGATTGCGTTTTGTTTCGAAGCGAATATGCATCGTTAACTGAGTGCCCTAAGTGCGGTTTGTCTCGATATAAGAAAAAATTGTCTCCAGCAAAAGTCTCCTGGTATTTTTCTATAATTTCGAGATTTAGGCGCATGTTTCATAGTGAAACCGATGCAAGACACCTGACATGGCATGCATATGAAAGAATTATTGATGAAAAGTATCGACATCTGGTTGATTCACCACAATGGTCGAAAATTGATAATGATTATCTTGACTTTAGAGAAGAAGCAAGAAACCTTCGCTTGGCATTATCTACTGATGGAATGAACCCGCATGGTCTTCAAAGTATCTCACATACCACATGGCCTGTGATTCTTATGATTTATAACCTACCTCCATGGCTATGTATGAATCGTAAGTACATGATGTTATCTATGTTAATCTCTGAGCCTAAACAACCAGGGAATGACATAGACATATACTTGACACTTTTGATAGAAGATTTAAATATTTTGTGGGAGAACAGTGTGGAGGTTTATGATGGATATAGGAAAGAAAGTTTCAATTTGACGGTGATATTATTTAGCAAAATTAATGATTTCCAGCATACGGGAATCTATCTGGATATAGCATTAACGGTCAACATCCGTGTCCGGTTTGTGAAGATGGAACCGATACAATGCGATTGGAACTTTGTTAGAAGAATGTGTTTCTTGGTCATCGTAGATTCTTACATTCTAAACATCACTACCGTGGGTGGATAAAAGCATTCAATGGAGACACCGAACAATGTAAAGCTCCACCTGCATTGTCAGGTGACCAAGTTTTAGAAAAGGTGAAAGATGTGTGTACTGAGTTTGGCAAACCTTTTGCATATAAGGTTATCAAAGGTGGGTGGAAGAAGAGGTCGATATTTTTTGAATTTCCATATTAGAAGTCTTTGTACGTGAAACATTATTTGAAAGTGTTATTGGTATGTTACTCAATATAAAAGGAAAATCTAAGGATGGCCTTAAAGCAAAGGATGGCATGTTAAAAATGGGAATAAGAACTGAATTAGCAGCCGTGAAGAAAGGAAGACGAACATATCTACCACCTGCTGCTTTTACTTATCTAGAAAGGAGAAAAGATATTGTTTATGTTCCTGAGTGAAGTTAAAGTTCCAGAAGGATACTCTTTAGATGTTAGAAGACTTGTGTCTTTGAAATACCTCAAGTTGAAGAGTTTAAAGACACATGATTGCCACGTTATAATGGAACATTTTCTACCAATAGGTATACGTTCTATTTTGCCAGAAAAAGTAAGAAGATGTTCTACAAGTATATGAGAAATGTGTAAGTATAACATTATTTCTTTAATTAAATCAAAAATTTATTAAACAATATTTGACAAATATTCGATATTCATCTGATTTTCAGGAGGCACTATCTCAGTCTTTATCTCCAGATGATACTAGAAGCATACTTAGTCGGGCATTAGATGTCCGTGAGTATTCGGGTCGGGTGAGGGGTAAGGGATTTGGGATCACTCTGACCTCCTTGAATATTAAAAAAAGGAAAGGCTCCTAGTAACAAAGAACTTTAGCAAACATTGGAAGCACTGCAAGCTGAAGTTCGTGAATTAAGAAAAGAAAAAGAAAGAGATAGTGCTTCAGCATGTTTTAAAGATGCTTCAGACAATGACAATATCAACTGTAACTTTCAACCGAATATTCCAGAGGTAATTATTTATATTTTTATGAAATTAAATTATTAGCTAAATTATTTAATTGACATATATACACATTAACAATATCACATTTATTATTGGTTTTAGGCCACTTCTGTTTGTCAGCTCTACTTATCGTCACCAACTTATCGGATGGTTGGTAAGGGAAAAGTGTTTAACATTGTGGATCAATCACTTCACACTAACTCATTCCCTACTGGATGTTTGATAGTATCGGTTGAAATTATTGTAGATCCGAATACATTATTACCATATCTTGACGATGTTTCGGATGCAACAACGGTGGAAGAAACAATAGGTTCATTTGTTGCATGGCTGACAAACCTCATTAACATAAGATATGAGGTATGCTTAAAACCATTATGAACCTTTGTTAACCTTAATGTGTAGATTCAATGTTTTTACGCGCATTTTAGTAATATTTTTTACATGGTAATGTTAATTAGACTCCAACAAGATCCAAAGCAAAAGATAAGTGGATTCCGCGGCATACCGAGTCTGTTGTTTCAAAAAAAGAGGTACATCATAATTATATGATATTTATGCTTGGAAAATGTTAAATTTGTGATCTTATACTTCATTTAACTAATTATATGATATATATATATATATATATATATATATATATATATATATATATATATATATATATATATATATATATATATATATATATATATATATATATATATATATATATATATATATATATATATATGTATATATAATATATATATATATATATATATATATATATATATATATATATATATATATATATATATATATATATGTATATATATATATATATATATATATATATATATATATATATATATATATATATATATATATATATATGTATATATAATATATATATATATATATATATATATATATATATAATATATATATATATATATATATATATATATATATATATATATATATATATATATATATATATATATATATATATATATATATAGCTTCATGGTAAGGATATTAGCAACGTCTCCACACAAAGAAAGGTTGGTGCTAAGAAGACCGCGGCTAGAAAAAACCTACCTCCAAGTATAGGTCATGCCTTCATACGTTTCTAGAATTGACAGATATTCTGAACGGATGTATTCGTCTTATACATATAGAGGAATGTATTTTTGGCTTTGAATATGAACAATCAATTGGTAATGACGAATTTGTGCAAGTTTTTCGTCATGAAGAATTAAGCGTCGGTGTTGTCAATACATATGTGAGGTATATCCGATCTACTTTGTTATATTAATTGAACAACTTATTTACTTTATGTTTCAAATGAATAGTCTAATATTAATGATGTTTTTATTTAAGGTTTTTGTATGACAAAGTGATGCGCCCAAGTGGATTGGACGAAATATTTCATTATTAAGCCTCGCGTCTGTCAACTTAACTTTAATATTAAGTAAACCATATGAGGTTATGGTGTATATACGCAACCTCTTTATGGCCAATAAAGATACGGAAAAGTTTTTCTTTTTACCGTTTAATACTGGGTTAGATTTTCATTATAAATTCATCTATTATAATTTTTTTTATATTTTAACGTCATGTAGAAAGTTTCCATCTAACATTTATTTAATCTTACAGTGGACATTGGTCGTTGGTCGCAGTTAATCCTATCAGATAATTTATTTATTATCTGGACTCGTTAGGAAATGATTAGACAACATACCCGAATATGAAGAATATGATTGACACGTAAGTGAGATTGTTCTAAATATTCATGTGTATATTTATTTATGTGAACTGTTTTAAATATTCATTTATATTTTATTAGCATTATATAAGCTTTTTGAGTCCAACGAGATATCCAATTATCAAAGAGGAGAGCCAACAACATTACATGGATAAAAGTGGCGGTATATTAATTAACACATTTTTGATTATATTAGTGATGATACTTGAAAAAACTTAGGATTTATCCATATTTTCTTTTCATGTGTAGTGTCATCGACAACGTAATGGTATAGATTGCGAATATTTCATGTTGAAGTTTATGAGAGAAACTCTTTTTTTGGATCGATTAGAGATTCCATCCGATGTATGTATTTCTAACTTATGAGTTATTTTAATATTTAACACATATTTCTCATATAATTAAATACTTGAAACTAAATCAAACTATGTTATATTATCATGTAGTACTCTGATGAATTCAAGTGTGCATATTATTCAAGAGACCATTTGGAAGAAATTAAAGAGTATTGGTGTCAATTCATTATGGAGCTCAGAGTTTTATAAGGTATATTGTACTCATACTTTAATTGATGAGAATTTTGAGTATGTGTAACTTTGTAACTATAGACATATTGTTTATGTCTTGTTTTAATTGAATTACAATCGTTTTGTCTTGTTTCAGGTTATATGTGCAAAGTAGGAGATAGATTGTTTCAGGGTATATCATGTGCAAAGTATAAGTAATATGTAGATTTAATTTGAAGCAAAATGTATAGTTGGATGAAATGATTTATATAAACTGTTTTGTATATATAAATTGGTGTGTAAGTTGGTACGTTTGTATAAATTATTTCGTATATATTGGTTTGAAAATCCGAGTGTTTTGTATATATAAATCGGTGCCTAAATTGGTACGTTTAAATAGGCAAATTTGGTGATATTTTTATGCAAAATATGGTTGAAAAACAGGTACAAATTCTGGTTGAAAATCTGGTGAAAAATATGGTTTAAAACAGGTGCCTATAAATTGTAAAATCCAGACAGCTCTTTTTAAAGTAAATTATTTTAAAAATTTTGTATACCTTAGACAACGCTTTACACTTAAAACGCTGTCTAAGATGGGGTTTATAAAGTGCTTTCACTAAAAACACTGTCTAAGGTGGGGTTTAGAAAGCGCTTTTAGTAAAAGCGTTGTCTAAGGTATACCATAAAAATACCAAAGCGTTGTCTAAGGTATACTAAAAAAGGAAAAAAAAACGTTGTCTAAGGTGGGGTTTAGAAAGCAATTTTGACAATAAAAGTGTTGTATAAAGCACCTTTAGACTACGCTTTTGACATTAACCAAAGTGATGGCTAAACCTTTAGCATCGCAGGTTTATACAGCGCTGTCTAATGTCAAAAAAGTGTTGTCTAATGTCTTTTATGGCATAATGCGTAAACAAAAATGTGTAATAGTGAAGTTCATGTTTCATTTTCTGATAATACCAAGATTAAAAAGATTGTTTGCTTCAATGCACAAAGTAAGTCAAATGACATGACATCATACAAACAAAAAAAGTTCAGGCACTATGCGACATCCATCTAATGGTGAGGCATGGAAGCATTTTGATAGCGTACATTCTGATTTTGCTGTAAAACCTAGAAATGTCAGACTCAGATTATGTTCTGACGGGTTTACTCCATATATCCATATTGTTATGTAAGTTTATTATGTTCCTTACCCTTCAATTCAGCCACGTAAACGTGGTTGGTGTGTTGTAATCAAAACAAAACCATTGGTTCATATTGAAACTGACAATCTATTGGAAGATGTTGCTTATCAAGACAATGAAATTCTCAAATTAATGATGTGGTTGAAATTGAACGAATTACAAATTTGTGTGATACATTGGCTGAGGGTCATCAAATTGATGCATATGTGTTGTTGGTAAAAAATAATGTGGATGAAAAGCATGAAGAGTCTGGATCTGCGAACATTATTGAATCAGATGATAAGAATAATATGGATGAAGAGCATGGAGAGTCTGGATCTGAGGACATTATTTGAATATATAATTTTTATTAATTTTACTTAATGTATTAATTTTATATGGAAATGATTTTTACTTAATTGTATGTTCGGATAAGGTTAAAATAGTTTTATTAGTTTTATTTGGAAATGATTTTTACTTATTGTGTGTGCTGATTTATTTATTGAAAACTATCTCAAAATAGACAAATTTCCACTCCGAACTAACAAGGGTAAGGCTAAGGAGGCCCAACCATGTCTGAGACCAAGGGTACGTGAGGTACCTCCCTCGCCCATGTATGCTTTTCGCCCACAGAGTCAGGAAGATCTAATGTCTATAGACAATTTTAAGCCATTTACGACATTACTCTCCTCATCCCATATGGTTCCATTTGGGAATCCATCTTTTATTAGTCTGTTTGGGGGATCCTTCATGCAACAGCTTGTGAGATCTAGTTTTGCTCAGGTACCGTCATCCTTTATGCATCAGTTTGGGCGATCTATTTTTCTACATAGACCATCATCCTTCACGCAGTACCCTGTGGGATATAGTTTTCCTCAGGTATTATCATCTTTCACGCAGCACCATGTGGGATCTAGTTTTCCTCAGGTATCGTCATCCTTCACGCAATAGCCTGTGGGAATATAGTTTTCCATATGTACCATCATCCTTCACGCAACAGCCCAACGGTCTAGTTTCCCTAAGCAGTATTCCTTTATGCAGCATCCTGAGGGATCTAATTTTCCACATCCCACCTAGAGACCATCATCCTTCATGCATCAGCCTAGGGAATATGGTTCCCGCATTTCACCCCCATATATATACCTACGCGTCGAGAGCAGGATGACCTGATTCAAGAGGATGAAGAAGTTCATGAGGAGTAGGCAAATCCTATTGTAGAAGAGTATTTGGTGGTTGAAGGACAACATGTTATTAAACTCGATGGATCGAGTAAGTTTTTAATTTATAATATTTATTTAAATATATATTTCCGTTTTTCTATTTAATACTTATTCAGCTAATATATAATTTGATCTATGTTGTAAACCAGGTCATTCAACTAATGTATACAAAACTCATTAAGTCTTTTGGAGAGCTCATAGTTGATGAGAAAGATATATTGTTTTATAAATTTAAAGTAAATTGTATTTTTATTTAAGTTATGGTATTTTATAATTATTTTTTTTGTTATAAATATATAACATTTTATTTGAATGTCATACAACTTGCAATAAAGGTGTACATGGCAAAACGTTGACGAGGTTAAGATTAAAGTTTTTTTAGGAGTAAGACATCTAGCCGACTATCTGACATACTTAGGAATTCTAGATTACGTTGAGAAGCTGACCAAAGTCGTCCTAAGTGGATAAGAGAGGAAGTATTTGAGGAATTTATTAAGTGGTGGAAGACAAAAGATTTTCAGAAACAATCTAAACATGCAAAAAAAAAGGCATCTGAAGCAGGGGACTACCTTAGTACAGTTGGAAGTATCAATGTCGGCAAACATCGCCAACAGATTATAATTATAAATATTTTTTTAAATTATATTTTGAATTATTATATACATATTTAATTAAACTTAATGATTTTAATTAGAAAACGTATTTGGGGAGTGAGCCATGGATTAATGAGCTATTTGTGAAGTTCCGAACAAAAAAATCAGGGGAGTTTGTTGACAATCGTTCCAAATCAACTCTGGTAACTTGATTATATTTCATATTTTATTTCATTATTGTATATAACTAAATTGTTTAAACTATATTTAGTTTAACTTTTTTTTTATGTATGTGTAGGAGTAGTATCATACCTTAATTGCCCAATTTCTAGTTGAAAATCCTCAATATACTCCGATCGGGAATGCTCCGCTTGATCCATGTGTGGATCTTTATATTTGGGGTTTATCAACATGCGGGAAGGGAGAAAATGAGTGTTTTTTTGGTATTGGATCTTTGGATGACGACTACAGAAAAAGGGATAGAACTTAATTTCAAAGACTTGAAGATGGGGAAGGAGGATCCCGTCCGCCAAAATTGACACCCAAAATGCTGGAAACAGTTAGACAACTAGCTCTATTAGAGGAGAGACGTGAGACCGAGGCACGCGAGGCAGCGCTAAAGGCCAAAAAGGAGGAAATGAAGAATAGGCAAAATGATGAAATTGAGGAAATGAAGAGACAAACTGAGACAGAGTCACAAATGCGACAATTTTTTGTCTCACAATTGAATCGTTTTGTCCAAGAAGATGAAAAATATGATATATTTAGTAGTGATGATGAATATTTTTTTTATAATTAAGCTTAAATGGTGTTTTCTTCCCTGTAAGTTAGTGAGTTTTTGGTTTTCGTCCCTGTAAGTTTTTTTTTGGCTTCGTCCTTATATCTTACTTTTTGCTTGCGGTTTTGTCCCTAAAGGAAAAATCCGCAAGTTTTCTACGAATTTTGGGTTTAGGTACTGTAAACACCCAAAATTTTCCCTCTCACTTTTATCACATCTTGACTTATAATTATCATCATTGCATAACCAATCATCACATTTCACAATGCATAATCACCCTTTAAACATTTCATCTGCATAGCTGCATCTAGGGTTTGTGATCAAATGAATCCTAGAAGTGGTGTGAGCTATCTCAGAGGCCATGAAGCATGCCAAGAGGGTACATGAGTGTTCTATGATCATCTTAAGCCCCCATGGGACCATTGAAGTCAAGAAATGTCCAAACACTGCAGAGGTATGGAAGCTAAGCTAAGGCTCCTACACAGATGACCTAAAATTAGGGTTTTGGTTTCAGAGGCCTTACACCCAAAAAATTTGGTCATTCTTGTTTCTATTGGTCCATATATGATATAAGGAGCATGTGTATCAAATTACATGAAAAAATTCAATGTGGAAGTCATCTGATCAAGTGGTAACTTCCTGAGCAAGAAAAGTCAGATTTTGGACATCTAAGGCCCCCAACAAGGGTACCAATGGGTCATCATCATCAATTTGAAGTCATATGGTCTTTATTTGATCATTAGAATACTTGGAAGTTCACAAAATTGAAGAAAAATGAACCAAGCCAAAACTTGCAAAAAATGGAAATGACTTGTAATGTAAACTTTCTATTTTGGGAAAGATTTTCAACCTCCTCTTTCTTGATCAAAAAGGTTTCAAATGAAATTTCTTCAAACATGAAAGTTGTATATTGGATCCTCCCATTTTCAAAAAGTACAAGAACTCATTCTAATTCATCCTAGAACCCAAGTTATGGCCTTGCAAAGTTGGCAAAAATCTTGTAAATTTCATGTTCATGTTAAAGAGGGATTTTGCATATTGGCATTTCAAGCTTCTAAGTGACCTATAATGTGCTCAATTATGTCACAACATGTCAAAACAACTTCGAAACATCAGAATTGGCCCAAGGATTGAAGCATTTCATGGCTTAATTTCCAAGATTTCTCAAAATAACCAAGTTGCATAAACATGTCAATCTCTTCATCTAAGCATTACAGTTCATTTCCATTGATCCAAATGCTCTCCATGAACCATGTTGAAGCAATCTAGCCACATAAATCACCTCTGCACAAGCGCACACCTCAAGTACACATAAGCTTGACTTTTTGCATTTTGCTCCCATACCAATCACACAGTGCCACACCTACTCTCCTGACCAATGGTATGGATTCTACACACCCTCAAGGTTCTATAAAAGCAAGCTTCATGGCTTGAATCAAGACACAAGTTCAGAATCAAGAAAATCCCCAAAAACTTCATGCTATCGAATCTCTCAATCTAGCCAACAAAAACCAAAATTTCTTTCACCATTCAACTCCATATAACCTCAGGATCATTTCCCACCCATCACCATAGCTTGAAACACCCTCTAGCCAAAACACAATTTTTGCAACCTCAGAATTGAAACACACAAACCAGCCACTCTAAGCTTCATTCAAGCTTGCCAATAGCCTCAGGAGGTCAAAGGGGACTGGATTGCACAAAAGGAGGGCCCAAAAAGCTCCATTTCAAAGAACTCCATCTCAGGTAACCTTCATGAACTTTTTTCCAGAAGCATGATTTTAAGTTCTAAAATGATTCTCCATGCTTCCCTGATGATCCTTATAAGATTAGAATTGAAAATAGGTTAGAAATGAAGATTTCATGATGTTCTGAATTTTTTGACCTAGAACTTGTTTGCTTCGATTTGGCTTCTTGATGCATGATAAATGATTTTTGCTTGTTGATTAGAGTTGTATGATGTTAGGAGAGTGTTTCTGGGCAAGAAATTAGGAGTTTAGAAGCTTGTAGTGGATTCTGGAAATTTGGCTTGCCGGAGAAGATGACCGGATCATAGCTCTGGTCACCTGAAAGTGATTAGGGCTAAACCCTGATTAGCTGCCCAGATTGAATCTCCACCCTTAGATCATGATTAGGGTTAGGCTAGGAACGGCTCAGATCTTCAATTAACTTTAATTCTGATTAATTAAATTAATTATAATTAATTAGGTTAGATTAAATGGTAGCCATTGGATCACGCGCGTAATGCAAGTTTAAACCACAACCTTAGATTTTGCCTACCACAAGTCAATGTGACTTTCAATCTTGGCCCTCCATCCATCTCCCACGCAATTTGAACCACTCCTTTGAATTACTTTCACTTTTATTTTATTTTCTTTTCTTTTCTTTTCTTTTAATTATTAAAAATAGCAAAAATCATTTAAAAATTCTGAATTTTTTATCATCACTTTAATTAATTTTAAGAAATGCATTTTTAAATGATTTAAGTGTATATTTTAATTAATTAAGTCCATTTATTTAATTAAAAATACTTTAAAGTATCTAAAAATCAAAAACAAATTCAGAGAGGTTCTTTAAACATTTACAAACATTTACAAACTCATCCCACAAATTTCTTTTTGGTTTTGATCAAACTTTGCCATTTTCCTTTGAATTAGGGTTCATAAATTTCATATTTTTCAACCCTAACTTCAAAAATTCATTTCTCTCAAACCAAGATGAGTTTGCATTTGATTCTTTTGGCAATCTTTTACACTTGACCTCTAGTTTCTAAATATATTTTTGTCACATTTATCTTGAATTTTCAAATTAATGTGCATTTTTCCTTTGAGAAGTATCCAAAACCTTAGCCAATCTTAGGTAAATCATAACTTGAATTTGGTAAACCTTTAGACCTCCCCCTTTATTTATCCTAGCGCTTGTTTGATTTTGTTTACTAGGGGTGTTATGTGCATACTTGTTTATTGCTTTATTTATTGCTTTTTGTACAACTTTATTTATCGCTTTCATTTACTACTTTACGCATTTCTTTTTTATCACATCATTTGTGCTGGATTTGTTGGTTTGCCTTGGTGGGAGGGGTATTCCAGTGAGAAAGGCTCAACACAAAGGCCTGAGTGACACCTAGGATTAAAGTGGTTTTGTATTCTTTCCCATTCCATTTTGGTCTGGTGCGGGAATACGGAAACACGGTTCAGACATGGGTTTCTTTTTAAGAACTCTGTGCTACGGATTTCCTGTACTACTAGGGCTATCTAAGAAGCCTGCTAAGTCTGGATGACCTTTTTAGATGACCTTCAGCATCTGAGGTGAATTAGAGGAGGATCCTTTATGATTAATGTAAAGACTGTACCTCCGAGTTAGAAGTGTTTACACTCCTCATAATTGATCTGAACCTGAGGATCCTTGTTCTAGAACAATACCTGTGAGTGGGTTGAGTTGTTTACAGGTTTGCAGGAACCTTTAACCTCAATATACCTTGCTACTGGAACATTAAGGTTATACTTATTATGGACTAATTCTTTGAAACCCTAGACTTTTGACTCTTTATTTGAGTCCCTCACCTGGTTACTGGTTCCCAAGCCTTCATCTGAACTCTGAACACTCATGGACCCTACCAAAGGCAACTGATTATCCAGCACATGATCACAAACCCTTGCATATCATAAGCATACATCATATTGCATCATTTAACATTTGTCTATTTGTTTTACAGGGTATCCACTTTTCTTGGTTTGGTTTTGATTGTCCTTCTGCTCAGCTTATCTGCTTCAACACTTCTTCAGCTATCTTCTTCAGCGATCTTCTTCAGTTGTCCTCTTCAGTTATCTCCTTCATCACACATCTTCAACATGGATTCAACCAGGAAAAGCAACATCACCTACCACTTCTTTGAGTATCCTCTGGCAGGCATAAGGCAGATACAGGCCCTTATCACCCCTGATCATGTTCCCCTATTCAGAGAACATTATGGTGGAATCCTGGACACTATCATGGACTTTGATACATCACAGAGGAGCATGGTTCACACATGTCTTCAGTTTTATGAACCTCCTCTACGTTGCTTCACTTTCCCAGATTTTCAGATTGGACCTTTGCTGGAAGAATTCTCTATGCTATTGGGTGTCCCCATCAGAAGAGGAGTTCCTTTCAATCCTGAAATGATACCTCTGAAGAATGAAGACATAGCCAAAGCACTACATCTGGAAGTAACTACCATTAATGAGCACATGACCTCCAAGGCTGGAATCCCAAGCCTTCATCTGGATTCTTGATCACTCAGGCTACAAAGCAAGTTGCAGTAGGGAATTGCGAAACTATGTGTGCTCTCCTGGCTCTCAGTATTTATGGTATCATTTTGTTTACAGACAAGCCTAAGTTTGTAAGCAAGAATGCCACCTACATCTTCATGCTAAAGAACCGAGTTCCCACCTTGTTAGGAGACTTCTACTACTCAGTTCATCAGAGGAATGAGAAGCAGAGATTGAGATTGGTAAGGTGTTGTGCACCTCTCTTCTACAGTTGGTTGATGAGACATATGCCAAAGACGGAAGCTTTCTTAAACCCACATCAGTCAAGGAATTGGGCTAAGAGAATGATTGCCCTTACTTCAGAAGATATTCGGTGGTGTACTCAGAGAACCAAGGGTCGAGACATAATAACAAGCTGTGGGCAATACCCAAATGTGCCACTTATTAGAGTAAAGGGTTGCATCAATTACAATCCTTTAATTTTCAAGAGACAGTTGGGGTATGCCTTGATACATCCACCTAGGGAGAAGGACTTAGCAGAGTCTCTTTACTGTACTTTTCAGAACAATCATGCCATTATCTGACAAGCAGTCTGGGCTTGGGACAACATACAGACTAAAGGGACTGCTATTTTTGGGAAGTACAATAACATAGCTTCTGCTCAGTATATTGAATGGTCCCATATCAGAGGAAAAATTACTCGTATGCCATTCACTCTAGAGGATGTGCCAGGGCCATCAGCAGTTGAGCCCATAGCCACAATCAGTATGGAAGAGTTTGAAAAGATGAAAGAAAGAAATGCCCAGTTAGCTGAAGCTTTGAAGAAGACCCTTTGGGAAAGGAATGATGGTCATCTAGACATTGAGAGGTTAGAAAAGCTATGCATCGAGCATGTAACAAAGATTGAGAAGACTGAAGACTACATCAGGAAAGCCCGAGTAGGGGAACTTGTGTTGAAGAATGCATGCAAGGAAGCAAAGATTCAAAAGGCAAGAGCTGAGCATTATCTGGAAGAGAGTCAGGATAGATGGGTCAGGATAACTGATGCTCGTTTGTTGGAATACCAGAATATGCAAACCAAGATAGAGAAGTTAGAGTCTAATGAGAAAAGAAGTCAAGAAGCACTGCTAGCAGCACATAAGGAGATCTCAGAGTTGAAACTCCGGGCGGGGTTAAAGAGATCCAAAGAACAGGACAAGTATCAGAAGATGAAAAATGCCATTGCAACCATAAACCTTCTCATCAGAACCATCACCAAGCACCTAGTTGTACCGGTGACTGATGCTCTCCTGAAGGAAATTAGGGAGGATGCTTTTGGACTGGATGTTTGATTTTCTCTTTGTATTTGTTTCTGTACTTTAGCTCACCATGGTGATTTTGTTGTTGTATTATTGAATTTGATTGTATTTTGATTCACCATGGGAGTTTGTTTGTAATACATGAACTATTTGTATTTTGGCATTGCAATTTGCATTTTGTATGGTTATGAATTGGATTTTCATATGCTTAAACATCTTCATCTTCTCAAGAGAGATCTGGAAGGCCAAAACCAAGAACCAAATCGGATACCCTCTAAAGATAAATAGACATATTGTATTGCATGCTAACTTCATATTCTTTGTGTTGCAGGAGTTTTGTTGCTGTTTTCTCACTCTGCTGATTGTTTCAGGAAATATTGCTCACAGGAGGGTCTTTCCCGTCAATCGTGTCCACAGATATCTGACCCGTAACAACCTTCCGAGTCTACAAATGGATCAGCTACAGCAAGAACTGACAGATGTGAGGACTCAGATGACTGATGTGAGGACAGAAGTGAGGACTCAAATGAATCAATTCATGGCTATGATGACTGGGCTGGCACATACCTAAGAAAGATTGAGGGAGTTAGTCAAGCGGCAAACTCCAGAAGATAACCATGCAGGCACTGGGGGTACAAGTAACAATACGCGCGATCAGCCGCAAACAAATCCACCAGAGTTTGGTCCCCACAACAACCCTGAAGCAATGTTATTGGAATTACCCAGAGAAACATTGGAGATCATATTCTACAGGAAGATCCTCAAGACGAGCAGTTTACAGTGCTAGGTGCTAGGCTGATGAAGCATATGATCATCGCCTGGACGAGATATCTGAGATGCTGAGATCCCTGGAATCCCATAACTCCTTGGGATTTGATGTGATGAATATAGGCCTAGTTGAAGGGGTAAGGATTCCTCACAAGTTCAAACCTCCGTGCTTTGAAAAGTATAATGGTACCTCCTGTCCTCGTACCCATTTGCAATCTTTTCTGGGAAGATTGAAAGCATATACTATGGATGAGAAGCTGTGGATGTTTTACTTTGAAGATAGTTTGACTGGTGCATCCAGAGAATGGTATTCACACCTATCAAGGGCTACTGTCAGGAACTGGAAAGACTTAGCTGAGGCCTTTATACGCCAATATCAGTACAACCTGGATATGGCACTCAATAGGACCCTCTTGATGGGTATGTCTCAATCTTCGAGGGAAAGTTTTCGCGAGTACGCTCAAAGGTGGAGACAACTCGCTGCTGCTGTCCAGCCACCTATGTCTGAAAGGGAGATGGCTGATATGTTCATGAATACCTTGCAAGGAACCTACATTGATAGACTTGTTGCCTTCTCTTCCACTAGTTTTGTTGACGTGGTCATAGCAGGAAATAGAATGGAAAGCCTATTGAAGATGGGTAAGATTTCTGATAACGGTGCTAGCTCCAGCAACACAAGGAAACCCTTCTCAGGACCTCGAAGGACAAGAGAAACTAATGCAGTGCATGTTGGTAGAGGTAAACCCTAGTACTTGCAAAGATCAGTGGCCACAGTCACCATTCCTACTCCAGCACCTCAGCAACAATCGTATCCTCAACAACAACAGTTCCCACAAAAACAAAGACCTTACAACAACAACAACCAACAACAACGTCCTTTCCAACAAAGGCCTTCTCAAGTTAATAGGGTGATTGATCCCATCCCGATGCCCTATGCAGCTTTACTCCCGCAACTATTGAAGCTTAACTTGACTGAACTAAGAACTTTGGCTCCACCAGATCCTCTGAATCTTCCAAGGAATTATGATGTCAACGCCAAATGTGTTTTTCACTCTAATGCACCTGGTCATTCAACAGATAAGTGTAGGGCCCTGCACATGAAAGTCCAAGATCTGATTGATTTCAAAGCTTTGAATTTTGCACCTCCACCAAATGTCACAAAGAATCAAATACTGAATCACGGTGGGCCGAGGATTAATGCTATTGAGGAGGACCAACCAACAATTCTGATTGACGATGTTGCAAGTATTCAAACACCACTGGCCGAAGTGAAAGCTCAGTTATTGAAGTTCCAAGTGTTTCTGGGTTGTGAGGCCCATTGTGAAGCTTGCAAAGTTTCTGCCAATGGTTGTACAAATTTGAAAAGCGGTATCAACAGTCTTATCAAAGAAGGCATTCTCCAGATCACATCAACAGTTCCATCTTCTACAAAGGCAACAAAAATCTCTTCTACAACACCAGCAAAAGTCATTTCAACAGAATCGACTACAACAACAACAAACCCCTGTGACGACATCTCAACAATTACCATTTACTATGACCCAACAACCATTCATGTTCTAGAATCTCTCAACAAAGACTTTCAACAACACCCATATCATCAACTTCCTGCACCTGCACCATCTTTAATCAGACCTCCTGTCACCATCTACTATGATCCACAGACTATCACAACTCCTTCTTCTGCTGCAATTAGTCCAGTGACCATCACGGTTCCTGGACCAGTTCCATATGATAACAATAGTATTGTGCCTTGGCATTATGGTTTGGATCTTTACTGCCATGGAAAGAAGATCACTCTCGACCCCTCAGTACCTGTACCACAAGTTGACAATGTCGGGGGAGGCGGAGACTTCACTTGAAGCGGACGTCTCTTTGCTTCACATTTTCCCATAGTCAATGCTGAAGCGGAAGCTGCTGCTAAAGCAAAAGGCAAAAATGTGGTGCCATAGGAACCTGCTGTGAAAGAAACTCAGAAAACGCCCTTTGATCAGGATGTAGACGAGTTTATGAGGATCATCAAAAGGAGTGACTACAAAGTTGTGGATCAGCTCCATCAAATACCCTCCAATATTTCCATACTGTCTCTGCTCATGTGTTCCGAGGCTCACCAGAAGGCACTACTCAAGGTCCTGCATGCAGCTTATGTGCCGGAAGAGATTACAGTCAATCAGTTAGAAACGGTGGTTGCAAACGTCAATACTAGTCATGGACTAGGTTTCACCGATGCTGACTTGACTATGGAGGGGCGCAATCACAACAAGGCTTTACATATCACTTTGGAATGTAAGGGCGTTGTGTTGTCTCATGTCCTTGTTGATACCGGATCATCACTCAATGTGATTCCAAAGAAAGCTTTAGTCAAGCTGGAATATGATGGTCTTGCACTCCGTCCAAGCAATCTAGTTGTCATAGCTTTCGATGGATCTAAGAGATCGGTTCTCGAAGAGATTGAGTTGCCTGTGATAATTGGCCCACAAATTTTCAAAACTACCTTCTACGTGATGGACATACAGCCAACCTATAGCTGTTTGTTGGGTCGACCCTGGATTCATGCCGCTGGCGCAGTAACATCGACCCTTCATCAGAAGTTAAAATATGAGTGAGAGGGCCAAATTATCACCATTTGTGGAGAGGAAGACATCTTTGTCAGTCACCTGGCTACATACAAGTACATAGAGATGGATGGAGAGATCCATAAAACCATGCGTCAGGGTTTCAAAGCTTTAAACATCAACGAAGCTACAACTGAGGTGTTTGCTGCATCCCAGGAGGAAAGGATGTGCACCTCAATTGCTTCCTACAAACAGGCTCAGAAGGTTGTGGAAGAAGGGAATCCCCAAGGCCGGGGCAAGCTGCTGAAGGTAGAGATGAAGGAAGACAAATTTGGTTTGGGTTACAGACCATCCCGACAAGTTCCAAAGGAGGCTGTTGAAGCTCCCAAGTTCATAAGTTGGGGAATACTGACCCCGGATGCTGTCAACACTTTGGAAGACGAGGCTGAGAGCGACTACAACTTGGAAAGCTGGATCCGTCCAAGAGTCCCGAGCCAACAAGTCCTTAGCTGGTCTTCCCAGGAAATTATAAGGGTTACTACTGCAGAGTAATTATTATTTCTTTTTTTAAGCATGCATCAAAGTCCTGCATCTTGCCCAAGATCTTTTGGACTCATTTTGTAATAGGTCCATATGTATTTTGTGCAAATTGAATATTAATGAACAATGGACATCTTTTTGCAAACAGTCTTTTTCGCTCACTATCTTTTCATTTTTGTTATTTTCGCACAATACAATAAATGGCAATGCTTTTCTCAAATAATAATTTCATCCACTTTTTTTAAATAAGATAAAATCAATCACTAAAATGAACCAAATCTCAACCCTTGCAGAGATAGCCCTCCAGATTGCACCGACAACGACACTGCTATGACCTCGTATGACTTCGACAATCCGATTAATCAAGCAGATGAAGGGGTTAAAGAAGACTACGATTTACCTGAAGAGCTAGCCAGCTTATTGAGAAAAGAGGAAAAGTTGATTGCTCCTCATCAGGAGGAGGTTGAGACTATCAATCTTGGTACCGAGGAAGATGTGAAAGAGGTGAAGATTGGGGCCAGTCTGCAAGCTCCAGTGAAGAACAACTTATCAGTATGCTGTGAGAATATGTCGATGTGTTCGCTTGGTCCTATCAAGATATGCCAGGTTTGGATACAGAAATTGTCATGCACAAGCTGCCATTGAAAGAGGATTGTCCGCCAGTTAAACAGAAGTTGTGCCATACTCTCCCAGACATGGCCATGAAAATCAAAGAGGAAGTACAAAAGCAGTGGGACGCCGATTTTCTTGCTGTAACTAGTTACCCGCCATGGGTTGCTAACATTGTACCCGTACCTAAAAAGGATGGAAAGGTACGTATGTGTGTTGATTACCGGGATCTGAACAGAGCAAGCCCAAAAGATGACTTCCCATTACCTCACATTGATGTATTGGTAGACAACACAACTCAGTTCTCGGTATTTTCAGTCATGGACGGATTTTTTGGATACAATCAGATCAAGATGTCACCCAAAGATATGGAGAAGACAACTTTCATCACACCCTAGGGCACATTATGCTACAAAGTAATGTCGTTTGGTTTGAAGAACGCCGGTGCAAAATATCAACGGGCTATGGTGACATTATTCCACGATATGATCCATAAAGAAATTGAGTGTTACGTAGATGGCATGATTGCTAAGTCCCAAATAGAGGAAGAGCATTTGGTAAATCTGTTGAAGTTATTCAAGTGTCTGAGGAAGTATCAGTTAAGGTTGAACCCCCAACAAATGCACATTCGGGGTACGTTCTGGTAAGCTGCTGAGTTTTATTGTAAGCGGAAAAGGAATTAAGGTTGACCCTGACAAAGTCAAAGCAATTCAGGAAATGCCTGCACCTAAGACTGAGAAAGAAGTTTGAGGGTTCTTAGGTAGATTGAACTACATTTCAAGGTTTATATCTCATCTCACTGCAACCTGCGAGCCCTTGTTCAAACTGCTAAGAAAGGAACAAACAGTCAGGTGGAACGATGATTGTCAGGGAGTTTTTGACAAGATCAAAGAGTATCTGCAAGAACCTCCGATTCTTATGCCTCTAGTTGAAGGAAGACCTCTAATAATGTACCTGACAGTATTAGATGAATCAATGGGGTATGTGTTGGGCCAACATGACGAGTATGGTCAAAAAGAGTATGCAATATACTACCTAAGAAAAAAGTTTACCGACTATGAACAACATTATTCACTGCTCGAGAAAACTTGTTGTACTTTAGCGTGGGCTGCTCTCCGACTAAGGCAGTATATGTTGATTCATACTACCTTGTTGATCTCAAAGATGGACCCAGTCAAGTACATATTTGAGAAGCCAGCACTTACTGGAAGGGTTGCAAGATGGCAAATGATTCTAACAGAATACGATATTCAGTACACCTCTCAGAAAGCCATCAAGGGAAGTGTATTGTCTGATTATCTGGCTGAGCAACCCATTGATAACTACCAGCCTATGAAATTTGATTTCCCTGATGAAGACATCATGTTCTTAAAGTCTAAAGATTGTGAAGAGCCTATTCACATTGAAGGGCCTGATCCATAGGAAGCATGGACTATGATGTTCGATGGGGCAGTTAATTGTAACAGTCGTGGGGTTGGTGCAGTGCTTATTACATCCAAAGGAGTCAATATGCCTTTCTCAGCAAGGCTCACCTTTGACTGCACTAACAACGAAGCAGAGTACGAAGCTTGCATCATGGGTCTTGAGGAAGCCATCGACCTCAGGATCAAAACCTTGAATGTATTCGGAGATTCAGCTTTGGTGATCAACCAAACTAATGGCAAGTGGTATACTCATCAAGAGCATCTGGTTCCCTACCGTGACTATACGAGGAGATTGTTGACTTTCTTCACAACGATCAAGCTTGAATATATCCCTCGAGATGAGAATCAGTTTGCAGACACCTTGGTCACCATTTCATCTATGATCAAAGTACAGACTGCCAACTATGTGCCTCGGATTTTAGTATCCAGACTAAACCGACCGACATACGTATTCTCTGTAGACACTGTAACTGATAACAAACCTTGGTTCCACAACATCAAATGCTTCCTAGAGACTCAGACATACCCACCTGGGGCATCGTCTAATGATAAGAAGACATTGAGAAGGCTAGCTGACAGTTTCTTCCTCAATATTGATGACTCCTTATACAGGCGGAACTTCGAGATGGTCTTGCTCAGATGTGTTGACAAGAAGGAAGCAGACCTACTAATGCACGAAGTACATGAAGGTTCTTTTGGTACCCATGTCGGAGGACATGCAATGGCAAATAAATTATTAAGATCAAGTTACTACTGGATCACAATGGATACAGACTGTTGTGCCTATGCCAGAAAGTACCATAAATGTCAGATCTACACAGACAAAGTGCATGTGCCTCCAAATCCTTTGAATATATTGTCTTCACCCCGACCCTTTGCCATGTGGGGCATTGATATGATTGGAAAGATCGATCCAATTGCTTCAAATGGTCACAGATTCATCCTGGTATCCATTGATTACTTCACCAAATGGGTCGAAGCAGCTTCGTATGCAAACGTCACCAGACAAGTGGTAGCCCGATTTCTGAAAAGGGATATCATTTGTCGATATGGAGTTCCCGAGCGAATCATTACTAATAATGGTTCGAACCTTAACAACAAAATGATGGCAGAGCTATGCCGAGACTTCAAAATTCAACATCAACTCTTCTCCTTACAGGCCAAAAATGAATGGCGTTGTCGAGGCGGCTAACAAGAACATTAAGAAGATTGTGCAAAAGATGGTAGTCACATACAAGGACTGGCATGAAATGTTACCATTCGCCTTACATGGGTACCAAACTTCCATCAGAACATCTACCGGGGCAACACATTATCATCTTGTGTATGGCATGGAAGCAGTCCTACCTGTTGAAGTTGAATTACCCTCCTTGCGAGTAATGATGGATGTAAAAATGGACGAAGCAGAATGGGTCCGATCTCGTTATAACCAACTGAGCCTGATTGAAGAAAAGAGGCTAGCAGCTATCTGTCATGGCCAGTTATATCAGAAACGAATGAAGAAAGCCTTCGATCAAAAAGTCAGACCTCAGGTATATCAAGTGGGAAAGCTTGTACTTAAAAGACTCCTTCCTCCTCATACATACCACAGGGGCAAGTGGACGCCAAACTATGAAGGACCCTTTGTGATAACTAAAGTCTTATCAGGCGGAGAACTAATGCTCGCAACCATGGATGGCGAAAAATTCTTATCTCCTGTGAATTCAGATGCGATTAAAAAATACTTCGCATAAATGACCCGCTGGACATAAAAACAGAATGTAAGTCCAGGAAAAAATAGGGAATCCCGACGAGTCAAAAACAAAATAAAAGACTCGGGCAAAAATTAGGGAAAAATTGAAAAAAAATGTACACCCGCTGAGTTGAAAAGCCGCATCGGACAGCTCAAGCAAAAAAGGGTATCCCGGTGGATTGAAAACCCGAAAGGGCGATCCACGCAAAATCAGGGAATAAGCGAACAATTGCATTATGAATTCGTCTGCATCACTCACATAACATGGCAAGTTTCGAAAGGACAAAGTGTCAGTCAGAATCAACTTTCTTCAAAAAGCGAGATAAGAAGAGCGTTCAGGTTATACAGGTCATAGAAAAAGGAAGATTTAAGCATCAACTTTAGCATTGCCAAATAGGTATTTTATTTTTCTCAATTTTGTAGCAATCTCCTCATTTCAGGGATTAGCTTCCTCACTGTACTCGCCTATTCAGGGCATACAAATCAATAAAGTCAAATATTCATTCACAATTTGTCTTGTACTTTTTTGTTTCGTTTGCAAAAAATGTCCAAAGTTCGTAATACAACATTTGCATGAAAACATATAAGCCATTTTCAATAAATGCTTGCAGGAAATATGTGCTCTTAAGCGAACCTAACTCCTATGACGAAATCCGGTTGAGGATACCTCAGGGCACTTGTGCGTTTCGTTTGTTTAACAGGTTGCAGGTACTCAAGGCGGACAACCTTTCACAACATGGGGCATATCAAGCATTATATCCCCAGCCAACCCGGCAGTCGCATTATCAGAAGGACTACTTGACGAGAGTATTCCCCCACAGAGCATTTATCCCTTTAGAGTATCCCCCGCAAAGCTGATCCTCTGACGGATTACTTCCCAGAAGTTCTCTCCTCCCCAAGCAGGATCTCCAAAGCAATGCCTAAACCACTTGTCCCCAGCAAGTTGTCAAATCTTCTCATCCCCAGCATTGGATCCCCACAGAGTTCTTCCCCCAGATTTCTCTAGAAAGACCGTACAATGATTATTTCTCCCCACAGATCGCCCAATGATTCGTTCTCCCAACAGATTTCAGATCTCGGATCTCGTCCCTCTCATTTGCATAATCATAGCATTCACATCATTCCTCCCTATAAAGAGCGTAGCATTCCGTCTAATACAGAGCATTGCGGGAAAAATAAAACATTTGCATGATCATAAGTCGGGTTCGAGCCAGTCACCTGCAAATACCAAAATCATTCCTCTAGCAATATGCAAAAACTTATCCCTTGCAGATAAAAAAGCCAAAATGTCCTTTTGCACTCTCAATACAAATACATGTACATACTTATACACAATCCTTCTGATACTCGTCCGTATCCTACGTGTACATAATTCTTTGATACTCGTCTGTATCTTACGTATCTCACCAGCAGATTAACACTCGTATGTATTCATTGCTCAAACAGTTGATACTCGTCTGTGTCATCACTCCTTAAACATGCGTCATTGTTTGTTTCTATCGATACTCATCTGTATCGTGGTCCTAAGGATACTCGTATGTATCTTTAATCTATACACACTGTCAAAACACTTACCATTTTATTTTAGGGTTTAAACACTCGTCCGTGTTTATCTATCCCCAGAAGTCGCCAACAAAACAACTTTCTATCCGACATTCGTCCTATGTCGTGATGTCTTTTAGGTGATCGTCCTTCACCTTTTGATGACCGTACCTCATCATTCTTCTGATGGCCGTCCCCATCATTGATCTTTTTATCCGACATTTGTCCTATGTCGAGATAATCTCCAACAGAGCAGCCATCCCCTGCTAGGTGATCGTCCTTCACCTTTTGATGACCGTCCCTCATAATTTATTTTGATGATCTTCCCTCATCATGTTATCCGATGGACGTCCCCATCATTGATCTTTTTATCCGACATTCATCCTATGTCGCGATAACTCTCAGCAGTCGTACCCTGCTCGGTGATCGTCCTTCACCTTTTGATGACCGTACCTCATCATTCATCTGATGGTCGTCCCCATCGTCGATCTTTTTATCCAACATTCGTCCTATGTTGCGATAACTCTCAGCAGCCGTACCCTGCTCGGTGATCGTCCTTCACCTTTTGATAACCGTCCCTCATCATTTATTTACTATTCACCCGATGGCCGTCCCCGTCGCGGTTTATTTATTCTTCAACCTGACGACTGTCCCCGTTAGTGCTTTTAAATCCCCAGTAAAGTCGTCTTTCTTTACCTGATGGTCGTCCCCATCCCGATTCTTTATTCCCCAGCATGATGGTTGTCCCCGTCAGTGCATTTCTCACCGTTTTTATCCCCACCAGTCGTCCTTTGCTCGAGGGTCGTCCTCCATCGCTATTATTTAACATCATTTTGTACAATACAATTTATATCCCTTTTCTTCTTTTTCCCAGAGAGTGAAAATTTTGGACTGTCTTGGTATTCAACCACAAGTTATCTTGTTTGTCTGTCAAGCCAGGCGCTTACATCCTACACAGCCAACTCATGCTTGAATAGGGGCAGCTGTAAACACCCCAAATTTTCCCTCTCACTTTTATCACATCTTGACTTATGATTATCATCATTGCATAACCAATCATCACATTTCACAATGCATAATCACCCTTTAAACATTTCATCTGCATATTTGCATCTAGGGTTTGTGATCAGATGAATCCTAGAAGTGGTGTGAGCTATCTCAGAGGCCGTGAAGCATGACAAGAGGGTCCATGAGTGTTCTATGATCATCTTAAGCCCCCATGGGTCCATTGAAGTCAAGAAATGTCCAAACACTGCAGAGGTATGGAAGCTAAGCTGAGGCTCCTACACAAATGACCTAAAATTAGGGTTTTGGTTTCAGAGGCCTTACACCCAAAACTTTTAGTCATTCTTGTTGCTATTGGTCCATATATGATATAAGGAGCATGTGTATCAAATTTCATGAAAAAATTCAATGTGGAAGTCATCTGATCAAGTGGTAACTTCCAAAGCAAGAAAAGTCATATTCTGGGCATCTGAGGCCCCCAACAAGGGTACCAATGGGTCATCATCATCAATTTGAAGTCATATGGTCTTTATTTGATCATTGGAATACTTGGAAGTTCACAAAATTGAAGGAAAATGAACAAAGCCAAAACTTGCCAAAAATGGAAATGACTTGTAATGTAAACTTTCTATTTTGGGAAAGATTTTCAACCTCCTCTTTCTTGATCAAAAAGGTTTCAAATGAAATTTCTTCAAACATGAAATTTGTAGATTGAATCCTCCCATTTTCAAAAAGTACAAGAACTCATTCTAATTCATCCTAGAACTCAAGTTATGGCCTTGCAAAGTTGGCAAAAATCTTGTAAATTTCATGTTCATGTCAAAGAGGGATTTTTGCATATTGGCATTTCAAGATTCTAAGTGACCTCTAATGTGCTCAATTGTGTCACAACATGTCAAAACAACTTCGAAACATCAGAATTGGCCCAAGGATCGAAGCATTTCATGGCTTAATTTCCAAGATTTCTCAAAATAACCAAGTTGCATAAACATGTCAATCTCTTCATCTAAGCATTGCAGATCATTTCCATTGATCCAAAGGCTCTCCATGAACCATGTTGAAGCAATCTAGCCACATAAATCACCTATGCAGAAGCCCATACCTCAAGTACAAATAAGCTTGACTATTTGCATTTTGCTCCCATACCAATCACACAGTGCCACACCCACTCTCCTGACCAATGGTATGGCTTATACACACCCTCAAGACTCTATAAAAGCAAGCTTCATGGCTTGAATCAAGACACAAGTTCAGAATCAAGAAAATCCCCAAAAACTTCATGCTATCGAATCTCTCAATCTAGCCAACAAAAACCAAAATTTCTTTCACCATTCAACTCCATATAACCTCAAGATCATTTCCCACCCATCACCATAGCTTGAACACCCTCTAGCCAAAACACGGTTTCTGCAACCTCAGAATTGAAACACACAAACCAGCCACTCTAAGCTTCATTCAAGCTTGCCAATAACCTCAGGAGGTCAAAGGGGACTGGATTGCACAAAAGGAGGGCCCAGAAAGCTCCATTTCAAAGAACTCCATCTCAGGTAACCTTCATGAACTTTTTTCCAGAAGCATGATTTTAAGTTCTAAAATGATTCTCCATGCTTCCCTGATGATCTTGATATGATTAGAATTGAAAATAGGTTAGAAATGAGGATTTCATGATGTTCTGAAATTTTTGACCTAGAACTTGTTTGCTTCGATTTGGCTTCTTGATGCAAAATAAATGATTTTTGCTTGTTGATTAGAGTTGTATGATGTTAGTAGAGTGTTTCTAGTCAAGAAATTAGGAGTTTAGAAGCTTGTAGTGGATTCTGGAAATTTGGCTTGCCGGAGAAGATGACCGAAGCTTAGCTCCGGTCACCTGAAAGTGATTAGGGCTAAACCTTGATTAGCTGCCCAGATTGAATCTCCACCCTTAGATCATGATTAGGGTTAGGCTAGGAACGACTCAGATCATTCAATTAACTTTAATTCTGATTAATTAAATTAATTATAATTAATTAGGTCAGATTAAATGGTAGCCATTGGATCACGCACGTAATGCAAGTTTAAACCACAGCCTTATATTTTTCCTACCACAAGTCAATGTGACTTTCAATCCTAGCCCTCCATCCATCTCCCACGCAATCTGAACCACTCCTTTGAATTACTTTCACTTTTATTTTATTTTATTTTATTTTATTTTCTTTAAATTATTAAAAATAGCAAAAATCATTTAAAAATTCTAAATTTTTTTATCATCACTTTAATTAATTTTCAGAACTCAAAAATAATTTTATTTTTATTTTTCCATAAAAAATGAATTTTTAAATAATTTAATTGTATATTTTAATTAATTAAGTCTATTTAATTAATTAAAAATACTTTAAAGTATCTAAAAATCACAAACAAATTCAGAGAGGTTCTTTAAACATTTAGAAACATTTACAAACTAATCCCACAAATTTCGTTTTGGTTTTGATCAAACTTTGCCATTTTCCTTTGAATTAGGGTTCCTAAATTTCATATTTTTCAACCCTAACTTCAAAAATTCATTTCTCTCAAACCAAGATGAGTTTGCATTTGATTCTTTTAGCAATCTTTCACACTTGACCTCTAGTTTCTAAATATATTTTCTTCACATTTTTATCTTGCATTTTTAAATTAATGTGCATTTTCCCTTTGAGAAGTATCCAAAACCCTAGTGTCGCTCCCAAGAAAAGAAACTAGGTCCCAAGGTGCAGACACGAACGGTCGGCGAAAGAGAAAGAGGTTGAACTGAATAGAGTCGCCAACTAGGCATTTTTATCCTGAAGGAAAGGTAATGCTGCATAAACCTAGAAAGAGATGGATAAGACGGTTGTGAACCAGAGAAACTGAGAAAGGGGGTTGGTTACGACTTGGGAAGGTATTAGCACCCAGATCGTCCGTCGTACTCGACGAGATCCACACTTACGAGATTGTGTTTAAAAAAGGGGTAGGTGTATGTGCTATCTGTGTGAAAAAGCTAATAAAAGAAAGTACAAGTGTCAGTGCAAAAGGGTGAATTGTTCAAGAACTGAGGTTTAGAAAGGAATGTTGAAAGAGGGGGATGACGAAGAGATTTTTGTTCGATAACTGTTAAGTTATGCCCACATATCCTCTCGTGCAATGAGGAAGTCAGAACATCGTAGTTCGACTCAAAGAGACTGAAAATAAATTGACTGTGAACTGCTTGCTTGCCTATGCTCAAGTGTATGACTCGTCTGGCTCGAGTGCTAGTTGTCTTGCATTAGACGGAAGAAGCAAGTTATCGTTTATGAATGAGTGTGATGAGAAAAGAATCCCGGATGAGACGATTATTATTTGTTTTTGATGTTTTCAGTTTTTTATTGTTTTTGGTGTTTTGCATTGGATGAGCTTAAGCCTAAATCAAGGGTTTGTAAACTCATTATATCCTCCCTGATTAGGGATAATGAGCCTACTTAAGTATGATATAAGCATCTCAACTTAATTACCATGATGATGTAGGATTAAGATCATTAACCTACTTGTGATTATTTAGATGTCTTTGGGTTTTTTTAGTGTTAAGTAATGAGTTTAATCTCTAATCCCAGATTAGTGAACTCATTACACCATCCTAGTAGAAGGATGATAGATGAGAACACTTAAGTTGAGGAAGATACCTCAACTTAATCCATGGTTAGGGACTAAATTTATTATATAACAAGCCTTTCTTAAATGGATTTTTAATTAAAGGATGAGATTAAGAAGTGGATTTTATGGTTTGTAAGACAACTTGAGGGGGACTTGTCCATTAAACACTAGGGTTAGTCCCTCTTAACCATAAGGAAGAGATAGAACCCTAATGTAAGGCCCAAGTTACAAGATAAAGTCTTAGTGATTATTAATGTATTTTGATTAAGAGGTGTAAATAAATTTAAGTTTTAACACTAAGGATTAAATTTATACACTCCATCCTAAGATAAGGATGCAGTCATAACCCTAATTCCAAAGTCCTAAAGCTTTAAGAGTTTAGCCTCTGATTAAGAGATGAGAAAAGAGACTCAAGGAGACTCAAAGGTAAAAGACTAGGGGGAACTATACACAACCCTAAAAGTTATCATGCTTGGACATCTTATGGTTTGTGAGGCTTAAGAGAAAGGATCTTCAAGGCCACCAATGGAAGAAGCAGATGAAAAGAGAAAGACGAAGAAGAATAAGTTACCTACTTCCTGAAGAAGATAAGTAACTTAAAAGAGAGAAAGTAATAAGGAGGGAGCATAAGTGAAACAAGTTCACTTCAAGAACAAATAAATATTCAAATGAGAGGAAAGAAAAGGTGGGAGGTGAAGGAAAATCCACCTCCCAGATAACTTACCAAAAGTTCCTGAAATGTTAGTATGAATGCATAAGACATAAAGCAAAAGGAAATGAGATGAAATGAGATGCAAAGAACAAAGTCAGAAGTGAATATGAATTTAAAATGGCATATGAAATGATGTAGAGTCATACAAGATGCATATGAATGATCATACAAAGATGAGATGCAATGGGAGCATGTTTAGAGCATGAAAACACATGGATGTTCATGGAATGTAATGGATGCAAAGCATAGCAAATGAATGAAGAAATGATCAAGAAATGTTTCAAACATGTCCTAAGATGTCTAAGATGACATACAAATGCTTGAAATGTCATGGAAAGTTCATATGATGATGATATGCAAAGGAGAATGCAAATGAAGTTGCAAAATTAGGGTTTTAAGACAACATGAGATGCATATGACCAAAACAGAAGCATTCAACATGATAAAAATTGAAATCAAGCTCAATCAAACCCTAATCCCATATAAGATCACACCCCAAAGGAGGAAGTTAGAAGCTTAACCTAGTGGAAGTTATGAAATTCCTAAGTTTGCTAGGGTTTTTGGGTGCTTCTAAAGGAAAAATGCAAATCAAATTGAAAATGCAAGATAAAATCATGAGAAAAATAATCTAGAAACTATATGCAATATGTGAAACAATGCAAAAAGAATCAAGCTCAAACTCATCATAGTTAGGCAGAAATAAAATTTTCAAGTTAGGGTTAGAAAAATGTGATCTTTAAGAACCCTAATTCAAAGAAAATTGTGAAAATGTGATCAAACCTAAAAAGAAATTTGTATGGTGAGTTTGAAAATGTTTCTAAATGCATTGGAATGCTTCATGAATTTTTTGGTGATTTTTAGAAACCTAAATGCATTTTTAATTAATTAAAATCCATTAATTAATTAAAAATAACATTTAAATATTTTAAAAATACTTTTTGAATGCAAAAAATAAAAATAAAAATGTTTTCAAGTTAAGAAAAATATTTGAAACAAAAATGCAAAGTTTGAGAAATTTTTGATGTTTTTTGCTATTTTTAATAAAATGATCAAAAGAAATAAAAAGAAAATGAATTAAAATGAATTAAATGAAAAGTATGAAGATCTGATGGCCAAGATTCAAACTGGGGGAAAAGGCATTGACTGCGTGCGCAATCCTAGGGTCTGGATTCAAACTGAGGAAATTAATTTAATTAATCTTAATTAATTTAATTAAAATATATTAGGGTTTAATGAAGTGATCAGAACCGTCCAAACACGCGCTAACCCTAAAATCTAAAGACCCACATTCAAACTGGGAAATTAATTAGGTTTTAGCCCTAATGACTTTCAGGTGGCCGGAGAAGACCTCCGGAAGCTCTCTCACCTTAACTCCCTCAAAACCCCATAAAAACTCATCAAACTCTCTAGAAATGATCAATGAACAACAACAAACATGAATCCAACAACAAACAACATTTATATTTCAAGAATAACATGAATCGAAGCAAAATGGAAAAATACACAAAACTTCCAGAAGTTAAATACGTGCTTGATTCTTAACCATTTTGAAAATTAAACACATCACCATGATCAGAGAGACATATAGAATCATTTAAGAACTTAAAATGGAAGTTCTGGAAAAAAAATTCTTGATGGTTACCTGAGATGAAGCTTTCTCAATCTGAGCTTTCTGGACCTCTCCTTGGTGCAAATCAACTCCAATGGACCCCCTGAGGATGATGTGATGCTTAGAACAAGTTTATGGTGGCTGGTTTTAGTGTTTCAGTTCTGAAAGTACATAAATTGTGTTTGTGTTTGGGCTTGTTTAAGGCCATGGCAAGGGGTGGGAAATGATCCTTAGGTTATGTGGAGTTGAATGGTGAAAGAAATTTGGAGTTTGAGTGGCTAAAGAGTGAGTTTCGAAGAGAGGAAGGTTTATGGAATTTTTGGGCAATCTGAGTTCTTGGATGATGCAGGCTTGTGTGTTATGTGAAATGAGGTCCATAAGATTAGTATAGGTCAATGAAAGTGCTCAGAAATGGGTGGTGGCATAGTGTGATTGGTATGAGCCAAGTTGCAAAAATGTCAACATTGTGTACTTGAGGTATGGGTGTAAACACCCCAAATTTGCCCTAACCCATTCACACCATGGCTTGTGATCTCCTCATATGCATAAATCCAATCATAGCATCTCATACCACATTTTTGATTCATTGCATTGGTTCTAAGTCATCTGCATCTAGGGTTTGTGATCTGAGCAATCCAAGGGGCTTCTTGAGCCACTCCAAATGTCATCAATCACTTCAAAGGGGTCCATGTATGTTCTAGCATCATATTATATCCCCTCAAAGTCAAGAATGTCAAAGAATCACAAGAACTGAGAATGGCATGGAAGCAGAGCCAGGTTTGACTGCATAGATGACCTAGAATTAGGGTTTTGGTTTCAAAGGCCATAACTCCATTTTTTTGGTCATTTTTGTTTCTATTGGTCTCTATATGGTATAGGGAGCATGCATATCAATTTTCATGAAGAAATTCCATAGGGAAGTCATCTGATCAAGAGTTGACTTTCTGAGCAAGTCAGTGCAAAATCAGGGCATCTGAGGCCCCCAATGACCCAACCAAAGGGTGTTCATCATCATTTTGATTATGTATGATCTTTATTTTATCATGGAAGATGTTAGAAGTTCACAAAATTGAAGAATGTCAAGCCATTTGCAAAGTTGACTTTTTGGGAAAATGACTTGTAATGGAAACTTGCCATTTTGGGAAACTTTTTCAACCCTTACTTTTTGATTCAAAAATGCTTCAAATGGGAAACTTTGGTCATGAAAGTTGTAGATTGGATCATTCCCTTTTCAAAAATTACAAGAACTCATTCTAATTCATTTTGGATCAAAAGTTATGGCTTGTCAAAGTTGAGGAAAATCACTAAATTTTCACTTTTGCACAAAAGGGAAAACTTGCAAATTCTCATGCCAAGCATCTATGTGACTTCAAATCAGCCTCTAACCAATACACAAACATCATGTATGGCCCAAAATTCAGATTTTCCCAAGAAGTTTTTCACTTTCATGCTTTGAATTCCAAGCTATCATAAGCCATTTTCCATGAAGTCCAAAAAAGGGAACTCTTGCAAAATTGATCCCCAAGGTTTTGTATGGTCTCTAACTGATTTCAAGACACCACCATAACATCATGTAACCTATCACAACCAAAATTCAGCAAAGAGTGTTACCTTTCCATGACCAAAAGTCACAAAGTGTAACAAGTTGCAAAATTGCAAAACATGTGAGATCTCACCCTTCATCCATTACAGCTCACATCAATTGATCCAAGAGTCATCCTTGAACTCAGCTGATGCAGTACAAGCCAGAAAATCAGCTCTGCCACAGCCCATGCCTCAAGTACACCTAACCATGACTTTTTACAATTTCTCCCATGCTCTTGGAATAGTGATTAGCAGCCTCTACTAACCTGCTCCACAGCCTACTCAAACTTTATGGGAGTGATATAGCAGCTCATTTGGCATTGAAACAAGACATAATCTAACTTGCACCAAAATCTGTCCCAAACTTCTTCTCTGAATTTTTCTTCACACAGCCATCAAACTTCACTTTTTCTTTCGCCAACAAGTCACAAATCACCCTTTGAACAAGAACCACCCCTTGAAACAACTTGAAACATCTCACAAAAGGCCCTCCATTTCTGCTACATCATAGCAAAATAGCCATAAGCATCCATTCTCAAAGCTCTCCAAGCTTCATTTCATCATCAGGGTGTTCAAAGGAGAGGGATTGCACCAAGTTTGAGGCCAGAAAGCTCCAAAGTTCAAAGCTCCGGTTCAGGTATCATCAAGAACATTTTTTTCCAGAAATGTAATCTCTTGTTATAGGATGATAGAGTTTGTTTCACTGATCATGTTAAGCTTTGAAACACTGAAAACGGTTGAGAAATGAGTGTGTATGCATGTTCTGAAGTTTTTGCAGTTTTCTTGATTTTGCTCTAATCTTGTTGTTGATGCATTGTAAATGTGATCTTGTGATTGATTCATGTTTGGGGTGGGTAGAGGATGAAATCTGGAGAGTTAGAGCACTTAACACAGCCTAAGGAATGAGTTTGATTATGAATTTTTAAAAAAACAGCATAATGAATCGATTCATTCTAGCATGAATCGATTCATTCTGTTGAAAGGTTCCTGGATTTTGCAAAATGAATCGATTCATCCCATTATGAATCGATTCATGCTGTTTAACTAATTCTGTTTTGATCAGTATGAATCGATTCATCCAAACATGAATCAATTCATTCTTCTGTTAACCAATTTTAATTCATTTTGTTTGTATTTTATTTGCATGAATTTTAAAAAATAGCAAAACACTTTAAAAAATTCTGAAATTTTTTGTCAAACATTTCATTAATTTTCAGAACCCAAAAATATTTTTATTTTTATTTTTTTCATTAAAAATTATTTTTAAATTATTTAAATGTTTATTTTTAATTAGTTAATGAAAATTAATTAATTAAAAATACATTTAAGTATTTAAAAATCACAAAAAAATTCATATTGCATTTTAAAACATTTAGGAACATTACCAAACTCTCAAAAAAAATTTATTTTTGGTTCTTGACCTGTTTTGACAATTTTCATTGGAATTAAATTTGTTTAAAAGCAATATTTTGATTCTAATTTGAAAAAATCCATTCTGCCCAACCCTTGAGAGTTTGATGATGGTTCTTCTTGCATTGCATCCTCCATAACATGTAGTTTATAGGATAAAATTGGTTTGATTTGATCTTTCATTTTCTATTTGTTTGGTATTTTTCTTTGTGAGGCATCCCAAAACCCTAGTAATCTTAGGAAATTCATAACTCTCACTAGGTTAAGAGTTGGATCCCCTCCTTTGGGCAGTGAGTTTGTATAGGTTTAGGGTTCCTTTGAATGCATTTTCAAATTTTTATCATGATGTTTGCTTCTGGTTTTGATTTTTGTTTTGTGCATTGATCATAAACCCTAATTTGGGCTTTCATTTGCATCCATCTTCCATTTGCTTGCATACCATGACTTGCCATGACATTTTGTGCACCCATTTGATTCATAACACATCTTAGGTCATGTTAGAATCATGTTTGATCATTGCATCTTCCGTTTGCCATGTTGTATGACATTTGCATTTCATAACTTTTCATGTATGTTCGTGGTTCTAAGCATGCTTCTCTTGCATCCATATGTTTGTATGATCATTCTCATGCCTTGTCTCATGTTTGCATCATCTCTTAGAATCATTAACATCACACACATGCTTCTGGTTTTGGTTTGCATCATGCCATTTCATCTCATCTTGCATTGCATTGCATTCCTTTCACTAACTTTTCAGGTGGTAAGTAACTTTGAGAAGTGAATTTGCCTTCACTTCTCACAATCTCTTTTCATCCCTCTCATGCATCATTGCTGCATTTTGTCTTGTGTTTGATTTTGAGCTTGCTCATTCTTCTTCATCTTACTTTCTTTCTTCAAGTGACTTGTCTTCTTAAATGAAGCAAGTTACTTTGCTTCTCTTTGCTCCTTTCATCTGCTTCCTGGTGGTATCTCTGAAGATCTCTATTGTAAACCTCACAAACCCTAGGAACAACCAAGCATGACAATAATTAGGGTTTTGATTAGTCCCCCATTTAGATTTTACCTTTGTGTCTCATTGAGTCCTCTCTTCTCACCTCTTAATCAGGGACTAAACCCCTAAGGCTTTAAGGCTTTGTGATTAGGGTTATGCCTGCATCCTTCTATTAGGGTGGAGTGTATAACTTTAATCCTAAGTGTTAAACCCTTAATGTGTTTAAATCCTTTAATCAATTCACTTAATAATCATCAAGACATCAAACTTGTAACTTGGGCCTTGCATTAGGGTTCTAATTCTTCCTTAATTGGTTAAGAAGGACTAACCCTAGTGTTAATGGACAAGTCCCCCTCAAGTTGTCTTACAAACCATAAAACTCACTTATTCATCTTATAATTAACTAAAATCCACTTAATAAAGGTTTTGTTTTGTCATGAGTTTAATCCCTAATCATGGATTAAGTTGAGGAGCTTTCCTTAGCTTAAGCATTCTCATCTATTATCCTTCTATTAGGATGGTGTAATGGGTCTGTTTAATCCCTGATTATGGCTTAACCTCATTACTCAACACTAAACAAAAACAACAAAAACATCTAATTAATCACAAGTAGGTTAATGATCTTAATCCTACATCAAAGGTGTTTAAGTGTGAGAAGCTGACTTCACACTTAAGGTATTCTCATTACCCCTAATCAGAGGGAAGATGTGATGAGTTTGCTAACCCATTGGTTTAGGCTTAGGCTCATTAATTTATGACAAACTTTCAAAAAATCAATAAAAGACTAAAAATACAAAAAACAAACAATAATCGTCTCCTCCGGGATTCTTTTCTCATCACCTTCACTCATAAACGAGAACTTGCTTCTTCCGTCTAATGCAAGACAGTTTGCACCTGAGCCAGACAGGTCATACACTTGAGCATTGACAAGCAAGCAGTTCACAAGTCAATTTACCTTTCAGTCTCTTTGGGTCGAACTACGGTGTTCTGACTTCCTCATTGCACGAGAGGATACATAGGCATAACTTAACAGTTATCGAACAAAAGTCTCTGTATATACCCCCTCTTCCAGCATTATTCTTTAAGCCTCATAGTCTTGAGCTTCCTATTCTTTCTTACACTGACACTTCTCTTATACACTTCACATTTCTTTTACACTGACACTTGCATTATTTCCAGCTTTGATACACAAATTGCACTGACACTACCCCTTTAAAACACAAATCTTTTAAGCGTGGATCCCGTCGAGTACGGCGGACAATCTGGGTGCTAATACCTTCCCAGATTGTAACCAACCCCCTTTCTCAGTCTCTCTGGTTCACAACCGTCTTATCCATATCTTTCTAGGTCTATGTAGCATTACCTTTCCTCCGGGATAAAAATGCCTAGCTGGCGACTCTTTTCTTTCCCTGTGAGTTCACTCCTGTGTGTTCTCGCATCCTCCTTTCGCCGACCGTTCGCGTCTGTACCTTATTTGAGCTCAGTCTCATCTTTTGGGAGCGACAACTTGGCGACTCTGCTGGGGAAGCTTATACTGTAACCAGGGCTTCTGGTTCTTTTGTGGGTTCCTCCTAGCGCTTGTTTGATTTGTGTTTACTGGGGTGTTATGTGTTATTTGTATTTGTATATTTGTTTTATTTACTGCTTTATGTACAGTTCTTTATTGCTTTCTTTACAGCTTTATATCATCATACTGTCATACTGTTCTGGCTGGATCTGGTTTTGTCTTGGTGGGTGGGGTTCTATTGAGAGTTTAAGGTCCTATACCTGGGACCTGAGTGACACCTAGGCTAGAGTGGTTCATGTTCTTTCCCATTCCATTTCGATCTGGTGCAGGAATATGAAACACAGTTCAGATATGGGTTTCTTCTTGAGAACTCTGTGCTACAGATTTCCTGTAGTGCTAGGGCTATCTGGGAAGCCTGCTAAGTCTGGATGACCTTTAGTATTGACCTTCAGAAACTGAGGTGAATTAGAGGAGGATCTTTTATGATTATTGTAAACACTGTACCTCCGGGTTAGAAGTGTTTACACTTCTCATAACTGGTCCAAGTCTGAGGATCCTTGTTTTAGAACACCACCTGTGAGGGGGTTGGGCTGTTTACAGGTTTGCAGGTACCCTTGACCTCAGCATACCCTGTTACTTTGTTTTGATTAAGAGTACTCCATTTTGGGACAGTTCTTGTGATTTTAACCCTGGACATGTGACTCTTTATTTGAGTCCCCCACCTTGGTTACTGGACTTATGAACCTCCATCTGGACTTCTTAGACATACATGGACTTATATCAAAGCATTAATCAGATCCAGCTTGATCACAAACCCTTGCATATCATTTGCATACATCATCATTGCATCATTTAACATTTGCTTATTTGTTTTTCAGGGTATCCATATTATATTTTGGCTTGGTTTTGACCCCTTCATCAGCATAGGCCCTTGTTCACCATCTATCTGCTTCAGCTACATTCATCAGCTACCTGCTTCAGTCACCTGCATTACCAACATCAGCCTATCAGTGGCCCATCTTCTAGTATCAGTCATCATCATCAGCATCTGTTTCAGCTCTTCTTCAGCAACATGGCACCCAAGAAGAGCAACATCTCATATCATTTCTTTGAGCCTGAGCTGACTGGCATCAGGAAGATCCAGGCCCTTATTACTCCAGACCATATACTACTATTCAGAGAACATTTTGGAGGCATCCTTGATGTGGTTATGGATTTGGACCCTTCCCAGAGGAGCTTGATTCACACTTGTCTACAGTTCTATGATCCTCCTCTGAGGTGTTTCACCTTCCATAATTTTCAGTTGGGACCCCTGTTGGAAGAATATTCATCACTGATTGGTGTACCTATCAGGGGTGGTATCCCCTTCAACCCTGAAATGGTTTTTCCCAGCAATGAAGAAGTAGCTAAGGCACTGTATCTGGAACCTTTTCTGATTGAGCA